>OX376319.1:7666681-8949238 GCA_947369225.1 Hofmannophila pseudospretella
AATATAACGTTAAAAATCTAAATAATATATTTATTCAATCCCGGAAATCCCGGGATTATTGGGCATACTTATCCATATTATGACCGTATGTGGCAAGTACCAAAAACAGCCCTACCTACTCCGATCATAGCTTATAAGCCTAAATAGGCTAAATAAAAATTAAAAGGCTGAAACACCCAGGATTATGTGTCCAAGATAACACACAAAACACCCCGATTCGGAAAAACTTTTGGCTAACATCAAAACACCTTTGTGCCGGGAATTTAACCCGGAAGCACAATCGTCAAACATGGTTTACAGAACATCTTACGCGTGCCTTTCCTTAACAATAACAAGTTACTATAGGCTCATTATAGAGCTCAGGGTGCCATGAACTCTCGCGATAAAGAAGCGCGTTAATCATCCATTACTCTATCGCTTCTTATCGGAAATGCAGAACAGGGAAATGATTCTTGTTTATCTACGTTTGTTTTAGCCTGTTTATTTATTTCCAACTCTTGCGATTACTATATAATATATGATTTTTTAAGGGATTTAGATGAGTAAAGAAAATCACTACAATGTTGGGGATAGTATTTTATATTATAGATCAATCATCATCATTGGCGTATTAAAGCCCTCACTGTTGGAGCCCAACGGTGCGGACGAAGTGTTTTTCTCAGACATGTTTCTTCATGATGTTTTCCTTCACCGATAGAGCAGTCATTGGTACCTACCTCCCGATATAAGTTCGACATCTTAACAACTATAGGTAAACCAATCCTGACTACGCCCGCGCCGTAAGAGGTGTGCGGGCGAGACGACAAACGGCGAGCATGCGACGAGCGGGAGGTGGGCTTATCTCCCGCTTGCCGCCCGCTCGCCACCTGTCGTCTCGTCCCGCACCCCTCTTACGTCGCGGACGTAGCCAGACTTAAATGGTTTACCTATAGGTACTTCATTTATTGCTTTAAAAATCTGGAGCCATATTAAACAGTTAAACCTCTCCCACTCCGGAAATTTTCACCCCGACAAGGTTTATAATGAGTTGTTAAGAGGCTGCCACTGGTATACTCTTATAAATCTGCGTTATGGAGATCACATAAAATTATTACATGGTGCATTCTAATATATTATAAGTCTTGTCGTGCTCCTACATAATAAATTAGCTCTTTTGAAAGTCTTCGTTTTGTAAAAATGAAACTTTTAAACTTCTGAAATCTGAGAGGTATTTATAACTTCGGCCGTGACCAAATATTACTGTTGAGTGGCACGGGATACGGCCCAGCGTTCATTAGAAGAGTGGAGGTGCATCAACTTTCTTCGATAACAATTTAAACCGCGTCGCTTGACATTGACATGTCATTTGAACCGTATTTTAAAGACGTTTAGTTTACATTGTTATCGGCGCTTCCACTACTATAGTGTGCGCTGGGCCTAAACGAGTTCGATAACCGCTGTTTACGTATTATTACGTCGATGTACACAAAGCCACTGTTATGTATACGTTAAAGACTCGCTTAAAGAATCGCTAGAGTGATAAGTCCATGAAAGATCGAACGCCCGGAGGCTATTTTTTCTTTCATCCAAGAATAAGGCCCATAGTAAATGACATGCGAATGAGTGCGAGTGAGATAGCAAACCCAAAAGTGTATAACTCTGGCGGTGCTCTTGACTGCACCTAACACGTCCTAACACTGTTACTATGTATGTATCAGAATAATCGAGCAAAACTTTATGTCCCCATCAGGTTGTGTTCGCGATGCCGTACGACAACCCCATTCCTGGTTACAACAACAATGTAGTCAACACGCTGCGTCTCTGGTCCGCCAAGAGTCCAGTCGATTTCAACTTGAAGTTCTGTAAGAATCCACATATTTTTTTATGCCTAAACAAAAAAACTCTAGTTACTATTTTATTCCAAAAGAACATCAATTAAAGTCTGTCTCAAACAATACATTGTCTAGACTAGACAATAAGATAGTCACATGCAAGCATAAAATACTATAACACCATATCAAGTCACTGATTGAAAATTATTGTTATAATTATAATATTGAACGACACTTTGTTTTGTGAAATACCATACCCCATATTATGTAACTGACGTAAACCATTCTAATCGACAATGATGAATATGTCACGAGTGAAAGCAATAGCGGGACTATACCAACTCATATCTACAGTCGTTATTAAAAATTTGAAAAAAGCTCGTCCATCATCCCATGAGTCGTCCACCAATGAGATTGGTCGACCACCACCTACTAGCCCACTTGTATTTTTTATAATACCTCTAATTCGTTTCAGTCAACTCCGGCGACTACATCCAGGCCGTTCTGGACCGCAACGTCGCCGAGAACATTTCCCGAGTCCTGTACCCCAACGACAACTTCTTCGAAGGCAAGGAGCTTCGTCTGCGGCAGGAATACTTCATGTGTGCCGCCACATTACAGGACATCATGCGCCGATACAAAGCATCCAAGTTTGGAAGTCGGGAGGCCGTGAGGACGACCTTCGAGCACCTCCCAGACAAGGTCGCCATACAACTCAACGACACCCACCCAGCTCTAGCCATTCCTGAGCTGCTGAGAATCCTGCTCGACATCGAAAAAGTGCCGTATAAGGAAGCCTGGAACTTAGTGACCAAATGCTGCGCGTACACCAACCACACCGTTCTGCCCGAAGCTTTGGAAAGGTGGCCGGTTTCTATGCTCGAGAACGTGCTGCCGCGACACATGGAGTTGATTTATCACATAAACTTCCTGCACCTTGAGGAGGTCAAGAAGCGCTGGCCGGAAGATATGGACCGTATGCGACGCATGTCTCTGATAGAAGAAGAGGGAGATAAGCGCGTCAACATGGCCCACCTTTGCGTGGTTGGCTCCCACGCTGTCAACGGTGTCGCAGCGATCCATTCTGACATTCTCAAAGCGACTGTCTTCCGCGACTTCTACGAAATGTGGCCAGAGAAGTTCCAGAACAAAACCAACGGCATTACTCCTCGCCGTTGGCTGCTGCTGTGTAACCCTGGGCTCTCCGACCTGATTTGCGACAAAATCGGAGAAGAATGGACGGTGCATTTGGAACAGCTTCAGGGTTTGAAGCGGTGGGCGAAGGATCCGGCTTTCCAGCGGGCGGTTATGAAGGTGAAGCAGGAGAATAAGTTGAAGCTGGCTTCGTTGATTGAAAGGGACACTGGGGTGAAGATAAATCCAGCGTCTATGTTTGACGTGCAAGTGAAGCGTATCCACGAGTACAAGAGGCAATTGTTGAACATCCTGCATGTGATCACACTTTACAACCGCATCAAGCGCGACCCGTCGGCGCCAGTGACCCCGAGGACGGTCATGATTGGAGGGAAGGCTGCCCCGGGATACTACATCGCTAAGCAAATCATTGCTTTGGCATGCGCTGTCGGCAACACCGTAAGTGTATTTGCACATTTTGTCTGTTATCAGTTATCACCATTTTAATCCCTGACTAAAAATAGGTGTGTTATGCAACAAGTGAACTTGCTTGTTGTAGCTTCATATATCAATAATCTATGGATCCGATTTTGTTGCGGATTATTTTTTATTTACGACTTTCCGTCAAGTTCTTAGCCACGTCTGATCAAAATTGGTTCAGTAGATTCCGAGGCCTTGAATAATATTCGATGACAGATAGGAACTCAGGGATCGGTAATAGTAATAAGTAGTTCGAGTTTGATCTCAAATATTTAGGAGCACGATGCTGTTCCGAAATCTGAAATCTAATGATGACCAGGAAAAATGAGATGTTTGATGATAAAACCATTACTTAACTATAAAATCAATTATGTATAACTTATAATGACATTTAATTTAATTTATCCCATTAGCATTTATTACTATTATAATTTATAATAATCTCTTATTTTATATTGCGGTGCCCTACTCAGGGTTTCATGTATGATCATATAATATATTTTTTAAGACCAATTGTTACACATGAAAAGCAATAAATGGTATGAGTATGAAAAAAGTAAGAGGGTCTAAATATTAGTTAGTGCGCGCTTAAAACAGTCTCCGGTAACGATGGTTTATTATGAATTTTATTCTTTAAAAACACATTGGTAATGTTGTAAACATATTAACCATAACCACTCCAACTAGGCTAAAATACCTGTGCTAAAAGTGGTCGCTTGATCCTTCATTCTCCATGAAAACCTTCAGCATAAAGAATAGTTGTGTTTTTGGCGGACAGGTGAACAACGACCCGGACGTGGGTGATAAACTGAAGCTGATATTCCTGGAGAACTACCGCGTGACCCTCGCCGAGCGTATCATGCCAGCCGCCGATCTCAGCGAACAGGTACGTGTCGGCTATAAAGAATAGCACCACCCCAACTCTTCCCGTGGGTGTCGTACGAGGCGACTAAGGGATTTTGTGGATGCTATTCTACACCTAGTAGACGGCGATAGGTGCGCCAGCTATCACGTTTGTACACCAAATCTTACGGCGAAAAGTGGGAACTCACTATGATGAAGGTGATTCCTCTGTCTATACCCTCAGGGATTATGGACGTGATAGTTATGCTTATGCTTATAAACTGTCATTGATCGATTTATTGTGGAGTCAATTTTTTACTGTACCTTGAAAAACTTGGTAAAACCTGTTCAGTCGTTGATACTGAGTCCTCTTGCAGCCGATCAGTAGAAGTAGGTATTTTGTTACACTCTGTATCGGAGACTTCTGCTGCCAAAACCTGGGAACATGCAGTCCATTGATCGGTACATATAAGGTTCCAATGTGATTGGAAGTAAATACGCTTCCGTAAACGTTAAATCATGTCACTCAATCATGTCAAAATCATGTAAAACACAATTACTGTTGGGACATACCCCAACAGTGAGGACATTAATAGGCTGATGATGATGATTTAAAAGCTAATGAGCCTCCCCTTAACCTAAACCTTAAATAGCTTAGCTTAAAAGCTTATGCGGCCTAAAATAAAGTTGTTATTATTATTAGATCATATCGATGCTGGTCCTTATATGACTAATGAGAAGCAACTATTATGGAGATGCTTTTGACAAAAACATCATTGCGGTCATTTACATTATCGAGACAATAGTTTAGCAGAATCGTTTTGTTGACTTCGTGCATGTGTTGCCAATAAATGAGACATTGAAGTTATGAGCACGGTTTTTTTTTAAGATACGGTATGTATATTATTTTAGGCACGTATCCATGGTATCTTTCTCTGTCTGGTATTATGGAACTGCTGAACTTACATGATCGATCAATCAATAATTTCGGGTCTAAATTCGTGTTTCTCCGATTATTATTATTTTGTATGGTATGATAGTCTATGTCATAGACTATCAGTATTTAGTCATCACAATAAATTTATATGGTATTGTAGATCAGAAAAATATCCGAAAGATTTTTATTTGCCTTAAAAACAGTCTGGTCTGTATGTGTCATAGACTATATGATACCCAGACTGTATTCATGCCAAAAAAAATTAACGATCGGAAGTGAGTTATCTTGTTATTTTTCATACGTCATCCAGCCTGTTAACGCCCCCACTATTAGGGCTCAGGCCTCACCTTGTACAAGGGAGTACGTGACGAACCATTGCAGATTGGTGGATTTCACATTTAGTTCGGATATTTTTCTGATCTACCGTACCATATAACCTTTTAAGCTCTCGTGGTTATTGGCAATACTGTACACGGGATTTTTACAACGGTTTGGGGTTGTTTTGAGCTCCTGATATTTCGGCACTTATACCACGGTTTATTTCGTCAGTAATAAACCGTGGTAAGATTCCCGTGTCTTACTATAATAGTACATACATACATACCTTCTCGCTGTGTCCTTTACGGGGTAGGCAGAGAGAACGGAGCGCCACGAAATCTCTGTCTTGGCGTGCATAGAGGCGTGCCTCTATTGCTTCCTCTACAGTCATTCGTCGTTTTAAGCATGCTTGCCGTTGGGGTCGTGTGCTCTGTTTATTAAAATCTAAGAGCAATCTGTCAATCTAATCTTTAAAGATCAGTCTAGAACAGTCTTTCTCAAAGTGGGCGATAACGCCCCCTTGTGGGCGCTGGGGGTCTGCATGGGGGCGGTAGAAGGTCCATAGAAAATTGGGGGGCGTTAACGCGGTCTAGGGGGCGATAGCAGATTTAAACGAAATGCGATAAATTATGCTTCCCTGATATTTCAAACTAAAATTAAATACCTAATACAACTATCATTAATTTCGATGTTATTCTTACTCTGATTTTGTTTTATTTGCCCGGCTTTCTTAGCCCGTGTGCTGTTTGTGCATGAATTGACAGAATTATCGGCGATTGTTTTAACATGCTCAGTATGAATTCGGAGCCTGATATTAACAAACTCTTCAAAGTGCATCAAATTCATCCTTCATATTAGATAAGTTTTCAATCAATCAATTATTTATTTCTCAGAGAATACACAATTTTACAGGTCTTTTAAATTCAATACTTTGTTTTAATCTGGATAAAAATACCCTTAAATAAGATTAAATATGCTTTATATTGCTCAGAAATAGGATATGGCATGTTAAAAAAAAAATATGGCAATAGCTGTTTTTAAGATGCGCAACAGATAGTAAGTTTAAAAAAATTACGAGCGTTTGAAAATTTTTGATTCTCAAAGTGGGCGGTGGGCGAAATAAGTTTGAGAACCCGTGGTCTAGAACGACCCCGGCTTCTACTTCCATTCACTTTCGCTTCGTATTCCTGTTTCGTCATTGCCCGAACCAACGGAGCATCCTTTTTTTCATCTGATTGATGACGCATACATTCAGACCAGCCATTCTACGTATCTCTTCGTTGCGTACTATAATAGAACGGTAGTACCAATTCGTTCTTCATTGTCAGATCTCGACCGCCGGCACTGAAGCCTCGGGCACCGGGAACATGAAGTTCATGTTGAACGGCGCTCTGACCGTCGGCACCATGGACGGCGCCAACGTCGAGATGGCGGAGGAGGCCGGTGAAGGAAATCTGTTCATCTTCGGCATGCGTGTCGATGACGTCAACGCTTTGCAGGCGAAGGGGTAAGTTGCTGCAAAAGAGCTGAAAAATAACGTTTTAGAATACATACTTGATGAGCTGAATCTTTATAAAGGGTCTTTCAAATAGAGCGGGTCGATGTTAATAATTTGTGGCGGCCATTTTGTTTTGGCGACATCTGTCAAATCTGTTGTTTCTTATTCAGTCACTGATGCCAAATCACCATGGCAAGTTACACGGTTCAGCAGCATGTGCAAATGATAAAACTTTATTATCAAAATGAGTGTTCGTTAGTGCAAACGTTGCGCGCATTGCGCCCATTTTACGGCAGACGCGGTGGCCCTTCAAAGTCTACTCTCCAACGATTGGTGACCAAATTTGAGATGACCGGTTCGGTAAACAACCAACCAACACCTTTACGTCAAAGGAACGCCAGATCGGCCGAGAACATCGCCGCTGTACGTGAGAGTGTTCAGGAGACTCCGAGGCAGTCGATTTCTCGCCGTGCACAAGAACTCGGCCTTTCGCAGACTTCAACTTGGAGAATTTTGCGTCGGGACTTGGGCCTGCATCCGTACAAGATCCAACTGACCCAAGAGCTCAAAGTTAATGACCATAGACAACGCCGTATGTTCGCTGAATGGGCTTCGGAACGCTTGGAAGAGGACTCCGATTTTGGCCGAAAATTAATCTTTAGCGACGAGGCACATTTTTGGATGAATGGTTTTGTTAATAAGCAAAATTGCCGTATATGGGATGACCACAACCCACATGAGGTTCACCAGGTGGCAATGGATCCACAAAAAGTTATTGTTTGGTGCGGATTTTGGTCTGGCGGCGTCATTGGTCCGTACTTCTTCGAAAACGACGTTGGCGAGGCCATCACCGTCAACGGAGAGCGCTACAGATCAATGATTAACAATTTCTTTTGGCTTGAATTGAACAATATGGACGTGGACGACATGTGGTTCCAGCAAGACGGCGCTACGTGCCACACAGCGAACGACACAATGGACATTCTGCATGAACGGTTTGACGGTAGGGTTATCTTTCGCAGAGGTGACGTGAATTGGCCACCAAGATCGTGTGATTTGACTCCGCTAGACTTTTTCTTGTGGGGTTTTCTGAAATCGCAGGTCTATGCCAATTAGCCACAATCGACCGTTGCCCTGAAAGCCAACATAACACAGGTCATCGCTCAGATTCAGCCGGATCTATGCAGCAGAGTCATTGAAAATTGGACCTCTCGGATTCGTGCCACCATTCGAAGCCGCGGCGGACATTTGGACGATGTTATATTCCATTCATAATGGCATAAAAGGGCCTTTCAAATAAATAAAAAATTTCGTTAATATCTCACACACATCTTGTTTTATTCAATTTTAACATCGACCCGTCCTTGTTGAAAGACCCTTTATAAGATAGCCATGAAATTTTGGCGAGGTCGAAGGCCGAGCTTCGTGTATCCCGAAGTCCCTCCCGCCTTCAGGCACTGCAGGCCTAGCCTGGACTCCCGTAAGCTCATTAAAAATATCGATACCGAGAATTCTGATACTTGGTTATGTATAGAGTTTAGAGGGTTTTTGATGCGCTACTAACCTTGAGGACTAAGATGGATTGCCTCATGCGCCGGAAAGTACGCTGACTCTCTTACCCTTCAAACCGAAATGCTTGCATTTCTGCTTTACGGCAGAAATAGATATAAGAGTGGTATCAATCCTGGCGATCCATCACATCACCTTGTGATCTTGTGCTTCCATATCTTCCTGCAATAGTTATAGATCATTTATTGATTTACCAGATACAACGCATACGAGTACTACGAACGCAACCCGGAGCTGAGACAGTGCATCGAGCAGATTCGCAGCGGGTTCTTCTCTCCCGGCGAGCCCGGCCGCTTCGCACACATCGCGGAGATGCTGCTGCAGCATGACAGGTTCCTGCATCTTGCTGACTTCGACGCCTACCTCCAGGCCCAGCAGAAGGTCTCCGATGCGTACCAGGTTGGTATAAGTTAGGATGTGAATTTCTTCTCTCTAAAAATAAAGCAAAAGTGCTGCTGCGACACGATAGATTGTACTTGACAACTTTGACGCTTAGGTACATCAAGTCACAGGAGAATGTCCCTGATGTGTATGTACCAGGTTAGTTGCCGCTAGTTTTAATAGAATATAAGATTTTTTACATAGCATAAAGCAAGGGTACAAATAAATCATCAAATGCGATCGAGGTCAAATGCGGGTTTAGTTATACATAAAAAAAATTTAAAAAAAATTACTTAATGGGCCCAACTCTTCCGCCACAACACGGTCCCACTTAAAAAATCAAGGGCTTTTGGTTGAAGGCATGTGAAAACCTACTGTATGTAATACGATATAAAGCTCACATTTCAATGCTTTGCTCTGAGTTGAGTTCGTGTCGGGTTCGCGTAGAGTCGCTACAATGTGCGATGGCCGTTTCAAATCTTGCTCGCGGAATTTTTTTGAACCACTGTCTCTAATTTACTTATTTTATTAAATTCCTTATTATTTTCCTACGCAGGACCAAGCGAAATGGGCCGAGATGGTGATCCTGAACATCGCGTCGTCGGGCAAGTTCTCGTCTGACCGGACTATCTCGGAGTACGCGCGGCAGATCTGGGGCATGGAACCCTCGTGGGAGAAGCTGCCCGCGCCGCATGAGATCATCGCCGCGTAAGGGGGCACCCCCAAGGATGGTCCATGGTGTCGATTATAGCTTGACCACAAACACTGTACGACGCCTTACGTAGCGACAGAAGTGCGGGGAGAGGGAAGCGGGCGGGCCTCACAAAGTGTAACCTCCCGCGTCTCGCCGCGCAGCTACCTGAGGCGTCGTACAGCGTTTGTGGTCAAGCTATAGTACAGTCACATGTCAGCTATAGTTCATTCGCTTAAATAAGCTCGCTCTTTGAAAATGCCATCCGCGCTCGCGCCGCCCCCACTAGTCAAAGGTTGCCGCCGCGACAACAGATGACGCAGACTGTCCATTGCTTCCATTTGTGTATTATTAAATTTCCTATTTTATATTTACATCCACAGTCCCGCAATCAAACTGGGTGTAACGAGATTATTTAAGCGAATGGACTATATAGTCTATTCGATATTAGTTGGTACGATAGGCCACTCGCACACTACTGCGTATTCGATCTACCAATAAACGATGTAAGTTAATTTATTAGTTAGTTCGATAATCGAATCAATCACTAGAGTATCGCGACCCTTGCTCAGCGATAAGCATGTATCGTAAACGTTTTCACACTTTATTATTATTGAGCTGTGCCAACTAATATCGCAATGACTAGCTAAAGGTATACAGGTGCAAAATTATATTTGAGATTTTCTCAACAACTGGACCGATTCTTAAAATTCTGTCACTGTTACGTAGATTAAAATTAATGCTAGTGAAAGAATTTTTAAAATCACTTTAGTAGTTTTGAAAAATCTGTAAAACTGCTCTGAACAATGGACAACCCATCTATACCCTTTATAGTACTTTGTCGTTTTTAATTATTTGACACATTCATACGAATGTCAAGAAAACATAACAAATACTTATTGCGACTGGGTTCCACGGAGTATAGCTTGATTGTCCACTGTACATGTTGGCCCTGTATACCATTTCCAACATGTGATTAAAACCGCTGAAGCTGGGCTGCATATTAAGCACCTTGTCAAATATGGAAAAATAAGTATTTTCTAGCTCGATGAGACAACAAATGTCATATAAAGGCCTAAACTCCGGTGTGCTGTAAATCTGAAACTAAACCTAAATGTAACTATCACGCTCATTCATATACTTGATTGTATAAGAGTGAGCGGGACGTTTCGTTTAGCGATAATCCCAAAGTTTGGTTGCCATCCCGGAATCGACGCTAATGTCGGTGTAAAGGAAAGAGATGCATGCAAAAGTAACTGATTGTTAATCATTCACACGGCATACGTAAGTAGGTATGTTGCCAAACACAATAATTTATGCAAATCCATTTTCTTGCTATATACCGGCTGACATCTTAGGATGCGTAGCTGTGAAAACAGAGCGGGGCACGTAAGACGCGGCCTAGCTTATACGATCACAGTACATGTTGCCACAAAACATGAAGAAAGCAATTAAAAGTATTGGCTAAGACTATTTTATGCTGTATTTTACTAGCAGGGCTACGGTCAACATCACAAATAAAATCTCGTGCATTTTCAATTGTTGTTTGTTGAACGAAGCCCCCAGTAATTGTATAAGAAGCTATCTACGTTACCTTGTTGTTATAGGGTTTTAAATCGATACCTAGATAATATTAACGCACGCTTGGCAAATTAGTAGAAAATATTGAGGAATCTTTAATAAGCAAGTTCGAGGTATGCAATGTAGATATCCTGTTCACATATATAAATTCTCACGTCTATAATCCCCGATGATGTAGACAGTTCCCACTCTTCGCCGTTAGAAGTATCCACTAAGATCCTTAGGTGCCTCTTACGGCACCTACTGGAAGAGATGGAGGTGGTGCTATTCTTTAAAGCTGCTATTTCAATCAGTTTATTTTTACTAACATTTAAAATGATCATTAATGCTGCCATCATCGTATTTAATATAACACAGTGTTGTATAGGATTTAATTTATTGATTTACTTTTGTGCTATTTACTTATTTTTGTAGTGATAGTACTCGTAATTAGTCCTTAATTGACACTTTATTTTTGGAAAATGAATTCATGACTTTTTTAAATTGAAGGCTGATTGAATTTAAATTTTATTTGTTTCGGTGCCTCTACTGTAATCTTTCTACTTTTTTTATTTCTCTAGTCTAAATCTGTATTGGTGTCTGTCTTACTACGCTTGATAAAATATTACGCACTTAAAATTTTGAAAATTAGTAGATAATTTCTGTTCAAATTTAATGACATAATAGTAAATAAGGAAAAGTTTATTATTATTGTTAGGAACAATTTTAAACACCGAATTATGATAAATTCATAAATTAGTATTAAATCTTGTTGATGATAAAGAGTGTATTTTTGCGTTGAGATTACTAGAAATATATATGATTGATTACAACATTAAAAGTGTTAGAATGGAGTAGTTATTTAGTCGAAATAAATAAATAACATTTACAAAATAAATATTAATTTTCACTATTTTGAAATCAGGTACTAGGTTAAGATTAATACTTTTAAATTTTATTTTTTGTGCCATAAAATGATGTCTGTCTGTTCATTCATATTTTTTGAATGAACGAATCAAGGTCGAATCTTGTGATTATGACAATGTTCTAGAATTATTTTTATATAAAACTTTACAAAATACTGCCATAAACAAATATTGTTACATTGTTAATTTACTGTACCTACTATGATTTTATTTTTAATAAACGTCTTAATGTAATCAGTTGGGTTTTGATTTCAAAAGGTGGTTTCATAAAAAAAAATAGAAATCTGTAGGTATTCATTTTAGGCAATATACGAGTATATAATTGTCTCGCATCGTAGATATTATTATTCTCCATAATTTTACGAGATATTGAGAAAGCGTTTGCAAAGATGACTCGTTCATTATAATCGGTATATAGGCAACTTAGGGGAATTGGGCCATGGAATTACTACGTAGTACTTACTAACTTCATGACTTGGGCTTTCCTTCAAGAACTTTTAGGTCTGAGTCACCATGCAAGTGATCAAATATTTCATTGCTACTTATGTCAAAATTTGTAGAAAATATACGCAGTGATTGGACTATACCTTATTCATTTTCGGATGATCATTTAAAAGTTTGTTTGACGTATCATACTTTCTTTCTTCTTTCTTTTCAGCCTAACGTAACCCATCGTTGGGTATAGGCCTCTCCATGTGCACGCCATTCTCCTCGATCTCTAGCCGTTCGCATCCACATCCTCCCCGCCGACTTCACGATGTCGTCGGGGGGGTCACCTCGCGGGCTGCCTACCAACACTTCTGCGCCCCACTCGGGGTCGCCACTCGAGCAGTCTTCAGGGCCACCTATCGTCCTGCATTCTACACACGTGCCCTGCCCATCTCCACTTAGACCTGGACACTATACTGGCTATATCCGGCACCCTCGACTTTTTCCGGATCTCGATATTCGGCACTCTGTCCACGAGGGAAATGCCTATCATGGCACGCTCCATCGCTCTTTGTGTCACTTGGAGCCTACCAATCGCCTGTTCAGTTAGTGTCCAGGTTTCCGCTCCGTATGTCATAACACGTATCATACAGTGATGTCTATTCGGTGCTCGAATCGTTACCGATCTGATTCTTTAAAAGTTGTTGTATGGAATCTATCCAAAATGATCCCCCCAAATTGTATAAAGTATAGTTGGAAAATATAGTAATGAAATCATGGCTGATTCAATACATACCTATATTAAATACTGAAATACTACAATGTACCTTATAGTACTTTGCTTTAACCTACTTGACGGATTCATACGAATGTCAATAAAACATAACTATATCTTATTGGGTTATTTATTCCACAGAGTATGTGTGTACCTACTCCTATCTCAATGTACCGATTATACGTTACCAGTTGATCATTTTGTATTAGGAATAACATTTCCGCGAAATTTAAAAAAAAACAATTAGTTCCACGGCTACGAACGGCTCTAAATCCACATTCGGATCTGACACCACCCTGTATTCCGCAGTTGTTATAAACGATACCGAGCCCTGAAAATATCGCGAAAAAAGCACGCAGATACAATACAGTACCTACGCACTGCGCAGTTTCCGGTGCCGCTTCTTTCCATGCTCCTGCCTTCCACCCTCGCAGGACATCGCTCTGTCTCCTACAGGACCCTTGTTAGTGACGCGAGCAGGATGCATGATTCCGCCGTCCTTGTCGAGGGGAGTAATCCTCCAAATCGTTAGATATGGAATGGTGATAGTTGTTATAGATATCATGATTGATGATGTGATGAATCACAATGTACTTACTTAGGTAAAGTTCTTACTTTACCTAAGTAAGTACATTGGATTTGTGAAGTTCTATGTAAAATAGATACCTGCTAGAACCGCAATTATGTACTAATTAACTATCAAACTCTGTCAACTATATACGTATTCAAATTGGGGAGGACTTATCTGTTTAAACCTTCTTATAGAATCCCATTTATGCACAAAGTGCTGTGAAAAATACGCACAATAAAATATTTTAGGTACCTATTGAGTTTGTGCTTGGTTGGACATCATTTTTTCTACCAGTTTAAAGAATACACTCCCGAATGTCATCGGCCGTTTCATAGCAGGAGGCACAAAAGTGACTCATTCCGCGTCTATATCTCGGGCGGGTCGGTCGTCGCCGCTCGTACTGCGCGTGTGTTGTGTCTAGTGCCGTGGTCGCTCTGAGCCGCCACTCCATCTCGCAGGTAAGCATCCGGAAACCACATAAAAGCAACCCTCAGACCCCCTTTGTGTGATGAAATTAATTTTGCAAGCGTCGTCGTTGGCAGAACTAACGCGCGACAAAACGATCGATAACGATGTTATTCTGCCGTAGACTCCCTCATATCAGCGAGCGTCTCACATTACACTTACCGATTATATTTTGAAGCCACTGTTTTGATAATACGTCGAGACCGACCTATTTAGGTACCTATACATTGCTAAAACATGTCTGAGTCAGTTGCTTTGACTTAACCACTGCTCGTGGCTATACGAAACCGCAAATAGACTGTTCAAGACAATTTTTAGATGATTTCTGAGGAGAATTGAAACGTGTGATAGAATAGGAGTAAATTGAAATCAAACCTAATTCAAAGAGTTGAAGAGTTCATCTGTTAGTTGTACATAGGTATTTTAGGTACTATCTTAGTTAATTTAAATAAATGTAGTCTGTGGGTGGCGGATATTGGGACACTGGCCGCCGACCGCACTTCGTAATTTATTGATTTTGGCTGAATTAAGATTTTTCTCATTCGAGCAACTCTACAAGACAACATTTTCTACCTACTGTTTACTTTAATCAGCAACATATTTCGCTGACTTTAATGCTAAGATTTTGTTATAGACTAGTAATTTTATTGTAGGTACTAAGCGCCGGAAATAACTCGAATAGCATAATAATTGCATTTAGACGTTAATTAAACAAGCTCAAATTACGTATACTACTTAATTGATAAAAATAAAAAATAAAAATAAAAATTGTAAGTTAAAACTTTGTCTCAGATGTTGAATCCTTATTGCAATCTTAAGCTAAACAAGGTACGTAGGTACCTATCTACCTGACTAATCCAAGTGAATCATAAGATTGAGCACGTGAAAGGATGTAAGAACGGATTGATCGCGGCGAATTTTATAATTTTATATCTATGTACATACGGGAGGACCTAATTATTTATATTACAGGAAATTGGACACGCCTATCAAGAATGATTTTAATTGCTAGCTTACGCAGTCTAACTATACTGACAAAAGAGAGACCAGAGCATGCAGACCTAGAGACCTAGAGATGGTGGTTCTTAAATTAATAGGTAATCTTAGTCTTTTTTGGGTTATCGCTGACTCAAAGTAAATTTCGTATGAAAATAAATAAATTTAATTTAAAATTAATAATAATTTAATTTATTAATATTAATTTAAGTAAATTTGACTCGCGAGATGATCCAGGGTTAAAATGTTGGCATAAATCCCCCTTAGGATAGAATGTAGGTAATTATCTGCTCTACAGGGTTAAAATGGGTAATAAGAAGTATGTTATTTAATTAACCGAGACGGTAAATTTCTTTAACAGCTCGTACCCTCTCATAAACGGTGAAACTATAGGCGTAAGTTACCATGTCGGTCGCTCTAAACTTTCGCTATACGCTATAATTATGAACTAATAGAGAACTGGTTTTTCCATATTTGTTTTACATCTGCTTTTAAATCTACTATTGGTACCGTTTCATATAAACACAAAGTTGTGTAGGTGTAAGTATGGGTGTAAGTTAAACATTTGGGCAGCTATAATTTTTCGGCATAAAATGAAGGGTCCGCGGAGCGACCCCTTTTCTGGCACATCGACCTTCCCCCATTTACCGACATTAAACGCATTGGGGTGACGAAAACACGTGGAAGAAGTCTAGCTATGTAAAACTATAGAGGCATTTGAAACAGAGACATAAAAACTAAAAAGTTATCACTTAAAGATGGGGGCGTTCATTCAAATAATACCTAATGGTAGATCCAGGGTAGAGCGTATTGACGTAGGTGTAATGAGTTGACGAAACCAAACATGTCCATTATGAAACTTTTAAATTATGAGAGGCAGATAAAACAAATGTGTACCTATTATTATGTATCATCTAAGCCTAACGACACATTATGCCGAAATTATACGACGGAACTTCGGCCCGCTTATATATGCTTCTTAGGTTACCCGCGACACACCTGAAATTAAGTCGCCGAAAACTCATACAAATTGATTAGCCGCCGAACTTCGGCCGCATAATTTCGGCGCAGTGTGTCCCTATACTAATATTTTAGAAGAAAATAGTTGATACTATACTACATACTCACTCGCTGTTGAATAATATTTTAGGTAGATACTTACCTATGTTGAAGGTGGTTCCTGTCTACCCCCTCGGGGATTATGGATGCGAGAGTTATGCTATATTTACCTAAATCATTAAACTATGCGCTCTATCAACTATGGGCTTTTTGGTTAATGACCACTGATTTTTAGTTATAGGTAGGTACCTAAGCACCTACCTTTCGTGTTCTTGTCGTTTCATTCACCAAATAGTGAATCTTAGCGCACATTGTGGCTTTTATTCAAAATCAAACAAGAAGTTCCGCAACGGCAGGTGCAAATCGGCCAAAAGCTGACGTCTCACGTAGCGAGTTTTTATAAATAAGTGGTTGGGTTGGGGCAGGTAGTAAACCTCTCCTTACAAAACATATTATGCTCCTTTATCAAACGATTTCTTATACATTATACACATTCACCTGGATTGTAAAATTATCTCTACATTACAGATTCCATTTAAGTGTATACCTAGGTACTAAATAAAATAGAATTCATTTATTTAACACTGCAAGCACCCACACACATATAACAAAACAGATAATAAACTAAAGTGTAACAAACTAAAAACGTAAATCTAATGTTATTAATAATATTATTAAAATGCACTAATATTTAAATAAATAATCAAATTACAGGTTAAAAATAAATTTTATGTCAATTAAAAATACAATTAAAAATAATATAATATAATTTCACTCAAATAGAAGTGCGAAGTGCCCCCTAATAATAATAAGAAATATTATTATTTATTTTTCAACAAAAGTTTCACATCATAATGATTTCTTGTGTTAAAAATCCATTTAAATTCAACAGTTTGCCAAGCTCTATTGAACGTCAAAATTGCCAATTAGCTTTGTGAAAGGTTTTTTAGTTAAGCCAACCGAATTTCCTAACGAGATTTATGTCCACGAAAACGCCTGAAGGCTTGCTTGTACTTGAACCGAATTTCACCTTACATGAAACGGAAAATGTACGAAATTTATTTCCCAGCATACCTACGTACTATAGCCCCCATACGTACAGATGTGGAATTGGGAAGGCACAGGCTGCTCTTGAAATGCCGCGCTGCGTATAGGAGTGAAGTAGGGGGAGGTTACAGGATGAACGGAATTCGCCATCCCCGCATCCCGTCGGGGTGGCCGTGACAGCCTCCCAGACGGCATGGAGCAAGGGAGGCACCGGAAAGACGATCAATTCCATCTTAGACGCTGTCGTATGGTATTCCGGTTATGTATACTTACTCAAGGAATTCAATAAGATTTCTAGATTGTCTATCAATTTAGAGAGGTCTTTAGATACAATATAAGTATTTACCTACCTACTAAATGTACATACGAGTATTTTAGATAGGTAATTAGGTAGGTATAACCCGTATAACCTATATTACATATTACACCTCCAGGCCAGGAGATATAAAGTGCTCTCGGGTTCCTATGATCAGAACTTTCAAATGCTAATCTAAAATTCGTAAAACCATATGTTCCTTATTATCTAAGGTTCTCGTAGGTACCTACTTACTCAATATGGCAACTAATTATTGTTAAGTACCTATTTAGTATTGGGACATCGTCAGTAGTTTGGTATTTGGATATGTATATAGCTCTATATATTCCAAAACCCAAAGGATTCCTGAAAGATTTAGCTTAAAGCTATAAGGCAGCACATTGTATTTTTATCTTTTTTTCCCCACTAGGTATTTGTTTTGTGTGCGATAAAGAATACCTATTTGTCTTGTTTTCTCTTGTCTTGTCAAATGTAAAAAAGAAAGTACATACTTAAGAAGGTAATAATAAAAAGTGGCCGCAAGCACTAACACAAAAGTATGGATAGAAATTAATTGATAAATGAAAGCTAAATATTTTGTTTTGTTAAATAAGTAAAACAAAAAGCAACCAATAAAGCTTACTGCTCTGCCAGGAAAGTAGAGTAGTAACTAGATTAGAACAGTCCCGATACCAAACGAAACCACAAAATATAACGTTCTCTCATGAAATTCAAACATGCACGCAACGTAGCCATTTCTGGATAATGGTGCTCGAAATAACCACCCGTCAGTCGAGCATGGCGTTGCCTCGTTTCTTCCTTACATGCTTTACAATCAGTGGCTGTCGAAATGTACGAGTAAAATTTGATTTACGAAAGCACCACTCATATCCATCGCGGATATGTTTCGGCATCAATTCTAAATCTGGACAAGCAAAGGTCCAATTTCCTAATTCGATTTCTGTAAAAATATTTGGTTCAAAGGATCAGATATTTAAATACTCACCTACTTATTCATGAAAAGTCCTAAATCGGATTTACCAGGCTACTAGCCCATACAGATGGTATATCAATAGTGAAACCTACCCGGCTGCACTTGCAATCAGATTAGCCTATAGCGTTTTCTAATAAATGCAAGAAACTTGAAAATTATATAAAACCTTAAGAATCTCTAATTTCTAAGGCTTTCAATTGAGCATATATTTAACAGTCTATTGGTTAACAACAAGCTTTATCTAATAATACTATTCCAGCATGTAGATTCTTCACTAAATTGCTTGAGGCTACAAATTGGCGTGATGATGTCACTGTATCCACTTAACTATACCAAGTTAGAGATCGGTCACACATTTAATGCTATGAATAATTTGTCGTGTTCGTTTATTTTGTGTTTGATTGATATGATAACTTTAAAACCATTGATAATTTTGTGACATATAATTTAAAAAATCCACCATTGACACAAAAGAAGAAGAACAATTTATTTACTTATTTTTATTAAATCTGTCATCCAGTAAGTAGTTTTTTTATAAGGAAGTACGAGAAAGTACTTATGGGGAAAATGCAGAAAAAAATTACTGTTACGAAACTGTGACTAAACTGAGAAATAACTAAGCTGAGTCGTCAGACGTCTGTAATGAAACAGTGTAAAGGCTAGATTACAAGCGTGAAATTAGTGTACAAATTCATGTTTATTATAATCAACATTTATTAACATCAAATCAATAAATCAGTTTAACTGTAGCTGTTTTACACTTTCCTTTAATTTATCAGTAGCAGCTGTTTTCTAAATCACTATCAGTATTTAGTTATATCGATAAATATCTACTCTTTTCAATGAGTATAGGACGAATACATGTATTAAAACAAGAAAACATGCAACTGATAATGGCATGGTATATAAAATAAGTTCTGAGTGAATCTATCAGATAGGTAGTTATGTAAATCCAAACAACACAAAAACCATAGGTTTAAGTATATCATAATATAAAAACAAACTTCAGTCAGTAGGAAAATAAACCTTGCCTTGTTTGGTAAATTAAAAGAAAGGGACAGAGTACTTATTACGCCATACGATGATGCAACAGCATAACGAGGGTAGGTAGAACATCCTATTCCCTATATGAATATATAGACACACTTAAAATAAGTACCTACTTCTATGTATTTTACTTAAGTACCTTTTTGAACTTCTCATTTTCAATGGTAGAATTGTAACAGAACAAAATGTCCGATATATTTAGCAGTAAAGTTGTAAATGACGTGTAACGTAAAAAGTGCATTAACGGAAACTAAAATAAAGAGGGTTTACATAGGTTGGTGTTCACGAAATAACATTGCGTGACGACCCGCAGTTCCGCCCTTGTGAGCTTGTGAACGGCGAAACTACTCTGGTATTTTTTAGGGAATTGGGGCTGAAATAATCGAGTTTGACCACAATATTGCTTCGCTTTGTAAGTAAATAATATGTTTATTTCACACACAGCAATGGCCAAAACATTTATAATTATAATAAAATAATTATATATCAAAGGTAAAAATATCGAAATCATATCTGATGGTCTGCTGTTATTGTGAAAAGGGCCTCAACTCAGCATATTGCTGCAGACAAAAATGCCTATAGCGCTGGTATTCCGTTGGACCATGATCGATAGCTGGCCAAAACCCGTCCAAGAGGACTAAGATACTCACAACACAAATAAATTTAATTGTAGATAGGTAGTATTAATAAATACGAAATATATACCTACACACAAATATATACCTACATATATGATATATATATAAATATATTGCAATTATTTGTATTACAATTAGTATATAATATTACAATTATTTGTACTATTATTTGTTACAATTATATAAATATATAAATTACTGCAGACTCGCCCTTCCATGTATTACTGAGAACTGAAACTGTCAAGTTCAATAATATGGTTGTATTTCGTTGAACGAATATCATACAAAGCTATCCAAGTACCTACCTACTTATTTTGTAATTTAATGTATGTATACATTTTAAACCCAAAACCGGTCCGCGAACGACTTGCACCTGCTCATGACTCCCCTACTCTACACTATACAATGCACTTAGGGACCGCCAATAAATGTAGAGTCGTAAATATTTATTTAATTTATTTAACTAAGTAGATTCTGTCTCTCGCATATGTCGATTATATAATCGTAATACTTATGTGTAGTTCCTACTCCATTGTAATCTTACCGCACAAATAAACTATTCTTATTCTTATAATTTAAACACAAATAAATTTATGTATTTACCTAATTTATCTACTTTATTCGAAGAGTCCACGGGAAAAACGATCAGTCAGTTCAGATTTTTTTTTCGAAAATCTAACGTTTACTCTAATTTTAACAGGTAAACTAAAACTTTTCTGAAATGACATTGATCCTTCTTTCCTTGGATTCAATATCAACCTGCTATACCTAGTCATTTTGAGATGTGGTCATTCCGTTACCTAGCCGTTGTGATATTTAGTCGTTCTGGGATCTAGTCATTTTGCGATTTAGTCATTAAGGCTACCTGGAGCCAATTCTAAAAATGGGATATAGCTAATATCGAAACTCGATAAATATCACGTGAAATATCGACTGCTATGGACCACTCGTTGCATGTTGATCGCTAGGACTCGATAAATATGGAAAGTGATATTTTTTAGATATTTATCTACTGTGATATCACTGTGATGTATTCCCAATACATCACAGTATAGTGGAGTTTTTTAGAGTTTTGAGGCTGGCAACCGGAAGGGCTGTCAGAATTAGTTGAATGTTTATTTGTGTATGATTAGACTTAAATAATATACTATTTCACAGGTTTTTACTGTATTTTATTAATTACGACCGGTTTCGTTTACACATCTTCAGGTATTTGTTTATTTGTGGTTTATCTAATATTAAAAAATAACTTCGTGAGAATTGCCCTCCTGGTCATTCCGCGATCTAGTCGTTATGATACCAACCACTTGGGCCTCGATTATATGATATTATGTATAAAATGCAGCTTCTTTTTGTTTCAGATTCGGGCTGTGCCCGGCCGCATCGCGGCTCCACCAATTTTTGTTTTTTGTTTGTGGACTCTTTTGTTTTGAGTTTTGTCTGTGACCCAAGTGTTTTGTGAAGTGTCAAAGTGACTGTACCGAATATGACGATATTTACCGGATTCACCGCCCTCGTGGTGCTGATCGCTTGCGGTAAGTCTCAATTTTGTTTTTTGGAGTTAAACGCCTTTACTTTTGTTCATTTTGGGAAAGTAAGTAGTCGATAGCGAACACTAAATGTCACTGGTAATCAAGAATCTAGAGATTTTATGTAAGGTACAGACTTTCAAATGTTGGGAAATGTTTTAACATCGCTTTTAACCTTAAACATGGTAAGAAGAGAATCACCGCCATGAATTGATATACAAAATATTTAAATAAACCTTGAGAAAAGTAAGTACTCCGATCAACCTAGCCTGGTTATTTATATGAAACTGGTTATAAATCTATGCAGAAACCAATTAACGACGATACACTTTGCAGTATCTGGAAAACATAAGGTTCTTACTGAGGTATCAAGTTTAGATAATGGTTCATCAGCATGACGTTGGTTTATGGGAGACGCTGTATAAAATCCTGTAGAGTTAGTAATCTATAGATTCATTTTCTTCATTCGGGGTAGAAGTGTGTTCCCTCGGACGGGGGGAAAACCGCCCTAGTGACGTCACGGGTCGATATAGCGACCGGGCAACGAACTAATATTCGCGTCACGGCATTCGCGACCCTGGAGTTGGGTCTGCTCGACCATGCTCTACACAGATATTCGTTCCCATTTAAAATCCGAATATCCTAACCATAGACTTATATAAAATCGATGATCCTAACCTTGTAAGTAATCAATGACTCTGTGCGCTAGACAAGACGTGTGTTGTGTAGGTTACCTACCTAATAACTGGTTGGGTTGGACTTTTGATTTTAAGACTAGAAACTATTGTTAGGGACACATGACATTAAATAAGTAGATGTATATGTGCACGTACCTCTCCTTATTGGGCAGCTGTATATAATAGATACGAACGATAAACGAATCGAGAACGAATTCCAGTAGCTACGTACCTATAGAACAAAGTAATTCTGAATAATTTAAAACAAGTATAAAACAATGTTTCTCTACAATCGAGGTACCTTACCAACATGGTGCTAGGTTTGATAATTTAGTTTGTATTTGTCATCATCCAGAGGAATATTTTATACTTACAGTTAAATGTAAAATATTTGCACAAAATTAAATAGGGAATGTTGTTCAAAAGTTAGCAAATGTTGCTCAGAATAGTGAATAGGTCTCAGCTTTCAAAATAAATTTTTAACACCTAGTAGTAAATATACAAGAAGCTTTATTTACTATGCAGCAAGCTCGTAGACGGAATATTTATGCCTGCTCGGCGGCGTGGCGCGTGGGCGAGGCCGCCAGGTTCAGACTAGCAGCTAGCTCCGCAAACACCCAGAACATTGGCCTTTTCACGCTGACCGGGGTCATGGCCGATTCCTTCACGAAAGGTGGCTATCTATCTATATATCTAAGAGATATTTAGTGGAGTGTTAAGGAATTTCAAATGGCGTATATTAGCTAGATTAACATTGAAGTAGGCACCGAGTATAAAAAGTCCATCAAATTAAAAGTGACCAGGTTTAATCTACGAATTTCACTACTGCAGAAAAGAATGGCATAAAATTACTACCGCCACAGACATCGGCTAAACCACTAAAAATAAGAGTTTTCATCACACCTGCTCGTAAAGTCCAACTTTTCGTGCATGAGTAGCCGATCGATACCGTAATCGATACTACTGTCAGACATCGATTAAACCACTAGGTCAATCTTTACCAAGACACGGCTCAAAGTTGGATCGTTTAGTCTTATAAAACTTTGTAAAGATAATCTTTGTGATGAAAACTCTTAGTTTTTAACCAAATCCATTTCCTCTGTTCCCTGTTCGAGTTATAACACTGAATTTGGTTTGTATTTACATTTAGATTAAAGAACCTAAGATTTATCTCCAAACGAGTTTTTATTATTATCCCAAAATGCATTAGCGTCAGGTCACTGAGCCGTAAAATAATGAGTATTGTGTATTTATTTCAACAGTTCCGGTATTTTTTCTTCGCGCCCGTTATTTATTTACGTTTAGTAGATAAAATAAACGAAAGTTCGGGAATCCAGCTAAATATAACCATAGGATAAAGGGTGCGTTAGCTTTACTGTGTTGCGTGACTGAATCGCGTTTCGTTTAGTAATAATTCCAGATAGTGTGGCCGATTAACTCTCCCAAATCGAATCCATAAACCTTTCAAACAGAAGTCTGTATCTAACTGAGGACACACTCTAGACCTACCGACATTTACTTTGCAGTTATGCTGTGAACTAACTAATTCTAAGCAAATCGCCTACGAAATAGTCGATAAAAATGTAGAGATGAATTTGTAAATTGAATTTTCCGGGACACAAATAACTTAACACGCATTTAACTAAAACGTTACCTACCACCTGTTAACCTTTTTGCATTCAACGTAAATCGAGATTTGGTATGCAGATTACCGCTTGCCGCAACATTACTACAAATTACTTACCTATATTTTGTAAAACATAAGCGCTTAACAAAGCATCAAGCAGTGTATGAAATCGGGCACCAGTATCTAGTCTGTTTTCTGTGAATAAAGCCAATACATGATACCTAACAAATTATATTATTCATACCTAGGACCTTAGGTACTTAATCCCAAACTTTGGTTTCTTATTGTTTAAATAGTCATGTAATAGCTATTTAAATTCATTGGTAGAGGTGACGCATATTCCGTATTTATAGCAAGAATTAACAGCATTAAAGTAAACGGGTGTTACTCATTCAATGATGTGATGATTTAGTATGGAGAAGTCTCATTCAATAATGGCTTCTCTAGGCGCCACGTTTGCTGGCGGCCACCCAATACTAGTAAAAAGGAAGTAAATTTCATTCTTTTTATTATTTTTATTACCTTTGTAGTATTTTTGCCGTACGTCGGGTACTAAGGAATCTAAATCTATAAGGCTGTATGTATCATGTCATGATCGAACTTTACAGACTGTCGGTAGGTAACCTACACACAATTTTGATTTCGGAGCGGAGTGCCGACTTTCGCACTTTGCCGACTTTTGCAATATTTGCGGCTATTACATTTTGTCATATCTACCTACTAACACAATAAAACGAACATGTACCTATCTAGCCAGACCATAGCTAAACGAGTAGTTTTTCACGGCTTCCACGCCAGTTGCAACAATTTATCTTTGTCACATTACAGCTATTATACAAAAATGAAAACATACTGCAAAACAAAGAAAAAAGAACTCTACATAAGTAAATAGTATAACTCTGTAATTATTGCGTATTTTTTCTGTTGTTCTGATCATCATCGACAGGGTCGCAAGGCCACCGTGTGACCGGTTGCGATCTGGTGCTTGTTATGCTAATATGCATAATGTTGCATATAGGTGGGCAGCTAATAGTCGAACAGAAGGGGTCAGTTCTTAATCATAATTTTGTATTAATTTTTGAGAGTCGTCTACCCTCTTCCTACTCTAGTTTACCCCGCAAGGGATGTAACATGAAGCTTGAAGATATTTTTTCCTTATAGCTAGGATTATCCTGGTACAATGACTTCGTCCAATTCTTGTGCAACTCTCATTATGCAAAAACATGTATTTCCCGAAACCTACAACCTTGGGATCTTCAAGGCCAGAGTGAATAGGCATTTACTGGACCCGCATGCTCCATCGTCGACCTCATCGTCGCTTACCAACAGGCGAGATCGAGGTCAAATGCGGGTTTAGTAGTAAATAAAAAATAATTCAAAAACACGAGTCCAATATAACCTACAAATGTAGTCCAATTGTAAAAGAGTGATTTGTTATTAACTTATTATAATTAAACGTGACTCAATTACTTATCTCACGCTTACTGTTTATAATTAGTCGTATTAACGATACTAACCATTGCACTGTTATGAAAATCAATTATGTAGGTACCTAGTTATACCTAACTAACATAGTATACTAAATAACTTTTGAACGCATAATACTTCCCGGATACCTGAAACTTTGTATAGAAGGTCTGGCCAATATGATAGGAAAAATACAAAAGTGGAAGGAAAGAGAAAGAAAAGAAAAAAAAGAATTTATTACCAATAGCGCACACATACAAACAATTAGGTACAAGAAGATAAAAATAATATGAAACAAATATATTATAAAAATAAATAAACAAAAGAAATTAAGTTTGATGAAGGTGGTGTGCAGCAACGGAAAAAGGGGACTGCCTCAGCCTGTGAAGGAAGGACTGTGGAAGGTTACCAGAAAAAAAATCAACCCGCCAAAACTAGACGTACGAGTAAGAAGGTATATTAGTTACATAGGGGTTTTCTCGACGAAAAGTTGTAGATACATTTAAGAGTTTAGTTGAGAACCTTCAGCCTATCTGAAAATGTAAGTATGTAACCTAAAGTAGTTAAGTAGACTTCTACATAAGTATAACTCTTACAGCAAAATGTAGGTGGTATGACTCTGTGTAGACTGTAGAGTTAGCCTGGGGTGGTACAGTACCACCCTTTTATTTCTGTCGAAAAGCAGCAATGCTTGGATTGCTGTGTTTCGGTTCGAAGGGTAAGAGAGCCAGTGTAAGTAATTACCGACACATGGGTACATCATCTAAGTCCTCAAGATTAGCAACGTATCGAAAACCCTCTCATAACATTATAGTGAGGTGAGAAGTCTATGGGAGACGATGACCACTTATCATCAGGTGACCCGTTTGTTCGTCTAGGTATTCTCATACAATAAAAAAGCAACGGACGAAGTAGCGCATAGGTATAAAACGCTAACGGATGATATTTTAAGGATCTCTACCAATTTTCCAATCACAATATCAGTGTGGTTCGGTATGCGCTCACGCAGCGCTATCTCTGCCCAAGTACATTATAATGCGATGCGACTGTGTGGCTAAGGTATAAACCATGCTATGCGTCGCTTATGCAACAACTATACAAACAAACTGACAACGGAAACCATGGTATGCCATCAACCACATAGCGTAGGTACTCAGGTGATTACCTACCGCGATACAAAATATTCATTATTTTTATGACACCTCATGATACATTTTGGATCTGTTAGTTTGGTGGATTCGGGAGAGGGAATACGAAACTGACAGAAAGAAATTATTTTATTAAAAAAAACATTTTATAAACATAAACAATAAAATGAGAACGTGCCAACAAAAAAATGTAATTAATTTAACATATCTACCTAATAATATTCGAGTCTTTACAGCAAGGATATTTTATACTAAAGTGCGTACGTAGTAGGTACTTAATAGTTTCATGCTTTACAGTCAACTAAACCATCAAATATCATCACAGATTACTAAGTCATTTAGTATTTACTAAATATTACCAATATGAGACAATAGAGTTACATATCTTTGCTTTCAAATTTCTTGGCAGCCAAGCATAATGATAATCTGTATGCCTACTTAGATTCAAGAGAAATGCAATGCTGAATAAAAGCGAATAACCCAGCTTTTATAGCTATGGAAGCAATTTTAGTCTTTTAGTTTTCTAGGTCAACAGCGCGGATATCAGTGTGGAGAACGGTAGACGGAACGGACATTATAAATTCGAATTCACACTAAAATGCATTCTAAAATAAACTAGTTAAACTCAGTTTCCAAATCGGCTTTAGTTTTGATTCGACCTGTTCTGAATAGTTCGATGATCTTTTTTCGACATGTCGGCTTTTATAAAACTCTGCGTCTTTAGAGGAATTCGTGATGATGAGCATGGGTATGCATTTACCATAGCTCTCCTGTACAGTACTTTTTCTGTCATAGAGACGAAGCAATAGAGGTACTTACGGAAGTAATAGTCTAATGCACCGATTTTCTAATCCGAAATAATCCGAATATTGAGTTATTACTGAAAATAAGAAATATCCATTTAGATATAGGTATCTGAATTGCAATTTCTTATTTTCAGTCTCGCAAAATATTATAGCCTGAACTGAACGTAGGTAGGTAAGTACCCAAGTAATAAATCTTGAAAGGGCTTAACTCCGAGAAAAGCTGTTGCAAGAAAAGTTAGGAAATAGATAAGGTAAAAAAGATAACGTAGATTCGGTAGCGGCCAAGAGATCTTGACGGGTGAACGACCGGTAAGACTTTTATGAGCCGTACTGTATGGAATGGAGTCGTAACATTGTACTAATACTCTTCACGTGCTAAGTAATGGATTAATTACACATGTTGGATAACTGATTAATAGCGTTGAAATGAAGGAGGTTTTAATGTATGTAGGTATAAGTTAATTTGATTTTTCACCAAGAAGATTATTTGTAAAAAGGTGGTGTTAAAAAGTTTGTTACATAAACACAGGCTGAAAACGCCAAAAAATATTGTAGGATGCCATATTATTTTATTTTCCTTTTATTTCTTTCAATAATTTGGCGATCACTTTATTTTTTTAGTGTTTAGAACCAGTAGGTATCATTAATTAAAATGGAATAAAATCTCTATTGAAAAAAAAAAACTCAGAATGGTTTTGACTGTGTGTTGTTCATAAAATTATGTAACTTAACATAAAGTTATTTTTCTACTTTTCATTTACGATTTAATATTTTCCTAATATTTTTATTTGAATTACCTATGACTTTAATGTTATTCAATTCCAACGTTTTCCAATATACCTACTCGTATATGGAATTCCATCAATTTGCAATGTGTTTGAAATTAAAGATGTGTCATACATCACTCATCAGCATCACTTACACAACACAGGTCATTGATTTTAAGAATTCAATACAGGTAGTATTGAATTCTTAAAATCAATGACCAGTTTGTTTTTAGTAGGTAAGTAAGTAGGTATGTGTTTATTTTGGTAATGTTTAAGTGTCAGGATTTGTCTTTTTGAAATCCCTCGTTCATTAAACACATGGAAACTCAAAAACTTTATAACTAGGACTTACTTACCTAAAATTTAAAAAAATATTTGGTATTATTTATGAATGAATTAACTTCGTTTGTAGTAGATATAGGTACTTTGTTAAAGGCTAAGTACCTAGTTAATTTGAAATGCTAAATAAGAATCTATTAATGCTCAACTCATACAAAGCAAAGCACAGTAACAAAAAGCTCAGAACTTTGTATTTTAACACGAAGGTAAGTATGTAAATGAATAATGTAAAACCGAACTCTGGTAACGTTGTATGCTGGAAAACAATACGTACCTACCTACCTGCCTATGTGCATATATGGTTTGTTCGTCGGTGTAGTTGCAAGTTGCAAGCTAAAGCAGACCAAACTTGAATTGTTAAGTTCAAGCCAAGTTCGACAAACTGCCGTGACGTGTTGCTAACGGCCAAACTTAGTCTATCAACGGTTCTAAGTTAGATTTCTGTTACAAAATGCAGTACCTAAGTCATTCATTCATTTTCAATTTAAGTTTATATTCTACTTAGCACTTTTTAGACAAGATACCTTTGTGTTAAAATATGTAGGACATGTGAGTACTTACAGTTTGATTTTAAACAGTAGAATAACCCTGTGTTATTATACTGATATTCCGGATTGGTCCCAAAAATTCGGTCGAATTTAAGTTTCCGGACTCGTCCGAGAGAGTATTCCGGATTAATGGCAACTTGTAGGTGTAATTCAATTCAATATCATTATTTATCTGATAACTTGATTCATTGTGTTAGTAGTTGTACAGGGTGGACCAAAAGTCCGTTAACATTTAAAATGGTTATAAAAAATACAAATGCTACTTTAGTGAAAAACTGTTTATTTAATAATAAAGTAGACAAATTAGGATTTCACTTTTTAAAAATAACATCATTCAAATGTGACCCTTGTTCATCCTGGCACACCTGTAACCGGGAACGGAAATTTTGCATGACCGCCCGACAAGTGGTTGGTGAAATGTTCTGCATTTCCTCGCGTATATTTTCTTTTAATTCCTCAATAGACACTGGGTTGCTGATGTAAACTTTACTTTTGAGATATCCCCAAAGGTAAAAGTCCATTGGAGTTAAATCCGGGCTGCGGGGTGGCCAGTGAATGTCACCTCTTTTGGATATGACTTTTTGGCCAAAAATTTCACGAAGTGCTGCTATAGAGTCATTGGAGGTGTGACATGTTGCCCCATCTTGTTGGAACCAAGAGCTTCGATTAAAGCCTGAGAAGTCCTGTAATGCTGGAGCAAAAAAATTCTGTAGCATCACAATGTATCGCTCTGTATTAACGGTGACGGCGCGGTTTCTCTGATCTTCATAAAAATATGGACCAATGATTCCGCTGGCTGACAATGCGGCCCATACAGTAACCTTGGGCGAGTGTAAAGGTTTTTGGTGCTTCAAGTCCGGGTTAGTGTCACTCCAGTATCTGCAATTTTGTCGATTGACATGTCCATTTAGGTGGAAGTGTGCCTCGTCTGAGAAAAAGATGTTATTGAAGCTCGTAAACCTCTCAAGCACTTCGTTAGCAAACTGCAGTCTCTGAGCAGGGTCATTTGGCTTTAAAGCCTGTACAATTTGAATTTTGTAAGGATGTAAATGTAAATCTTTGTGTAGAATGCGATTTAGAGATGTTCTGGGCACATCTAAAGCACTAGACCGCTTTCGAGTAGAGAGACCAGGTTGTTCTCGAACAGACGCTCGTACACGCTCTATGTTTACTGGATCGCGCGATGTCCTAGGTCGGCCGGATCGTGGTTGACTTAAAGTTGAACCTGTTGTTTCGAACTTCTGTACCCATTTTTTAATCGTTTGAATTGTTGGTGCTTGATTTCTGTTCCGTATATTGTAATGATTACAAAATTTCCGTTTAGCTTCGGTCGTAGAATCGTTGTTTCGATAGTACTCGCGTACGCAAAATGCGCGTTGCGCTCCGCTGAATGACGCCATGGTACTAAATCCCTATTAGTAGCTCTCGCTTGTAGTAACACCCCCCGCGCCAATACCCCGCCCGCGCCGACGCAGCGACCTATTCAAATGTTAACGGACTTTTGGTCCACCCTGTACTTAAAATGAGTAATGAAATCGTATTTGTCAGTTGTACTTAAAATGAGTAATGAAATTGTATTTGTCAGTTGTACTTAAAATGAGTAATGAAATTGTATTTGTCAGTTGTACTTAAAATGAGTAATGAAATTGTATTTGTCAGTTGTACTTAAAATGAGTAATGAAATTGTATTTGTCAGTTGTACTTAAAATGAGTAATGAAATTGTATTTGTCAGTTGTACTTAAAATGAGTAATGAAATTGTATTTGTCAGTTGTACTTAAAATGAGTAATGAAATTGTATTTGTCACTACAATTTGACATCATCGATGTATGAAAAGTTTTAATAAACTTAGACATTACGTAGGTATACCATTCTGACCTCGATATCTGCATTGTTCAGAATATTATGTAAATTTTTCCAATTAGGTTCTGTGTGTACATAATTATCTCTTGTGATTAAAAAATAGGTAAGTACTAATCTTAATTAACGTCATCAATTGTCAATTCCATTGTATGAAAATTATAAATCATCATAATTAACATTTGTCTTATGTAGGTGGTACTTGGAACGGAAGATTATAATCTTTATAACATTGTTATTAGACAATAGAAATATCGTTGCACTAACAATGATGGGTAGATATAAATAAATTCGAATTAATATTAATTAATCGAAATAGTTAAACGATCTTTTAAAGATTCGGATCGGTAATGATTCGAGTACCGAATACACATCCCTATATATGATACGTCACACAAACTTCAAAAAGATCATCCCAAATTGGATAAGGTATAGTAATATGGTAGAATATAAACCTAACCTATTATAAGTAGCCTTTTTCACATAGGAAGGCACGTCGATTTTTATAAAAACCTAAATAAAACAGATTCTTAGTGATGAAAGTCGGACGTTCCCCTCAGTGACTCTCTGTGACTCGGCCAATACTAATCGGAAGACTTCCAACTTTCATCTATGAGAATCCATATTTTCTATGTGAAAAGGACTAGAATGGCATCCATAAATAAATAAATTGCATAAATTCTAATATTTTTATCTGCTAGTGTACTACGTTATGTAGGTTGTGGTTATTATGACATTGACTAAAGCGATTGTGTGGGTTGATAACTAATACTATGACACAATAATACGGTAAACCTGTACAATGTCCTAAATCAGCTGTTATAGTATAGATACCTACATAGCACATCAGTTATGTATGTATAACTATTGTATCTTATCTACTTGTTATCCACCAATTTGTAATGTTATGATTATGAATGAGATAAGGAATGCAGTTGATCCAAGTTCGACTAATAAATTGGAATTTGACATTTTCGTGGTTGATGATGATAATGGAACTCAAAATAAATTCAAATTGTGTTAAGATTTGAGAATCTCCTTATGATATTAAACATACTCGTACCTACCAACTATGTTAAAAATAAAATCAGTATCTACAGCTTTTCAAAATTATCATAAAGCTTTCCTTGTAGAAATTTAAAGACCAAGTTCAATTTCTACAACGAATGCTTTACGAAAACCTTTCTGATGAAGTTAAAGTTATCTAAATCATTTCTAATTGCATGCACCTGGCTTAAGTAAGCATAACAAGGAGTTTATTTCCTTTCTTGCTCTACTAGAAATTGTTACAAATACAAGTGCCGTGATAAATCGCCGCTGATTCGGTCCGTCTCGCCGCACGGTCGGGATGCACATCTGTCGTGTAGTCGACCAATCAGGAGCGTGCGCCTGCGCTGCGCACATCTGTCCGCAACACGCCCGCGCTTTTTGTTCCTTATTATGTCGATGTTTTTTGTCTTCGACCTCGAGTGGATGTAAAATGGAGGTTGGTAGGTACGAGTAACATATTGGAGTTTGGAGGCGGTTTGCGAAAAAGATTTGAATTTAAAGTTCGTTATCATGATTGATTTACCACTCATAATCATAACGCTCTTTCACACCATATAGATACCATTAGATAGATTTCACCAGTAGATACCATTCAACGTTTAGGTATATCAGGACGAGAAAAGCAATTATACAATACTTACCTACGTTAACTACCAACTTTCCAACAAACACTGTAAGATCAACTAACATTAAGAAAGATAGAGTTTGTCACTCCATGAATGGTCTAACGAAATGCTAACAAGAGTTAGTCATATAGTCATAAGCCTGTAAGCCATAAGTATAAATATAATTACACAGGAAACACGTACCTACAAAACGAGGCCAGTAATTAACGCATACTGAGTGTCATACCATACCATGCTCCATCTCTACGCTGCACGCTATATTAGAATTTGTAGCCTACCAAGCCGAGGTCGTACGCCATTCGCTTTTTACTATTTTTCCAGGCTTCGTTACTAAAGTAGGTCGCGAGTCAAGATGTAGTAAACTAGTGCAAAGGGTTGCACTTCGTGCTTGAGTGCACTCTTGGCTTCTATTTATGGCTTGCCGGCTTAGCTTGCCGGCCGGCATGTCTTGAAATAGCAATAGCATACATGCTTGCTCAGTCACTTCCATCTTTAAGTAAAGTAAAGTAAAAGTAAAATACACTTTCCATGGGGTTGATTTACAAGTAATCTATTGGATATTAAGTAAGGTACTTATAGAGAATTGTATTTAATCATGTTGCTAAGGTAGTAACACATGTAAGGTACTTAGCAGCACATGAAAATATAGGTGTTTAAATTCCTACACTTAGTTTCTGAAACTTCAGAGTTACCTCGGAAGGTTCAGATATCTAAGGGTCTCCGCTGTGCGAAGCGTGCGCACGTGGTGGTCGAATAATACAACTAGCGATGTCGTCGATATTGACTCGTCCGGCACCCTTAGAGTGTACACCCCTGATTCAATAAAATCTAACTGTGATATTTTTGTTTGCAGGATCAGTGCTATGCGAGGACGAAACTATAGGCCCGATCTTCATTAAAGAACCCCCGAACCGAGTAGACTTCAGCAATACGACCGGCGCCGTTGTGGAGTGTGCTGCCCGAGGATCCCCTGCTCCTGACGTCATCTGGGTCCGGTCTGACGGAACCGCTGTCGGAGATGTTCCTGGATTACGACAGGTTGGTTCTATTCCATGATTTTCTGCTGTTGTAGGTAGTATTGGAGCTTCAGGAGACGCTCGCTGTCTCCTATTCTGTCCATAACAACTTTGAAATTGACTCCGCTGTAGATTGCTCGCTAGAGAAGTTGAGAAGTTGTTTTATAAAGAAACGGCGTCTGCCAGTTCGCGCATGCGATTTGTACCTACATTTTCCCTACATTAGCCGGGCACTGAAATGTCAAATGTATGAAAACATATGACCTATGGGTCAATTCCGTGGCTTGCTGTCACTGATCACGTCATTGTTCTAGAGGAGAGGGCGCTATAGCTTATTCATTTTCGGGTAATCCTTTAGAAGTTTGTTTGACGTATCATACAGGGATGTCTATTCGATGCTCCAATCGTTACCGATCCGATTCTTTAAAAGAGCGATTAACAATTTCGATTAATTAATTTCCATTCCATTATGTAAAAACACCGGCCAATTGCGAGTCGGACTCGCGCACCGAGGTATCTCAACAAAAATACCATTTTAATATTTTTTTCTCATAAATTATCAATTTAGACGACGTTTTATTTTTAATACTAATTATTTTTGTCGTGAAATTCTTGAGTTTTACTTTTCATCGTCATAATTTCAAGGAAAAATAATCGATTGGAGATTTGTTAACAATAACTCTAGACGATTCGACGGTAGTATGTAACTGCGCAGTTATTGATAAAAAACAGTAACAATCTTATTTCAAACGATATAAATGAGATAATCTTTAAAAAATAATAATTTGAATATAAAAATAGCATTTTTATGTTAAGAAATATTTATAGCGGTTTTCGGTAGCAAAAATTTAAGTTCTTATTTTGACATTAGTCAAAGTGTATGCAAAACGCGACACAATACGTAGTATGGCATCTATATCTAAAGGATCATCCCAAATTGTGTAAAGTAATAATAAAAAAAGTAATAGTCCGATTTCTGTGATAAGTTGATAACAATCCAAAATCACGATTTTAATCAGGGACACGATTATCGTTCTACTGGCTTCATTAATGCAAGGGTATAATTGCCTATTGCTGATATATACTTAAAAGATCGCAATAAATTCGTAATTGCACTCAACTTTCTGTATATCCTGCCTGTGTTGGTAGACATTGGCATTCCTTACTTTGCGGCGAATCTTGCTAAATGAATAACTCTATCTTATATTCTCACCAGGTCCTACCGAATGGAAACCTGGTGTTCCCCCCATTCCGTGCCGAGGACTACCGGCAGGAAGTCCATGCACAAGTCTACGCCTGCCTCGCTCGCAATCCTGTTGGCACCATTCATTCTCGGGATGTTAACGTTAGAGCTGGTAAGATCTGACCTTATTCAATACTAAGCATAAAACAAAGACAAAAGTTCTTTTTCATATTTTGATTAAAATAGGTAAATATATCAATTGAATTTCCTATCACAGATTCTATATATGCAAGGAAATATCATATACTTACCTAAAGTGAAAAGGAAGTTTTAGTTATCTTCGATAAATTCTCGTACCTACAGCCTGGTTTAAAAAGTAGAATTTTTACCATTGTTTAAATTCTACTCTTTAAAATCAAACTGTAAGTAAGTAAGTAATATCTTATGTAGAGCACACTTATCTTGTTATTCTGCTCTCGATTTTAATGACAATGGAACAAATTGTCGAAATTAAAGCTAAGTATACGAGTATGCATAACTTAAATATGGTAGAGCAGGAATTTCAAATAAGCCCAGAGCGATTCCACTTTCTTGAAATACAACAACATTTCGTCACATAAACTGCTACACGTCACACGACAGAGCTTCAGATCATTATGATAAGCTACTTGATGGACTGCATCTGTTGACTTATGACTTTATGACCGTTAGCACCGTTGCTCGTTTGTAATTTAATATTGATGCTGGCAGTTGGTAACAAAACACGCGTTTGGTATTATTTATGGAGCGATACGATACTGGCTTTCTTTATATATTTAAAAAAAACAATATTATTTTAAAATCTTTGACCTGCGTGAGTTATTTGTTTTATCTTTGAACTCCTAACCTGGCAAGCTGGAAAGTTCAAGCAGCATAATTTTGTAGACCATAAAAGCAACAAGTAGGTAACATTATTAATATACAATAACATAAATAACTAATATAGCACTTACTAAAGAAAACGATACCATAACGAATTACATGTAAAACAGGAAATAAAAATTATAAATTGAACATCACATTCATTCATATCAGGACCAAAGTTCATGACCCTATTATAAATGTAATTCGATTGTATATTTGGTATGTATGAAATCAGTTTAATGGAGATTCTTGTAAGAAAACATGTTCTTATCTTTTATTCACGTTGTTGTAGACTGGTTTAAATTGTAGCAGTCAATAAACATGTCTTAGTCAAAGGGTCGACCGTGGATAAAACGTTTGATTGGACGTTATAGGGCGCTGGCCTCTGCCATATAGGGCTAAATAAGGTCAATTAAATTATTTAGAAAGAGCAGCAGTGAAGGTTATCTAATTACAGACAAACAAATAGTTTCACAAAACATACCTTTGATGTTGAGGTACCTACTCAAATAAGTATAAGACAGCTGACAGGTACTTAAAGATACTAATAGACAGTCGCATTAATATAGTAATGCAAGCTTTAGGAAAGGTTTAGGTGTTTCTAGACCATTTCATGATGCAAATTAGCCCGTACGGTGTAATCGCTCTGCACTTGTCGATGGAATAACAATAGAATTCAGTGACATAAACATCTCTACACCGACACATTCCTTATAAGTAGGTAGGTTGGTATTGTATGTCTATTTAATTACCCTCATAATAAGGCTCTTCAAATATCATAATAATTTCGTTTGCATTCCCTTAAAGGGTTTTAAAATATAACATCAAAGAGTTTTATTATTCTAACGCTATAAGCAATAAAATGAAATTTATTTTAATGCTTATAGCTTTTGAATTATTGCATTTAAATTATAACGTTTCCTTTCAGCCATTTACACCTAAAAATATGTATTATGTTTCTAATTTGTGTCTTTCTGGAAAAACGTTAGTGGTCGCCCAGCATTACGACACAGATGTCAACAAGGAGTACGTCATTATGGGAAACAGCATCGTCCTTAAATGTCAGGTCCCGTCTTTCGTAGCTGATTTCATTGAAGTTCTGTCTTGGCATACTGACGATAAGGAAGACTTCTTGCCTGGGGAAAATTATGGTTAATTCCCCATCACATACTCTTCTTTTTCATCCTCTCTTCCTTTCCCAATTTACATGTCCTTGAAATTAATACTTAAAAGAAATTTCACAGTGGTGCAGCAGCAATATGAGTCAGAAGTGAATAATGAATATGTAATACGCGGGAACTCTGCTCTCCTTAAATGCTCCATACCATCATTCGTAGCTGATTTCGTCAATGTTGTCTCCTGGCATGACGAATCTGGCACTTCATTCACTATTGAAGAATCAAAGGAGGGAAATGGTACCACTGATGAAACTTAGATAAATCGATTTAATCCACTGTCCTACCAATCCAAATTACCTATCCCCAAATACCAACCGAGGTATTGATAATATCCTTATTACAGTTGTCACGCAATACTTCGAAGCTGAAGTGGTCTCAGAATACGTAATCCGTGGGAATACGGCTGTGCTAAAATGTAATATCCCTTCATTCGTCGCCGATTTTGTTAAAGTAGAAGCTTGGGTCGACTCTGATGGCAGCGAATATTTACATACCGATGATATCGGTACTTATCTTCACCATTATGTAAAATCCTGTTAATCCCTACGATCCACACCTCTAAGTCCCGTTCCATTCAAATCTGGAAACTAAAAAAAATCCCGTATGTCTTTTCAGTTGTTAATCAGTTCTATGAAGCTGAGATCCTCACAGAGTATGTGATTCGAGGGAACGCTGCTGTTTTAAAGTGTTCTATTCCATCCTTTGTCGCTGATTTCGTGAAAGTAGAAGCATGGATAGACGAAGAAGGAACAGTGATTACCCATTCTAAGGACCTCGGTAACAATGGCCTCGCTAAACAATGACATGTCCACTTCCCGCACTAAACTAACGCCGTCCCTACACCTCGACCTGTCAGTTCTTAACTACAAATAAGTGCCTGTTTATTATTCTTCAGTCGTGTCGCAGTATTACGTGACCGAAGCCGAAAATGAGTACGTGATTAGAGGCAACGCTGCTATTGTCCGTTGCAAGATTCCATCGTTTGTTAGCGACTTCGTCTACGTGGAAACCTGGATTATGGACGATGGACAAATGCTCACCATAAACAATACAAATACAGCTGAGGGTACCTCTTAACTGTATATCTATGAATCCAGTTATCCACTCCAAGTCTTCCTTACTCTTTCCGTTTATTTGATTATTAAACATTCTTGTGGTGTCAGTGGTGTCTCAACCGTACGAAGCTGAGGCCGACAACGAATATGTTATTCGAGGCAATGCAGCTATCATGAAATGTGAAGTGCCAAGTTTCGTCTCAGACTTTGTATCTGTTGAAATGTGGATGGACAGCGAAGGAGGAACATATCATCCCGGAAATAACGAGGGTAACTCCTCATAGAAAAACCAATTCCTTATTCCTCAAGTCCTAATTCACGTTTATTACCAGCTGTGCTCCAATCGTACGAAGCTAGAGTCAACGATGAATTCATTTTGCGAGGGAACACTGCTATTCTGAAATGTATCGTGCCTTCATTTGTCGCGGACTTCGTGAACATTGTGGCCTGGATTATGGACAATGACACAGTTACTGCTGAAGGCCATAATGATATCGACCCTGGTAGTAAATGGTTGTAGTAATATCTCTACTCCTTAAACCTTCCCATCACTAAAGGCCTCTGTTCTTATACTTTGTTCAATTAAATGTCTTTCCACAGTGGTTCACCAATCTTATGAGCCTCGTGTAACCGATGAGGATGTTCTACGTGGCAATGCAGCCATTGTTAAATGTGTGATACCATCGTTTGTAGCCGATTACGTGCAGGTCGTAGAATGGGTGACGGGTGAAGAGTCCCTCTCTGCATTTTCGTTGAACGGCTCCGAGGGCAATTACGGTAATCGAGAGCGCCCGCTCGACCCCAATTGTTCCTATCCGTTCTCCTCTAAATCCCCAATGCTAACTTTTTAAATTGTAGTCTAAATAGATTTTCGTATAACATTTCCAGCTGTTAATCAGTTCTACGAGTCGCAGGTTTATGACATATATGTGATCCGAGGGAATGCTGCAGTGTTCAAGTGTCATATACCTTCGTTCGTTGCCGACCACGTGCAAGTAGATTCTTGGCACGATAGCGAGGGCGGAGAATATCTAACGAACGAAAATTATGGTATTATTGTTATCCGGAATAATATTCGTCCTGAATATCCTATCCTGTATCGTTATTCCAACTAGGGATACCCATTAACGTCAGCTACATGATCTTGGAATGTTATTAAATTAAAGACATTCAATTATTCCAGTCGTGTCTCAAGCGTATACGGTGCACTTGGTTGAAGAAAACGTGTTGCGTGGCAACGCTGCCATCGTGAAATGTCTCATCCCAAGTTTCGTCACAGAATATGTGTCCGTAGCTTCTTGGATAATTTCTGAGGGAGACGATGAGGCAGAAATTAAATTAAACAATACTGTCGACAGAGAGGGTACTTTGAACTTTAGACTTAGCTAGCATCCCCGCATCATTTCCTTCTATCCTTTCAAAACATTTTAATCAGAAATATGTTATATCGTTTCATTTGCAGTAGTTACACAAGCTTACACAGTCAATATCCTGGAGGAAAGCGTACTACGTGGAAACGCCGTAATTCTGAAATGCCATATTTCAACCTTCGTCACAGAATATGTTATTGTTTCTTCTTGGATTATTTCCGAGGACGGAACTGATGATTTGGAGATTCAAGGAGATTCAGACAATTTGGGTATTTTTGGCAACGGAATTTCGTACACCTTTTCCTATTTCCTAGTCATTGCAGTTTTTTTGTCAGTATCTACATTCGTTGGTAGTCACATGTGTATTGTATAGTCTTTATCAATAAAATGTCCTGCGAGGAAATTCAGCAATCTTTAAGCGTCATATTCCAAGTTTTCTCACGGAATATGTTATCGTATCATCTTGGATAGTCTCTGAAAAAAACGTCGATGAAATAGAGATCACCATCGATGATAAAAGTTCTACATTAGGTATCATGATTCATGAACCATATACGAATTTGATACGTCCGTCCTTTTCCTCCTCCTATCATTGTTTTTATTTTAAAGGTTACTTTATTGTAAGGACAAAGTTTGGCTCTTCGCTCAGTGTTTGCCATAACAAGCAACCATATGAGATAATAATTCTGTTTCAGTGGTTTCCCAATCCTACACAGTAAATCTGTGGGAGGAAAACGTCTTGCGTGGAAATGCTGCTATTCTCAAATGCCACATTCCAAGTTTCGTCACCGAGTATGTCACGGTCACTTCCTGGATCGTCTCCGAAGGGGATAAGGATGAAATGAAAATAAATTTAGATTCTGATTCCAATTTAGGTAACAGCAAACGCACGCGTTCTTATTCCCATTTCGTCCTTCCTGTATGAGTATAATATAACCAATCCGATACCATCCTAAAATAGTATTGTTCCTTACTATCACATTTCGATTGTTAATGAGTAAATTCGGCATAGGTCAGACCTATATGGGGTGCATAAACACTTAGTTAACTTTGGAAATCTCACATTGTGATTTTAATATTTTCAGTTGTGTCTCAAGCTTATGACGTGAAATTCTGGGAAGAATATGTTTTGCGTGGAAACGCTGCCATTTTGAAATGTCAGATCCCAAGTTTTGTTTCCGAGTACGTCACTGTTGCTTCTTGGATAATATCTGAAGACGAAAATGAACAGGAGATTAAAATGAATAGCACTACAGATTTGGGTATATTTACGTCAGAATTCTTGCAATTTCGCCCTTGACCTTCCCTGTTGAACCCCAATCCTTCCACTACTTTTATTGACCACAAAGATGTTGTTTAGGATTATGATAGTTAGGCCGTTCTAGGAATTCCTCGATTCAATACAGATAATCTGTTACATCTTCATGGAATCAAATTTCTCACATGAAGCATGTTGTTTCAGTTGTTTCGCAAGCTTACGCTGTAAATCTGATGGAAGAGTACGTTCTAAGAGGGAACGCGGCTATTTTAAAATGCCACATTCCGAGTTTCGTCTCTGAATACGTTACGGTCACATCGTGGATCATCAGTGAAGACAAGGAGGAACTTGAGATTAAACTCAATTCCACAGATAAATTGGAGGGTACGATCTTTAAACTTCTTCTGGCCTGTATCCATCTTGCTTGAGGATCCTTGTCAACGCTCATTACGTCGGTTAGGGTCTTGTTCCCTAAATGGGTTTCCTGTTGCTCCATGGGCCTTACGGCCTACCTTTCTCCTGAATCCTCCTTCCATAGGCTATAATGCATGCAATGAAATTTGTAAGTAAATCGCAATCTTATATTGCGCTGCCATTTACATTTCAAAGTAAAACATGAAATTTGATTTTACTGAGGTCTGTTGGTAAATATCTATAATATATTTTTTATTCTCAACAGAGGGCAAATACTTGGTACTACCATCAGGAGAATTGCATATTAGAGACGTTGGACCCGAAGATGGTTACAAATCGTACCAATGTAGAACAAAACACAGACTAACTGGTGAAACTCGCTTATCTGCCACAAAAGGACGTCTGGTGATCACCGGTGAGTACTAGATTATCTTTATTAAAAGGTAGCACGATGAATTCATTCAAAATAAATATTCACAAAAATAATGGGTCAAGTTCAGTAGCGTCGACGCGATTTCGAATCAGTATTCATTTACTCATAGTAAATTAGTAATAGCTTTTTAAGCACTTCGATAGAAACAAAAGATAAATGAACGCATTCAGGCTAAACATTAATACTTTACTTTATTGCAATCGAGGTCAAATGTGGGTTTAGTTATACATAAAAAAAATATTTACAAAAGCAGGACAGTGCATTCATCGTGCTATACTTATCCTGCAGTGAAGATTAGGTACATAGACAATAAACTTGATCTTGATGTGTAATGGTATCTATTTACGATGTTTCATAACATAAAACCTAATTTTCCCTGCAGGGTCACTTAAATCGTTTTAACAATTGTTTCATTATAACTATTTGGGCAGAATATTTTCAGTGGTTTAAATATTTTTTTATATTCTTACGTGCTATTGTAAATAATTAAAAATAAATTATAGGTAGGTACCTAATGAAAATATTCTGCTAACTTGACAAAATGTTCAAATAAATCTTTAGATTTTTGTGTATTTACGCCTACTTATAATCTTTCTTTATTCACAAAAAAAGTTTATATGAGAATACAGTAATAATATTATATATCTTAATGTCTCTGAATGAATACCATTGACGCATATGTAAAAAGAGAGCTTTTAAGTAGAGCGATAAGTTTATAGAGACAAACATATTTGTTTCCATAAACTTTTTCGTAAATAAACTTGCCTGAATGTTGGGATAGGGTACCCTGCAGAGCCTTGACTCGCGCTACTTTATTCTAAAACAAATCCAATAATAGAGAAGTGTAGGGGAACATCGGATATATTTTCTCTTCGTTATCTTCTTCTGATTTGGTGTCCACTCCTCGTGAATTCGCCTTCTCCCAACATGCGCAGAGCCTGTGGGTCGGGTGCCCCCAAAGTTCCCTAGCGCGCAGACGACCAGCGGCTTCCAGTTTAAAGTGGATACCAACCTCGCTGTGCTGTGCCCCGCACAGGCTTACCCTGCACCCATGTACCGGTAAGATTCTCGCAATTAACGTCCTCTTGCCTAATTCCTCAGAGCCGATAGGGCGCGTGCCACCTAAGTTATCGACGACTCAAGTGGGCATGATGTTTCTCACTACTTCGGGCGCACCTTTTGCTTTGCAATGCCCTGCTCAGGCGTTCCCTGTCCCCTTGTTCAGGTTGGTTTTGCCTTATTCCCTTTAGTTTTTAAATATTTCTAGAACCCGTCGGTCGCGTACCTCCGAAGTTTGCGACTGTTTTGACTGGAACTATGTTTGAGGTTAAGAAAAACGACTCTTACGCGTTGCAGTGTCCTGCTCAAGCGTTCCCAACCCCACTATTCAGGTAACTTTTATAATGATCTTTCAATTTACATCTGTAGAGCCTGTCGGCCGAGTACCACCAAAATTTTCGTCTGTCTTGATGGGGACCATGATTGGAGCCAAGACAAATGAACCGTTTGCTTTACAATGCCCAGCACAAGCGTTTCCAGTCCCTTTGTCCAGGTAGATAATTATGTTTACTTTAGTGTCTCTTATAGGTTTTGTGGACACAGGTCACTATTGTAAAATCACACCTATGTACCTATTATTGATATCCGTAATATCCTTCTTTTGCTGCAGAGCCTATGGGAAAGGTATCACCAAAATTCCCGAGTTTAGAAAAAAGTCGACTTTTTAATTTTGACAGCAACTAAAGTTTAACGATTTTGCGTCCGGCGCAAGCGTTCCCTGCCCCAATGTTTAGGTAAGATTATAAGATACGGTACATTAAATATTTAAGTATTGGAGGAGTATAAAAATCGAAATTCCTTATTTTCGTAGAACCAATGGGAAGAGTGTCTCCAAAATTTCCAACAGGAGACATAAGTAGGACGTTCGTAGCCAACACGGATGAAAGCATCCCATTACTATGTCCTGCGCAAGGGTTCCCTGCTCCACTATTTAGGTAATTTGTAAAACATTTTATAATATTTTCTCGTAAACAGAACCGTTGGGCAAAGTGTCGCCAAAATTTCCATCAACGGAAACGGGACGGAGCTTTACGTTTTCCTCGAATTCGTGTGTGACTTTGCTTTGTCCAGCACAAGCATATCCAACTCCATTGTTCAGGTACTTTCATTTATGTTACTCTTATTTTCTTAGAGCCTGTGGGGCGAGTTTCTCCAAAATTCCCTTCGATGGATAGCTCAAGAAGTTTCAGCGGTATGCTTAACACGAGTTTGACGATATTATGTCCGGCGCAGGCCTTTCCAGTCCCACTATTCAGGTAAATTATTTAAAAAGTAGTATTCTGAAGCAAATGTTTATTCTTAGAGCCTGTTGGTCGTGTTTCGCCTAAATTTACTACTGGTGACAAAAGTCGTGCGTTTGATGCCGAAGGAACTGATAGCATCACGATGTTGTGTCCCGCACAAGCTTTCCCTGCCCCACTCTTCAGGTACCTACCTACATATATAATTATTACCAACATTTATTTTACATTTCTTTCGTAGAGCCACTGGGTAGCGCCGCTCCAAAAGTAGCAACTAAAGTGATCGATATCACGGAAACGTCGTCCAAAATTACCGTCACTTTACTTTGTCCGGCACAAGCTTTTCCTGTCCCAATATTCAGGTAAATTCTGTTGAAAGTCAAATTAATCACGTAGGATAATTTGTCATGTTCAGAGCCTGTAGGGAGAGTTCCGCCGAAGTTCCCTACACTGGATAACGTTAGAGGCTTCAGTGCATTTATAAATGCTAGCGTAACGCTGTTGTGTCCCGCTCAAGCCTTCCCAGTTCCTCTGTCCAGGTAACAATATTTGACATGTCGCTATTTTCTTTTAGAACCAATTAATAGTGCCCCACCAAAAGTTCCAACAAAAACAATAGAATTTGTGGAATTCTCGATGGACTCCAGCGTTACGTTGCTTTGTCTGGCGCAAGCGTTTCCTGTTCCACTGTTTAGGTGAGTCCACGCATTATTACACGCCAAATTTGTTTTAGAACCTGTCGGTTTGAAAGGCCCTACATTCTCTACGGATATTAAAAGAGCGTGGTTTGATAAGGATATTAAACAGGGCTTCGCATTACTATGTCCTGCGCAGGGATACCCAGCTCCATTATTCAGGTATTTCACAAAATCTTGTCTTTTTAGAACCAATGGGCTCCAAGAGTCCGTCGTTTTCAAGTGGCTCAAAATTAGCATGGTTTGAGCTTCAAGCTGGTAAGGATTTCGCACTTACATGTCCGGCGCAAGGGTTTCCTGTCCCATTATATAGGTGAGAGATATTTAAAATATTTATAGGTGCTCTAAATTTTCAGAGCCCATCGGTTCCAAGCCACCCACATTTTCTACTGATGACAGATTAGCATGGTTTATAAGACCATTAGGACAAAGTTTAGCATTACTTTGTCGGGCTCAGGGATATCCTATTCCAATATACAGGTATTATAATAGTTTGTTGATAATAAAATTGAATTTTAGAGCCTATTGGATCAAAGGCACCATCATTTTCAACCGACAACAAATTTTCTTGGTATGTGAGAAAAATTGATCAAGATCTAAACCTATTATGTCCGGCCCAGGGTTTTCCCGTACCACTATTCAGGTGAATGAATCTATATTTTCAATTGTAGAACCAGTTGGCTCAAAGTCTCCCACTTTCTCAAATGATGTTCAGTTCTCTGGGATAACTCGTAACTCTGGCCAAGATTTCGCTCTTTTGTGTCAAGCTCAAGCATTTCCTGTCCCAATATTCAGGTAAGAAATACATTATAATTTTAAACCAATGACAATAATGTTTGTCACAGAACCTATTGGATCCAAAGCTCCAACATTTTCATTGGAATTTAAAAGCACTACGCTAACGAAAGCAGCAGAACAAGCTATTGTCCTATTGTGTCAGGCTCAAGCTCATCCGCCTCCTCTGTTCAAGTGAGTGTCTCATATAACTCAGTTGATCCGTTTTTCGGTTCAGAACCAGTAACAGCGAGAGCACCTGCATTCCCTACCTCCGCGTCGTCTTACAATTATGAAATCGAAGCAAATTCTGGTGGTTCTGTGCTTTGCCAGGCGCAAGGGTACCCTCAACCGATATTCAGGTAGGTCGGTTAGGTAACATTTATTTCACTCTTCTTTTAGAACCAATCGGAGCGAAAGCACCTTCATTTTCTTCCGACTCCAAAGGCAGTATATTTATCAGAGAAATTGGACACAGTTTTGCGTTACTCTGTCAGGCCCAAGCGTTCCCAATGCCAATTTTTAGGTGAGTCGCTGTCAATAACAGTATTTTTTCTTGCACAGAGCCCGTGGGTTCCAAGCCACCAACTTTCTCTACTGACTTTACTTTATCGGCGGTAACGAGACATAGAGGTCAAAGTTTTGCAATGATGTGCCAAGCCCAGGCTTTTCCCATACCAATTTCCAGGCAAGTTTCATAAATAATTAATTTCTATAAGAAATCAACAAAAAGATAGGAGAATGTAAGTCTTTCCTTTTCTTTTCGATATTTATTTGGTCTTCAGTCTTCATCAGTGTCATCTCCATGCGTAACAATTATTTTATTTTGTACAGAGCCCGTCGGTTCAAAAGCTCCTTCTTTTTCAACTGAGTCAGCACTTTCATCCATTAAGAGGCAAGAAAATCAAAGTTTTGCACTATTGTGTCAAGCTCAAGCTTTTCCAGTACCAATATTCAGGCAAGTTTCAAAATTATTATTGTTTCTTCTCATGTTATAGAACCAGTTGGTGCTAAATCCCCAACATTTTCATCCGAGTCAATGGGAAGCATATTTAGGAAACGCATTGGGCAAGGTTTTGCTCTGCTGTGTCAGGCTCAAAGTTTTCCTGCCCCGATATTCAGGCAAGTGTTGTGTAATTAAGTAAATGAGTACGTATTTTATAATCGCAGAACCTGTTGGCTCTAAAGCTCCCACTTTCTCCTCGGATGCTCGTAGTCAATCTTTTATACGCACCATCGACCAAAGCTTTGGATTGTTGTGTCAAGCTCAAGCCTATCCAGCACCATTGTTCAGGCAAGTTTTTCAATTAACCTGATAATTAGTAACGTTCATGAAAGACGCGGTTCAATCAGGCAAGTTAATCTCTTTTTATAAATAAACATGCACTTCAGAACCAATCGCAAGTGTCGCGCCAAGCATTACTGCGACGCCAAAGGCTGCTGTACATTACAATCAACAAACTTCGTTGGCACTCTTGTGCCCAGCGCAGGGATATCCCGTCCCAATATCAAGGTGCGTTGACATTACTCCCGTATTACAGAACCAACAAATAAAATTGCGCCACGAAGCGACAAAAGCAGGAAATTCGAAGGTGGTGAAATATTTTTAGTTTCTCAAGCAGAGTCAGTATATCTCACTTGCGAAGTCGCTGGCTATCCAGCCCCCGTATATAGGTAAGTTTCTGTTTTACTTTTATTAAGACAATCAAGGTTACTGATGATTGGGCGCAATATTTTCCTCCTTGCAAACCTCGTATTCTTTCGATTTACATGTTGGTTGTCTAAGAGTCGATTCCGTCATTGCAGAACCCACCAATAAGATTGCACCTAGGAAAGATTCCACTAAGCACTTCGAGGGTTGGGAAGTTCTCTTCGTGCTCCAAACTAATGTGGCTTACTTGACATGTCAAGTGGCCGCTTTCCCTGCGCCCTTGTTTAGGTGAGTGGTGAAGCGCCTGTGTGCAGATGGTGACGGTCGGTTTGTATTCCAGAGCCGTCGGGTAGGACCGCACCAAAAGTGACAGGCGACGGACTCAATCGGCATGTAGGTCAAAGTGATGAAAATCTCGCGCTTCTTTGCGAAGTTCAAGCGTACCCTGCGCCTTTGATGAGGTACGACTTTTGCCCGATCACGGCCGGCCGCCGGCATCACACGCTTTCATCTATCACGTAGCCACACCATATCATCCCAATGTACTGATGTGCGTTGTTATTGCAGTCTGTTGCGGCGGGGCCCCGCCCGCGTGTGACATGAAGGCGTGATGAAACGCGGCCGGCCGCGCGCCTCTATAATGGTCCTCAGACAAAGTAACGATTGAGCAGCGCAGACACCTCCTGGTAAGTGTCAGGGTGTTCTTGCTTTCATTCGCTTTAATCTTTACTTTGTGCTTCTCCTGAGTCAAGGTTGTCTTTTATGTATAACTCAAAATGAGTTACATAAAAGCTGTCCTGGTAGAAGTGGTAGCTTTATAAGTTTTGTCCGTATTGCTAGCTTTGGAGATTATGTTCAATGTCAAATCAAGGTTTTGCGGTAGCTTATCTCATCATTTTTGTGTCCTTTCTTTTCTATGTTATAAACTATAGTTGAGAAATTACATTTTCTTCTTCAAGAACCCACAAACAGTCTTCCTCCAAAGCTGTCTAGTGGCCGTCTACAAGAATCCGAATTGGGTTTCGGACAAACAGGGGCAATTCTTTGTTTGGGTCAAGGTTTTCCTGTTCCTCTTTTCAGGTGGGTGGCTCGTTAGGTCCATTTATACAATTAAAATGTATGAGTTAAATTGATCCATTCAATCCACAATTACTTGCATTTTGAGAAATATAAATTAAAATTTATAATTTCTTCATATTTCATTATCTTTGCAGTTTAACTTTCTTTACATTACGTAATGTTCACATCTTCTGAACACGTTCTCATTTGTTGCAGATGGTACAAATTCATTGATGGCACTACTAGGAAGCAACCAGTTACCCTCAATGACAGAGTGAAACAAGTTTCGGGAACGCTCATTATCAAAGAGGCTAAGGTTGAAGATTCTGGGAAATATTTGTGTGTAGTCAATAATTCGGTTGGAGGTGAGTAACACCAATGTTATATTGACCTTTGTATGTCAATTGATGTATTAAAATCTAACTATAACAAAATATTTTAATCAATTTTAGGCGAATCAGTGGAAACTGTATTAACGGTAACGGCTCCTCTAAAATCTACTGTAGAACCAGCGACACAAACCGTAGACTTTGGACGACCAGCTGTATTTACCTGCAGATATGAAGGCAATCCTGTGAAGACTATCACTTGGCTAAAGGATGGCAAGGACATGAAACACCATGACGCTATGTTGAGGTAAGTAAAAAGAAAGTAACCAAAGCCATGATAATTTTTAATAATAATTATCTAATATTCTTCTTTAATATGATTTCAGGATAGAATCAGTAAAGAAAGAAGACAAGGGAATGTACCAGTGCTTCATACGAAACGACCAAGAAAGTGCCGGCGCTAGTGCTGAACTGAAGCTTGGAGGACGATGTAAGTAAGAGTAGAATACTTAATTGAAAACTTTTCGTAACGATGACTAATGTCTTAACTGCAAAAAATATATTATTGTTTTTTTATATGACTCAAACAAAATATTTTTATTACTATATTCACATTTAACATGTTTTACTTTCCAGTTGAGCCACCACAAATTCGACACAGCTTCGGCGAGCAGACTCTCCGATCAGGTCCTTCTCTCAGGCTGAAATGCGTTGCATCCGGCAATCCCACTCCTGACATCGCTTGGCTTCTCGACGGAGATAAGCTGAGTAGCGGAGAACGTCTTCAGATTGGTCAATTCATTACCGCTGATGGCAACGTTGAGTCGCACCTGAACATTTCTTCAGTCCACACTAATGATGGCGGCTTGTATTCCTGCATTGCATCTAGCAAGGTAAAGTCTCCGAGTATTGCATTGTTTCTTTTATAAATAATCATCCAACCATCACTGCTGGCGGATATTTTTCAATTTTGAGGATCGTAACCACCACTTTTGATCTTAACCTCTTTGGATAATAAAGGAAATCGCTGGTGATAATAATCTCCAGCGATTTCAATCTTTGTCCAATGTACATATCTGTGCTTATTTTCTCTACACTACGAAAGTGTTTAACGGCTTACTATTATTATTCATGAGGGTATACAATATCAATTGCAGGTCGGCAGCGCATCCCACTCGGCTCGTGTCAACGTCTACGGCCTGCCATACGTCCGCCCTATGAAGAAACGTCCGGTGGTCGCCGGAGACACGCTCATCGCGCATTGCCCTGTTGCCGGATACCCCATCGACTCTATTGTTTGGGAACGTGATGGAAGGTCTGTATATTTTCCTTGAACTAAGTTTTAACGCTCCGTTCTCTCTGCCTACGTGCCTAGGTACTATGCGACATAGCGTGAAGGTTATGTATGCATGTAAGTTTTAAGTCAAATTTTAACATATTACACTTAACTCAATGTTGAAAACTTGTGATTGTGAAACAATTCATGGACGCATCGAGAATACGAGAGTATTGTTTCTTATACTCAAAAGAAAATAAAATAAAAAAAAATGTATTTGTATCGACAACTGTTGCCTTTACATGAAGACTCCGAATCCTAAAATATGAAAAAGAATAAGACAAACCCAACCATGTTATCTATAACTGGCGATAGTGCCTCTGACGATACAAAGTATCCATATAAGAAGACAGACGAATTATGTTTAAGAATCAGTTCAATCAATTCGGTATCATTATGTGGGGAAACAGCACCTCAGTTGAAGATCTTTTTAAATTACAGAAAAGATGTGTAAGGATTATCGTAAACATAGATCAAATGGAAAGCTGCAGAATGCACTTTATTGAACAAAAAATCTTAACCTCAACATCAATATACATTATGGAGATGTGTAAATTTGTTAGGAAACATACACATTTGTATAAAAAAGCAGAGGACCTACACAGTACGCCATTTAACACTCGCTACCAGAAAAGACTTGCTCTGCCAAAATCAAAATTAAATCTACACAGTTGTGGACCGTTCGTTATGTCAATAAAAATATATAACAAAATTTCACAAATCATCGATATCGAATTAAAAGACTCGATATTCAATAAAAGATTAAAATTGTATCTTCTTAACAAATGTTTCTATTCTCTGCAGGAGTTTTTTTGATGATAAAACCAATACTTAACTATAAAATCAGTTATGTATAACTTATAATGACATTTAATTTAATTTATCTCGTTAGCATTTATTATTATTATAATTTATTATAATCTCTTATTTTATATTGCGGTGCCCTATCATGTATGATGATCAGATAATATATTTTTTTAAGACCAATTGTAACACATGAAAAGCAATAAATGGTATGAGTATGAAACGGTTATTATTCTGCCACTTATATAAAATCATAATATTTTTCTCGTTTGCTACAATTTCAGGGTTCTACCAATCAACCGTAAACAGAAAGTCTTCCCTAACGGCACGCTTGTGATCGAGAATGTGGAGAGAATGAGTGACCAAGCCACGTACACTTGCGTTGCCAAGAACTCGCAAGGTTACAGCGCAAGGGGCACACTCGAACTACAAGTCATGGGTAAGCTTAGTTAATGCATTCGTACATGGATGATCTCATTATACTTGGATGATTATCGTAGAGCGACCAAGCAATATTGAAATAGAGCGTGAATTCTATTTCAATATTAAATTGTTGAAACACGCTTAATATTTACCTAAAGGATAAATTCGAATAACAGTAATTCGGATTTTGTTTCTGAAAAGTTCGCTCTCTACGATAACCAACTTTCAATAAGAATGTAATAAATTGTAAAGTCTACACATTCAATTAAATATTTTTTATCTAGCTTATTTATCGAAAACAAATTGGACTCGTGGAAAGAACTCCATTGACCTAATTCATTACATTCAAATAATTACAATAAAAGAATATTTAAGTTTATAGAAGAGAATTAACTTGCTGTTTAACCTATTTCATAATTTTACAAGATAGTATCTATTTCAACATCATCAGCCTATTAATGTCCCCACTGTTGGGGCACATGCCTCCCCTGCACAACGGGGTACGGGCCTTGATCCACCTAGCGGGCCCAGTGCTGATTGGTGGATTTCACACGCCTTCGGAAACTTTTAATTTCCTCAGGCATGCAGGTTTCCTCACGATGTTTTCCTTCACCGTTAGAGCAGTCGGTAAATGTACTGTGTATGTAATGTGTCTTTGAAAAAATCCGGAAAACTCATTGGTACATGGCATTGCATGGTTTCGAACCCGGACCTCCCGCATGGGTGTCCGGCGTCCTAGCCACTGGACCATCGACGCTCTACTTAAAAAATTGAGCGTCTAGTATCTATTTAAAAATATTAAATCATCGAGATTCGAAATACCTACATTACCTTCTTATGACAGTGAGGTAGGTAAATGATGATGAAGAGAGAGAGAGAGATGGTAAATTCTATGATGATGATGATTCCAATGATAAGTCTCAATGTATATTTTCAACAGTAAACAGTAAGTGTATATCACTGAGTTATAAATAAATCTTTTACTTTCTCAAACATTCACATTGTGTTATCTGATGATAATTCAAAAGTATTTCACAAACACTTCGAAATAGAAATGTATGTTCCAAAAAACTCAGTGGCTCTTCTAAAGACAATAATGTCATAGGTTTAACTATTATTACAAAGTAAGCTTAAATAATCTACGGCAAACAAACTAATATGAACAAAGTTAAAATAATTATGTAACCTATGACATTATTTCATTTGTGACTTTTAATAATGAAATTAATTTCAGGTATTGTAATTATCTACCTCTAATTCGTAAATTCTAAACAGGGTAAAGTTAAAGTACTTGTTACGCCACTATAAGAATTTTAAATGAAGATGTTTATGCCCGCCAAAGGTACATCGTTTGCCACACACGCTCCTGCACCTTTTGTAGTTCATGATACCTAATAAGAGTTTCACACAGTGACCCCGCAAATTCTGCCCTTTGAATTTGGCGAAGAACCAGCTAACGCAGGAGACACGGCGTCCATATCTTGCGCTGTGAGCAAAGGGGATCTACCCCTGAACATCACCTGGACTCTTAACGGTCGAATTATACCACGGAATAATGATTTGGGAATCATATTGATGAGCGTCAATAAAAAAACAACGATTCTAAACATAGATTCTGTAAGTGGAATACACAGGGGCACCTACCACTGTGTGGCGACGAATTCGGCTGGCTCCGCTAATCACAGCGCTGTACTCGAAGTCAACGGTACAGATATAATCTGTGGTCCGCTTGCTTCTCTTATGTATTGTTTTCAAATTCCTTTAGAAATCCCTCTATAAAAATTACAACTAAAATTTGCCTCAGTCCCACCACAAATCACACCATTCGAGTTCGGAGAGGAAGTTCTAAACGATGGAGAAACGGCATCCGTCTCTTGTGTTATGAGCAAAGGAGATCTTCCCGTCACTTTCAAGTGGCGATTCAACGGAGAAGAGATTAAGCCGCGCAACTCTATCGGAATAGTTCTCACGACCATCAGCAAGAAAACTTCGATCCTTAATATTGAGGCCGTAAGCTCTGTTCACCGTGGATCATTTACGTGCGAAATAAAAAATGCCGCTGGCGAGACAAATCACACTACCGTCCTTAGCGTTAATGGTTCGCTTAAATCCTTATTAGTTTTTTTAGTTTTAGTAGTAACGCTTTTTATGTCGCTACAGTTCCTCCTCAAGTTTCACCCTTCGAGTTCGGAGATGAACCCGCTAATGCTGGCGATACTGCTTCGGTTCAGTGCGTCATGAATAAAGGAGACTTACCTGCCAATTTTTCGTGGAGCCTCAATGGAAGAAAGATTTCTCCAAGAAATAATATGGGGATTGCCATAGGCAGCATGAACCGAAAGATGTCAATACTCAGTATAGATTTCGTAAATGGAACACATCGGGGCATTTACATTTGTCACGTCGAAAACCTGGCTGGCCAAGTTAATCATAGCGCTACGTTGGATGTCAATGGTTGTTTTCCAGACTTTAACAGTTTATGTAGTTGTTTGCCTAATTAGTCATTGTCATATTTTTGTCATGTATTTTGAATACATAACTAGTGATTCTGTAACCTGTCCTGAACAGTTTTACCCCAAATCCATCCTTTCACCTTCGGAGAAGAACCAGCCAATGCAGGAGATACAGTAGGCGTTCAATGTATGGTGACGAAAGGCGATGCACCCATCAACATCAGTTGGCAGCTAAATGGAAAACCCGTACGTGAGATTCAGGGAATCACGGTTACTAAGATTGGCCATAAATCTAGCAGTTTATCTATAGATTCGGTTGCATCAATACATACAGGAGCATACACTTGTTCTGCTACCAATCAAGCGGGTCATGCAAATTATTCGTCTGGGTTAGCAGTGAACGGTAACTTAAATTTAAAACAGCTGTAGCGTTTGTTTTTTTGTTCACTTGTCACAATATATTCTGCTTATTCCTTCCCAACATGTCCCTTTCTAAAGCTAGAATAGAATCTCTACGAATTAAGCACGGGACTACGTGTAGTTTTGTGATTTATCAAGAAAGTCATATTTTCGGTGATAAAAGCACTAATATTTTTATTTTTAAACGTCCATATTGTTTCCTCGGTATTAAGTATGTCTCTCTTTCTGTCTCTCTCCTATATCAAGTCCTAATAATTGAAATATCTTCATAGTTGTACCGCAGGTTACACCTTTCGACTTTGGGGAAGAAATCCTAAATGCAGGTGATACAGTATCGCTAACGTGCACGGTCGGAAAAGGCGACTTGCCTTTGAAAATCCATTGGCAGCTCAATGATCAAATTCTAAATTCCGGCAACGGTATCTCGATCAATAGAAACGGAAAGAGAATATCCATTTTGAGCATAGAAAACGTTCAACATGAACATATTGGCAACTACACTTGCATCGCTGAAAATGACGCCGGCATCACTAGTCACAGTGCAGTGCTCAACGTAAACGGTATCATATAAATCCACCATGACAAAAAGCTTCGCTTATGTTCGCACGACTTTTGATATTTTTATTATAGTTGTAACTTTTGTTTGTCTTTTCATACATCCCTGGCTGAGATCCTTCATGTGAAATTCTATGGTTTATCGTATTTTTTCTGACGGAATTGTTGTATATCCTATTTTAGTATTCAAGAATCCTATGATTTATGAACGTATGTTTTTTGACAGTCATATGCTCCGGGGGAAATTCACGTGTGTGGCAAAGAACGATGCGGGCTCCGTACAATATTGTGATATTCAGTTTATGAGCACCTTTTGTTTATACTCTTTAGTTGCACCGCAAATTATGCCCTTCGATTTCGGCACTGATCCTGTGAACGCCGAAGAAATGGTTGTAGCAATATGCACTGCCAGCAAAGGAGATATGCCTCTCATTATACAGTGGTACTTCAACGGAAATGCTGTTAAGTCAGGAACCAATGGCGTGATGCTCACCAATACTAAACGCACCAGTCAGCTCACCATAGAATCGGTTACTCATCATAACCAGGGAAACTATACGTGTGTCGTTAAAAATCAAGCTGGATCCACCAATCATACGGCCGAACTTTATGTCAACGGTATTCATACTTCTCCAGGGATTTGATTCGCAGTGTCTTGTTTATTTGTAGATGCTTTTTTTCTAACTTCTATCTCCTCTCGCAGTCCCTCCACACTTGACACCTTTTGAATTCAGCGAGGAACCAGTTAATGCTCAAGAAATGGTTTTGGTTACTTGCACGGTCAGTAAAGGGGACTTGCCACTGAAAATAGAATGGTATTTCAACGGAAATAAAGTGAAATCGGGTGATATTGGAGTGAATCTTATGAATACGAAGCGCACGAGTCAACTTAGCATTGAATCTGTTAGCCACCAGAATCAAGGCAACTATACCTGTGTGGTGAAAAACGAAGCAGGCTCCATGAATCACACTACACAACTGTTTGTTAATGGTACATCTTTTTCAACAGTTCCATGTCTTTAACCTAGTAGATGTAGTGTCTGCATTGTTTTAAGCAACTCCTTATAATCCTGTTCTCCTTTGTAACTTTGGCGGTCATAAAAACAATCCGGGAGATGATAATAACTAGCAGGATTCAGGTCAGATGTAAATGAACAAGTGTTGCTCTCTTTCGTAACTTAGAAATATGAACATAAAATTAACCAACTGTTAGGATATTTCAGTGGCACCGGTTATAGCTCCTTTCGAATTCGACGAATCTGTATTTTATGGAGAGGGAGTTCAAGTGATGTGCCATGTTCCGAAAGGCGATAAACCTTTGAATTTCAAGTGGAGTTTTAGTGGAGGAGATGTGAGTTTTCTACCTGGGTTGAACATCATGAACGTTGGGGACATGGGTTCAGCTCTCATAATACCTGCAGTGACAGCCAAACATGCTGGCAATTATACCTGCACAGCCTCCAATATTGTCGCCAGTGCTAGCCACCACGCCACGCTCAATGTCAAGGGTATACGATCACGGTGCATAATCTTTGCTTTCCATGTTCTGTTCTATCCTGTACCGCCCTTGTGATGAATTTAGTCTATAATGTATAGTAATGTCAGGTAATCATTGGTCGTCTATTTCAGTGGCACCTATTATATCCCCTTTCGAGTTCGATGAAGCCGTGTTTTATGGAGAAAGTATTCAAGTCATGTGTCATATTCCAAAAGGCGACATGCCCTTGAATCTTGAATGGACATTTCGTGATAGAGTATTAAAAACAAACGACGTAGTGATAATAACAAAAATGGGAGACAGAAGTTCAATATTGGCTATCCCAGCAGCAACAGAAAAACATTCCGGAAATTACACCTGCACCGCTTCCAATACCGTAGCAAGCACCAACCACACAGCCATACTAAACGTTCAGGGTACACTTACTTTTTATTTCGCGTCTCATTGTTCTTTGGTTTAATTTATTTGTGTTACCCTCACCAGTTCCTCCGCACATCGTTCCGTTTGAGGTCGAAGAACAGGTTTTCGCCGGTGAGTCAGTGCAATTGACCTGTCACGTGTCTAAAGGCGATGTACCTCTCACTGTTACTTGGAGTTTTCACGGGAAGGAATTATCCTCACATCAAGGAATTACTACCATGAAGATTGGTGAACGAACGTCGCTGCTGACTATATCTAGCGCGACTGCTGGGCACACTGGCGAATATTCATGCCATGCTGCCAACCATGCCGGTCTGGCTATCCACTCGGCCACGGTCAATGTTCATGGTATCCCTCACATTTCGTTCGCTACCCCTGCTCTATCGCACGCTGCACGCTTGCCTCAGTAATAAACTTTGCCTTCTGGATTAACAGTACTGCCATACATCGTACCCTTCGAAGCGGACGAGTCGGTGTTCGCTGGTGAATCAGTCCAACTTAACTGTCATGTGTCGAAGGGTGACTTACCGCTTGACATCAAGTGGCACTTTCATGGGTTTGAGAATTCCTCGTCGCATCTCGGCATTATGACCACGAAAATGACATCGCGTACTTCATTTCTGTCAATTGCCACGGCTACCGCCAGTCACAGCGGAAACTATACCTGCGTTGCTGCCAACGGTGCCGGCTCTACTAATCATTCCACTGTCCTTAATGTTCATGGTCAGTTTCTTTTACTCATGGTATCATTATATTATCATCGTATGTTATGTTCACCTAACAATCGTTCGATGCTTAAAAGTGTTGATGGAATCAGCATGAATTCTGTTCACGCGTCTTTAAGCAGCGTACGCTTTAATTTTCTTTTGCCATTGTTTATTTCTACCTTTCATTTGTTTCATACAGTTACACCGAACATTTTACCATTCGACGTCGACCAAGCATTATTTTCGGGAGAATCCGTACAAATGATGTGCCACATATCGAAAGGGGATACCCCTTTGAATGTATATTGGGAATTCAATGGACGACGTCTTTCTCGGGAGTTAGGAACATTCTCGAAGGTGGGCGATCGGTCGTCAGTTCTGGTGCTCCCCTCCGTGATGGGAGCGCATAGCGGGAACTACACATGCATCGCAAAAAACCTCGCCGGAAGCACTTCATACACAACGATACTTAAAATTATTGGTATTTTAATACAATGCTAGGCTTTTTACCTAATGCAGTATTTTGTTTGTCCTTTATTTACCTTTCCATCTAATTACATATCTGTTCGGATTTAAGTGGTTCCACACATTATCCCGTTCGAAGTTGAAGAGTCTATATTCGCTGGAGAATCCGTACACCTCACATGTCACGTGTCGAAAGGAGATCGTCCACTTCAAATATCGTGGAGTTTTCAAGGAAATGAGATTCCCTATCATAATAATATGGGTGTGACAACCACTAAGCTAGGAGAGAAAGCTTCGGTTCTGAGCATACCGACTGCGATGGGCCATCACAGCGGGAACTACACGTGTACAGCCAGTAACCGCGCCGGACGTGCGCATCACTCCGCCCTCGTCAACATTCATGGTACTCGATGTCGCCCCCTCTTCCCTTTAGAGATTTTCCCGAATAATCCTTAAACGTTTAGATTTTGCACGTTTAGCTTTTAATAGAGCTCATAATTCTTTTCATTTATAATCAGTTCCTCCCCATATAATGCCGTTCGAGATTGAGGAATCCATCTACTACGGCGAATCGGTGCAAATGACTTGCCACGCCAGTAAAGGCGACCGACCTATGAGCATCACGTGGACTTTCGAAGGCAGAGATCTATCCAATCATATGGGAATCAAGACAATGAAAATGACAGAGCAAACGTCATTTTTATCTATATCCTCTGTTACGGGAGCCCACAGCGGAAATTATACATGCATCGCTAGAAACAGAGCCGGAGAAGACCGATACTCAACCACTCTTAATGTTAAGGGTACTTCTATCTAAATATCCAGCATGCTTTACAATATATTAGGTACTAACTTTAGACAATATTTCTTTGCTCAGTCGTCCCTCACATCAAACCCTTCGAACTTGATGAAGCCGTATTTGCGGGAGAATCTGTCCATCTCGACTGCCATGTATCCAAGGGCGACACGCCTTTGGAGATTACATGGAGCTTCCACGGACAACCCGTCACAAGAAGGATGGGTGTCAAGACGACAACATTGAACGAACGTGTCTCCGTAATCGATATTCCAAACACATTGGGTCCAAACAGTGGCAACTATACATGCACCGCGACCAACAAGGCAGGCAGCGCGAGCCACACCGCTGTCCTCAACGTCATCGGTACTGACAAATAATAATAGCTCGGGTGATGCTTGCTTTCTGTTTAGTTTCTCCTGTGGTCCAACCCTTCTCGTTCGGGGAAGTTGCAATGAATTCTGGACAAGTTGTAACTGCACCTTGCTCGGTTATCGAGGGCGACCACCCGCTGCAACTGAGGTGGCTCTTCGACGATGAACCCATTAAACCGAGATCCGGGGTGACAGTTTTTCATATCGGAGAAAGGAGCGCTATACTTAGTATCAATTCAGTATCACATAATCACGCTGGAAACTACACTTGTGTCGCTGAAAATGAAGCAGGAATACATTCACACACATCTACTTTGATTATAAATGGTGCATAACTTCACCTTGTTTTCTGGTTCTTCACAGTTAGATTAGTTTTGTTATTATTATTTGATTGAGTAATTCCATTGTTTTTTCAATTTTTGAATCATCCGCAACTATTCGACGATGTCATTCCAGTCCCACCCAACATTCTGCCGTTCACATTCGGCGAGAAACCTGCTAATGTTGGAGAATACTTACAAGCAGCCTGCACTGTTAATCTGGGTGATCTCCCACTCACCATCACATGGACGTTCAACGGACACCTCATCTCACAAAGAAATAATAATTATGTCATAACTAATTCCAAACGCAGCAGTTTACTCATAGTAGAGTCTGTGGACGCAAAGCATGCTGGTTCTTATACATGTGTAGGAGAAAATCGTGCTGGCCGCGCTACATATTCATCTGAACTAATTGTTTACGGTTAGTCGTTACGTAGTACTTGGTAGAATCCTATTATTTTGTCACTTAGAAAACGTTTGTTTCAGTTCCTCCCAAGATTGCGCCTTTCATTGCCGGCCCGGAACCGGCCTTTCTCGGTGATTACTTTGCACTCCAGTGCATAATAACGCACGGTGATCAACCTGTGCGCATTGATTGGACAGTCAATAATCGATCAGCAAATTCAGTCCCCGGAGCCCGTGTCAGTAATGTGGATCGAAGGAGTAGCGTCATCACGATAGAGTCAGTGGACGCAACCCACGCGGGCCTATACAACTGTACTGCGAGTAACGCGGCGGGCGTCGCTTCCCATACCACTGAACTAGTCGTGAAGGGTGCGATAAACAAGTGTCTACGCTAACGCTTCCGATTTTCTAATCTCACTTTCATTTCTACACGTTTTCTTGCTCCTTTATAAGATTTTTATTGCCCTAGTTCCACCGGTGATAGTGCCGTTCAATTTCGGTGAAATACCATCCAACCCCGGCGACACTGCAGTAGTGAACTGTGTCGTTACCAAGGGTGACGAGCCTCTCGACATATCTTGGACATTTAGCAGCGAGACGATAGACTCGAGTCTACACCGTGACATCACGACGACGCCGCTAGGCAAACGTGCCTCTGTACTTACTATCAACTCAGTGAGCGCCAACCACCAGGGGAACTACACGTGCATCGTACAAAACGCGGCCGGCCGCGCCGAACATGTGGCGACCCTCGTCGTAAACGGCACGTCTATATTATACTATATTGAGATAATGGGGACTAACATCACAGAATCGCACCTTGAAAGGATCAATTCGTTCACCGTCACCGCTCTGATCTTCATATTTTCACTAGTCGCTAACATTGCCTGCCTGCCACCGATCAATCTAACCCGATTTATATGGTTGTTTCCAGTTCTGCCTCGCATAGTTCCCTTCTCGTTCGAGACTCCGCTGTACGCGGGGCAGGCGACTCAAGTCACTTGTCTAGTCTCTGAGGGCGATCAGCCTCTCGACATTCAATGGTACTTTCAAGGGCAGCCTTTGAAGGAGAAATCCGGTGTGATGGCAACTAAAATAGGACAGAGAGCTACGTTGCTTCTAATTGACCCTGCGGGATGGTCGCACAGCGGCGCGTATGCGTGTCTTGCGCGCAATACCGCCGGCTTGGCCAACTATACTGCCTCGCTCGAAGTTCACGGTACATCACGCACTCTTGTGTACCCTTCAGTCCTAGCACGGATAAGCTTTGCTTAGATTCAATATTATATGCTTAAATCCGAACTATTCTTTCGTAGACTGGTCCAAATTTCTAATAGGTTCAGAACGATATGACAATATTACAAGTCTTCATCTTTTAGATATTTTATACTAAGAGATTAACTAGTCCTTGTAAATAATTAGAATACTTGGAAACAGCCACGTCACTTAAATCAGTCGTCTCGAATGTTTTTCGTAGGAACCGGCTGCGGCTATCATCGACGAAACCATTTCTTCTTCCTTTCCTTGCATAATTCTTGTTCTCCAACTCCTTCCTTCTCCTAGGGTTCCTGTCTTTATATTATGTTCGTACATTAATTTGCATTATATGCCTTTTTGTTTAGCGCGCTTTTGAGCTTGGCTTACTAATACAACTGTTGAAATTATCTACTTTTAATTTAATTATTTCTTTCAAAATGCAAATTGTTTTTTAAATAAATATCATACTTAATTCAGCAGATTTTTTCAACAGAACTTGTGCTTTGTGTAGCATTTATTTTTGCTTCTTACGATATACTTTTTATGTATATTCAAATTATGTTACTTTAATAGTAGTTAGATCAGCCTGAAAACTTGTTTTGCGATATTATTTATAAGGTATAGTAATTCAAAAGCTTCTATAGCAATAGCTTTGCCAATAACACCATAATTGTCGTATAAATATCATAATATATATATTGAGTTCATGATTTATATGCCAACCCAAAAAGTACATGTTACAGGAGCTTTTTAATTACCTGTCACAAGAGTTGAGCTGAAATTAAAAACACAGGAATAATATTTAAGTTATGTGCAATAAAGTATATTCTATTCTATTTATTATCAATAACTATTACCTTAAGTAGACCTACCTTTAAATTGTCTTTAAATATTTATTATTTCAGCTCAAATTTTGTACACTTAAAAAGTCAATTTATAAAAATTAAATTAAATTAAATTTTGAATGGGACTCAAAAGTTCCCATGTTTAAAAAAATCTCCAAAAATTACTTAAAAAGTAGAGTTCACAGTATAATTATGTGCATCAGTCAATACCCCATTCTAAATGATTATTTATTGCATCAGAACATTTTCAATAAAGGAAAACTTACATTTTGATCCATGATATGATTTGACTATCTGAATGGTGTTTCTAACCTGCCGGTGACATTTTCAGTTCCGCCACGTTGGATTATTGAGCCTACTGATAAGGCATTTGCACAAGGCTCTGATGCTAAAGTTGAATGTAAAGCCGATGGCTTCCCCAAGCCTCAAGTGACATGGAAGAGGGCAGAAGGTAGGTGCACATTTATTTCATAAATCGATTTATTAAACTGTTAATAATCCACACAAAAAATATTTTTTTTATTACTTACGTTTTTATCTTAGAAAAATATTATTAAAGTTTCGATACTGGTTACATCAATTCAAACGGGCAGGCATTTCCCGCGCTGCTTGTGACGTCAAAGGTTATGTAAACAAAACTGAATTCGTCATATTTCTCACTGAATATCGATCGGATCGAATCGGTTTTTACAAAGTTTTTCACTTAAACACTGCAGTTAATACATAATAAACTTGATAAATCCAATAAATCACGTAAGCATCATACTAGCAAAACATTTGTTTACATGACTTTTGACGTCACGACCATAGAGAAGCGCGTTTGAGCTTTTTGAATTACGTTTAGTTTCTGAAAAAATATTTATCAACAAAACTATGAATATTTCTAAATCCACTTTATTAAATAAAAATATAACGTCGTCATTATTTTTATTGAGATCAATAATATTTTTTTAAATAGTTCAAATTGTTTCAAAGTTACATGCATATTCCCTATTGAACTCATCCAGACAGAAAAAACCTCGGAACCCTTTTTAAATAACATTGATATAATTTCAGGGGATACGCCTGGCGATTACAAAGATCTAAAACCTAATAATCCAAATGTAAAAGTAGAGGATGGAACACTATCTATTGCGAATATTCAAAAGACAAATGAAGGATACTATCTATGTGAGGCTGTCAATGGAATTGGATCTGGGTTGTCTGCCGTTATTCTCATCAGTGTTCAGGGTAAGGCAAAACTTTTAATGAATGTGATGAATGTAAGAAATAACAAGCCTAATCGGTATTATTACGAATTACAGCTCCACCGCAATTCGAAATTAAGATGAGGAATCAAACTGCCCGACGAACTGAACCAGCCGTACTTCAGTGCCAAGCTAAGGGCGAAAAGGTAACACCATCCCAAATTTACTACAAGGCATGAATTTAACTTGTTTTGGCCCCATAAACTAATAATATATATTTACAGCCCATTGGAATCATCTGGAACATGAATAACAAACGTCTAGAACCAAAATCGGACCCGCGCTACACGATCCGGGAAGAGATTCTGCCCGGAGGAGTTGTGTCTGACCTTAGCATCAGGAGAACCGAACGATCTGATAGCGCCCTCTTCACTTGCGTGGCAACTAATGCTTTTGGGTCCGATGACACTAGCATTAACATGATTATCCAAGGTAAGACAATGCTACATTTGACCGTGTACAAGTATGATACTATCAAAATAAAAATAGTTTCTAAGTGTAATCTAAACATAATTTGACAGAGGTTCCTGAGGCACCATATGGCTTGAAAGTCTTAGACAAATCTGGAAGGACCGTTCAGTTATCATGGGCCGCACCTTACGACGGAAACTCCCCAATTAAGAAGTTCCTTATTGAATACAAACGTGCTAAGGGGAACTGGGAAAAGGACATCGACAGGTAACAATTCAATCTACATTTCCCATTTTGTTTCACAATTCAAGTACCTATACAAATATTACAAGATGATAAACTATGATTATCAGGGTTCTCGTACCTGGAGATGCGACTGAAGCCGGAGTCTTCAGCCTGCGTCCAGCCACCGCCTACCACATTCGGATTGTTGCGGAGAACGAACTCGGAACCTCAGAGCCATCAGAGACCGTAACAATCATCACAGCTGAAGAAGCTCCCACTGGTCCCCCGCAAGACGTGAAGGTTGACGCTGTGGACAAACATACTCTGCGAGTAACATGGAAACCTCCCCCACCTCAGGATTGGAATGGTGATCTTCAAGGGTAAGAAATAAAGTACCACAGTGATTACTTGTTTACTTCAAACAAGAACTTGATTCAATATGAACATATAAAGTCGGCTTGTTAACTTCAACCAAGAAATTGTTCACAACAACCAAGTCTTACTCGTATGTATCAAGTAATTTGTTCCAATGAATAAAGTTACTTTATATGCTCTAACTAAATCAAACAAGTTTTTTTTTTCAGTGGCAGCAGTCTATTGCTAACAATTTATCCAGCTCAACAGTGACCTTTATTTTACAGATACTATGTCGGTTATAAACTGGCGTCAAGCAATAAATCTTTTGTATTTGAAACCGTTGATATCTCCAAGGAATCAGGCAAGGAACATCACCTCGACATTCTGAACCTCAAGTAAGTGGAGCTAAAATCACTAACGACTATTCTAGGCGTCTTCTTATTTTATTCTGAAGTCTCGTTCCTGTCGCCCCCTGCTGAGGTATAGGGCTCGAACTATTGCTGTCCATTTCTTGCAGTTATTCTAGGTTTACGATAATAATATTGATATCGTATTTTTAGAACTTACACTCAATATGCAATGGTAGTTCAAGCTTTCAACAAGATGGGTTCAGGTCCAGTGTCTACCGAAGTGAAAGCATACACCGCGGAAGGTGCCCCATCCGCTCCTCCTCAAGACGTCCTCTGCACTACCCTCACAGCTCAAACCATTCGTGTCTCTTGGATTTCACCTCCTTTGACTTCTGCTAATGGACTGATTAAAGCTTACAAGGTCGTCTATGGACCCAGCGACACCTGGTATGGTGAGTAACTGCAATTTATTAAATAAGTGACATCTTCATTTTTATTGACAGGGAACCCTGTCTGCCTTTCATGCTCGGTCAATGACGAGGTCGCGCTGGCGGGAACCGACACCAAATATGTTTATTACTCACGCGCGATCGCTTCCCCTTCAGTCGCCCGCAGGCCTAGTACCGTGCGGAATGTGCCTATCGTTAGAGGAAAGACGCCCACATACCATAACAAAGCAAAAATTCTTGACAGTACTAACTGTCAAGAATTTTTTCACTAGACGGCAAGAGGAATCGATTAAGCCAAGATTCGTTGCAATCGGACCACGAGAAATTACCCAAAAGGGCTCCCAAAGTAGAAAGAAAATTCCGTAACATAAAAGGGTTCCCTGATCAAAATTGAGGCACGATCCGATCGTGCTGCCGTCCGTTTTTTTAATTTAGGTATTAAAATATGGTTCTTTATTCAACAGACGAAAAGACCAAAGATACCAAGATAACAGCTAGCAGCGAAACCATTCTTCACGGATTAAAAAAATACACTAATTACTCCATGGAAGTTCTCGCGACCACTAATGGAGGTGATGGTGTCCGATCTGCCCCTATTCACTGCCAGACTGAACAAGATGGTAAGCCATTATTGTAAACTAGTGATGAGCAGAATCAAAGAACCTGTGACTTATTCTAAATATTGATGACATTAATTCACAGTTCCCGAAGCGCCACGTGCCGTAAAAGCCCTCGTGATGGGAGCTGACTCAATCCTCGTTTCTTGGAGACCACCAGCGCAACCGAATGGTGTCGTCACTCATTACAATGTCTATACTCAAGCCCAAAACGCTGAGCCACATCCAAATAAGGTACGATCTGCAATTATCCCGCACTTGTAGCTTTACAACTTATCTGCCCTAAATAACATTAGACGTTGAATATTCCACAGGTACCAGCCTCTCAAACCAGCTATTCAGCAACTGATTTAAAAGCAGGTCGTTACGATTTCTGGGTGACTGCATCTACGATTATTGGTGAAGGACAACCGTCAGCCACCGCATCTTGTAGCCCTAGCGACAAAGGCAAGAAACCTTCCTACCTTTTGAACCTTCTAAATATGTAAATATATCAGGTTTTTATCAGGGTTCTTAATGATTGAATGTCCTTTACAGTTCCCGCTAAGATTGCATCCTTCGATGAATCATTCACTGCGACTTACAAGGAAGATGTCAAATTGCCTTGCCTTGCCGTTGGTGTTCCTCCTCCTAACATTCTGTGGAAGGTACTGTATCTACATCATATTTTTCTGTCCAACACTTTCTTTCTGATGTTGAAAAAAATCTGTATTATTTCTTGTAGGTGAAAGGCCAGAATCTGGAAGCTTCAGAGCGCGTTCGTCAATTGCCCGAGGGATCTCTGCAGATCGCTGGCGTGGCTCGCGAAGATGCAGGAGAATATTCTTGCCACGTCGACAACCAATTCGGCACAGATACTGTTACCCACACGCTTTCCGTTCTCGGTAAGTTCTATGTTGTCCGTGTAGTGACCGCCACTGGGTAACCATGTTGTAAGAAGCGACTAACCCGAGACACTTTGCGGGTGGTAGGAATCAAAAGTCAGACCACGCTCGCCCTCTGTCGTCACGCCCCGCGCCCCTCTAACGTCGCGGGCGTGGTCTGACTTAAATGGTTCATCTATAGCGAACATTATGTCGCTCTGTCACTAAATAAATATATTCACTCCAGCATTGGAGTGTTCAGGCGGAGTTTAGAAAAGCCGTACTAAATATAGATCTTATCGTCACTTCCTATTCCTACCATCGGGTGGCATTGAGGTCAAAAGTCACTTTAATCGTGAACAAAAGGTACGATACGTATAATAAAAACTTCTTCTAAATCGTATTCCTCATTGCTGAGGATCGTGATCATTCTACGGTTTAAGACATTTATTTCACTAAAAAAGGATACAATCCACTTTGCTTAGGATAAACAGGATAAACTTATTGTAATTAACAGTGTGTACGGTAGACGTGATTGTAAGGCTTATAAATTAAATTACTAGTGTATAATATGATCTAATTGAAGAGCTGTATGTTTTCTGAGCTGCGTGTAACCAGAAGACGAATAACACACAAAATAGGTATATCGTGCTGTCCACAGTGGCACAAACTTATCTGTTCCGGTGGCTAAGACTTGAACTATCGTTATTAATGTTAACAGCTACCAACAGCGACACCATCACCGAATCAGACAAGCCCGTGACGCATTCAAAGGAATTAATCACATAGAACGACTCTCGTGGCAGATTTAATGGAGTGGTTTGCCATTGCCTTCCCCATTTCACACACTGGTTATCTCAGTGTGCAGGTTTCCTCACGATGTTTTACTTCACCGTCAGAGCAGTCGGTAAATGTACGTAAGTCTTTCGAAAAAACCGAAAAACTCATTGGTACATGGAATTTTACCTGGTTTCGGACTCGGACCTCCCGCATGGGAGTCTGACGTCCTAGCCACGACGCCACCGACGCTCAACCCAATATCTTCGTTGTAGCGCCACCGTTCCCTCCGCAATTGAGCATCGCCTCTTCTTCCGTGTCATCACTGACTCTACGCCTGAAGCCTTCAGTTGACGCCGACCAATCGCCTGCCGCCGGATACACCATCCACTACAAACAGGAGTTTGGAGACTGGGAAACTGTTCAGGTACAACCCTACCCTAAGTTCTATTTAGACTGTTACGACATTATCATTTACTACTTTATGAGAACTGTTGGTTCTCATAAATATCATACATTTTGTAAACCAAGTATAAATTCAACTTTTATATTTCAGATTCCAAGCAACACTGATACCTACACTTTGGAGAATTTGTTCTGCGGATCTAGATATCAGCTTTACGTCACTGCTTATAACGGGTAAGAAAAAACGTAGATAACACTAAATTTTAAAAACCGTTTCGTAAATCCCCTTGCTTTTTCCTGGTTCAGGTCCTTGCTCCAAATGTGAGAATAGCATCATGGTCCTAAACATTTGAAAATCAAAATCGAGATCCCTGAGATCATTACCATTACCAATCTTGAGATTTATTACATTCCTGAGACACCATCTGACATCAAACATACTCCAAGATCCTGATAACCACTCACCTTTATCTCACTTTCTCTAGCTTTTTACCTTAAAAGAGCTCATAGCATAGTTGCGAGAAAGGTCTGAAAGTGATCGTGGCATATTTCATTTGAGGACCTTTTGTGCCTACCTCATTTCACACACTGGTCATCTTGGTGTGCAGGTTTCCTCGCGATGTTTTCCTTCACCGTTAGAGCAGTCGGTAAAAGTATGTAAGTCTCCGAAAAATACGAAAAACTCATTGGTACGGTCACGAACTTTAATTTAGGACCCACTTTAAAACATTGAACGAGTTTGTCATAGTCAATACTAGATTAACGCTAGCTAGTATTAGATCTCATTTGATTGACGTCTACTTTATATTGTGACAAAGTTGTTCTGTTTCAAAGCGGGTCCCAAATTGAAGTACGTGACTGTACATGGCACTGCGCGGTTTCGAACCCGGATCTCCCGCATGGGAGTCCGGTGTCCTAGCCACTGTGCCACCGAGGCTCTGGCCACTGACCATTATATCGAAGTAAGCAGGTAAGCAACTATAGAATTATAAACAACTTGCCCTTTCCTGTTAGCATCGGCACTGGAGAGGCTTCAGACGTCGTCATCGCTCGCACTCGGGGATCAAAACCCCCCGTACCCCGCGCCGCTGACTTCATCGAGGTTGGAAGCTCCTCCGTGACCCTGCACCTTAAACAATGGCTGGATGGCGGCTGCCCTATGAGCCACTTCGTCGTTGAGAACAAGAAAAAGTTAGTAACCATAACAGAGTTTGGAAAATGTGAAGTCATTTTTGATTTCAGTGTAGAGAGCGGAGTTACAAGTCACAATACATATTTATTTTTGAGTTGCGATTGGTTCGAGCATCGTTTGTCAACCTGGGGGTCGCGTTTAGTAATATGGGGATGTCACGTGTCTTGTATTTGTGGCAAGTGTAAACATTCTTTGTCACGTAAGTAAAGTAAAACTTTGATAAACGTTAAATCACTTTGAAATATTAAACAGAGGGGGTCGCAAGGTTTTTTACTTAACTTTTTGGCTTTTTAGTGAGTTGCGACTTGCGACACTAAAAAGGTTAAGAGGCCCTGTTAGTCACTCTTCTTTCAGTCTCCTCGTTGATTATTACTATAATTCAAGCTTTTATCAACAGGGGTGCTGCAGAATGGAATCAAATCTCGAATGCTGTGAAACCGGGTGGTAACTTTGTCGTACTTGGTATGTGCACAAATTAAACTTTACTTACCTTGTACTTTACTTGGAAAAAACGTTACAGCAATATTGCTTTTCAGATCTGGAACCAGCTACGTGGTACGTCCTAAGGATAACTGCACACAACAACGCAGGTTTTAATGTTGCGGAATACGAATTTGCGACACTCACTATGACTGGTGGTAAGTAGACCTAACAATTATTTCGTATTACATATCATATATTTACATCTATCCAACATTATATCAAGTCCAACAAGAACATTTTACTGATTGATTCCGAAAAACATGAAGGAACGAACGCGCGCGCTACACATGGAGAGCTAATGTTTATCGTCTCGGGTCACTGGTTGAAATTTCACCCCACCAGATCCGACTTGGTGCCAAAGGTCCTGAGATACAAAATAACATTCATTACCTATCTATTAGAGGTGGGAAGCCACAAACCATACGATAAGCAAGTAAGCATGAGGTGGGAAACATTTTTTTCTTTCATCCAAACCGAAAAGTTACATAAATGTACCTGAAATGCATCGCCTTAACTTTTATTTTCCACACCTGTTTCACCAACCGTTACTCCCTGTTAATTGATGGGGTTGCATTTCAGGTACAATCACACCCGCGCGCGAAGTCGGTGATGGCTCCCTTACCACTGAACAGACTCTGAAGATAATCCTGTCGCATCTTAACCTAATCGTACCCGTGGTGGCTGCGGTCCTAGTGATCATCATTGCGATCGTTGTCGTTTGCGTGGTGCGAGGTGCCAGGGAGCATCACAAAGGTAACCTAACACTGTTGTTATAGGCACGATCGCTCCATTACCCGGCAATGCTAACGGAGGCAGGGACCTACCCGCATGGGTCAGAGCTTGGCTCGAGCCGGAAGTCTTGGTACCAATTCTGGCGACGATTGTGGTATTCATCGTGGGAGTAGTGGTGATCTGCCTGACGTTAGCGCGCAGGAACACTCCGCATCGGCTGCGAGGTCAGAAGGATCTGTACTGTATGTATGGTGGCATGGCACACCGCTTCATTTCTTATTTTACCCTACATTCGTAACATTAGGTCATTTCATATTAATGGTTTTGATGTATAGTTGAAACAACTATAATTCATTTTTCGCATGTAAATAGAGCATTACTACTTGATTTTATTAACCGTCAGTTGCAAGAAACGTCCTAAGTCTCGTGTCATCTCTATCTATAGCTATTGCGTAGAAGAGTTAGCATGTATTTAAATGAAGATCTATCATTATGGACGTTTCGTACAACTGACGCCAAATACTTATTTTACTATCAAAATTCATCGTTGAATATTATTTGCAATATCCATTTAGTTGTCAATAACGAAATAACTGTGATAGATAACATATTAGTATAGCAGTGTTAGCGACTAATATATTGATACGGTCGGTTTCCTGATTTATCTGACCCCTTTAGCTGACGTGTCGAAAGGAGTCAGGTAACCGACCGCATACTAGCAACGACCTAACATCAACATTTAACCCAAACATTCCCATAAACTTTCATGAATGTGATTCAGATGACGCAGTGTACAACGCATCACAAGCAGCCCTAGGAGGCGGTGGCGGAACCTTGGACAAACGCGGAGGTCTTCGCGACGAACTCGGCTACATCGCACCTCCCAACCGCAAACTACCTCCCGTTCCCGGCTCCAACTACAACACCTGCGACCGAGTCAAACGACAGGCTGTCATCAGTGAGTACCGCGTGAAACGTTTTTCCAACGACATATACCTAATTCTAATTCTAAGACGGGGGTGGCAGACCCTGCACTGACTCCATGAACCTGGAGTTTTGTGCAATTCCCCCGAACCATCAGCCCAGCCAACCCAGCATTTTTGTTGGCTGATGACGGCACTAGTCTATTGCACCGTTATTGCACACAGCCATGATCTTATATTTAGGTGATGACATCGTTACTTGCAGGTTCTTATCGACTGTGATGAATTATAATGGTCACAGATCACATGATGTTCTTTTGAACTAGGGTAGCTGTTACAGTTCTCACAACGACAAAATATCATGCGATGGCGTGCTAAATAGAGATAATGCAATTGCATGCATATCATTTCATCGTTTTGAGAACGGTTATAGCTAACGTGACTACATAGTGATAAGTGTGGCGATTCGTCTCATTTAAAAGAGTTCGTATCAATATTTATTACCAATATAATATTTCCAGTAAAACGAATCTAAATTTGAAAGGAGCACGTACTCTATTAGTAAATTATTTGTTTAAAAGACTTCAGCACAAACCTTTTCACTCCTGAAAAATCTGTCTTCTGATACACAGACCAAAAGGTAGGCAAAAAGTTTAGCACCAATATTTTTATCTTTCTTAGCTTTACCTATTTGCACGGCCTTGGCTATTTTTACCTATGCCTAATTTTTCTTCTTTTCTCTTTCTAGATGTAAAATGTTTAATTGTAAGGTGGAGGTTGTGATGACAACTTGTTCATGTTGTCCGGACTCATAAAGAACAATGGTACTAAAAGGGTTTAGTTTAACAAAAGTGCGACCAAAAATATATTTTGCACCAAACGTTATATATAGTTATATAAAGTTGATATAAAAGAATGTTTATTTGTTTCTCTGTTTCTTTGTTTGTGCGCTATGCGTTCCTTTACCATTCATCCGATTGCGAAGAAACTTTAATAAGTTGTTGTGCGCATGCTCGGGAAGGTTTCTGAGTAAAAAAAAACATAGCAAGCGAAGCCACGCCTGGGCGCGTCTAAAATTATAACTTATAGTCAATCACAATTTTAGTAATAATTCATTTCTATTAATTTCACATCATGGCAATAAAATAAAATTCATTATTTTTGGTCGCATCTTAAGTACAACCTTATAACGGTATTTTCCCAATGCTTTTACCCTATTTTTTATTATTATTGTCTGCTTGATGTTTAAACTAATTGTATCCAGAAATGAACAAGTACAAAGTTCAGGATATGCCTAGGTATAAACACAGGTCTTATACGTTTTGGTATGGTATAGCTGTCTCTCCACTCCAGTATCGTCTCACTAAAATATACAAACTTATACCCCAAACGCGGAGTACAGGTAACCTTACAAATAATATTTATATTGTTATAACTTATAATAATTGATATTAATAACATTTATATCATATTATGTTCAACGCCTAAACTATTCAAACAGCTTTGTAATTGATAGTTTATTATACGTTAAATATTGGAATAAATATCGGATTAATTAGCTACGAGAAACGATTTCGCGACGCTATATGCTTTATAGCACAATAACAGGCCATGATGGTTGATGATTGATGAATAAGTATAAGAAACCGTATTCTTATCGAGTTTTGATATGCCCTTGTCAAAACCAAACTACAAATTGGTATCCTACCAAAGAAATTCTGGTTACCAAGAAAGATTCATAGTGAGATGATACAGTGGTGGTAAGCTATGTGCGTAGCGCATGCGTAACGCAGTAGTGTGGTTCAGTGGGCGCGCACTCGACGTGGGACCCGCGCAGACACCACTACGAGCGCGTGCGCCGGCCCAGAATGCGCCGCGCTGGCTCAGGGGACACTATTTCCACAGGTGAGTCGCTTGACCAAACGCTTGCTTCACATAGTTCAGACGGATTTACATAGTTCACAGTTCAATGAATTCAGAACAGCCCGAAACGCATAGTAATCAAACAAAACTCACGTTCGGAAAACAACACTAGTTTATAATTTATGTCAATGTGCAGATTGTGTGATAGTGCAGAAGCAGCTGCTTGTGGTATTTGGAATTCAAAGTCTGTATATTTTTAGTCGTCTGAGCTAAGAAAATGGAGGACATGTCTAAAGGCATAAAAATGATGGCATAATCTATGACAACTTATCAGAGAATGTCCAGTTTTATTTCACGTGAACATTCTATCATAACATCATTAGCATATCTATGCAGTTAATAAACACCTACCTACTAACAGAAAGTTCACAGAAAATTCAAGATTTCTTTGTACAAATTCTCATGTCCTTCGATTTTTGGAACGATCGTTTATTAGATATTTGTCTAATATTTACCATGTTATTTGTAAAAGTCGATAACAGAGTGGAGTGCTACTAACACTGCCTGCTGTCTATATACGTAAGGTAAGTATAGGTACATATTACTACAATACCTAAGTAGGTAAGTACTATTTGCTTGCCTATAATTTTGCATTTTCTTTAACCCCAGTTATTTTTATTTGCATTGCCTGACAATCAAGTAGTATAATGCTGATTAGCTAGAGTGGTGAACGACACAAACGCCTTAAAATTAATTCAAGTTTTATATACTAATTTTATAGGGCATGTGATCGTTTGCACGGAAAAAAATTTACGTTTAAAATTATAATAATTCAAACAAAAGAACCAGAGAAATTATAAATACTAAATTACTATTGACTAACCCTTATGAAGTTCTCAGCATCCCTGTAAGACCATGTGTTAAGAATGGACAAAAAAAGCTTAGCAAAGGAAGTTTATATGGCTGTAGAGACGAGTCTAAAAACACGGTTTTTTAACATTTTCGGATAATCTTCGGATTTGATAACTTTAAGGGTTGATAGAGCTATTTTGACTAGAAAGAGCCTCCTAACACTGAGTACTTAAACCTCATTGAAGAGTTGGAGAGTGGGGAAACGAAGACTTTTTTGCCATGACCTTTAGGACTCTTTCCAGACCAATAAGCGTTTGTAGTCGCAGCACCGCCCCAAGGAAGTATACAGTAGGTTAGTACAGATTGGCACAAAGAAATGTGTTTGCAATAGAGATTTATAAGCTACATCTCTTCGTATGAATTAGCTTTCTAGCTCTCTTCGCAGATGCATATATGTGAGCAGTGAAGGAAAGAACGTACGTAATAAAGCATCTACATACTTATTTATTACCCACAGTAATAAAAAAATAACGCAACAAACTACTATATGAACATTATACGCATGCAAGTTTTAACAATAATGCTACCTACATTTACGAGTTATATAGTTTAGGTAACAAACTTAATTTGTGATCACTTCTATTCTATGAAGAACTGCGGGAAACAAGCCTGCTTAGTTCAGAACGATAGATTTTAAATTTTCTTATATACGGAATATTTCCTGTTATTAAGGGTGATTTCACAATCACCGGACCAAAAATGTACACCAATAACCCTTCTTCTTAATGTCGTGATGGTTAGTGGTGAGCAACTAATAATTATCGATTTTTTCCCTAGCCACGGTTGTCCCACAGCTGGGCAAAGGTCTCCCCAATATACGAGTAATAACTAATTATTGATTTGGTATATTGCGCAGGCATGGAGGACGAGATCTGCCCGTACGCAACGTTCCACCTGCTCGGTTTCCGCGAGGAAATGGACCCGACCAAGGCGCTCGCGTTCCCACATCATCATCCGGCGCATGCGGGCACGCTCGCACATCCGCACCCCCACCACCCCGCACACTCCCGCGCTGGATCACAGAGCATGGTTAGTAGAGAAACTAGAATTAAGTGATAGTGCCTCTTTTCTACTATCTATGATGAAGGTAGTTCCTCTGTCTACCCTCTCAGGAATTATGGACGTGAGAGATATGGTATGCTATGCCTCTTTTCAAGGTTCTGAGACTTGGGAGACTCGGGCATCCAAGGAAATCCTAAAAGTATCATAGAAAAACATCGTCATGTGATTAGTTGTACAGGTTTTCTAAAGCTGCTCTTTTGGAATTATTTTCATGCAGGCAATTACATTATGATACTGTCAAAATTAGCAGTGCATCAACGGAATCTGAAGTGCTTGTATTTAGAGGGGACAGTGGCAACTTGCTATCCGAACGCCTCCGCAACTGGCGCTTCTATGATCAGGAACTTAAGTTCAGACAAACCAACACCATGTCGCAAACTTTCAATTCCATAACAAACATTGAACTCCAACATAACAACAATTCACTAATGTACCGTTGAACATCAAACCAATAACGTATACGAGTATGTAACATGAGATATTAAGACAACATGAAGAAAGACACATCAAATAGTATCAAAAATAAATGTTTGTACAATTTCTCAGTTCGTTCTATTATCATATGTTTTACTCGTGCAGCCCCGTGCCAACAGCCGCTACGCCCGCAAGAACTCCCAAGGAGGACAAAGTGCTATCTACTCCACCGCTCCCGAATACGACGACCCGGCCACTTGCGCTGAAGAGGATCAATACGTAAATACCCTTTCGCTTCTAACTTAGATCCCATAATTGAATATTAACCAACTTCTTTTAAACACATGCAGACTTACTTACTTACATGTCCAAGAATTTTTTGAGAAATTTCTTATTGGAAAGAACTCGAATATAGCCTTTGTGAATCCAGATTTTTATTGGAAGACAGCTAGAGAAACGTTCTTTTCGCTGAATAAGAAGAAGGTAGAACCTGAAGAGCCTGGAGTAAACCTTAACTATTTTTAAAAACCGGCTCAAAGCATGAACTTTGGGTCTTTTATAAGATCCGGCTCGAAAGACTATCAACATTTTATTCAAGAATCTTGAAAGATGAGGGTTGCCGATACTACAAGGGCAGCTACCCTGAAGATCGATTCATAACATTACCACAGTTTACTGATTTCGACTTCCAACAGGTTCTAAATATAATAAGAAAGAAGAAAGGTGGTATGATTTGTGCAGAGTTAGCCTGAAGTTGACCCTTTTGGCTATTTCTGCCGCAAAGAAATAGCCAAAGTGGTCATTGCACCACTTACCATCAGTTTGCCCTTCTTGAAAAGCCCAGATCTCTTTGCCTACCCTTCGGAGGGACAGCAGGAAGATATTTATTTTGATCATCTTTTTGGTTTTTGTATAGGTAAACTGTATACTAAATCGTACCCTTGTGGCAAATTTTAGTGCGGTGGTTTGCCATTGCCTTCCCCATTTCACACACTGGTTATCTCAGTATGCAGGTTTCCTCACGATGTTTTCCGTCACCGTCAGAGCAGTCGGTAAATGTACGTGTTTCGAAAAAACCGAAAAAAACTGATTGCCACCTCCCGCATGGGAGTCCGACGTCCTAGCCACGACGCCTAAACTATACTCTTTGAAAAACTAAACTACATTTCTTCTCCCAGCGAGCCCGCTACTCCCGCCCGATGTACGCGTGCGGCCCCGAGTACGATGAGCCGGCCTGCTGCGCGCCCGAGGACGAACAATACACCGGCGCTTACGGCACCCCCTACTCTGACCACTACGGCTCGCGTCCTAGCATTAGTGAGTGGAATCTACTATGAAAAAATCCTTTTGGTTGTATTAAAAATATATTTTTTTGGTTGTATTTTGTCACTGCTGTGCTGACTGTGCAGTAAGTAGTGACAAAATACAGCCAAAATGATGACCAAATACAACTTTACAATCAAAAGACAGGCCAAATGTTGCGTTCAGATGTTCGCAACATGTAGCCAGATGGCTACCATAACGAATAACTTTAAAATTTAAAAACCCCGACTTACCATTGTGGAAATCCCCTTACTTTTTTCTGGTCATCATTAGGTTGCGTGCAACCCGTGCGTAGTTGCGTAATGGAAACGCTTCTGTATTCCTGTAACATTATCGGGTGAACATATACCAGTGGGAAATCCAAACAAAATGAATTTCCTCCTACCTTGACCACAAACGTGCGGGGGGAGGGAAGCGGGCGGACGCGGAGGGAAAGCGGGCGGGCGCGGACAGGCCTGACAGTGTAGCCTCCCGCGTCTCGCCGCGCAGCTACTACCTAAGGCGTCGTACAGCGTTTGTGGTCAAGCTATACCACCAGTTTTACCCTGGTAACGATAAATAAAAGTATAAGCAGAACAACAAGTGATATATCCTCAGGTACCCGTAAATGCGGCGGATCCCCCGAGCCTCCCCCACCACCACCACGCAATGCCAACACCGACAACAACTGCTCCTCTTCCTTCAACGAGAGCAAAGACTCCAACGAGATCTCCGAAGCCGAATGTGATCAGCCTCGCAACTACCCTGGTATGTAATCGCACTAACCACAAGACGGTTCAATTTAGCACCTATATACAAAAGGTACCTAGGTACAAAAGTGGTTCCGATTCGGGTGTGTCACTCGCTAAATTTAAACATCGCTGAACGAAACGTTACCCTTATTCTGACAGTATATACTATAGATTATGTCATTATAGGTAGTGTTAGCTTTAGATTTAGCAACACATCTGAATCGACACCATTCCTTTAAGGTCGTAAATTTTTCCGAACATTGTAACGAAAATAACTTCGAGATCAAATTCAAGACTAAGATAAAAAAACTGCATTTAAAAAATATAATAGCAACAACAGCACGCCCAAGATCCTATCAAAACCTTAATGTTGCGAAAAAATATTTTCAAGAACATGAATCCATTTCTAAAAACTACAATTTTCTGCATATTTTAATAGACTGCTTCTGACAGGGACACATCCAAAACTCATTTTAATTTCCACATAATCATGAAATCACGAGTCATACTTTTTTACTATCAAAACGCCAACATTGCTTGTGCTGTAGGTGTCTAAATTAGCCATGCATTATATTATATAAGCCCCAAGGCTGTAAACTAGTAAGATAGGCAAGCTTCAGAATTTTGCAGCTACTACATATAAGTAATGTATAATAAATAATGTAAGTACAATTTATTATTTGCACTTCTTAATATAGATTTTTTATTTTATGCAAATGAAAAAGTATGACAAACATTTCCATCGCATCTAAAGATCATGATTAACATTTCTAATGCTCAAATTAATTGGTCCATGCGCACGCGGGTACGTGTCACCTGAACAGAAGACGGTAAAAGAATTTCAGATAAATAGTTCTGTTTACACATTTCCTTTGTTTATAATAATTGTGACTGACAGCATGCAAAACTTGTCTAAGTGATAACAACTGGAAACTAAGCTTATCAATTAGAATTTCTTGTAATTGGCTTAATATACCTTTTCAAAATTCTTTTCAAATATTTATAAGGTTGATACACTAGGCAAAATGAATAAATATCTAAATCAAATTATTTCAATGTACATTCAAAAGAAAGTTGATAATTATATCCAGTTCATTTTGCCTAATGTACAAAATTATGGGAATATTCAATTTTAAGTTATTCTGGTTTACATCTCTTTTATATGTTTAGACGTGATTGTGTAACTAATACTTTCTATTTCCAATGGTTATGTAGATTATTTAGTACATGTTTGGAAGAATTCTCATATAATATCCACTTGACTATCATTCAGTATTCGTTCAGTATTTACTTAATTTAGATTGGACAATAACTTAACAGAGAGAGGTGCTTGATATAATTTTATGACGCATGACGAACGTTAATATTTTGCTTGTTCGCAACCTTAGGAAATAAAGTCTGTTGGAGACCTTAAATCATTCGGCAATATTCTGAGAATTATCTCAGCTGATTTAAAAAAAAAAACTAAATACTGAACTTAGTAATGATGCACTTGGTTCAGGGAAAAACATAATGTCTATCAAATCCTATTACGATACTTCACAAAAAAATCACAAGAGTAGTCTCTGTTAACTTGTTGATTTTTAAACATTGGCAACACTTACTAGAATAATGGATATTGTACGAGAAGTAGAGGACAGACGGCTCCAGGTCTCGTGGCTAGCGTAGAGCGCGTCGTGACTTGTGTGTTGTTGCAGTCAGGGCCCACACTGCCAAGGACGGCTTGCACAGCGAGGAAATGAGGAAACTCATTGACAGGTCAGTTCAGCCAGGCCTAATACCTCCGCACATACCCATCTAACATCCACACTACTTGTATGTCACACCTTAGTTCCTCTTCATAGAAGAGACAAATATATCTCGCTTCATTTACTACTTGTGTGAACAGAAAGTTGTCGAAACAGTATTTGTTTATAAATTCCAACAGAATTATAAGCAGATAACAAGAATATAGGCTGGCTTGTAGTGAGAACGAGCTCCATAAAGGCTAAAAGGAATCTAACCTTTTGTGGACTACAACCACATAACACCTTATTTCCAATAACACCTACACAAACTAACTGAGAAACTTAGCCGAATCCTTGTGTGTGCTCTAGCACGCGTAAAGTGTGTCGTGCCATAGACTATAATACTTAAAGCATCGTGTACTAGTCTATGCTCGTTACTAAGCATGTGTTATGTTCTGCATCCGTCGTCCACAGGAAACAGTAAGTCAAAGTATGTGAAAACATGTTCAATGAATGACCCTTCATTTTGCCTGATATTTTGTTTTTCGTGATTAACTTTTATGTGGCTAACACTTATTCCGTTGTGCACTAAAACCCATTGATTTGCTGGAAGAAACTTACATCGTAAGGTAGTTGGCCAAATTACGACCGACCGACGGCTAATTTTGGTAGTTTACCTTATTCTTTTGTGATAAATAAGGGCATGATGTACTCCTACATTTTATTATTTTTAATATTTTAATAACCCTGTCATAAATGCCCTAATAAAATGAAATTTAGCTCCCTGGCACATAATTAGCTGCCCATACTACGCGCGAGCTCTATAGTATCTATCAACATATTATGTTACATGTTAATATAATACATATTGCCATGCCTTATTTATTTGTTAATAAATTATGAAGTTCGCTGGCGAGTATTATTTTTGCTAGTATATTCCACTTACAAAATCAATGCTAGCTTAGTCATTTTCCCCGCCTAGAATGGATTATAAAATTAACCCTTAGTTTTGTGCTTAGTGTTATATTATATGATACATCTATGAATGATTACATAATTAGAATATTATTTTTTTCGTACTGAGTTCCCCATTTTCGTTTCCCAAATAATGATTTTATTATTCATAAGAGTTGTGAATACCGAGTGGAATACATTTCAGACCAGAAGCAAGCACCCCAATCTCCCAGCAAGCAGTCCACGGGCGGGGACTCACAGCCTACGATACTGTGGCAGTGTAACCTGTAAACTGGCGTTGCGTAGGCGCACAGCGACACACGACATCTCTTTTTATAAGCCATTTTTACGGACAATTGCCATCTTGCTGAGGGAATGCTAATTGGCTTCATATATTAATTTAACGGCTCCTGATTTCCAGTCGTAGAATTCGCTTCGAAAGGACACAAACGCAATAATGCACTCAGCGGGATGGTGATACACGTGCCAAATTTTTTTACTATTCTTTATTTTTTTTGTGTGTCGCAGTTCTGTGTTGCGATTTATTTTAAATTTATCCCAACTTAGTTGGCTGGATTTCGTCATTTTAGTTTTAAATTGTGACGCGCACATTCTTGTGCCATAAATGAAACGTTAGTCCTTGGTTTGGGCTCAATATGTCTGTAGTAAACTTGCATAGTTGGGTGATGTATGTATAATAGCATCTATCTTCCCTAAGTAGAAATCCGAGACACGTCACTTTTTAGTTGTACCATTTGAAAACAGAAAATTATGGTTGTGGTAGTTATTTCAAATTGATATATTTGCTTTAATAGGAAGGTGACGTGATCTGAACTTGTCCAGTAATACGTGATACACTTGGCCCTAGACCTAGAGGCCCACTTGCAGGTTTACCACAGGCGCTGCTGTGTCGACAGTACATTACGATAGTAACCTTGTTTGGTTTCATTAGTTTAGCTTAATTTAAATAAAGCCTCGAGAACAGCTGCTTTTGGGGTGTTGAGGAGTTTCGATTTAAATTAAGCTCAACATAAATAATGTGATATTTTGTATTTCGATCCCATTTTAATTTTTATACTAACATGAACGTTATTTATATTTGTGTAATCGTAGGAAAGTAACTATTAGATAAACATTCAGCCGTTAGGTTGTTACGATGCTTCCTTTTTAATGTTATGGTTTTCGTGATGCTTTTTACCATTTACGTTATTGCCAAGACCTAATTTGTACTAGTATAAAATGTTTTTTAATGTTTTGATTTGCATTTAAACATTACACTACTTAGAGTAAGGATAGACCTAAGCTTCTTTATTAGCAATTAATCAACTTTTAAACAAAGTACTATATAATCCGTAGCTAGTTAGTAACATATGTGTTACATAATATGTAAAATTTAATCTAATCAACATTAGGTACAGTATCCTAACCGTCGCGCGGTATATTCTAAAAAGGGTTATTATATAATTATAAGAAAACAATAAACAAACAGTTACCTACTCGGAGATGGCCAACATGTATACTCAGCTTTATAACATCAAAATGTAACAAAATATTATTGACATGGAATTTATAAAGCTTCTTAATATTACTCTAGTGTAATAAGGTTTTTATTAATCGTAATTTTATCCTTCTATATTATAATAATATGCAAATGCTTAGTCATAAGACACGTGGGTGTCAGTTTCTAGATGTTTCCCTTATATGTTGTGCATTGATGTAAGCTTCGCAACGTAGGCCTGTAGTTAGATTCGCTACTTCCTAGCAAACGATATCTTCTCTTAACCTTCCAATTAGTAAAACAAATTAATGAGAAATCTAGTTAAAATTAATGTGAACAAATTAAATACATAAGAGTTCTATTCAAAATTTAAAAATATATCTATTCGATTAAAAATGGTAATTTGTACACGTACACAACTTTATTGTGTTGAATTTTAAGATGGACTGATTTATGTATTTCGATGGGTTTGATGTTTTCGCTTATTGTCTACGTGAGTTTGGTTTGCCGCTAGTTGGATTTAGTTTTGTGACGCGACATCGCTAACCGCAGCTAACTGTTTGTACCAAAGTGTTTGATTTGTGTTGAATAAACTACTCAAACGTCTACTACAAGAACTTGTTTTATTTCAACAAAACATTTCTGATATCTTCCATAATCACACAATCACCAAGGACACGAATCAAATAGTATGTTCTACAGAGATAGTATAATTTATTTATACATAGAGGTTTATAATTAAATAGATGTTATGACTAACGGTTCGCCGACGCTGTCGGTGGTATCTACGCGGCCGCTTTGACGATCTCTTCGGCTACCTCCAAGGCGATAGCTGCCTCTGCCTTTGCCTGAAAACAACAATATTTAGATAGATCTAACATCTAGCTAGATGCATAAATGTCAAATTCTCAAAAAGTTAAAAATGGTCGCAATTTCGAAAGAATGTCCAAGTCGCCAAAAAATCTTGAAAAGGAGCCGACTAACGAAAAATATAAGTACCTGATGAAACGGTCACGATGCATTTTTATTCTGATATCGTCGTCCTGGCGAATTTCTTGTGTATTAGAAAATTGGGCATTTCGAAAAATGATCATTCTGAGAATTTAGGTTAAGTAATAGCTCGTTTACACTTGTTTGGTGGCCGAATACTTCGACCGCCTAATCAACAATAAGCGACATCCCATGTATTTCAATTGAAAGGGTCGGGCGTTAATTAATTACTTACCAAAAACGTTGATTTTCAAAGTATCTAAATTGTAATACCATACGTCAACTACTGCATCTGAGTCGTAAGATTAATCTTAAATTAGAAAAAGGTTGCAAAAATTTAAAAAACTACAGCGGGCTGAACTATACATGTCTCGAAATGAAATCCTCTTCTTTTTTGTCGTCGGTTAAAAATGGTGTGACGGTTAGGAAAAAATCCTAACTGCCACACTGGTGTGATAGACTGATCTGACAGTTAGTCGTGACGTGGGAAAAACGCACCTTGTCGTTTCCGGCGGAATTGAGCTCTTGCTGCGCCTTGCTGAGGGCCTCCTGCGCCGCGCTGCGGTCTAGGCTTTCCACCGGGTGCGCCTCCTCGGCCAGTACCTGCAACAAATCTCCTTTTAAGGGTGGCTCTGGCTTTCCACCAAAGCTGTGCGTGGAAGCGGAGCGGTGAGCGAGGAAAAAATCCACCAATAGGATCGCGCCATTATCACGTGATAATTAAAATGGAGCGATCCTATTGGCGGATTTATTTTCTCGCTTTAACCTCGCTTCCTCGCACAGCTTTGGTGAAAAGGCATCCTTCATACTTCTTTAATTGGTCCCTGGCTTAGCCCATCATACGTCATCTCAAGATGACGTCGAATTATCGTCAGGGATACCCGCCTACCATCACTAGTTATCTTTACGTCAGAGTACCACTGTCGATACTGGCTCACAGGAGTAGCAGTGGGAGAGGAGTGCCGGCGGGTATGTTCCGTTTTAAAAAAAGTACCTGCAACCATTCATATTTTGTTTTCTTTGCCAGTACAGTCTCGTCAAACTACATTGAGAGAAATGTTTTGGTATTTGTAACAAAAGTTTTCGCTGCTTGTAACTTGAAATCAGTGACTACAAAACTACCTATTTGTAGTATTCATAAATAGGGTACTAGTACTTAAAATTTCCTTGTTCTTAAAGTAGGGTACTAGAGGTACTAGTACTTAAAATTTCCTTGTTCTTAAAGTTTGATTGTCACTATTTTTGGCAGTGTATTGATATAAAAATAATAGTAGATACAATTAGATGTGTAAACTTCTAAATCGCTCTGAGTTAGCGCGTGCTTACTCTGCCTTTCATCCTCGCATCGTAACACCTATACTTTGCTACTAGGACACCTCTCGATCATCGAAACAAACTTTTGTGACATCTCAACTTCAACTCTTACCGATAAGGACGCCTTTGTAGATACATTGTTATAATGCTATTATTTCTGTAATTTGTACATTTTTCTGTAAATGTGTACAATAAAATGTTTCTATCTCTCCGTCTCATACAAAATCATCAGCCTGAATTCCCCACTATTTCTCACTTTTCACTCTGCCCCAATTTTTCACTCTACACCTCTTTCCCTGACTTTTACCAGTCTAGTTACTAGCCTCAGCTTTGCTCCATTTATCCAAACATGCGGGTTTAGTGGACGATAAAAAAATCCATTTTTTTTGTCCTATTTCCGACTCTCTGTAATTTCTCCTCCTCACACATGACTTCCCACTCTCTAACCTAGCTCCCTACTAGCCTCTCCACTAGCTGCTGTTCCTCCCCTACTTCTCTAATATCTTACATGCTTTAGTACTGATTAAAATGACTAAAACAGGGGTTCCCAAAGTGTGAGAGTAAACAGGGGCGCCTCGAGGCACTCCTGTTTTCTCCTCTCCGGAAACTAAAATTACTTATTTATATGCAGAATAGAAAGATTTCTTAAATGCAAGTCGACAGTTATCAAGAATCTTTTTATGTTACTGTGTTTTCATATTTTTCTGTAAATTTTAGTATTTTCTTAGGTGTCAATTGTGAAGTTTAACTAAAAAGTTGTTTTCATGTCATCATTGTACACATATTTTCCCTAGGGTGCCGGGACAACATGCTAAACCTGTAAATTCCCCGTAAACTGATTAAGTTTGGGAACCCCTGGATTAAAATAATAATAAAAATAATAAGGAAAAATACAATCATTTTGTGAAATAAATGAAATTCTCAAATCACATTATTGAAAGAAATACTAGCAAAACTGACACAGTTAAAATTTACCTGAACTGAGGAGTCATCATTGACAGTGACGGTGCCAGATGAAACAAAGATCTTGCTCTGTTTACCGTCATTTTCAATCACCGTGACAACACCAGGTCGGAGGACGGCTGCAAATTAAATGAAATATTAAAGCTGGGACTAAACATAGCTGGTTCGGTTCGCTGCATCCAATCACTGTTGACTTTTTTAAGTAGGGATTGGACAACTTTAACATGTCTATGGGCGACGGTGACCACTTACCATCAGGTGGCCCGTTGGCTCGTCTGCTCTCCTTATTTAATAAAAAATAAAAAAAAATAAAAAAATCAAGACGTGTACTTTACATTTATAAAACATTTTATTTAATTAAAAATACTAATGTAAGTAACTCACCCAGTGTTGGTACATGTTTGGGTAAGATACCAAATGCTCCACTGAAAGATGGCACATCAATTTGTTTCACAACTACCTTATTGTAGAAAACCTGCAAAGAATAATGTTCATTTTGAATGCAAAAATAGATAGATTTTTTTCTTTTAGCATTGTGTAGTCTGTGGTTTCTAATTTAATAAATTGCTAAATCCCACAGAAATAATAAACAAGACATTCTATAAAAGACTATACTGTATATATCAAACCTTATTGCCAGCAGCAAATGTGAGTGCCATTTCGTCTCCTTTTGGAGCGTCAGCATAGGTGCGGACCTGAAGTCTTCTTGCTGCTCCTCTTAGGGTACTGCGCAGTGCCATTGCCATTCTAGCAATAAGACATTATAATACATATATATAATACATACAGTTTGCAATAACCTTTAAATGAATTCCTTGCCATAATAGTTATAACAATATTGAAATAATTGGAATGTGTAACAATAAAAACACATAATCACAATTAGGCAATTATCTAAACCTGAAGCCTATGTGGAATATAAATGGAAAATAAAAACAATAATGCAGGGCTCAATAGTGATGTAAAAATGTCTTTGGATTCGTTTTTTATTAATTTTGAATATTTTATACAATTTAGTTATACATTTTAATTGATAATTATCAGTGCACCCTGCATTAACAGGTGCGCTGTCCCATGAATAACATATGATTAATGATCATAGTTTTGTCCCCAGTCAATATGTGAACAAATTTGGATAAACCTTTTCATACAGAAATTGATATTGGACGTACAGCAAGGAAAATACAGTATTGAATGGGGACAGGTAGCTGTTAATTAATTATTGGCTGTATAACGTGAAGTGAAAAGAACTTAGACTTTAAACTTTCCAACACCTCAGTTTTTTACATAATAATAATTACCCATATTAGTTTTAGTATGTAAATACTATGTAGTCATACCCAAAAAATTAAAGGTGTGCAATTTGCATTGGCAACCTACAAAATAAGTGTGGTACCTAATCAGATGAACCATAAATTGAAAAAAAAAAAAAAGGAATGTGAGAATTCGGTTAAGGGTTGGTTTACACCTTTTCAAGTGGCAAGAACAGTGAACAGTAGGACAGTAGAATGGACAGTGGACAGTAATACAGTGGCAAGGACAGTAGGACAGTGGCAAGGACAATTCAAACAAAATCCTACTGTCCACTGTCCATTCTACTGCCCTTAGGGCTGGTTTACACCTTTTTAAGTGGCAAGGACAGTGGACAGTGGCAAGGATAGTGGCGAGTGCCTGGCCTGTGACTAAAAGTCATACAAAATTTGCATCCACTGGCAAGGCATGCTTGCTAACCAACTTGACTCGCCACTGTACCTTTACACTACTGTTTTTGCCAGTTAACTAACGCACTGTCCTTGCCACTTGACCAGGTGTAAACCAGCCCTATGACTCAATGCTTTTGGAACTAGCACTATTTCAACTGTCAGGCAAAGAGTACCCTTTGTCAGGTAATTATTACTTGTTAATATGTTTACAACCAACATAACCTTAACGGTGTGTTATAAAGTTATTAGAAAATACCAATAAAGCTTGTGTATAGGCAAACCAAAACAATTTGATGATATAAGAAAACATGGTATTAATTGATAAATTAATATAAGATGAAAAAAAAATGCGTTCGGAAGATCACAAAATTCAAGCAGATTATGTAATAATTTTTCTTTAAATTTTAACAATAAGAAACAATAAAAGTCGCTTTTAAATGTTGTTACATAAATTGAAGACAATTGTTTTTATACTTACGTTATAGTTTATGTGAATTTTAACTCTCGGAATATCGAAAATATCTTTTTTCAAAATCCACTTGACACTCCGCACGCCCCCCCGTTAGTTTGACATATAATTGACAGTTTGATCTGTGTTACCACAACACGACTAAAACCTTTCAAGCCTACGTAGTACCTCCCTACCAAAACCATTTGAAATTATTCACGTTGACAGCTGTAGATGATCCATTCCTTGTGTCAAATAGAAGTTTGTAAAATTTTTAGCTGATACCACTGTAATGGAACATTGACAGTTGCCAACGAGATTATTATTTCAACTGAGTCCCAATCGGAACGCTCTCAAATTCCGATACCACACTAACGTCTAATGCCATTAATTAACGTTATTTGACATAAAGGACCTAAAGCCATTAGTAAAAATTAGTGCTTAGGCACTTTTGCATCTGCTCATTGAATCCAAATAACGCGATAATTATTGGCCTTAGACGTTAGTGTGGCCCCAGCATAATAGGACACAAAAAGCAAAGCGTTGCTCTACGCAACGGAGTCAATAGCACACTCCGTAGACAGAAAAGCAAAACGAAACGTCAATTTTGAAGATATTCACATTTTGATTAATTTTATTTAATTTCTTAAAGCTATAGTAAAATTGCTTAGAGTATAAATTGTGCTGATATCTAAATATAAATAGTTTTACGGCTTTGGATACAAGTGTTTCAGGGTGGACTTAATTTAAAAAGAAATTTAGTATTGCCAAGCCGAAATGATTTCCCCAAAATATTGTAGTTTTATGTCTCATAATAAATGAATTTTAAAATCTGCATATTTTGTTCTTTGTAATGAAATTACTGGTTCAATATCAAAAGAAACGAATATAAGAGTGTTTCAAAAAGTAAAAAGTAAAATTATGTCAGAATTATCTATCAAATTCAAAAAACTATACTTTATACATCGAGGTCGAGGCTTGACTGACTAGGTACTTTTGGATATCTATCGTGGTAACAGTCAACCACAGGAAAACCGACATAAAACGGCAAAATTTCTTGATGATCTTTAAATATCAGAGATTTGGCATATTTTATGTTCACCTTAAATTTACTTTTTATATAATATGTTAATATGTTATGTTGTCCCTTAATATGTTTAAACTAGTTTACTATAAACTGTTTACTGTTTACAGCGATAAATTTATCGCTGTAAACAGTTTTTAAACAAAACGAAAACCCCTATCTCACAAACAGCCGAAAGCAGCGGCGGGAAGAATTGAAAACATGCTTCGCGCCATCTACTCTAGCTAGAGTGTCGTCAAACAAATCGCTGCAAAGGAGTGGGAATTTTAGGGATTTTAAAACATCAAGTTGGCAAACCTGATAGAAAAAATTGACGAGCGCGCGGGAGAATAAAAAAGAACGAGTCGGTCGACCTCGACACAAGAACAATTGAAGAGTTTTTCTTGAACTTGATTGCATTTTTAACAACAATCAACCTTTCATTCTATTATTTTATCGAATATAAATGTGATTCGAAGAATATAATTATTCTTTCGCCGATATGATACCGGAAGGGTTAGATCCGGTTGTTATATCAAAAATAACTTATCAACAAGTTGAACAAGTAACCTGTATAGAGTGGTAAGTATTTGTATTGTATTGAAGAGGATTTCATCCTCCTCTCGATAAACTTTTTATATAGATAGATTAGCAGGAGGCTGCCGATGTGAAAGTTTTCGGCTTTTAGACGTTTACCGTGAGTTGCAAGAAACATCCATAATGTTAAGGCTTCCTTATGGAAGCCTTATGGCTCATGTCATCTCTATCTAGGGCTAAGGCGTAAAAAGAGATAGCATGTGTTCTATAAGGACGTATTGTGCAACTGCCGGCCGGCTAGCTATTCACTTTGAAGATTAAACATCATACATTTCAAACAGGTCTAAACCTTGATATTGTCATGGCCTCATGAATTATTTTCAAAGAGTTTAATCCACAGTCAATGATGAAAATGTATTAATTTCAGTTGTAAGTACTACATAGCACCTACAACAGCCACTTGTGGTCACACCCTTTGCCATGGATGCTGGATTGGACGCCGTAGCTGCCCTATTTGTGCAGCCCCACTGAACCGTATAGCTTTGAAGCTTAACTTACCCTTGCAAAAATTAACAGAACATGTTCATGTCTTGGGTGATGCCTTTGAAAAAATTTCCAGCAAGAAATGTAAGGTTTTGGATCAATTTCATTTACTAAATTTTATTCACTGATTGTCAGAATTACAAACAGTAAAACATGCTAAATTACTTGTTGGGATCTTTGGCGTTATGTGCTCAAATGTATGTTCCAAAATCACTTTCGCTTTATCTGGTAATAATTATTATCCAAAGATCCAGTAATTATTACCCGAAAAAGGGGATTCATTGCCCAAAACGGTTTTACAACCTGCACTATTTTAATTGTCAGGCAATGAGTATGGAACTTCATGTTTTAGTTTGATTAACAGTTTACCTTCTTTGTATTTGTTTATTTTATGTTATGATGACTCAAGAAACTCAAGTTTTCTTTTTTGCCTTTTACAGTAAATGAATTTGTGCTGGACATCGATGAAGGTAAAATAGACAGTGACCCTACTAAGCACGTCAAAGATTGGCTTGCTAGTTCTCTGAATCACTTTTCAGCCCCTGGGTTATCATCTCAACTAACTATACCAGATGTGGTTAATCCTATGGAACTTTCTGCGAATAAAATACAAATTCATACACATGTTAAGAAAACAGAATTAATACAAAGGAATCAGGCCAAGGCAAGAAGACCTTCAGAAAAATTTGCCATTCATCAGCATCAAGAGGATTGGGACAAAATTGAAATATTGCCTGATACCGAAGATAATTTATCTAAAGACAAAGAAAATGTTGTTGGACCTATGGATATTGAACCCTTTTTTATTGAGGATAATGAATACACAACAGAAAATCCTCGTAGGAGCTCAAGAAAAAGAGACAATAAACATGAATCTCAACCTCAAACACGTGATACATCTGTAGATAGACATAGCTCAAAAAATTCAAGTGGTGAAGCTGATAAAAAGTCAACAATGGCCAAACAAAATTGGAGTAATGTTAAAAACATGAGGAAGGAGTTCAGTAAATTGAATAAAAAGAACAGGAATAAACTTAATGTATCAATTGAAATGTGCAAAAAGACTCAAAATATTGTTAATAGACCCCAAATCTTGACTTCTCTTGTTGCTTCTCAGCAACCAGCATATGTAATAGATGATAATACTCCTGATGTGATAAATAGTAACAAAGAAATGGCCACCAGGATTTCATCTGAGAGTTTAACCATAAGACATGATGATCGAAATGAAACTCCAGTAAAAAAGACGGCAAACAATAATAATGACAGTAAATATATAAACGAACCATCTAAATCGACCGATGAATCTAAATCTCGGACAGATTTGCAATGTAAAGAAAATAGTAGCTTTAGTAAATTGATTTCATCTGAGAGTTTAACCATAAGATATGATGATCGAAATCAAACTCCAGTAAAAAATACAGCATACAATGATGATGACAATAAATGTACAAACAAACCATTTAAATCTACCAATGAATCTAAAACTCAGTCAGATTTGCAACGTAATGAAAATAGTAGCTTTAGTAAAAATTCAGACAAAACCTCAAAACGTAATGAGTTAACAGTTGTTAATAGATCAAGTGTTCATAATGATGTCTTATTACCAGAAGAAATTGAAACAGAAACCATGCATTTGCCTTGCTTTAAAAAAAGCACTCTCCACCACCAGAAATCTATTGCAGAAGAAAATGTAAGAATAACTCAAAAGCGAATTGATCCTTCTAACTGTGTGAATTCAGATGATATTTCAATTTCTATAAGAGTAGGAAATACAGTTACAAATATTGTTATTAAAAAGAAAGAAAATGATGTGCAATTAAAAGTTAATACAGACCGAGAAATTCAGACATCTTTGGGTCCTTATGCTCTACCTGATAAAAAAGATGCTTCATGCTCACCAGTAAAGCAAGATAACATACGAAATGCAGAGGTTCCAGAAGTTTATGAAAATAAAATAAGGAAGATGACACCAGTGAGTAAATCTACATCTGTAAAGAAGAATACGGATTCAGCTGATACTGCTACAGCACATTTTGAGATCACTGACAGTGTTGATAGAGAACTGTCAGATTTGATGGAGTGTGTAGAAACTGAAAATGCTAAGAATGTGATAACTAGTCCTTTGAAAACTCACAAAGTCGCCATGTCATCACAAGTAAAAGATATGATAAAAGTTACACACAATAAAGCTAAACAAAATGCAAATACAGCTTCAGATGAACAAGTAAATGACTTAGACATATTTGGAAGTGGTTCTGTCAAAGAAGGAGATGTACATTTACTTATAAATGCAAGAGATGCTGCTCCTTCGGAAATCTTGATGCCTACATTGAAAAATAAAAAATCTCAAAAAGTTGCAGATAAAAGAGGAATTGAGGATGCTGAGGTGTCTTGTAATAAGAAGCAAAAAATTAATTATGATATAATCGAAGAGGTTCCACTAAAAGACAAAAATAAAGAAATCACAAACGAGAGTGGAAACATGTGCTATGATGCGATAATGAGTCAAGTTTTCGCTAATATTGATGCGGACATTAAAGGTCAAAATTCACAGAACAAACAACCCATAAAAAATATTGAAAGTACGAAGAAGCTAACTGAAACCATTAAAAGTCAAAAATCTCATAACCATAATGTTAATACAATAGAAACTGAAATTGATAATGTTTCAAAGAAGGATTTAATTAACCAGAAATACAGTGAAAATGTTTTCTCTATGATGGATAAAGATAGTGAGTCTACTGAATTAACAAAAGGAGACAAAGAGGTAAAAATAATGCTGGATTTTCTTTTATTACTTTTCTATGTTTGTATTTTGCGTCTATTATATTTTTCAGCCTCTGGTTTGTGATTCTACGCAGGATCACATCAAGAAGTTATTGACACCAGGCATATGTCGCAACTTGGTGTCATCGACACGTGACGATCAAAGTGAAATCGATGACGTGGAGATGATAGAACCAGATCTAGCTACGCCAGTGATGGATCATGATGATTCTGATAAAAGTATCGTGGAAGAGACACCGCAAAAGTATGTAATATTATTTAAAAAAATAGTAAAAACGTTTTGGTAAAAAGCCATATTAACAGTTAACTACAGACTGATTGCAAGCTAAATGTAGCAAATCAGTACCACGTGTATGTGTCTATATGAATGAACATGATGGGCTAAAATCTCGATTTCGACTCTTGCATATCAAAACGTGCTATAATCGCTACCCTAGGTCCAGATAGATATTTTCGACGGATAGTACATAAGAAATAAGACTATATTATAGTTTTAATGTTTCTTATTTATGTGTATTTTATATTAGTGCAATAAAGAGACTACAAACAAACAAACACAAACAGTAATATTTTTAATACTGCTACAAATCATCCTCTGGCATACATATTAAAGAGCGATGATGACAGTTTGCGCTGTAAACGACTTTGGGTATCATTAATGGGTGGTTTACATCTGGTCAAGTGGGTTAGGACAGTGATATAAACCGGTGGACAGTGGCTAGTCAAGTTTGCTTGCAAGCTGCCTTGCCAGTGGATCCACTGCCCTTGTCACTGGCATTTGCCATTTGCCCAGGTGTAAACCAGCCCTAACGGTATTGGTTCGCTTGCCGTGTGAAGTGAGTTGTAAACTCACGAACGCGAACGAACTTCACGCGGCGCTCTTGGCGCCGGCAACTCTACCTTTCTCATCTCAAGCTTTATTATTTTGCATGATTAAATCCGTTGTGTCGAGTTCAGTATGCAAAATGTTCAGTCTTAGCTCTGGATCTATCCCGTCTAGGAATTTTAAATTTGTATGATACCAATAAATTAAATCATTTTAAATGTCTTTACAGGAATTTGTCTTTTTCAAAAGTAAAACAGAAAACTGATCAAACGAATAACGAGAAGCAGCCACAAAAAAATAATTCAGATGAAGAAGAAAAACGTACAGTTAATATTAGCAGTAAATCTTCTGATTCACAAATCATCAAGAGTATCATAAATATATCAGATTCACTGGAAGAATCAAGTAAAAATAAAGATAATACAGTCCTGGAAAAGAAGAAGTCTCATGAGACTCCACTTACAATAAACAAGTTTTTCGACCACATAAAACATAATTCAACGCCTATGGCTAGGAAATCTTTGAATTTTAACAATGAGAACCTTGACGATGCTGAGGAAACATTGTGTCCAACAGGCGCTAAAGAGACTCAGGAACAGACATTATGTCCTACAACTACACAGGAAAAAGAATTCTTAGCTAAGGCTTTCGAGCCTACGCCCAAATCGCCTGTAAAGAGAACTTCTTTAGGTTTGAAAAGCACAAATAGAGACAATAAGAAGCTTTGTTTGGCAGGTTCTTGCTTAACAGTACAGGAACAGATGACTGTGAAGGCTCTGTGTTCCCAACGGAACTGGAATTATGTAGACAAATATACTACGGAAATAACACACTTGGTAGTGGGTGTTGATGAAGATAATAAATCCCAAAGGTTAGTATAATTACCTTTCATAGTTATAATTCTAACTAGATTAAAAATGCTTAAATCAACTTATATGTCTAAGGGCCTATGTAGGTGATGATGAAATTAAAAATTTAAGAAACCCCCAACTTACCCTTAAGTAGATCCCCTTACTTTTTCATGGTTATCATAATCAGGTCCTCTCAAGGTTTTTAGATGTGGGAATGGCTCCATGTCATGTAAACATTGTTCAGGACCATGTTAACAAATGGTTGAGCTCAAATGAAGTCAAACTCGAACCACCACCTGTTATCGTTCCCGAGACCCCATTTGACATCAAAGAAGTATCTGGAGTACCAAGATCTTGGACGGAATGGAAATCACTGGTCTAATTTTTCAGACAGTCATGGCTAAGAATCACGACAAAATGTTGTTGAGATTTAAATGATGTCGCAGACAAACAGACATAATCTATAGGTTCACGTTTCAGTCAAATAATTTTGTTTCAGATCAGTAAAATATATGTGTGCTTTAGCAGCATCTAAGTGGATTGTGTCTTACGCCTGGATTGAAATATGTGTTCAGACAAAAGGCTTAGCGGATGAGGTATAATTTTTATTTCTTACGTACTAAATTAAAACTTAATTATTCTAAAAACATGTATGCTAACACATATGTGAAAATATTACTAGGAAAAGACGTAACTTATGCTTATGATCTCTCGTTTTCTTTTTTTGAGAGCTCATCACATTGTAACAACAGTGAAAGATAGTTCTACAACTTTTTCAAAATCGCAACTCTTGATTTTCTAATGATCAAACGAGACAGCAAAATTTTTACATTTTGTATGCATCAAAACTTTCTTATGCATTAACTGCATATGTATTGTATGCAGTACCTATACCCTTTATAGCTACAGTGACTTGTCAGTAAAGTTGTGTTGAGCGATATAATTTGGTGTGATTTCTGAAACCTTTTCCTAAAATTGGGGGATCTTCCAGCTTGTTCCCTCGACCACTGGCTAAAGTATACCACCTGTCAAATTTCATCAATTAAATCTTAGCCTTATGTGCACGTAATACGGATTATTTCAGTTTAAAAAAAAAGACGTTTTAGGTAGGTTATCTGTGGTCGACTGAACCTAGAGTATGATTGTTTTTATTTTTACAGTCGCTGTACGAAGCATTGGATGGTAGCGGTGACCCTGGGCCGAGGCTCTCTCGCGTCGCTCAGCGCAAATTGTTCGAAGGATTCGCGTTCTATTGCATGCCACCCTTCAGCATATTGGATGTGGATACCCTGAAGGTGAAGAGATATATATTGTTACGAACATCAGAAATAAGCGATACAAAGAAAACACCACCACTGGGACTTGAACCCACACCGCGTTTTCCGATGAGCCGTTTTCTAATAAACAACAAAACAGAGTTTCTTAAAAAGGCAAGAGATGGCGCGACTGGTCCGGTTCAATAGTTTAAAATAGTTCTGTCACTCGGATGGCCAGTGCTTGATGGCTACAAGAAAATGAACAACATAATAACAATTTGATTTAATGTTTTTCGCTTCGCTTCACTTCACTTCGATTTTTCAATAGGTAGATAAGTACCAAAACACCAAAAGATAATTTTTATTTATGAAAAGAAACCAAAACAAGACAGTCCAAAGAAAAGGTTGACATTGACAGGTCAATTTTTGTGCTCTCTGCGCCATCAAGTAAGAGAGACAGAACTTTTTTTTAGAAAACCCCTCATTGCTCTACAAACCTTGTATTCACTACACACAACATTTGTTGCGCAACATGTAGCCCAACACGTTGAGCGACGACCCGCAACTTTTGTTCAGCAACATTGTCTGTTCAATTCCAAACAGTACGTCTTGTTGCGCGCCATCTAGCAACGTTGCACAACAACCCGCGCTGTTGTGCAACATTGCCGAACATGTTGAGCGTCACGTGTTGCGCATCAAATGTTGTCTAGTGAATACATGGCTTAAGACGAGGCTTTGCACTAACTAGCGCTGCCAATCGAAAAAAAATATCATCAATTTATTAAGGCATTTAAAAAAAAGTGTCTGCCATTAAGGTTCCACGAATGAAGAAGATATTTTTAAAAATAGTTTTGTATTCTCATATTTAAATACCTTAATTAATTTACATTATTTTTTTTCGGTTGTCGGCGTTAGTGTGCGCAATTTTTGCCATCACTTATTTCCTTATTATAGGTATCTATAACTTTGTATAGATTACATTGCAGCTTTAATCGACTGCTAGCGCCATCTGTGATTTACGTTGTATATTGGTTTAATTAATCCGTTGGATATGCGCAAACAAAACTAAACAAATTGTCTCGATAATTTTATTCTGTTACACCATGGATACTTTGGCGTATTAGCTAGGAAGTCCGGGTTCGAAACAATGTAATGCCATGTAGGTACCCATTAGTAATATAAAGGGTATTTTCATGTACCAATGAGTTTTCCGATTTTTCCGCCGAATACTTATACAATTTGTAAATGTATAATATACATTTTCCGAATGCTCTAACGGTGAAGGAAAACATCGTAAAGAAACCCTGCATGTTTAAGGAAAAAAATGTTTTCTGAAGGCATGTGAAATCCAGCAAACAGCATGGCCAAACAAAGCTGTTGATTATGGCCCGTAGGGCAGACCTGTGCCCCAACACTGGGGACGTTATAGGCTGATTGATTATGATGATAGATATGTATTGCGGTAACCTAAAACAACACAAAAGATCCCAATGGGTCGAAGTCTGGCTGGGATTCCCAGCCCCCGTTCAAAGATAAGAACCTAAAACAACACACCTTGGTCGCAGTATTCGCCTGAATCCTAGCAGTCAAATAATTTTGAACATGTGATTACGTCATCAACTTTACTTGGAGCCCTTCGAATGGCGGGGTTGATTACGTCACGCGATTACACTGTTTTTATGACTTTATGAGTGTGCACACGTATGTTAGAAATCTATTATCAATAGTTATATTGTCGACAGTTTTTTATTCGATAAGCGAGTGATGTCATCAACACCAACTTATGTGGCAACCCGTGTAAACAAATGTTAGGATGTTTCTTACGCAATAGTAGCTCAACCGCCATAAGCATGACCCTGGCCTCCCTGCGGGCCGGGCCTCGAACCGTAGGCCAGCATCGAACTTCACGAGCCCCGTTCCAGCCACGGTTCGGTCCGCTGCAATCAATCACATGGATTCCGCCATCCCCCCACTATATTTAGACCTAGTACTAATGAGGACCTAAAGTAGGGACATCGAGTAAAGTCCGATTTGGCAGATGTCAAAATGACATAAATACATAATAGTTTACTTTGCTGATTGCTATAAAATGCTCTTATTTTATCATTTTCAAAAACTTTTTGTGATATTGAAAATTTTGTCGTATTTTTAAAATAAATTAATGGCCTTTGGTATTGTATTTAAGGCACAATTCCGCCAATTCACGTTGTAAGTTGTCGTAATTTGTGCGCCACTTCAAAGTTATCTCAACCTTCACTTCTCGAAACGACAAATCGGGCTTTACTCGATGGCCCTACAGTAGTACTATTTAATACCCACATTTTACAGTACATCCTGGAAGCTGCCGGAGGGCGTGTGGTGAACGATATTCAAATGGTGAAGGTCACGTCCGTCGGTACGCCCTCGCTGCTGTTAGCAGAGCCGGAACACACGCAAGAGGATCGATTTATATGTTAGTGGGTTTTATTTCTAGCCGTGTCGTGCCGGCCATAAAGAATAGCACCACCCCTACTCTTCCCGTGGGTGTCGTACGAGGCGACTAAGGGATTTTGTGGATACTATTCTACACCTAGTAGACGGCGATAGGCTCGCCAGCATCACGTTTGTCCACCAAATCTTACGGCGAAAGGTGGGAACTACCTATGATGAAGATGGTTCATCTGCATATCCCCTCGGGGATGATGGACGTGAGAGTTATGCTATATATATGATATGGGTTTAATTTCGGAGAAAACGGCAAAACTGAAAAACTCATTGGTAAGTACATGACATTGCATGGTTTCGAACCCGGACCTCCATGGGAGTCCAACGTCCTAGCCACGACGCCACCGACGCTCTCTATTCTTATAAGCGACAGTAGCCACTTCATCAGGTGTAATGTGTGGTTGTCTGGCGAACCTATTTATGATAAAAAAGCAACCGTATTTATCAGTGGTGGATCCAGGGGGCTAGGGGGCATCCCCCATAAACCTGTAAGATCCTCCCTATAGGCCCAAGGTTCGATTCGCCCACGATTATTTTTTGTAAGTATAATCCGAAAAATAAACTATTTAACATATTTCGTGCAGCTACGTCATAGCTTGATCAGTGTAGCAGATTTTTTAGTTATTTTTTGTTTGTTTTTTTGCATTTTTTTTACGCAGTATGTTAACTAAATAGTAATACCGGTAATTATTGTACTGCGACTCTTCTTAAAAAAAAACTTTTTCTCAAAGATGCTCGGAAATGTGCGCAATACATTCGAATTTTGAGCCAGTGAAGTACATACTTCATGTTTCGAAGCCATATACTTATTTTTTTTTTAAAAATGACGACAGTAATGGATTTTCATACATCCATACCGTGCACCGGCCGCACGTCGCCCTCCTCCCCTCGCCGCCCCGACTCCACCAGCGCGAGCTGCTCCAGCTTCTACTGACAACGCAACATCTTTCCTTTTATGTACGCCTTTTTCGATTTCCTCGCATTATTTGAGAAATGCACTATACAAGCTTCGGCCGAAATAGCCATTTTGGCCTTGGATCTCATTAAAATCCGTAATTCAATATTATCCGCCACAAATAATGACTAGTTTCGTGGCCTCTGCAGTAATATACTATTATTTATTGGGGTTGTGGCAGCAAAACCACATAACTTTTATCGATAGCTTTATTTGTTTACATGGAGGTCTTATAAAAAAACGACTTACCCTATGATCCACCAAACGGATGCAGTGTAAATTTAAATATTCAATAGATAGGCGTAATTGGTTAGATATCAAGCGTATGTAGCGGATACTGCTATTTAGTTCCGGGATATGTTATTCATTTTATCGAAAGCTGTGCAATCTAACTTGAAAACTGATTACGGCTAGGATTAAAATCCTGACTGATAGCTTATTAGGTATGCTAATTGATTGCCATTACGTGGCCAAACTGCGGCCAACACGTAAACTTTTAATTACTTATTTTCAAACACGAACTTTGTACTGTTTATACATATGAAGGGGTAAAAATATTGCTTATCAAAGGTACACACGACTTGAAGATGTGATACAAATCTTTCCTATACTGGAAGATTTTTCTGTCCGTCAGGAAAAAATACGATCCGTAGACGATATTGCCATAGGTATTTCACCATTTCAACATACGTGTAGCGAGAAAAAAACGAAAAATTCTTATTAATTCCTATACGGGTGTACGAGCGTCGCATTGGGGTCAAGTAGGGTCAAAGCTATTACTATGGTGTATTACGTTTGGTCCTGCCTATTTCGTGATTTTTGTCACACGTTAATTAATTTTAAAAGTCGTTATTTTCACTAAATCGACGTTTTTTTTGGGTTCTAAAGTTTGACCAGTACTAAAGTACTTAAGTACTAGTATCGCGTGATAGGGTTTTTATTTTCCTGGTCAGGGTAGACTCCACTTACGTGTCATGCCACTTTTTTCCAGGCGGTCTAAAATTTTAACCAGTATACTTTTTGTTCTACGGCTGTTTCTATAGCTGGTTAGGTGCGTGATCCGTCACCCCTCACGCGGCGCGCAGTTACCTAAGGCGTCGTCTTACAATGTGAAAAAACCAACAGGGTTGTATACGGGATTTTTTTTAATGAGAGTGGCGCTAGTTATTTCCTATAAGAGTCAAATCAAATGAGTTATGGCACCCCACTTTTATAAAGGCAAATAAAAATCTACAATAAGCAACACTAAAGTGGAATGGAGGTTGTATGGTTGTTTTTTCCCCCGAAATATTGCGTAAATATGCGTAATTGTCATTTTGCGAAATTGACAATATGCGTCTGAACCCAAGAGCGTGTCGGACACGCAACTTATTGGGTTCCGTAGTCTGTGTGTTCCGACATTTACATACACTGGACTGACCGGACGTTTCGATACACTGGACGTTACGAGACTAGTCAATTTGAGACTAGACATTTTGATACTGGACGATTTGAGACACTGGAGTTCACTGGCCATTTTGATACACTAGTCAATTGTGAACCTGAAACCTGGATTTTACCCAACACCGGCGGTGAGATCGACTTGATAGACTTAGTCATAATACTGTGCCGCGTAGTACTAATAGTGTTTTCATTTTATTGTTTAGATCTCGCGATGGAGCTCAGCGTGGTTCCAGTGAACTACGAGTGGGTGCTGAACTGTCTCGGCACATATTCCCTGGGATCTTTGCACGATCTACTGCTCTGTCCGTCGACGCTGCTACCTCCCGTTACAAACCAATGGCCGGCCTCGTTGCTGCTACGTGAAAATGACTCACACTCCATGGATTAATTAACCAGCATGATGATGTTTAATTATCAATAGTTTTCTGATGATCGAGCTGGGATAATTTATTCGACCAAACCCATCATTAGCTGATGGTTCTTTTAATCGATTGATTTGACCAACTCGAACTGTCGTGATTTCAATCGATCGGGGATCAAGTTTTTACCATTTACCAATCTAGCACTGAATCGTGCGATTATAGCCATGCCTGTAACGTAAACTTTCCGTGTAAGAGAGGTGAGGATTCTGGTGAGATATCAGCTTAGAATCCTTCACAATCGCTGAAAATATGGAATAACAAAATATTTCCTTTTGGCACAAATTAAACACTTATATCTTGGCATGGTTAAAATCGATGAATTCATTGTGAGGATTTGGCCTGAGACATATTTTTTTTAAATATTTATTATTTTACGAGTGCATATCCAACAATGGCGTCGATTCCGGGGCGGCCGCTAAAGTTAAAATTAAATGGAACTGTCTCAGACTATGTGAGTGAGGGTGACATTTTGTTTTGATGTTTTAATTTAGCGAGTGACACCCCAGAATCAGCGCCAATATGACTTTTGAAAATTGGCAAATCAGGTCTATCAATTTAATACAGGGATATAAAGATTTTGGAATAACTGTCCGCCATTTTAAAAATTCTTAATATATTTAATTACGGACACTCGTACTTAAATACTATTTAAATCGATATCCTAAAGCGTCACGTTTCCAAGATATAAGTCAAAATTGTGCTGATCATACAATTTGTATCTGGAGTAGGTATAACTTTGATGACTTATTGAATCGTGACACTTTTTAAGATGTTTTTCATGTTATATTTCTTGTTTGTACCGATATCAGCTATCAATTTGTAATTATAGGAACTATGCGTAGCCGCCATTTTGAAGAATTTTTAAAATGTCGGACAGTTAGATCAGGCTCCACAGTGAAATCTTCAAACCCCTTGATTATAATCAATTTTTGATTTGGCGACAGCACAATCACGATTATACTGATGGTAATAATATTTCAGTAAAATATTGCACGAATGTCTAAAATGATAAATTTTTGGCATTATGGAGGTAATAATAATTACAATAAGCCATTGCTTGTTTATAATTCGAAGCGTATAATTTTAATTAGCTTTAAACATTTTAACAATAAAACCTTACATAGTATTACTTTGCATTGTTATTTTTCACACAATATTTTGTATGTAAAAAATATCTTCACCTGTATGGCGTCATTAGATGAATGAATATGCTAATTCATCTGATAATAATATGTTAAATCTATAATTTGATAATTCAGTTTGAATGAATGAATGAATACATTTTATTGCATAAAATTAGTGTGGTACGGTGCGTACGCAACGATTAATACAATCTAGGCAGTCTCATCGCTGAAAGCGATCTCTTACAGACAACCTTTTGGTGGAGTAATTTTGGTAGAAAAAGGTAGGTTTGGACAAACCACTGACGAAAGTAGGTAGGTACCTAGGTAGGCGGGAATCGGGATGCATCGCAAACACGCTTCGCGCTGTCCCTCAATTTGTTTAGTTAAAGCAAATCTAAAACGCCAATAAACTTTCCAATCCTGCTATTCTGACTGTACTTGCCGATAGAGCCACCGGCACCAGGAATTGCCTATCCATTTTTAAGGATCCGTACCTCGAAGGGGAAAATGGAACCCTATTGCTGTCCATCCGTCTAATTAGGCGGTTCTAGCGCCAAAACGGAATAAGATACAACCTTCAAAATTTCACAATAAATATGTATGTAATTTTGTTGAATTATGTTTTAGAGGGGCTCCCAAAGGTCACAAGGGTCATAAAGGGAGAGTCAATAAACATATATATTTTGTACCCTATCGTTGTTTAGAGCTCAGTAGTAGAGTACGGTAAAATTTTTTATATTTTTTCTCCTAGAGAAATGACGTAAGCGCCCGTCATCAAAGTCCATTTCAGACCACTTTTGTTACCTCCTATCTCATGAGCAGTATTATCTAAGAACATGAAAATTGGCTAGAATATTGGTCAGATTCAATTTGGACAACAAATGCTAAAACTTAATACATCTGTAAAAGTTTGTTTCGTTCAATACTTACTGCGATTTTTTAACGCTCACGGGCAAGTCCTTGAGTCGCGTGGTGTGATGTTTGTGAGTATACAGCATGAGTTTTTTGGTGATCACCCAGTAAAACTTCTTAAAACTAGCAGTTACGAGAATATATTCCAAGGAACCAATCGAAAGATCGATTTTAGACAAAAACTTAAATGGTAAGTATTAACCCTTTTTTTTGAATTTTTTAGTTTACAATTTTGTAGAATTTTTTTGAATGTTTAGACTAAAAATTGAAAGATCAACCAAAAATTACAAAAAAAGTCATTTCAGTCAGCCATTTTGGTTTTTCTAAAATCGATCCATCGATTCGAACTGCTATACAGCGCGGCATATTTGGTACCCGAGTATGTCAGCATTCGCTGACTTTCCCCCCTTTTGACAAATATACACAGTGCTTTTTATAGTGCATTGTAGGTACTCTAATTTTATTATTAGTAAATGTATTGCTATTTTCTATTTTTTTTCTATTTTCTATGCTGCTGCTTCCTGGGTGGCGGTGGTTCCTAAAAAATTGACCTGTATACTATGCATGCGGGGGTTAGAACTTACAACTGCTTGCTAGCGCATAGGGGCCAATCGGAATATATAATAGTTCCCCGTCATTACCCCCTCACACCTATCCGTTCTACAAACAATAGGTGTTGAAAGAAGAAATAAACACTAAATAAAGTTTATGATGACAATGATTAACACCTAAATACCGATGCTATTAAACCGTGAGCATGCTCATTTAGGTACATGATGTTGCACCATACACCACGTAATTTTCAAGTAGGTACCTAAGTAACATACTGAGACACGTCAGAATCTAAACTACGTAATTTGTATTGAAAAAATCAAACAACTTTTGATAAAGATGACTAAAGTACCTAAGGTCGTTAGGTTGGATGTAGTTTAGAACGGGTCGGGTGCGATTATAGCTTCACACGATGCCAACAAAACGTGATGGTGTGTAGTATGCGAGTGACGTGGTCACGTCATAGGATCGCGCCACTTCGCGCTCCAATCCTCGTGGCCCGCGCCTTGCCTCCCATTCGCGCCGGCCGACACGCAAACCCAGACAGTCAGTTTAGTTAGTCAGCCGGTCAGTCGTTCGGTCCACAGTCCACCACGTGAAACGTGAAGTTATCGGTTCCGTTCGCGTTCCTGGCTACCGGCTTAATATTGATTACAATTATTATCCATCTTTGTAGGTATATAAGTAAAATAAATAGTGATAAAACTTACATTAGCACAGTACTATAGCATCAGTAAACAGTGTCCTCTTTGTTGTCAGTGAAGTTTGAAACACAGTGAAAGGGGATTCCTATTAGTATTATTTGCGTAAGTTTTGTTTTTTATTGTACCTAACTATTATAAGTTTTTCATTTCCGTTAAATCTACGTACCTATTATTTTTTATATTAATAATTAGTTTAAACTTAAGTTGTTTTGTTTCAATTAGATAATCTTGTAAATATGGCGAAATTTAAAAGGTCACAAAGGACAAATTATTACCTACTTTAAAAAATAAAGGAGAGACCTCTACTAAGAATACAGCAGAGAGAGAAAATAGATTGCAAAGTGTACTAAAATATTTGGTTTCTATTTTAAGATAGATACCTGCCTAGATAGCAAGATAGATACCTAGGTACCAACTCCCACGTTAGTTTCTATGTCGAGCAGGTAAGATTGTTAATTTAAAAGGTAGTGCTAAAAGTTAAAAATGAAACGTCTAACAGATTCTTTTAATTTGTATAGTGTTATATCTTTCTTCTTCCACCTTTTTTCAAAAATTTAACCTCGGTTTAAAAAAAATGTGATTTGTCGAATTTTATAATTGGCTGTAGGTATATGTTTATGATATATGTGTAGTTTAAAGTAGAATGCTGTTAAGTTCGCTAAAATAAATAAAATCCATGTATTGTACCAATATACTATACTAAAGTATACTATAATAAATCAAAAAACAAAATAAATACCTACATATTTTTTGTTTACGTCGAATGTCCCTGTAAACTATCAATGCCGATACTTTGTTACTACCGGTCAGTATACTTAATTAATTTGTATTAATTTCGTACTTAAAATCTACTGCTTAAAATAGCATATTTGTGTAAATTATAAATATAATCAAACAAAATAGAATGCAGCGGCAGCTATCCAGACAGACAACACGTGCGTGCTTTTTGTATCGATTTCAAATCAAATACAGTGTAAGAACTAATTAGGTAAATACCTACTGAAATGAATATTCAGTAAGGTTACTCTACGATTATTTACATCATATAAACAGAATTAAGCCTGTCTAATCAGTCGATTTAATTTTTGACTGAATTGTCAAAAGTCAAGTGTACTAACCGCTTAAAGAAACCTCCGACTTACCATGTTGTGAAGATCTTACATTTTCCTGGTCGTCATCAGGTCCTAAAAGTTCCTGTGTGGGAAGCACCATTGTCCTAAATATTTGAACTCAAATTCGAACCATCTGGCTATTAGGTACCGTTCCAGAGATCCCATCAGATATCTAAGATACTACAAGATCTGGAAACCATTGGTCCAATTTTTAGCAGACATGGCTATGAACAAAATTATCTGTTAAGTAAAAAGAACCTGGTCCAAATCGGATCATCGGTTGTTGAATTATGTATGATGCAAAAGACAAACACGTCAAACTTATATCTTCCCTTCCTCGGTCAGTCGGGGGTTAAGAACCTTAAATTGCTGCTGTTTAATCAATTCACTTACCAAAGCACCACCACGTAAAACCATGTACCTAAGTCTACAATTACTACTTAACCTGGCTGGGCCACGCTTTTGTCTTGGCTTCTGGGTTCAACAGGAGTTCAGGTTCAAGGTCATACTTATCATATAACTAAACCATCTTTACCACCAGTATAATTTTGTGAACGTGTCGTATCCGTCGACCTCATTGTATTTGACTCCTCCACTGTTGGGTGTCCGGCCCTGCACAGACCAACTCTAGGATTTTCGTCGTCTCATCTATAGGGGGTACCAATAAAACACGAGTATATGGCCGACCGCGAGGTTTAGTTTGTCCTTGTAGTCATGTACCAGTGTGACAAATTAATACCTATAACCACGAGGAAACGCCGTGAACCAAGGGTTACGGGCCCCGTTAGGTAGGAAGGTACTGAAATTGATTGGTGGATTTTGCATTCGCATGCCTTCGATAGCGTTAGAAAGGGGTACCTTTCTAACGCTATCCTAATAGGAAATCTGCATAGGCTAAACTAATAGGAAATCTGCATATAGGTATGCAGATTTCCTATTAGTTTGGATAAGTTTTAGATGACAGCAATCAATCTATGGGCGCAGACCAATATTCCTATAAAACGTTTGGTACCTACCTAAATCTAAATACGAAACTCTATAAACCGAATAAACCCTAGACCTGAGCTTGGAATCGAACCCAGACCGGATGGATTGGTGACAGGTGTTAGTCCTAAAGGATAACAACTAAAAGTAGGTAGGTAAATAATTATAAGAAGCATTAAATTCAGATCTAAGTTAGAATCATACAAATAGGATTGGTAGAATTAATTTATCTTCAGAAAATGGAAAACTATAATAGGAATTTAGACTCTGAGAGAGACGCCAAACCTAAAGTTAAATTAAATGAACTAGATATCACGCTCACTCATATGGTAGATTGTATAATAGTGAGACATCGCGAAATTAATACCAATAAAAAATACCTTTTTTTGCAGAAATAAAGGGTTATTATTGGCAACATTTCTAATTTCTATGAGAAAAAAGTATGACGTCACTAAACAAACGTCACTCTTATCCGTCTCTCACTCATCACTCATTCGGAAGTCGTATGTTCGTTCGTTTTTCATGGCCAAGGATTTATTTACATGCGTGCGCCATATAATGAATAAAATTATAAAAAAAAACAGTAATTCGTGAAAGATTTTATATCCAATTTAATTAAAAATGGATTTTGAGAGTGAAATTGAAAAGTGCACTAAACGGTATACTATACTGTTTATTTTTTAGTAATTAAAATCGGAACTAATTTACGTATCTGATAGATAATTCATTTACATTACAAAAAGACCGCAAATTGGATTAGTATTTATGTCTGATCTTTTATTATACAAATTGTTACGTAGTTTTACTTTTTGTGACCTATTGCGCACTGCGTAAAATAAAATATTTTAGTCACTATTTCCGATACCTAAATATTAGATTAGGCTGTTGATTATGTTAAGTATATTTATCATATTGTTTTTATCCACAGGTTACAAAAGCCACAAAAAATGGCTCCAAACGCAACAGACGTGAATGGGGTGCTATTCGAGAGCGATGCGGCTACCCCTGACATGGCGCTGCCAATCACCCCTGTACAACGAGCCGATAACTACCCTAGGAAACTGGTGTGGAGGAACGTCATACTTTTCGCATATCTCCACTTAGCAGCACTCTATGGAGGATACCTGTTTCTGTTCGCTGCAAAATGGCAAACAGATATTTTTGGTAAGCTTATCAACTGTTTATCAGCTATCTTGGGAAGTTTGTATAGTAAACATAACTGGTCACGTAAGTGATAAAACAAAGATATTATCTTGAAAATGTGCAGCAACATGAAATAGCAACCTATTATCAACAAATTTCTAAAAACCTCATTATGAGCATCAGCTATGAAACCATACAGCAAAAAGTGGATAGCCTGTAATCCCCAAGGGGTTCAAGAGACCTGTCTGAGACCTAATAATAGGGATGAAAATAGGCAGATGATGATCATTTGACTTTTTTCTGCAGTTCAATTGTTTCTTGCTGATACTAGGCAAAACCCTGTACTTTAAAATCTACATACCCATGATGAACTATTGCATGATTGCTAAATAATGGTTAAATTACACTTCATGCTAGAAAATTACACTGCAATACTTTGTATGTTGAAACTTACCTTATTTTGTTGTTTTGTAACAGCCTACATTCTGTATGTGATGTCTGGCCTGGGCATCACGGCTGGGGCTCACAGACTGTGGGCTCACAAGTCCTACAAAGCGAAGTGGCCTCTACGAGTGATCCTGGTTGCCTTCAATACTCTGGCTTTCCAGGTAAGACACCTTTTAGCATTTTTTTTTGTTGATTTAACTTTATTCTTTTATACCCTGACCGGGAAAATAAAAACTTGATAATCTGTTATGTATGAAGATCACAATAAAAAAGGGTTAATTTAATTCCACAATATGGTGAGGGTTTTTATATTTCATGTCAGGTCAAGCTACAATAAATTGTTGAGTTGGTCCAAGAGAGAAAAAAATAGTAGACAATGTAGTATTTTTTTAAGTTTGCAATTGGCGTCATCTATCATCATCCTATCATAAATTTCGCTCATCATTCATTGCTGAGGCCTGGCACATTCTATGTTAAATAGACAAAGGAAATATATGAAAGGAAAATTTTGCTATAAATATAGTGGAGTGATATCAAACCAGATAACTTATACAACAATGTAAACAACTTTGAAATTATTGTATTGGCATGTGACATGCTGCTGATGCAACAGAAGGCATGACATGATCACAGTTTTGCTTAATGGCAGTACTGTAGTGATGAGATAATGTGTAACCAACATTATCTTTTGACATTGGCACTGATTCAGGTGTGTCATTCGCTAAATTAAAACATATCTAAATGAAACTTCACAGTTTCATTTAGTTTTAGTTGCATGTTTAGCAGCCACGCAGGAATTGATGCCATTGCCAGACAACTTTAGTTGCAAATCATAGGCAGTATGTTATGGCAAACTGCAATGAGTTACAATAGTATAGCATTATGTTGCTCATATTGCTCATAATGTAGAATTGTATGCTGAATACATATTAGTATACCTACATAAGCTTGTAAAACACATAGGTACCTATTTGTTCAAGATTGACACTTTAAAAAACCTACACTGTTATCATCAGGATTTTTCTGCGAAAAGGATGTTTAACAGCCTCATTCTATAAGTTGTGATCTTGAAGGTCATATAATATGTGATTGCAAACATATAGATTCTTCATTCCTTAAGTAGCCAACTTAACTATTATCCTATATTTGTTTTGTTGTAACTAAGAAAGATTATTTTATTTTATGATTATGATATTTTAATGTTAATGGTTTGTTTATTGGCTTTTAATTGTGATAAGACTGATAAGATAATATCAATCACTTGACTTCGTAATGTTTTCGCATAGTTATCATATCATTTAATCTATCGAATGTCTTACGTCATTTCAATTAACATTCTACTGAATCTCTAGGGGGGAAAGTAATTCTACCAGTCTACTATAGATATAATTAAGTAGGTATCATATTTGTTTTCTAAAATCATTCAGTTTGAATTCGAACAATAGACATATAACTCAACTTGAATAATGGACACTTTTTTTTAAATTCAAAATTAATAGCATATTTTACACAATGTTATTATTAAAACTGCATATACGGAAAATAAAAAATGTGTCCTAATAAAAATGACTTCAGTAGTCAATAATGATTATTTGTAATTAACATGTAACATGAACTTACGTTAGGCAATAATGGTCCATTACCTAACTTAAATTCACGTCAATTACAATTCGTAACAACATCATTATAAGTCATAATTTACTGTTTGTTGATTCTTTCCATACGGAGCAGCTGCCAATTATGGCATTAGCGCTAGCAGGACAAATGCATTATGACATTAACATGTTATGGACCAAGTGATTAATATGACATTATTCATAATGTCCAGAAAGTTTGAATAATGCCCAAAATGAAGCGGCAATATGATAATAAATATGACTGGTCAAAGTGTTGTAAATGGGGCACAAAGATAAGTCGAAGGACCCCCGTTACGCGGGGCTCGTAACTCGTTGCGTGGTTGTCATAATGCAACCTAACCTACAATATCTGAGTCGGTTTAGCATCCACTAGGTTTCTGTGACATATTGCCCAATTCGACTTGACTTTATTCATACTGCCCGGCCATTATAAATGATGCCACCATTAATCACTTGGTCCATGACATTCATACGAGGAAAGACATCTCAAGGTCATAGAACTCAATGACGGACGTCTTAACTGTTAAATAGAGGTCGGGTCGCAGTGATTCAATATCGATTTGATAAATATAATTTCATGATCAAGTATACTAACCCCTACAGAGGTTACAGACCTATGTGATAAGTATATGTGTAAGAAGTAAAGTGGCGTATTAACGTAATAGAGAAGCAGGCCTTCCATGTATGGCATTATATTCCATGGCCATGTACCACATGAAGCAATAAATATATTGAGTATTGAGATGGTATGGTAGCAATCATAGTAGATTTTTGGCTTCAAAGATGACGCACATGCTTCCCACAGCACAGGGAATCCTAGTGTAGGAAATTCAATTTTTCTACGGAAAATATAGATTTATTATTATTTATTCATTAGAGCAATCAATACTCTCAAACTGTAAATAAAAACATCGTAAGGAAACCTACATGCAATAATTTTGAAGTTAAATCCTCACAAGCCCCTCGTGCCTCAACGGTGGGGACCTAAATAAGCTGATGAGGAAAATACAAGGTGACTGATAATAACCCGTAAATTTGTATTGTCCCATCCAGGACTCTGCCATAGATTGGTCGCGAGACCACCGAATGCACCATAAATATTCAGAGACCGATGCCGACCCCCACAATGCCACTCGTGGTTTCTTCTTCTCCCACATCGGCTGGCTTCTCGTCAGAAAGCATCCGGAACTCAAGAATAAGGGCAAAGGACTGGATATAAGCGACTTGTACGCCGACCCGATACTTCGATTCCAGAAGAAGTGAGTATTAGTACTTAATATTAGGTTTAAAAAGGTATATAATTTTGTTGTCTCATTGTTATGCTCTAATGAAAATATTTTTCTGTATTACGAAAAATTAAACGGCGCTTAATTATAATATAGACGTATCTAATACACGTATTATAATAGGTAGCAGGTATCCCTAATGCCTCTGCTCTGCTATAATATTAGTTCTCTTCTAATGTATATTTAAAACCTTTGCATATCTTTAAATGTACTACGATGTGAATACAATGTTTGATATTTTCCAGGTACTATTTGCTCCTGATGCCTCTCACTTGCTTCGTCATTCCCACGGTAATCCCTGTCTATTTTTGGGGTGAGACTATGTTCAATGCATTCTTTGTCGCCGCTTTGTTCCGTTACGCGTTCATCCTCAACGTAACCTGGCTGGTCAACTCTGCCGCCCACAAGTGGGGCGACAAACCCTACGACAAGAGCATCAAGCCTTCCGAAAATATATCCGTTTCCATCTTTGCTCTCGGAGAAGGTTTCCATAACTACCACCACACCTTCCCCTGGGATTACAAAACCGCTGAACTCGGCAACAACAGGCTGAATTTCACTACGAATTTCATTAACTTCTTCGCCAAGATCGGCTGGGCTTACGACATGAAGACGGTGTCTAATGAAATCATTCAGAGCAGAGTGAAGCGAACTGGCGATGGCACCCACCACCTATGGGGCTGGGGCGACAAGGATCACTCCAAGGAAGAAATTGCCGCTGCCATCAGAATCAATCCCAAAGACGATTAAACAGTGTATCTATGTACGAGTTATTTAAAATATTGTATTATATTAGTAGTAGTAGTGTTTCCAGTGGGAGTCTCGCTGTTTGGCGCATGGTTTAAACTCACTGACGCTTTTTACTATTCAATAAAGCACTTTAATGAAATTTTAATAATGTGCTGCAACTTTTTTCAGCAGACTGCTTTAGCCATAGATTTTTCTCTTACCTAGATGATGAAAGTAAAAGATAAATCTTGGGTTATCTAAGACCACTCGTAAATGGAAACACTAGTACTGATGTGGAGTGTCAGTCAACAAACCACAGATATTGACACATCTTAATGTTCACACTACTTCCAGGTTTGTGTAGATTACTTCTTTGTCTCCAATAAGTACTGATAGTACTTTCGCTTATTTTACTGTTTTTGATCAAATATATATTTATCTTATTATCAGAATCTATGTCGTTTGACATGATAATTTGTTATTGGGTATACATACTCGTACATTTCTCTTTCCAGAATGAAAATGATTCATTTATACACGATTTACTACATTTTCTACCTTTAATATTTTATCGGTGAGAGTTATTCGACGGTATATTACTTACTACTTACTGAGTACATAAGTAGAACCTTGTACAATTAATGTTCGCGAGAACAATATATTTATTTAAATAAGATAAAATCGTATTTAACATAAATATGAGTGAAAGAAACAGGTGAAGCAAATATTTTAAACTTGTGAAGTTTATAAATCTGGGTTCCCAATGTGATAACGTTAAGTAACACATCAGTATTATACACCACATATTAATACTTAAAACCAACTTGTAGTGTAGGTACTAGTCTTCTTTGCATTTATATGCTAAGTACAATTGCCGACGTTTACTTTTCGTATCGTTTGAGCTGCTTTTTATTATTATTCAACTACAATATAATTGTAGTATGAAGAACCCAGTAATTTATTTAAAACAAACGTATGTTTAATATTAGTTATTTATAGGATATGTGGTATATAACAGTAGGTGGGAAGAACCTACGTTTTACATATTGTAAATACACATAAAATAGAAATCAATAAAGAGCTTCAAGAATTTTTATATTAATCTGTTGTTGAGTTGTTTCGTTGACAATGTGTTATTACAATATGTATAAATATTGACTGATGTGTAAAGATATTTGTGATATTTAGATGGGTAAAAAATTACGATATGTAAGTGCAGAAAAACGTTATAACGTTTTAATGTTTTTTCCAAATGAACACGAAAGCACAACTTTAAACAATCTTGCACTTTCTATGTACCTAGTTAGCGATAGTTTTACGACTTCTTTCACCCTGTTAATTTGAACAAAATAATGTCTTCGACATCTATGTGGCGACACTTCATGCTGGACATGTTTATCGCATATTGTTGTTGGATGTTTATTATTATTACATTGAAACGAGAAAACACTTTGTTTCATTTTTACCAAAACCACATTCATCATAAAGTCTAGGTAGGTAGGTTCCTGCAGTTGTTCATTCTATACGACAAATCCAATACGAGCGGCCGACATCCGGGGATCCAGAGCACATGAGGGTCATGTGTCCCCCAAAATATCTAAACAAATCAAATGAACCTTGTGTGAGCCGAATCGAGATGATTAATAATAATAGGTCTAGCTAACCAAAATTTCTCGTTCGCTTCGTTCGCTGTTGCCCTAGCCTTCTCTCTCATCATCTGTGTAGGATCCGCGACGAAATTTCGTGCCCGCTTCGCTAGCTCCCAACGTAGCCCCCGAGACTTTTAAGCTAATCTGTCAAAAGGAAAATCGTAAAAGTAAATCTTAACCTCAAAGTGTACCCCATGTACCTGTTGTTGTTGATTGTACCCCCAATCGTACCCCACTTTGAGAAACCCTGCTATAAATCAACGAAATCTGAGTATGAATGTCATATTAACCTATCAAATCGCGAATTGTCACGTCATAAAGATATTTTTTTTTTAAATCGAATTTAATAATAACACTTTTACAAACAAAAGGCACAAGCTTCCAAACAAAACGTCTTATAGGTATTTAGTGATACTGATAAGTTAGTGATAAGATAATAAAATTAATTTACACAGTTTCAAATTTCCATGACAGTGCATCACTATAATAACCTACCCTGATTAGGAATTTAAAAACCTCGTCATATTGCGGAATTTAATGGTACTATATTTTTCGAACTCATGGCGCCCTTTTGACAGGGTTTTTATATTCCTGGTTTCTTTACAACCAAAATGTATTAGGTATTATACAAATTCAAGAAAGCAATACACGCAGGCTTCTTATCTTAACTAATACGAGTACCTAGTAACTCATTTAAAAGTCCTAAGCCGATAAGCTCGCATCACTTTGTGAACGCATTTCACATCAAATAGTCTCTTCCTGGAACAGGTCTTGCTCATCGCACTTGTCGGGCAGGCACACGAAGAACTCTATCAAGTTCATGATAGGTCCCCTCGAAAACGGGTTCAGGTAGCGGCCTCTCTTGTCTCTTAAATAAGGGTACCGCTTGTAGTTAAACATTTCATTAGTCGTCAAATTCATGCATGCGTGCAGAATCTGAAAACAATGCGTAACGAATTAAACTATGTGTTGTGTACAGATAAAAAAATTAGTATCAACTTATTTAAGATTAAATTATAACTCTAAATTAAAAATTTAAGAAAACCCCGACGTACCATTGTGGAGACCCCCTTACATTTCCCTGGTCACCATCAGATCCTCAAGGTTCCAGATATGGGAAGGCCACCATGGCCATAAACATTTGAGCTCAAACTCGAACCACCTAACGTTACCGTTCCAGAGATCCCATACCATACTCAACATCCCAAGATACTCCACCACCACTAATCCATTTTTCATCTGACATGGCTAAGAACATTGAGCAGGTTAGACCTGCGGCACCTGAAGGCGGGGGACGCTCCGGGCTTCGCCCTACGCGAATCTCGGTCTACGGCCTCGCCATGGCTGTCTTAAAATTCCTAGCTCCACATCATTTGTTTTTTTGGCGGCCACTTTTTTTTCTCTTATAATGACTGAGGATTCCCTACAACTTTAGTAGGTACGAGAAGACCCCATCTAACTACTATAGTTTCGGCGGGCTGATAATCTTACAATTCTTCCACTTTCATATTGTGAAATTGAAGTTCACTAACTTTTTCCTGGTCATCATCAGATCCTCAAGGTTTCTGACGTCGGAAACGCACCATGAATCTGAACATTTGACCTCAATTTCGAACCACCTAGCTATTACCGTTCCAGAGATCCCATCTGACATCAAAGATACTCCAAGATCATGGAAACCACCGTTCCAATTTTTCGCAGACCTAGCCTTACAAAATTCTCTATTAAATTAAAAAAACCGGGTCCAAAACTGATCATCCGTTATTTAGTTATGATGCCACAGGCAAACAGAGAAACGTGTCTGACATCAATCTGTCGGGAGTTAAAAAGAAAAAGCAATGTGAAATTCCGATAACGTAGGTAATCATTAATCAATGAGCAATGCCGTATTAACATTGGGCATAGTCGAATCGTCATCCCTATTAGAATAGTGAGAGTAGTGCCTAGGGTGCGGGATGTCGATAATTTCAATAAATGAACAACTTTTACCAAATTATTGAGCGTTTCCTCGTGCTCTCCTACTCAGCTCTAAGGAAATTCGATTTCTGAATCAGTTTTTATGGGGAGAAAAATTGCTCGAATTTCCGTTTTAAATGACACTTATTGAGGATTACTTACACAATGACATTTCATATTTTTTACTGTTTTGTATATTAATTAATGTATCTAAGTGGTAAAATAAAAACTCAGGTGTAGGTACAGGTAGGTAAGTAACTACGGACGTAAGTAGGTACCTAATTGTAATTTAAGTGCTGATAGATGTGTAATTAGACGATAAACAAATACCTACCTATTATTTACCTTCTTAAAATATTGCGGTGATAAACATTGAATTTACATTTAATCTAAGTACCTACCTACATTTCCGATTTTCCAATAGATATTTATTGTTTATATGATGTGATAATTATTATAATATATATGTAAGTAGCTACCTAATTCTACAATGTATATGTTCATATAGTAAAGTCGTATACCTACTTTTCATGAGTGTGGGTTAAGGTTCAACTTTTCTTGCATTATGTATTACGTCATATACCTACTTAAAACATGATATTGGCATGTGGTTTTGTGTGATGTGATGATGACTGAGATCGTCTTTTGCACTTGAGTGTGTTTATTTTAAACATGTCTATAGGTCGTGATTTGTGAATGACCCACGGCATCGAGTATGAAGTTCATGGGCGGAACATTCGGGTCTCTCATAAATAGTGAATCATTTACGTAACGGTTTGCAGCGCGCCGTCAAATCAACAAATTGAACTCTATTCCTTCGTACTAAAGATTCCAAATACTGTAGTTAGATTTACTGTTAGACAGGTGTGGCCGTGTGGCAATGAACAATTGCCGAAATAAGTAGGTAAGGTACTATAACAAAGCGAAAGTAGTCATGAAACTGAGGAAGAAAGTCAAGTCAAAAGTTTAAATTGGTTTGTCAGGAGATAGAGCATTCAAAGTGAGATCTAAATTAGTAATAAAAAGTTTCCGGACTTTTATCGGTAGCGACAGTAGCTAAAGTACGAGTAGATAGGTAATTTGTCGTGGCCACGTATCGGACGGTTTAAATACCTACTACCTACGCTGTTAACAATCTTAACTCTTCATTCTTACCGAAGTGCAGGTGAGAATCCACCCCAGCGCACAAAACGTGATGGCTTCGAGCAAGCCCAGGACATAAAGCAGCCCGAACCCCTCCAGAAGCAGGCAATAGCACGCGAAGTAAATTGACAGCGTGCAGTTGATGGCCACACTCATGACGAACAGGAAAAACCACATGCGGTTGCGAACGCCCACGCAGTTGTAGATGAACGGGCAGTGGTGGTCGAAGTACGCCACGCAACGCTTGCAAATCCGACAATGCTTGGCTCTGGGGACAGGAGATAAAGAAAAATCAATGTGATCAGTTGATCACTTACATTCTGGCAAAAAAGAGTTGAAATTAAATAATGGCAACATTTTACTGAAATTGTATGGTAATGACATTAGGATTTGACATTGGTCTATAGAAGGTTGCCATTATTGGAAATGAAATTAAAAATATTTTTTTATTAATAATAAATTATTGAAATAGTATAGAAACGTCGCGCGTCGTTGTGATTTGACATCAATGAATGGAACGTTGCCTCTATTTAATTTCCACTCTTTTTTGCCAGGCTGTAATGAATATTTTAGGAAATTCCAAGTTAGTCGTTCTGTTCTGGCTAACGCGACTTGCTGCTTGTACAGTCGACCACAGGTCAACCTACCTGAAACTTCAAAATTTGAGAATCTGAAATGTATCACATAGCGCAGGAATAAGGTTGAGATTTAATCGAAGGTTTTTGACAGGTGGTATACTATAGCTTGTGGTCGACAGTACATACGAGGCGGGCTCGCTTGCACATAGTCCGATATCATTCCGTCACGCAGATTATATGTAAAACCGTGACAATAAATATATTGTTGTTAATTTTTATTGCTAGATTAGAACTTCATAAAAAATCAAAGAAAGATTTCACGTAAAAGTACTCGTGTATAGGATGCTTAATTCCTTAGCTTAGACACGCTTAGATAAAGTTATTCATTATTCACTTAACAATAACATTAGGTACACTTAATAACATTAGGTACTGTGTTGCGTTTAATAAGTTGATGTGTCTTTTGAATTTGTGATTTGATACTTTGCTTACGTAGGTAGGAAAGGAACCTAATTAATTAGTGCTTGTAAGCAAGTGTTGTTAATTATTTTACTCGGTTTAAGGTAGCATACATAACACAATATGCTGGATGTAGGCCGGGTATACTGAGGCCTTTTGCACACTGAAGCGATTTTGAAACAGACCGAATCTCATGATTCGGTCCATGGATGAAAGAAAAGGAACGAGAGGGAGACTACTTTTCTTTCATCCATGGACCGAACCCATAGAAACCTATAGAAAACCTAGAATATAGAAATGGAAATATAAATCTATAGGTTGGGTTTGGTCGGTCAGATTCCGTTGCAAAATCGCTGCAGTGTGTTAAATTTTCTATAGAAAGAGAAAGAAAATTTCTAAAAAGACTGCTGAAGTGCGGGGTCGGAGGGTCATATAGATTTATGAACACGTGCACTCTTAGTATGTACTGGAAAGATAATAGCAAATAGATTATTCTAAGTATCCTATTATTCCTCATATGTAAATGATCTAGTATCGTGATCATTTCATTCTATGGAATTGACTATATAGAACGACCCCAAGAGAGTGGGTGGTTCGCCATTGCCTTCCCTATTTCATTCACTGCTTATTTCAGTGTGCAGGTTTCCTTACGATGTTTTCCTTTATAAACCGCTGGAGCAGTCGCGGTCTTCGAAAAAATCGAAAAACTCATCAAATAAAAATAGAATAAAATCGTAGAGAGACTACCAGAGAAAGTCGTAGTTGAGGGTTCTAAATCATTTTATGATATAGCAGAAAGTATTAGGGTATATCGAATGTCATTGAAAATGATTTATTGTCGGCGAAGTTATACGTGAGGCATGTATACCTACGTATGTAACTAAATAAAGGAAATAAGAAAGATTTAAATGAAAAACGTGACCTGATTATAGGTAATAAGTACTTATTTTTCAGAGATTATCTACAAATATTAATGAGTATAGGTATTTTATTATTCACGTGTAATGATAACGGTAAAAGGTACATAATCATTGAAATTTAATTTAAACCGGATAATGTTCGAGATAGTCGGTTTGTTTATGTCGTGTTCTGGGTTCTCAAGGCGGGCGTGAAGATGCCATCTGGTCTGGTACCCTGGTACTGGTACCTTAATGTCGAATGCCGTAGATATGGTCGTGTTTTCCGTGTATGGGACAGATTAGACTATCTCTACCGCCACTGGTAAAGCGTGTCGTACGAGGCGACTAAACCGGTAACTAGCTGGTGGTAGCACTCCTTTAGGAAACACTTCTATGTAAAGTCTACTGTCAAACATCTTTGCTTCGGCGTTGATGTGTTTCGGCTGTATTTATAGAAGAGCCAGTACTTGCTAAGCCCGTGTGCTCCATCTTCGACCTCATCGTCACTTACCACCAGGGTCAAATGCGAGTATCTATAGTTATGAATTTAAAAAAAAAACAATGAAAAAATATAATATATACGCCGAATTAGTATTCTTCGAAGTTTAAGTATTTATCAAGCCTGTGTTAGGAGTTATAAATAGTTGTGATGTCAAATACGAGTACAGTCCTACAATAAACGCAAAAAATTCGGGGTGGGTACAAGTCGTGGCTACTACTGATGGTTTTCATTAATTCAAATTTCGTCTTCGGTTGTCACCATTATGCTCAACCTGGTTCAAGCCGGTGTAATTTTTATGGGGTTATTTCTTTCTTAAACGATGAAGACGTATCCTCTCAGCTCCCGAAAGTGGTTTTGGTCGGTCGCAAACCGGATTTAATCTATTAATTTTAGCCTTCTTTTCTTTCGACCTTGCCATTTTCACTTGCAATCAACGTCAGAACTTTATTAATATTGCAAACTGAATTTTTTAACGTCTAACCTTAGCATATACTCTATTCTTTACAATACAGTTTATTTGGTCCAAATCCGTCTAGTAGTTTCGACGCTAGCTCACTTTAAACTGAGCGCTAACCGCGTAACACCTCATTTTTAGTGTTCATTTCCGCTGCCTTTGACGCCACCAGAGGGAACCGAGGGGGTTCGAGCTATATATTTTTTCTTGTCGTCAGACTGATCTTTACGATGGTTTCACTATTACTTTTCTAACTCTTAAACTTTCGTTACACGAAGCTCTCGAAAGTACATATTTTTCGTTACGTTACTTTTCTTGGATGAACCCCCTAAACTAACGTAAGGCATTTTTGAATTCATGCCAAAAGCGATCTTACCTCAACGGCCGTAAGCACCGGCACGTATGGCAGAGTCTTGACAGAATAACGTTCCGTTTCTTCCACTTGTCATAATAGGGAATCTGCCTAATGGCACGGTAGTAGGTTTCTGAGTTCTGCGGGATGTAGCCAGGGTCTCTTCGGTTGGCTATCAACCAGCTCATCCACATTATGGCGTTCCAGTATAGGAAGCAGTAGTGCGACAAGCGTAAAGTGTTCCAAGTCAGAGGGATGCACTGGAAAAAATTGTCTAACATGATTATTTATGTATGGGGCGCTAGGCAAAGTGCGATTCTTTGAAGTATGTTTAGTTTAGTTAGATGGCCGGAATAATCGTAGAGCGTTTTGGATTGGAAGACGTTTCGGGTTGGACTCCTTGTTTGGAGGTGCTTGAGCACAGAAATAAATCAAGATAGAACGGTGAAGTGAGCGAGCTGCTATATGAATCGCGCGTGTAAACATTTTCTTTCGTAAGCCACGGCCCCAAAGTGACGTTATTACGAACTAAATACCTCCTTTTGATCGATTCACTGTCTTACTGTTACAAACCGCACAATAAGACATTTTAGCACAGCCGCTCTTATCGGTCGGGGTCGCAAACTATATAGGCGCTGAATTAATGTAATCTTGTAGTATATTGCAAGATTGAGTCACGGGTGCCCGTCCACTTTACCGTTCTATCTTGATTTATTTCTGTGTGCTTGAGGTGTTGAACTCTTATTTGTATCTCTATGTAGAGCTATGACGTAGAAAGAGATATAATAACATAAGTAAAACATAACTTTAAGGACGCATCGTGCAACTGACAGCGTGTAACGCAGAAAACGCTTCCAATGTAAGATTTCGCCTGTAAGAAAAGTGACTGACCTCTGTGGAAGAGATCAATATTAAATTTGATTCCTAATTGAGAATGTTTGTGTTTAGTGATGGTAGGTGTAATTATCATTTTTCCTAGTCAGGAACAGCACTAAATAGGTACAACGGTAGATTTTCGATATTATTTTCGAAAGGATGATAAAAGGATGTACGGTGATGAGATTTCGTAGTATGTGGTGATTGGGGGAATGTTTTCTATTACCAAAACCCAATAAAAGAATATATTCTCACCCTAATAACATACATCGGATACCCCCACAGAAGCACCGATACCAAGAAAAACAACAGTGGTCCCTTCGAGTCCCCAGCTCCCCCGAATAGAAGCGCCCACAGTTCAGAGAGAGGCGGCATCCAGTGGGACTTCCGCTTCATTTCTTTCTGCAAGAGTTTTACAACCTCGGCGTGCCGGTGGCTCTGTGCCAACATTAGAGGTGTCTTTCCGTTCTTGTCTCGAGGTTCCAGCTCGGCTTTTACCTGTAATCAAGCATGCGATTACGAAACTTTATTGAAATAAGCACAGAAATCGCACTAGTAACGCCCTCTAGGTTAAGATTTAGGCATGTAGATATTCCAGCATGGCATAACAGTAACTATGAACATATTTTATGATAAGTATATGTAGGTATCCCTTAGTTACGTAATCGCTCTTTTCAAGAAAAGGGATAACATTGACAAACAAAATTGAGTCGTTCATCGGGCAAATTTTATCCCAAGTTCAGTTTATTGAAAGTTTTTCTTGTTACTTCCTGGTTGATCATAACTTTACAATATACAGGTGTCGCAGGAAATAGTGTCAAGCGGAAACGGAAGGCTTATTTGTTGTATATCCTACCTTCTCACAAAGCAATCTGACACAAGTTAAATTGCCAGATAGACAAGCCAGATGCAATGGCGTCGATCCAAAATTATCCGTGCAGTGCAAGGGTACGCCTGAGTAAATCAGAAGGCGTACGAGATCCGCATGGCCTTTGTACGCGGCCCAGTGTAGGGCGGTATCTCCGTTGATATCTGATAGCCTGGTAGCAGCTCCCATACCCAGGAGGTATGCTGCAGTTGCACTTTTTCCATACATGCAAGCTGTCATCAGTGGTGTTAAACCTGAAATAAAGTCGTAGTATTCTAAACAATCAGCGACCAAGGTATTAGTGTTCGCAGTGAGCTTTCTTGATATAAAATTATCTATGACTCGTTTGTTACCTTTAAAATCAGCTGCATTTACAGCGACTCCTGATTGTAATAGAACTTGCACTATCGATGCGTGACCTTTTCGGCATGCCCAGTGGATTGGTCGTGGACCCTGCAACATAATAAATAGATCGCAAACACTTAGCATCATGACACAATAGAGCTCATTCTTCATCAGGCAGGACAGTTACGATTTGCTTGACGTTTCAAGCACTCTCTCAATAACCCTATGTGTTCCCACTGTTGGGACACAGACCTCCCCTTGCACAAGGGGGTACGGGCCATGATCCACCGATCGGGCCCAGTGCTGTGCGGTGGCTTTCACACGCCTTCAGAATTTTTTAATTTCCTCAGATATGCAGGTTTCCTCACGATGTTTTCCTTTACCGTAAGAGCAGTTGGTAAATGTACGTAAGTCTTCGAAAAATTCATTGGTAGATACATGGCATTGCATGGTTTCGAACCCGGACCTCCAGCATGGGCGCCCCGGCGTCCTAACCACTAGGCCACCGACGCTCATTTTTTTTCAAACACAATGGAGCGTTATTCCGGATGCCATTTTTACCGAATTGCACATTCTTATATTCTTGTTATTATTGTGCTTGAAACATCATCCAAATCGTAAAACTGTGTTTCCTAGGAAAAACCATTCTTCACCAGACATTCTTCACTAGTGAAGAATCTTCTTGTGCCATGCACTATATCTCCAACATTCTCCACTAAATTGTAATGGTACCTGAGTGCCAAGGCACGAGAGGTCTATGGGAGCGCCTCTCTCCACCAGGTAACGCATGACAGCCACGCTGCCGTCCAGAGCCGCCCAGTGCGCAGGAGTGTACCCGTGTTGGTCGCGAGCGCTTAGCACCTCCACTCCCAGCTTCTCCACTAGGCGCTCGATCTCTGATACTTCACTGTTAAATCATAAATTAACGGAAGTATGAAGATAGAGAGGTATGTATAGGTACCAGTATAATAGTGTACCTACTTCATAAGGTACCATACCAACACAGATATATTACCATACCAATCAGATGATAAGATTTATTGTGTAAAAATTTTGGTAAGAATTATAAATATTACAGATATAGTTGCATAAACATGTCACACTAATTGTGAATTCGGTGTATACGCCTGTATACACCGAATTTAATAATGTTTACAAGTTAATAATGTTTATACAGATTTTGAGAAGAAAACAGAAAATAATATCAGTGTATGTTTCTAGGTTTAGGAAGGTATTTGTGGTGAAGGTACTAAAATGCATAATGCAGGTAGTAGATAGTTACTAGGGTAGGTTTATTACCGATTCAATAGTTTTTATATGTATTTGTCCATGGTAATGGTAGGGTAGGTAGGTGTAAGTATAAATAGTTCGTAGGTATAAGCATATCAGTAAATAAACTATCGATTTTGGTTGTACGAGGTACGAGGATAAATACGACAGACTATACCTATATGAAAAAACTAAATTGTATGAACAGCAACCATCTGTTAAAACATCAAAGCAGCAATTTATTTCTTAATTTTATCCATTGATCTGCTTTATAAGTTTCAATTTATTAAGGTAGTGCTTAATTTATTAGTATTTGTTTCAAAGAACTATCACGCCATATCGATGTGGCACATCTATAAATAATATGTGACATATTCCATGGAGTAGCTTCAAGCATGACCGATGCCGTTGGCGTTGTGTGTTGTGTGGTTTTTAACGACCTCAAAAAAGGAGGTTCTCTGTTTGACTCGTTAGGTATGGTGGTGTATGTATGGTGTATATTCTCGATTAACTCAAAAACTATTTTGATGATTCTTTTACCGATTAAATAATAATAATAATAATACGCATTAACGAGCGCCGTTGCTTGCATTGCAAGGGAAGTCGTTTACTTTTTAGTATGTCACAATCTGAAATTAACTGACGTCATTCATATTTTCTTCAAGTTATCTTATCGCCTACACACTAGATTTGAGTTTAATTTGAAGGCTAGCATTACCGATTGCAGGTGATCGATAACCCGTCGTGGAAGCCATAACATTTCTCTCAATGTGAACCGAAACCGCAAACTATCGCTAATTGAAAAGTGGGCTATTCAACTTGTTCCTACCAGCTGTTCCTACTGCGGGGGAAGAGTTGATTTTTTTCCACCTATCCCCCCTACTAAGGTAATATTAGTAAGATGCTTTGTTGTTCTATAGGTTCTATTTACGTCAGCCCACGCTCGCGATGCTAGAGGGGCGCGGGGCATGACGACAGAGCGCGATGGTGCGGCGAGCAGGCGGCAGAGAGATCACGGGCGATGGTGTGGTGATACTATCGCCCTCTGTCGGCTCGCCCTGCGCCCCTCTAGCGTCGCGGACGATGGTTCACTTATAGTTTACTGACCCCGAGCGCACGGCCTCGAAGATCAGCTGATACAGATCCGAGTGGTGATTGAGGTTGGTGATGGTCCGCGGTGGAGCGGCGGGGGCGTCCGGCGACATGGGGGAGCAGGGGGGGAGGGGCTCCTCGGCCGCCATGGAGCAGGGGGGCGGCTGCGGCAGCGCCCACACGCCGCGCGCCGCCCCCGGACTTGGGTACACCTGTAATGTCATACGGTTGTGCGTAAAGAAGATGGATTCGCTCCCATACAAAGTAGGCACAGCGATTTAACTTTTTAATTTACAAAAAAAAAACAATAACCTAAAGTCATTTTGTAATTAATAAAATCTCAGATATGACTTTCACTTGACCTTGATCGAAAATGATTGAATTTAAGATTTTGTCAATAGTTTAGGTGTCTGGAAATAATGAATAAAAGCATGAAATACTACAAAAAATACAATATTTCTCACATATTTCTTTTTCTCTTCCCGCGCATTAAAATTAAACAAATAGTTTATAAACTCTTTTTTAATGGCAATTGGTGACCATTACTGCCAGCGTCTTATAAACTCTTTCGTGGTGGCAAGAACTTCTTCGTGGAGTTGGGGGAGGCCATGTCTTTTGGGCTATTGCCAAAAGACATGGCCATGACGTCATGGCTATAGCCATTATGTAGGACCTATTTAATAATAAGTCCTTGTGACTTGTGTTAAAGTTGATAATTCAACTTTAACAATTCGTCTGCAAGAAATCGCTTTGAGCGGCCGCTTTTGTTAAATGTAAGCCTCAATATGAAATTGTATTTTCCTTTTTGTCTGTATCTTTCGCCTGCAGTGATGAGCGGTGGGTGGCAGCAGGGCCCCTCATCGAACATTAGTCGCAGGCAAGTCGCCTAGTTTGTGTCTAGGTTTAATTAAAGTGTAATTTATTGCGACTAATTGAACTATCTTTATCGAGAAGATTTTGATCATTATAAATTATCAAAATCTGCTCGCAAATGATGATGTTGAAGTTTAGATTAGATATACAGGCCTTTTATGTAGGTTATTTCAATTTACCAACTCATTAGCACGTGAGTAAATTAAGCTGATATGGATAAATAAGTTAACTACTTATCCCTCATGTGGGACTTAGGTACCTATACGATATACACGTGTCATGACAATAAAGGAAAATTGTGTGTAAACACAATTACGGGTGACACCTATAATCAGTATCTACTTACAACAAGTAAGCAATTAAGAAGGTACAAAGATTATGTCAGCTCGGTTCAACGACATACGTACAGGATGGGACAAATAATTTACTCTCTCTGTCGCTAGCTCAATTTTTACCACGCAGTGTTAAAAAAATTTCAAAGAAAAATTATAGGTATTCCGAAAAGCTAAAACTTATGGAAGGGAACTTGTTCGAATAAGATGAATTGAGTTATAGGTAGGTATTTCCTTGCTTAAACCTTGACCGTGAACTAAAAAACCCTGTCAAGAGGGCGCCATTGGTAGTTTTATAATCTGTGTTATGGATTTCGGTATAAAAAAATTAGTACATAACATTTAATATGTATAATGTAATGTAAGGAAAGTTGCTATTATTTAATTTCTACACTTTTTGGCCAGACTGTACGTAACATTTAATTCCTAATTTAATAAAAGCAGTCTTTAAAAACATTTAAAGACTGCTTAATGAGCACTCCGAGGCACGGAGGAGCTCAGATGAAATATGTGACCGGTACCGGTCACCCATCCAGGTACCGACCGCGCCCAACGTTGCTTAACCTGCACGATCACTTTCGGACCGTGCTCGCAAATAGACTACGAGCTCCTCATATACATAGGTACACTGCAGGAAGAGAAAAAATTTAATGCCATGAATTATTATTTTTATTTACTTCTAAACCCGCATTTGACCTCGATCTCGCCTGATGGTAAGCGACGATGAGGTCGACGATGGTGCATGCGGGTCCAGTAAAACTTTTGAACTTTGAACAGTGAACTTTTTTTTCATTAGGTACTACCTACATTCATACCCACGTTAAAATACATAGAAGGCGAAATTACTTTTTGATGGTTATGGGCTTTAGCGGAGAAAACAGCGTGAATATTTATTGAAACCAAATTAAATTTACAATTTTGAATTTTATATTATCCTTTACTTATTTTGTGTAACTAAGTTTGTTTATTTGTTTGTTATATAATTATAAACCGGACTAGACGGGGGGACCATGGGCAAGTCCGTTGACTTTTAAAGATTTTCAAGACAGGCCTTTCCCCCAAAAATCGCCTTCTTTTCCTATGTTTATTAGGTGCAGTGCGGGACATCCTGTTAATCCGTAACCTGTCATTGACCAACATGTCTATCACGTCGTAATCACGGAGCGCAAATGCAAGTATAAGTACCTAACTTTAGGTACCTACCTACAAGAGATAACTTCAACTGTAAACTAGGCTCTATTCTAAACTTGCCTTTTGTTACATGAGGGACAGAACTCAATTTACAGTTGTCGAATTGGTAAGTTAAGTCAGTTTGAGTTTAACTCTAAAATAGTAGTCTACGGACATTTGCAATTTACGGCAACATTAAATTATTAGGTTAGTAAGGCAGGTCAAGAGACGATATAATTTTTATATCATAGATTAGGAAGTTCTCGTGTGTTGCATGTACCTAGTAGTCATTGGATGCAATGACTATTCCGTCCATACTTCACAACAGATACCATTATAGGGGAAACCTAGGGAACAATTTAAAGAAGGAGAGATGAAGAGAGAAATAGGTACCTCGTGAAAAAAGTAATTTAAGTTTAACTTAAGTGAAGTGATGGTCGGGGCTACCTTAACAGCTTCTAGGCTAAAAGCCCTTACTACTTAAGGTAACTGTAGACAAAGGACAGGCTGAAAAGGATCTATTACCTTACTACTCACGGCGAGGCCGACGCCTCCCGCCACTGTAGAATTCTCGCCCTCCGCCACGGCCACTTGACCCACGCACAAACACCTCGAAACTCGGTCCCTATCCAGACTTCTGTAGACTTCACCTCCAAAGAATGTCTCACTGCATGCCCGGCGAAGGAGAAATCAACACTGGCCACTGCAGGTCGCGTGAGACACGACAGATATAGGAATATTGATTTGCGGAGAGCATGCGCTTAGAGAATACGGCTTTCCACTGTATTGGCTGGCGAGTTGGCGCAGAAAGCGAAATGATCGAATATTCAAAACTGAAATTTAAACTTTTGAAAGTTTATCTTGCTTTTGCTTTTATGAAAAATAGGTACCTACCTAGTGGATAACACGTTTGTTGATCTATTTTATTTTATATTTCCGTCGTCTTATTCTTATTATAGCTCCTACTTAGGTATATCGTTTATGTAGGTAATAAAAAATCAATTAAAGTACACCTATATAGGTATATTTAGCAATGAATCGAACTCAAATACCTACCTTATGGCCGCCCCTGATAAACCAATCGTAAACTGCACCAACGGGATCGATCGCGCACACTATAGCCCCCCAATCGAAAAAAATGCCTTATACCTATTATTTATTACATTTTATTTTAAGAACCCGACATGTGGTCTCCGACAGGTATCTTCATCCTATCCAGTATTTTTAGGCTAGCATTATTAATCCTGTTTGAATTCCTGAAGTAGGTACCTAGGTACCAATATAATATTACGCATTCATTTCCGCCAAAAAAAGCATTATTTTATTGAATAAGGTAACAAATGTATGTATTTAAAAATGTATGTATAGTAAAAAAGGATCCCATAAGGTTTGCTTGCTTATCGTATGGTTACTGGCCAAGCTATTAACAGAGTTGTTCAGGTCGCCCGTAGGCCTCTGCGTAGTAATAGTTAGTATTCTTGCCCTCTGCTTTGACATGGCTTAACGACTGCTGTCGAACCTACGAGCTCCCTTAAAGTTTGACTTTGGTTCCGTCTGTCAAAACTGTTTTTCTCAGGAACGACCTACTAATGCTATCGACTTGAAAGGCACAGTTGTAGGTCTTGCTTGCCCGCATCTATCCTAGGTAAAAGAAAATTAGAAATAATTTTATTTTTATTGCAAATGGGGTTGTAAAATTGGGGGTCGAAATCTGAAAGTCAGGCAACATATGTTAAAGTACCTAGTACTTTTTGATGGTAAGTACCATACCATGGACGGACTTTGAAGGATGTGTTTATGGCATCCATTGACCACCAGAACCACGACGGCGTGCTGGGTGGACTCGATGATTTAACTCACACACGACACTTTCAAATGTGAAGGAGTTCAGAGGAGGCCAGTCTATGGCTCTTCAGAGGAGGCCAGTGCTTCGTAATCCGTAGACGTTTCTAATTGACTGTTGATGATTATGTTTTTTAATGGTTTTCATTATGAGAATTCTTATTGCATGCAGGTGGTGGGTATATGATAAGAAGGAGCAACCTATACAATTTGGAAAAAATACATAAATGGACCACTTATATTTATTGCTTGTCGATGTTTTGAGACCAGTGGCGCCATCTGTTAGCGACCCAGAGTACATTTACTTTAGTAATGTTTTTTTAAATACGTACTCTACTCTACTGAAGAACAAAGGCAATGAACAATTTCGATGTTATTTATTTTTGATTTTATTTATTTAGCACATTAAATAAATAAAATCAAAAGCGGGAGGTACGGGTTCGAAACCATGTAATCCCATGTATTACCTTAAGTTTTTCGGATTTTTTCTAAAGCTTATCGTACATTTACCGACTGCAAGGGAGACCTGTGCCTCAACAGTGGGGACGTAGGCTGACGAGATGAGATGAGTACCTATAGCACATATATTTCTGAAAAATTGACATAAGTGTTCTCTTAAAAACCATTTTCTCTCTACAATCAATTCCCAAGTCAAAAAGAGCTGTACAACTGCATACTTATATGATAATACAGGTATCCAGTATTAGTTAGTATTAATTAGCATAGTAAAAGGGAAGTAGACCATCTTTATAGAAACATACCAAAGATTATCTACTTTCCTCTTTTACTATGGTAAGTACATATTAGTAATGTTTTTGATGATTACAAAACAAAGAATGAATGAAGTCTTCCATGTTGGTTCCAAGGAAAAGTACATAAGCATATTGAAAATACAATGAAAACCAAATTGTAAAATTATGAAAATGAACTTTAATTCAGCAAATTTTATACTAAATGTATAAATATGATATAATCTAGATTTCGTTTTCACTACCTAAATAGACATCATGTTATAAAAAGTGTACAACTAAAACTAGTAGCTGATTAAACATCTCAATGTGGCTTATCAATTAGTAAGATCTTGTAAAAGCACTTTCTTTATAATGGTTTATTATACTTAAATAATAGATAAAAATAATGAAAGCATATAGCTTACAATACAACTGATGTTGAACTTCCAAACAACAATCATCAATCCATCATCAATACAAATCTTAAAATTCTAGTAAACTTGAAACATTTAACGAGCAAACTGAATAAATTATTATTCATAATAAGAAACAAACTTAACAATGTCGATAGCTCAAATTAATATAATATTTTCAACAAGAGTCGGTCGACAAACTTCTTATGCAGTCAAGGTGTACACAGGTCAAGACTTGGGACTATTTGATGCAGTGTTAGTTAATGCCAATCAATGATAAAGTATTCTTTTGTCTATTATTACTGTATTGATATTGTAAATTTTATTAAGTCCTTTCTTATGACATTATCTCTTTTGTGTTTTGAAACTAACCGAGAGAGGCTGGCCCTGTAGAACATATCCATTCAAAGCCTGTATTGCCATTGCAGCCTGGTCATAGTTCCTCATAGTCACAAATCCAAATCCTTTACTTTTATTTGTTTGGTGATCTTTTATAATCTTAACTGATACAATAGCACCATATGGACCAAACAGCTGCCATAGAGTCAACTCCTCCACCTCTGGGGCAATATTATAAATGTAAATAGACCATGTGCTCGGAGAATTGTGATCTCCCATAGCACCCATGTGATTAATCCAATGATAAGGCTTCACCAGTGGATTTTTTGAAAAGTTATTGTTTTTATGTTTGTTAGGGTTACTCTTATTAGCATACTTAACAGTTAATGGGTGTAAAAAACCAGGCGGCGTGGTACCATTTATACTTTGGATGGCCCTTTCCGCTTCATATTGGTGCTCATATAAGACAAAGGCTATACCAGCAGCTATGCGAGAATTAACTATTTTACCGAATTGTGCGAATAGTCCATGTAAATCTTGCAAGGTCAGTTCGTTAGGCAGGTTACACACGTAGAGGTTCCAATCGGCTTCCGGTTTCGTAGGCGGCTTTAGCTCAGGATTGAGGAGTGCGTGTGACACTTTCAGCGTTTTGTTCTGCATCAACAGGCCATTAAAGGCCTTCCGTGCTTTGACTGCATCCTCGGGACAAGTGTACTCCACGAAGCCGTATCCTCTGTTCGCTATCAGTTTACAACTTTCCAGTTTACCCATTGTAGAAAATAGTGAAAACATCATGTCCTGCGTCATGACTTCGGGAATGTAATTGATGATAAGTTTGGTGGGTGATTCGTCTGGCCCATATTCGTTAATTCCATGACAATTACCGTCTTGACACGATTCCGACATTTTTTAATTGTTGTCGGTGAATGACATTTCACCATAATGCAGGATTTTATTTTTAAATTCGTTCAAAAATTTGTTAAGTAATCTAGTTTATTTTTCTTTATGGTCTATTTCATACACACGATCGGAAAATCTGAGGGTGTCTCATAAATATGCTTGCGCGAAAGTGCGAGTTAAATGTTTAAAGGCACATTCCCACGGATTCAATTTACTTTAAATTCAATTACCTTTGATAGATCGACAGGCAATGAACAAATTCAATATTGAATCGATCAGTGTTCCCAGCTCTGGATTAAAAATGAATTGAAATCAATCAATCAATGTTGTCAATCAGTTTTGAAATCGCTAGGGACATTGAGAAAGTTGATAGTTTAGGGAAAATTGTGCCCAAATATCGCTAGTTTATGGAAAATAAATACAACACTAGCCTATGAAAAGTTGATAAACTATATGAAATGCCTGTAAAACAATGTCGCTGACATAATCCAAAAAATACTAGATTTAGCAACAAATTAGCTTAAGTGGCAACACTGATAGGATAGAATCTTAGATTATAGATAATCTAAGGATATAATGGAATGTTCATTGAATGCGTGTGAACACGCGATAATTTCCTTTCAATATTGAAAGGCTCGATCGAGCCTTTCATGAGCCTCGATCTGTCAAAAGGTCATGGAGGTTCGGATATTGAAACCGTGGGAACTTCAAAATTTCATATATGTTTGTCTTCCCTTGACCCAAATCCGAATATCAACTTTAAAATCTGCAATAATAAAAGAGATTAACGTCGTGTTGATAGGAATGACGCTAGGTGCGTGCGATATATTGTGAGGGTGGGTGACGTTGGAGTTTTGAGTGAAACTCCAGAATTAGTGCCACGGCCACTCATAGCCTCGGAGTTCACATGTCCGTTTCCAGCTGCGGTGCAAGACGCAATCATTTTTTGCCCACGCTTCTCGCCTGCTTCAATTTTGTTGCGTCTGCTATAGCCTTCGAACTCCCATTCACAAGACTATTGTTTTCTTTGCATTTTAACCACAGAAATAAAATGAGGTTGTCCTCGTATACCAAATCATGATCTAGCCAAGTACAGTGCCTTAAGCAGTTAACTATAGAAACACAAAAAAAATCTTTTTTTTTTTCAATACAATTTTCACGTTTCTATAATCTTGGTTTGGTACCTAAGTGGGTTATACTAAGTCGTCCTGCAAGTGGTCAATACAATACACGTGTTTTGTTGCACTGCACTAGTAATACCTAATCAATAAATAGTTTAATTAGAAATCGAGTATTAGCGTAATAAAACAACATAGGTATTAATTTGCACTTCATGTATATTGCTTTCAAATAAGCGATTATAATTTATGATTGCAATGTGATAATTTAAGAACAGATAATAATAATACAGTAATATTTGTTTGAAGCGATGGCAGTACACAATATTACAAACATAGGCAACTACACCAGCGAATAATTGCTAATTTAAGTACATAACAATGCCACTGAAGAATACTTTTGAAAGAATTGCCACTTTTGAACAATTACATATTTAATAGATATGCCAATAAATTAGTAGTGCATTGTCATTCATTTTATTTTTATAGAGGAAATGGATTAATATACAATATAATTGTATCTCTCTATAGATATATCTGAAACCATGTGTAATGTAAATTCGTATTGGTTACTTGTCAAGAAATATAAAATAATTAAAAAATAACAAATTAGTAACGCGCGGTAGCGTACAGCGTCGTAATTATATTTTTGTTACATCTGCTCAAAAATGGACCTATTTATCGACAGAAAACTCTGCATGAAGTGCAACATTCCTGCACTAGTGCGGGAATCTATTATGGAAATCCATACCCACGATCAGAAGTACCCGACAATAAGTCGTTAACTTTTATACCAATTACAAATAAACTGTAACTATCTTGTAATCGAAAGATTTTATATGTGTAATGCAGATATTTCATAATTTAATAAAATTTAATCTGTTTATTTAGAAAAATACAATTTTTAATATTTAAAGACGTTGAAATTACTTCTAATAAAATGGTAAAACAGTTGATAGCGCCACCTACCTCAACTTGTGGTTTTGACCGTCGCGTCCAACTGTTATCAATTGGCGCGTGTTAACAATTATTTAAAAATAAACTTAAATGAAAATGGCTACATACCTATTTAATTATTGTTAAAAATCATAACTATATGAAAATGAAACTAAAGGTACATTTATTTGAAAGTACAGTTTCGAAAATTATATTATCATTTTTATCGACCATGGAACCTTCTAACTAACGAACGCCATTTTGTTTTATATTTTATTCATTCATTCACAGTGATTCACATTGACATTAATGTATTGTTGTATAAATTTACGATCATGAAATACTCAGATTATTTAAATTAGTCAAAAAATTAATACTCCACCAGATATTGTCGAAGGACTACGCGCTGCAAGCAATTTACTACCGAAAAAAAGTATGTATCGTGCTCTAATTATATCTATATTTTTTATTTTATTCTTTTTCTCGCAGATGTAACAAAAAAAATCGTGTCTAACGTGTTAGACGTGTTCACGTGTGAAGAAGACCACTTGTTGCCCTCCTCTGTCTGTTGACTCGGTGCGACAATCTGGTCTTTCCCTCACTAGTTAGACAATCTATTATTATAGTGTGTATTTTTTAACAGTTTGTTTTCATAGTATAATTAAAATGATGGTTGTTATAAAAATAAAAACAAAATGTTATAAATTCTAAAACTAGATCTGTGATAAAATTATTATTTCTAACGGCATACTTTTTCAATCTTGTACTTATTTCTTTAGCAATAATAGAAAGAAAAAATATTTGTCAATTTCAAAAATAAACAACAATATTAATAATATAAATAAATAACTATAAATTATATCGACAATATAGTTATCACAATAGCAGAAAATACCAAGAGGTAATATTTCTTTAAATGGAATACTTTACCACTTTTCATATAATAGCTGTTAAAATAGTTATATTATAAGTATCTAATATTTACTAGGTATCTCCAAATGCATAGAATGAAGACACTTGTAATGATTTTAATTAAAATTTAGAATAGATTTTGCTTATTTTCAAATATAACATATAAACAGATCCTTTTATAATACTATCAACCATCTTAAATAGGTATTGTATATAACATTATAATGCAGTTGCATTTTCAAAATTATAGCCTATGAGCTAACGTAAAATAGTAAAAAGCAAAACAGATCTAAATAACCGATTACTACATACAATTATTGTCATGGATATAACATCATATATTACTATAAAAATCTTTGGTTATTTATAATTGTTCTCAGCTTTTTCTGCTTTGTCAAATATTTTTATACATTACCTCCATGATTCAAAATATTTTCTATGCTAGCGTAAGTACCAAATACAAATCCAGTAATCCCAAAGATCATGATGAGGATATCTTTCCACAGCTTCCAATTATTCTTTCCGAGTTTATCTGGCCAGAAAGTGATAATCTCGATGGCAGGTGGAAATATGAGGGCTAGGGCCGAACTGCTAAAGGCGCCCACCAGCGAAATGATGCCGCTCAAGTTTGGGATGAGGGCCGCCGCTGTGACTGCATAACGAACCAATTTATTGGTTTAGTGAAGATAAAGTATATTTCAATGGTATTTTATTTAATATATGCGAACGGCTAAGGAATGGAACAGCCTGCCGGCGTCTGTATTTCCCGAAACCTACAACCTTGGGATCTTCAAGGCCAGAGTGAATAGGTATTTACTGGACCCGCATGCTCCATCGTCGACCTCATCGTCGCTTACCATCAGGCGAGATCGAGGTCAAATGCGGGTTTAGAAGTAAATAAAAAAAAATTAAAAAAAGGTTCGGTGAAAATAATTACATAAATAGGTACATCAAAAAATGATTATTTTGTTAACATAAATTACGTATTTAAAAAAGTTTTACTGAATACTTACATGTAATGGATACCAGCACGAACCGAGTCACTGTTTCCCCATATTTGAGTGCCGTCTCAGTCACTAATTTAGATTTTATATAAGGCCACACTATATTCATTGGCACATAAAATTGTAGCCCGTATGAAAGAAAAATGGCAGATGCTATCATAGTTCGGACACTCTGAGCTAATCTGTAAAATACAAGAAAAACGTAACATATTACTACATATTACTAATTACTACTTTGATTAGGATTACCCTTCGTGCGTCCGGAGCGCGCGCAGCATCACGCCGCCGCGGCAGAATAATTTAAAAAATTGAGTAGGGCATAGGTAAATTGATTTTACCTAAATAGTTTAATAAAAATATTAAAATGTGGTACTTATCAAAAATATAGATTAAAATTAATCTTAGGTTATTTATAAAAAATCCATTTGTTAAAAGCACTTTTGACCATAAGTATACCCGTTTCATAACAGCCTAACTAAAACAATAAAAAATACTGATTATAAATTTCATCGCAAACTTACAAATCATCGGGTAAATTGAGGGTAATACTGCCATGTACGTGTTCTCCATATTTCAAGTACCCAAAAAATCCAATAGCTGTGTATAATGCAGCAACAAACACCATGCCAGTGTTGAGAACGCCAGTCCATCCACCAAAATCTTCTGGGGTTTTCATGTTGTTCTCTAATGGAAGAATCTGTAATTTATTTATATTTCCCTTAAATTAAATTACAAGTTTAGGGTACTAATATAATTAATTATTATTAAGTATTTATATTGCAGAAATTCGACAAATTAAATAGAAAATCCTATTTTCGTAAAAAGTATTTAATTATCTATCGATGGCTAAAGTGTTAAATGACGTAAGGGACATACCCCTGTACTGCATGTCCCTTACCTAAAATTAGCTTTTAACCATACCTAGCTTTAAGTAATTTTATATCCAATTAATTTTCAAAAGATATTAAACTCACCACTCCAATTCCTTCAAATGCATAAATAGCTGTACCAAAATATAATGGTAACTGATGCCAGCTCGCAAAAGCTTTCACTGTATTTGTGTGTGGTAAATCTTGTAATATGTAGTAAAATATTATAACTAGGCCCCATGCTGTCATAATTGCAGCAATCAATGAAACTGGAGTTAAATACTTCAAGTTTTTCACCATAGCCAGTGCAAACATTACAGGAAACAATAAAGTCAAGTAGCTGTATATACCGACTTGTTGGTTATTGAATAAAGGTAAAGTATCTTGAAGGTTAGTGGCAACAAATAAATAATACACACAGCAAAACCCCAATTGTGTTATTACCAGGAATACATTGACAATATTCCTGAAACAATAAATATTGTATAGGTGACAAGTATTATGTATAAAATGTTCATGCTTTCAAATATAATACCTACGTAGGTACTTAGGTACCAAGGATCTGCAAAATAACATTGTCAGTCATGTATGTATTGTTATTAGTGCAAAACATTCGAGTACCTACCTGATGAAGTAATTTTTTTAAATGAATATTCTAAAAACTATTAAATTGGTAATTTAATTTCAAACAGCTCAACAAACTCCAGACGTGGCAAAAATAATTTACATAATTATAGTATACACTATAATATATTTATTTAATCTAAAGTAGGTAAGTATACATTTAATTGTTTCAGACAACAATATACTACATCTCATTATCATAATTGTATTCATATGCGAAGTTTGATATGCTTGATTTATCTAAGTAATGAATCATAAAACAGACATTGGTACTATTCCTTTTACGTTACCTATCATAAATTTCCAGGCAAATATTTGGAGTCAAACAATATTTTGTCTTCTTTAAATATTATTATACAATATGCAGGTAGGGACTTTCCTATTAAAGGAGGAGTGACAGACACATTCAACAGAGAAGAAAAATATCTATCTATATATGTTATGCTATTCAATTTTGTTATTGTTCGATATAATTATGTAATGTTATAATTATGGACTCCTGTGTCTGATTCAATAAATGATTTAATTTAATTCAATGTCGTAGATACTCGTAACTTTCAACAAAGATTTTTTTATGGAGGTAGGCATAACCACTCCACTCCACCACTAATAGGCACTGGACTCTTATGGATGATTATGTCCACTGATTTTAATTATATTATGACTCTTACCTTCATGAAAGGCGGATTTTTCAACAATGATATTACCTAAAAAGACTGGAGCAATAGGCGCAGTGCAGTGGGTAATAAAATAAGCATGTAGAGTAGGCATGTATTGTATATTGAAAAAGCCTGTAATTTCACACACACCCATATTTGTTATTGAAAATGTATGCAAGGGAAAGGTATATCCAATGAAATACACTTACTTCATTTTTTTTGCATGTGGTCGCATAGATACTGGTCCTGAAGTAAAAGCATCCTCAACTACCTCTGAAAAGTTTAATGCTGGCCGTTGGTTCCTTATGCAAAGCTCGTGAGAGCATTCCACTAGCATGTGCATACAGTGCGTGCAGATCGCCCCCATGAACAAAGTACCAAACACACCTGAGGAATAAATTTATTTTAATGTGATTTAACTTTAAAATATTCACCAACAATATATATATTTATTTAGACAAAATACTTAATATTTCGAAAATAGTTTCTTTTTGTAAATTGAGTGCGCAGAACAAAAATAAAAAGAAAGTGGTAGAAATTTGGATTCTTTTTTCTATATTTTGGGTTGATAATTTTTGGTCTACTTTCATCCCCTTTCGGGTTTGCATTTTGTCGTGGGACACATTGTTTATTAGTCATAGCATGAAGGTATGTTTGTAATATGTGATGTTAGCCTAATGTTTGCAAAGTTTTGATCACCTACCTTCGAATGAAATAGAAAACTTATTGTTTACCTACATACCAAAATTAGTACTTAACTATGGTATGATCAATAAATATTTAAATATTATTAGAATTTGTAACAGCGTAAACAAACATAGGTAAGATAAGGTTGATATAAATCGATTGTCGAGTGATAGATACGTACCGAAAAACAAGCCAGCATTTTTGAAGGCATCAGGCATCGCTAAGATCCCTGTACCGATATTTCCCTTCAGAAGATGGATCAAAGTATCAAAATTTGATGTTGGATGTTCCAACTCTCTTTCAGCAGCCGGGTGATATTCATTTTTCGTCTTTTCATCTCTGTCTGGCACACTAGGATCACCTACTAACTCTACCGTTTGTGTTTCTACATTTTCAATAGGTGAGTTGGGTCCTGTGAGGAGTGGTTGCTTCTCATCGTTCATTATTTTTTCGTTCTTTAATCAATAAGTACCTAGTACAATTCCATATGCTCGTACTCCTCTGCTATGTAAAATAGGTACCTACATTAATTTCACGTAAATAATTTTATGCGACAGATACTTCTCGCGCGTCCCAATTCCTGATGACGTGACGGACGACTGGATTGGTTGCCTGGATGGACCACAGATTAGTTAAGGATTAGATGGAGTGGACTGTAGGGTTGCCAAATGTGATTTTTCAAATTTCCCCAGATTGATAATTTTTTCCCCAAAATGATACCATTTACGAAAAAAAATCCCCAAATTTGTTTTGGTAGAAATATCTTAGCCCACACCCTAAATTCTAGTAATCAGTAGAGTTATAAAATGACCGTCATTTATTTGAGCTGACCGTCAACTAACCGGTCAATACCGGCAATCTTTCATTGGAAAATTTAGAATTTTCATATAATTCTAGAAACTGCAGAAAACTAATTTGACGCATTTATTGCCATTTTTTGACAACCATATCTTACAAATATCGCCTTCTTCCGTGTCAGAGCCGTATTCTCCGCTGGTAGTAGCGATTAAATAATAATAATAAATTATTTATTATCAGACAACAAATTATATAGCTAACTGTACAAAAATCCCAAAGATATATTCCTTGCAGACTAATATAGGTACATAACTTTTATATAAATATAAAAATAATTTATTTTGGTGCTGCATTATAATATTTGTCAATAAATGACTGGTCATTTATTTTAGTTGACGGTCAGCTAAAATATAATAGTATACTAAAAAACTGAAAAAAGTATGTATTGAAGATTTTATGCAGACGTATTATATCGTAACTACCTATATTTACTTCCGAAGTATATACTCGCATCTACCAGTTCCGTGATTACGCGCCGCCTGCGGTTAGCGGGGGGAGAGGATAAGTGACTTATACCCAGTTCTACACGGGACGGCGCTGTGTTAGCAACGTTTATGTGCTGTGCTCTGTGTTGAAATTAACTAAAATTATGTCGTATAAACGTAGGAAGTTTCTATCCGAATTAAAACTCAATGCCAAAGGTAATAAAAAAGAAGATAAATCGTTCGACGATAGAGGTAAGTAACAGAATCCAGTTGTTTTTATGTTATAAGGTGGGTAGGTAATTCCTATCTATAAATAATTAATAGCTTCCGTGACAATATATGTGTTAGGGATTGCAATGCTTGTTAATTATCAGTTTTTTAAATGCATTATTATTTTATTAACAAATAGGCATGTATTTCTTAATTTTAATAAAACTACATTGTAGTTACGAGCTTATGCATCTGAAAGTTATTTCCTTCAAACACGTAACTGTTGATTTACAAGTTACACATTCGAAAATCTTCAATTTAATTAACTTGTATCTACAAATTTACAGTGGACTTGGCGCTACACCATAGTAGTTCTCGTCGCGCACGGAATAAGTGCGACCAATGCGAACCCAAGAAGTCACACGATGATACCTTCATGATGGACAGTACTGACAGCGCCGATAATATATTATCTGGTAAGAGTTCTTCTTCTTGTACCCTATGCTTTACATCTATTAGTCTAACGTCTAGTGGTAACTTGGTGGATGAAGAAGTGACCACTCAGCAGAGGCTGTAGTGCCTAGGACATGTTTAGATGGAGTATACTTGCTCTGTACCTATACCATTCTTTCAACTTAGACGGTACTTTTGAATGAATGAATGAATACTCTTTATCTCTTTTGTTCACTTTCTACTTTTTATTTCAATTTGATTCACTTGTATCTGCAAATTCACAGTGGACAGGGACGACACTCGGCGCTATCCCACAGTAGTTCTCATCGCGCGCGGAATAAGTGCAGCCAAGGCAAACCCAAAAAGTCACACGATGAACAGCGCTGACTTCGCCGACAATATAATGAAACGCTCCTGTAAAATTAGGGTTTTGTAGATACGTGGTTTAACTTAGGGTGCGTCGATTTATTCATTCACACATTAGTAAAAAGGTACAACATTGTTATTTTAGTAAAAAGGTACAACATTGTTATTTTAGTAAAAAGGTACAACATTGTTATTTTAGTAAAAATTTACAACATTGTTATTTTTGTAAAAAGGTACAACATTTTTTTTTTGAAACTATAGCGGGCACAGATTAAATAGTTTTTTAATTTATGATAGCTTCCGGTATTGCCACACCAAACACAATGTGACCTTTAACAAAATGTTCAGTTGTTAACGCGGTAATGGAACGTGAATTATTTCAAATGGTTACAAGCGAGAGTGGTTTTGGAACGTACGCTTAGTTGTCTGTCACTGTCAATCAGTCAGTGACCAGCCAGTGACACTCACGGTCACAGGTCACGGTTGACATTAGATGAGTGATGAATATAATATATTTTGAATAAAATTTACGAAAATTACAGGATCATGGGAAACGCAGGAAGTAATCAGCCGAAGGAATGGCATCGGGACACGGCGGTCAAGACTCCAGACGTGCCTTCTTCACCGACCAAGGAAGGCGAAGCGTTTACCTTCGACAAAAAAAACGAAGATGATCGTGGTGGACGAGACGACGACAATAACATTGAAGACGGGGCTCCATATTATACAAAAGCTGTTCCTGAGAGTGATGAGGATTATAGTGTGACGCGGGAGAGATCAAATACCTTAACTGATGGCAATAAGATAATTGAGGATGCTAAAGTTTTACCCACCGTTTTTAAATGGGAAGGAGGTGGCAAACAGGTAATCTATAGAAATATTTAGGATTGTCCTTGATTTGATTACGTCTATTTTTGGAATGGGTACCTGCATGTTATACTTACACAAGTTATGAAGGAATCTGTTTACTGTGTTGATGAGGTTCTGATCTAATACTAAGGTTCTAAGCTCAGAATTAAATATGTTATATTACAAACCAGCTGTAATTTGGAGCTTTCTGGAAACTGTTACTTTATTTTGTATTCCCACATGGTTTAATTTTTGTAAACAAAGTTTACAAGTCACTTCAATCCATTATTCAAATTACTCAGTAAGTTAGTAAAACTATGGTTATTAGTGAGTAAAAGAAGAGAAGTACGATTATTTATTTGTAAATTATCGTAATCCACAGGTATATATAAGTGGGACCTTTACTGACTGGAAAACAATCCCTATGGTCAAATCTCATGGGGATTTTGTGACTATAATTGATTTACCAGAGGGAGAGCACCAGTATAAATATTTTGTGGATGGGGAATGGCGTCACGACCCTACTGTTGTAAGTTTCAAAATTCTATCATATTTATATTACTAAGATATACTAGAAGATTTAGAATTTCACCCTATGTAGATTTCTTGCTAGAGAAGTTTTATATGGAAACCGCATCTGCCAGTTGGTGCTCGCGATGTGAGCTTTTCCCATAAGTTAGTCAGGCATAAGTGCATTTGCACAAACCCTTTTACTTGCTGTCAGTGCTCACATCATCATTCTAGTGGAGAGGGTGCTACAAGTCTGGTTTCTGTGACCTTTATAGAATTCTAAAGAATAAATGTTTTAGGTATGTATTACTTCCACTTGAGGATCAGATTGACTTTATTGGCCATTAATTCATAATTTGCTATGTACCTATAATATGTACCTATAATTTGATCTACACTTTTACTATTTACAGAAAGTAATAGACAATGGAATGGGTTCAAAAAATAACTTGGTAACAGTAAAAATGTCAGACTTTGAAGTCTTCCAAGCACTTGCTAAGGACAGTGAAGGAATCCATAGCAGTGCCCAGACTGAGTACTCGCAGGTAAATAATTCTTTCTTTTGAACCATAACTGAAATGTACAATTGAAGCTGAATTATATAAATTGTTTCCAATAAGGCAATACCAATTATTTCTAATAAGACAATAGGTATAATACCAATGATTTCCTATAAGACAATTTATACAATATTATTTGTTTTTTATATTCCTGATATTTACTGAGCAACGTTACTAAGCTAACAGTAATAGATACCTCATTATGTAGTGTAAACACAATACATATAGATGTGGGTATATGCATGTACTTTGTAGTTGTAAGGGATAATAGTATCTCTTCTAATGGAAAGAAAACCAGGGCAATTAATATTTCCTTAAGTCCATAAAATTCCTGTAGCATATTCATTTATATCCTGCAATAAAATTGGTAATTATCAGTGTAAGACCCTGGCTAAAAAGAAAATTCCATATTAGCAGGAGCAAGAATGTCAGGACAAGTGTAACTCCACACTGCTATACCTTTTTAAAAATAAAAAATTATGAAATGCTCTATGACTACAGTATACAAGTAATTATTTCTTTTTCAGGAAATACCCCAATCAAAACCATGGGAAAAAGTATCTGGACCACCTATATTACCTCCCCATTTACTACAAGTTATCCTAAACAAAGATACACCACTTTCTGTAAGTCGCCTACATTTTAGAATTCTTATCATTTACTTTTGTTCTACTTCTATCTGTTTTGATATTAATATACATAATTAGTTAATACCCACTAAATGCATTTACAGTGTGAACCAACATTACTGCCTGAACCAAACCATGTGATGTTAAATCATCTTTATGCCCTGTCAATCAAAGATGGAGTGATGGTCCTGTCTGCAACCCATCGGTATAGGAAGAAGTATGTTACCACTCTACTATACAAACCAATATAAATTGTTATCCATCAACTCAACTTACTACCTAATTAATTTAATGTCCAGTGTTTGCATCAGTTCAATACTAGTACAGTCAACCACAAGCTATATAGTATACCATCTGTCAAAAACCTTCGATTAAATCTCAACCTTATGCTTGCGCAATATGATACTTTTAAGATTCTCAAATTTTGACGTTTTGGGTAGGTTATCCTGTGGTCGGCTGTACCATTAAGGGTACTATAAAGCTGACCACAAACGCTGTACGACGCCTTAGATAGCGACAGGCGTGCGGGGTGAGGGAAGCGGGTGAGCGCGGAGGAGAAACGCTCCGCGCTCACCCGCTTCCCTCACCCCGCACGCCTGTCGCTATCTAAGGCGTCGTACAGCGTTTGTGGTCAAACTATAGTCAATGGTACTACTGATCTTAAGCGTCAATTTTGCAGGGTGGACCCATCTTTAAAACTTTTAAATTTCTTTAATGACAGATTCTTGGCAACAGAACACAGAAATCGAGGGTAGCGAATCCTCCAAAAAATTAAAATTCAATAAATAAATTATACAAAAGTTTGATATTGAGTATAAGATGTATTATAAAACCAGAAGTTATGAATGAGGTTGTATCATAATATGTTCTACGATTGTAGAGCTATTATAAATCTTGTATAAGCTTATAGATTTATAAGCTTATACTAGATTTATCTTAAATATTACAATTTGTAGCAAACTCCTTTAAAATTATTTTGCACAATGTATACCTACTATATCATTGATTATGCATGTTTTGTAAAGGTTGTAGTAATAACAGAAATCGGATTAGTAGCACCCGCGTGAATTTCAAAATGGAAAATCGCCTAGCTAGTCTAAGGTGCGTACCCACTAATATGAAAAAATCTTAGCCCGATTAAAAGGTAGGCTGTGTAATTTTGTGTTTTTTAAATTCTATTCGTGGGCGCGGTCTGTACAACCCTAATGTTTTTCTTACACTCTGTAAGTACCTACATCAGGTAATCCACGTGCCAGTTTTAGCAACGTTACTAAAAAGCTTAGCTTATTCTTGCATTAAGAATACCGAATACGGAAAACAGGAAAATCCAATCTCATTTCCTGTTTACTAAATTAGGAAGATCTAGAAAATAAAATCTACTTTCTGGCATTTGGATGTACAGACCAGTGGGGGTGCCGATTATAATGTCGGTTTACCGTCTACTTACTACTATTTACCCACACAGATAATTAAATTGGCTTTGATACTATCGCTCTGTTAATTCACTGACCACTTTAAAACACTGGTTTGACTATTTGCCCATGATCCCATTCCATTATAAAGATGAGACGATTCGAAGTAGAGGCCTTTGTAAATTTAATTAATTAGATATAAATTATGTTATTGCTGCTCTATGGTAATATGAAATGAAACCATTGTTATTAATAAATAATGTATTTATTGTAAATAAAAAATAATTTGACAATATTTCTTTCTTTACAGTTAACTAGACAGACACCCAGTAGTACAACTATTACTAATGTTATCTTAATCTCATCATGTCATGAAACTTCTGGAAGTCAAACAAATTCCTACTTTGTGTACAAAATTAATTAATTAATTAATTTAAAATACGTTACAATAACATACAGCACTGAGCCAATTCGAAATTGTAGTCATAACGTAAATCACATGTCAAATAAGAAATAAATAAATTGATAACAAAAATAAAGTAACAAAACAAATTAAAATTACGAATAGAAAATATATACAAAAACTAAATAAGCAAACTAAATCAAAAAATAATTGTCTAAATAATATCTAAAACGAACACTGCTGTCACAATTCCAAATAGGCTTTATTTAGAAATATGCCAACAGTGTCGGCGAATACGTCAATAACATCGTGCCGAGCGAGCAGGGTACCGAGTAGATCACGGGCGCGCGCGGTGGGCGCGTTACCGGCGCGGCGCCATGGGCCCGTCGCCGCTCCGCGTGCCCCCTTGCGGCCCGGTCACGCCCATTCTGTTAAGCTCCGACGGAATGTCCACCTTATTATGCAGTAGGAGATAGTAATGGGCCACTAGAAGCATTTTTCGTCTCAGCGCCAGGGTGTCCAAGCCCACCATTCCGGATACGAACAGACGGATAAAGAAACGGGTAGTATCCGTACTTCCGCTTGTATAACAATCGCGCAAACTTTCGCTGGACCTTTTCCATCATCATAGCATTGAGGCCAAATAAACAATGTGAGATGGGGCGACGCGACATCTAACTACTACAGGTTAGACTGCGGGGTACGCCAGGGCGGACTCACCTCTCCGGATCTTTTCAATTTGTATGTAAATGATTTGATCGGTGAGCTGAGGAGCACTGGAGTAGGACGCCATCTGGGAAGGACATGCGTCAACAACATTAGTTATGCTGATGACATGGTGCTCCTCAGCCCATCGATCAACTTTCAGTCTGTGAGCGCTATGCTAGCGTGCATGGACTGAAATTTAACGTTTTAAAAACGGAGATAATGGTTTTCCGGGCTGGTAAGGGTCCGGAGAGGGTGCCCGAAGTGCGCCTGAACGGCACTGCGGTTCGGATGGTGCAGCAGTTAAGTATTTGGGGCATATTCTGACCTGTGACCTCAAGGACGACAACGATATCGAGAGGGAGAGGCGGGCGCTCGCGGTTCGGTGCAACATGCTCGCGCGGAGGTTCTCCAGGTGCAGTGCGGGTGTAAAAACAATTTTGCTCAAGGCGTACTGCCAGTGTTTTTACACCTGCCAGCTCTGGGTGAATTTCAGAAGAGCCTCCATGAGCGCCATGAGGGTGCAGTACAATGATGCGTACCGCATCCTCATGAAGTACCCGCGCTAATGCAGTGCGTCGGGCATGTTTGCCGAGGCGCGAGTGCCCGATTTCTTTGCTGTTGTGAGGGCTCGCATAGCGTCCTTCTGGGACAGAATGCGAAACTCTCACAACAGCATCCTCAGAGCCATAAGCGAGGACTTAACATGTCCGATATTTAAATATTGGTTGTCCGTGCACCAGCGCGGCGCGCGAACCGGACATGACATTTATTGTGCAGTTTTATTTTTTAGTTTTGTTTATTTATTTTATTATTGTATATATTGTTTGATGGGTTTTTGCCTGAATAAATGAATTATATTCATCTCAGACAAGCGAGCCAAATTTGTCAATTAAAAATATAACTTGTCCTCTATAGTACTTGCTTGCTTATCGAATGGTTAGTGGCCAACCTATAGTACTTAAACAATTCTATTTTAAATTCTTTCTCTCCAGCTTTGTATTTTTTTAAATGGAAAAATTTGTATTTTATATTCTGGATAATTTCCGGCGTATACCACTTAGGGTAGACATATCCGTCTATGGGAAAATAAGGTTTTTTTACGGGAACATAAATGTCGATACAGGAGTACAGATTGTCGTAAAAAAATTCGACAGCGGAATTGACATCAGAAGTGGCCAATAACTCGGACCAGTCCAGCTCGGCAAGTGCCGTGTACAGAGCACCGAGGTCAGCCTTCCGAAAGTTCCAGTCGGGACAGGCGGCCGGCCGGGCGCGGGACGGTACCGGGGCGACGGCCCTCTTGGCACCGTCAGGCGCACCGCAAGGGACGGGTGGTACGCGTCGGGCGGGACCAGCGGCTCGATTAATGCTGTTATTGCTCCTGCCAGATTAATGATGATAATCCATAGGTACTCTTCTTCTTAGTCGTATTCCTCATTGCAGAGGGTCGTGATCATTCTAAGGAATTAATCACATATTTTGGTTTACCATTGCCTTCCCCATTTCACACACTGGATATCTCAGTGTGCAGGTTTCCTCACGATATTTTCCTTCGCCGTCAGAGCAGTCGGTAAATGTTAAGGTAGTTGCAATACTACTATGTAGTAAACTAGAAAAGCATCTTCATGGAAAGAAAGTGGACGCGTCGAAATGCTACTTTAAAAAAAGAAGAGTAAGCGAGACATGGGCATCCTATCTCTTTTTAGTACAGTGACCCAAGTAAAAAAATCCTAAATTTCCTATGATTCAATTGCATAACTATTAATGCTGGTAACACAGGTTACGATGAAAAGAGACGGGATGCCCTACTCCCTTAGATAATCTAAGCTTACTCCCCTCCAGTATGTATCGCTTACTCCCCTTCAGTATGTATCGCTTACTCCCCTTCAGTATGTATCGCTTACTCTCTTTTTTTTAAAAACAGGCTTTCCACTTTTTTTCTATGGAGATCCCATTCCAGTTACATACTTTAGTAAGTACTTTACTTTAGTTCCACGATGGAAGCCAGCGGCCATCATGCTTTGAGTTGCTGTCGGTGCTCAGGGAGGTTCCCGCGTCACCACGCGCTTAATGATATCATCCGGAGGGCCCTAGTGTCGGCCTACATGCCGTGCGTGGTCGAGCCGCCGGGTCTTAGTCACACTGACGGAAAAAGACCGGACGGCTTGACGTTAGTGCCATGGCGGGAGGGAAAGTGTCTGCCGTGGGACGCCACGTGCGTAAGTACGTTTGCGGCCAGCCATCTCGGACGCACGACACGAACGGCCGGGGCAGCAGCCGAATTTGCAGCGGTCAAAAAACGGGATAAGTACTCCGCTCTCCAACAGAACTACCTGTTCGTCCCGTTCGCGGTGGAGACAACGGGTTGTTGGGGGGCGGAGGCGAAACAATTCGTGACAGAGATTGGGCGTCGCCTCAGGGAGAGGGGCTGTGACCCTCGCTCCGGGTCGTACCTGGTGCAAAGGTTAGTCGTAGCGATACAGCGCGGTAACGCCGCGAGCGTTATGGGCACCTTTGCACCGGGGACGACAAGGGGCGGGCTATTTGATTGACTATAATTATTTAATTATTGCAAGATTCTTATTATTTTGACTTTAGTAAGTATGCAACTTTCTTGGTAAATGTACGTAAGTCTTTCGAAAAAATCGAAAACTCATTGGTACATGACATTGAATGGTTTCGAACCCGGACCTCCGAATGTGGGAGTGTGACGTCTTAGCCACGACGTCACCGACGCTCTTAGATGACGATAATAATGAAATAACGTAATGAAAACAATGATATTATTCTTTGGCAATTTTATGAAACAATATGTTTAATAATACTTTTTTTGTAGGAAAGTAAATGCCCGTGTTACTACTGGTAGTAACGAAGGGGTAAATGTATACACTGAGCAGTATAAAAACCATGTGAAGAGGGCGCCATTGTAACTTTTATAGTAACTGTGAAAAAAATATAGTTCCATTTAATTCCGCAATATGGCGCATTTTGTATTCCTGGTCAGGGTCCTAAATTACTGAAATACAATAATCAAACTATCCACTTATAAAAATATATAGGTAACTTATAACATAAATGACGCACAAGTGACTAACTTATCCACAGTAGGCAACCTGAGAAAGTTGGCAAAGTGTTTACAAATCTGACTGACTAAAGCGAGATTTTCATAAATACATAACATAAGTACCCATGAAGAACTCATTGCTCCTACCTATTGATAGGAAGGTTCAACCCAAATCGGCGTAAATACGTAAAATAAATGTATAAGAATGAATTACAGAATTATGTATGAGAATGAATTTTTAACTTCACAGATTCAAGATTCTAAAAGGGGTAGTAGTACCACACAATACCTAAGTGGACGAAACACTACTTTCACTAAATAAATTATACAATACCTATAAAATATCTACATAGCCATTCCAGCCACATTAGATCTACATTAGATTCATCTCTTCATTGGTACCTACAGGCGACAGCGGAGGTCAGAAAGTGGAAATTACAAAATCTCAAATTTCTCTAAAACTACTGAACTAATTTAAATCTGCTTTCACTAACTATTAGAACTATATATAATATGTAAGCTGGTAAAAGCATATTTAAAACCATTCAGTAGTCCCAGAGAAATTTGCAATTGTGTAAGTTGCAGATGGTAACCACTCTGACCCCGACTGTACGCACGCCTAAAGCCTTCGGGAAATTCTGCTACTTTCAGTAGATACGTACTCATGTACATCATGTCCAGCCCACGTAAAGTCGATCACTAGCTGAAGTAAAACTTAACCTTAAGCCCGCCCGCATAATATAGTACATTTGATTCTCAAAAACGTTTTTGTTTGCTGACATGTTGTCGATTGTACCTACCTACGTAATGTCACTACATTAACTTACTCCAAAACAAATCTAAGTCAAGTAAAATTATTATTATTAAAATTTTGAAAATCACTAAGTAGGTAGGTAAAGTAACTTAATTTTATGATTAGACTTAATATTATTATTTAAGTCTCATCATGTACTAAAAGTTTCACCAAGTACCAACAACCGCAAGTATTAACCATAACTTATTTTTAAACCCCCATTTTAGTCCCACGAGAATTGAACTCGCTCAGTGGACGAGTCTAACTGGAAATTGATAAACACTAGAAAGGTAAAGTAATTTTAGTGACTGTAAAGCAATCATAATTATTGTTTAGGCTCATCATGTGTTCGCAATTTTGAAAAGAACCATAGAGTTTTCGTAATTATTGAAATAATTGACTTACGCGCTTTGTTATCGAGCGATGGCGCTACCTTGAATTCCCAATAGACTTATCGTACGAGATGGTATAGTCGGCAACGTTTTGTATACATTAACGTACAGACTGTACAGTCGACCACAGGTCAACCTACCCGAAACGTAAAAACCTGAGAATCTATACCATATCGCACTGGCATAAGGTTGAGATTTAATCGAAGGTTTTTGACTGATGGTAAACTTTAGCTAGTGGTCGCCTGTACAAGGCAGCAGAGAACATGACCAACTCCAGTCTTGTTCCTTCCTAGATTCTTAAAAAGTTATGGCACTTTTTATATTTGAGAGCATTCTGTTCAGTAATTTTAGTAAAACCAAAGCCAACAATGGAGTTTGTGTTGGAGAAGAAAAAGCAGTCATTATAATAGTCTTGGTAAACTCGAGTGCATACTACGTATTTGTAACTACCTCCAAAAGAGGTCTCTTATCTTTGTCTGCAAAATTAGAAATAGGTTGTACATTATTTACAGGATTTTTGAAATACATTCCTACTGCAATACTGACTAGACAAATAGATACTATTGTGTACCTTGTAATGATGATATGGAACAATATGTAACACACCACAGCTGTTATTACCAGTTCTAATGCACTAGCATATGTTTTCAAAATAGAATTCAAATTTTTTAGAAAGAAACTGGTCACTATACCTACTATTGCACTATTAATTGTAATTAATATCACAAAAATGTCGCCTAGAGATCTAAAATCATCAAAAATTGTAACTATCTCACCTTTGAATAACAAAATGAAAAAGTTACATATAACAGAATCTAAGTACATGAAAACATTTTGTAAGAATATGTCCACATCAGATCCTTGCGTTTTAAGCAAATATTCATTGTAAGTTCCTGCCAGACAAGAACAGAAGTTTTGGAAATTAATTGAAAGAAAGTAAATGTTAAATACTTGGCCCCAAAGGTCAGAGTCATTCTTCGATTGGATGGTTGCAGCATCGAAGTTCTTAATCATACATCCCGTTGTCAGGACACCTAGTGACATCCATTGGATCACTGTCAATTTTTTTTTGAATAGGAACTGAAAAAGAAAGAGTAAACATATAAATAAATGAATCATGAGAACAGCACACCTATAAATAACTGAAGATAGGAAAAAAATTAGAGAATGCACATTTGCCATAACTATAAATTAAAAATTTAAGAAACCCCCGACATACCACTGTGGAGATCCCCTAACCTATTCCTGGTCGTCATCAGGTCCTCAAGATTCCAGATGTGTGGAGGTCACCATAGTCTTAAACATTTCAGCTCAAACTCGAGCCACCTAACTGTTACCGTTCCAGAGATCCTATCATACTCCAACATCTTAGAACTACTGATCCAATTTTCATCTGACATGGCCAAGAACATTCAACAGGTTAGACCTGACCTGCGGCGGGCGCCTGAAGTCACCGGGACGCTCCGGCCTTTGCTCTACGCGGACCTCGGCCTTCGGCCTCGCCATCTTAAAATTCTTAGCTACACAACATTTTCATTTATTTTTTGGCCGCCATCTTTAATTATTTCTTTCTCTTTTTATGTCTCAGGATTCCCTACAACTGTAGTTCGAGAAGACCCTATCTAACTATTATAGTTTCAGCGGGTTGATAATCTTCCAATTCTTCCAGTTTCATATTGTGAAATTGAAGTTCACTTACTTATTTCTGGTCATTATCCGATCCTCAAGGTTTCAGATGTCAGAAACGCTTCATGAACCTGAACATTTGAGCTCAAATTCGAATCATCTGGCTATTATTGTTCCAGAGATCCCATCTGACTTCAAAGATCCAAGGGCTAAGAACACTCGATAGAATCCTCTATTAAATAAATAAAAAACTGGGTCTAAATCGGATCATCCGTCGTTAAGTTATGATGCCACAGACATACACACATACAGACAAACATGTCAAACTTATAACACACCCTACCTCGATCGGTCGGGGGTAATAAAAATCAGTATCTATACAATAAAGCAAGAGATTTAACAGCAATTTGTATTAAGTATGCTTAAAAATGCAATGTATTTGGTACCTGGAAGAGTAGAGCTGTCAAGACAACTCTGAATTGTAGTAGGATGTAATAAGATGTTGGGTCATAATGAGACAAATTAACAAATGCCAAATTGTTATAGAAACAATACAAAAGTGATGGGATGAAGTACAACAATAACAGCTTGTAATTTAATGCTATGGCTTTGAATATGTGTGGTTTTTGCCTGAAACATAAAAAAATAACAAAGTGAATTGATATAACACCACAAAACAAAGCACCTCCGTGCATATGGTTGTAATAGTTGACAAATAGGTAACAGAAACAACATTTAATTAATTTTTTTTTGCTATAATTAATTAAATTCTGATTCTAATTCTTAATATAAATTAACAATTACCATACACTAATTATCAACTGATCAAATATGTAAAACTTTTTGAACAGGGGTATAAAACTGCTAAACAAAACTACATTTCAGCGCACATTCCAAAACCACTTTAAGACTTAGTAGTGTAATTACTGAACAAAGTTAGTGTTTTGGAACCAGTAATTATTACCCGACAAAGGGCATTTATCGTCCAAATCGATTTTGAAACTGGATCAGATTTATTACTTTATACTTACTCTCTCCTGTATGTGTATAATGTAGCTGAAGCGACAAGCTTGAGTAGTTCTGATAAGAAAACCACCAGTGTTGTGTTGTAATCATATCCACCATTTTCTGTTTTTGATGCAGTAACAAACACACCTGAAAATGGGTAAAATAACAATTTTATGAATCACAATTTCAATAACATAAGTACAATAGAAATGTTCTGCATTATAATATCGTAAATTTATTTGGTTGCTTAGATATGGACCATTATTAGATAACAACATAAGGTGACCACAAACCACATGGCAAGAATAAACTATTGACTATTGTAGGTGGTCTTTCTGGGCCAGCCATGTGTGAACAGGTCCCTCGAAATGAGGAGATTGATACACTAATATTATTCAACAATATAATTTTACAGAAGATATGTATTTTTATAGTGGTAATAATATTGTTATACTAGAATTTAGAATTGATAGGCAACAAAAGATCAGTATTCCCTGTAGAATCTTGGTCAATGGTAAATGTAGCACCAACACCATCTAGAATTATATAAACACTCATTGTGCATGTCAGAATCGGCGTGTTGATACCAAACTGGGCATTGTTCAAATACCTTGACTAATATAAGTACCTACCTACATCATAAGTATGACGAAATTCTTTGAAGATTGTTTGTTACCTCAACTTGTAGTTATGCAGCAAGTTTTAGAAAAAAATGAATAAATTACACATTTTAATGAGATTAGGTGGTAGGCTCACCTATCACAATGGCCACCAAAGCTCACGGCGAAAAGTGGGAACTAACTGTGATTGAAGGTTATGGACGTGAGAGTTTATGTATGTATATGTAATGAAATTAGATGTCGGCATATGCCCATACATATAGCGACTGGATGAGAAGAGCCGAAGATCGGGCTCAATGGTGCGCCCTGGGAGAGGCCTATGTCCAGCAGTGGACTAGAAAAGGCTGCTGATGAATGAATGAATGAATATGCCCATCTGATGACTTCTTTTTGGCCATTTACCTTGGGTGTATCACACTCTCCAGGCTTCGATAATACTTGAAAACAGGTACTTATGAAGGAAGGAATAATGATGGTAGATTAGGTTAAGTATAATTCTATAAAACTTGTTTTTAATGTAAACAAACCTATTAATCAATATTACTCCGTGATCTATCACATCAGACAATCAACTATAGTTTAATTAACGTTTATCATGTTCTAAACTACATTATACGATGAAATGTTATTGCTCACCCCCAACCATGTGCATGCCCAAGGTAGCCTCAGGTTGAGCCACGTATGCATTTGAGCAAATCGGCAAGCAGTGCGTGCCTCGACCTCGAGCTGCCTCAAATGGATATGCAGCTTTAATAAGAACATGGATAATTCATTAACATATAAAATTCAAATTCAGGTTGAGTCAATGTGTCAACTTGGTTGTCAATTTTGAACACAATGAAACTCTACACTGACTTCAGTGATTGATCTGGATAGTTTATATGAATTCATTAATTAATATATGAATATATTTTGTATTTCACAAACTCATTTCAAACTGAACCCAATGGAACGGATATGGGCACAAGTCAAGGGCTATTTAAAGCTTATTACTTAAACCATAAAAGAGTTATTATTAAATAAATAGATTAAAACAGTTTACACATACAAAAAATAGGTAATAAGATATATATTTTTTAAATTATCTTAACCATCACTAGTAAATTTATCAAACCATCGACAACGCCAATATAGTGGTTTGTTTACTTTATTAACAAGTTTAATTGAACTCGACTTTATATGATAGGTATTGGGGGGCGGAAGGCTATTTAAAGTTGCTAGTTAAATTAATTTGGGATAGGTATTTTCAAACATCAATATTGTCAATGTTTCAAATCTTATAAATATGAATATTAACTAACGTAATTAGTAACTTACAGTAAAAATTCCTTACCTTGAAAAACAAATAATATAATATAAAGAGCAAAAACAATAAATGCCTCCTTGTTTGGAAATAATTTATAAAAGTCTTTCATTTTTCCACAACTGTACGTACATGCGACAAATTGCAATGTACGTACGTGTACGTAAGTATTCACAATCACAAGTATATGCAGTCCATCCAATCCAACTACATATTTTTATTAAAATGAAAATATCATATGAATGAAATAACTTTCGGTTCGATTGAAACGTGATTGAAGCTGAAGGAAGATCAAAGAGGATTTAGGCTATGTTCCAAAACCAGTTGAAATTATTCACGTTGACAGCTGTACTTGGTCTATTGCTTGTAACAAATAGAAGTTTGATAAATTTTCAGCTGATAACGCGGGTAATGGAACATTTGCAGTTATCAACGTGAATTATTTCAACTGGTTATGGAACGCTCTCTTAATAGGTACTGCATTTAAAAGCGAAAACTTCAAACAACGGTTTATTTCGACTGTGTACAATGATCGATCGATACGGACGGACTGAAGCACGGACTATGGAGCGACAGACCCCGTCCGATCCCCCGCTAGATCCGATTACGGCTCAGGAGGTTCATACACAAGCAATGGAACGTGTATAGCTATTAACGTGAATTATTTCAATTGGTTTTGGAACGCACTCTTGATTATTGTAGAGGTTTTTGGCGAGAAAGTTGCTGGAGAAGGTTCTACGGTGCTTATTTTATTGCTAAAAAATTGTAAAATCAAATCAATTGTATCAAAAACTGGTGATTTTGATAGCTAGATATTTTAATTTATATTTTAGATATTTAATAGATAGATAAAATCGATGTAGTTTTTCTAGCAAACTACAGTAGCAGTGACAATGTGTTAAACTCTCAAAATAAACTTCTCGTTAGAGGTTCGTTGCGTAGTTTCACTCTGTGACACTGCGGCGCGCCATGAGAATTCGCCAGAGACTAGACCTGTTGAAATTTCCGTCATAACTCCTAGGAGTGTTAAAATGTGTCATCAAAATGTTGTACACCACAACATTTTGATGCTGAAAAATTAAAATCTGTTTTAAATCGCTAGGTTAATGTAAATGTTTAGGCTGATGGCCTGTGTTGCCAATGCCTTGTTAAATTAAAAAAAAATGTAGATAGGTACCTAGATTGTGTTGTGGAAAAAAATCGTGTTTTACTTTACGAAATTAATTGTTTTCTGGTGAAAGAAAATCAGTGAAATTTTGTTCAGAATTGTTTATTCTATTCGACGTATGCACAACTATTCTTAGTAGGTATGTACCTATAGAAAATATGTGTGGTACTTTTTAGTATCTACTTATTTTTTATCAGTAGTTTTTCGTTTCGTACGATAATTATTAGGTACGTTGTTTCAGTGAAAAACACATAATTTTAACAATGGCTGGGGAGGAGGAAGACACCACCTGGTAATGTATAGTATACTATAATTACTCGTAGATTATGGTTCCTTTGTTTGTGGCGGGTAGATGGTAAAGATGAAATTGTTTCTTATTTGAAACAATAATTCCTGTGCACAAAACGAAACACTCCTATAATCTATTTCTATATTGGTTTTAGATTTTAGCATAATTGTAATTGTTTGAAGCACCTAAAGTTTATTTTCTGAAATGCAGTCAACTGCATACGGATGAGTTTCCCAATTTAGATGAAAGCTATGTATATTTAACAAAACTCAAAGATTTGCAGCCTATCTCTAAACTTAAAAATGGAACACAATTCCATCGCCAGTTTACATGGAACATGACAACACAATAGCTAGAAGTATGGAATATTTTGTATGACTGTGGATTCTAACCATAGGCCTGATTTTGTGCTGCAGGTTGATAGAGTTGGAATCTGCTCTACTGGATGGATGTTCAGCTCAAGAAATTAATGCACTCACTAAAGGCAAGAAAATCCCTGAAAACCTACGTCCCGATGTCTGGCTGCTCTGTCTCAGCTGTCAAGATGCCGGTAATCAGTTGCTTTTATTTGATGAAATATTTGATTTAACAAATCAGAATGAACTGAGAGATGATGTCAAAAAATTTGTAAAAATCCTTGACAATGATGATGATGATAAGTTGTCTGTTATATCGGATATTGAATCAATCATCACCTTTTATTGTAAATCCAAATCTGTTAATTATACATCTAACAATGGATGGATTGAGATTCTGCTGCCTTTGCTAAGTTTGAAATTGCCTCGTTCTGATACTTACAATTTGTTTGAAAAAATATTGAAGCTGTACATTCCAAAGGGATGCTCTAAAAATGGTGTACCATTTCACATTCTACGACTGGTGCTTCAATATCATGACCCTGAGCTGTGCTCATTTTTGGATACAAAAAGAATAACTCCTGAACAATACTGCTTGCCATGGCTCAGATCTCTCTTTGCAGTTACTTGTAATTTGGAGGTAGTATTGTTTATGTGGGATTTGTATTTCCAGAGGTCTGACCCGTTTTTCATATTTTTCCTTTGCCTTATAATGGTTATCAATGCTAGAGAACAGTTACTACAAATGAAAAATGAAGACAAAACATCAATCATTCAAACACTGTGTAGCATGCCAGCTGATCTGGAAGCTAATGACGTTTCTGACTTCTGTTCCTTGGCACATTACTACTCATTAAAAACTCCTCTATCATTCAGGGAAGATGTGTTGGAGGTATTATTTTCTGAAAGTGGCTTAGAAATTAATTCAAAACTCTATTCACAAGCATTATGTCTTCCTGTTGCCGTACATGAATTAATTGAAAGTGCCACAGTGGATGCCACAGATGTGGACAGTGTTAAATTCTTTTTAGTTGACTGTCGCCCAGCTGAACAGTATAATGCTGGCCATTTATCTACTGCCTTCCACTTGGACTGTAACTTGATGTTACAAGAGCCTAATGCATTCAATACAGCTGTTCAAGGACTATTGAATGCTCAACGTCAAGCTCTAGCTGCTGGCTCGCTTGCTGCTGGTGAACATTTGTGTTTCGTTGGTTCTGGCAGAACGGAAGAAGATAGTTATGCTCATATGGTTGTAGCATCATTCTTAAAAAGAAATATTAAGCATGTCTCAATGCTGGATGGTGGTTTTGTTGCTATTCATGATTACTTTGGGCCTCATATGACTGATTGCTTAGAAGAGCATAATCCATCCACATGTTTAGTTTGCGCTCCTAATAATAATAATGACGGTTCGGAGTTACATCAGACCAAAGTGAGGGATAATGTTCCTGCTATACAGCTATTCAGTAAATTGTCATCAGCTATGAAGGCAAAGGGTCAAGAAGTTAAAGGAAAATTAATAGATTACATTGTGAATCCGAATTCTACAATCAGTAATGGAGAGTGGCATGTTTCTGCTGGTGATAGAAAAGAGCAAAGATACAGGAATGTTCCACCAGTGTTTAGTATTAATGACGAGGATGACGATGCGCGATCAGATACACGACGGGATTTTATTGATTCTGAATCACTGGAGGAAATTGTTGAGATACACTCTTTCCTTAGAGAACATAACGTTGTCGACAGCTTCTCATGCCAGGAAGTGCTTCTTAATGGATACATGCATGACTCCCATCTAATAGTTACAGAAACTCATTTAATAGTATTACGAGATATTCCAAACAAGAGAGGTGCCGCAAAAGTAATGTCACGCAGACCTCTGTCTACGATAGTCAAAATAACTGCCAAAAAGAGACATCCAGAATTAATAACTTTTAAGTATGGTATACCAGATGGTGATAATTTATTGATAAAAGATATGGATCGGTTCCTGATACCTAATGCTTCCTTAGCTACAAAAGTTGTGTCCAATCAAATAGTTCAACAATTAGATAATAAGTAATTTTTCGGACTCTTAAATAGAAAGAAAAGCTCGTTTTCACATTGGCGCAACGTAACTATCAACAGAACTATAAAAAAAATTCTTTTTATCCCTAGTCTGATCCACAGTTTGTAAAGATACACGAGATATAAGTTTTTATCCCTAGCCTGATTCACAGTTTGTAAAGATACACGAGATATAAGTTTTTATCCCTAGCCTGATTCACAGTTTGTAAAGATACACGAGATATAAGTTTTTATCCCTAGCCTGATCCACAGTTTGTAAAGATACACGAGATATAAGTTTTAAAATTGCCAGTATTGCATGTTGTTAATTTTTTAGGTATTATTGATGTGATTTTTTTTAATATAAATTATTTAGTGGTAATTTATCGAAATTAAGTATCTTGAAACTAAACTTGGAACTACTACTCCTTGAAACAATTGTAATTAACATGTTCTGAAATTTAACCATGAAACAATTTTTCTTTTTTTTTCATAGATATTTTTATTGTTTCTGTCGTCTCCATACTTACTTTGAAATATTGTATCATACCTAGTAACTTTACTTCTAGTAAAATATTAGGCAGGTATACATTATTATCTGATAATAAGCTTTCCCATATATTGTAAACATAGCCTTTATTTAGTCTTAAGATTTCAGTATATTGACATCATTTATAATAATAATAATAAATCACAACGATTTCTTGATGTTTGTTGACATGCACAATTTATTTAATATTTAATAAAAATGTCTTAAATTATAGATAATTGTTATCTAAATAAAGGAATATAATAAAAACATTAATTACCTAATTTTGTTTATTATGGGATCTAAATGAAAGAATCAAAATTTAATTGAGAAAATCTTTTAATATTTTAATTTTAAAATAAACTCGTAAATATAAACGGACATAAAAACGATTTGCTTTTACAGTTTATACGGATTATATTATATTATTTATAACGTTAGGTAATCTGAGTCTTAGTAATTGATATGTTTCGGTAGGTATATTTTAGGTGCAGTGTTGGGGCTCACTGGCTAGAACCATCTGATGTTTACAATATGATAGGAACCATAAATAAATACCTAACTAAGCGTTATTTTTGGGACAGATTATCAGGTGGCCCACTTAACCATTTCAGGTGTATATCATATTACTTGATATTACAAGATATAATCAATCGCTTTGTATGTTGTAAGAAATAGGTATCTATACGAGTATTATGTATTACATTACATGCAGAATAGCCTTAGAAGGGAAGTAAGTACTGTAAGTGATATTCCCAACACTGTTCAGATTTCTTTGTATCAGGCGATTTGCATCATATTACTTACATATTTACAATATTAATCTATGTAAATAATTTAAAATCTATATTTATGGCAGTCAAGTATCACTAGTGCACTGGAATTATAGAGATTTAAGACTTTAATATGAAAATTTTAGGTATAGCCTCCACATTACTCTCCTTAACTTAATACGAGCGTTAGAATATTGTAATAAATTTGTCAGAATAAACCTTTTCGCTTTAAAAAACTAAACTATATAATAATTATGTTTTCGTGATTACTGCTCGCTCACAAATAAATATATTTCTCATACATTTATAATTGTATTTTTATTAGTAACAATAAACTCGTAATTTGTTAGGTTTCAGATGATAGTTTTGATAAACTTAACTACAATTCGCATTTCTATAAATCAATACTTAAAGTCTACCAAGAAAAGCCATTTATACTTGTATTTACATGTCTAATCCTTCACATCATTTGGAATTAGCAACAAATGATCCATTTTTACTTTCTCATAGAATGCATCCTAAAATATTTGATCCCAAGAAAATAAATTTTATTCTGCAGATTATGGATGTCTCCAGGAAGTGCCTAGTTAGGTAGAATCGGGTCAACTAGAATTTGTTCCTTGATAGTTAGTAGAACTTTTCTTCAGATGTCTTCTGGTCCACATTTGATGTCATTTGTGTATTATTACCGACTGCTCTAACGATGAAGGAAACATCGTGAGGAAACCTGCATATCTGAGGAAATGAAAAGTTTCCGAAGGTATGTGAAATCCACCAATCAGCATTGGGCCCGCTCGGTGGATCGTGACCTGTGCAAGGGGAGGCCTGTGCCCCAACAGTGGGGACATTAATAGGCTGCTGAGGATGATGATGATGCGTATTATTATCAGGTTTTTAGGATTAGATTTCGGGTTGACTCGTTCCTTCTTTCTTTCTCTTCGATTAATGGCAATTTTCTTTTCACATTTTTGATAGACCAATATCCATTATGTGATGTGGTATCGATTCTGGACGCTACTGGTCCTGTATCTGGGTATCTGTGAGTCACGTAACGTTATGAATTATGATTTTGTTATGTCTGATTATTGCCATTTCTGTTTTCAGTTTACGCGTTTATCTTGACACTGTTAGTATGGCCTGTCCTGTATCTATAAAATAAGCTCTACGAATATCTAGTTTAAAATATCTTACAAATATATCTATCGTAATATCTAGTTGTCTCCCAAGGAGCAATGATATGTTGTTATTTTGGCGACTTTGAAGATCTAGGCACAACAGTGGCAATTATATTAAAAAATACAACACCCAACATAACTCTACAAGTCACAGCAATATATTTGTTGTGCACATCGATGCTGTTTGAGTATCTAGAGCAACAAAAAAACAGATTACTGACGCCGTTAACCTCTTAGAATTTTCTTATCCTGCCTCAGAAGCAGAAGTTAACCGGAAGTTCTCAGAACTTTATTTTCCAAAAAAAGCCTGTTGTATTAAAGTTGCAACGCATGAAGTGAACACAATTTATCTTCATCAAGCCTTCTTTTTCATCTTGTGAACTATTCTATGCATAGGTTTTATATTACACTACACATCTCAGTAATAAAATCAAATTGAGACTTGATAATATTCGTACGTAACTACTTTATATAAAATAATGGATCAAAGTGGAACACTTGTCTGTCCTAGCTACGTCTGAGACGTTGACGTTTTCCGAGGAATTTACTTAAAAATCTAATAATTTCAATCATCTTATTCATCCAAGCAACAACCAATCGCTTTTACACATTTCTATGCGCGTAACAATAAGTGAACGTATAAGATATTTTTTTATCACAGCCCGTTTAATTAAAAATATATTAATAACTTGAATTGGTATGCTAACAAGCGGCGTTGGGTAGGCGAAGAAATGTTAAGGAAAGTAATAATGATGAAAACAGTATTCTGTCAGCCGATGAGGCGCTGGTCTCGGGTGCTGTTAGGTTGGCAGATGGCTGCGAATACGTGGATGGTCTGATGACGTCAACTGGAAATACAAATAATTGTTAGTTTAGCACCAGAGCACACACCTTATCGCAAGTTTTTATCGTCCACCTAAGTATATAAGTTGTAAGTACACAGCGCCCTTACACCTTTGCACGCGCCAATTTATGTCTGTTCTAAGTCGTGTTCCTCATTGCTGAGGGTCGTGATCATTCTAAGGAATTAATCACATAGAACGACTCTCTTGGCACATTTTAATGGAGTGGTTTGCCATTGCCTTCCCCATTTCACACACTGGTTATCTCAGTATGCAGGTTTGTTCACGATGTTTTCCTTTGCCGTCAGAGCAGGCGGTAAACGTACGTAAGTCTTTCGAAAAAACCGGAAAACTCATTCGTACATGGCATTGCCTGGTTTCGAACTCGGACCTCCCGCATAGGAGTCCGACGTCGTAGCAACGACGCCACCGACGCTCTTAAAAATTCGATATGGCTGATTCGGTAGCTATGATCCTACTCCGTTGGTCCAGCAACCAAAAGTCTTCTGTTGGTCGGTAATTTCTGACTTTTAAATGGTTAGCTCTAATTAAGCTAAGTGCCGTTCAAAGTGCATATCATGAATCAGTGTGAGTCAGTACTTCTTATAATAGATCTCAATTTTTATTACCTTCAGATGTGATTATTGACATACGTACTTAGTGTGTGTGTATCGTATGCTATAAAAATAGTATCTTATAAGTTGAATTAAGAATGGTTTAGTTAGGCTTGTTCGCTCGCTACATTTTAATTAAATAATATAGGTACTAGAAACCCTTCGGAAATATGACACGCAAACATCGAGCCACTACGGAATGTAGTGGTTAGCGAACGAGATAACGGCTAAAATGTCGATTTAGACTTTTGAATGCCGAATGTGCCAGAATCGCTACCCGAGGACCGCAGTTATTTCCGACGGGTATCTAGTACTTACCTAAGTATTTTTATCAAATCTATCAAATGAGCTTCGAATATGCAGGGTGGAACAGCTAAATGTTTACAGGCAATTAAACTGTCACTGATAAAGATATTCACAATATTTCATACTGATATTGTTAATAGATCACCTAGTGCAAAAGTAGTAGTGTAAGTTTTAGTTTATAAACAGGAAAAAGCGCTAGGTCAAAAATTGACATTGTCTTCTGCGTATAAGGGGTCAATTTTTTTGACACCATCTATTTTATCTATCACACCTATTTTAACATAAATAAGTTCAAACTAATTGTGTACGAAAACATAGGCGATTATTTCATTAATAATTAAGTTATCAAATAAATTATACTTTTTGTACCTACGTATAAGGGATACGTACAGAAAGTGTCAATTTTTAACTTAGCACTTTTTCCTGTTGATAAAAAATATGGACTTACCACCTTCCACTAGGTGATCTAGTAGCAATAATCGCCTGTAGGTAAACACTTAGCTGTTCCACCCTGTATTATGTGTCAAAGGACCTCACCTATTACAGTATCGTTTCTAACATCAGCGAACTTGTCATCGATACTCCTGAACTCTGGTATGGTGCTGACGCAGGAGATCTCCAGGCGACCGGTCGCGACCAGTTGCAGCTCCGACACTGTTACGTACAGGTCTCGACCTCGGCTCGGCCTTCGGCTTCGGTGTCGGCTGGTCGTCGCACTGATTACGTTCGGCTCGTCTTGCTCTTTCATTACGGCTATCTGGAATTTTAAGCATAACATAGCATAACTCTCACGTCTATAATCCTCAAGGGGGTAGACAGAGGAACCACCTTCATCATAGGTACCTAGTTCCCACTTTTCGTCGTAAGATTTGGTGGACAAACGTGATAGATGACGAGCCTATCGCCGTCTACTAGGTGTAGAATAGTATCCAAAAAATACCTTAGTCGCCTTTGACTTTGGGAAATCGGTGCAGTGTCAGAACTTACTGTAACTTGGAGAGTTTCAACATTCATGTTGTGGAGATTGTTATAAGAACAATAAGATTCCAAGAGTACTGAGTTGTCGGGCGCGGTCGCAGGATAATGTCCCCTGTGACCACCCACCCCCCAAATCTTCGACACCCACAGAAAAGACAATTAAATTCGTTGCGCACCCTCTATAGGTATAACCTCCCCTCCAAATGTTAAGCTAATGTGGTATAATTAGTACCTACACATAATTAGTGAAATGAAAAGCGGGATCAGAGTTGGAACTTGTGTGTTATTCTAACAGGAGATTAGTGTTTAACTTTCTTTCAGCAGTTACTCGTATTTAGGGTACCTAACAAATCCTTGTGCACCTTGGGTTGGCATCTACTCTTACTCTGTTTAAAAGTTTAGAAAGTACAGACAGTAGAGAACACCCATATTTTCCCTTAACATTAACATTTATTTCTACGTATTCTTTCGACAGAAAGGGTTTTGTGAATTTACGCGCGGGAGATAGGCGGCGGATGATTCCACGAGGATAAAGACATATTTATGTTTCACTTTCGTTTAGGCGGCCCTTAAGTGTTCGTAGGTAATACGTATAGCACTGTACAAGCCCCTTGGCCCTTAGGCACGTCTACTTTTGCATCAGATAAGTTAACAAATTCTCTTCTTGCGGGTACAAGTTGGTACTTTATAACATTTTATGTAATTGCATAATGAAATGAGTTAACTACAGTCTTGTTACGTCGTGTATAAAACTGTAACACTACTGTATCATTGGTTCGAGACGAATTAAATAATAAATATGTTCATACCGAGTTGACAAAATAGCTTAGATTAGATCGCTGCGAAAAAGGCATATTCTTTCTCAATTAGAATTAGGGACATGAAAACAAAAGGCGCTTAAATTAATCTGCAAAGTAAATACAGACTTAATTACTACAATACAGGGTGTAATAAATTACCTCTATTGATCACTTTCAAAGTTACTCCGTAGCTGAACTATGAGTAAGTACTATTGTCATGCAACTTTTGAAAGAGTTACAAAGACTCGTTTTTATTGAGTCCTTCGGCACAATTTGTAAGGAGACCGCATTTTATATTTGAGAATTTCTTAAAGATTGGGGGTGGCAGCATATACGTCATACTTAGGGTTTATGTTTATGCTCATAGGGTGCGGGTCAGACGTTAGTATAGTATTATAATCCGGGAGTCAGATTGTAGACCGAAGGTTTTACAAAGATATATTTTCGTACGTACTCCCTCACGTGATAATCAGGGTGAATGACGTTAGTACGGTAACATAGTGAAGTTGGTATGTCGTAATGTAGAGGAACTTTGCAATGGGAAATATTTAAATGCACATCAAAAAATTAACACACACCAGACATGTGCCATCAATAAAATAAAATAACCTTAATTGTAAGGAGACCGAAAGTGGCATATACGTCATACTCAGGGTTATGTGCTATGCTCATATAGGATGCGGGTCAGACATTAGTATGGGAGTCAGATTCTAGACCGAGAGCTTTATGATGTTCAATTTTCGTATCCCCCACTTGAAATCTGTGTAAATATGACGTATTAGTACTGTAAGATAGAGAGGTTGGTTTGTCGTAATATAGGTAAATATACCTAGATGCACATTGCAATTGGTATTTAATGTAGATATTTTACTACATCCTTTACGTACTATACAGCATGGGGGTAGGTTTACGAGTAGGTACCACCGAGCGAACTGGCGAACGTAATGGTTAATTTGCATAAAAGTAATTTCCTTGGGGCCGTGATGTGCACGAGTTAAATACAGTAAACAAATCAAGAACTTGACGTGCCTTCGGAGCTGACTCTTTACCAAATAAAGACATAGGTATATACTTTATTTGTCTAGATGTTGCTATTTAATATAAGGTACTAACTATAACTTTTTAACCTTTTGTTGTTTACAATATGGAGTGACGTTTTCGTATGGCTTTAATGCCATGGTATACCCATCATATGCCATTGTAAAATCACGGAGTTTCTCTACATTTTTTTGGAGCGTGCTAACAGAATACCATTTTATCAATGTTCCTATTTCATGGGTTTAACAGAGGTATTACCTGGTTTTCCCTAAGACTGCATCCAGGAGGTCGTGTAGCGACATGAGTGGCGTGGGTAAGGGTGAGCAATGGTGGTGGGGTGCTGCGGCCGGCTTCGTGCTGGTACGTCCTCGTCAGACCTCGTCGTCCGTTTCTCTCGCTCATTGGCACGCGAAACTTATGAGAGTAGGCCACGAGCTCGTCCATCTGGAATTCATAAATGGAGTAACTGGATTCCATAGGTTACATGGAATTTAAGTAATATTCGAATCTTACTCAAATTCCGAAGTGTGCACTTAATATATTGATTCTCAATTGATAATTTTATGTTAGCGTAATTTATTGCTTATCTAAAATGGACTTGTAACAATATGTTGTAAATTGACTTGTAACAATATGTTGTAAATACATTTCTCATATTCATTTTCTTGATACTGACAGTGCTCTTCGCTTGGACGAAATGAATTAGAATTGCTACGGCTATTATTGGTCACAATACAGTAATAAATTCCTGATTATACAGTCACAGAATAAATAATACTCAGTACTACAGTGGAGATTTTTTTCGTACAATAAAAATTAGTGGTGATTTCCACAGTTTCAACAGAAGCGTCTATAGGGGTGCCAAGGGAACGTGATCTCATCCAGGCGGTAGATCTCAAGGACGCGAGATAGACTGAAACTTTCGTAGGGTAGAATCCAAATAAGGTAGTTTCCAAGTATCAAATTTTGAAAACATTTCTTAAAAATTAAGAAAAAGTCGTAAATTGATGGTCAAATGTGAAAACAGAATTAAAATTCGTTGAAAAATAAAATAGCAACAAGCAATCAAAAATAAGTTTTATGACGTAACTGTTCTCTAGCGCCATACAAGCAGATCCTGGCTGTATATAAAGGACTGTTTTGCTAGAAAGGGACAGCATCTGTCCAATACTAACTGTAACCAATATATTTTTTAACCATATCTCTGATGTTAGATGAGATATCAAAAAAGTAATTTTAGATCTTTCTATAGTACCTATGTCCATGTAAGTTGATTAATGCAATAAAAAAAGGTTAATACCGTATTGTTTGGTTTTGACAGAGATAGGCAGAAATAAGGGGTGATTCTGGTCATTACCTAGATACTTCCCCTGATACTCACAAAAAAACAAAATATTAAATACTTAAGTACCTTTCTCCCATTTATGAACCAAGTAATATGCGGAGCGGGCAGCGCAGGCGCAGTGGTGCAGTTGGCTCGCAGTGTTTCTCCAGAACTAAGGTATCGTGTTGGAAAGTCGATACGTGGGTGATGCTTTTGAGGATCTATGAGAGAAAATTACAAAACATTACCGAAAGCTATAATTAAGAAAAGATAGGAAATAGAGATAGATATTGCGTAGTTTTCCTTTACATTCGTCGATTTCGAAAGTTTATTATTTGTTAGACTGCAAACTGAATAATTTGGTCGCAGGTTAAGACCTTATTTTCTAAAATAAAATATTCTGCCTAGTGTTGGCCAGAGACCGCTTTTCTAGACAGTTTTACTCCTTGTCCGAGGCGCAATATTCGTCAAATTCTGTATCGTCCTCTATTGTATCTAAGCCATCGCTTTATGGTAGGTACAGTCGACAACGAAACTCGCTAAGCACAATAACATTTAAAAAAAATACTAAACACGGTAACTCTGCAAAGTGGATAAAAAGAGTTATGTAAAAATACATTCACATCATAAAATTCCAAAAGTCGCTGTCCACTACCATTCCACAAATTGCTCAAAATTAATTGGGACATACATAGCTGAACTGAACGTAAATATGAGTAGGTACGAGTACATACGAGTAGGTAACGAACGAGGTTTTAAAATGATGCTCGATTCTAAAGAGTTTCATAACAGATTTTAACTATTTCTATGAGCATAACTTTAAAAAGATTTCTATATTTTATAGAATTTTCTAAAATGTCTATAAAATATAGATTTCTATAAGTTATTTTTTCATGCGATCTCGACGTTCACAAATCACAAAAGCAAGCATATTACGATTTAACAGTTTCCAATACAGATTATCTCATCCCAGCCCCACCCCAGTTTCCCTTTAGTTACCAACTACGTGTAACAAAATATTTTGCATCGTTTTGTATCGCCGCGGTTGCTCCACAGCGGGCTATCAATTATGAACCACTTCCTTTTCATCCATTAGCAAGTTTCCTGAAGCAATCTCCCTCGTACCCAATTTTCTATCGGCTTCCGTTCTGTTCGCAATATCACAAATTAGGACTAGGGTTTCATTGCTTCCGTTCCGACTGCAACATTTTGCAGTCTTGGTTGCTGGCACAATTACAGATTACCAGCCCTAATAATAATAAATAACGTACTGTACCTACAGGTATTATTTATTCTGTGCTAATAATAATAAGCCAGAATAGCAGAGCGGTGTCTTTTGTTCATTAGAGTCGTTTGTTTCTTGTAAATGCTTATTTATTATCGTCTATCTTATTAAGCATTATATTCATAAAAAATAAGCGTAAACGTATATAAGTATTAAATGTAAACAATATTGTTTTCATCAATTGTAACTATATTAGCGTTTGCTTGCTAAGGTTTAGCTAATCGCTTAGTTTAGAATGGTTTAGATTAAGATAAAAATATTAGCTACCAATCTGTAATTAGGTGTTGTTAACATTAAATTACTATTTATGAAAAAAAAAACTCTAATTGTAACAACGTTTTTCGTTTAGGCTGTAATTTAGGTGCCTGCTTGTGTAAAGTTACTCAGAATTAAATGTGTTACGTGCAAGCAAATAAATTCTGTTATTTGCACTTAGCACATTTAATACTGAGCTATTGAACAGAGTAAATGTACATACAGCTAATTAAGTAGAATCTCCTGTTCTGTACTCTAGAGGTATTTCGGAAATGCAACGAGTATTCAGTGCTTAATCATTTAATGAAGAAATATCTTTGACCCTAATTAACTTTTAAAATTAACAAGTTTTTCTCTCAATTATTTTATGCTGGTGGCAACAATAAAATAAAACACGGTAATAAATTGTTGTCTACCTAACTCAGACATTTAATTAAATGTTGAGAGACTACGGTCATAACATAATAAATTCATTGTTTTTAATCCCAACAACAAATTAGACATTTTACTAATTCTGGGTTTTTGGGTAACGGTAGGTATATATTATTATTATCAATCACGAATACGTCGATGGTATGGTAGTGCAGTATACGTGTGGTCGAATTGAATACACCTCAATAATTTTATTTATTGGTATATTTTCAGGAATTTCAGTTGTTCCTTGTTTCATCGACTGATGCATTTCTTCTACATTTTTTTAGAAAACACAGATGCTATGTTTTTATTACTGGCTATTGCTTACTAAAGTGTAAAAATATTAATCGATGCTAAAGTTATTGTCCTTAGTTGGGTGGATTTAGATAAATGTTTAGTACCTAGTTTAGAGTTTTACATAGATTTTAGTCGTCGCGCCGGTGTTCTGGCCATTTATCTTTCTTTCCAAAGTTTCTGGTTATTTGAGAATGGAATTATCATTTCTCGTTCCTTCATTTTGTTATCTAAGTGAAACAGTTTAATTCTTATTTTAAAACGTTTTGTCCTTTAGATACCTAGGTTACACTAACTCCTACTAACTCTGGTAGGTACCAGAGTTAGTAGGATTTTGGAGGACTTGGTCAATTAAAATGACAGTATAATTAAGAGATTACGAAGTTTAAAAACGTATATATTTTATTTCTTAATCACATATGCCCCCTGATCCAGGTGATGAAGCTGGTAACCCTGGCGAAAGCAGACGGGAATCCTAATTCGCATCCATCGTTCGCCACAAATGAACTGACTCCGATCAATATGTCCATCCCGCCACTGTTGAACACGAGAGGCCCGCCCGAGTCTCCGCGACAGATCCCCACACCACCAGCACCGTTGGTACAAATATTTGAATCCAACACGACATTTCCATACAATGCTCTGCATTGGTTCAACGATATCGTTTGCAGAAACACGTGTCTCACCATCGTCATGGTAGTTGGATTGCTCAAGTCTGAGTATCTTCCGTATCCTGATGCTTTAGTCCATACTCCTGTGAAGTCCATGTTCAGGAAGTGGCCAAAAGGTAAGGAAATTGGTTGGATTGCAGGACCGAATCGCACTGGAGTAGCTAATCTTAGCATGGCGATATCGTTGGCGAGGGTTGCTGCATGATACGCAGGATGCAAGGCAATAGCTGCCGCAGGTATTCTCTGTCCTCCATGAAACAAAAATGCGGAGCCTAGGACAACAGTGATCCGAAAAGCTTGAAATCTTCCATCGGTCCAGCAATGCGCAGCCGTCAGTACTTTCGTGGTTGATAAAATTGATCCGCCGCAAGCTGATGGTCCAGGTAATCCGATTACGTCAATAAGTAAACCGGCTAGATATGGATGAGCGTTGGCTGGCGCTATGGCTCCTCCCACTATAGGTGTTAATGGACCGATAGCATTTTCTACTATTTTGATCCTCTGTGCTTCCTTTATTCCTACCTTCTCATGCCAGCCGATCCAGCCTTCATCAGCTACATTGCCTCCCAAAGCAAATACACAAAGAAAAGGTAACACGAGGAATACGCGCATCTTCACTGTTGTGAGGAGATATAGTGATAGGTACGTTGTTTATATACAAATTCGCTAATTTATTTATCGTTTGTCAAATCTTAATCAGTTAGTTTTAATAATATGTTAATCTTATGATATATAATTTTTATTGGCTGACAACGATTTACAACGCAAATGACATCTTTATATTATGGATATGGATTAATAAAAAAAATCGCACTTATTACACGGGTTCTCGGGGTTCTGTTTTTTTATAGGAGAACAGAGGAGCAAACAGGCCATCTATATATATTTTTATAGGAGAACAGAGGAGCAAACAGGCCATCTATATTTTTTTATAGGAGGGAGCAAACAGGCCATTTTTTTTAATAGGATAGCAGAGGAGCAAACAGGCCATCTATATTTTTTTTATAGGAGAGCAGAGGAGCAAACCGGCCATCAATATATTTTTTCAATTTTACTGGTAAGTATAATAAAGTTCACATAAAATTCCACAGTCGGTATTTACTACACCTACATAAATAATTAATTTTACAGACCGGAGACAATATACTATAGCATGTGTAGCTTTACATTTTCGACGGAATTCTAAAAATACGTGGGTGTCATAAATCATAGAACTCCATATCGACCAGTCCTTAGTACCTAATCTTAATAAGTACCTACGGGTTTTTTAAATCTACTTATCTTGGAAATTGTTATCCTGGAATGGATTTTCCATTGTATTTGTTTGTTAATTCCGTGTAAACATTTATTCCCTTTCTATCACAAGCAGTAAAATGTTGGATAGAGCGTATTGGATACTCGTAGTAACGAATATCAAAAACTCTACTTAACCTCCAGTGAATACAGCATTGAAAAAAAACAATGTTTACTTCAAACAAGCACTTGTTTTCTATGAGCCTACCATTGTCGGTTTGCTCACTTCAACGAAGAAATTGTTCACTTTAACCAAGATCTTAGTTATTCTATCATATTATAATGTGTCTAACTGTCCAACTGAATAAAGTTACTTTGTAGGCTCAAAATATAACATCGAAAAAGTAAAAGTAAATACTTAGGTATTTACATACATACATACATAACGTCACGCTATATCCTTTGCAATTACCTACGGAGCCGAAACGTAAACTGACCGTGCGACTGATTCACAAATTGAAAGTCGCTCAGCGTGCTATGGAAAGAGCTATGCTCAGAATATCTCTGCTGGATCGAATCCGAAATGAGGAGATCCGGCATAGAACAAAAGTTATCGACATAGCTCATAAGATTAGCAAGCTGAAGTGGCAGTGGGCCGGTCACATCTGTCGCAGAACCGACAACCGCTGGGGTAGACGAGTTCTGGAGTGGAGACCGCGTTTGGGCATACGTAGTGTGGGACGTCCCCTGCTAGATGGAGCGACGATCTGCGCAAGGTGGCTGGCAGCGACTGGATGAGAAGAGCCGATGATCGGGCTCAATGGCGCGCCCTGGGAGAGGCCTATGTCCAGCAGTGGACTAGAGTAGACTGATGATGATGATATCCCTTGCGGGACAGGCAGAAATAATGGAGCGCCACGAATCTGTCTTGGCATGCCTCTCTTGCTTACTCTAGTCATTCGTTGTTTCACGCATGCTTGCATACTTAGGTATTTAATTTATAAATAATCTAAAAATGCAGAAAGGCAGTGTTGCCAGTGGCAATTCATTTCACGAACTCTATAAAATTGTGCAAAGTTCAAGGGAGTTTTTGTCGTCCGCGTCCGTAGTAGAGTTTAGGTAATCTTATTAGGCTTTTTGCCTGTTGTTTTCGCCGAGGGCCGATTCCGTGACTCATCCAGCAGACTACGTACGTATTTACTAAGTATTACTACAATGCAACAACAACAGTACAATTAGTCTACGTTGTTTTTACTGTTAAAACAGCGCGCCGCTGTTAGTTTTGGAACGAAAACTCTTTGGTGCAGAAAGTTAAAACAACAAGTGTAGTAAGACTGTTGTATAGTAATATGTACAGTAAACTTAAGGAGTTTTAAGACACATATTGGAGTTTTTTGTGTACTCCATGGTACCTATATGTGAGATAGGCCTTACCATACAGTATTTAGAAACCAAAATATATTTTTTGTTACAACTCCTCAAAAATTGACCAATTGCCACATTACCGCACTGGGTGAGGTAATTATTACGATAACTACCTCGGAAGTACTCCACAATCGAGTCGCTACTCTATCAAACATACCAAATACAATATACAAACCGAAAAATACGATTAATATAGGTAGGTATTGAAAGATGTTGTAATTACTTCTAATTAATAGTACTCGTACTCATACCATTTATTGGTTTTTATGTGTTACAATTGGTCTTTAGTAGCTAATGGCACGCGTCGGTTAAACATACATTTGAGACCATGTACCTAAGAATATTATGTACCGCTCTTATGATAGACATAACGTCATGGACTGCTGTTTTAATTATTATTTTCTCGCAGATGTAACAAAAAAATATCATGTCTAATACGTGCGGAAAGACCAACGTGTTGCACTCGTGAATCTACAACACTCCCCTTCAGCACGTGTTGCGAAGTAACGCTCGTTGTGACTTTGGCCGTTCCCGCACTAATTAGATAATCTGCTATTGACGAGACCAGTGTTTCACAGGTGTTTTACTTGATTTATCTTTGTTATTGCAAGTACCTGCACACCACACGTAGGTACATGCTGTCTTTTGATAAGATAAAATGCAAACAATTGTGTTTCCAATTTTGTTTGTATATAGGTATAGTTGTACCTTTATAGGTACTTGGTATCCCAATACTCACCTTTCTCTATAAAAATTTACCGATGCTGTGGGTTCGGAAACGAATTCTTCTCAATAAAAACGAGGCCACAGTATTTGTTGCTCGACTTGGGACTTGATAAATGATCCGGACGGCGAAATAAACCTTGCTACGTTTCCTTCCTAAAGGAGAATAATTTTGCACGACTGCTGTTTTGGAAATGTTTTTATTATTTAAGATGTAGGTACATTTCGGGCGGGCGCCTCCTTATCTAGTACCACATAATACTCTTATGTAGTTTCATATTTTAGTTTGTTTATGTTAGGATAAGTACCGATATATATTTCTACATGAAGTTATCAAAGAGGTTTTCTATAGTTTCTTTCAAATATATTCCGCACTGTTATTAGGTCCTATGATACGGTATACTACACACTATCATCATGTAGGTAACATTACATTGGCTAATGTATGATAGTAAAGGAAGTTTTCTGATGCAATCTCTTTTAAATGAAGCTTTTGAATATCAAGTTTAATTTGAGTTTGAGATACTTTCTTATCTACCTTATAATAAAACATTTGATTGAACACACAAAAACCTACACAAACGCGCCCCCCTCCCCACAAACACACATCACCCATATAACTTTCCCACTTAAGTAAAGAGCGATCCATGTAACGGTTTTCAGTATCAAAGTAATGGGTTTACCTTCAAAACATCCGTCTTCGTCGCTTTTATTCCTAGTCTGCTCCTGTTAAATTTGCACCGTTCACGGAAACGAATTCAGAATCTAATGAACGTACCATTTCTTATTTGAAATAGCTCTATATCATTCGCTATCTACCTTACAGCACGGACTCCTGGGTGGTCGGGTAAAATTGAACTCATTTGGTCGAGAGATAAGGTTGGAAGTGGTGTTTTTGTTTTGCCTAATATCAGAGGCTGGAGTTTGCTTATTTGCGATGCACATCACGAGCACGTCCTCATCGAGCATTCAAATAGAACGCTAATGACGATGTTTTGGGTGGTTGCCGAATGCACCAATAACACGGCTATTGTGTTTATCTATCATACATGCAAAATGTTCGCAGGTATTACGTTTTAGATAATGTGTGTATTGACTTTACTGATGTTACCATTTATTCAACATGGGCGTATTTGAACGCTAACAAGTTACGAATACTTTTTGTGTATCAGTATATTTCAATGAAGAGCGGACGCGTAGAGTATGGTAGAGTACGGTGCGGCGGACTATAGGCAATGTAAAGAAATTGAGACAAATGATACCTCTAATTGGGATAGATAGACTGCAGAGATCCAGATGCAGTAGATTCTTAGATAAGTTCAAGTACGAAAACTAAGTAAGTACCTAGTTTTCGTAAAAACAAGGCTTAATTAAGTATACGGAGACTTCGTCAGAGTCGTTAAGAGTTGGTTACGTGAATTATATCGGGCTATACCTACTTATAAATCTGTAAGGCTAGTGACATTTCATTCTAGGGCTATGAACTAGGTGCTAAGCTACCAAGTAGGTTTTAACGGAGGTTGAAATCTTTTCAATTTTCGTGTCTTTAGTACAGAGTATGTACAGTCGCGAACCTTAATTTGGGATCCACTTTGACACATTGAACAACTTTGTCATGGTCATTATAATCTCAAGCCAAAGAATTTAAATGCCCAATAAACTCTCTCATACGAGTACCTCTATGTACACGTGAGGTAGAAAAACATTCGGGTATGGGGTAAAATCTGTATCAGATGTACTTTCGCGTATCGTCGTCTATAACCGAATAAAACCGAAGTCTCCTTTATAAGCTGAATGTTTTTCTAAGTGCTCACGGACTGTTCTCCCATTAAAATAGTACAAATGAAAGAGAGTTTCCATGAAACTATTATTAAGTTTACTTTGTAATTGAGTTGATCGGTATCGTAATGAATACTATCCTATAACTTTCTCGCCCCTTAGGAATTAATTAGTTAGTATTGTACTGATTGAAATTACTAAATGGTAGAAAATCTATAACTTCGAGTGAAACAGTACTAGTACGTGTAGGCGATAAAAGTGTAAGACTGGGACTACAAGCGCCGGTTCCAGCACCGGTTCGGTTGGTTGCAGCCAATCACGAGGCGCTAACGTCAAGTGGGGGGAGGGCGGAACGCTTGTGATTGACTGCAGAGAACCGAACCGGCGCTGGACTGGAACCGGCGCATGTAGTCCAGGCCTTAAGGAGAGTTTCAGCGTTAGTATGTAGGGAGTCGAGGTTATAGTGGTCCCAAGGGGGTTATTTAATTATACCCCAATTACTAAATTAGGTGGGTGGACTTTTTAGGCATGCAAAATTAGGCTACCTGCCGTTATTTCCGCCAAGGTCAGACATAGTTTGTCACAAAGTGACTTGCATAACGAGTGTAGGTACACGTGATTTTTGCTTAGGCCGTTGTTTTCAGTACACCGTGTAAGTGATGGTAAAATAGGTAGTTAAAAAGTGGCTATAGGTAAAATAGTTTATTCGCGTTTATACTTACAGAAAAGGGTATTCTGATCTAAAGATCGTTGAAGGTTTTTTATTTACGACTAAACCCTAGTGGTCGAGCTATAACCATATATCTACTCGTATATTCAAGCTATAACCATACGATAAGCAAGCAAGCAAGAGAAGATTTAAAGTAAAACTTACGGAAAACAGTGAGTTGCTTCTCGCTTGAGGCCTTGGTGTAGATGGGCGTGTCCAAAGACACCTCGCACGAGTAGGTGCCGCTGGCTGCGAAGTCCAGATTCTGGAGGATTATGGAGTTCTCTGTTGCAAGGGCGACCTGGAAGCAAGAGATGGGACTGTTAGCCTATATGACAGCAGCAAATAAATTCAATAGCGATTTCAACTTTCGATCGATTAGACGTATCTTTGTGCTGATGGACCTGTTTTTTTTGTAACGGGGCAAGCTTCCTCCCAGACCAGGTATGTGGGATTTTTACTCACTAAAATGGCTTCGATGGCCGACCTCGTGCATATTGGAGGGCTCCGGGATCTACGAGGAACGCAGCGGTGCCCTCGTAGCATTGCCTTGGGCTCTTCCTAGGAGGTGTATATTCCAACTCCTAGTTCCTCCCGTCATGCTATGGCCGCACGCTGCTTCCCTAGGGTGGTCAGTCAATGGACGGCCAAAGCCCCACTTTAACCGCCCGCGATGACTCCTTTTAGTCGCCTCTTACGACAGGAAGGAGTTACCGTAACTCTGTTTTTCGCCCGAGACTACAGGGCTGGTGCTGATGGATATGGTGACACTTGTGACCTAATTTAGGACCTAATGAATAATGACTATTTATAACTTTGATCTAAGAGACGTTAAAGTAGCGTAGCGACATATAGTAGATGTTCATTCTTCTCAAAATAAAGTTCAGAATTTAAATTGCCAATGATGATGCTATTATAAAACTTGTTTACGATTATTAGCGTCTCGTCCCGGATTCGCACCGGTTCATGTATATTAAAAATACCTTTCTTTGGGAATTAATCTATGCCTCAGTGAGAATCTGAATAAAATCCCTTCATTCGTTTCCAGGATTAGCATTCAGAACATGCAAATATACTTTAGTAGGTAAAAAACCAAAACTCATCACAAACAGTATCTTAACCTAATTTCGTGAACCTAACCTACCTATTTATGGGGATAGCAAAAACTTGGTAACAATTTCACTATTCCCTTGTTATCGCAATAACGACCTTTAATTATATGCAGTACAGAAGGCCTCCACCATTTCCCTGAGTGACCCGGCACTGAGGCCGACCTGTTACGCCCTCCGGAGCCCGGAGCGCGGAGTCCGCGGGTAAACGAGCGGCGCGCATGCAACGGAACGTAGGCACGCCGAATTAAATTATAAGTTGCTCCTGCATTCCGTTGTTTGCGATTCTAGATGGGAATAATGAATCCAGGCACTCTCAGATAAAGCTTTATTATTTTCTGTAATCTTCTTCTTGTCTTGTTGGCAGTAGCCACACTTATTGTCAGAGTTGTTAAGGCCTATGGGCCTCTGAACAACTGTTAGCTGGGACAGATAGTTTGACATGCTCTCCGAGCCACGGTGGGGCTCACATGAAAATTTGCCACTCATGTTTTCTGGGTTCTCACCGTGCCCAACGTTGCTTAACTTGCACGATCACTTTCTGATAATGTTTGCACCTAGTCTAAGTAAATGCTCTTTTAAAACCTTAAACATTTTGATTACTTTTTGATATTTAATCCAAATATGGAAAAACAGACTTATAGCCATTATTTCTTTTACGTATAACTTTAACACTAATTTTCTCTTTTATGACACTTTTATGACTTAAATCCAAAGAATCAACACTAGTAAATAGAGCATAAAATCAAGACACTTTCAGTATCTTGTTCAATTTTATTATAATATTGCAATAACATCTTCTCGGTTCTGTTATCTATGTTAGCAGCAGCAAGGAGTAGTTTAGCTCGGCGACTCGAGAACGTGTGGGTAGTCGTAATTAAAACGCGGGCTTTCTGCACTTATGAACTCTACTGCAACTTTAGACGTCCGTCAGTTGCACGAAAGGTCCTGAGAGTTCAAACTCCATTAAAACAAACTCCGTTATCACTTTCTATGTCATACCATACCATAGTTCTGGAAAATTGTCGTGGAGTCAGATGGGAATATGTTTCTCCACGAAAATTCCCATCTGGCCCCACTTGAGGGCATTGCGGGGGCGGTATATGGGGATACACCGAATTTTAAGGCAAGGCCAGTTGGTAACAGTTGGTCGTATGTAAGAATTAGTTGTAGAGAATTGATGAATATAATTTTCTATTTTGTTAATTAGTAGCTGTTGGGTTTCCGGTGTATAAAAATAAAATTTTTAAATTAAAATTTTAAGTAATTCCAGCCAGAGAGCGTATAATTAATTAATACTCGCCTGCCTCCGGAAAGTGCGGGAAACTTTGCCTTAAAGTGCCTATCATTTTAAATGCTGATTTGGAAAAGTTTTATAGCAATAGGTACGAGAGTTACAAAGTTATCTTTATTTTATTCGACTGTTATTGCGCCTTTGGCAAAATATCTTTTATTTTAGTCAAATGGGAACCTGATAATATTAATGGATTGCAAACATGGAAATAAATACTCGTAGGAGGAATTTGACACGAGTTTAAGTGTAAACAGTAGGCCTAGTTGTGAAAGTTATCTATTACTGACCTCTTCATAAATACGCCCTAACATGTAAGTAATTATTATACCAGACAAGCAAACAGGCCACCTGATGGTAAGTGGTCACCGTCGCCCATAGACATTCACTTCACTGTTTTATTATTAGAGAGTTCTTGATGCGCTTTTAAAATTGAGGACTAAGATGGATTGCCTCATTTGCTCGAAATTACGCTGGCTCTCTTATCCTTCAACCCAAAACAGAAATGCAAGCATTTCTGCTTTACGGCAGAAATAGATGAGAGGTACCAACACAGATAGCAGGTACCAACCCAGGCGATCCTTCACATCAGGATCTACCACCTGTTAACATAAACTTAGTATTTTGAGATTCATCCTACGTACTTACATAAATGTAAGTTATGTAACATTTGCTACAATATCTTAATTTACGCCAAAATGGTAGTTGCTAGCAAAGTTACAGAACAGTGTGGTCAACCCAGCAGAAACTGAGGAACAAAACGTACATTAGCAACTTTAGTGCGGTAACCCTACACGTAACGTTGACCCGGAAAATTAACTCCATTACTGGCTTCGCCGGCTCCGCGGCCGCGGCTCTGGATTTCAAGGTGTGCTCGTAGATACCGCTTTAGCTCGATAGGAAACCAGCAACACTTTCGGGATTGGTGATCCCATCCTGATTATTCCTACAATTGACATAATTTACGCCAAACCATTCGGCTATTATACGGGTATCATCTGACAATGTGGTTAAAAGAACGTTAAAATATATTTTTGTTTTCTCTGGGTGAATGTTTAAATATAATGCCAACACGTATTTAATTTCTCTCGTCGCCAATTTGATTTTTCAAATTCAGATATTTCAACCTTTGGTCGGTCGTCCGTTAGGCGTTTAAACAATTAGGTCTACAATCCTTTAGGTTTATTAAGTTTAGATTTACCAAATTTATGTTTTATAATTGTAAATGTAGATCAGGTAATCGTTAGTGATTTGTTTCGTTCTTATTTATTATATACATTTATGCCAAGAAACTTAGATTTTGAGATATGTAACCGTTAAAATTCTAACTATCTTAAGTGTTGACTTCTCATTCTAGAGTTATGGACAGCATAGGTTCTAAAGGAGGTAGAATTCTCAAGACGCTTCATGCAACTGGTGGATAGTTAATTAATTATCTGATGGATTCGTAAGCACTAGACACCAAAATAGCGCTCCGCCTTCCTACGACTCCTGGCTTGGCGGTCTCATAAGCAGGTCCAACAGTTCCTGCCCTAAAACCAGCCTAATTGTGCTCATATCATATAGGCGTATTTATTAAATGGTCTCGGTTATGGAAGGTACTTACCAAATCTTGTGAAAAGTATAGATAACCGAAATAATCTTCAAATACAACAAATACAAATAAATTTATTTTGCAACTTAAATTAATACAAAAGTGGTTGATGTTCTAAATCCCGCACTAGGATACCCTGTGTCGCGGGATTTAAGCTCTTCTATGTAGGTACAATTTTGATTTATAAAGGAAAAATAAATAAATAAAATAAATGATAATAAAAATTGTGAGGGTGCGTGTTAGAGTGTGTGAAAGTGTGTGGGTGTGTGACTGCATGACTAGTATATGTGTGTTTACTCATTCTCCAATTTCCAACACTTTCTCAGTGCTGTCATAGTCCAAGGTTGCAAGCCAGGTGGTTAGAGATTGTTTGCACCTATATCGTGTTTGATTAACAATGTCTCATCATTGTTAATCAAACACGATATAGGTGCAAACAATCTCTAACAAATTACTCATAATTTGTTTACATAAATACGGTAATTTGTTTGTATAAATACGGTCCAAGATAGCGCTTGATTTCATTTTGAAACTATTACAAACGGTTGTAATACAGGCATATTTATAGCTTTCACCTACACGGTCATGGGTACGTTCAGAATTGAGAGCCAGTTTCCATACTATTATATAATATACTCGTACACGGCATTTATTCACAGTCTACTGTTATAAAAAAGATGATGTTGTTAATAGGTATTAGTCACCCTGGAAAGTGAATCTGGGACTACATGACTACAGCTATGTTATACCCACAATATAAAGAGATACGTAACATACAAAACCACTATCAACCAAACCAAAAATCAAACTATTATGAACTCAATGCACTGTCTGATTTAATTAGGTACTTACGTCCCATCGAAATCATTTATTTTTATTACTAAAATCACAAACGAAAGCTGTTAGTGTCCCAGTGAGGTTTCGGTTCTAAAATTGTCGTTAGGTCTACTCGTAGGTCGGAAATAAATAAACACGGTAATTTCGCCCTTCCGCGCAGTTTGCGGGTTTTAACTTTTCCCCGGGGAACCGTCTTCTTTATCGTTATCTGTGTTTGTTTAGTCGGAACGGAGAAAAACTTGGGAAATAAGTTATGAGAGCATGTGGGCGTAGTGCCTGAAAGGCTGGATACTTAAGGTCTGGATACAATTTCAGGATCCACTATGTATAAAAAGAAATGTACAGTTTTTTCGAATACTAACGCAAAGCGAAAGCTAAAGAGCAGACTGCAACGATTTTGAAACCCAATCGAACTTAAATTGTGGGTTCACCCACAGAAAACTATTTTTCGGTTTTGTAGATTCTGATGTCTATGGTTTCGGTCCGCTTCCGTTTCAAAATCTCTGCAAGTGATAAAGGCGCGGCGAAGACAAATTGTGAAGGAAAAAAACCTCCGAATAGGTCAAGCAGAAATGAAAGATTTGACCCAATCAGTGAAGGTCTCTTCGCCCTACTAGTGGGGGCGTAGATAGGCTGGTTATGATGATGCCTAAGTAATATATACCAACACACAAAGTAAAAAAATTGGAATAGGTAATTATTACGCAATTTATGAAAATACGAGGATTCGCTGTAGGTACGTGAAATAATACGAGGATTCGCTGTAGGTACGTGAAATAATATAACTTTTCCTTTTGTTCTCAAAGTTTTCCGCTACAGTTAAAAACAAACTGAATCAATGGGGAAAAGTTTGCTCATACAAGCAAAACAAAACTGATCATAATATTGCCCGTTTATATAGATAAGCGGATACCTTTTTTGTGGAACATGGAGGCCTGTGTTTAAGCTTTTAGTGGTGTATGAGCGATCTGCGTTATCAGGATAAAAGCTAAAATATACCTGAGTAGGCACTGGTCTGGTACAGATGATTCCTAATTTTTCAAGGAAGCCCGCCTGGCTATACGCATTTTCGCCAAAAGTGACCGTTTTTTCCGGAAATGCGTACAGTAATTTCAACTAAAATTCAACTAGGGTTATTAATGCTATAGCTTAATTTTTTTTTACTTATCCTTTCGGAGTACTTTCGGGTAAGTTTTTAATAAATTGTTGCCTCTTGAAAGCTTGATTCGGCTTACAGTTAATGTTCTAGATCTAGCACCAAGGTCGTAACCCAAAGGAAATTGATTTCGGAGTTATCTTGAGGACACATTGCAGGATTATGAGACTTAGGACTAAGGATTATGAGATTTCAGTTAGGGGAGCTGGTCTTGAGGGTAAACGGAGGGGGATCTGAACACTCACTCATCTACACAGATGGAGGCTCAATCTCAAATGAAGAATCTGGCTTATACGGTCTCTTTGATTGTTTACTCACATTGAGCACGGCTCCGGGCGTGGTGAAGTTTCTATAAGGCGGTTTTCGGTCCCTAATGTACTGGAAGATCTTGGTGCCGTGGCGCAGGAAGACGACCTTGTCCAGCAGGTGGGGCGGCACGTCGTGCACGCAGCGGAGCCGCACCGATCCGCCGCGTGACGCCCACCGCTCCATCTGGAGCTCCACCCGCACTTCGGTGTGCCCACGCACTGCAAAGAACAAAGAAAATTTGCTAAAAAAATAATCCCACTAACGATGGGTTATAAGTTATAAGTTTGACGCATATGATTGTCTGTGGCTTCATATTTCTCTCTACCCACCACGTTTATTATTTTTTGTGTTTTATTAGACTCAGGGGAGTCACTAATGCGTGACTTGTGTTTTGTAGTAGGTACTTTATGACTGTTGGTATCTTGTAGGGATTTAACCTTCCGTGGATTGAGTTCGTTATTGGTCCTGAAGCTAGATTATGTTTTTAGATTAACTATATGTTTTACTACCCATCACACAAAAGTATCAGCCTAAAAAAAATCAAATGTAAAGGCAGTTACTGTATTTTAGGAATAACTATACATTTATGTATTGGTGTTACAATTGTAGACTCGCCTAAAATGTTGCTATCGTGAAGACAAACGTAAGAGGAAAAAACCTCACATAACGTTTGATTATCTCTTGTAAAATCCCCTGGACCGCGCGTCCTGTCTAATGGGTGCTTTGTATAATTTTATGGCACCACTCTATATCGACCGTAAGGCCGGTTATCTCTGCATCTACACAAAGGTAAAAATTGAGTGCGCAGTACTGAAATATGTTTATGTATTAAGAGTACCTATATATAGTTTAAGAAAATTTCCAATCGAAAATCGGATAAATACTTTTATGAGTTTTGTCACAGTTATGAAGCTAATTTCAGCATTGTTAATGCCTATTTACTTATAACTTGGAAAATCAATGACATAGATTCTGGGATGGCCGTTAATTTTAGCTAAAATACGAGTAGCTCGCTAAACGAAACATTCCGTTCACTCGTACACATTTAGTACTTTTACGAGTGAGCGTGACAGCTTCATTTAGGTTAAGCTTTAGTTTGGCGACTACCCCGGAATCGAAGTCTATAAGAGGAATATTCTCGTCTGCGTTATAAAATGAAAACGGGACGATATTTAAACACTTATAATGTTGGCGTCATGAAAGTAAAGCGCAAAATGGAAATGAAATGCTATCGAGTAGTTCATATCACTTTAGGTCCCTCTCGCGCGCGCGTCGGAGACATCTCAAGGCAGAACGGTGTCCTTTTTTATGACCTTTGTCACGTTTTTCATAAATTGCCTCGGCTCGCATATCTTGTCGTGATCAAAGAAAACACAATACGGCATGCAGTGGAATGACATATTTTCATTTCATTCTGAACCCTCCGCACTTCGAGGAACAGTGCTACTTTCGTTAGGTAATGCGAAAATTGTGTTTGCTACGAAGTGTGTAATGTTCCAGGGTACGCTTCTGCAAATTCGAGGTTTACGACAACACGTTTTACATTTCAACTTGGTGTTATTTAGAAAACAATAGGTAGGGCTACCTACTAAAGATGTGGCCGAGATAAGCACGAAAAGTTTTCGTATAACAAATTTCTGTTATTCAAACGCTCTCAGGAGAGCAATTCTTATACATATGGAAAAGAATATGTAGGTACTTATACCTACTTACGTAGGTACCCAGATATGAATAAATATAAATGTCTAACTACAGCTACCGCCGTTAAACGTAAGCAATGATCAGGGTTTGCGCACTAAACAAGTGTGTTTGTCGCTATGACGGAAGGAAGATTTGGCGGTAATTAAGGGTAATTTCGATAACGCGATTGGTTCGTTTGACAATTATGAAGTGAGCCAACATGCACAAACTAACTTCACTCAGCTCTCATAAACTGTGGTGGCAACTAATCTACCTATATAAGGTGTAACAAAAAAAACCAATAGTCCCGAAAGGGGGGTGTTCAGTATCCATAACTGAACAAGTTTCACTAATGAGGCTCTGAAATCGCGAAAAAATCAGCTGTTTCATACATTTCGGTCGTGTAGGTATTGAGGTTTTGAATGGAACAGCTGATTTTTTCTCTCGCGATTTTAGAGTAGGCCCCATAGAGAATGTCAGGGCTATAGGGGGTTTTTGTTACACTCGGTAGTATACCTACTTAACTTCCGTATGCTGTACAAATATTAGGGTATCGTACCTCAAAATTCAACTGTCTATACACGTCCGAACTACTCCAAGTGTATTATTGATTTAGACAAAAGGCTTCTTTAAAAGCTAGATCTAGATCTATAGGTACCTACAATACGTATGCATCAGTATACCGAAACAAGATTTACTCAATATTTAAATGTGGGACCGGCGGGAACTGAATGGCGATGTAATATAATGTGCAATCAAGTAGAATGGAGGCGCTTCTTGGAAAGGGCGCATCCGTCTTGCGTGTCATAAACCATTCTCGCTGTTTTATGGTTTGCACGGCTTACGAGTTTTACTGCTACACTGCAACTTTTCACTTGTTACGTGACGGTACTATTAAAATATCTATGTTGTTTAAATAATTAGAAGCTTTCTTGTGTTGCTGTTATGTTTCGAAAACTAAAAAAAACCTGACAGGTACTGAGACTGGGCAGGTTCGGTGGCACAACTGGATATTTAAATCCATATGCTTTACACAAAGGTGGTACTCGTATATTACCAGCTTTGAGAGAAGTCATACAAGTACCACATGCGTTAAGGGACGTACTCTCATCAAACTGCTCTGCGTCAAAAGCCGCAGCCAACGTTCTCACTTGTGTAGCAGCACATTTGCGTACATCATTTTGAAACTAAAGTCGATCACAGACACCGCACACGGCATCAAACGGATTATTTAAACATTGTTTAGTATTCTTCGATCTGCACCACGATAGTGAACACTTGGCCCTTGAGGCTGATTGTTCAACAATGAAGCTCAATTGTTAGAACTTTGATATAAAATATCCACTTGTCCGGCCTCAACACTCATCGCTAGACGCTTACGAGGCATTCCAGACGGCCCAGCGACTGGCGAAGATGGACGCTTTGCATTTTCACTCCAGTCACTGTGACATGATTGAAATCGAAAATATAAGCAAAATGGTTAAAGTGGTAAATAATTTAATTTAAATATATATAGATTATTATCATATCGAAATGAGACACAAAACGAATTTATTTTAAACTAGTATGTCAATTGATTTCCAACTTCTTTGTCGAGCGGCGCGGGCCGCGGGATCCGCCATGTTTGTTTTTGGACGGCGAGTCTGTGTGAGCTAAGCTCTGTTGATAATTTTGTAAAAGAGTCAATTATTGCCAAAACAGTGATTTTTGTCTTAAACGGTTGATGCGTTGCCGCTCTGCATGTGACATTGCCGTTTTTCGAATTTGTTTGCGGTTTCTTTTCAGGTTCCGACATTTGCTGCGAGCCATGACGTAACAACTGATGAAACTTGTCAATTATTTCCAACTGTTGAAACCAGATGCGAAATGAGACCTCGTTTTAAGTAGCGTTTCGATACTTAAAACGAGTAGTTCCAAACTTATAGAGAATTTATTATAAGTCGATAATTTTTTTTGGCCAAAAAAGGGGCCCTCTTCGGAAAGTTGTAGCTAAGCGGAGAACCAATGTTTTAGTTATTGTTAGGTATCGTTAGAACGGCGCCGAATGACTTTATCCAATGGTATAACTTCCATTTTGATAGGGTAAATAGTTCAAGACCTATTGGTATGGTGAAAGTACACAATTTCGTCACGTCAATTTCACTCATATACAAAGCGAGTGTGTAAGACATGAAATAGATTCCATGTCAAAAAATATTCAATGCAAACAACACCTTGTACATTTTCAGGTTTCACTGGCTCCCACACTAGGATACTTTGTGTTCTTGGGGTCAGTTATATATAGATAAGTTTAATGTGTCATAAAATACATTATTAAGATTGCAATTCTGCCCCAAAAGTGGCGAAAAGATAGAATGATTATTTTTGCAGATTCTGTGTAGATTTTATTCTTAAATTAATATAACATGGTAGGTAACTGTAACTATACTTATTTGAAACCGCAAAGTTTTGCATTTCCATCGGTAGCCAGAGGTACTTTTGTCGCGGATTTCCAGCGCCAGCGCGTATTTTATGCATGCAAAGAAGATCGGCGAATTGAAACGCACCTGTACATTTTAAAGCGGGATAACGAAAAATAAATTTAGAATTAGTGACATTTTATTATTAAACCAAGAACAAATTATGGTAAAAGAAATATAAGATTTGAAGGAGCACAACTATATAACAATCTACCGGCAGATATCAAAAATACAAAATCTTTCGATTTATTTAAAACTTGTCTTTGATATAGTACTTTTTGCAACTACCCACATATCAACATTTATTTAAGTTTTAAGTTTCTCTTTTAAGTGAAATGTAATTTCTTGGAGAAATTAAATGATCTTTAACCACAAACGTGATTATTTTAGTTACTTGATTTTATACAATTTCGTTACCAATTTCTTAGTAAATATTTACCTTTGCTAATCATACATTTTGTAATTCAAGACTTTGAAATATAAATATGCTATATGGGTGCCACGACATGATCGATCGGATAGAACAGAAAGATTAATATTTTAATATATATTAAGATTTTAAGTAAAGGTTAAAATATAAGTCCCAGCTACTGGTATACGTAGTATGATTATATTTGTCAGACATTGCCGACACTCAAATACGACTACGGCCATAATAATAATAATAATTACAATAATAATAACTTTTCATAACGTTCCTACGTGCGGCTGTGGTAAGTATGAAATACACTCCGATTTTTCTTCTTGTAAGAAGACATTGTGTGAAAACGTCATAAGTGCGTTACATGACATTTTCCTCGGTCTCGAGGAAAACGGCCGACTGAGACAATGTCGTGTAACGTTACACGTACCATTCTTGTAAGAATAGAAACTATGGAGAATACTGCCAGCAGTTTACGATGTACGAGTACGTGTTTTGTATCAAAATTATGGTGATAATGTCACTGTGATGAAAAGTTGAGTGTAAATACTGTAGTTATTACACTTCTGGTTTTTATACACTTACATAAGTACATGCGAGTCTGAAAAGATCATCTTTTCTAAACCTTTAACCAAACATGTCGAATTTTAAGAGCATGTTTATGTAGGTTTATTATATATTTTCAGTGTTGGAACTTATCGGTTTGTTCTTAAAATATCTACTTAGCTATATACTACTTACTATTACTAATTACTCTTCCCAATTGTTTTCCTAGTGAAATAATGTTCATATTAGTTGCAAACATTTTTAATACCTACTTACATACCTATACTTCTGTGATATTAGTAGAGATATACTTAGCGTTAGACATGAGCGTCATTTGTTTTGTGGCTAGGACGTTGGACTCCTGTTCGAAACCATGCAGTGTCTGTCATGTACCAATGAGTTTTACGGTTTTTTCGAAAGACTACGTACGGTGAAGGAAAACATCGTGAGGAAACCTGCACACTGAGATAACCAGTGTGTGAAGTGGGGAAGGCAATGGTAAACCACACCATTAAATCTGCCAGGAGAGTCGTTCTATGTGATTAATTCCTCAGAATGATCACTACCCTCAGCAATGAGGAATACGACTTAGTGACTCGTACTTAGCTTCGCTTTAAGATACGAAGTTTTTACGGTCTGTCAAACTATCCAATAGTTATATCTACCTATACTCAACGTAAATACCAACAAAATAAAAATAATATAAATACGAATGAAGCTATAAATGGTGGCCCGTTTGCTCGTCTGCTTTCCTAATTTAATAAAAACATAGAAATACATATAGGTAAATATACTATTTCATAAAAAAAACTCAGACGAAAAAGACGTGAAAACGGTCTTAATTCGAGGTTAAAGGGGAACGCTTTGGTTTATTAAGTATTTTCTGCTTTCGTAAAGAAATTTAGTGTAAATAACCAGAAAGTACAGTTTCATTTTTATAGGTTTACTGCGGGAAAACTGCTTTATCCTTTGCGGGTTGTAAACGTAAACCTTTATGTATATTGTTCGGCCCCTTGATGATATTCGAAACATGGTAAGGTTTTAGTATCTCTAAATAAAATACGTTTTTGTTAGTAATCATCTCGATCTTGTTGAAAATGGACGTGTTCTAAACCAAGATCAAAGTAAGGAAGATATAAAATATTGTATGTTCCTACTTGGCTAAATGTGTGGAGAAATGACAGCAAAATCGTCTGTGAGATATAAGTACCTAAGTTGAGTTTGCTAAAACAAATGACGCCGCCATCGTTCCTAAAGATTAGGTTTGTGATATGTCATATGATTCAGCGAAATGTTTGTTCGAAAAACCTACTTATTTCGATTTCCACGCCGTAAAATGTGTCTAAAATTAAGGTAAGTTAGGACATAGATTTTTTTTATAGAGATGTACTTTATTAGGTAGGAATTACAGTTTTAGGGAATAAGAAAAGCAAATAAATTAATAAAACATAAAAAAACGTCTTCAAATTACTAAAAAGTTACAAATAAAACAAAGGTATATTTGGAGTCTGTGTTAGCCATGCGCTACCCGTTGCATCGCACAAAACGAACCTCCTCCTTTTTGAAGTCGGTTTAAAATAAAATTTGTAAAATAAAGATAGTGAGATAAAAGAATGTCATGGATTAAAACCCAGGTGTATACGGCAATGAATTATTGAGACGTTCGGGGTTTAGCAGAATTAATATTTTATGGAACAAGAGCTCGACCTCGTAATTTTATTTTTGGATTCAAAGCATAATAAATTATTTGTTTACAAACCAATTCATGCTACTGACTGACTACATAATCACAAGGTTTGACCCGAATTTTAATAAAAGTTCAAAAAACTGGTCATATAAAATAACGTTAACCGTAAAGCAGTTTATATTGCAAGCTAACAATCACAACACTACAAACTAGTCTAGAGATAATGAAGCCTGATAAATAATAACACAATTTCTACCTCTAGTAGAAATTCCACCTGAAATTCTCTAAATTTCAGGCGGAATTTCTGAAAATTCAATCAGGGACCGAAAACAACATTCGATACACAAAATAATTCCAAACAACGGTAACAAACTTGCAACGAAATTCGTTTCGCAATTTTAAACCTGGGTTCAAATGTCACACAAGTTAAATCGAAAGGCTGTGGGTTTGTGAGCAACCAATTCCCGTAGGGGTCTGCCATTCGAATAGGTACAAGGAGCATCCTCCGGTCATTATATGTATGTAGGTATATGTAGATAGATGCCCGATCTTCTGCAGGGCAGGTCTCCATTGTCCTTCAACAAAAGACTACTTACTCGCACATACCTACCTATACGAGTATGTACTCTACAGTTAGCTTTACATACATTATTATCAAAAGTGGACAATTCGGAAATGCACTAGAAAATTTATGTTGATGTAGTAATTCTAGAGACATACAATTATATTCTTAAAATATGGATTATCATTTATATGATTATTATGTACTGTTTACTATTGTATTTATTGTTTACTATCTATTATATATGTTTATTTATTTATATTATGTATATCTATGCATTTAACTATTTTAGTATACCTATATATTTATTTATGTATATCATATTACTTTTATTTTACTATATTTACTGTATATTAAGTAATAGTAACCATTCTCATATGCTCACACTACACTGTCGCTAATCTCTTTAATGTCCAATTAACTTCAGAGGTTGCCTGGAAGAGATCGCTTTAAGCGATAAGGCCGCCTTTGTACATATCGTGTTATTATTCCTGTAGTATTTACTTTTCCTGATTTTGTGTACAATAAAGTGTTTCTATCTATCTATCTATTATTTGTCGATTTGAACTTTGACTTGGCTATGCACCTTTGGCGAACCACACCTTTGACAAAAAATGTAGATATTCATGTTTTTACAAAAAGCCCCTTTGACCAATTGCAACCAGCCGACCCGTCAGTCGCACGAAACGTCTTTAAAGTTAACTATCCCTTTATACGCTATTCTAGATAGAAATGACACGATACTTAAGGAGGCCTTAACATTAATGACGTTTCTAGCAACTCACGGTGAGTTTGGTAATTTTAAGCAAGTAAGTAATAAAACAGAAATTAATTTAAAACGTAACATCACCGTATTAAAATTCATACTGCGTACCGATAACTGCCGAGAGATTCCCTTCTATTACAAAATCTGGGTCTGTTATAGTTATGTTCCTGTTCGTAGCCTGCGGCTGGAAAATTCGACCCATTTTGCGGCTCTCATCTATAATTTAGAGTCAATGCTTTCCGCTCTCTTGACTGGCTTATATAGGGCTTTCAGTTGACCGCAGATCAAGCCTATTGCGTGGAAGATCACTTCTGGATGAGGGTATCCCGACCGAGGGAACCTAAATAGAGCAAATATCTATTTGGATTTGAATGGAGGTTAGTAATGATTTTGGTTCTTTTATGGGCAAGGATCTTCTTATGGTCGTATTATAGGTATTTATTTTAGTAATAAATATCATGTAAAAATAATGATACTGATATCGTGGACATAATTCGTAACTTATACGTTGAGAAACATTGTCTTACTACTATGGAAATATTTATTTTCAATCGGTTTGTTATTTCAAAATAAGTCCAGAAAAACATAAATATGTGTTTTTTTGGTGTCTAAACCCTATATACACATCTTGGAAAGCAATAACAATAAAAACAGATGTGAAATAAAAAAAGTCAGGTGGCTACACATCTAAGGCGATACCCCCGAGAGTCATAAGGGCATGTCCCTTCCGCAGAGTACCTAAACCTTTTTCTCTACCGCATCGAACTACCTAACTGGAATTTTATTTTTGCATTTCTTTTCTCGTTAAATTCATGTTTTTTAAAAACTTATAACTACCAGTTATTAGGGTTACCGAGTATTTTCAACAGAAATGTGACAAGGACAAATTGACATGCAACAGGTTTCTCAAATCAACATCGACGTAGACGAAAGAAAAATTCTGTTTTCCCTGTAATTAATTATTGACATAATAATTGATAAAATAGAAATCTGCCTGTTGATGCCTAAAGATATTCAAGGACATACATTAATTCTTTAGCATTGGAATTACATAGGTAGTGACTATAGGTACTAGGTAGGTATAATAAGAGCCAAGAACCTACGAATAGATATTTCCACGTGCCCAATGCAGTAGTTTCCCGGCGTCCATGTGAAAGCGTGCGCGAGGTACACTCGACCTACATTCCAAGACGTCTCTCCATTCCCTATCTGTTGTTGATGCAAATACCTCTTATGCTGCAGCCTTTATTAACATACATGTAACCTCTGCTGAGAAGGGATTAGAATAGGTTTCATGGGATCCATATTTTCACCTTACGGTTTTGCTTGGGTTTTGCGTATTTCGACAGTTTATCCGCCAAGTTCAAAAAAATGGGCGACGCACTGACTGTGCATATATTTATATGAATCATGAAGGCCCGCCCGCCCCTAGACTAATTTTTCTGTCTTCCTAGACATGAACCATTTCGAGCTAATTTCCTTCTCCCTATAATAACTCAAAGTATTTTTGACCTACATACACACTTGTAATTTTGTACGTCTATTAAGGCCCAATTACCTACAATCATATCATTTAAAATAAAAAGCTCAAATAGTTCAAATTATTTTTATATTTCTTTTTGTTACATAAAAATTTTTATATTTCTTTTTGTTATATGTGCATTCAATAAATAAATAAATAACCCTGACTCAGTTGAAAATTGATAAGGATATTTAGTCATATTCTCTATTTAAATAACAAATACTATTCTTCTTCTTCTTCTAAGCCTAAGGAATTATTCACATAGAACGACTCTCGTGGCAGTTTTAATGGGGTGGTTTGCCATTGCTTTCCCCAATTCACACACTGGTTATCTAAGTGTGCAGGTTTCCTCACGATGTTGTCCTTCGCCGTCAGAGTAGTCGGTAAATGTACGTAAGTCCTTCGAAGAAACCGAAAAACTCATTGGTTACCTACCAGTGCTGATTGGTGGATTTCACACGCCTTCGAAAACTTTTAATTTCCTCAGACATGCTGGATTCCTCTCGATGTTTTCCTTCACCGTTAAAGCAGTTGGTAAATATACATTGCCTGGTTTCGAACTCGGACCTCCCGCATGGGAGTCCGACGTCCTAGCCACGACGCCACCGACACTCTACTATACTATTACTTGATAACATCTATAGTAGTTTGTAAGTTGTGAGCAAAACAAGCGAAAGATGTTTTGCACAAAATTTAAAATAGATCTTAATACTTTGGATGGATCCCTGAACACAGAGCGAGGTCCGACTTGCACTTGGCCGGTTTTTTCATCCTTACGCATTATTCCTTTTATACATTTTCCAATGTAATACCAAATATTGACCAGCACTTCTTTTGATAGGTTGTAAAATCCAGACTTATCGTAAAGATTCCTTACGTCTCATAAACTTTATAACATTTGAATGACGTAGCTGCGATAACTTTATATTTTGAGGAATATCATTCTCGTAATTACTTATCAAGTCTGTCTGCTCTTATTTATAGCGAATTTTATCATTAACAGTAAGTATATAATACGAGTAATAATGCCGAACAACTGTAAAGAAATATAAGGGCCCATAAAGTTATTAAATAATAAACGACCGTAAGTTCCTTACCACATATCACACAGTAGTAACTTCCCACTCGTAAACATAACTTATCATACATTTTACATACATACATTACCTTCACGCAATGTAGGCAGAGAGAACGGAGCGCCACGAATCCCTGTCTTGGCACGCTTCTCTTGTTTCCTCTACAGTCATTCGTCGTTTCACGCATGCTCGTCGTTGGGGTCGTCCGCTCTGTATATTAAAATCTAAGAGCACTCTGTCAATCTGATCTTTAAAGATCAGTCTAGGACCACCCCGGCTTCTCCTTTTACTCACTTTCGCTTCGTATACCTGTTTCGTCACCCGTTCATTATTCATTCTTTCTATGTAGGGCATGTGCCCGAACCAACGGAGCATGACTTTTTTCATCTTATCGATGACACATACATTCAGACCAGCAATTCTATGTATCTATTCGTTGCGTATTCATTTATCATACATTTTACGAGAGTTACATTACGCGTCTATGTTAGATTTATGTAGGTAGTTTTTCTCAAAGGTGATCGGAAATGTGCTCAATACATTCAAATTTTGAGCCAGGTTAGTACACAGGGAAGTACTTCCTGTCTCAAAACCAAATACTTATTTTTTTTAAATGACGACAGTATTGGATTTTCATACATTTACTGGGCTAAGGCCAGGAATCCTCTTGTCTTTTGTTTTTTACTTTTTTAAATTCGAATTGTAACATCAAAACGCAGTTTGGTGTGGATTACGTGCACCGGTCGCGCGTCACCACCAGCGCGAGCAACTCCAGCTCCTACTGGCAACGCCACTTCTTTACTTTTATGGACGCCTAGTATTTTCGATTTGGAATTAGTATTTGGAATGTTATTTTTTATTATTTCCTAGCATTATTTGAGACAAACACTACACAAGCATCGGGCGTAATATGCATTTTTGGCCTTGGATCGTTAAATTTCAATATGATCCGCGGCCAGTAATGGCTAAATTCGTGGTCTCTGCAGTAATGTACTATTAAGATATATGTTGGTTTCCGGGCAATACCAATATGCTGTTTCAGGATTTCCTGCTGTCTGTCACTGATCATGAATTCCGTCCAACCGACACGACGCAGATATACAATTTACGCCCACAGAATTGTCTTTGCTACGTGACTACGGCAAGACGTATTCAGCGAGGCAGTGACTAATATGATAACCTGCATCATAAGACCGCTCTACAGATGGATCTAACTATATGTGAATACCTACGTATATAGTAAGATTGTGTGCGAATTGGGAGTTCCCTTTGCCCCCATGCCCAACATTTTGAGGAGGATCATGGTCACGTTCACGTACTTATAGAATTTTGAATAGATTATACAAAATATATGAAAGTGAAGCGGCGTAAAACACACAAAAGGTGAATTTCGATTCAATTACGAAGCAGAATCGACACAAATGCTAGATTAGTTTAAAGGGATTTTTGGATTCCAAGATGGGGGGGGGGGGGGGGGGGGGGTGTCATGACCCCTGTGAACCCTTCCCTTGGGAGCGCGCCTGCCATGCCCTTCCCCCTAAAAGAGAAAAGTTCACATCTCTACGTCAGTTTTATAGATACCTATTAAATGACGATTTCTGTGGTAAGGCATTTTAGAACAAATCAGTTGTATGATACGTACCAACTTTGTTTGCATATGACTACCACTAACGAACATCGAAACCATTAAAAATGTTTCAGTGTCAGCCAGATGAATGTTAATTGAAGTAGGAGGTACCTACTTATGTTATATCGTTATCCCACAGCTATTAATATAATATCAGCACTAAAAGTGCTTTTCAAATTGCATTTCAAGTTCCCTTTCAATAATTAACAAAAAAAACGGTCATGAGCGAGTCGACGCGGGCCTCGCCATATCTGTAGGGATCTGTACTATTTATAACGACTATTTGTAGGTGTTGCGCGAAAATAACTTTACTTATCATTTTTTTTACTCACAACTTACAAACTATATATGCTTAAGTTCCTACTGGTGTATAGACTATGAATCCTTTGTAATCTTACCTATTCTTATCCCCATACGAGTATTAGTATTTGTTTTTTATCCAATATTGTAGAAGCCAACTTTCAAGTTCCTAGATAATAATCGTTCATGAACTGGTGAATAAAAGTGGTATAAAATTGTCAATTTGACAAGCGCTTACGTTGTTAGGTATTTCTCTACCTACACCCCACGATGTAAACCCACACGATGGGGTACAATAATATGTATATTTTATTATCGACTCCTTTTACTTGTATAGAACCCTCTCTAAAAACCAATTTTACAACATTTTAAAGTCGATATTCAGATTTGGATCAAGGTAACACATGTTATGTGAAATTTTTATGTATGTTATTATATATTATTCAGTTTAGGCGCTAAAGCCGCGTGCGTGAAAGACGGGACGGATGGACGGTGTGGCGAGATCCCTAAAAAAGCTAGCGCAACAACATCATAACTCATAAACTTATCATAAACAAAGAAGCAGTTCCACTTCCATCGCTTCCCTTCGAGCTCGGGGCCATAAACATTAATAATTACTTAAACAGAAATAAGTATTGCAAGGGTGTTTCGTGTCGCACGGCTATTCGCATAATAGGAATGGGACAACGTTCGCTAAACTAAAAAAAAGTACAAAAACCGAATATAATTAGTATAATGGGTTGATCTACTTTTACAATGCTTGTTTGTTTATGGTTAAGTATTTCATTTACATTTTTATTTAATTTTAAGTATTTTTAAATAATAGAAACGTGACCGGATTTTCAAAGAATAATGTAAATCCTATAGTTTGTAAAACAGTCTTAGTTGTAGGTACTTAATTCCGTTTTTTAATTCCCATAAGTTAGACCTTCCTTTAATTCGTACTTAACAAAAAGAAGTGAGATCACACAAAAACATTTCTTGTAAAACATAGCCAAGTCTCGTGTATCTTTACTCGGAAAAAGTAATGAGGTGTAATATAGAGCCAAGTCCAACCTCTATTACTTTCATTAACGAGTCGCTTCAAGTCGCTACATCTTAAGTTTAAGAACATTCTGTGAGTTGGCAATCATCATCATTTGCATCTCATTACTTTTTCCGAGTAAAGATACACGAGACTTGGCTATAATTAACAAAAAAATTTTTTGTGAAATTAATTTGTAAAGCAGAGTCTGGATATTTGATAATTTGGTAATTTATTTAACAAAAATTTTAACCAAGGCAGATATGACAATATGTTGCATAATATGATACGATACTATGACTTAACATTTATTTCGTGGAGATGTGGCTGAGAGATAACGAGACGATCTAGATACATCGCTCGATGGTTGGAGAGATCGGATTTGCCTAGGAATGGGACAGGCTAAATAATAATAATAAAGATTTTGAAATTCAAGGGCACTTTTACTAGCAGTGGTTTCCTCTAACATACTAACTAATGGTACGCTATTACATCGTCAGGCGTAGTCACTCCGATGTCGGAGTTGTATGTTCCAGTAACAATCAGAGTCAGCGGTAAAACGATGGATATCATTCAAAACTTTTGAGGCTTTCTATACATCATCATCATCAGCCTATTAATGTCCCCACTGTTGGGGCACAGGCCTCCCCTTGTACAGTCGACCACACATTCCAGATTCTCAGATTTTGACGTTTTGGGTAGGTTGACCTGTGATCGACTGTACAAGAGGGTACGGGCCATGATCCACCGAGCGGGCCCAGTGCTGATTGGTGGATTTCACACGCCTTCGAAAACTTCTAATTTCCTCAGACATGCTGGATTCCTCTCGATGTTTTCCTTCACCGTTAAAGCAGTCGGTAAATGTACGTAAGTCTTCGAAAAAATCGGATAAACTCATTGGTACATGGCATTGCATGGTTTCGAACCCGGACCTGCCGTACGGGAGACCGGCGTCCTAGCCTCTAGGCCACCGACGCTCTATACAATTTATTGCAATAAAATAAAGGCTAAAACACTTTGCCTCGAGACCCGTATTTCGTGAGATGTAGATAATAATATCCTATTATATAAAGACAAGTGTGTCAGGCAGGCGGGCGATAGGGAGGGTTGACGACTGGCGATCGGCCCCGCCATTGCTTGCTCAGTAATTTTAGTATAGGGTATATGTAGGTGGTTATAAAGGCCTAAGGCGTTTGAAAAGTGGAATAAACAGTTTGAATTTTATAGATTCATCCTCTTTGTTTTACTGAATAACCCTTTGTTGGGAAGCAGCGAGGTGTCAGTCTTCGTTAGGAGAAATCCTTTGTTTATTGTGGCTTGGAAAATTATGTGCAAACTGTAACAAAATATGGTCGCTAGCAGAAAGAACATGAGATACTCTCTAATTATTACAAATACGTCATGTTGCAGTATTGTAGAAAAACAATCGAGATAGAAATCATTAGAAAATTGGCGTCGTTACCATCTGTTCTATTGTTTGTTATATTCTTAGAACAAGTACTCGTACTTATTTATGACAAACAGAAAGGAAAAAAATCCTATTTATTCTCCCAAGTAAGTCTAACTTTTCTTAGATTTTTTTCTAACTGCGTCTCTGCGGTTTTTGTCATGAGTTCATGACAGACCAGAATTCGGTCAGGGGTTTGCAAGTTCAGGATAATCTTCGATGTCTAATTGGGATCTTAGAAACGGTAATAGGTGGTTTCGAGTTTGGACATCTGGAATCTTGAGGATCTGATGATGTTCAGGAAAAAGTAAGAGTAAGTATCTCAGTAATAGTAACTCGGAGATTTAACCCCTTTATTAGACTATTTCAAATATTGAATTTCTACTATTATTTTATGAATATTCAAATATGTATTGTGGACCTGAGGCTTAGCATGGAGATGCTAGACGTCAGCATCTATTTCCGATGCAGAGCACGGTTCATTGGTCCAGTTTCCTTTTTGTCGGCTGAAACTCTAAATTGGGTGATTCGATTTGGACTGTTTGCTTGTCCCTTTATCTTTATTTTTTTTCATCTACAAAATAACTATGTACCTACATGTAGGTATAATTATAGTAGATAGGCCTGAATTACCTAATGTTCATAATTTTAGCAATACATTTTCATTTCAACAACAATAATCTCGGAAGTGAAATGGTATCTAGATCAGGTACCTACTTACCTACGTAATGTTTATTTTATCCATTTCAAGCTCCAAAGGAATCCACTAATCCGACATTAGCAAGCAATCAATCATAAGAACAAAACGGATGAAATGAGACACATTTCTTTCATAACAACGTCAACGTAATATCCGGAAACATTTTGCGGAAAAAATTAGGGAATTTATTTTGACGTAATGCCACAAACTTCTACGTAGGTATTTTTGGTTATACTTATTACGCACACCTCTGGTTTAATCACAGTTAGATTACCGTTAGAGCAGATGGCAACTGTACTTACGAAAATCTTCTGATTTATTGGCACCAGGGGGAAAGAGGTCATAACTAGACCACGTTATCTTGTCGCGCTGACGTCACGTTTGGGTAGTTGGGTAGTCAAAATGGCACACTTATAAAGTTTAGACTAGATGTAAAAAATATGTTCGGGCATTATAATTTACCTATAAGTGGGTATACTACAATATCCGCGACATGCGGGCGTGCGAGTGGTGGGAGATGCACGGTCGGCTGCCATCTTGCCTCGACCACACAAAATCTACGGTAGACAATTAAAAATTCGGTTTATGTGGTTTTTCTCAATATTTCTGGACAATTTCCTTCGATTTATATCCTATTATATGTGAACTATGTTTGTGTAATAAATTGGCTAGCCAAAACTATGTGATCACTGAGAAAACTGATGTGCACTGTTGGACACCACGTGGCCTAGCTCCTTTCCATGAGACGCAGCTCAAATCCAGTCAAGGTGTATACTTTTTATCGGTCTATTGTAATGTCTGGAAACGCCTAACAGAAGGACCAGACCAGCTCCATCCACTGTCTATCGAAGGCTATTAAACAAAATATGAAAATTGATCTGTCTTTTTATCCTTTTAGCTTTGTTAAAGTGAGAAGTCAATGAACTATCAATCACATTATACTCGTATTTAAAGATAGAGATATTTAAGATAGGTACTCGTATTAATAAAGAGTAAAAAAAAATGGCAAACATATCTTCATGTTTGTGATGATAAAGGCTTATAATAGAGATAGTTCAATGGTCAGAGTAAATGGTATGGTGCGAGAAACTATAGATATGTATTACCCAAAATAGTTTGCCAGATGATGTGAGAGACATTTACCTAAATCAAGTTAACTTTAAGAAAACGTTGCGATCCCATATATGACCCCTCCCCCAAATCGGCAGTTTTCTATAGAAGTGACCCTACCAAATGTTGAGCTATAGGACGGCGCCTGGATCGAACAAATATTTTAGTAACTCTTGTATAGTGTCCAATGTCTTAGCCACAACTCTTGAAGTATCTAGAACCTAGCATACTTGTAGTTGCATACCTCATATTAACAGGATGTTGTAACCAACGTGCAGCAAACTCGAGCAGAATAGTGAATAATTACGATGCAACGAACTGAAGCCTGCATATTTCATCTCATTCAGCCCAATAACTGGCGACAAGCAACTAGTGCAGCCGAGTTTCAAAATATTCCAAATGCTCACTGAGTCGACACTAATTTGTTGTTTTCAATTCGCAATTAAAAATATCAGCAGTTTGTTTTTATTCAGAGCGGTTGTCGTATCACACTTTATAATTTGAGTATCGGACCAAGGAGGTTATTGGTTTTTTAAGCCTACGCTGTGATATTCATGAACGAACATGGGAACATGAATATTGTCTAGAAACTTGTATAGAATCAGGTTCATGTTAACTATAACAATAAAACTGTTGGACATCTGGACATTTTAAGACATTTCCTGACGTATTGTATAAATCATAAATGATAATAAAATTGAAGATGAGGGAGATTATTACTTTTAAATAGACATAGAACCTCAATATAATCATAATTTGGCATACTTATTCTATTAAACAGTGTATAATCTAAATTCTTTTAAAAAATTGGAGATTTGATCAATCCGATTGTCGCATACTAGTAGTAGGGTAAACTTGTAGTGAAAATTAAAAAAACGGATTTGTAAAGAGTGTAGCTACTCGTACCAGCTACTACTGGCACACCGCAGAGTATTTATGTATATCTACAAGTCTGAACGCTGATTGCGCGGACCGAGCAAACACAGAGAGTCCCAAGTCAAACATAGCGACCGTAACTAGAATATCTATTCGGAACAGCTGTGAATGAAACTAAAATCACCCCGTATTCAAGGCGACTGGCTTTCAGAATATGAAGCATTTTAACTAATGCTTGGCGACGGTTGCTACTATTAAATGCCTGTTTGGATTTTATAGACCTAATCATATAAAATGGTGCCACTGGTGCCACTATAGTCTTTTTCACATAGGAAGGCACGTCGAACTTTTATAAAAACTTAAATAAAATACGGATTCTTACTGATGAAAGTTGGAAGTCTTCCGATTAGTATCGGCTGAGTCATAGAGAGTACACCGAGGAAGACTTCCGAGTTTCATCAGTGAGAATCCGTATTTCATTTAGGTTTTATAAAAGTTCGACCGACGTGCCTTCCTATATGAAAAATACCATAGCTTTTCTTTACTTTTATTCTCTAGATCCGAAATTAGCATTAAAATTTTATATGTCGGAGAGTGAAGCGCTAGTGTTCCTCAAAAACGGTAATATGCAGCGCTGTAATGCGTGGAACGAAAACGCAAGTCTGTCTAGTGGCAGAGAGCGAGCGGCGACCTGTGGTGTTGAGGTTATAATATGAAGAAAACAGTCAGCTCCATCCCGGCTGGTGGTGATGGTAATCAGGGTGGTTTCCAGGTGCTGATAATCATTTTCTGGTAAGGTTGTGATGTTAAAATGATGTGAAACAAGGAATACGCAGGTCGGCATGTTTTCATTGTTTTTCTGACGACGCATTCAGAATAGTATAGCGGGGTGTAGGTGGATCTCCACGATTGTGTGTGGTGTCTTCCCCGTGCTCAGGGTTGAGAGGTACACGTTCAAGTTTTCCTGATAAAGCTGTTATTCGTAACCTGGGTTAAACGTCCACGTATTTCAATAGCCTTCCTTAAAACTGTACTATCTATTCACGCTATTTCTGGTGTTGATGCCCCGTCTCGTCTGCGGCTTCGACATATATATATATATATATATATATATATATATATATATATATATATATATATATATATATATATATATATATATATATATATATATATATATATATATATATATATATATATATATATATATATATATATATATATATATATATATATATATATATATATATATATATATATATAATTTTTAAAATCTATAATTAAAAATTACGAGTATGTATGACGCCCTAACGGACGACGTCCGGTCGGACGTCCCAGATACTGCTGGTGCGATGAAGTGGAGAAAGATCTTCGTGAGCTCAGGGCGCATGACTGGCTCGAGACGGTGCAGGAGAGAGAGCGATGGCGCTCTTTGGTATCGGAGGCCAAGATCCACTTCGGTCGAGTAGTAGTAGGAGTAATTAAAAAAATTCTTTCACCAATGGTAGAAGTAATCTACAATTAATTTTTGTATTTTAGAGTCTATGTTTAATTAAAGATGTAATTCGAACTAATGACAGTGAGTGAATAGGTCAGAATGATTAAAGATAGTGTATTTTAGGCAAATATTCAGATTTATGTCGAGCCGTGGTTCAGACAGAGTTAAAGTGGAACAGGTAACTATTTTTCTATCTAGATTTCACTAAATCTTCTAAGTTGTATATAGAAAAGCATATACAAAGATTCCGTACAAACAACACCATCGGATACGGAATAATATCCGGATTACACTCAATTATGGCAGATTATCCGGTAAAACATGACTTAAGCTTATCTTAGCGCACCCCCGGTACCTCTATTAATAAATTAATTTAATAAATAGTTACTTTTGTAAATTACACCTACTGAATAACAAAAAAATCTCATGTAAAATAAAGGAATAGTTATTTATACTACAAACATTATTTATATTTACTACAAAAATTTAGAAACACGTAGGTACTTACTTAAAGCAAAGAAGCTATTCTTTCGACGGAACTTAAACCCGTATATCCGGCTTAACAATTCTCGAGCAACACCAAATAGGGATAAGATTTTGAAAGAAGTACCTAAGTTTGCGTGTATTCTTTGTCTGTTATACTAAAACGTAACTACCCTAATAACTCATCTTCTCTGCATGCCAAAAAAAAATTTATTTGGCATTAAATGTGATTCTATTCTAAAACGTAATTCGATATTTTTCCCTGTATTACTTGTACTAAATTTAGTTTAAAGTTAAATTGTCGTTCAGAGGTGTCAGTATAAAAAAGACAAAGTTTCTGTAAACCCGCCCTCACACCCGGTCAGCTATTAGCGCATGGAATAATTAATCACTGGCCGCCTGTCACACCACAATATACCTATTAAACGCGGGCAAACACAGCTGACACACTGTGATACTGCACTTTTCATCCGCAAATAGTTAATTACCCTGGATACGGCACTGAATTAAGAATGCGGGAGCAAGCTCTTTCGTAGGTAACGTAAAAACAGCCTTTGACGATCTCACTAAGCTTCTCGCTACTTAGTCGTCATATTTTCAGGGATCTGAAATGACTGGCATATTTTCTCAGCTTATTTCCGGAGTACAACAAATGTTGTAAACATTAGTCCATGTAGTCATAATGCGACATTGACAAATTATTTTCCCATCGATAGCGTTATTTAAGCAAACAGTTGAATTTGTTGATTTTTTGAAACTCATCTTCTCTGCATGCCAAAAAAAAATTTATTTGGCATTAAATGTGATTCTATTCTAAAACGTAATTCGATATTTTTCCCTGTATTACTTGTACTAAATTTAGTTTAAAGTTAAATTGTCGTTCAGAGGTGTCAGTATAAAAAAGACAAAGTTTCTGTAAACCCGCCCTCACACCCGGTCAGCTATTAGCGCATGGAATAATTAATCACTGGCCGCCTGTCACACCACAATATACCTATTAAACGCGGGCAAACACAGCTGACACACTGTGATACTGCACTTTTCATCCGCAAATAGTTAATTACCCTGGATACGGCACTGAATTAAGAATGCGGGAGCAAGCTCTTTCGTAGGTAACGTAAAAACAGCCTTTGACGATCTCACTAAGCTTCTCGCTACTTAGTCGTCATATTTTCAGGGATCTGAAATGACTGGCATATTTTCTCAGCTTATTTCCGGAGTACAACAAATGTTGTAAACATTAGTCCATGTAGTCATAATGCGACATTGACAAATTATTTTCCCATCGATAGCGTTATTTAAGCAAACAGTTGAATTTGTTGATTTTTTGTCTATTCTGTTTTACCGTAAAAAGTAGTAGAACTACTTGGATTTTTTTGCCCATTCTGTTCTACTGTAATAAAACTACTTAGATTTAGTGTTAATTTTGTTCTACCGTAAAGAGCAGTAGAAATACCTACTTGAATTTTTGTCCAATCTTCTATCGTAAGAAGCAGTTGAATTAGTAGGATTTTTGTCTGGTAATAGAAATACTTGGACTAACTCTAAAATACTTATCATAGATTTACCTAATAACTAAAGGAATTTGTTCTTATAAAAACATTAACTTAAAAAATGTTAATAGTTTTAAAAAATACAGATTTTATATAGCACCCTATATAAAATCTGCCCAGGAAATAGTAGTAATATATAATCATTGCCTCAATTTGTTATCTGAGTAAAAGAAGTCCTAAGAATTCATATCATAACTGAAACGATATGCTACTGGGGGCCCCTAAAGTAGTTTTGTAGTACCATAATTATATGGTAACCTAAATATTATTTTTAGTAGTTTTATAGTACCATAATTATATGGTAGAAATAAATATTTTTTTTTAGTATTGTATATATTAATATACAATACTAAAAAAAATATTTAGGTTGAACCCTATCACTCTCGCGACTATTTTATTCGTAACGTGTCTTTTCCCCGTAGAGGTAAAATCGTGGAATATTCTAGTGGGAGTTTATGTGCATCTGATGACGGATGAACAGCGATACATTTTTAATCCCTCGCTGGGTCATGTGAAATTAATATCGGGCTGACTTCCTGTTGATCCGCCAGTTCGTCACGTCACGTCGGTGTGGACACAGCCTTTATGGGGACACGGCTTTGTTGTTATGATTAATGGCTTACGAGAGCTAATTCAAAAATTACTCGTAGAACGGTGAACTCGTGCGTTTTTATTAGATGGAGTTATAAATCAAGCGACCGGAATTTTAATTGACGACAACCTACATCCTTTTTAATGCGTGAGCGACGAGAAAATAATAACGCTTCTAATAAACTAATTCATCTTTTTTATAAAACCAACTTCTTTATAACTGATTGTTAAGAATAAACCATCAAGTAAAGAACAACAATTTTTTTAATAACAAACCAATAAAAAACTGTTTGCATATGCTTGCCTGGAGGTGAAGGGTGAGAGGGAAAGGTCAATGACTTTGGCGGATCTATGACTCGAATCGAAATTTCAGAGGCTATAATGTAAATTACCATGCTGAGGTTAGATTAAATCTTTCTTGTTTTGACAATATTTAGTCGCTGAAATAGTATTTTTAGATACTCATAGTTGGTCGCTAATCTAGTAATTCAGAGGACAAGTTAGTATTACGATGTATTACTATAGACAAAAATGCTATTTAACAGAAGTTTGGTTAATTATCACCCTAATTATTGTTACTGACCAAGAAGTAGAAACCCAAGTTATATCATCCCCTCCTGATATCTCCCCTCCAGCGTGCCCAATAAATTGCGCTACACACATTATTTTTGTTAGCGATTTCCATGCGCTACGAGTTAGACGTTGCTACGCTAAAAAAGCTACGGCGTAGCAGATGCCTACTGCGAATCATGAACGTCTATAAAGCTATTTGGTTACGCACTAAACTTTTTTGTTGGATTTTTCATCTTCTCATCTTGGTAAATATTGTAGTCTGTAAATAATAAATGTTTAATACACCAGTCATGCGTAAAAATGTAAGTGCTTATTTTACTACGTGTCTTGTATCAGCTCAAATTATCCAAACTATTTCTGAGTTTTTAAAATCTACTTATCTTCTCTATTTTAAACGGTTTGGTTGCCTTCATTTGGCATCTATCCGTAAAGTGGAGCGAGCGTGCGCACCCATAAATGTGGAATGTTGTGTAAAAGGTACCGCTTCGCACGACACTTCTAGATTTGCACACTTACTTTGCGTATTTTAATTTACGATTGCTGTTGATATTCAGAAAAAAGTGAATTAAGCGGGCGTGTTGTATAAGTAGGTACTTTGTATAAGGAATATGGTACGGCACGACATTGGCAGTCTGACCAAGGACTAACTAAACAACGACCGTGTCCGCCTAGCTGAATGAATTACTATGGACTATAGTAGGTACTTTTTTAACCTTTATACATATGTAATGTAATGTAATAAAGGGCTTATTTCCGCAACTCGACGTCTTAAGCGCCTATTTTGCGTGTGATGGAAACTACTACTAATCGAGCCACCCCAACTTCGCCAGAAAGTCCAGCAGTCCTTTGATGTCCTGTAGGACTTCGGGAAGTAGGTCGGTAGGTGGTCACCTCACTGCACTCCAAGAGCACGTGGGCGACCGTTTCCTCTGCCTCCATGCAAGCTCTGCACAAGGGGCTGTATGTGAGGCCTATATTAAAGAGGTGTCTATTAAGTGGACTGTGTCCGGTTATTATCCCGCTTGCCTCCCGCAATTTGACTCTGCTGAGCCGCAGGAGCTGTCTGGTGAGTCTCGGATCAGCCTTCGGCAAGGCTTCTCGAGAATTTCTGCAGTCCATGCCTTGGCCAAGTTTAGACCTTTATACTTATAAAATACAAGTGCTTGCTGTGGCTTTCAACTTGTTATAAATAATGAATAGAAATGAAAAGAAATTCCAAAAGAAAATAAAGAAAAGCATGAACAGCTAATGAATGAATGACGGAGTGGTTTTTTGAAACACATTCACTTTATTTCAATCCAACCAAGTTATAATAGAATGCCTCGTCATATTTCCTGTAGCTGTCTTAAGAATTGAAAATAAAGACAGAATTACATATTTTATTGTTTACATTTACCCTCCCCTCCCGGATTTCGGAGAGTTTGTGATTCAGGTCCAAAAAGCGCCAATTTTTGTATCAGATAGGCTTTCGGAAGGGGGGGGGGGGGGGGTTCTCCCTCAAACTCCACCTTGTCTACTGTGCCTGTTTCGCAGACTGCGTTGTTATATTTGTTAACTACAGTTATATTTTTACCAGTTTTATTAATTCTTAATCTTACAATAAATCTTTTAAAGACGGGTAAGTAACAATATTAGGCACGGATTAACCCTCCAAGCTGGCTAGGCTAGACATAATACCATAACCTTAGATATGAACACAAGGTTAATCCAACCCGTCACTCTTTCAATCCCTCCGAACGAGGAGGGTCAAACTGTGATGTCACAGCTAATTTATTAACGTTAGGTGCCCCTTTCGGACGTATTATTTGGGAGGATATTGGACTAATTGATAAATTATACGAATTAATTACGTATACATGACTAATTTTCAATGAGAAATGTTGTTCCCTAATTATTTCTTTAATTTATTGATAAAATCCGGTCGAGTCTTATTGTTAGAAACATTCATGCAGATCGGAATCACAAGGTGCAGCAACGACTGACTTGATTTTCATAGTAATAATTTAATCTTTCTTATTATATTCTTTCGTTGTTAGGTAAATAAATACTCCTACTCATACTCATATATATTTATTAACGAAACATATTACGAAGTAGCAATATAAAAACAATATAAAATCATCCAAATACCCAAGAAAAACAATAGAAGGAAACAATATGTATAATAATAGAAATACCCGATTCATACATACATGACGTATAATATTTGAAGTACATCAATTCAACATTTGACATATCTTGCTTGAATTGTTTACAGTTCTAGGAATATAAATTTTGGTCTGACTGAATGTGAACTGTGGCTAGGTTTTGATTTCCAGCAGCATTTTGTTACCTCCAAGACGAATTTTACTGACCAGTGTTTAATAATAGGTAAGTGGAAGACAAAAATATAGTTAATATTTGATTACAAACAGAAATTATAAGAGTGGATTCTAATTATAGTTAATGGTCTGTACAGCAATCATCATCATCATAGGCCTGTTACGTCTATTGCAGACGATTTAAGTAGCGTCGCGAAGGCATCTCTTTTACAGCAATAGCAAAGCAGTAAGTCCACTTGTTTGTTATTATAATAATCGATACATGTGGTTGCTCACGGTCATTGCTCAAGTACGAGTAACGTTGAAGTTGAAGTTACTCGTAAAGCAAACCCCATGGAGACATAACTCACACGTACAATGTATCTAGAAAGTCCTATCTTGTAGAACAACAGTGCTAAGTCAATTTTTTCATCAGCTGCAGATACCCGTTACAAAATTAGTTGTCAAATTTGAAGCTAATTTCGAGGAAACACACATTTTATTGATGAAAATTTATCAAAATAATGTATAGTTTTGCATTTTAATGCCGAAATTTGATTACTTTTTGTACAAAAATACGAGATGTATTCCATATAAATAAATTACATTTTAGGTGCTGTCAGTGGGACGGCTGTCTGCAGCTAATGAAAAAAAATTACTATAGTAAGCATTGATTGAAACAAACTGGCCATTAAAAAGCATGTCGCCCTGACGTTTTCCGACGTCAGTCTATAGTTGTTTTTTTTTTTAAGGCAAAGGGAACTGAGCCCATACAGCCATGTCTGATGTAAACAACTCTTGCAAGTCTTCATTAAAATGCTGGTGTGACACATTTCAATGCTATCTGGGAGAATCTTCCACGCTTCTGCACCATCCGAACCAAAGAAGAAGGCGTCCCGGACGCAGTATGGCTCTTCAAAATCCAGCCAAGTACGGATCGGGCTGCAGCGTCTTATTTGACTTTACTTCACTGTCCCACACATTAATCACATTTTGTAGACGTTCTTCGAATAAAAAACACCATTCTTACTTGAAAAGCACTACTGTAAAACAATTTGCAAGACGCGACAAAAGCGCGGGAGAAACTCCGTCAGTCTATAGTTCTATACCAATAAAATGGCGGCAATAGTTTCTGAACAAAATTAATATTTTTTTGGCGCGAACATCCTATGAAAAAATATGTTTTTGTTGAATAAAGAACGGATATTAAAATAACACTACAATTTCTATGAAAATATTTATTTGTAGTTTATTTATGAAGAAAAGAAAGCGCGCCCGCCTCTATGGAAGGGAGAAACTTTTTTCTTTCATTCAAGCGTGTATTTGTATATTCTTTGCATTGTTTGTTTAAACAAACTTTTAGCATAGGTAGCATAATTCTTTTGTACGAGATTTGTTATATAGTAAAAATCGTATGATGTACTGAACTGTCTTCAGAAACTCGGAAACCGACTTATAGCGGGAAAATTATAGCACTTGTAGAAATTGGCGCTCTGTTGACTGATGATATTTAGGCACCACTCGTGGTACAGAAAAGTGTCCAACTGCGTTAAAGGCAAAAGTACACATTTGAACAGTTAAGTGCTTTTAAATGTGCAACGAAAACAACACGAAGGGTAACAGTGAGCCCCATGGGAGTCGTTCCCCGCACTTACAGTGTGTCTTGTCTTGGCCTACAGTGTAACATTATACAACGGCTGGAAAAGTGTCGTACACTCAAGTGCAACTGTGTTGAAAGTAACTACATAATTTAAATAGTTCTTACCTATCTGAAGTACTTTAAAATATGGAATTCAAAGACATACTCTAATGTCAACGTAGCGTGTTATATTAAAAAAAATCATAAGCTATTGTTTCAATATTTGAATAGGATTAGATGTCTGTGAATTTCATTATCTTGTTAACACGCGGTTTACTCGTAATATGCACGCTACGCTATCTACGTAGAATATCTCGTAGCGAATGCTACGAAAACTGAAACTACCTATGTCAAATCTTACAACCAAAGAAATCGCTTTATTGGAATTTAATTGGTCTCATTACCACTATGGGCGATCTCTTTATATAGATAACCACCGATGTTCTGCAACTTTGCTCCTCCAAAATTTTTCTACATATGTGTACCGCATGACATTTATATAAATTTCGTTTCGCTACGCTCATGCACGAGAGTTATATCTGGAGGTTCTCCATATAAGGCAAATATTTACATAATGGTTAACTCCTTACGTAGCGCGGGAAATCAGGTACGGCCGTGTGTAACGTTTTTGTTTTATTACTTTTTGCACGTGTTTGGCGGCTCACAGGGCGTCGTTCTGTTTGACATGGCAACATTAGTTAGGTAGAACTCAACTGGGAATTAGCGTACACTTCGTTTTGTATTTAAATGCCAGTAGAATGAGTTTTACAAACAATTTAATCGGTATTTCACTAAAAAAATTATTCCTTCAATCAGCTTATTTAGAAATTACCGAAACCTTCACTACAATATGCATGACAAATATTATATTAAATGAATTTCCTAAAAAAATAAGAAATAGACATATTGATGGTAAAATTTGAAAACAGAACTACAGGACATCAAAAAACAGACGGAAGAAAGAGATGCCGCTCCATGGCGGTCCATACAAGCAGGACCTTGGCTACATAATTAAGACTGTTTTGACGGACGGATCACTCCCCCCTCCCCCTCCCACTACTAACTTTAACCATTAATATCGCTGATGTTAGATGAGATTATCGATAAACGTATTTCAGATCCATCTTCAGTATGTCCATGTAAGTTGATTGATGCAATAAAAAAATTTAGCATGTATCCTATTGTACCTAGGTACGCACGATTCTCTCAAAATTATAACACGGTGAGTTTTTAGCGAAAGCCAGTGCTTGGGTTTTCCTAAAATAAAATAAGGGTTTAAGTAATAGATTGGATTCCCAAAATATATAACCACAATTTATACTCTGAAATAAACAACGATAATAACTTGACAACATTATTTCGTCAAAAGTAAGCAACCCTCAGACATCCTTATCAGTATTACTGGGACGAGACTGGCATAATGTAGATCGGGGGATGACGCCAGATAATTGACTTCAAACCCCTGACGCCGAAGCCTGGTTAAAGGAGATAAGTTTAAATTTTACTACGGAAACAAACAAATTGGATTTCTTCATAACGTCTCGTCAAATTTTTTAGGGTTTCACTGCTATTATCTTTTGATTTTATATTTATCTTCTTGTTTCATTAGGGATACTTGACGTTTATCAGAATAGTAAAATATCGGCAAGGCCAACTGTCAATTATTTTTTGTATGCAAGTGATTTTACACATTTATGTCATATACGAATACGATATTTTATTGAAACACTTATTATACTTATTACCTTTATATTGGCGACAGTTTTGTATTTGTATGATTAATTTCAAGTGAATAATCGCAGTGCGCGCTAGCACTAACGTTGCACCACAAAGAACTCGGGACTCTAGTGACCGCGACATAAACGATGATGGATAGTTTATTTTAGTTATGTTTTAGTTGCAATAAAGTGGCATCAGCTGCTTGACAAATGTCAGGCAAGTAGGTCAGGCGAGGTGTAAAGCGGGAACGAGAGCAGTTATACAGCTTTATAACTTCAGTATTTAAAACATTTTATATTCTGTGGCATTTGCTTATTGTTTGGCAGTTTTATTGTTGTCTTTGTCCATTGTTTAAGAATTTATAAAATAGTACCTTTGGTTTTGTGTAATAAAGTAAGTTCTAAAAAAGCTTTGGACATCTTCGGATGTTGGTTATGTTTGTCAAAATTAATTAGAATCTAATTAGATCATTTAAGGACACAGTTTTGGTTTGCGTTAAAGTTATTGGATTTCAATGTTGTACTTAAGTAAACTTTTTATAGAAGTCAGTTACTTAACTCATTTGTTGTAAGTACATATATAAAATGCCTCGAAAAGGTACACCCTTATATTCCAAGTTATGGCCTTGTGTTCCTCACGTCTATACAATCATAAATGTACGCGGTGGATTTCAAGGAATCGCGTCGCAAAACGATTGAGTCTCTAGATAGGACAAGTCGACGTGGAACAGATCCAATCATACTTTATAGGCACCATTTGGAACTAATTCTCGTCTTGGGTTCGATTGACGTATACTTACTTACGTATGTATGGTTGTAAGGTACGTAACCTATGGTGTAGGTATAGCATATATAGTAGGAAGAGACGTGATTAACCTATTAATAGAACAAGTGTAAGACAGGCGAGTGAAACGAGTTTTTTATTCTTATTTTTATATTTTTTAATAACGTTGTGAGTGGATGGGAGTTGAAGTGGCCCCGCTAAAGTTTGCTATGTCTTTCAAATAGTTTTTAAAAATCACCGAACAGAATGGGTATACCTAATAGAACGAAACTGGGTTTTAAATATTACGAGATCGTTGTAAAGGCGCAGATGATGATTATTATGAGAAGATTTGGCAGGCGTTTGAATTTTTTTAAAGTAATATGGACGGAATAAAGGAAATAATGAAACACTGCGTTTCATTAGGAATATTTCAAGTGTTCGGTCGATAACAATTTATATAAAACTTGATCCACCTTCTTCACATTCATAGTTATCTTGGAGACGAAAATCATAACAATTTTAAATTACGCTCCAACTCAATAATCTGTGGTTCATTTTCAACTTTAATTTCAAAGTACGAAGAAGTTCGCTCAAATTTTGACACATTATTTAGTAACAGGTAAGTGAACAGGCAAATGCGGAATAGGTGAGTTAAGTAAGTACCCAATTACTTAGTCTGAAAAGGTGTGAAGTTCATTATCGAAATTTATTCTTTGGTGAGCACTAATTCAACTGTAAAACCCAGCCTACAGTCGTTAAGTCATTATAATAATGGATAATAGCGGAGTTTCACAGTAAGGTGAGGCTATATTTCATTCAGCTGACCTACATAAGAGGCAAAGAGCCCTCGTGCACACTGCTCTTGCAAATTACTCAAATTTAAGCGCGTTAACCCACGACACGATTTAGCAAATATCGCGAGCTCCTCAATGTAAATCCGCGTCCCTCGAGGCCGAGGCAAGAGTTATTGCCTCAAACATCTTTGAAATTAGCTCATGAGTTTTATAGCACCTAGGATTCAGTGGTTTAGTCGGTTCGAGAGCGTCGGATGAGGCACAATGATTAAGGTTAGTTATATACAATATCTATCGCGTCGTAGAGTCGGATCCAGGGGCTACATTGGCTTTAATCCAGTCCGAGTTTAGATTGACACAAATAGCCGAAAATCAATTTTACTTGTACTTAAATTATTAAGATGAGGAGAATGACTAGAAGATGATTGAGATGGAACAAAAAGTAAAGAAATTATGTGAACGACCAAGGATACAATTCTTTTTGCTTGTTTTTATCCGGTAACGGCAAGGCACTGGCGAAATGAAACAAAGAAGTCGAGGTGTATAATGAAATATTTTTTATGAATAATGTAAAAGGCTTCACGTAAATATATCAACCATTTTTGTTTATTTTACAATAAAACGTCTGGGAATTATGTCTTTTTGAATATTGATTCCTTAAATGTAGACTTCAAATGTTTATTAACTTACATTTGCAAAACATAAATAAGTACCTATTATACGTAGATCTAGATATGGTCCTGGATGGTTCTAACTCTGATCTACCTAAATTGAGTCATTACGCGTACACTTCGAGCTTTGTGTAAAAAGGGCACTAGTAGTCTGATTTCTGTGTTTAAAACCAAAGAGAAGCGAGTTTTCATAAGCTTATATTTTTTCTCTACTGTTTCTACATAGCACGTGAATAAAAATAGTACTTAATTGATTATTTATACAATCAATTTCGTGGACGTTCTCTACTGCATGCTCGACTATTGTAGCAGGATAGTTACAGCAGCGTAGATTTGCATAGTTATGGAAAACAAAAGCGAAGGTAACCTAACCTACCTATAACCTATACTTTTATTATTTAGCATTAATTCATTACTGTATTAATATAGCTTATTATATAGGGTACAAGCTCCTATGAAGTCATTTTTCTGTCGGTTATTAACGCGACTGTAACATGTTGTGAACTAGTAGGGTAATCTAGCCCATATCGCCCGAGGTGGGGTTCCGCTTCCTGATAGCTTTTCCGTTCCGATCGACAGTCGGTCACGCGACCCGCGAGCACAAGATAAATAAGAACAGAAGGTAAAATCAGTTTTTTATTCAGATTACACGGATAGGAACAACAGTATCTACAGGTCGCTGCGCTGTACACGGTGCGGCGCGGCGGCGCGGCGTCTGAATGTCGGAAAGCCTCTCGCGTAGCGGTGAACGTTATTAACGTTACTGCAGAAGTTTCCCTTCTGTGCTGTGCTTATTTACTTATTTATTTTGTGTTGCGAGTCTTGCGAGTGCGATCTAACATGTTCACAGGTACCTACTTTGTCACTTTGATTGATGAAGTTGGGAGTGTTAAATTATTGTCTACACAGTGTTAATAATTTCAGCTCGAAAACTAAAACTATACAGACAATTTGTCACCCTAACCCACCCACCCCTCAACAAAGAAAGCGACAAGGAGATGCGACGCCTGAAAGCAGGTCTATCCAATCAATTATTTTTATGAAGAATTGAATTTGTATCTACGTACATGCTACAGGGAAAAATAGGGTGTTTCAAAAAACTGTAGCTAGACCAATGAAAATAATTTAATTAGCAGTAGTTTAGATTTCAAGTTACCATAGCATTTTTAAAATCAGTTCACTAGTTTTTGGGAAAATTCAAATATACTCGTAATATGTGATTATGTCACTATGACTATGACTATTTGGAGGGACGCCGGCCTGGTGATCAGTTCAGTGTAGAGCTATTTCACCCAGTTCCCTTTGTCACTAAGACGATGGAAGCATGTAAATGTCAAGTATGAAAGCACGAACGTATGTATTTGATTTGATTTAGTCGCACCACGTGAGATTGCTGCTATGTAGGCAATAATTTCATTATTTCATTCCGGATGCTTCTCCTCCACATGACGCGATCTGAATACGGAATAGGGACGCATTGATTCGTAACGTTATTTGTGTTTTGTCCGAGAAAAAGATATATATGAAAGAGATGAGGTACAAAGACTGTTAGTGTATTCGATGAAACAATTAAGTGGTTAAACTGACTATGCACCCCTGCACCCCGAAAACCTTAACAGAGCTTTTCTTTCTCTGACTTTTCCACCACTTTTTTTAACTATGACCTTTTTTTAACACTTTCAGTGTGTCCAAATGGGATTGGATATATTGGGGAATGAACCTTTTGCACCCAAACGAGTTTAACTACCAACCAAAATAAAAAATTAAATTCCTCGTGCTCCACCCAGGTGGAACAACCCAATCTTTGAAACTTTCTACGTTTCACTGCTTGAACTTTCCGATATTTCAACATTTTCGTGTAAGATAAGATACTGTTGGAATCAAGTTACTATTTCCCGACGTTTCGGTATAAATTAATCGCTCTTAGGTAGATGGTGTGCAAATGGAAAGGATGAACGAGTTAGGCCATTTATAAAATATTTAGCTCCAATAGGGAATATGCATATAATTTTTAAAAATTTGAAACTATTTTTTTATATCTATTGACTTCAAAAATAATGACGACATTATATTTTTATTTAGATATAGTAGATTTTGAAAAATTCATAGTTTTGTTGATCATTATTTTTGCATAAACGCGGTTCTCTATGATCGTGACGTCCGTAGAGGTATTATAGAAAAACAAACTATAGTATACAGCCAGTTACTTTTTCAAGTGTCAGGTTGAGGACTTTTAGCTCAAGTGCTTCCTAAGTGGCACATAAGAGAACAATAGTTAGGTAGATTGACAAGGAATAAAAATATCCACAGATCCACCAGGTGAATCGAAGAGGAATAAGAAGTATCCATAGATCCACGTGTGGATCAAAGAGGAATAAGATGTATCCATAGATCCACGTGTGGATCGAAGAGGAAAAAAAGGTGTCCGTGGATCCACATGTGGATCCGAGCTGTGGATCCAAGTGGACGGAGCGGAAACTTCATATGAACAAATGTTTTGCTAGTATGATTCTTACGTGATTATTGGATTGATCAAGTTTATAAAAAAAATCTCTTTATTTTCATGTTCACATTAAATAGACTATGCTAAACGTGTATTTTGTGTTAACTGCAGTGTTTAAGCGAGAACTTGGTAAAACCGATATTTTCAGTGACAAATATGACGAATTGAGTTTTGTTTACATAACCTTTGACGTCACAAGCACCGCGCGAAATGGCTGCCCGTTTGAATTTATGTAGCCAGTATCGAAACTTTAAATATGTTTTTTTAAGTTAAAAACGTAATTAATAAAAACATTTTTTTTTTGGATAAAAGTTGAAATTCGATTTTAAAAATTTAAAAAAAATGCCTGTTACCTCTATACAAAGTCTCACGGTTTTCGAGATATGATTATATTTTGTTATTTTTTACTTACAATAAACCACCTAAGACGCCCTGGTAAGTAAGTATAACGATGAAGTTTTAGATTTTTGGTTGAAAACCTGTGGAGTGACATTTCGTAAAATGACGCTTTGGGTGTCCTAAATAAGTGTGCAAATTTTCACATTCTTTTCTCGAAATGCAGGATTCTTATATATATTTAGCACTATATTTGGCAAAAGGGGGGAAAGTCAGCAAACGCTGACATACTCGGGTACCAAATATGCAGCGCTATTTTACATTTCCCCCCTTATCCCAAGAATTAGTGGGAGCGATAGCGATAGTGGGTAAAAAATAATAATTAATAATTAAACATCAAAAAGATTAAATACTTATGTGAACAATTTAGGTAAGAATTTGTTTAAAATAAATAAATAAATTGCACTAATTACCTGTGATACATATTGTGTTGCGTGTTTGCGTGCGCGTGTGTGTGTGTGTGTGTGTTTGTGTGTGTGTGTGTGTTGTGGATGTCGAGGAGGGTGTGCCAGTTTGTGTGCGTGAGATAGTGTAATTGTAACCGATAAAATAACTAATTCTTGGGGTCTTTCAGTATAGAAGCCAGCCGTACGGTATTTCTGTAAGGATGCCTCAAATTTTCTGTCTGTCTTTGTCTCTCCATTAACCTCGCTCTATATTTTAATTTAAAGCACGGTATGCTCATTTTTTTTGCGTAAAGAGGCGGTAAGTCATTCCATATTTTGGACGCGTTGAATTTGAAGCATCTCTGTTTCCGGTAGTTCGGTGGTATTCTGGTTCTTATGAAACTATGCAACATCCTACGGGTCTACTTCTATTGCACAAGTAGCTATACTCTGCGTTGTATTATAATCAAAACATTAGATATCGAATGTATTAAAAATAGCCCAGTAAGTTAGAATGTGTAATGTAGATTTACTTTAACCTAGATTTACTTCAATTCTTCCCACAAGTAAAATTCGGTGTCTCTCAAGCGGATTCGAATTTTCTTGTCTTTTATGTTCCTTGGGCATAATACAATGTATGTTCTGTCTCGGAGGCTGCAAGGTTTTCGAAGTTTACGAAGGTTTCCCTCGGGAAAACTAAAAGTCCTCTGGCAATTCCGCGGGCAGTAATGTAACTACAGTTTCCAAGTTTAATATCTAATACTGCGCCAGACTGTGTGTGTATTTATAGGTTCCGCTTTCAAATTGATTTGTCAATTTACCTGAAATTGACTTCGCCTCCACGTAAGCTTGCATTTTCCACTATCTGATTCAATCACCGCTTAGCAAGTAATTTCGAAACTTATGACCGTGTGCTAAATTGCGTCAGTGTAACCTCCTAAAGCAAATAGGCAAGAAAGGTTTAATAAAAATATCGTACGAGTTATAAACTGGTTTTATTTATAGGTTTCAAAAGTAATTGACGGTTACGGATACTGGTATATACCTGTATTTATCGCTATGTCCATTAAAATCTATTGTAAAGTCTATCGATTGATCTTTTTGGACTTTTATATCCAGTTTATCCTGCTTTGAGACTGACAAAGTGAAATATTATGACTTAAAACTGAATAAAACAACGTGTAGAGTTTTAATTTTCAGTTGTATATACAAATACCTACTTATTTATGAGAGTATAAAAACATTTAAGTATAATAAAGAAATGTTATGGTATTAACGTTACGTACAAGACATCTTAATTTACCTCGGGTTTGGTTTATCTTATTACCCGTTCACCTTCCCTCTTGCAAATGGATACAGCTACCGGAGTTTATCATCTTTATTTACCAGCTGGAGTCTCGCCAGGTGTTTAAATATGATCTTTCAGATTGTTTATACACACATATCTACTTAAATTATTCTACCTCATTCTTGCTTGAACAGGAACGACGGGAATTCCTTCAAACCTGTTTCCCGGAAAATTCTTCGAAACGAAACAAATAAACCGAGTTATCTATAAGACATCGTAGGAATTCGTGTACATCCGTATAAAACTGTGAAGGTACGAGCGTTACCTAACACAATTTTTGCCCGACACTTTCAAGGAATTGGAACAGAAGTGTCCCCGAGAGCGATACGGGATACTATCTTGTTTTAGAGACTTATAGTTAAGTATCTTTATTTTCATTAATTCAGTAAAAGAAGAGCATCGGTGGCATAATAGATTGGATGCCTGATAAACATAAGGGAGATCTAGGTTTGATTCTCATTCACGGCATGTACCAATGAGTTCTGCTTTTTGTAGAAGACTTATATACATTTTATCTATGTTAAGGTTTTATGAGGAAATCTACATGTTCGATAAAGTTGACGCAGGTATGTGATATCCACCAATCAGCACTCATCATCAGGCTCACATTCAAGGTGGATTATAGATCGTAACCTTTCGTGCAAGGATCGATCTAATCTGTAACGTATTAGTTTGTCTGATCTCTCGTAGTATACGTAGATATTGAAGTATGAGCTTCATTGCTTCTTTGGCTGTCTTCTTGGTTTTATGTGTTTTAAATTCAAAATTGAGAAGAGAGGACTTTTTGTTGAGCTGTCAGTTAGATGTCGCGTTGGTTATTGTAAAATTCTGTTGGAATTTAACGATTATTAGCCCTTTTCGTCTATACGTACCATATTATAAAGGTATTCAGTGTTCTCCTACAATTTCTTTTATTTACGTGCAATAGTGTCCTGTGTTTCCCTTCTTTCTCTTATTCTACTATCTGGTAAAGGTCTTGTGTTCCGACAATCTACGTATTGGACCGGCGGCGTGAGCGGCCGGTATATTGTGGCGTGTGTCACGCGTTGCGCGCGAGCATCGGTGCGACAGGGAGGCGGTGATCGGAATCGACGCTGCGCCTGGCAGGTTTTGTGCGCGGTCAGCGAAACAGTGGAACCGCGCGCGTCGCCGCCCGCCGGTGCGGTTGCGGCCGTTCGTCAGAATCGGGTGCATCAAGGCCCACATTGCGTGAGTACCGTGCGGTTGCGGACAGACTGCGAGGTGGTGTGCTACCGCAGAGGTTTTACGCTTTTATAAAGATATATTTGACTAGTAATCAAGGTGAGCTTATCGTCCTTTTGTCTGAAGCCAAAAGACGGCGTATAACCCTCTTCCTAGCATTATGTTTATTCTCTATCTTAGTTTTGTAACTTTGTTAATCACTAAAATTAGTAGAAACAATGTTACTAAGACTAAGCTAGAGAAATATAACTGTTAAAAACGTAAAAAAAACGCAACAATTAAAAATTAAAGTTCTAGGTTTTATGTTTTAGTTCTCTTAGTTTTAATTTTGTAAATACTCGTAAAAGACATTTGCTCACAAAGTTACTATCTAAAAATAACTTGATGAACTTATTTTAACTCGAAAAGATCCGATTCCCGTATAGCAGAAAGTAAGCTGCAACTTGGAGCAGCCAATTTTCTCAGACTAATAAAGTTCGATCTCCAAAATGAAATGGAAGAGAAAAGTGTTTACGGGTGGAAAAGTAACTCAAAAACTTAACTCGTGTTGTGCTAATGAACAACAAAGAAAAACTTGTTGGGGTGTTGAGTTTAAAAGCAAACAAAGTAACTGCAGTAAGTATTTACTGTAGACTGGGCGAAAGCTTCATTTCGAATATGTATACATATGTTGCTAAGCTATATTTAATGTATTTAACATTGGGCTATGCCGTCAATAACCAATAGATAACGATTTATTCTACACACAATTTTCAAAACGTCGAACAAAGGGTAACTACAGTCTGTTTAGAAAAATTAAATACCGACGCGATTAAGCTCCGTTTTTGTACTTAAAAAACGATTTATTCTGGCACAGAATATTATAAATGGCACAATATACCTTTTCAGTATTGATTATTAAATATTATTTATTTTTACAGAAAAATTGGCAGTAAGTACCTGGTCGATCATATTAGGTGGATGAATACACAAATACGCTACAAATATCACAACATCTTATATCCCTACCTATTTCACTATACTCAGTGCAGGTATGTAGGTAAGAACCGCTTGGGGTAAGTTCCTTTCTTTAGAACAATACCTTACCTTTTATGCGATTCCGTCCGCCCTCACACCTACCTATTCAATTCGCTTTCAAAGGCCTTGTCGCACTTCATTGTTCACTAACTGTAGGATTTTTGGTCCTATAATAGTAACAATGTAAGTGATCAATCCCGTTACAGTCTCGAAATTAATTACCGCATCAAATTTCTCCGTACTCCGTTGTGGTTGATATCCATAAAACGTGAAATAATTTAATTAATATTGGTTGCGTAGTAGTTTTGTTGAAAGATGTTATTTTATTATAATTTTTATTTTATTTCATAAAATTTCACAGTATAACAGTTATACTAAGGCACTGTGAAATTCAACAAAAATATATCTATAAATAATTACATACTAACTGAAGAGGGACGCACATCCATACTCTCACAGAACCTCAGACACTCATCACGCACACTCGCCCATCGACTTGCAATCCTCGGGTATGTTGTTTTTAAAGAGACAATAGCGTCAATTCTGGTGTGTCACTAATTTGGTGTGTCGCAAATTTAAATCATCGCTAAATAAAACGTCACCTAGGTATATTGTTATGATCAAAGATTTTGAAATTCCCCGCTACTAGTCCGATTACTGTGGTTGTAAATTGTAATTAACGGTTAACGCAAAATAACACTTATTTACGGAGTTTGGGCGCTTATTCGCGTTAATAATAATTTTACTTTCATTAGAGGTACTTACCACTGTAAATTATGGCATTATCGCAGTAATCTTGCGAATTATGAATACCTGCCCGAAAATGTTATTTGTTAAGTGTTAACAAAGTAGGGAAATTAAATATGTATTTTTTATACCTATATCATTCAATATAGCGGCGGTGGCCATTTTTCACCTAATGGGTGGTTCGTCAGCTTGTTTGCCGAATCTATTTTATAAAAAAATATATCACGAAAATAGAATTTAAATGTAGAACGAATACGCAAACGTAAAATTTTCTATAAATCCAATTTGTAGAATATATTGCACATATTTTATTGGAAAATGTATACAACTAAAAAAAGTTAAACATGATTTATATTACTTAACAAACATTAAGATCGTGTTAGTATGTGTAGAATATTTACAGTACAAGCACATAAATTCTTCCTCTATAAAACAGGGATAAATTCCTTAATGTTCCAAAGATTTTTTCATGTTCTTCTGTGTAGCTAAAAAGCTTTCTAATGCATTATTTATGGAGAGAAAAGCAAATTTAGAGCTGCAGTAAAGTCGTCGGGAGTAAATTTGCAAGCGTCATAACCTGTGGCGCAGTGAAACAAAGGTGAAATAAAAGCAAAGAATCATACGTAAAATTATATTACATTCTCGCATCGGTGAAGAGAATAGTAAAATTTTCGAACATAGGTTATCACTTATCATATACAGTAAATCAGGATATAATACATTTAATAAATACGTAAGTATATTGACGTCGTGTCGTAGCGATACTGGCGTAGCAGCTTCAACTAGTGCTACGAATTTAATCTGGAATTTCACAACTGTGTTTCACAACGAGTAGTTTGTCATGGAATTTGTTACCCTGTTTATGTATGAATGAATACCTACTGGGTAAAAAATTCAAAAAGAAGAGATGCAATTATTCATGAATCCTTGTGGAATAGCTAATAGGTGTAGGTGTTTTCCTTTTCTTCAAGTATTTACTTAACTACGAGTATGTAACTAACTAACTTATTTGGTTTTAAACATGTAGAAGTCACCCAAACTAAATAATTATATGGCGAAAGAGCTCTTCCCCTTACCAAGATAATGTTTGTAATTTTAGACACAACTACTATTTCACTGAAATATTGGTCATTATGCGTACAAACCTATAGTTTCTGCCTGTTTTCTAATTACTAGCTAGGAATTTTAGACTTTTAGAACATTAATTGCGGAATTTTTGTTTATTTCTTGTTTCTTTTCCCTGTGGGAGGCGTAAAGTGTCGTGAAAATGGCGCAAGAATGTTGACAGATTCTTAAATAATGAATATTTTTTCGTAGTTACAAAATCTCTTTAATAATCTTTAATAGGTAAATATTTACTTGTCTAATTCTACTTCAAAGACTGTCTAGACTCTTATTTGCATACAATCTCTCTAAAACTAAGTTGAAACCGAAACAGCTTTTTAGGGGTGAAAGTGCGCATAAAACTGAACAACTTCGCCAAGTTAATTTTCCGAAACCCATAAAAGAAAACCATTTCTGACACTTTACTATCTAAAATTAAAGTTGCTAATTTTCGTAAACACTTGCATAAGAAAAGGACCATCCAATTTTTTAACCTGTTTAATGTAAACAGTCTGCAGTTTGCAGTAGGCATTTAAAATAAAAAGGTTAGGACGCCGGACTCCCATGATGTCCGGGTTCGAAACCATGCAATGCCATGTACCAATGAGTTTTTCGGATTCCGAATGCCTGTGAAGTTCACCAATCAGCACTGAGCCCGCTCGGTGCATCATGACCCCCTTGTGCAAGGGGAGGCCTGTGCCCCAACAGTGAGGACATTAATAGGCTGATGATTATGAAAATAAATTTTAGCAAGTATAACAATACTGAAAATATAAATCAGAATATATAGATATAAATCAGAACTTGCTGCTTAAGTACTTTCTATAAAAATATTACAATACAATACAAATATACTTTATTGCACACCCGGAACAAAAACAAAACATACAACATACAGAGAGGTACAATATAATGTGCAGAAGGCGACCTTATCGCTTTAAGCGATATCTCACTCAGTTTCATCGAAAAAGCATAAAAATAATATTACAATATTTGTCACTCTTAACCCGTGGGTAGCTAAAATAGCCCATTGTTACCATCAATATTGTGATTATGTGAAAAAAACCCTAGTTGCTCGCCCTGTTCGGACTAATGAGCACATTACGACTCTATCGCGTGTCACTGCCACCATTGTCACGCTTTTGATCTCATCTATATACAGTCACATTTACATACAAAGGGTTAAATTAAAGGCTTTGATACTGAAAAACCCATAAAATCTCTTTTTGTGGGAAAATCCCATAAAAATTCTGTTTGTGTATCTAATCTTAAAAATAACATTAGTGAAAGCTGAAATATTTATCGCCTTTCCATACCCCCGAAAAATAAATTTATTGTAGATATTATTTCTAATTTCTTACCAAAATCTACAACTATTTATATTCAATAAAAAGTTGTAATGTTAAACCCATGTTTCAGTTCAATATGTTAACAATAACTTTGTCCCAACATGGGCTACCCGTAAGTTTCAAAGTAAACAAGTACGAGTAGCAGCGCACTTTCCCTGAGCGCTCTTACGGGATCTTGAATCTCTCAGGCTTCGAAACTTGAACTTGTATCACGTCAAACTTATACAAGTTAGGAACGAATGAGTTTAGCGATACATAACTATCACTGGTGGTATGGCTAAATGGCTATCTACACAAAATATACAAATCAAATAAAATATTCATTGTAATTACATCTTTATTTCTTTCTTTAACCCAAAGATTGGAAGAAATTAAGTAAGGCAACCTGCTTTTATCGATTACTTGTATGTAAGTACCTATTGTTGTCTTTTTCTTATCATTTTGCTGGTGATGGCCACTCTCAGAGTTGTTCAGGCCGCCCGTAGTCCTCTGACAAGGTTTTATATAAGTTCTGTTTGTAATATAGTCACGTAATAAGAAAAATATAAAAAAATTGGCGTAGTTAATACAATCCCATCAATAAAATATGAATACATAATGAAATTAATACATCAACGGTATTTAGTTTTCTATGATTAAAATTAAAGTGCCAAATTCATAATACGAACAAATATCGCAGACTTGGCTATACATGAGATCTCACTACTTTTTATGGCCAAACACAGAAATGTTTTTGATAGGATTTGGCTGCCTTCTGGTCGGGAAAAATTTAATTCGTGGATCATCAACACGAAAGAAGAAGAAGATAGGATTTCATTTATTTTTGTAAAGAAAATAGATCCTCGGTCTTCTCGTGTGGTCAAGCCTACGTAGCGTATCTACTGTGTTGGCAGTAATCGACTTAATTTTCAAACAATTGATTAGTCGATTAACGAATTCAATTCCCCACTTTTCCCCCTTTCTGTCATTTTTCCCCACTTTCCCACATTTCCCCCCACATTACTCCACTTTTCCTCACCTTGCTTCGCCCTACTACCCCCATTCCGCCATTGCATCCTTCCACTTCTCCCAATTTTCCCCACTCTACCCCACTTTCCCCCACTTATAGGATGTTTCTCGTTGACTTGGAATCTTTTTTGGCACGATTTATCACGAAGGAACGTCTCATAGCACAAGTAAAGGACAAATATCTGCAAATCATAAATTTATAACTATGCGAACGGAACCCTAAAAATGTCGAAAATTTAATTTATTAGTTTTTCCTTTATTTGTGTGCACAACCCTATGTTTATGCCAAATTTCAGCTTTTTAGGACTATAAACGGAAGTACCTTAGATTTTTGATGACCAGTGATGGAATGTGTGAATCAGTGGTGTCAAAATAGCCTAATTTTGAATTTGATTTACTGAGAAACTAGAAGAGATAGGAACATGAAATTTAGGAGTTTACTTTAACTTGTGAACCTCTCCTGACCTCGAAAGTTTCAGCCTTCTAGTAATCTCTGATACAAAGTTATAGGCAGACGAAAACAGGCCGAAATGCTTCCGGAAAAGGGTGATAGTGCCCTTTTTTCTACTCGACTTGGTGGGGTCACTACCGTGTCCCCAGATACTGTGAAACGATTTAAGGTGCAATGTTTCTAAGTACTTACGCGGTTTCCAAGCAAATTATTTTACACATTCATGTCGTACTTGTGAAATATTTTACTAGAATATTGTTACTATGTATTAGTTTAGTCATACTGTTTTACTGTCGCAAATACAAAAATAATGTAAATAATAATGAGGTGAGACGATGAGGGCGACGGTGACCACCTACCATCAGGTAGCCCGTTTGCTCGTCTGCTCTCCTTATTTAATAAAAATAAAAATAAAATATACTTTAGTAATCACAATATGATTAATTTTCAACTTTCAATATTTATATGAAAACCTTCCAGTGCAGAAACAAACCTTTCAATATATATTTTTTAATAAATTGTAATATATTTTAGAATAGGCGATAGTACAACAACACGATAGACCTGATGGTAATAATATTTCAGTAAAATATTGCACGAATATTACATTAATGTGTAAAATATTTGTATGGGAACCGAGTCGTAACGTTTCACCTTGATATGAGACTAAGCAAGTTCTAAATAAAGAATTTATTATTATTATAATGCTTATCCGCGAACTTTTCGTAGACAAACTTGTGCACTTTACGTCCAAGTTGGTCCGAGTCTGGTGTGCGCTGTTCCTCGCAGCTGCTTCTTTATTTCGTATAAAACATTTGCATTACATTTGGAAACTTAGGTTTTTATAGCCTACCTATAGATTGTAACGATTTTAATTTGGATTAGATATTTACTTATAATGTTTATTTCATATTTTGCAACCTGATGTGTTTTTTTAAACAGGTGTTGCCCCATACTTACTTAAATTACCAACCTTTTTATGATGGGTGAAAGAAGTTTTAGAAGAAGAATTAGTCTCCCAACCCAAGGGGCGGGCGTTCGTACCTTCATGTTTTTTATGGTTTTTTGGAATCTTAATACATTTTCGTTGTGACCTTATTGTATACTTATAGTATACAATTAATATAACAACTTATTAATACCTACCTGGATTTTTTCTAAGTCGTATTCATCATTAATGAGGGTCGTAATGATTCTATGGAATAGAACGACTTTCTGGTGGATTTAATGGGATGATTTTTCATTGCCTTCCCGATATCACACACACACTGTTTATCGGGTACAGGTTTTCTCACGATGTTTTCCATCACACCTTAGAGCAGTTCGGTATACAGAACCATAATAATTGTTTTACAGGGGACACTGAGGTCATTTAAACACACGGAGTGTGTCCGCCAAGTTCGGAAAGAAAAAGGGCGACGATTATGCTTACCTAAGCCGAAAAGGTTGGCGAGGGTTATGTTAGGTATTTTACATTCGAATGGGTAAACACGGAAAATATTTCAGAGTGAAACTCAACAGTTCTCACCTTAATTAAGTGTAAACGGACTCGCGACTAATCGAGGCCGGTGTTTACGCGCGTAGTCAAGCCGAAACAAACTTTAATTACTTACCTAGCTACTGCGGAAATACAGAATGATAATGTATACGTATTTTCATACCTGTATTTTTACCTTATTCTACCTTTATTTTCACCTTAAACACATCTTACACTGTCTTTAACACATTCACAATACAATGCCTCCACGCTAATGAAACCAAGTGCCGATCCAAGGAGTCCAAACCTCCTTGGTTGGGTCACATAACAATAAATTTAAATTACCTAGTTGGACTTGTGAAGTTGTCAAACAATTTTGTATGGACTGTGAACGTGTTAAAGTAACATACTACTATCAGTATATATAGTACTCTGTGTTATTACGTATTTATTTTCTTAGGAATTATTTATTTCAAAGTCATCAATCATTTACAACTAATTACCAACCTACATTTTAAAAGTTTATGTTTTGAAGGTTTTGTTAAATTTTGCTAGGTATATGTAATCCCTTGACTCAATCTTAATATCAACAAAAAAGTTTTTTTATCGACTCCCTTTAATTGTACGGGTACAATTAAAGGGAGTCGATATAAAAACTTTTTGCACCTCACCATGTGGGGTACTTGATACCTATGGAGCAATTTAAAAGTTGTAATTAAAAAAGGCAATTTTTTTTTCGCTCAATTCCTACAAATACGAGTAGTCCTGATAAATAGTGATATGGCGAGATCCGACTCGCACTTCGTCGATTTTCTTAAACATTTGGTGAATTAATCAAATAAGTGACCTGGACGATCACTGTAAGTTCTCTACTATATAATTAGAAACGGCAGGTTTAATAATGTTGCTCTGATTTCCCGATATAGCTTTCGTCAGAGATTCGCATGCATGATAAGCGCCTTAGTAGTTGTTAACAGGGTTATGGGAATTAAAGTTGTTTAGGTGCTTGTGTGAACTTTACTAAATTCGACTAACTACGCAGGGAAGCATTATGTAATCTGCATATTGTTTAGGGAGGATAATTAATGTAAGTTTACTAAAAAGTAGGCAAGTCTATTTAATTAAAAAGTATCCCGTAAATAGTACCTACGACATAACTAAAGCCATGAACCACCACAATGTCAAAAAACATTCATTAAACCTCACAGTTATTGAGTTATTTTAGGATACCTGTATTTATGTTAGTGTTGTGAGACTTGTCAATCGATAGTATCGAGATATAATCATGTACTAAATAAATTATGAGTGATTTTCTATGTCAATTGTCGATAGATTTTCAAGGCTAATATAAATAACTTGGCTATTTTTACAATAAAGCGTTTTCTTACTGATCGTGTAATCTTCTTCTGAAACATAATACGTACAAGAAGAAGTAAGAAAGCAATACATTACCTAGGTAATGAACATTTCTTCTTGTAACATTAGAACATATATTGTATTCAGTACATTTGTTACCATGCGTGACTCTCATTCATTTATCAATAAAAATATCGACTATAAAAGAATTGAATCGAAATACGAGTAGTGCTAAGTCATAATCACTGTCAGTAATATAAAACTTTTTCTTTTAAATCTGTTTAAAAGTTCACTGATGTACAAGGATTTCATATCAGAGTTAAAAATAAACATACCTACATACCTAGTAGGTGAATGAATGCAGTTAAGTATTCACAAGATTTAATTATAGAATCTAAAAGCGGATTTAATTTTAATTAATTAGTTAAAATCCAACATTAAGCAAAATCTAATCTACTTTTCGACGCGTGATTACAACAGGATTAGCATTTAGGTGTCGTTGGTTTGGTGATTTACTTATGTTCAAGTTTGTTCTCTCTTTTGGAAGTGAGTACGCATAGATATACAGACAAATGACGAGAAATGGATACAGTTGTAATTATAGTACAAATGCGGTATGCCCGGGTTACACGAGGCTAGTATTTCATTGTATTTGATGCATGTGCGATTTTAGTATCGAATTTATCCGTATGATGTCGCACGTAACGTCGCTATACAGGTGTAACAAAACACCCGTATAGTCGCGAAATAGGGATGTTCAGTATCCATAACTGAACAACTTCCACTAATGGACCAACTCGTGAAAAAAAATTCAGCTCTTCCATACAAAGCCTACACGACCGAAATGTATAAAGCAGCTGATTTTTTTTCGCGATTTCAGAGTGAAAGTTGTTCAGTTATAACACCCCCTTTCGGGACTATAAGGGATTTTAAGTCACTAAGTACTTTTATTCGTACTAAGTTTTCGTACAAACGTTTGCCACCTAAAATAAAAAAATACCTTGACTTACCTGCAAAAGCTCGTCCCAGGAGCAGCGTGCTAAACAAAATGGACAGCACTCGACCGCTGGCCCGCGCCACCATTGTGCCTTGCTAGTGGAATCACTATCAACTGTCCGCAACCATGCTAGTTTGTCACTCACTTGCCTTGTTTGAACCGACACTTATTTCATTTAGCTCTTCCTTTGCCTCATTATGTCACTGAATCACACATTTTCACTAATTGCATTAGTAATAATTGTTCATTTTAGTTTTCAATAATCTTTTACCTAAAATCTGTGAAATAATTGCTAACAATAGGTGCCTAAATAATTTTCACTTTTAGGTATAAATCCCACTGGTAAAAAGTAGTAATAAAATATTATTTAAACAAATAACAATAAATAAAAATAATAAAATGAGATAAAATCAGATTTTTTTCTATCGAGTAAGGAAATTCAAAGTCCTCACTAAAAATATTTCGAGGCTACAAATAGCTGTGACTGCTACGGAATAATGTAACTTAATTACTATGAAAAATCCCTCGATTTTTCAAAGAGAAGAAAGATAATTGATGATTAATATTTTATAACGCACTAATCAAATTGTTCCAAAAATACTTCGTTTTTTATGCCGCGGGGAATTTTATTGCTCTGAATTTGAAGCATTCCGTTATTTCATCAGAAATAGTAGCTGGCATCCTACGCTTCCAAGAAAAAGACGCTTCCGTTAATTTGGGTGTGGAACTTTTTATACTTTCACATCATTGTCACAGTAATTTTTATCGTTGTAATGGAATTATGGAAACGATACGTACTCGTAATATTTGTAAGTATATATTTTTCATAAATACGCATATTTTTTTCAAATAATAAGACTTTATAATGAAAAATATAAGAAGGCGATGAAGTAACTGTAAAAGTGACAATTGTAAACACCTACTCACCTAGTCAATGTCACTGAAAATATGTCTGAATATCACCAGAATTTACACAGAATATGATGAGCATCAACGTGTTCGTACACCTTATTCGCAGGTATTCGACCCTCATGTGAATTACCCGAATAAAGAACACAATTGCGGTTCGGGCCCAAACAAAAGTTTGCGAGGGTTAATTGCACCGGCAATCGTCCTAGGTATCGAGAAGACAGTAAAAACTTGTGCCAGTCGTAAACCTTGCTCCGATGATACACCCTTTATAGCAACGGACAGGTATAAAACTAAATGTACGAAATCTACAAAACTACTTATATACAGGCTGTGAGGAACAACCCAGCATTGCCATTAAGGGGTAAAAGTACCTAAGAAAAAAACGGATATCGAAAAAACTTTGTAAACGAAATTCGAAGTCGAAATATTCAACTTGAATTACATTTTTTTTTCGTTAATGTTGTATATCTTCGATATAAGTATGTATTTGATTCTTCTTGACAGCCTGTGTAATTCACAAGATGTAACAATAAACATTTTAATAACCAAAAGTAGTAGGATACAGGTGGATCATAAAGCTATATTTGACGCTACAGAAGAGTGCTACGGTTCCGTAACCGGAGCTACGCACTACGAGTCCGTGATAATAAAGAGTTCGTTGTAGGGATACTCGTATTTTGATTGCGCTGAGTATGTTTTTACTAAATTTACCTAATTTTTTTAAATAATTGATTTTTTATGCATGTGACTGTTTACCATCATATAAATATACATGTAGGTAATGAAATAAGGATAATAAAAGTTTTGTAAAGGGAAAGGACCAATTTTTCGGCGGTTCCTGTTGGATCTAATAAATATAGATATTACTTCTATAGGATTTCTGGGACTAGATAAATGTCTATATAGGAAGATACGAGAAATCTGCCTACTTACAATAATTAAAATTAATTCTTAATAAGATACTAAGGATAATTAATATGAGAAAAAAGAGAAAATAAATAAAAACACATCATCATTCACGGCAGTCACTATCAAGGTTGCGTTCAGAATTACAACTGTTTCATTATGTCCGGCAGTGTTGCCAGTTATACTCGTAGATACATGTGTCGGCCTGAGGGTGGTCATTTATAAAATTGGGCGAACGAACACGTCGTCGCGTGACTCAGCAACAAGGCGTTGCCGACGTGTGACCTGACGACCGACGACACACGCACGCCTGCCAAGGAAGCTACTTCGATAAGCTCAAAACATCCGTATTTGATTTGAATGTCTTTATTTAACACACCCTCTATGTCGTAGCTTGACTCGAGAGAGAGAGAGAGAGAGAGTCGAGTAGTAGTTTATCTACTCGTGGAAACAGCGGTCATTCTAAGATACTTAGAAAAGAGTAGTTAATGCAAGTGTCGCGTAATTGTAGCCATTTAAATGAGTGCTGTTTGTGAAGGAGCAGCAGAGTTTTGCAATAGATAGTACGTGTAACGTAGTGGCATGCAATACTTTGTCTACGACAATGAAATACCTAAGTTAATGATAATACGTATATACAAACTTATTTTCACTGTCCACAAAATGTTTTATGCAAGGATTTAATTCAAAAGGCACTTACTATTGGCGGTTATGTCCAATGCTCAGCGTCCATTGTCTAACTGGATTTCAATTATAGTGCTGACCTGTTTCAAAATATTTCACTTTAAAGTGACCAAAAAGAATGAACAGCTTTGTGTTACTGATAGTGGTTTCGTTATAACTATTAAGTAATATATGGTTTCGTATTGAACAAATTACCAAATTAAAATAGAAAAATAGTTTTAATCCCGTATCGGAGTAGGTGTACGTACTATACGTATGTAGGTGTAGTAGTAAGAGGTAATACGAAAGTGGTTTGTACCGAATAGACCATTTGATCGTGTCGTTCTCTGCTTGGTTGCTCCCATTGTGACTTTAGAAATGTAGAAGCATATTAGTATCTACATACCTATCATTTTTATATTACGTCTACCTCTTTAAGTTATATAATGGATCAAGAACTGCAAAATATATTTAATAAAAGTTAGGTATGGCATGTTGATATTCTGTAAAGATCTACTGATACACTTTCCCAATCTTGGGCGTGCTAACCGTTCCTATCTTTTATCAAAGTACATTTCTGGAGTAATTAAAATATACGAACCTATTATTAACTTTTGTTCAATGTCCATAGATTATAGCCCTATGAATAAAATGTAAATGTAGGTTCGTATATTTTAATTCCTCCAGAAAAGTACACTTTCTGAATAAGAAAGCGATAGGAACCGTTGTCTCGACCCAATCTCGGAAAAGTACCTAATACACAAGTCTGTTGTCGTCTTATCGTGGACAAATCTCGACAACTACGGAACCATTTTGCCGAAACGCGTTCCGCCGCCTTAGAGAATAAAGCTCTTTATAATTGTGTAACAAATACCTACAATTTGTGCAACGAACTCTTTTCATGCAAATTGTGGTTTTTTGTTCATTCTGCTGGAATGAGGTCGAGAATATCATTTTAATTGGTAGGTTGCGTAATTATTTTAATTTGTTGGATTTTCTACTTTTAAGTTGTATGTGAATGTATCGTTCACAGAAATAGGACTGCTATAGCGGCCTCTCCTCTACAACAATGACGTGAGCACTGACCCATAGGATATATATTTTCATATATTTGATATTTCAGTGTCCGACTAATGTATGGGAAAATGCTCAAATCGCATGCGCCAACTGGTAGACGCGGTTTCCTTATAAAACTTCACTAGCGAGCAATCTACAGGGGTGAATTTCAAAAGCCTTGGTACTTTTACTTCGTACCGGACCTCTACCTAAGACGCAGTTAATTATGGGGGTTGTGATGTTTGATTTATGAATGTAGGTAAGTAGTAATTACACATTTTTTGTAAAAAAAACGAATTACTAACAGAATTTTGTTACAATCGTAAAAGTAACGAATAGCATATCTATTTCTTCGCGCATCTCTGCAAAAATTACAATCTATCAGTTAATTTAAGAAATTCAGAATAATAAAACTCCATAATATTAATAATACTATTAAATAAAGTAATAAAATAAAAGAGCTACAGAACGTTACACAAGACTATATTCCAATTCGGAATTGAAAAAGGAATCGTATCCTTGCCACTGCACAATATGCACATACAACTGAGTCAAACTCCTGTCCTGAATAATACATACGGTGTTATCGTAAAACAGACATAAACCCTCAAACAATACACGAACGCAACATGGCGACGAGCAGCGGGCAACTAGTAGAATTTAGTCGCACAAGTTGCGAAAGTTAATAAAACTTCGCCCGCATGCGACGGCATTGTGCGTAGCGATTATAATGAATTTCACCTTATGATTTGTCATTCTGATTCGAAATTAGGTTTTAAGGATCAACCGCGTACCGTCTTCCTATTTCAATCTAATTTAATGATTTATTCCGGATTGGTCCGCAAAATTCGTACCAAACCTGATAACATTCTTAACTCGTGCTACTTTAAAAGTATTCCTGATTAGGTATCAGGGTAAGATGTCAGTACATTAGGAAATACAACGAAAAAACGCATTGGAATATGAACAACTATCGATATAATACCATGAGAACACACGATCATGATGTGTTCAATATATCCGTAATCCGCATCAGATCGTCTAATTTTTTAACGGAAATTAAATCTGACGATATATTTTTTATCGCTTACCCATTTTATGAAATATTTTTGTCGGTACTCTGAATTAATAATTACATTATCCCTAAAATCTTTTCGCGATTTGGATGTAATTTGACATGTTGACATTTTACGACTTGGACATTTCTTGACAAATCGAAAATACTGTTAATTTTAATAGGATTGTTTAAACTATAGTATGTTTGTGAAATAAGATACAAATAACTTTATCTCCGTTAGTTAGTCAGTTTAAGGTGGTGTGACAAGATCCACTGAACTTGACCAGTGTTAACTGTCGCATATAGGATCCCATGTGACAGACGTAATATATGATCCTTTGTGACACGCCGTCGCTTCTGGAATAATATTTTCGCGCAAATTGATGGTGTGTTATATAAATAAAGTAATACTGGATCATTTTACATAACAAAGTGTCAGTCGCTTATTGTACAAAACTCTTTGTTAGAAATCCCCGCGCTAGCTATGTTAAAAAACTTTAACTTTTATGGATTTTGAACTATTAAGCATCCTGTATGCATTATATTACGAATTTAATTTAATGTGACTATAGGTAGACATAATGTGGCAGTGAAAGTAGTTTGTAAGGATTGAAAAGTGTACAGCGGCACGACGCCAGACGAAACAACCTTCATACATTTTTAAACCTCATCGTACAAAGGTACCGAAATAAGGTAAGAACTAAATTAAGTCTCGGGAATAAATTACGCATCGCGTGCGATTTATGAGCGAACCGATACTGTGTTACTTAATTTTTATGATGGCCGGTAGAACATTTCGGCAATTTAACTTGAAACGAGTTGCGATACCGAGTTGACGAAGTTCTCCAATATCTTAGGAGGTTTTACAGCCCAAATCCACCGGGATACTTTTGTCTTTTAGTTGGGATACTATTGAACTGACTGAATGTTGTGAATTGCACTAAAACAAAATGTCTTAGTTTTGTGTTTTTTGTTTTCTTAATTGAAATAAAAGTATTTTTTATATTAATTAAGTATTTAAAATTTTTGGTGGCAAGAGAGAATAAACACACGCAAGCAAATGCCCGGGGAACCCAATAATTTGCTTTAAAAGGTTTTTATTAATAATTGTCGAACTACAGTGGTTTTTAAACGATTTTTGTTAGGCAGTAGGTTTCTACTTACACTGCGTAATGTTTACATCCGTAAATATTACGCTACGCTATGCTTACGCTATGTTTGCCCTAAAATATTTACTTTATCTTTGTCACGTTCAATTCTAACAGTCGCATAAAAATTTGAAAACGCAATTTCACGTTATATTCCAGACTAGTTCCATCTATTTGCAAATTTCTTAGATAAACATTTCACGTAGGAAGGTATGCTTAGTTAAATATCTACTTAGTTGAGTAGATAGGAAAGTAAGTACGTCGCTAGTTATAAACTAACATACCAATGCCTACTTACTACGTTGGGGTAGAAGCTAACTGAATTATCAATGTATAAATTTCGGCAGCTGAAAATTGGAAGTCAGATATATGTTTAGAGCTTGTTGATAAATGTATACTTATAACACTAAGAGTGGTAATTGTCTTTTATATTTTTTGAGCAATAATGGGACCAACGGATATTGTTTTTTGAAATGCATCATCAAAACCAAAGATTATAAGTATTGTAACAGATAGTCTTTTTTGTTGAGAGCATGGGTGGCGTAGTGGCTAGTAGGTCCCGCTTCAAAACCGAATGTTATATACTAATGAGTTTTCCTGTTTTTTTCGAAAGACTTGCATACATTTACCGACTGTTTTAACGGTAAAGGAAAACATCGTGAGGAAACCTGTACACAGATAGCCAGTTTGTGAAATGAGGAAGTTAATGGCAAAACACGCCATTAAATCTGTAAAGAAAGTCGTTTTATGTGGTTATTTCCATAGAATGTTAACGACTCTCATAAATGAGGAACTTGCAGATTATAATACCAATTAAATTTAAAGATGATGAAATACGGTATCTATGCTACCAAACGGTCACAATTTATATTTGTAATACATTCTAGAACAAAATTTGGAGTTGATTCAGCTTCAGTACATGAATGATTAAAAGATTCGATACGAAAGCTCATAAAACCTGGTTTATGTAACTTGATCTTTCTTTTTATATCCTAATTCGTTGCTCAAAGGTCAAATTACATTGGTTTATATTATTATACCAGTTACATTTTTGAAAGATCGTCTGTAATAAAGCATATGAGACAGCGGTGATACAAAAAAATACAATCAGAGCCTGGGTGATGATAAACGTGCCAATTTCAATTTATCGCGACTATACGCGCATTATATGGCCCATATAAACGACCGACGCCGTAACTCGTACATTTATGTCGTATTTCACGTGGTACGTGGTAATGGTTGCACGTACGACCGACTTGAGCCTTGACTGGTACAAGGCAGAACCTAATCGAGTTAAATTGATTATCTTTCATGGAATATTCTGCTATTAAACATATTTTGGTCGGTTGACGGTCGGTGTAGAATTCTTTTCTACAAGTTGCAGATGTAGTTAGAACGTAGCGGACTACAAACGCTACATTTACGGTTTTAGCTCACTGTTGCAATTTTGAAACGGAATCGGACCGAAGAGCTCTAGAAAATCGAAAACAATGGGTTCGGTTCGGCTCGTTTCCATTTGAAGATCGATTCAGAATGCTAAAGGCTATCAAGTTCAGTTGTACTCAGGTGTTTCTGAAGGATATTGTCCGATTAAACTGTTTACTTAATTAATTACTTATACTGCTGCATGCAGTGCCGCATTAAACTATAAATAATGTACATGTCTTGGGACATACGAGTACGTATAATCAATAATAGGTATGCCAAAAAATTTTTTGTGTGCTGAACTGTGATGAACTGACGTGTTATGATATCGGTATTGGGCTGAGGATATTGATTCTTAAATTAACATTCTGAGGATTTTGAGTTCTGAAAATCCCATTTCAGATTCGAACTGGGCATTAAATTGACTTTCAATTTAATTTTAAATTCAAATTATTATTATTATTACCTATTTCATTCTTTGAATAACGCGGTTAACGCGGGCGAAGTTGCGCCAAATGCTACTTGGTACGTGGTTTTGGGAACAAAGAAATGTTTTCACAAATTAATGCCGTACCTATATTTGTGCTTATATTTACTGAAACATTGTTACTATTGTATGTATAGCTCATGATTTTGTAAACGTATTTGCAAATCAACAGTCGCCGTGGAAGTTAGCTGAGTTTGCTACATCTTCAGCTGGGTGAAACGGACAGAGAATTATTGATGTTAAATTTTACAGGAGAAGCGAAGATAAGAGGAAATTGTTGACGTAAAACGATTTATTCCATTTTGAAAACTAAAAAGATTCCTCGACAGGTTAAAACTAAATAGGTAGGTACTTACCCTGACCAGGTACATAAAAACCCTCTCAAAATGGCACCGTTAGTTTCATCAGTGAGTAATCCGTAATTAATTATAATTTAGTGTTATAATCTATGTGAATTTGAATCCCCAAAACCCTTCTCCTATAAGTTTCTTAATGACAATTTGTTTCCATTTATATTATTCCAATAAGTCTTTATTGTACCTACCTATCTCCTTGAAGAAATCATCGATTTAAAAAAAACAATATGAAATGTCTTAGCTATGAAATATAGATAGGTATAAGTATGAGAGAGATATAGTCCTGCGCCGCACATGGTTAAAAATTTACCCGCATGGATTACTGTAATTTTTTCCGCACAACAAGAGAAATATTTTCTTCCTTTCTTCAGTTTTATTTTCGGCAATGTACTCTACATACATACAACTTTACTGATTTGGATTATTATTTGACTCAAATAATATACTGTTTCACAGGTTCAAACCAGTATATAGAGGCCTATGTCCAGTAGTGGACTAGAATAGGCTGCTGATGATGTGTATAACTCAATTCATAATTATCGCAGATGTCGCTCCTACGTCTCGGTCTACGGATGTTTCTACCGGGAGAATTGTTTTTTTTAGAAAAAACCTATTTTTGTAATCCGTTGCGAGACATGCTCTCTAGAAAGCATAATACATAGGATTTTCTTCTCTTTTAAAGTCAGTAATAAATCAGATTAGATTAATCTTACGACGTCGCGACGCGTCGGTCTTCTTCCGAAGCACCCGTTTCACATTAAAGCATCGATGGGGCACCTATATCGACCCCATTACACATCGGGATTTTTTCCGCCGTTCGTATTTCCTCACGACAGCTCCTTTCAAGTGATAAATGTGTAGAAGTAGAGGCAGGCAGGCCAACTAAAAATAACTGGAGATTTTTAGAAGGATTCGATTGAATGGAAAGTAAAATTGATTGGGTGGGTGACGGAAAATTTAATACACGCTCTCGAGAATATGTCTCCAACTTATTTCAGCTAATGTAATGGAATCATATATTTTTAAGATTTTCAAACTTCATGCATATAATATTTTCCCAGGGTAAAAGCAGCCTGTAAATATGTAGGTTAATCTAATTTATTTTGATTCAGCAGTTCTTGAATACACCGATACTTTTCTAATTGTTAGTTAGTTTTTTAATTCTCTTTTAATTTAAGGGGTTATCCCTGGCCCCCTGTCATAAGATAAGATATAAGACTACTCCCATTTAGCTCTATTTTAGATTTCAAAAAAGATTGTTTAGACATCCCCTAATGTAATCTGGGAACTCTTTTTGGGAGAACTCACAACCATGCACAGCCTTCGCTTGTTTACAACTTCAACTTTGCTTTTACTACCAGGTAACAGTCAACAGGGCCATTAGCTAGATAGTCTGTAGGTATACCCGAAACGAGCGAGATAATTATCTACGTGGCTATTAATACTGAACAATAAATCCTGACTATTTTACTCGAATTTTATACATTAAATAAAGTATATTATATTCTTTTCTACTTTCCGTTTGGTTTTATTCATTTAATACGAGTATTATAAAATAAAATAAACAATAATCATCTTAAAATTAATAGCAATTTTCTACGTTGCATATTTGCAATAGTATGAATAAAGTTTGATTAGAACAAACTAAGATATTTGTCATAAAATTATATGGTTTACAAGTATGAGGTATATTTAGGACTATAACTTCTCTAAGCATAAATAAACCTTTTAATTAAATACTGTATTTGCGTATTTTTTTTACATTTGCAAAAGTATAACAATATTCCAGTAAAATATTGCACAAATGCAACAACGACGCGTTAAAGGTCAATTGGACTTTTATGATACTGTAAATTATTCACATTGACAGAACATTCAATTTAAATTCTAGGTATATAAGAATTATATAGTAATTAAAAATTATATTTTGTGTACTGAAATATTTATGAATGCACCTATATGTAACCATTTATTGTTTCGTGAACACTACCTTTTATCTGTCTAATTTGTTTTTATCTGTGCTTTTGATACTACGCAAAAAAATTGCCTGTTTAATTAAAATAGCATTTTCTTTCTTTTGTGGCCCATAATCCTAACAGGTATAATTATAAAAAAACTATTTCTAAACACTTTAATATTGGCAAGCGACACAAATTGCTAGTTCCAAATCAACGAGAACTTGTAATATGGAGTAATAACGAAAGCGTCACCCATTAAAACGCAGTGCAGATATCACAATACTATTGTGTGATTTGTGACTGGTGTGAAAAGTGAACGTTGTCGTAGGATAACCAATCACACGGCGATGCGCTGCTTGTGGCCAATCAACGGCGGTGACAATTATAATAATGAATTATATTGCAATGCTCTATACAGGCATGCAGCACTACCTATTTAATTTATGTACCATGTACCATGACAATGACAACCTCGAAAAACTTATTGTGACCGGAAAAATGGAAGGGAAGAGGTCTCGAGGACGTAGTCCGATGCGGTGGTCCGACCAAATCAGCACCACCCTTGACTCTACAATTCACGATGCCATCCACACCGCCGGGGACAAAAATATATGGAGGAAGATCATCCGCCAGAAGCTGATACCTAAAGGTGGTCACGACCCTCAGCATTGAGGATTACGACGCGAGGAGGAGGACCATGTACCATGAATGCAATAAATGTTTGAAGTTTGAAGTGACATCAATCAGAATCATAATATAATTAATATGACATTACGTTTCCTTTACCTTTAAAACTCGTTGGCCCAAATGTTTTCAGCTCGCTTCGTTAGCGGCCGGATGTCCACGAACGGTGTGCGGATGACCGCCTTTCTTTGTTCCTATTCTTTACGGACTCCATTGCTTCTCGAGCGGCTATTCTCGAGCAAACCCTAATAAATTACAAGCTATTGAGCCTTGCTATATGTTTTGCTACAATTTTTCTAAATGACCCAAATCGATACAGGGTCTGAAAAGGCCCGGGTTGCTGTTTATGTTTTGTATATGTTGTTGTTATAGTAGGTAGTTAGGTATTTTATTTATTTTATTTAATGAGACGAGCAAAATTTAAGTGGTCACCGTCGCCCATAGACATCTCACCTCACTGTATTAATATTAGAGGGTTTTTGATGCACTGCTAACCTCGAGGACTAAGATGGATTGCCTCATGCGCTGGAAATAACGCTGGCTCTCTTACCCTTCAAACCGAAACACAGAAATTCTAGTATCTCTGCTTCACGGTAGAAATAGATAAGAGGGTGGTACCACCCCAGGCGATCCTTCACATCTACCACTACCAAGGTCTTCATAATCTTAAATATTTTCCAAATAAGATAGGTCTACTGCAAAATTTCAAACTATTATTTTCAGGATAGATAGATGGAAACACTTTATTGTACACAAATACTGGAAAAGTAAAACTACAGGGATAGTAGCACGATATATACAAAGGCCTTATCGCTTAAAGCGATCTCTTCCAAGCAACCTTTGAAGTTAAGAGGACATTAAAGATATTAGCGACAGTGTAGTGTGAAGTTATGAAAAAGCTTACTATTACTTAATACACAGTAAATTTAGTAAAATAAAAGTAATATGATATACATAAATAATTATGTATATCATATTATTTTTATTAAGATATACATTAAATAAACACATATAATAGATAGTAAACAATAAATAGGTAAATATACAGGAATAAAATTCTTAACACTTAATATTAAAATATACACGCGGTGTGGGGTTCCTAGGACCTAATAATACTGTTTTAATTCATGTGTTGAATTTTATTTGCACTAGTAAAACTTTATCACAACAAAAGGAGCAAAAACAAACGCTCCAATTTCTATTCTAATATTACGTATGCTTCCAGAATATTCCCCGAGCTAGGATTAATTTATAGTTGGCGTTTTATAACATTCATAACGGACTTTTTGTTTGGTCTGCAATCCTCTCGCATATTCATCTGCAGTTTATTTTGTTCTAGAGTTGAGCAAAATACGTTTGGGTCTTGCAATAAAATGTTTTTATCGTGTCTATATCGTCGTCATTAATAAGGGTCTAAAATAGTTTCGTTAGTTCATTTTAAATGAGTAATGTGTGAAGATTTTCTTAATTGTAGTGGGTAACACTTTATTACAGACAGACTACATAAGTAATATCAAACAAACTTAAGCACTACGCGGCAATTAAATTACTCCCAGTCTTAACCAATAATCTAACTTAACCTTGTGCCTGTGACTTCCGACAACATTTGAATAACACTATAGAACGACTATAGAACCATAACCTAGCCAAAAAATAAGACCTAAAGATCTGAAATTGGTTCGCAATTCATTCGCATAAACTTGTCTCTTTTATCGACAATGAGATAGAGCAACTATTATTCTAATCTATTTTCCGATACCACTTCCGACAACATTTAAATAACACTATAGTGTTATTGTTGTTGTTATATATAATGACTGTAGAACCATAACCTAGCCAAAAAATAAGATCTGTTCGCAATTCATTCGCATAAACTTGTCTCTTTTATCGGCAGCGAGATAGAGCAACTGTTATTCCAATCTATTTTCCGATACCACTTCCGACAACATTTGAATAACACTATAGAACGACTATAGAACCATAACCTAGCCAAAAAATAAGACCTAAAGATCTGAAATTGGTTCGCAATTCATTCGCATAAACTTGTCTCTTTTATCGGCAGCGAGATAGAGCAACTGTTATTCCAATCTATTTTCCGATACCACTTCCGACAATATTTGAATAACACTATGGAACGACTATAGAACCATAACCTAGCCAAAAAATAAGACCAAAAGATCAGATTTGTTCGCAATTCATTCGCACATACTTGTCTCTTTTATCGGCAGCGAGATAAAGCAACTGTTATTCCAATCTATTTTCCAATACCTATCTGGCTTAGTTTGTCAGATTTTTGAAAATTAAAAATTGTATTGCATCCTCATAATTTCGTATTATACGAGTAGTTAATTGTTTTATTCCGTACTATACGAATAGTTAATTGTTTTCTAAGTCCGCTTATTTATGTTTTAAAAATCATTGACCAATTGTAAAAGTTATGTGTACAGAATTACAATTTAGTAAAACGATATTCTTGCCAAGATTTTTTATTGTGACTAGTACTTATTAGTTCCCGATATTGCGGCATACTTCGTCGGTTAATGACGATGGAAGCTTCAAAAGTTAGAAAGTAATTTGTTGCACGAGTACATTCACTTTTTTCTTGATTTCTCATATTTCGAACACAGAAAATGCGATCGAAATCTATCAAGGAACTTTTGTGTGACCTTGACAAATAGGTAAAGAATGCAGAACTTACCAAATTTTTGTGTGGTGATGTTACTATCTATAAAACTATTTTTAAACAATAAGGAATGAAGGTGGTATGGCTCTGTGTAGAGTCAGCCTGGGTGGTGGTGCTGTATTTTGGTTTCAAGGGTAAGAGTGCCAGTTTTATTACCGATAGAGGCACTCCACCGTCCTGAAGGTTAGCAGAGCATCAAAAATCCTCTAATAAGGAACGGCCGTAGAACGGATTATCTGAAGCAAGTGAATGCTGAAACTATAAACCAATTTAAGAATAGATTGGACAGCCACTTACGAAACTAGAAGAAACAGGCTAACCAGCATTACCTCCTGTCTGCTATAATCAAATAATGATAATATAATAGTGTGGTGAGATATCTGTGGGCGACGGTGACCACTTACCATCGTGAGCCCGTTTGTTTGTCTGGTCTCCATATAAAAAAATACTGTACAGACTTTTTCTCTCTACTGTTTACCAAACTAAATTCCTGGTATTTAAGGTAAAATCGATTTTCCCTATAAGATATACTTAAGTTTTATGTTGAAAAATATAGATACCTATTCTATTCCTAAACGAACGTACATTTGTTTTATCACTGGTTTGAAAACTGGAAAATAGATTAAAAAGTTTCTTTACTAATTGGGTTTCGGTTCTTGATTGAACCTTGCAGATGGAATGTTTCGATTCAATTAAATTCCTGTTTAGGTTACCATACAGGCTTGCATGAACGAACGAAGTATTTGACCAGATGAAAAATCTTATCGTTACACGAACGCGCCCCAGAAATTACTTTACATTGGTCAAGTGTTTAACGAAGTGGCGTGTAAACACTTATAGGTAAACCGCACAGCAGATTGATGAATTTAGTCTATCTACAATACAGAAAAAAAAATGAATGTAGGTACTTAAATAATAAAAAAAATCAAAGCATTAATCAGAAACATACGGAGGTGTATCGTAGTTAACCACCAAAATCTATTTATCTACTAATTTATAGCCACGTAATTAGTACCCAACTTTTCTTAGCACTATCCCCCCCACTAAAAAACTCCCCTCTTTTTGTTGACACTGGCTACGAATACCGATGACTTCGAAGTGTACTGCCTACATCAACCCTCCGATAGCTAGAATGCTGTGGCAATTCAGGCCTGAATTTTTGTAATCCATCGTTTATTATGACATGGCCTTATATAGTGCCTTATATAGTCCTCATTATTTATTAATTAATTCTGGAAATCCATTTTCGATCGTGTCGTATAAGTCGTATTCCAAAATCAATTCAGTGTCGACTTTATTACCAATAGGTCAAACCGACGTTGGAAGATTTACCTCAGAAGAAAAATGGACCAAAATATAGTCCACAGCCTGAAAGATGTGCTAAAATCACAGGCTTCGGTCTTGTAGGGATTGCTGTCGGGATTCAAGGGGGGAACACGACATGCACGATATTGTTATGAAATTATTAAAAAAATACTCTCCCTAGCGACACAACTATAGTCGTATCCATGAGTATGTTTTTCGTTTTTTGGAAGATTATTATTATTATTAAATAAGGAGAGCAGACGAGCAAACGGGCCACCTGATGGTAAGTGGTCACCGTCGCCTATGGACATCTCACCTCACTGTATTAATATTAGAGGTTATTTGATGCGCTGCTAACATTGAGGACTAAGATGTATTGCCTCATGTGCCGGAAATTATGCTGGCTCTCTTACCCTTCAAGCCGAAACACAGAAATTCAAGCATCTCATCATAGGTTATTCTTTCCGAAATCAAAGTTCTCTGACTTATATAGCCAGATATTTTCTTAGTTTTCTACCCATCCCCTCCCTTCTTAGTTAAGACCTAAAAGCTCGTGGTCCTGTCCAAAGTAACGGCTGGCTACGTTATGGACAGACCTAAAAGCAAATTCATTTTGAAATAAAGTTTTTAAAAACGTTCTCAGTTTATAGTCCTTTGTTCCCTGAGACTTGCCACGTTTAAACCGATATATTTAAGTCCTGAATTCGTTGTACTTTTTCTTCTCAAGTGAAACTAACTAAAATAGACGTGTTTAAAATAAAAATTGTTAAATCACTTAACGTTTTTAATTCAATTACTGAAAACTCAAAGGTCTATAACAACATAAAAAGAAAATAAGTGCTCATACAAATGTTTTTGGACAAATGTAGAGCCATGTTAAAAATATTTTGTATAATGTACTCGTTCGCGAGTATGTTAAAAAAACTATTTTGTATAATGTACTCGTTCGCGAGTATGTTAAAAAAACTTAGAATCAATATTCCCCGAATAGTAATAATCTGGTGATCTTTAAATTACAGGACTAGAACTTCTGATTATCACTTTATTAATTGTTCAAGAATTTCGGTCATAACTACTAAATTAAAGACATTAGTTTAAAATAACTCTTCACTAAGCTTTTATGACAAAATTATGCTATAAATTAAACTTCACTCTTAAATAAAAACCTCTCAATAAACAGCAAAGCTTCGAAATGAATAATTAATGCAGCCACTGCCTAATTCAGTTCTGCACAAAAAAGAGAATAGCGAATGGACTTGGAATCACTTTGTTCTTACTTTTTAATTTTTTTTAAAAAAGTTCACTTCTTCACAGACTATTAACACAGGATTTTTTTTATTTTGTTTTTTTTTCGGTGCGCACGGGAAGTTGGAATTTAGCGCCCCCCCACTTGTTGAGGCGGTACCCCGAGCAGTCGCAACGTTCGCGCGCTCGACGAAGCGTGGGCGACTGCGCTTCCCATCCATTCATTGAGCAGGGTTACTTTACCAGGTTCACTCGATTCTAACTCGAACTTAAATTTTCAGGTAGTCACAAATGAAACTAAGTAAATAATTTTGTATTTTTCAGTACTTTCGTGGGTAAAGAATGCAGGTATACCATTCGTATCTATGACTTCGGTAATGTCTGGTTGTCTAACAAAATTAATTACCTACTTATAATGCCATTTCATAATTTAATGAATGAATACCAAAACTACTCACAATCCATTACTTAGAAATTTATTCGGCATAGAAAACGACTTCACTTCGAGAAAACATAGGTCTAGGATTGATGCGGCGTAGGTGTGATAGCCTAGGTACATTTGGAAGTCTTCCATTTCGTATGACTCTGCCTTCTTATAAGCGATTCCTAAATCCGTAGTATCAATGGGAGGGTGCGTGAATGAAAAGAACTCGAGCTTATTATAAAAGCAACAATTTATATAAGTCACGGTATCGTTGAAAAGAATCAAAAGCTTACGTACTTTGGGAGGGTAGGCATGCCATATTTGCTCGACTAGAAGAGTCACACAGTTGTCACAAAATTATTCTGTCCAATGTAAGAAAATAGAGAAATATAGTCTAGAGTAGTAGTCTGGAAAAGTAAACTGTCTATACATTTACATAACTGACTGACTGACATTTTGAAATAATTCAAATTTAAACAATGTTTTATTTATTAAACATTTAGCCTTTTTAGGCGTACTAAAAGTAAATACGAATTAAAGAATAAAAAATAACAAAAGGAACATAAAGTTAAATAAAAATTTAATGTTTATGATCTGAATATATATATTATTCAATGGCTAGTATTTAGTGATTAATTTGGGCTGCTTATTCCGGCAACTAATAATAGTTACTAAGGATTAGCGATGAAATTACATTAAAAGATACATTTCTACAAAGAGGTGACTTACATTTATCTTTCCGAGTAATCTTCAATTGTAAAAGAAAATAAGCGGTTGAAAAATGATAAGAGTGTCGTGTATGAAACATGGATATTAGCCTCATGTTAGTCATAGCAGACCCAATCTCTGAAGTGAATTACATAATGAATAATGTACAAAGGATTTATCGTTCACATTCTACACTTACCGATGCCGCGACAAAATTAATATTTATAATAGTTGTGATGAAACGGAGTTGTACTAATTTTTATATTTAATAAATCATATTTTATTGAGTTATTAAATATTATAGAAATCGTGAAAAACTGTATCACACGGTAGGTACTCGTAGTAAGCTATAGAGTAAATCTGGTTTTGGTCTCGACTCTCGATAACCAAAACGTATAAACTAATCATAAAACGAATAAAATAAGTCATCTTAGGTATCAAGAATTTGGCTTTCCTTTTGATGTCTCTGTCATCTATCACATGGGTAAAAAAGAACAATACACTGAACTGTCCATATATATTCTAAGACTAAACTTATCTTCGACGTCGCCAATTTCATATAAAGTATGTGCTCAGTGTGCTACAACCTACATTCCTGAAAAGTAAGTCGGTCGACTGGCGGCGCTCTTTGAAAATTTTGGAATCCGAAACACGACGTCATTTAGATATGTTACTCATAGTACTATTATAATATTCTATGCCGATATGAGTATATGAGATACTCAGTTTAGGAGTAGTATAATAAGTTCCTAACGGAGTTCACAAGTGTTCCTAAAATAGAAGGTTGGCCGCCGTTAGTTTAGAAAAGCTAAAGTTTGGTATATTCCTAAAATTAATTAACTAAACTCCTGTTCATATTGCTCTCGGCAGGTTTCATCTGTGCTTAACTTACTTCACAAACACTTAAATTCATTGGCCAGAATAGTTTTTGTTTAAATCTAATTTAGTGTTGGTTAACTGCCCACTGCTTAGGTGAAGGCTGATATGAGTGTGTGGCTTGTTTGAATTTAGTTACAGCATAAAATAAGTAATAATTTCTACTCGGGTTACATATTCATAGAAGAAAATAATTAAGAATGGCAACCGAAAAGATAAGAAGGGTCACCCTTCTTATCTTTTCGGTTGCCATTCTTAATTATTATCTTGGTCACCAAGATGATTGTAAATATATATTCAACAGACTTGCAGATTTACCGTTGCCACCATTACGGGCATTAATTTTGTTGAAGTTCGTAAAATTGTTCATATTCGCTTCTGCATTTTTTGTTTTCTACTATTTTGTATGAGTGATACAATATGGAATTCTTATTCATATTCTTAAACTAAATTTAGTTATTGTGTCTAGCGACTCTAGCAAGTCGTTACTCAAAATAGAAATGTAAATTAGTTGTAGATCCAGCGTAGCGCGTAGCGGCCTGCTCTGCGTAGCCTCGGAGAAAACAATATCGAAAAAGCTTTGCAGTAATAACATGAAACTTTTATGTCTTTGACTATTACGAGAGAGTAAAGTCCATAAATATCATGAATCCATAGCTGATACAGCGATCTTCATTGGGAAAGTAAAGTTTATGCGTTCGTCATTGGATTTTATGCCTTAACACTGAAACGACTATGTTTACAGTCCTCTATCAAGGGAGACCTGCGTTGGTTAACCGTTTACTGACACGCATAAACCAAATTCGATTTGACAAACGATTTATTTTACTACCCTTATGCGATGATGACTATTTGAAATTTAAAAATGGTCAATGATTTAGATAAATGTGGATAGATATACGCAATACTCTCGGTAATTTGAACTGAATAGCTATTTCTTATGATTCATTTCAGAATGCGGAAATTTAACAGATAGAACCTATTACATTATCTGAATACCGGCTGTCGTAGGTATCGACACATTATAAAATTATAGCTCACAAACGAAATCGAGTACCTATCTACTCGTATAAATGGCTTCATAAAAATTAATTCTCTAGTTCCTTAGTTTCGTTTATTAAAAAACTACGTAAAATTTAGTGAAATATAGTTTTTTATTATTATTATTATCTTACTTATGATATTTATTTATTATCTCAAACTACTTACTCAATTAGCTACTAAAAAAATAGGCTAACCGTCAGTAGCACGAACCGTCCTTAGAGTTAAGTCTTAATTCATGCTAGCCCTCTCTACGCCATTGCTCTAGATAGAGATGATACGAGACTTAAGGAAGCCTTAACATTAAGGATATTTCTTGCAACTCACGGTAAGCCACGCACCTGTCACGACACGCATATAGGAACCCTGGGTGGTAGTGTTCACCATTGCAACAACTTGGTTACTACATTCACGGTCTTTTGAAGCATCCTATATCGCATTGTTTTTTTAAGCTTCATTAAAAACTGAATCAAAGAACAAGACGGAAAGGAATGTTGAGCGAACCTCGCGTGCGAGACCGCGGAAGGAGAAAATATAAACAAATACTTACAAACTTATTATGTTTCACCGTTCCTTCCCACTCCTTGTCAACCATTATACATCGTAAATCTTTGCTTACAGGCTATGACACATTTAACGTTAGCAGAGTATGCTTTTGTCTGAGTTTACCTAAGTACATTATAACGGCTAAGTTCATGAAAAAAGAAACAATCGCCACAATTTTTCTTCTTCCAAGCCTAAATTGCAACTATATTTGTCATAACAATCCGACGGGAATCGGAATATCTGATGGTAATCGGCAATCACATTTTATGCGCTTTTTGATTTAAAAAAGGTTTTAAATTGATTGACAAATGCTTTAGTTTCATTGGTGTTTTAGGTACTCTAGTACTTAGTAATTCCATGGTTATTAATTACTAAGTACTAGAGTATATATACACAACACAGGCTTCGATGGACAGGATGCTTCAAGATCCTGTATATATGTATGTTAAAAGTGCAGGGATTTTTTTCCGAGTGTGGTTTTTTTTTCTTGGGCATTGTATTGTGTCTTAGCTCATGATAAAAAAATAAATTATTCGTATTTATTATTCAAGCACTCCGTGGCAGTTATAAATAGTGCACACAGACAGTCAATGAATATGACATTTTCATACTGCGGTTTACATTTATTTCATGTCTTGTAGCTTGCTTCCGACCGGTGCTCAAATATTGAAAAACCTGGTGAATTTATGAAATACTTACCCCTTTATGTACCCTATACAACACCGCAGATTTTTCCGCTCAATGCGGTGAAACTAATTCAAATTCAGAATATTTTCCTTCCCTAATGGATCTCTGTACGGAACCATTAATTTTATTATTTGGGGCAACATGATGCGGCAGAAAACCCCTTCTCACACCCAGTTCTCGTTTAATGAAATCAAACGACGACGTCCGCTGATTTCTTTATTCGCTTTCATTACATCTGAAAAGGGTCGGGCGGAAAATACCCCATTGCATTGGTATTTTTACCTACTATACGAGTACATAGTACTAGTATAGCATACAATATACAGTTTCGGTGGAACAAAATAGTATCAATAAATATTCAGTTACATTACAAAATGTCTTACTTTAAATGTATTGGTACGTACTCACCTACCAATATACTTATATTGTCATTTTCTTCATATCTAAATCTCAGTCCAAACAATACACCTACTATTTTATTATTTTATACATAAGCTTATCCGTTAATTATGACACTATATTCGACCATGTTTTCTTAATCATATCTGCAGCCTTTTCAGCAATCATCATTGCAGGAGCACTCGTATGTGCGGCAGTGGTTCTTGGAATCACACTCGAGTCCACTACTCTTAAGCCTTCTACACCATACACCCTCAGTTCGGGATCCACTATAGCTTCAGGATCATTAGGCGGTCCCATCTTACACGTCGCTATCTGATGGTGTAGAGATATCACCAGAGTTCTTATAGCACACTCCCAGTAAGCATCGGAGCCTGGAGCATGCGTTTTACACAGAGGATATTCGGCTAGATGCAGCTTAGCATTAAATTTTTTGAACGCCGCTGATTCACCCAGTTTTATAACATATCTAACTGCTTCTATCATTGTAGCCATGTCTTTTGGATCTGTGAAGTAGTTTCCGTACATTTTGGGGTGTGAATATGGATTAGTATCTCGAAGCTCGAGGTACCCTTTCGATTTAGGATGTAAGAGCATTGGAAGAGCTGACCAAGTATCGAGCCCACTTAGAGATCCAAAAGCGGTGTAGTAAGTTTTATCAGTTATTTTCCAACTTTGTCTGAACATTCCTCCTGCGTCGAATGTTATAGATGATCCTAAACTTAGCAGTTCGATATCTGGTACATTTTCGGGATCGTCAGACTGTGTTGTTTTTATATAGCCTAATCCTTCAATGGTACCAGGACTTGTCAAAAGGCCATCTCCGAATTGTAGCCACTGCATTAAATTTGGTAGAGTTGCTACTTTAGGTTCAAGAAGACTGGAGTTCGTTGTATTCAGTCTGAAGACAATGCCAGGGAACGAAATGTGATCGTATAGAGTTCTTCCTACTTGTAAATCTTTGATAACTGGAATTCCAAGAGTTGTTAGGTGCTCTTTAGGTCCAACTCCTGACAACATGAGTAATTGTGGTGAAGCTATGGGCCCAGCAGATAAAATTATTTCTCTTCTGCAACGAACTGTATATTTTATTCCATTCTTGACGTATTCCACTGCGTATGCTCTTTTGGTTTGAGGTTCAATGATGACTTTAGTGGCTCTGGCCTCACTAAGGATGTGTATATTCCTTCGCCGTTTATGAGGATGGAGAAAAGCTTTAGCAGCGCTCAAACGATGCCCTTTATTGGTAGTGGTTTGTATATAACCGAATCCCAATTTGTCTGGTGCGTTGTAATCTACAGTGGGATGGCCATGAATTCTTCCAGCTTCGAGGAATGCATCGGCGAGATAAGTTCTGTAACGTAAGTGTAATATTGTGAAGATGATCTTCGGTGTTTACATACAGTTTATTGAAATAGTTACTTACCTATATTACAAAATCGAGTACAACTGAAAAAATCTTAATCGGATCTTAAGTGGCATCTCTTTCATTCATTCATTCTTTAATTCTTTCTCTCTGTATATCATGATAGTATTCAATGATACTTACTTGAAAGGAACATTTTCGACAGTCAGTTCACCCTCGCGGCCACGATATGGTTCGGTCTTGTACTTTTTCAGCTCTACGTTTTCGGACTTCATGTAATATGGCAAAATGTCATTATATGACCTGTAAAATGTAAGACAATTATTTACGAATAATTTCTCGTGATAAAAGAAGTAGATACACGTACTTATATTAATTAAGATACGAATATAAGTAATAATTCGACACAAGTTGACTATAGGTAGGTATAATACTAATCTCGTGGTCTACGTAGTACTATTATTTACTCTGTGGTCTTGGTATTATATAATTTTTTCAGTAAATAGTAAATTCGCGTTTGCTTGGAAAAGTAAATAATAATTATTGTATGTCTTCTAGCTAGCAAGATCAAGCCGGATCCAATCTAATTTTGCCAACTACCTAAAGCCCGTTACACACGGAAGTTATAATATAAAAACAAGACATAATATTTCAACATATTATTCGTTATGTTCCTTCAGGAGCGCACACACGGCAGCTAAGTATAATATATTCATACATTGTGATGAGCTGTAATATATATTATTAGCTCTCGTTAGTGACGGCCTAAAGACGATTAACACAAGTGACACAGTCATGTCGGAGCGAGTTAGCATTGCACTGATTTGTATGAAGTCGCACACGTCATATAAAATGGCAAAGTGGTGCGTCAATGCATCACGGTGTATGAATCGCCTTAGCATTATACTATTTCCATTTCTTTATTTTCTCGATGACAGCTCCTGTAGAATGTAACTGCGCATATTGCGCAAAAAATAACTTTTAAATGCGAGGTATAAAAAATACGAGAACTGCCTAATTTTGTTCCTTTATCCCATATAATTTTCATCCAAGACAAATTGAGTCCATAAATGCAGTATTTTTTTTTAAAGTACGATAAATAAGTAACATTTTAATAAAATTACATTCTATGGCAATATGAATAGTGATGTTATGATAGAAATATCTATATTGTATCGATATTGTATATATGTACATTTATTACGTCATTCACAGTTTTAACTGAAGGTTCAGGCTGCATATTTTAAACTTAAAAATATTATTAATCTCAACATTTTTATACAATATTGATACTTTTTTATCATCTTTTATGTATAGCGATATTTTAATGTATTGATTGTTTACCACTGTCACCATGCCTATTGTAATGAGAGTAAAGATACTGTCTGCATTAATAAATTTTTATTTTTTATTTTTATTTATTTTTTATAAATAACGAAAAAAACTATATTTCTCTTTTTTTGTAATAAGAGTATTTATTACATTATATAATAAACAATTTTGTGATGAACTATACCAGAACCAGAAACTGATGAAAAGTTGATGATCGATATCATTAATTATTTGGTCACAACACTACAACTATCAAATTAGATCTGTCATCGATAAAATAAAGAAATGGAAATAGTATAGTAGATGTGCATTTTCTTTGATATACCCTGTATATAGAAATATAGAGTCATCTCAATAAACTAGAAGCGTAAAATAAATCAAAATAGCAACCACAATAACGTAATGCGGAGGGCGGAGTTACATGTCACAATACATATTTGTGACTTACGGCTGGTTTACATTTGGTCGAGTATTTAGCGAATTGGGTTAGTATAGTGGCGAGTATGGCGAGTGCCTGGCCAGTGACAAATAGTCACTCTCCTAACTCACTCTACTAACCCACTTTGATAAACACTGTGGGACCGTGTTTCGTAGCTTTCTTGAGTGGAATTACGTCTACTTAGATTCTCTTACATATTAAGAATTGGACCACACTTGTCCGCACGGAACCGTATTTTCCCGTAACTCTACCCTTTTTCGTCGCTAAGAACATCGTACGCCAGAGCTAGAAAAGCTTCCAAGTATCCACACTCTGTGGTATCGGCGGGCTGATTCCGTAGAAGCAATCAGTGTAGTCCAATCCTTAATATGTAAGATAATGTAAGTCCAACCCAAACTTGCTGAATTAAGTTTACCATCCGTAGTTGCCATCGGCAGCAATTCGGTCCCAGTCCTGTGGGCGCCCCCTGGTGTACAACATGTAATTGGTGACACTGGTGCCACCAATAGCTTTGCCACGAGGCCAGTAGCAACGTTGTTCTGCGCTTCCTGGAAATAGTTAAACAAAAAAAACTTAAATAATGTCTGTCCCCCAATTCATGTCTGCGTGCCTCACAGATTTATAAACTAAAGGGAGTGCCATCTTCGTGTAACTTAAGTCTGGGTGTACGCTTCGAACGCGAGCAGCAGTCGTATCATAAACCAGCGCGAACGTACATAATGTATGAAAAAAAGCTTTTGATCAAATTCGCTGATAAAAAATATGTTGTGTAGGACGATAAGTTGACCAAAACATGTAGGAAAAACTTAGTTCAAGATAAGCACACACGATACGAAATATGTCGGTTTGGTTCATAATTGTGTTCTCACAGACCACGCCCCCTTTCTCCTTTTAGTTTGTAATATAACTCTGTGGCGCGCCCGCTGTAGCTGATGCTACAAAACCACTTGCAGGTCTCACTGTCGATAAATTTGTTGCATCCAAATGTTTTGATGGAATAAAATATCGGCTTTTCATACGCAGTACTAATAGGTACTTACTACCTAGATACTTACTTTACCAAAACATGATCTTAACCTTGCTCTACAGTCGCAAAAACTGCAAGTATTACGATGAATAAGCACCTTTTTACAATAAAATACCACTCTATAGTTACTTTATTGCGTATCGCCTTTCACGTCCTAGATACAATAAATCGCAAAAACATAGAACGCAGAAGTGCGCTCGCGGTTACAGGTTCCTTCCTTCAAGCGCAAAAACTATATTTAAGGCCTGGACTACATGCGCCGGTTCCAGCGCCGGTTCGGTTCGCTGCAGCCAATCACGAGGAGCTGACCTCAATTGGGGGGAGGGCGGAATGCTTGTGATTGGCTGCAGCGAACCGAACCGGCGATGGAACCAGCGCAAGAAGGATTCTTCTTGAAGATTAAAATATTACCGTTTGGGTACTAAAATAATAATTTATGTGGGCTCATCTCGGAAATTATTCGTATTTACTTCCTAACCATGCTGTGTTTACACGTTAAGGGTTACGACCTAGCTCATAACTTTATATTGATTTTTCTGTAATTTCTTTGGTTGTAATCTGTTGTGTTTACCTAATAAAAAAATTAAAATTAAATTATCACATTCGTCAATTTATTTAATAAAACATTAGTTAGAAAAAACGTGGAGGGCGCTCTACAATTTATTTCCTATATCCTTATATTTATACTGACTGGGTAAATAAAGCTCGCGAATCACGAGAGATTTGGAGAAAATGGAAAATAATAATGTATATTTATAATTTAATTACCTATTGACAAGTCGATCAAAGACTGATGAGTGGTGAGATGACTCTTATTTAATCCAATAATTCTAACACTTAACTTCCCACACTCACACACCCACTCACCTTACACTACATATGCACACTTACATCATTACACACTCCCACACAACCTAACACACCCCCACCCATACTCACTCTTACCATTATCTTTACTAAAATCCTTTATGATTAAATTTTCCAAATTCCTTTTAGGTTAAGAATATAATTTGTAATTTGCTTTCACAGAAAGTGCGACGGAATCCCGACTTACAAGATACAGGTTTTCGACCTAGTTTGTAAGTCGGAGGTCCTTTTTTTGTGTGCCCTGTAATAAGTAAATAAACTTTTTCATTTTTCATTTTCATTTTCAATAAAAACACATTTGTGTTTTAGGAAGTTGGACGTGTGTTGGACGGGCGAACTGTTTTATTTTAAATAACGAGTATAATATTCATAGTGTTATACTTATACTTGTATATCACATGTAAACCGTTACGCCTTTTAAACGTTTATGTTGATTTACGATACTGGATGGACATTCAAATGTGTAAACAACTTGTCGAGACAAACAAATTAACCCAGTAACTGTAAACGACAGCCTCCTCCTCTTCACAAAGATTCCTTTCATTTCAGAAACGGTAAGTGGAAACGCAACTATGGTTGGCAGTCAATAGCTGGCGGGAAAAAAACTCTTAGGAACCCTCTACCTCTCACTAAAGTTAAGTGTTTGTCTGAACTCTTTCCATACTATATTTTAGAAAGTGGCATTTATATAATTAAATTTATTTATTAAAAATATAATAAAAAATAGTATCTGTCATCAGGCCTCGTTTTGTATGGAACCCCGCCCGATATCCTTTGTGTTTTATTGTTTCGCTTTCTGCAACTGCTCTTTACAATTTTATGAATAAGTAATTTAATAACTGAACGCAAGAAATTATACATTGAACAATGAATAATTCATTGTTGTAGTTCCATAAGCAGGCAATGTCTGTAAAGTTTCCCCAATAAATACTTATTTGGACAAATTTAGAAAAAGTGTGAAAAATTTAGGTCGCAAGCGGAGATTCGAACTTAGCTTTCCGGGGTCAGCTCTATTCCAATTAATCTACTAACCAAAATCGCGGTCCGATGAGTTACGGCGAAATTATCCACTGCAAGCGTCGTAAACAAAGTAAGGCAAAAAAATTCACACTTTTCTAAATTTGAATTTATTCCTGACTATTTCTTAAATATTTGTACAAGTAACTTACCCAAACACACACCAGGCTGATGTTCCATAGTATACGGCCAACTATAGTCGGTGAGCTGCAAATACGGCACCATCATGGGAATGTCGCTTAACAGCATCTCCGGCTTCCCAGCTTCTAGGACCAGGACCATGGCTTTCGGTTTGTCTTCAGTCAGACGAGCTGCCAGAACCGAGCCTGCTGAGCCTGCGCCTACTATGATGTAGTCGTATTCGTCTAGAGGTTTGGTGTATCCTGGAATTATTAATATTTTTATAAAATACGTTGGGAAAGTTTTGCACTCCAACTAACCTAAATAGACCGAAGGTAAGCCATCATTCACCCTCATCATCACGTGTGGGACTACAAACAGAACTTCGTAAAGCCCCAGGAGCCCAATTCCACTGGTTTACAACGTTTGTCTTTCTTTTACAATTTAGTAGCGCTTACGTTTTCGAATCGATCCAACTTTAACTACAAACGGTATTCTGCTAACACTAAGCTAACACATATGAGCGGACTGATCGATCGTTGGCTTGACCGAAACATGCCGAAACGTATCGTTAATCGAACGGTTCGTGACTGTAGTATACGAAAAACGACAAGTCGCTGCAAATCGTATATATACTGAGATTTCATTGTATTAATATAATCGGGTCCTTGGTCTAGGATCTGATTCCATATATACAATATGCATCCAATCCGTCACATAAACCGTGAGTATAGCGTGACATGTTATGTAGATTATTACATTATTAGATTAGGTATATTATTTAGGGTCCACAGGGATTTGCTTGCTGACATACCTATTATAGCTTCATGGGGCGCATCTACGATGGAAGGTAGGAATTGCTTTTTTAAGTTTAAAAGAAACCTGCCTTCTCAATCATTTACGTTACGTACGTGACAAACTTTCAATTTATTTTTCTATAGCAATCATCTACAAATCCAGCATGCAACGCAAATTCAAAAGCGGAGAATATTTGATTATAAAAAGATATTTGCAAGTACAATAAATTGACCTATTGGCCTCATAATTGAACTACTCGTAATATACGAACTTTTACAGGCATAATTAAATAGAGACCAACCTCCAAGCTTCTATGCAATGTGATAAAATTAAAACTTACCGACTTCCACTAGTGGCCAACAATGGACGATTAAAAGCAATTTAAGTCGTAAATAAAACAAAAACAAAGGATGTTTAAGAATGATGAGCAATCACATGTATGTGAAGGCTACCGTGATACCGTTACAATAAATCAATTGGTTATAAAAAAGTAAAAGGTATCACAATAATTTTTACGAATAGATAATGTAGGTTTTGGAATTGATTCTGGAAGGTCTTCTAATACAAGCTTTAAGTATAAACGTTTTAAAGTTATATGTAAGTACTTACATTACGTAAAACATTAGAATTTGCTTTGAATAGAATGTAATTTATGCTTTGACACTTACCTTTAGGCAATGGATAAGAGTCCCTCAAAAAATCAAACGGGTCATTAGAGTTTTTGGGATAATTATTAACAGCGACCGTCTGCATCATCATGTTCACTATAGGATTTTGAGGGTACGCCCATGGTAGGAACCTTTGCTGTCTTCTTCCTATGACCACCTGGTCTATATTTTCTGTCTCATTTGGCGCATTGCTAGTTGAAGTATCGTTAGTATATGGATATGACCAGAAGATCCTTCCATGTCGGGGCGTATCAATGGTTTCGGCCACTATGTCATCCTCTATGTAGTTGTCATCTTCGATCTCTACGGTAACGAACTCATCTTTCTCTATTTGACGTGCATTTGTGAAACCTAATGTTATTGTAGCTATAATTAATGCAGTCTTCTTTATGTCTCTCATTGTTTCTGTAAAAATTAATATTTAAAAAATCGGTTCTTACAACCCTTTGCAAACAGATAGCCAACAGTAGAAACAGATAGCCAACAGTAGACTATTGTTTCTTTCATTAGGATACAACCAACACATTGCAATAAAACGGAGGTTAATTTTGTATACGATCGACAGACATGAGATTTGAACCTGAATTTCGTGAACCTAGATTTTAATCTGCTGCTCGCAATTACACATTTTGCAATAGTACCTACACAGTGCATTATTATTTTAATGTTTGTAAATTAAGCGCCGATTACTGAAATCCTTAATAAGATATCTTAATTTAAATATTTAGAAATAAAAAAAAATAACTCTAAAAAAAGAATAATATTTTTTAATCATTTTAAAACAATACCTGAATAAAAAATGCTCAAATATTAATTTTGTGCTACTTACCTAATTTATTTCACACTATGCAAAATTTTATTTTTTATTTTTTATTCCTCACGTCAGGTCTTACCGGCGTGCGGCCGGCGATTGGCGGTTTTTAAATCGTATCTGCATGCGCCGGGCCTTGACCGTACACTGGGCACCAAGAGTACCGCTATCTTGACATCATGACCAATATCAAGGACTGTTTGCCGAACGATTATCCGAAGTTGTGACCTCGATTATTTATGATCTCTCAAATCAATAACCGGTCAATCAAACAGTGAACCCCCACTGGGTTCACTGCTAATTAGGAATGGTTTTGTTTTCGTATTATTTTATTTTGGTTGGTATGAAATGTAGGTCATCTTATTTATCTTATAATCTCTATTGTACACAAAATAAAAACAACTTAATTAAAGAAATTTTTTTTTAATTATTTTTATACATATATTTACGTAGGAGGTAAGATAAGTAGGTACACTTTAAACTTTCTAGTCTTAATAGTTTATCCTGTAGGTAATATGAGTAATACTAAAAAGTCTTTTAGTTAGTTAAGCTTGAATTATTGAGTTCATGAAGTGTTAAAAATAAAACATAGGTACGAAACATTGTATATCTAATCTGTGGTACACACAGTCCTCTCACAGTTATGCTGGTACAAAACGATCAAGATGCAATTATCTTCTACACAAAGATTATTTAAATTGTAGACAACTTTCATGCAAAATTATTGGAAACGCATGCAGTGCCCTATTTATATTTATTATAAAAACCGGTATGTTTAAATACTAGGTATAAAGCACGACTTCCGGTAGAATTTACATTTATTGCGGTATTTTTATAAATTTCTAACACTGATGCTGATGCTGAAAAGAGCATAGTTTCTGAATGATATAGGTACTTCTATGTACCTCTAGCTAACGACACTACTTTCAAAAGGGAACCGTGAGTATGATATAATTATCTAACTGCGGGTTGAATAACAGAAAAAGGGCTTATCCGAAAAACGGTTTTCCAATACTATATATTGATTATTCGGATGGGCATTTGCTTTTTTTCGAGCGAAATTACGCTTTTGGGTTAATTAGATTCTTATGATGAAAATGAATCAACAAGCTTTGAAATAAAAAAAAATGTAGGGTTGCAAATTACAAATAAAGTAAAATTAGGAATATGAGTTAATAATGGATAGTTCTATAGATAGATAGCGATGTCCAAATAGGAACCGCGAGTAGGAGGTCTAAACTCTTTAGTAGTTTTTCTCTCTTTATTTATTTGTACTTTTATTATTTATACTTTTAATATATTTAAGTTTGTTGCCGTTTTGCCCGCGATATCTTCGTCCTGGCACAGCTGAAAACCAGCGCTGTGGTTCGTACCGGTCGGACCGCAGCACATGCAGAGCATGTGCCCTTTTAATGTTGCATTGTTTTATTAAATTCAAATATTTTTTAAGTTTAATAATGTTAAATAAATGTTTTTCTTTCTTTCTTTTCTTTCTTTAGGTACACTGCAGCGATTTTGAAACGCAATCGAACCGGAATTATTAAATTTCAGAACCGGATTCTTTTTATCAGTTATTATTTTTAATATTAATATGAATATTATAAAATCTAAAAATAGTTTATTTCCGATACAAATCATCCTCAATGGCACAAAGGATAAGAGAATCGACTGGTTCCGCACTCATCCCGCAAAGTTTAATGCCTGTCATGCCAGGCCAGTTTATGACTGTCATACGAGAATATTGTGGAAATAAAACAGCGTGGTGAATATCATGTCACGTATTTAATTATTTTATTGTACTTGCTGTAAACATTTCAGTGGATATTATTAATGTTACTGCTTGCCTTACTAATTTAAAGATAAATTTTATTTTACTCAGTGTTTTATTTTGCATATAAATTAATTTAACTTGCCTGCCTATTAAAAATCTTTTTTTATTTTTTTTGGTTGATCAACAAAGTTGTTGTGACACATACCTACACATACACCTCCATACATACACGTGCTAAATTATTCACTACACGAACGAAAGTTTCCGAGTTTTTGGAGGAATCCTAATTTGTGACAGAGTATGATGTAAATAATAAATGTGAAACGCGACAGTATAATTTCATAATCTACCCATTTGTTTTATTAATCCTTCACGATGAACTATCTATAATGAAAACCATCATAGGGACTCTATCCTGCTCGAGATGTATATGTCGTAGATACATAGCGTAATGGCGAGTTTCACGAAATACGTAGGCATTTCACGATGTGCTAAAAAAGTTAGACAGATACTGTAGTCGTCGAATTTGTCTAAGATTTTTATACACTTCGTGAAATGCAGGTCCCTAGTTAGCACATAGCGTAATTGTATTGATCTAAACCGCACTTCATGACGCCAGGTTTTAAATTTTGAATCAATGTCATTATACAAACGTTATATTAGAGAATATTGTTAAATATATATAGTTAATATTTAACCGGTCGTGATTAATTTATTTGAAAATAAAAAGAAATAAAATAAATTTTGTAGAACTAAGTGCTATTAGAACTAGAACTAAGAACTAATTAACACTCAGTTTAATGAAGTTCTACCAAATAGCGACAAGAAACATCGAAAATATACATGTATGTATAGCATTTCTAATAAAACAAGGGCGAACTACCAGATGGCGGTAGTTTCATAGAAGAATGATTAAGATCCACATGAGATACAATACCAATACGCTATATGCGAATTAACGATCCGCACTTCACAAAGTGGCTAAAATTTTTAGACATAAAGTGTAGAACTCGACCATTACAGTAGGTATATGTCTAAGATTATTAGCACTTCGTGAAATGCCTACGCACTTCGTAAAATGCGCCATTACGCTATGCGTCTACGACATATACATCAAAATAAGATCGCAAACCAAGCTACAAGACTGCATAACGGGTTATACGTTCCGTTATTCATACTCCGTGTAAAAACAAACTTATGGAGTGCATTCTTCGCCCCACTTGTTCTCGACTCGTAAGTAAAATGGTATTTACTTACCTATATGGTATGGTGGTAATGTGTAATGTACATCTGCAGTATAAACAATGTCACAGTAATTTAAGTGGCTATTTAGCTATCTATCGCAGTAGTAACCTGTCTGTATATAGATACAGGCAGGTTACATGACATGTTTTTCTAGTTAAGTATTCATAATTAAACAATTTTTTTTCTATATATCCGTTTCAAATAGCTTCTTTATTCCATTACTAAATATTAAAAAAAAACTGAACTGGCTGAATTCAAGGTCGCTCTGGACCACTTCCCTAAAAAGACCACACTTTTTTTTCAACTGTATTCCTAAAATGAAACATGTACAGAAATAAAAAGGAATTAAGGTCGAAACTCGGTCAACTTTGGGATTACATTTAGTCGTGCATAGTAGCTTGGATCTTGCTATGGCTTGGACTACATGCGCCGGTTCTAGCGCCGGTTCGGTTCGCTGCAGCCAATCATGAGGACGGAACGCTTGTGATTGGATGTAGCGAAGCGAACTGGAACCGGCGCATGTAGTCCCAGCAGTCCGTATGTATAAGAATAATCTCGGAACGTAAGCTGAGATTCCAGTCGGCAGTAAAGGGAACCCGCATCATTATCTCATAAGCCGTATCATTTAGAGCATACCTACTATATTAAGCCACATCAAGTAAGTGGATAATGGATTCGCTAAATATGTGGTTAGTGTAGTTAGTTAGGTTTCAGTTTTAGTCTGAAGACTATTATATAAAAATACCTATGCATAGTACTTACTGTGGTTTAAAATTCAAACTTTATTTTGAAAATGGCCCAAAGACAAAGAATATCTAGATTAAAGTCTAATTTCACAAACTCATCCCCATACAAAGTTACAGTTAAAACATTCAAAAGTCTAACCTAGGATTAAAAAAAATACGGTAGATCTCCATTACCATGAAGGAAAGAACGCGCTCCCATCTCTAATTAAAGGGACCCTAATTTTTTCTTCATCCATTTCTACTCGTACCTTCCAAGCTGCAGATCATTAAAAAAAACATTAATTAGACTGTGTCCCGAATAGTCTAGCTAGCCGACGATAAAAAAAGTGAAGTTCTCAATTAGACGCCTATGTATTCGTATTTATAAATCTAGTTTAATTAGGTCGTTAACCGTCTATGTGATTCAAAACCGAAAGCGAAGCACAAGGCGAAAGTGTTTTGTTTATTTCGTCTGCGGGTCACTGGGTTTGGGGACACAAGGAAAACTTATGGAACCGAGACACTTGGACCCTTGAGAATCGTGCAATCGTAGTTTTCTTACATGGGTAAATAAATAAAATCCTGTGAGCTGTAGTCGGAACTTACCTAGTTTTGTTTACACTTTTTCAAACCTATGTTGATGGTGACGGCCGTAACCGGATATTAAGATAAAATCTACATAGATATGAAATCAATCAAATAAATTAATTTAGATCTTAGAATGCATAGGTATTGCCTAGACACCAATACTTGGAAAGATACCATGATCCGTTCATGTCTTGAAGAATTCATCAAAACATTATTTGTAGTTGTTTAAATATTCTACAGCTGTAAATGATCCCAACATCGATAAAGTTTAGAATAAATAGAGAAAATACCGCAATGATAACTATGCATTTTATACCTGTTCACACGTATAAGGGAAACACGACCATGTTTGCCCGCCAACAACTAGTGCCCAGGCAAAAACTACTGCCTCTCACTTAGTATTTATGTGAATTCTGCATAAAACTCATGTAACAACAACTTCCTGAATCTGAGTAAGCAATAGCTGTAACTTGCAGTGGGCAACGACTATGATGACTGGGCAACCACTGCACTTAAAAATAAATCCATTATAGATTTATAATAATATTATTAATTTAAAATTAAATAACTACCTGAACGGAATGATGCATTATTATGCATCATTTCGATGTTGAGGGGTGTACCCCTACCTAGACCTACATACTTATAAATTTAACCGCGTGGAATAGATATTGTAGAGTTTGCATACCTACACATGAATGCGGTTTCGCCAACTCTGGAATAATTAACACCGGTAACTTATACCTAAGTAGTTGTACATTACATACTCATCCTACACCTGCCTGCCTATACAATATCATTGACAACTTTATAATATTTTTTGTCCAAGCTCTAAGAGCTGACGTCTCCATCTAGTGATCTCAAATAGAATGTACTAACTAAGTTAACTTTTCGCTCTAGCTTTCGGTGAAAGCTTACATACCTAACCTTGTAAGTTTTAAAAGTGGCAAGTTGTTTGTTTGTTAGTAGAGCTTTCGGTAGATGTCTACAAAGCGCTTTAATTCTAAGTCGGGAAGGTGCCACACTTTGTCTGACTTAGCTTTGGTAGCTTTAGGCACAGATCATGGAAAATACAATAGATGGCGCTTACTACCCATTACCACAGCAGTTGCTTACATTACAGGTTTCAACAACATATTTTCTTGAACTTTTTGTATTGCAGTTTGTATAGTAGGTATATACTCTGTGGCTGTGGTATTACTAAGTGTGTTTCGAAATATAGGTAGGAATATCCATGGAATTACTAAGTACTACTACCTTCCTATGGGAAAATGATTTATTAATATCTGTGTGGGTTTTACCATTTACACAGTTTCGATTACGATGATATTTTAATCTCTTAAATATATGTGATTGTTCGAGTCATAAAAAAACCACCTAAGAATAATGGTTCTAACTTTATTATTTCATAATTATTTTCTAGTTATTTCATTATTTTCTTAGTATTTCAGTAATTTTCTCGTCTCAACTTCCAGCCGCATACCCATTTTTTACGATCGACATTTTAAGCTGGGCCCCCACGACCGGGTGGGTTTTTGCTGTCTCCAACCGAACCCTCTTTGATATGGGTACTACCTAATCAGTTAATGCCTGACCCTTTATTTTGCTGAACTGTCTGACTGACGATTTGCGGCCAGTAGATTTTTTGGACGTTCCTGACGTATACATACGATAATTTATTTTATTACATATTTCTACTAAGCATGTGCTAAGTTACATTATTTATAAGAAAACTGAATCCTAGGACTCTAATTGTAAAAGTAATAAATATTTTACAAGCGGTTGAATTTTTTTTCGGCATTATAGTATACATATTTACTTATCTCTATAGGTGGGCAAACAGTGCCAGATCCATCTCTAGTGTATGTTTTGCGTCGCTTCACTTTTTAATAATATTTTGTGTTAAAATAGTTTGAAGGGGGCGGAACACGGGCCCATCAGCCGGCGCGCCGCCTCTTAATCTACGGGTGCAAAACAGACATAGGCGGCGCGCTGACGTTGCGCTGGCAGCGCGCTTCCGACACGCCTCTTGTATATGAATTGCGCCTAACTTAGAAAATAAATATAATATTCTGCATTTTGTTTCTTTATTATCTAAATCTTTGACTATGGTAAACCCCTGTTTACATTCAACTCATATTATTACATAAGTATAGAAATCTACCACAGGTAAGAAAAGAAATACATCCTTATCTCGGTGTAGGTACCAAATATCAATTTACAGTAGGCTCTCAATATTTCGTCGTCGGCTAAAAGAAGTCATTATTCCCTCCGATTCCTGTGATTTCTACGGCCCGGCGCGGGCGAGCGGCTCACGTTCCATGCAATTTCACGGTGTCTTGAGCGAAAGAATTCATTGATACACCAATACGGTATAAAATATGAAATTTTGTGAAATGAGGAAGATTTATCTTTTATTCCATTGTTACCTTATTCTTATATCATATTATACGAGTATATATCCGGAGACGTAAAACATTGAAATGTGGACGGTGCAGTGATTTTTTGTAATATTCTCTAACATAAATGTTACATTTATTTATTTCTGTATATTTGTATCTAGATTCCTAATATTTTCTTAAAAAATAAAAACAGTACAAGGTGCTAAAAAAGTTCATAAAATAATTAGAGGTAATGTAGGACAAAAACCTTTTCTCCGAATTTTAAATTATGTTTTCGCTTAAGTTACCTTTTCATATCCCTGGGTATTTTTACCACTTAAAAGAAATAGAAATATTGTTTGTAAATATGGGTAATGCTGATGTTACATTGTGTTTCAGTATCACCATATTCTGCCCGAAAGCGTACACATTTTTGGTCAATTAATAAATAAATCAATCATAAATTATCATCAATTCTACAATCAAATTTCAAATTAATTACAAACAATCAAAATAAATTAAAATAAAAATTATTATAAAAAATAATTATCAATATAAATTATCAAAAAATGTGCGTTTTCCCTGACACCTGTATATCTAATTGTAAACGTATATAATGTTTACAATTAGGTAAATTTAATTTTAAGCACGTGTAAAAAACAATTAGTATCAAAATAATGCAATCAAATAATTAACTATTACGTAACAAAAAACCATCGTGATTAAAATTTAGATTCTGTCTTTTCACCACACTGTTAATAAGATATACTATCGATTCATCGTATATTAATATTACTTCAATGTGACCAACGACTTTTCTATCACATTCATTATGGATTTATTCCTTGGACGAAAGAAAAAATACTCCCCTCCCCGTTCGTCTATGGTTTATTGTAATAATTTTAACAAAATTATTTAGGATAAATAGTAGGTATCTACAATGTAGATACCTGTGTTTTATGATTATTTTAACCCTGTTTTTCGATCCCTGGATTCTAGTTCTTGTGTGAAGGTACTACTCATACCGGTATAACGATAACTGAATCCTATAATCCTATCGCTACTGGCTATCGTATTGAGCCAGTGTTAGAGGCAGAAAATAAAAATTCTTGGACCGGATAAGGCAACATACAACAAGTACTTATTAGAAGTATTCTTCTAATAAGATTTAATTATATTTTTATTAAAAGCCTTTATTAGAAGAATTCATATTCTTCTAATAAATACTTTTGTAAGCTTTCACCTGGCTACGACTCTTTGTAGAGATTTAGATACTATAAAGACCTGTAATGAATGATAGCTGGTCTACGATCTTTCTGACCATAAAATCTGGGGACACGGTTCGAGCAGAAAAACTAAGGAGCACTACCACACTTTTTTGGAACCATTTCAGCCTGTTTTAATCTACTAATACTGTTCAGTCCAGCCACGTAGAAAATAATCTACTTACGTACCTTCCGATTTTCCCAAAGCTGTAGGTACTTTTTTCGGTTTCTACGAAGAACATTATATAACATGATCGACGTGGGTTGTTTGCTTCTAAACACTATTTGGACCTGTCATAAACAATGTTCGATATTTCTAGATCACTTATTTTAAGTTATTTTCTTGAAGATTTTCTTGTTACTCAATGTTGATATTGAATTATTGTAATCGTTGTGATATAATATTACTTATATACTTGCCAGCAATGCCTGGCATAGTATAAAGACTACTGGTGATACTGAGAAGCCCGTAATGAGATAGGTACGTATAAGTACATAATATTTATTTATATTCTAATTGTTATATATGGCAATCTATAGAATTATTGTATTAAAATCTTTTTCTACTCCCATTTCGTAATTTGTTCAATAATAAACCACAATTAATAACATAAACCAGGTTCATTCGTCATGGTCGTGTGAAAATAGTGTTTTAATGTAATATTAAAAAACAGTTTTCGATTGTAATATGTAAATTTTTCTTTGTTGTGTGCCACTGCATACAAGAACTCTTTCGTATTAAATACACTATATTTCACTGGCCAATTACTTGGTACTATAGCCCAAATAAAACTCGACACCCGCGCCTGCGCGATGTCGACAATACGTCAAACACGTCTACGGTTTCCATAGTTACCAATAACATGTCAAGCTGTCATGGCTCCGTAATGTCTTCGTAATGGTTTGTATTTTTTGTTTATATATTTCATGGTCGTAGAAAAAGTATTGTATGCAACGCACGTTATGACGATTTTAATACTCGAACCATCTATAATGAAACTCAGCTTGACTTCGTTTTATAAACAGTTCTCATGTTAAAATCGCTATCATTACGTGGCCGTTGCATAAACTACTATTTTATCCTGCGGCCACAAATAGCGGTTGCATTATTAGCGATTGAATTATTTCGATTTCTAACTTGTGTAAAAACCCAGATTTTCCTGGCTTGTTTTTCATAATTAGACACCTACGTACAACTACGTATCTGCAAAACCTAAATTTTACAGGAGAGCTTTTCAAGTTGACTAGTTTGATGCGCTCTGTAACTATATTAGTGCTACTTTGAAAAACACATTGTAATTTAACAGCGTTGCCTACTCGTAACTTTAATGTAAGTAAATTTGATGTAAGTGTAAATTACACGTACCTACATGCAATTTATTTACGCATGTGAATAAGAAATACGTTGTAGCGTTAAATTATATGAAATATGTATGTTTATGAAATAATTTCACAAATTTTAACCGACAAAAAATTAGAGGTTCTCATTTCGACGCGTATGTGTATATATGGATTTGTTTCGCTCAGTGACTAGAAGGCCGATTTTAATGGAATATATTGCGAGAGTATGAGTGAAAAATAAGTTAAATCTGTTCAGTTTCTTAATTATTTTAAAAACTCTTGGAAAAGGCATAGATATTTCGGCACATTTCCCCGTTATTTTGAGAGCTCATAACGTAACGGTAAGAATCCCGTGTCTAGCTATTATAGTACCTTGATCTGCCTCTAGCTAGCAACAATATTAATGATAACATTTTTCACATACGAGTACCTAATGAAATGAATTAAATAGCGTTGCTATGACAACTAATAGGTTTTCTCGCCTCCGCTCTACGATAATGAAGCTTTCATTTTCTATCGGCTTATCGATATGGTCTTGAAGGATTGATAACAATAAGTATGTCTCTTCTCTTCGAAGTCGTGTTCTTCATTGCTGAGGCTCGTGATCATTCTAAGGAATTAATCACATAGAACGACTCTCGTGGCAGATTTAATGGGATGGTTTGCCATTCTCTTACACATTTCACACACTAGTTATCTCAGTATGCAGGTTTCCTCACGATGTTTTCCTTCACCGTCAGAGCAGTAGGTAAATGAACGTAAGTCTTTCGAAAAAACCGAAAAAGTCATTGGTACATGGCATTGTCTGGTTTTGAACTCAGACCTCCCGCATGGGAGTCCGACGTCCTAGTCACGACGCCACCGACGCTCTAAAATACGCGAAAAAAGTTATATAACAATAAAAAAATAGAAATCAACTCTACGGAAAACGTCGACAAACAAGATAACACAAAAGAGCCGACTTCAAATCAGTAGTCGGTTCTTTTTTAAAATTTATTTTTAATTTATAATTTTTCTAATCAACACACAATTCCTAAGACATATTTATAGGTGACTACCTTAGTTAACGGTGCTAAGTAAATATTAGTTATGAGTTCTTCTCGTATTGATGTTTCGCGTTCCCACCAGCTGGCAAGTTCTTAGCGGTTCGCGCTTTGACTAATTAAAGCAGCCTTTTCAAACTTGGTATCTAGTTAGTTAGCCCACCGGTGCAAATGTAATTAATTAAGACAAGTTCTCACAAACAAAAAATAAAATTTACTTACTTAAATTAAATACTTACAGCTGTCTTACTAAAATAAGTAAATACTCTATATTTTTATATTTGTTCACTTACACGTTAATACTCGTATATCTGCTTTTCATAAAGTGACATAAAAGACGGGTTTAGACTTGAATAAAGAAAGTTGCATACAAAATTATGAAAAATGTACGCGGTAGTGTTGTTTTTTGAATTACTGGTACGTTACCTCAGGGTTATATACAGGTTAAGTTAGTATTTCAGCGAGATAAATAAAAACGTAATGTAACGGGATGTAAGGGGGGTCACCAACATCTAGACCTCCAAATGTCAAACTCACCTGCACGTGGTGCATCCTGCCGATTAACGAACGAGTCCCTGGCGACCGACTAGTGGCGGTATAACCACTCAAATTATGGCTGGGTCAAAATACCAGAAGCACGATGACGGGCAGCAGCGTCATCGGGGCAAGCGACCCGGCTACTGCGATCGCCAACCCGCAGGCCTAGCGTGGCGATTATGGCATCACCTCCTATGGACAGCGCAAAAAGTAAACGGCCCCCAGTTCCCGGCCGCCCCACTATTCCTGGTCACGGTGGCGGCCATGGTAGCGACGATCTGCGTAAGGTGGCTGGCAGCGACTGGATGAGAAGAGCCGAAGATCGGGCTCAATGGCGCACCCTGGGAGAGGCCTATGTCCAGCAGTGGACTAGAATAGGCTGCTGATGATGATGATGAAATAAATATCTAGACTGGTGATTTTACAAAACCGTTACTGGCTTAGCTGGTAGGTAATATTATAATAGACACGTTTATACAATGTATACAGTATACTTAATTGCCTCTGTCACGTTGTATTCCTTCTACCCACATATTCTAAACAGTAATCCATCTATGTTTCAAATATTAAATGATTTTCTCCTGAAAATAGATACTAGCGTCTGTTAAAAATAAACCTGTAAAATAAGCTTTAATAAACGTTTGGTTTTTCGAGCGGTAAAATGAAAAGAGTCAAGTTTCATAAAACAAACACCTACATTTTTTCATCCCCTACCAGCTCTCCTTTCTGAAACCTTGTTACAGAAAGTTGTGAAAAGCGCTTTTGATTCCGTTAAAGCAATCAGTGTTGTCTACGGGAAGATCACTCGAGTTTTGTAAGAGTTCATTTACCATCGCCGGATCACAGAATCAGGCTTCCCTCTACATACGGACAGGAAAAACTTCAACTTCTTAAAAGTTTAGTAGTGGTTTATTTCTTTACTATGAAGGGCGTTTTCATATTAGACGATAACGATACCGACACGACATCGATATGGTGTCGTGGACGTCATAGTGTGAAAGCGTCTAGTACTATAATTGTACCATAGAATATATATATTAATATTGTCGTACCTATACCCTAAGCAGAACTAAAACCCTCCATATTGCCGAATACTTCCTACTATTTTTTTCATAGCGAACTCAATAATACAGATTATAAAATTACCAATGGCGGTCTTTAGCGCTCTTTAGAGGGTTCTTTAGTTCCTGGTCAGGGTTATGCATTATTATTTACGAGAATAATTAGTAGTCAACTAATCTAACCATTTATTTCTCGCAACGACTCTCGAATATAACTAAAAAAGTTTTAAATAAATAAACACAGGACGGCTTTTCTCCCAGAGGAATGTCGAATTCGACATTAGTCCTATCTCGTTCGCTCACATACCAGTGAGCGTGATATAAGATGGCAGTAGCGCTCGACTATTGGTATTGGTATGTCAAACGCTGCTAGGTCGCCCTCCAGTGCGTGACGTTACAAATTTTCAATTTCCTCAGCCTTTTTTCGAGGCTTAAAAAGAAAAGTATGTACATGTACCCTACGTACATAAATAATAATAATGAATAATTCGCAGCCTCAAAAAAGACGCACCGTGTCGTATGTCGCCGGGTAAACAGTCGAGTACGTTTCAAGACACGTACACGCTACGTGTCCGCCTCGCACCGCCCAGAGCCGCTCTGCCCCATTTCCGCAGAGCGAAGTGCAATTAGGAACTTATCGCTGGAGATACTGACGCAACTTGCCACTTACCGCCGCACAATCATAATATGGCATACCTGGAAACGTCTGTCATTTACTACTCGTGGTTTGTGCCTTACCTCTTTGTCATAGGCAACACAATTTTTTTCTTCATCCATGATACTAGACATCTGATGACCAAACAATAGAAAAACGAGGTATCACTCTACGCCGATGACCAGAATGAATGCACCAGAACAAATGTAAATGTACCAACATTTGATGGCACTAAAAACAAAATCGAATTAATTTCACCTGGAAATAATATTTTGCATAAGAATGTCTAATTACTTTCAAATTTTACTTAAAGGTTTCGTCGAATTTACCTACCGTTCTTAGTTTTATTGACGATTCTTTAATTTCTACAATAATAACTTCCGAAGCTGTGGTACTTAGCTTAAAATAAATAAAATAACGTTGTAAAAATGCGTTTTATGTACTTGGTTATAATTAAATATATTACTTAGATTTTTTATTGGAATGTTAAGATATTCATACATAAAATAAAAGCACATCTAGTAAGCTACAACAAAATAAATGAATTTGATTCCTTGTTCAAAAGATAACTCTAAATTAAAATTTAAGAAAACCCCGACGCCCGACTTACCATTGTGGAGATCCCCTTATTTTTTCCTTTTTTTTTATTATCAGGTCCTCAAGATTCCGGATGTGGGAAGGTCACCATTATCTTAAACATTTGAGTTCAGACTCGAACCACCTAACTGTTACCGTTCCAGATATTCCATCAAACTCCAACATCCCAAGATACTCCTAGATCTTAGAACCACTGATCCACTTTTCATCTGACATGGCTCAGAACATTCAGCAAGTTAGACCTACGGCTCCTGAAGGCGGGGGAATTCTCCGGGCTTCGCCCTCTACTACTTCGCCTCGCCATGGTTATACATTATTTTTTCTTCTTCTCTTGTATTTTCTCAGGATTCCCTACAACTTTAGTTCGAGAAAACTATTATGGTTTCGGCGGGCTGAGAATCATCAAATATCTTCAGTTTCATATTGTGAAATTGAAGTTCATTGAAGAACTTTTTCCTGGTCATCATCAGATCCTCAAGGTTTCAGATGTCGGAAACGCACCATGAACCTGAACATTTGAGCGGAAATTCGAACCATCTAGCTATACCTTTCCAGAGATCCCATCTGACATCAAAGACACTCCAAGATCTTGGAAGGTGCGATTGTTATCAGACCCAGCTCAGAACACTCTCGACGAAATTCTTTATTAAATAAAGAAAAACCGGGCCAAATCGGATTATCCGTTGTCAAATTATGATGCCACAGACAAACACATAAACAGACAGACAGACACACTGATAATCGTGTCAAACTAATAACACGTCCTCCCTCGATCGGTCGGGAGTTAAAAAAAGGATATTTTTCTCTTTCTTTGTTGATCCGATGTGGTGTAGGGAAGCTGTTAAATTATTCCACAAATTATTTATTTCATATCAGTATTATTTAGTATCAGATACAGAATAAGTAAAGTCGGATTCAATGGAACTTGTTCCTTATGCAAACAAACCTATCCTTGATTTATGACATTAGACGATTAACAACAGCTTATTTCACGTGGAAATTACTTTTTTCGTATCCTCAACTACATTATACGATGAAATATTAATAAAACATGGATATTTTATCAAACAATCGACATCGTCAATATGGTGGTTAGTTTACATTAGGAACAAGTTTCATAGAGCTCGACTATATGTTAATAATTTTAAATGAAGTTCCGTTTTTAAATATCGTCCAATAAGATAAACCTATACCTATTTATAATGAAATTATAATATTGGTAGGTAGTTGAAATTAATAAGATAATGAGCATGTCTAAATGAGTAATACGATTGTCTGCGTTATATATTGTACCAGCACCGTAATTTATTATTGTCATGTGTAGGGCATCTAATAAGTACCTATGTTTCTAGATACTGACCTGATTAATAGATAAGTACCTATACATATATTTATAATTTCAGAAAATAAAACCAAAATTAAATTACCAAAAAGTATATTTACAGCTCTTTGGCTTGATTACATCAATTTAACTTACATCTAACAGTCATTTTTACTTAGTATTGGCTAAGCTTAAAACTCTAGTAACAAAACATGCCAAATGAATACTGTAATTAATTGCAAATTGATCAAATGATTGTCTGTTGAATCATAGGCTACAAAAATCATTGTCCTTTATAGGAGCTATTTTTGTAGCACCAATGTACGTTTTTGGTAGACACTGGTAACTTTTTAAAGTTACCTAAAACCCCTTTTCATAGAAAATTAAATAAATTTTATCACAGGTTTTTGTAAAGAGTATCCAATTTACACTTCAATAAACATTTTCAAAGAAACTCATTATGAACGTAGCTTATTTATCTATAATTTTAGGTATTTAAATATTCAATAAAAGGCTTCCTATTTCACTGAAATATAAACTGAATATTTATTATATAATAAACACCTGGGGAATTTTCCCTAGATAAAATCAACAACGATTTTTGTGAAACAACAAATTCGCATCACAGCGGTGTCGATCAGCCCGATGGGGGATTGCCCAAAATACTTTGCATTTTTTATAAATTAAACTATTCAGGCAATATAGAAAAAATAAAGGCATGTAAGAACATCGGTACGTTAATACTATGTCACAGTTTACGATCAGTAAATAAAACTAACTTTATTTGTTTTCCTGCTTTTGATTGAAAACCGAAATGACGGACAAATACCAAAATAAATATTTTATTCGTGAATAAATTAAAGAATAATTCTGTAATTTGAAAATAACATCAAAGATCCTAAAATGTTTCTTTACATATCATTAAAAAATTGTTTACCTGTAGACAGTAGAACGAGGTAAAGCACGTGTGGTATGTACGAGGTAAAAGTCCAACAATCTGAAAAGGAAAAAGCTTCATAAATCATGTATCATTCAAGGTACCGACTAACGCCCTTTAGGCTACTTTAGCATTGACGGTAAGGCGAGAAAAGCATTGCTGTATACAGAATGACATTCAGCTTTGACCCTCAGATTCAATTTGTAGCTTTAGAACTCGCTGGTCCATTTACGCTTCGAAAGAGGCTACCACTTTGCTATAGATAGAAAGGAAAAAGAAAAAACCTAATTGAATTGATTTATATTTTTTTAACCATTAAAAATATTTTTTTTATGTGATACCTGTTGGAGAAGTGGCCTTTTCTCTTTATTTTCTGTCACAGGTATTTTATAAAGTATAGTGTATATTACGTAAACAAAAACCACGTGTCGCACCTCGTGTAACAACCCTTGTCTAGGATCGGGCTGCGAAATAACACTCGGGCGACAATGCGACCCTTAGCACACTTGTTTGTAACATAATTTTTGACACAGTTTCTAAATAGCTCTAATTACGCGTACTTCTGCAGTATAACTTACTATTAGCTTGATGCTCCTGATGTTTTTCCATTTCAACGGCAGCGATGTACGCTGTTGGCATTAGGCCTGTAACAAGTACCAAACTGTTACTGTAACAATGACTTAAAAACTTATCCTTAAGTGGAAATGATGACGATTCGATCCACCTAGCTGAATTTAAAATGTAACATAAGATTCCTAGCTGAATTTAAAATGTAACATGAGATACCTCGCTGAATTTAAAATGTAACATGAGATACCTAGCTGAATTTAAAATGTAACATGAGATGCCTAGCTGAATTTAAAATATAACATGAGATGCCTAGCTGAATTTAAAATGTAACATGAGATACCTAGCTGAATTTAAAATGTAACATGAGATGCCTAGCTGAATTTAAAATGTAATATGAGATACCTAGCTGAATTTAAAATGTAACATGATATACCTAGCTGAATTTAATATGTAACATGAGATACCTAGCTGAATTTAAAATGTTACATGAGATACCTAGCTGAATTTAAAATGTAACATGAGATGCCTAGCTGAATTTAAAATGTAATGTAATGGACTCCGATTTCCAAGATCTTAGCGGCAACTTAACTCTTTAGAGGTTTATTGAAGTGGAGCGCGCGCCACTTTGTTATATTATATAATATCTTTTTTTTTAAATAAGAACTTTCTTGTGAAAAAGCAACCATTAAATATTCTTCGAAATGTCATTATCTATTTTTAACATATTTTTTGTGTGAAAGGGTTTGATAAACTTCAATAACGACAAAAAAAAATATATCAAAAATTTACCTGTCTTCGTATTATTTTTTTGGTTGAGTGAATTTGAATGTATCAGTTCTAAACCATAAAATAATCAAGAACGCTTTTGAAACTACAACATATATTTTTACCCGATCAAAACATAGAATATTTGATTGTTTACCGTTGAATCAAAAATAGGTTGATTTCTAAGAACCTGGCCTTAACAAGGGGGCGTAGCCAATCCCATATCCTGACATCTATCACTTATAATCATATCTATCAGTATAGTTACATGATTATCTGATAGATAGTCTTAACGATTGCAGTGAATAATTTCGTCCTGAGTCATCGGACCGCGATCGCGGGCTCGAACCCACTCGCGGATTTTTTTTACACACATTCATAAACTTTAATTTAATTTCAGCTTCGCATGGCGTATGCAAAATATTATTTCATAACTCAGACGAAAAGTTAATAAAACAATTTAAGGATGTTGATACATGTAATATTTAAGGTAAGTCCGGTAACGTCTATTTATTCTATGGAGTAGGTATGTATGAACTTAAAACGGAAGCTTCTAACAACTAATATGTTAGGTTGAGATAGTTTCTCACCAGGATAATAAACTGTGGTTCTGTTAGCCGTGTAGTTAGCCGCTGTTAGGCTCAGTGAACACACGAACTCTTCTGATGGACTTATGACGTCATCGTCGTGCACCACAGCTGTTGTTGTCACTGTGTACAGGCCCCAAGAGTTCATTTTAACCTCGCTGATGGCTTGTTTCAAGGGTTTCCTGAAAATATAAAATCAATATGTCAGCCCCGACAATCATGCTACCTAGTAATCACAATATGTTCCTATATTAAAGCACAGAGTTCGTGTTGACTGCTGACTAGGGCCGTCTTAAGCCTATTCGGCGCCGGGGTGCGGGGCTCAGCCTGCGCCCTCTTAGACCGGGGGCCGCCTGAAAAAAAAACGAACCCATCGAGAAAGAAAATGACGTATAGGTACCTTTCTTTGAGTACGTTCAACTTCACTTGGTCGGCCATTCCGTATCCTGGATGGTTAAGAAAAAATACGTTTTTGGTCGTACTGCAAAAACTATCAGGAAAAGTTGAGGCTTACCAAGTGTTGTTGAACACATCGAAGTAAGGTTTCTTGATGGATTTGTTTTTTTTACAGTCGGCCCCTTTATTTTCTTTTACACTGCAGCGTGGCTCGCGATGCACAACTGACACGCTGCAGTATGAAAGAGGTCCTAAGTTCCCAGTCAACCAAGAAAACACAATACACGTAATTTACATAATTTATTTCTTTAAAAAACAAAACTTGAATTATACAAATAAAAAATAAAACTATTCTCCATTCGAGACATTATGCCAATTTTCTGGAATTAACACTCTAGGAAAGGTAAGGTCTTACTTCTTAAAAAAAGTGAAGATTTTTGAACCTCCTAATTATTACACTTTTGCCTGCCTGAAGATGATTTATCGAAACCGGTCGCAATAATTTGTAAATCTGGTAAGTAATGTAAAGGTTGATCTGCTGCTTACTGTACATTCATCAAACGAACTCAATTTTTCTTGCTCTTGAGTTAGCAAAATTTTTAATTAAATCATTAATTTTTGTATCAATTTTGGATTCAATACTTATAATAGCTAAGTTTGTTAGTCTGTCTTGGGTCATGGTTGACCGAAGATAATTTTTTATTAATTTTAATTTTGAAAAGGATCGTTCCCCTTCAGCTACTGTAACAGGCAGTGTTAAATATATTCGTAGAGATGTTGAGATATTAGGAAATGAGGAGATCAAATTATTAGAATATATATAGCTTAAAATATCAGTGGGAGTACTTGTTGATGCATTGGGAAAAAATATTGGCAGCAATTCTAATTCATTATATAAATCCTCTCCGTCAATATCAGATCTATTTTTAAATGTTAGTTTTTCTTGGAGACGATAACATTGAGATTTTTTTTCTAGCAACTCTAATTTCCTCCAGGATTCAATATTTTGGAAGAGTGAAAAAACTGAATTGTGTTCCGTCATCAAATCGAATCTCTCATTTAATTTTGATATAGCGGTGTCGAGAAGAAAAAAATAAAAACATACTTTAAAATTGTTGGTTGGGTCTAAAATGGGCTCATCTGCAGCCTCGTAATCAAAATGTCTTTTTCGGGGACGTGGACGAGCAGTTTCTTTAAATTCTGTTTCGCATTCTAATTCTTCAGCAATTAATTTTGCATCAGATAACAACTGTTCAAACGCACTATCGGTGCGGTATTGTTCCAAATCTTTTTTAACTAGATTAATCATTTTGGTAGCCTCTGAGATAATTACGTCTGATTTTTGCAAATATTTGTTTACAATATTAATCTTTAGTAAAATATTGTACCATATAACTACTGAACATATGAATTTATAAGACTTTATTTTGGCTATTAATGAACTCGCTATGTTTCTTGTGTCGCTATCATACTTGTTATTTGTAAAAATAGAGTACAATGCATCGTATATTTTATCCATGTTAAAACGTAGTGCTCTAAGAGCATCAAATCTACTTTCCCAACGCGTATTTGAAAGAGGTTTTAATGTCAAAGTAGGTATCTGTTTCATAATTACATCCCAGCGTGATGTGGATGCAGAAAAAAATGTATAGATTTCTTGAACAATACTGAAAAAGTTTGTAATTTCCAATGAGCTTTTAGCGGCGTCATTTACTACTAAATTAAGGGAGTGAGCAGCACACGGGACGTAAAAAGCGCGAGGATTCATGTCCAATATTTTTTTTTGCAGGCCAATATTTTTCCCCCTCATATTGGCCCCATTATCGTATCCTTGGCCTCGCATATCATCTAATTCAATATTGGATAATTTTAAAAAATCTAACAAATAAGTCGCCAACCCTTGTCCGGTAGTGTCAGTTACAGGTAAAAAACCTAAAAAATGCTCTCGTACCTCAGCGCGTTTTGTCAATGGATCTAAATAAATAAACCTCACAATAACTGTAAGTTGTTCTTGGTGTGAGATATCAGGGGTGCAATCTAGAATTACAGAGTAGTATTTACATTGCTTCAAAAGACTAATTATGCACGTTTTAATTTTTTCAGCAATTATGCTGATAAGTTCATTTTGAATGTTATGTCCAAGATAATGGGGCATGCGATGCTGAGCTCTTTGAATACGAGCAATGTGTTCTGATAGTGTACTATCAAAATTCGAAATACTCTCCACCAACTTTAAAAAATTACCATTATTTGGGTCATACAACTTCTCAGTTGTGCCCCTAAATGCTATGTTTTGACCTGCCAAAAATTTAATAATTTCGATGATCCTTTCCAAAACTGCCGTCCACCTCTTTTTCTCGCGGTCTATTTCAATTTGATTTACCGAGTCTACTGTTTGCCCTTTCAATAGGTAATTTTTTAGATCTAAATATTTTTTTAAAGAACATATGTGCCCTGAACTTTTTTCATGTCTTTCTACATTTCTCGACAAATGCCCCCAGTCTTTGTAACCAATGGGGCCATTAAAGGCAGTAATATTAGTATTAAAAAGCTTACAGTGAAAACAAAATACAGAATCAGTAGATGTGGAATATGCAAGCCAAACTCGGTGAATAATTTCGTTGTTTTCTAACTTTTTACTGTACTATGTATCTGAAAAGGACCTCATGTTACTATCTGAAGGATATTTGTTTTTTTTTATCTGAATTGGTCCACGTTCTATTAAAAATAATCTTAAATTATCGGGTATTATTTGCGGCCAGAGAGCAGGATCATTGGCGACATTTTCAGAAAATCGTACATCTGGTTCAGTTGCTGGTTGGGTAACTATAGGTTCACTTGGAGTAGGCGAGATACTAGTACTACTGTGAGCTGGAACTTGTGAATTACTCGTAGAAGTTATCTCTTCCAAGTTGACTGTCTCTTCTAACTGTCGGGCTGCTGTTGACGAAGATGTACCTAAAAATACATAAAATAGTCAACAATGTGTCTAACATATTTTAGGACAATAAAACAGCGCCTGAAAGCTAAGGCGGGCATAGTCAAATCCGTTCGTTAGTCTGGCCAAGCGCGCTCACTGTGGAATTGCCGAGGCGCGTGCGCACGCTCTGAGCGCAAATAGTCAGAAATTACATTAGTTGCGATTGGTGGATCTCGCCTGCGGCTATTTCATGAAAAACATTATCTCCAAAAACCGTTCAATTGCGAGTCGGACTGGCGAACGAAGGGTTCCTTACCATATCGAGCAATAAACGGCAAAAAATCAAGTTCATTGTATCGTAGCTCCCCTCAAACATTTATTTTATTTTTTATAGGTCTAGGTGGGTAGATTTCACCTTCAACTATACAGTTGGCATTGTTTATAAATTTGAAAAATTTAAAAGTACTGAAAAAATTTCGACCCGAGTTGGGACTCGAACCCGCATCTCTGCCGTGCCGGGGCAGCGCTCTTACCAATTGAGCTATCCGGTCATTCGAGCTACTCGGCGAATTTTGTTAGTACTATTTATATCCGCGATGATTGGTAAGAGCGCTGCCCCGCCACGGCAGAGATGCGGGTTCGAGTCCCAGCTCGGGTCGAAATTTTTTCAGTACTTTTAAATTTTTCAAATTTATTTTATTTTTAGTATTAGTTGTTATAGCGGTCAGAGAAATACACAATCTGTGAAAATTTCAGCTCTCTAGCTATCACCGTTCATGAGATACAGACAGACAGACGGACAGCGAAGTCTTAGTAATAGGGTCCCGTTTTTACCTTTTGGTACGGGACTCTATAAAATATACAAACAAGGGTCAAAGAGTCATCAAGGTTTGGGAAGGTATGTATAATTTAAAAAATATTTACCCCTGCCGGAATTCAAACCCGAGACCTTCGGCACAACAGTCAGTGTTACGTACGATCAATGGTGTTTATAACCATTGCGCCTTCCGGTGCGCAATCCGCAAAATACCTAACAACAATAGGTAGGAACTGAGTAACTTAGTACGGGATCGAACCCAGGCAAGCAGGATGCACCAGCGGTATAGTAATTATTTATACCAACCAACTAACTGAACTTACCAGGTTGAAAGAAAGAGTCAATCGGGGAAGTTAGCTTCTTAATTTTTTCTTCTTTCTCCAGTTTTCTTTTTCTGTTTTGAGCACCTGATGGTTTCTTTTTACCATCCCCCAATTCGGCCATCTACAATAAAATCAAATTTTAATTTAATATTTTTTTTTACTCTAAAATAAAGTACTTACCTAGGAAGGTTCTTATCAATCATTAACATTGAGAGTTTGTATTGTATTTTTGCGATTATAAACAAATAAACATGACTCTCTCTCATGAACAAATGCATATGCTTACATAGATTTTAAATTTCTAAAGAAAAATCGAAAAATTTAAGACACAGGCGGGAATCGAACACACAACCTACTAAGCCCACAACAATCTCTTCCAGGCAACCTAGAAGGAATCCGATCTCTTCCGGTATTGTACCTATCATAGGTACTAAAAGTCCAAAAAACTTAAAGTGACTTACCTTGATATTTTTTCTCTTATTTGAAGAAGTTTCAATTAATTAACAAAGCACTATTAGATGAGTATTGTTACACATACACTTAACACTGCACTCATTACATTAAGGATTCACTAGATCTTCCGTGCTAATCCGACGGTTGTCGCAAATGAAATGAGCTATCGAATTTAACTACATAAAAAGAAGAAATCAGATCAATCAAACACCGACACTTACCTATGCGCTCAAATGAACTTACACCTAATTGTTAGTGATTAAAGATCATTTTTCTTTGAGGGCAAATTACTATCGGCTATGCTTTGATAGACGCACAGCACAGGTGCCGCACCGCGCGCCCATTTAAAATGAACTTAAACTTCATTGACTTAGAGATCATTTTGCTCCAAGAGCGGGCGAGCGGGCGGCAATGTGTCAAAGGTCAGATCACTCTCTTTGTATAAGAGATTTTGCCGCGCGCGCGCGTTGTATAAATAAAAATGTTACTCTTGTAGTAATAAGAGTCATTTTAGCTTGCACATCATGAGCGTTATGACAAGCGCCGAAAGCGTAAAACAATTATTATTGTTGATGTCAATTTTTTTTCAATTTCATTTTGCGTATACGTTTTTGTCGTAACAAGTAGGTAATATGAAACTGTGCAGTGGCGTTAAGTTCAATTAAATAGGTAGGTATCTAAATATTCAGCGCTCGGCAGGCGCCCCCGGGCGCTCCGCGCCCGGGTGCACCGCACCCCTTGCACCCCCTGGTAAAGACGGCCCTGCTGCTGACCATTACAGACGAATTCGACCTAGGTATAGTGCGAATCTGATTCTCGGAGTCGAATTCGTCTAAACTCTAACATCAGTCAACACGGATATATAGTTAACTTTAACTAGATACATACAAGTCGTGTTAAGATTACCATTTAAAATTGTCTAATATAACAATGAATAGTTTAAGATTACATTGAGTTGAAGCTTCTGAATGAATTGTATTTAATTTTTTGCAGTTATAAGCATTAAAAGATTCTAGTATTAGTACCTAGTAGTCAATATGATGAACCTGAACTTATCAAACATTGTTAAAATTACATACATACATACGTTCACGTTATGTCCCTTGTGATATAGACAGAGTGAACGGAGCGCCACGAATCCCTGTCTTGGCACGCTTATCTTGCTTCCTCTACAGTCATTCGTCGTTTCACGCATGCTTCCTTCACTTTCGCTTCGTATACCTGTTTCGTCATTCGTTCATCACTCATTCATTCTACATGCCTGGACCAACGGAGCATGCCTTTTTTCATATTATTTATGACACAAACATTTAGACCAGCCTTTCTACGTATCTCTTCGTTGCGTATTCGCATTTCTACTGCACTGAAAAAATAGCTTCAGTGTACTTGATCTTTCTTTCATACGTCTTTGAGCATATCCAGATTTCGTACAATAGAGTCGGCACCAATACCGCGTTGTGCACCGCAAGTCGTGCCTTTTCGACACATTCAGGTTTTGTGAGTTAAAAACCAATACAAATTATTTAGAAACAAATGACATACTTACCCTTGCGACAATATAACCATTACGGGTCTGGGGTACAATTCTTCGGCGACGCATATTAATGTAACTAAGAACACGTATTTTTTCTCTTGATAAAATTGAAAGCTCTTTCCAGTACCTGGGAGAGAAAATATCGAATATGAATTAGGTGTTCAACCATTATTATAACAACATGAAAACATCTGTTATTAATTTTCGATACTGTGTTCTTTTAGAACTAAGCCATTATTGATAAGTAAGTATACTTAGTATTTATTTGTACTCCCTACGAAATATTTCTAATAAAATTGAAAGCTCTTGCCAGTACCTGTGTGTGATATAAACATATTACTTACTTACCTGGGAGAGAAAATATCGAATATTAATTAGGTATTCAACCATTATTATAACAACGTGTAACAAAATAATGTATTGTTCATGATCATTATTAAACAAGGTGATCCACTGGTGTGAGTTTCAGGTAAAAAAAATATTGAAATATTTTTTTTTAAAGTAGGGTTTAAAATAATCCGATACTGTGTTGTTTTAGAACTAATCAATTATGGATAAGTAGGTATACTTAGTATTTATTTGTACTATCTACGAAATATTTCTGTTTATCTGATTTTCCAATCAAATCTAGGTAAATAGGTACATTTTAATCTTCTGAAAGGGAATACACTATGTCAGTGCCTTAGAAATATTAGGTCACTGCATTTACATTATTTATTATTGGTATCTCAAATTGTGGTGGGAGTTCAATAAGGTACAATATGATTAGGTCAGAGCTTGGTCAGAGTAGAGAATTGAATGTTATCTAGGTTTGTAGGTAATATAATGGCACTCCAAACTTACTATAAACTAGCATAGATCTAGTTTGTCGGTCTTCCTCCATGAAAGTGGATACAACACACGTGTAATTTCCACTTAGATCCGTAGTGGCTTTTAGAATTTTTATCGCCCTATATACTTGCAATGGTTCTTCTGAAAAAAGTTATAATATAGTCAATAATTATTCAGTCTAAATTGTATTTTTTTTAAATGTACTTGTAATATTGATACTAGTATCTAAATAGAAATTGGAGCAAGACTCCTAATTTGAAGAAGAATTAAAGTTTGCTTAGTTTAAAATTAGTTCGTTTTGTTCAGTTAAGTTAAGACTCATAAGTAAGAATACTTAATTGGTATTTAGTTAAGGGAATGCATGAGCGACACTAGCGCTGCCAATCGAGAAAAAAATCATATGAATAAATTAAGGCATTTAAAAAAAATAGTTTACAGGTTATTCTATGAATTAAGAGGAATTTTTAGTAATATTTTAGTATCCCCGTAGTGAAACAAAACAAGAGAATACAAAACTATTTTTAAATATTTCTTCTTCATTCGTGGAATAATCCTGCATTTTTTTTAAATGGTTTATTTTATAAAAATTCCTTAATTAATTTATATGATTTTTTTTCGATTGGCGGCGCTAGTGTCGCTCAAGTAACGCCTTAAGCCTCTGATCGCCAAAGTTTGTGTTAAAACAAAATCTATATAACGCTTTTAATTAGCACACTGCGGAGATTTTCAATTGTAATCGAACCTAACCCATAAAACTCAATTTTGCGGTTTTCGGTTATGAGTTCGGTTATGTTTTGTTTTCGGTCCATTGTTTTATTTGTTTTTCTAGTGGGTTTTTTTCAAACATTCACACCTTAATCCATTTTTGGCACTTTAATCCAATTATGTCCTTAAAAGAAAATCTCGAATTACCTAGATTTAATATTACCGGTCTAGAATATCCAATATCGCTTATTAATCTTATTATATTCTTTTATCTTCGCCTTGACTTATAATATTTGCAAATGATGTTAGCGTTGCCAATAAATTTCCATAAGTAGTCATTTCTGCAATGGAGGCTTCGTAATGGATGAACAGACAACATTTGGCACGTGTTTCACTTACATAGGCATATTTATACTTCCTGCACTGAATTTCAGCTCAATGGAACATAACACTAGTATTTCTAATATTAACATGTTTTGTTAAAAGTTGGACATAAGTAGGTACAGTATGTACGTTGTCTGACTGATACTGATACGTCAGCTTTGGGTTCAGATAACTCCGAGCACAGAACTATTAAAACAATCTTCTAAATCAATAACATTCTGCCAATCAACACCATCATTATACGGGTCGTTCCCCGTGGTACAACCGCAATGTCCAACTGGTTGGACCACGGGAAAATATTTTCCCCATGGCTCAACCATGTCCAACGTTTGCATAACGGGGAATTAGTTTTCCCCATCACCTGTCGGTTGTCCAACTGTAAATATTTATTATCATGAACGCTGTATTAATGTGGCATTGGCATATCCTTTACGTAACTTTACATAAGTACCATCATGAAATCGCAGAATGAACTTTTGTCACTGTAAATAATGAAAATGAATTGTAGAGTGTAACTTAATTAAAAAACAGATTCAGAGAACTCACCCGAAATCCTAAAGTTAATGTCGACCTTTCCTTTCAACAGACCAATGACCTGAGGCCTTAGAGGCGGTATCCACTGGTAGACCAAACCCGCGGACCCGTTGAAGAACCATTTCATCACGAGTCCATGGTCTGGCGTCACAGTCCCGGTACTGTACTCACAGTCCAGGACAACAGAATCTGTGTTCATTTCCACCAATGAGGGTACTTCAATTCGTTTAATGTTCACTGCTACGCATTCTGTGGACAATGGTTGAATTGCTGTAAGAAGCTTTTCGGAAAGCTTTCACACTTTATAAAGGAAACCGGTGATAGTGTGATACGGACTCGTTCCGTTCTCAAAAGTTTAAAAAATAATTATGAATTAATATCATTTTAATTAAAAAATAATTAATAATAATTATTTAGACTTCGTTATATTTTAACCAGCCAGAATACATATACTCGTACAGTGGTACGAGTTCTATCAGTATTAATTATTTCAGATTTTTCATTGTAAAATAATTTTCATTTTATTTTTCCTGTAAAATATAAGAGATATTATATCTATGAGTTTTGAGCATATTTAAAAAAAAATTTGAACAAATTACTTGATAGATGCGACTAATATCTTGGTTGAAGTGAACGATTTCTTGGTTGAAGTTAACAAGCCAACTTAATATGCTCGTATAGAAACAAGTTCTTGTTTGTAGTAAACAAGCTTTTCTTTCAGTGTACGTAGCGGGTGTAAGTCCTTCATGTGCGCTACGGACCTCGCACGCGGACGACATATCGATATCGATGTACATTGCTGGTTATCGTGTTCTTTCGCCGACGTTTTGACTTCCTAACGAGCAATGTATATGAACCCACCGACTCGTACGTCTGCGTCACGTAACGGTGGCCCTCAAAGTTTCTATTCAGAACTTTACAATTGTTAACATTGGTTTGGAACCCGTGTAATAGCGGTGTATATTTAAAATACATTATATATAGGTTATGTAATACTGTATTGTTCCAACGTCCTATGTTTAGATAATTATTATTTGTCTGGAAGTAGACTTGTTCGTTATATACCTACAGGTATATAACGAAGACCTGTAGATAAATTATATTATGTTAATTGTGTATTAGAGTTAAGTAATCTTGATAGAAATTATATATACTAGTAACTCATATTTAATAATAATCACAGGTTGATAAATAATCACATACATCTGCTATTACAGTTGTAATTTTACAATATAAATATTTTGTAAGGTATCTTATCTTATGATAGGGGGCCGGGAATAACCAGCGGCACTTCGACCCTTGAGGATCTTTTGTGCCTACCCCATTTTACACACTGGTCATCTCAGTGTGCAGGTTTCCTCAAGATGTTTTCCTTCACGTTTAAGTCTTCGAAAAATACGAAAAACTTATTGATACATGGCACTGCACGGTTTCGAACCCGGACCACCCGCATGGCAGTCCGGTGTCCTAGCAACTGTGCCACCAACGCTCTTTGAATTTTTTTGAACTGCAAATTTTAAGGTAAGTACTGTATTACCCCAAACTCTATGATATTCTTTTGAATATTTAATTATTTCATTGTTCAGTATCTTTAATATATATTATTATTTTCGGCCCTTGGCCACACGCTGGCAAACTACGAAATATTAAAATCAAAAACTGATTTAGATGTTAATATTCCCTACCATTGAGTCACCTTTATACAGTACCTACTAAACGTCGCTACCTATTTGTTTTATGATAATACTTTAAATAAACCAACTCAGATTTTTGCTAGATAGGAAGCTAGATTGATTGAAAGTAACGAGGCAATTTGATGAGTTAGTAATCCGCAAACGAACGAAAGCATAGTAAACAAAAAATACAAGTTCAACATTGCCTCTGAGGCATAATTTTTCTATTAGGTACTATTTCTCCCAGGAGCAGAAATAAGTTAATCCAATTGTTTGCTAGCGCCGATTAGGTGTTTGTTTTTCTTCGCGATGAATCCTCCTCTCTTTCCTCTCCTTTTTAGAATCGTATTTTTACCGGAGAAAAACAGAATCGCGTTTTTTGCGTGGTTATACTGTAAATGTATTCTGTTTTCGTTTGATACGGGTAATAATCTGTCCGATTTCAATACATTTGGCATCAAGAACCAGAATATTGATGACATTGATTACTAACTTAGTAAAGCAAGAACGTCGATGGTTTACTACATGTACTCGTAAATACTGGCTTTGCTTATGTTACCGATAGTTTTGTAGTCACTGCTTGCAACATTTGCTTTTGTAACATTTTCATGGTACAGGTAGGCATATCTTTGGTTATATGTAACGAAACATTTTTCTTAGTATTTTATTAATTACGAGTATAAATGCACAAGTCTTGAGTAGTTAAAACATTTTTTATATATTTTTGTTTCCTTACTTGTGTGAAACCGTTCTGATGTATGTTTTTGAACGGAATATAATTAGTTTCATTATTAATTTAGCATTTCAAGGGAAAGCTGAGCATAATTAATTATTTACTTTGAGAATGTTTGTTTCTAACGAAACTCATGCGTAGCTAGCTATACGCAAAACCAAAGATGTTTGAGCACATTATTCGTATTAAATTAGGATTTTAATCATTTTTTTTTATTTTTATTTCGGAATAAAACATAGACATCACAATTTGATTAGAAATTAGAAATTACGTTAGAATTGCCCAAAACATCATTCATCTGAGGGCTTATCCCGTAGGATTTTTTTGACAATTACGAAACTAAAATCTATCTCGAAAAACGAGGTCAGAGACATATGAACGATTAACCTGTCTCCTACTGCAATATCTTGGTTACAATCGTACCTTTTCAATCGCCAACAATGTGTCCGGATTGATGGTGATTGTTCTGCTTGGCTTAATCTATCTGCTGGTGTTCCACAAGGTGGTGTATTATCCCAGGTTCTGTTTTCCGTGTTCATAAACGGTATCACTTCTAACCTGTCGTCCTCCTATCGCCTATATATACGCTGATGATTTGCAAATATATGCAGCGGCCCCAATTGATAGAGTTTCGGATGCCCTTAACCTATCGTGTGTCGTAATTTGCATAACAATAACTTAACAATAGATTATGTCACGGATCCAGGACAAATATACTCAACGGATTAATTAAATTAACACCGATCTCGAGTCTATCGCTGATTGTACTATTTATTTATTTTATTTATTTTCTATTAGGGAAATTAACAGACAAATACATAACAACAATAGACTTAGAATACATAGATAAAAATATGCTAATAATAAATTTCCACTTATAAATAACAGTATAAATATAGTACTTAAAAAGAAGTAATTATTACTCACTTATATAATAAAAATATATAAAAGAGAAGATTACAGATACAGGCCGGTTGTAAAATAAATAAAGAAATCAATATTAAGAATATAAGAGACATTAAAAAAAAAAAGTATTCAACATTTATGTGACAGAGAGTGTGGGAAACTAGTCATCCTTAAAATAGTTCTGTGTCAGGATTCGTCTAGCTGTAGTGGTGCTGGTGCAGAACAAGTCCAGGTTGTGTGCGATACACAACTTATTAAAGTTGATGCAACTGCGGGGCAAGAACGCATTTCGTCTATAGTTGGTATTGGCAGTTGGTACCTCCAATACAGGACGCTGTCTAAGGCCAAGTATGGTACTAGAAGGTATGGTTTATTGGTTAATGCAGCTAAATCTCTCAGTACTCAGTTCTCACATTTTCTTTTTATGGTGTCAATCGATACTGTTTCTTATAAGGATGAAAAGACTTTATGGGATCAACTGAGGTTAGAGTACTAAAAAAATCAGAAATGGCAATAAAACTTTTCCCATACTTTTTCCTCTACAAAATGTGTATTGTGAAAAAATAAAATTGATAGGTAATTATAATGTATTGTGTGCGTCTGCTCTGCCCCCAGCCTACTAGCCTGAAATTCTGTTACAGTCAGACTAATAGGTAGGTATGGAGCTTGGTTATCGAGATCCGTTGTCAAAATTTTTGTTTCGTGACTGTCAAACTGAATTCTACGGGATAAGCCCTCTGGAACCTTGACAATCTGATGATGGCCAGAAAGTGGAACTTAATAACTGTAAGTCGGGGTTTGATTAAATGTTTAATTTGGAATTATTAGTAATGACGAATGAGATTATTTATATGTATACCAAGTGTAAAAGTTGAAGAAATTTTCTGGAAAATAACATCTACTTGACGCAATACAACTATAATACATATAATATTATGTTCATCTCAGTCATACAATTGCATAAACTACATACAATAATTCATTTAGGCCCATTATTTCCCAAATAAATATATAGTGTCGGGGAAAGAACCTAAAAATAATTATATTAATATGTAAGTACTTAATAATTTTTTTCGTCTTTCCTTACAAAATAGTGAGGTTGAAAGAAGATTTTTTTTTTTCACTGAACACGCGTACACACAACTTGACCACATTCACGGGTATTTCACCCCTGCAAGTGAAGATGCGCGTTCACTATCACACGGAGGTTACACCAGTTTGTGACGTAATACGTTGATCGCCCCTCAAGACTATGATAAAGACATTGTTTTGGTAAAGTATCTGTTACGGGCGAAGTACGCAGGATGTGCGGTGTTAGCACTGCCCGGACAGTGTCGATTTTGCACAGAGCCTCTGGGCAGAGTTCGCAGTTGGGGTGTCGGTACTGACACCCCAACTGCGATAGCACTGAGGTAGCTATAAAAATTCAGACTGGTAAAATAGGAACTGTTTCACTAAAACCTAATGGACGCGGAACCGAATCGGCCATATTATTATTAGGTTATGACAACCACACAAAGAGTTCCGCTTCCTACGATATGTCCCACCGCTGGTGTGGAGAGCATGGTTCGCTTATAATTATCATTGATAATCTTGATAATTATAGTGATAATTATTCCTCGATATAATTATCGAGGTATAATCAAGTGATAATTCATTTGATAATTAGCAAGGCAACTGATAATTATATCAAGATCGTAAAAAAGATCAAGAGATGCGGTATCTCTATACCGCGCTAGATTTCCATTTTATAGGTTATGTTTTTTATTTTGCTGAAACTCAATATTTCTGGGTTAATATCAGGAATTGAGATTAATTCTCTTATTAAATCGAGAATGCGCTTTCTGTGAATACTAGAATACTTTTGATGTTTCTTTCAAGAAATATAAAAAAATATTTCAGTATTGAATTTATAATTTTTGAATATTTATCCAAAATTTATTATAAATATCGGATTTTTTCGAACCCTCGTTGACAGTGCCCGGGCCTAGTCTGCTAATAATCGATGTTTCGGCTTTGTTTACTATTTTTTACATCGGAGGGTATTAGATAGACTCGCTGTCATTTTAGTCGGCCGCTCGCTCCCGATATTTCTGAACTCTGCCCAGAAGCTCTACGGCAAAGTCGATACTGCCCGGGCAGTGCTAACTCTGCACACACTGCGGACTTCGTCTGTAACATATCTCTCTCAAATATTCCATGAATAATGCAATGTTGTCATATCATAACACACATACATGTATAGTAATAGGCTTTCAAGGAGATTGAAATCCACTCGATTGTTATGGCACTGCACGCTACCATAATTTATTGTTTTTCAATGAATATGTTTTACATTTTTTTTGTATTTGTATATCCATTCTTCTCTAGTACATAATGGACCGATCTCCTTATTACTTCTCTTCAAACTCAACAGAAATTCTTCTTTGCATAGCTTAGGGTCAAATAAAGACCCAGTTCGCATTTCAGCTAGATCGGAAAATATATAGACCCGGGATCACACAGAACGGTCACGGGCTAAGTTTGTTTGTAAATATTTATTTACAAACAAACTTAGCCCAACCAAACAACGATCCCAAAAAGGAAACCCTTAATTTAGTGAAAATATGGATTTTAAACATATACCTACCTTTTTCTACCAAAATTACTCCACCAAAAGGTTGTCTGGAAGAGATCGCTTTTAGCGATAAGACCGCCTAGATTGTATTAATCGTTTTGTACGCACTGTATCACACAAATTTTGTGCAATAAATAAATAATAATAATAAATATTATTCATTCATTCGTATTTTTACATATTAATAAAAATGAAAAATAAATACAGCATTATTAGATTGTACCAATCATCATTTTTCTTTTTCTTTTAATAAACAGGTAAATATTACGTACCTACCTAATAACAGGTAGCTATACCTGCCTATACCTTTTATAAAAGCTACCTACTTAAAACGATATTACATTGGAACACATCTTTTTTGAGCAGACGAGCAAAGCCTCCTGACGGTAAATAGTCACGACTCACGTCTAAGCTAGATTCGGCGGATTTCTGAAATTCTATTGGTATGTTTCTACATTTCTTTAGGCAAATTTATGGTAAGTACGCGAACATCTTGTAATGTCGATAAGTAGGCACACACTTTCCTCGCGCCCCGACAACGAAAGCCTCCGTCTTCGCTTCGGCATGCCGAACAAAATTAAGTAGATACTAATCTTAATAAAAGGGAGTCGATGTCTGAATACGTAATAGGCACTGAATAATTTTACTATTCCTCTTGCGCATTACTCATTCATCGAGGTCGAATTATAGGCTTTTAGTAAATACATTATGGCTTTTATTGCAGTCCATATCTAGACACAGCTTTTAGAATATAGACTGACGAAGCAGGTATGTATTATTCGTCGAAAATATCTGTGGACCTTAGCGGGACGTTCTGGCACGTTCGACATACAAAGTCGAGCGACTACGTAATGTTTCGTTACCCTCACACATATGTTCGTGTCTATGTGAGTGAACAAGATGGACTAAAATGTCGATTGTGACTTTTGCATGTCACGGTGAAGTACCTATTCTAGATTCTACTATTCTCTACCTACAGGGATGTATAGCACTCGAAATAAAAAGCTGATTGGGTTCAAGTCCTGCTCCCGGCATAAATTTTCACAGTGAATTTTCGCTTCACATACCTAATTAATTTATACGAAAAAAAGTTTCCCCGTCAATTATTCATTCGTTTGATATTGTTTATCTAGGAAAGGAGTCTTCGTCATTGGATTAGCATATCGTATTGTGATTTGCGAAAGAAGGTTATTTATTTATTTCTCCCGACTGCTACTAAAGTGCTAACAAATTGTTAATCATGCACGTGACTATTTTCAATGGGAAGCCGAAAAACGCGTTTAAAGAGTTTCTTTGTTTGTATAATAAGATATATTGTATGGTTTTAATTATCACGAACACTATATTGTATGGAAAGTTATGAATAATGAATAAAACCTATTAATATGTGTGCTTCCATCCATTCTCTACTGTTATTAAACTTATTAGATCATTTTGTATGAAAATTCGATCAAGCTTTTGTTTCAGTTGTCAAGTAAGTACTTATCTGTCTTTGGAGAGGTCAAGTTAAAACCAAGCGGTATGTTTCTGTAAGAAATAACTGTGTTTGGGTGCAGATTGTCCATTAAAAATCAAAATAAGTGTGAAATTTTTTTCTGCGGGCGGGATTCGAACCTGCTACTGGCTTTTCCGGGGCCTGCTCTATTCCAACTGAAAATCCATTGGTATGTTTGTTGTCGGTATTTTGGGTAATCTGTAGAATTGTACTGTTGGGACGAAAACCTACCACTAGTTCAATTGATTGAACTGTGAATTAAACTACTAGGAACATACAAATACAGGGATACACAATAATATAGGGTGATACAAAACCTCTCTCCGAAAATTAAATCTAAAGACAGTTGACATGTAATGAATTCAGTTTCAGACGTTTTTTACCACCCAGAACATTTAAATAACTCATGACAAAATTAAAACGCCGGGAACACAAACAAGAACACAAACGTAAATTACGTACGTGTTAGGATGCCAAGCACCAATATTAACATTTTAGCAAATTACACACGTGACAAAAACCAACACAACTGAAGCGACCGCGACTGTAATCAAAATCTAGGATGACGAGAAAATTACACACGACGCGGACTAAACTTCCAACACGCAACGAAACAACACGAAAATACAACATTCATGTAAAACAATCGATACAAACTCGAGCACAGTATGAGAAACACGAACTGTGTTGAATAATCCATGCTATCTGTGCATAACAACTTTTCAGGAGCCGTCAGAATCTCAATCGGACGACAACACGTAAAAATCGGTCGAGAGATAGCTGTACAACCTCCCGATTGTGTGGGACGAAGTCGACTGAAAACTTTTTATGATGAACCAATTTTGGTGAGGTTGCGCATGCGTGAAGATCTGCCTGTTGAACACCAAGTCCCGCAATGACAGTTAAAGGATATGTCTAGTGAAATAGAAGTTCTAAAAGTCTGGCAAGTTTTCAGACTAACGTCTGAAAATTTACCAAAATAGCTATTCTAAAACGAGTCATTTTATTTAAAATGACTAAAATGTAATCAATCAAATTGAGAGAATAGTAATAAAAAAATTGTTACACCTGCTCAAAAATGGGTCTGTTTATCGACTGAAAACTGTGCGGGAAACTGTGTGTCACATTCCAGTACCGAGTGCGAGAAGGAAGGAAGGAAAAATACCAGTGGTATTACTGGTAGATCAAGGGGATCCAAAAGTACCCATGACACTACTGGTAGTTTCATTGGGTAGTGTCATGGGTTCGGAATGGGTTGAAAGTATATTCCCCTGATATGTTTAGCGTTTTCGGCAAACGTCATCGTACGACGAATGTTGTGGAAGGATATCATTCGCAACTGAATAAAACCATTAACAGAAACTCAGTATCAAATTCTGCGTTTGCTGAATGTTCTTTGGGACATCCATGATTTAAAGATACCTGGCACCACCAGTAGTGTTAATTTTAATTTAATTTAATTTATTTATTAGGTAAACACAACAGATTACAACCATAGAAATTACAGAAAAATCAATATAAAGTTATGAGCTAGGTCGTAACCCTTAACGTGTAAACACATGAGAAAAATAATAATAAGTGTCATGGGAAAAATACCCATGGCACTACTGATAGTGTCAAGGGGATCCAAAAATACCCATGGTGCTGCTGGTGCTCTCATGACGCTACCAGCAGAACCATGGGTATTTTTGGATATCTGTGCGGACCCATATCTGGACCCATGGGTCCTGAACGGGAATTGTTACCCACGACACGAAGTACTCAAACACCAAGATGTTACCGAATTAATTCTGAATACAAACAAACTATATCAGTCAAGGTTTTATTTAAGTAGGTATGTGATGGATGATATTTTACAAATAAAATAAAAAAAAAGAAAATCTTTATACATTATAAGTATATAATTAACAAAATACAGTTTCAAATATTTAAAGACGTTAAAATTACTTTTGGTTTTAATGTAGCGAAAGCACAGACGTCAGTAAAATAGTTCATTCTTTTCCATACAGACACATAACAACGACATGGACTATTACTGTTTTGCTTATTATTTTCTCGCAGGTGTACCAATAAATATCGTGTATCACGTGGGGAAAGACCACGTGTGGCACTCGTGAGGCGAACCATGCGACAATGTGGCCCTTTCTACACTAGTTACACAATCTGTTATTTTGCTAAATCATAGCTTAATCTGTAACATTTTAATTGGATTCTATATATAAATACCGGAAACGTTGTTTGGGTACATTTCTGTGAAATATGGAAATGAAGGTGGTAGGTGGGAAAAAGTTCTAAATTTGTTTTTCCTCTTTTTAATAATTGACGAGTTTCGATGGGCCGGACGGTTGCTGACCTGTGACCTGACGTAGGGTTGAATGTTCTAAATAATTCTGGATTTCAATTTTTGATCAGCCTCAATGATTATATATTCTACAGCGTGCATGACTTGAAGTAGAAATGTAAAGAAATAACTGTTTGATTACGCATTGATTATTGGTTGCAATGCAGGTCGATTTAATTGTCAATACTCGATCAGAACAACATCTAACCTACCTAGTCGGTCCTTAAATACTATCACAGGCACATAATTTCAAAATTCCAATTCGAGGTCAAAATTTTCAAAAAGCATTCGATAGATAGATAGATTAACACTTTATTGTACACAAGAAATTTACATAGGAAAGGAAACATAGAATAAGTGTACATAGGCGGCCTTCGATTTTAAATTTGGATTAAGAAACGTAGCAAGTTTTGGAGGAAAAGGTCTGCGCTAAACCTCATATGATTTTGGATAGTCTGAAGTCATCATTGTATGGTTCGTGCTGCAGTCGATGGCTGGCCGCGAAGTCTTAAGCGCCCATGTAAAAAATGGCGAAGGACAGTTCAATAATTTATGTTATTTTTTTAAAATTAATTAACCTGTCATATAAATTAAACATTTTGAAAAAGTATCCAGTAGTTTTGATTTTATGATCAGTTATACTTGTGACAGAATTTAAGGATCGACTAGGTAAAGGCATAGGTAGTACCCTTAATTCGCGAGTTCTCAAAAAAATCAAATCACATATAGGTATTCATACAGGTGGTAGATCCTGATGTGAAGGATCGCCTGGGTTGGTACCACCCTCGTATCTATTTCTGCCGTAAAGTAGAAATGCTTGGAGTTCTGTGTTTCGGTTTTAAGGGTAAGAGAGCCGGCGTAATATCCGGCTCTTGAGGCAATCCACCTTAGTCCTCAAGCTTAGCAGGTGAGATGTCTATGGGCGACGGTGACCACTTAACATCAGGTGGCCCGTTTGCTCGTCTGCTCTCCTTATTTAATAATAAAAAAAGTGTCCTAATTTTTCAGCAAATTCCTAATCCATATTTCGACATCTAGGTTATCTAACAGTTTCCATTTCCTTAATTTCCATTACTTCAACTACATATTGTAGAGTTGCTTGCTTATCTTATGGTTAGTGGCCAACCTATATTGAAAGTAAAGTAAAAGTAGTAGTAGTATTGACTTTGTAAGCATAGTTTAAATTAAATTAAATCGTCTTCTGTTAAGGAAAATGTCATTGCACTGTGAAAATTAATTTAATTTAATATTTTTATTTATTTATTTTTTAAATTAACAAAAAAATTGAGAAAAAAATAAAATAAATAATGAATAAATTGAGAAGGTCCTCGGTGGTCAGTTCAAATAAATCTAATTCAATTCAAATTATTTATTTATCGTTCGGTCGTCAGCATCACACAATCACACTATTCTTTTACAATACAATTCAAATAAGTACTTAAATTAAATAATTTAGCTTCGTAGGCTGTAATAGATTAGATTACGATAAATTAAGACACTATTGTATGGTACTGGCAGAATCTAGGTTTACATAGGTAACCTGCGCTGCGGTGCGGTGCTAGCCCTGCCAGTGTACACTAAAGAAGTTTACTTTTTAATAATAAAATGCATTCCGAGTGGAAGTCCAACATAACGAGCCGCGGTTGCAATTTATGCCGGCATTAGAATGACTAACGATGGTCAATAAGTTTATGGACGTTCCATACGTCTCCCGGATCGCCTTCCTATGTTGATCGACTTTTCATTGCACTAAAGTAGTTCCAAATATCCCAGCACATTTTACTTACTGCTCCAGAAACTAGAAATCTAATGTATTAAAGCTAAATGTTATTTAAATATAGGTAATCAATATTGTTTCGTCCGTCCATATGTACCTATGTGCCGTTTTATGTTTGTTGTAGGTGGAGTTTCCGGACAATCTTGACAAAATGTGCAAAATTCTAAATTTCTATAAACCAAGTCATAATCGGTCACTTTCACGATGTGTCTCCCTTACAACGTGAATTGGCGGAATTATTGTGCCTTAAAACACAATAAGGCCCTTAATTAAAAATATATATAGAATAGAATAGAATAGAAAAACCTTTATTAATAGACCATAATAAAAAAATAAAAAAAATATGTACAAAATATGACAAAATATGATCTATTAAAAGGGCCAAGTTCAGCTGTGTCGCCAGATGCATAGATACCTATACATCTAGCGACGCTGGTTTTCAACTTGACCCTTTCCAACTTATAGCTATAGAGAGCAACAATGTCGTTCGGTTCGTCTGTAGTGTTGGCTCATCTCCTTACACGTCACACACAATTATTTACCGATACTAAACCGATATAGGTAAGTAACTATGTATTTTGTGTGATAATTAAGTAATTACAAATTAAATAAGAATATTGACAATTCCACTATGTTATTAAATATATGATAAAATAAACATAAGTCCCTAAATAAATCGTAATTTCATATTTATTATAAATTCAATTATTTTATACATTTGTAATTTATTCATAAAATTAATTTACATGACAAAAATCATGTCTATGGCAATTTTTTTTGTAAAATTATAAAGTTATTTTGTTTTGTATACCTCTTTCTGTTGTTGTGTTATTCAAAATTATCACCTGCTGCCGCCACTAACCATACGATAAGCAAAACCTGCATACCTGCTGTATAACAAAATGTTGATGCTGAAAAATTATTATAAATATTTAATTCTCTTTGGTTTTATTTACCGCGCAATAGTAAATAAAACCAAAGAGAATTAAAGTAATATGAGCTTAAATTACCTGTACGAGTATCATTATGAGTACCTACCGTTTATTGGATATATATTTTTAGAAAAATTACATATTCATCGATGAGTGCTATCGCTCGGCATCTTGTCAAGTTTCATAAAAAATTAATTTCGTGCCACACGCATAGCGAATGCCATGAAACTTGCGCTGCGATGGAGTTTCCGATAATAATAATAACTTAATTTTTATAGGTAAAGTAATAGTTACTTAATTATTAATAAAGGAAAAAAAAAGTAGGTAAAAAGGATGATAAAAAAATTAGTTTTGTGATTTCATTTTCCACCTTCATCAAACTTAATTACTTTTGTTTATTTATTTTTATCTTAGATTTGTTTTATATTATTATTATTATCTTCTGTACCTAATTGATTGTGCGTGAGCGCTTTCGGAAATAAATTCTACTTTCTTTCTAATTGAAAAGTCAGTCCGCTCAGATAAACATATTATTGTAAAATCATATGTACATTTTAGGTGTATTTATTTGAGACCCTTTTACTCATCGCCTCTATGGACAGACCGACCTAATTTGGGTTTTTGTGTTATAGGTATAGCAATGAGCTATAGGTAGTATACAGGTAATTGATCAAAACTTATATTTAGCCTGCCATTCCATCCAACCCTGCACTTTGGCCTGCATAAATTATGGAACAACTCTAGACCTAGGGGATAATTTCGTAGGTCCAAGTCTATAATTACAACTTGCAATGGCGGCTATATACGAGTACCTACGAGTGCGCCGACAGACTATCAGGAGGCACTTAAACTTCAAGTTATACACTTTTGAATAAATAAAGTAGTTTGGGAAAGCTTCGTCGGACTTAAGTTACATAACGCATGCAATATACCTACTTTACATATCCATATACACCTTAGGTAGGTGTATATGTTTATGATATACTATACCTTAAAATAGTATATATACTTTGTCCCCTAATTTACATCTAATAATAAAATAAACAATAATAATGAGATTTTTATTTTTATTATGTTGTTAAACCCTGAAAAGAGTAACAACATAATAATTTATTTGCAGGCAACAAAGTATATAGCTAACTATACAAAAGGCCCATAGATTACAGACTAACATACATAACTTTTACATAATAATGATATAAATAAATTTATTGTTATGACTTATTCAGATATTTTTTCGTGACCGTTTCTCTGTAACGTCGGAAAACCAGTCTTCAGGCATAAGTCCTCACTGAGAAGGATGTGCTGGCTGGTACTTGGCGGGAACGCGAACTTTGTAATATATTTGAGTTCAGATAAAAATTTAAACAATACATTATCTGAAATTTATTCATAAACAATCATAAATGAGTTACATGTCTAAATAATAATAATCTTCTAATAATAAAATAATTATGTGTCATTCAAATGGCCCGCCCCAAAAATGGTGTTTAACTTATTTTTAATAACAATTTATTTGGGTCCATCCTAAATGTTGCCACATAATAACAATTATATACCTACTTATTTATTTTTTAAAAGCTAAGCCTTCGAAATTAATTTTGTTCAATGCAGCTTTGAAGATTTGCGGTTCGTGCTTTTCGTATAAAGCCAAAATCTATTGAACCAAACCCCTCGGCGACTCTTTTGCGACACGGACTTGTTAATGAAACCGATTTGGGACGCTTCTAATTTTCTTCAAATCCTACCCAGTGCCCGCAGATAAATAAGAGCTAAACGAAACACGGTCGGGGTGTATCACCATTTGCCTCTGAATAAATGGTATGTTCTTATTCCGACTAGAGCTTAAAATATTTGAATAACAATTTAATAGGTTCTAGAATTAGAACATTTGAAAATTCGAAACTTGGAATGCTGTTACGGATTAATTAAATTTAAGACCTAATCTTACTTAACAAAAATAAATCTGTACATTAACCTCGGGTATATATAGGTATGTAGGTAAGTAAGTCTCATTTATTATTCACTAATTTTCACTATATTATAAGAAAGTCAATTTATAACTGACAAAAAGGGATGATTATAGGGGTACAAAGTGATAGAAAACCATTTTCAAGCAATGTATATTCAATAAAGAAGGAATATTAAAACAACACTAAGCTAATTTAATTTAATTTTTCAATAGATATTTGGTGTTACCATTGAGTCTTCTGTTAGTTTACAGCAGAAATGTTTTAATTGTTTAATAATAAAATAACATTTTACGACAATATTTTATATGGTTTTCACACGAGAAGACTTAACTAAATGCCATTTCTCGTAACTTTAAATTACTATCTATAAATTAGTAATTCATGCTTGTTACCTAATATGTACATAATCATACCCTATCATAGTCGAGTAAAGAAGGGAACAAACCAGAAAAAGTTTGAAGGCTTTAATTTAGCCGGTTGTTAATTCGTGCGCGACCGATTCAAAGGCAGCGCCGGCCATTATTAAAAGCGTAAATTGTAAAACAGATGTACCGAACGACTTCGGTAGCATCCAACCGGCTTTAAAACGCTGTGAAACTCACTGTAAGCCTATTTTTCATGGTACAATCATCCATGAAATATTACTTATGTTTTGAAAAAAAAACTTGAGGTGATCGACTAGCGATTTGTGGACTATCCCATAAGCTCTGTGTTTGTATTAACTGTTGATTTGTAAGCTATAATTTGTACTTGTGTTTCAGTGCAGGCGTATGAAATATGTATAGGTATTTATGACATAAATTTTCTATAAATCCTCGTACAAAAAGCCGTTATTTCTTCAAACTATAGTACCTATTTTCAGTATATTTTTAAGGCGTCCCTTTTGTTAAAGAACACCTTTCTATATACAAACCTACTTTCTCATTGTCTGAATCCCCAACGGTCAAGTACATCATTAAACAGGGATCATCCGTTCTTTACTATTCAAATGAAAACACTAAAGGTAAAAATCTTCATATTTTACCGTCCTTAGTTCGCAAAAAGATTTTCTGAATAGCGGTACCTTTTTTATTTAAATTATACCAATTAGTCGAAAAAGTAGTTACGTCCCCTTTTAATTGTTTGGAAAGGTTTTCGGTACAAAACTGAATAAATTCTGTACAAAATTGGGAATTCAACATTTTTCGAATTTAACATTATAGGAATTCAACATAATTGTCCTGTATATCGACTTCTGTGGAGTAAATGGAGTATGGTTTAAAGGAGTTTTGAACATTTTAGGATAAACTTGTAAAAATTTGCTAAGAAAAAAGTTGTTACATGAAACAAACTTGGAATTTCTACCTTTTTACACCTATTTTTAAAAGCGGTCAAATGAGGCTTCACGTCGCATAGCCTTAGGGATTGCTTCCATGAAAACCATTTCCAGATGTTTGTTTATCTAGCATGCTGACTTGTAGAGCCTCCAGCTCTCTGCCCGGAGGGAATGTCCTGTATTTATGACGGACGTTCTGGTAACGAGAATGTTTATTTTTGCTTCTTTGAGATTTATTCAACAGCGTTAGATACAGGCCACGTGAAGAATAAAACTTGTATGTCATAGATACAATTATAAGCCATAGAGAAAAAGAAAATTTGAACGTAATGATCACGAAGGAACGAACACCCGACCCTAGAAGAGCTTTATGTTTATCATTTCGGGTCACCGTACTGTTGTGCGTCACCGTAAAATTTTGTACTTTTATTACCTACCTATCCATTGGGGAAGGCGATTATTTTTTATTTCATCAATGCTTATAATATTGTTGTTTACATCAATAATCATATAGGTTTATAGCTTAGAAAGTAGGTATTCTTTATTCTAAGATTCATAGAAAAAAACTCAATTATTTTTCAAGTAAATAATTTATTACGTATCTTAGGCCCGCTGGCGCGAAAATTTAACCCTGGGTTAACTCGCGAATTGTCCATGCTTTTCATACGAATTTGATATCGGGTTAGAGTTAACCCGAGAGAAAACGTTTATGTCTCTGACAGTAGAGTCACAATAAGACCGTCTTGCACGAACCGTTAACACTCGGGTTTACTCTAACCCGATGTTAATTTTGTATGAAAAGCATAGATAATTCGCAAGTTAACCCAGGGTTAAATTTTCGTTAAATTTTAAATTTAATTAAATTTAAGTTTAATTTTCAAACCTAACTCTGGATGTTACAGGAAAGCCATCCAATCTATGAATATAACCCTTCTGGATAGTTTTTGTTCATAAACAATAGAGTCGCCTGTAACAGGGGCAACACGTGTGACAACACGTGTGTGACATCACGTGTGATTGAGATTTTCTCAAAAACTATTCTTTCACAAGCGCATGTAGTTTAGTTTAGAGACTTGTGATATAATTGTTAAAAGTTAATAATCTTTTTGTAACTGATAGTCTTTGTCTTTGGAAATAGGTAGGTTACATAAGTATCTTACAATTTGACAATACTTGTACCTATTATAAATTATAGATTTAATTATTATGGTAACGTATACTTACATTTACTTAAATATTAACAAATACCACAGCATTTCCTTTATAATCATAAAGCCCATTAAGAATCAATTTGGCTTTCTGAACAAAAAACCATTTGTCTTTTAAGTGCTTTAATGATTTGTGCAAAAATTCCAGGTCTGGGATGATTAATTTTGGTCCAATAATTTTGACGAGTCATTATCTTATATCTAAAGCAATTAGATACCTACTTAAAAGCAATAAAAATATCCAGCTCTTCAGCATAATATAATGTGATATTAAAACATAGGTAATTAAAACAAATTTAAGGTAGTGTAAAATAGTGGGTACTATAAAGTAGTAGCTTATTGAAGCTTTTTAGATTTTTTTTAGAATTCAGACAACGTTATCTGGAAAAGGCAGTATTAATATCGATATTTCGCCTTCTATACGCGTACCCGTGTCCAAAAATCTTGAATGCAATAAAAAGTACCCGTCACCAACTTCCACTCACGGAACATACTACTAGGGGAACATGGGGGTAAATCGGATAGTGGGTAAAACAGATAGCATTAAATTGTATATTTCCAGCTACCGCTGTATCATTCTAGTAGGTTAGAAAGCATTTGTAGATTGTTCTTATGCCGCATACAAATGGAGATCGGATTGGTGTTGTTTGTTGCGACGATATTTAAGAAAATTTAAAAAAACGCGTTAGTGAAGCAATATTCTTACTTATTTTATCAAATATCAAATTAGCTATTGATTACTAATGTGAATGTGAATAATTTATTTCACAGTAGCGTCTATTTAACAATATATTTACACTGTTGTTTCACAAATTGATGGCCATATCTCCCTAGTATAATGTTTATTTGTAAAAAAGTACATGTGGGGTGCAACCGGATGGGGTAATATCGGATATCCGATTTCATAAGCCTTACCAAAATCATTAAAGAAAACCATAATTAATACCTTTTTGTAAAGGAAACGAAAAAGAAAAACAGACCAAAGGGAATCCCAAAGAAAAAGAAAGAGAAAAGAGATTAACAAGAAATATGCAGAATGCTATAATTGTGATGAGAAATATAACTACAGAACATCAGCAGACGACTGTTTGGATGCAAAGTTTGTTCAAAATTGGCGCACAAAACTTATATCTAGAACAAACTTATATCTAGGCCCACAAAGCTCTGCAAATAAATTGCTATCCATATTCACATTACCTTTGGAAATGCGGTATCTGGTGTGACCCATATACAAGGGGTGAAAGCGGATTTTCCAAATGTTAGTAATTGATGATTAGTTTCAAAACTTAATGTTTTATAATAACTCTTTCAATTACTTACCTAATTTGTAAAGATTGCCTTTGATTGGCCATCATTTCAAAATAGTCAAATTAAGTCAAAGCCTCTGTTCCTTCGTAATTTCCATTTTCATGATAGCCGTGAAGCAAAATTTACCGAATCTTTGAAATAGATACTTATTTAAGTATTCGAAATAATCAACAGGATCTACTCGACTAAGCTATATTTAAATTAGTTAGTTCAATAGACTTTACCTTTAAACGCACATAAATGTTATTATGTTTGCGTTGAATGTTTTAATTACCTACTAACTACAGGCCGTGTATACCAAGTCCGTACGGTGGGGTTGCTTTGGTCACGAAGTAGTAATTACCTGGAATACTGGAAACAGAAAAATAAATATCAGATACAGTGCCTATGTAAAATAAAAGGATAATTTAAACCGTGGGAATCTGTCCAGCAATTTTGTTTCTATCCTAACCTGTTTTTTTTGTTTTTCCAATCGATTCGATTCCACACTTATTAATAAAAAAACAACTAATCACACATACGTTTTTTCTTCAATCGATTCCAGCCGGAATTTAAAAAAACACACATTCCCTTACACTCATATACAGCACTCAATACTTGTAAAAATCAGAGTTTAGTTTCAACACTTACATTTTCTCTGGACGTTTACCAAATTCCATGACGACTTCATTCCTTTCTATCTCTGAATAATTTTTCCAGGTCCTGAAATTTTTCGCATGGCTTCCTAGTATGGTCCCTGGATATTTCAGCGAATCTATTAAAAGCTCCCAGCATCTGTTATGACCACAGAGATCTAAAAAATGTTCAATTCGTTTATTTCTATACTTACTACATTTATTTTTAAGAATTAGATTTTGATTTATGTTAAACAAATCGGTCTTAATCGAAACAATACATTCAAATTTCCTATAATAAAGCATCAAGTAGTATTAGTATCAAATATTGTAAGACTGACTTCCTTTTCGTTAATTCGGCTACGATATTTTATCTAAAAAAAATTGATTCGATTGGTCTTGTAGATTCGAAATAAGACCCAAATTGGCCTTATACCCAATTAAACTCGATATTCTCGAAACTGTTTCTCGTTCTATATTCTAAATAATGTGTCCACAAAAACCTCGTAATAACTCAAAATAAAAACCTTCAGGCGAAAACATCGGACGAGTTCTATTTCCGCAACCGGGTTGCCCTCCGTTTCTGTAGTTGGGCCAAAAGTCAACAGTACCCAGAGGTCTGGCAAACCCGTACTTGTTCGGGTCCGAGTGAATGATATCCACGAATTTGGCGGAATAGGCGCTGAGACGCCCACGCACGGGCTTGCCTCCGAAACCAACACCAGCGGGATCTAACCCTGTAATCCTAAAATAGAAAAGACTTTTGCAATGAAATGTTACCCAAAAACTAGTTATTTAACTGTGTAGGTATCATTGTACTATTCTAGGTATATTTACCATTTATTCGTTGAAGCTCAAAATACATAGTTCTGTCTCTTCAAAGGCATATTCTAAGTTGGTACTTACTATATAAGAAAATACAATACAAGAAAATATCTATATACCTACGAGTATTTATAAAGACTACCTAAAGGAAATTACGTCACAGAAGTACGAAAATTATATATACTCCTAGGTACTCGTACGTACATATTTTTTCCATATGACCAAATTACGCCTAAAAACGATTCTTTATTACTTTTCCCAAAGACTTCAGTTATTTAGTGGCATCAACTACGGGGTGGCCGCCAAACTTAATTAAAATTAAATGAAACTTTCAAATATATATACAAGATCGTGTAGATTCTTGCTTGCGCGAAAGTGCGAGTTAAATATTAGTTAGTTAACCCTGGTTTAACTCACGGATTGTGGCTATGGGTTTCAAACTAAATGTTTCAGGGTTTGCGTTGGTGCAATACGTTTTTGTGATTTAACCCGGGTTAGGCTTTAAATCTCAATTCGACTTTCGCGTAACCCGGCCTTAGAGTGAGGGTGACTCGATAAGATCGTTTAGCGATGGTTTTATTTAGCGAATAACACACCGGAATGGATGCCAAATTATCTTCAAAAACATATAGTTAATAATATAACTAAAATTGTTACCGATACAACTCTTAAATCTATTTAGATTTATTTTCGGGGCCATTTCTAGGATAAGAAAGAAGTTAGAAATCAATTGAAGATTTATTAACTCACCATGGTAGCAAAATTCCTTTAGCTAAGAGATTGTTTCCAGCAATACCAAAGATATGAGCACCCAGAGAATGGCCAACTAGATGCGTCTTGGTCAAGTCAAGCCCGGCTGCGGACAGGCTGCGTAGAGTATCAGAGAAACCAACCCCCAGCTGTGAAGAACAATGCGGTTTCATCATTTGATCCAGTTTGAGTAAGTCTAAGAAAATCCAAAAGTAAAAATGTAAAAAAAACGACAAGAGCGATTTGCCCAAACAAAAAGATAATATGAGTGAGCTTGCTAAACAGTGAAATGCGGTGAATGAATTGGCCCAAGAATGAGAAGATGGTGAGAATGTGTAAGGTGAGATGACTTAGCTCTAATGTGAGATGAAGTGAGTAGGCCGAACAGTGAAAGAATATAAGTGAGTTGATCCAGTAATAAAAAAATTTGCACTCAGTCGATCCTACACTGAGAGTAATTTAGCCCAATAGTAAGATGACGTGAGTAAATTGACCCAATTTGTAAGATGTTGTCCAGTGAGTTGACCCAACAGTGGGAAGTTTTGTAGTTGTGAAGTTTTGTACACTTAGACAATTCACTTAGGTATAAATAATATTGTAAAGAATTCTCTGTTGGTAAAACTACTCACATTGATATTAATTACTGTTTGGTCGAATCGCTCACGATTCGACCAAACAGTAATTAATATCAATGTGAGTAGTTTTCCCAACAGAGAATTCTATACAATATTATTTATACCTAAGTGAATTGTCTAAGTGTACAAAACAGCGAACACAGACCATCTCTAATCCAATATTAATAAATTGTTACTTGTGGCTTGTAACTTTCCAACTTACCTTCCTAGCATTTGGGGCAGCCCAATTTACGTAAGAATTTGCCAAGCTCGGCTGAACAGCGGCCGCCATATGCTCCCAGTTGAGTAGAACAACGTTACTTTCATCCTGTTCCAAATAAGAGTTGATCACAGCAGTAACTGCCGGCCCGCCGGGACGCCCTACAGTAAATTATTAATAAAACAATCACAAACTCAATAAGAAAACCCTCACAGGTATTCGCTGCGTGTAAACATTGTTGTGACCTCATTCTGTCTTAGATAGACTTTTCATCCTTGTTTATCACGTGTTTAGCTTTTTACTGTGTAATAATAGTACATTTCTGAAGAGGTCACGAAATTAGCCACTATTGGCCGCGGATCATATTTAAATTGATTTTAACGATCAAAGGCCAAAAATGGCTATTTTGGCATCGGCCAAAACAGCCAAAAATACTATACAAGCATCGGCTTGTATAGTAACTTTTCTCAAATAATGCGAGGAAATGGAAAAAAATTACATTCCAATCACTGCTTCCAAAAACGGAAAGAAGTGGCGTTGTCAGTAGGAGCTGGAGCTGCTCGCGCTGGTGGTGCAGATGCACGTGTCGGGGCAGCGCGAGGAGGGGGCGATGACGCGCGATCAACAAATTCGAATTTTAAACAGTAAAAAACAAGACGAGAGGATTCCTGGCCTTATCCCGGTAATGAAAATCCATTACTGTCGTCAATTTTTATTTAAATAAGTATTTGGCTTCGAGACAGGAGTATGTACTTCCCTGGCTCAAAATTCGAATGTATTGAGCACATTTCCGAGCATCTTTGAGAAAAATAAGTGTCTAAATATTATTAGTAGGTACATTCGAACCTCGAAAATGATAAGCATTTTAGCAATTTGAAGTTCAGTATATTTAATACAGTGAATTTATTTAGTCGGTCTTCTTCGTTTCATTATAATACGACAAGCTTCTAAGTATGGTTTTCATTTTTGTGGGCCTATAGTATACCTATTTAGCTTAGTTTCAAATGGCTAGACAGTTTTCAATTACATTATCTCACGCACACACACAAACACACACACACACACACACACACACACACACACACACACACACACACACACACACACACACACAATATGTATCACAGGTCATTAGTGCATTTTTTTTTTCTTTTTGGCAAATTCTTACCTAAATTCTTCACATAAGTATTTAATCTATTTGATGTTTAGTTTTTAATTTTAATATATTTTTTTTACCCACTATTACTATCGCTCCCACTAACATCTTGGGATAAGGGGGAAATGAAAAACAGCGCTGCATATTTGGTACCCGAGTATGTCAGCATTTGCTGACTTTCCCCCGTTTTGCTGACTTTCCCCCGTTTTGCTGACTTTCCCCCAAATATACATTACAAAAAGTAATAATTAACCAACCTGTAAAACCATGGGCAAATATGACAGTAGTACGGCTTGAATTATACCATGGAAATGCAAATATCCGATCAGCTTCTGACAAGGAAAGTTCTGTAAAATTGTCCACTGATCTGAAAATAATCGTCTAGTTAAAATAATATCAACGACAAGTAAAATTAAAGTTAAAATTACGTTTTTACGTTTACCTGTAATAGTATCTGAGTTTAACATCCTCGTCCATTTCTGAACAGAACACTGTAAAAAGATCATTAGATATATGAAAATGGAAAACTTTTAACGCAATGTTGGGAATTTTTTATTTCTTTCGTAAGTATCATCGACTCCGATATTATTACGTACACTTGCATTACAATGGATTAGCTAAGATAGCCCCAGTTACCAAATTTAGATACAATGGTGAAGTGTTCATATAATTACACAATAAGTAGGTAGCTAAGCAAGTTACATGAGTAGGTACTTGCTCGTATTCCATCTAAATTATACTTGTACCCATGAAGGTACGAACGCCAGCGATCTTTGTGCCGTGTCGTGCCGGCCATAAAGAATAGCACCACCCCAACTCTTCCCGTTGGTGTCTTACGAGGCGACTAAGGGACTTGGGGGATACTATTTTACATCTAGTAGACGGCGATAGGCTCGCCACCTATCACGTTTGTTCACCAAATCTTACGGCGAAAGTGGGAACTACCTATAATGAACGCGGTTCCTCTGTCTACCATCGCGGGGATTATGGACGTGAAACTTATACTATGCTAAGCCTTTAATAGTAATTTTAATTTATTACATTATGGGTTGATAAGTATAATTGTTTGAATGCATTGATTGACTGTAGGAAAAATACTTTCTCTGAAAACCCCTCTACATTTTCAATAGTCATATTCACAAGTCAGAAAATAGGAACCTACAATGGGACATTGAGTAAACTCCGGGATTTTATCGCTAGGTATTTATTACCTCATTCGTATTATATTCAAGGTTAAGTAAGTTTATTTGCTGGTTCAAATAAAATAATGTACCCACCCGTACAAGGCCAAGTTATCTCTCTAGGACCTAGAGAGATAACTTGGCCTTGTACGGGTGGGTACATTATTTTATATTTTATGTACTACAATAATGACCTAGAGTCTAGGTCATTATTGTAGTACATTTCTTATTAAAGATAGTTAGTAGAACCCTTTGACGACGTATAGATATGTAATGTTTTACGTAACTTAGGCAATCTATTTATTCCTAGGTTGCACATTCAAATGGTACATTAATACATTAGGTACATAATACTCGAAATTCTATAACTCGTAAGTTACACATTATTGACAGGACCTACTAAATCATCATCAAAACCAGCAAGTAACTGCATCCGAATCTTGTTTGAGGAAAATTGTTTCTTATGACGAAACTAACTTGTTTATTCCAAACGCACATTTAAATCTTATATCACCATCATATATTTTATACAGAAGTGAAAGATGAAAATTGTCTACTAAATATTTAACTCCAATTAAATATTAAAGTCACTTACCCATGCTAATAAATGCGAAATAAAACACGTGCAGACAGCTGTGCATTTTGCGGCTTTTTCACGGGTTGTCCTTCCGCGATACCGACTCCTTTTGGTTATATAGGGGCCGGTATCACAGTGTCCTCATGCGGCCACATTTCGCACCCACCTTGACATAATCATGATTACGACAGATGCTTTAAAATAACTCATGACCATTAATGTCCATCACTGAAACATTTATTTACTTATCGATTTTCGTGAACCACAAGTAGGTAATAAAATGTTGTTGCCCTACTAACTTTCTGAATCTAGATCAAGGCTATCGTAGGTCATGGAACTGAAGGAAATTCACTGTGTCTAAGTAAGTGTATTTTGTATTCTACAAATTATTTCAAAACTAGTGTGAGTATTGAGTCGTTCTCATAAAGGTTACATTACATACTTAATTCTTATGTGAGAAGAGAATTCCCCGAAATTCTTCCGCCTGCTTCATGCCTGCGCCTGCTTCTGCACCAAAACCTTTATTTTCATGTCCGTCGTTATGGAATATACTTAACTGTGATCGAATTACTTTCAGATCTGTCCAAGTAGACAGATCATTTAATCAATTTATACAAGATCTCGATGACTCCTCGTTATTATCATTAATTATAGGTAAGGTAGGTTCAATGACGTGCTTGGACAAATTGTTTCGAGTTTGTCTTACAATATTTAATATGTACTTTAGTACTATACAGGGTGGAAAGTTTCGGCGAAGTTTCGTTCTGGTAGCTACCCTGGGTGCCCACCCAGGGTAGCTACCAGATCCGTTGGAGCCACGAAAAAATGGTCTTAGGAGACCTTCCCTAACATTTGGAGCTATTTAAAACTGGGAATAGTTTTTTGCTACTTCTAAGATTTCTAGTACTCGAACCTAGGTTGACCCCATAGTCTTTTGTTCCTGACACGAAATATAATCGATTCGCATCACATTTTTTTTTTGTAAATAATGGCATTTTTCTCGCTGACTGTATCTTTTTTCAAAAATCTGTGAATGCAGATTTAAATAGCTCTAAATGTTAGGAAAGATCTCATAAGACCATTTTCTCGTAGCTCCAACGGATCTGGTATAGCTGCCCTGGGTGCCCCGCCGAAACTTTTCACCTGTATAACAAAACAAAATAGGGCAATAAAGACTTTTCTATTTCTATTTGATATGCTTGCGAATCTACGACTAATTAGACTTACTTGAAATACGAATTGTTCTTCTAGTCGCAAAAGGGTCGTGATGAATATCTATGGCATTAACCACAGATTAGGCAGATTTAATGGCGTGGTTTGCCATGGCCTTCCCCATTTCATACACTGATCTCAGTTTGAGGTTTCCTCGCGATGTTTTTCTTCACCGTTAGAGAGCAGTCGGTAAATGTACGCAAGTCTTCAATAAAATCTGATAAACTCATGATACATTTCACGGTTTCGAACTCGAACCTCCAGTGTGAGATTCCGGCGTCCTAGCTACGCCACCGGTCAAGTGCAAAGTATGATCATAGAATGATAAATTCGTATGTAGTGAAATTAGTGAATAGTATGATGTCAGTAGTAGATAGGTAAAATAATTATAGATTCATAACTATTAACATAATGAGTACTCACAATATTTCAATGAGGCATTAACATTACATTTTGTAAATAAAAATGTTGTAGACGTGAGTTTATGTATGTATGTACATGAACTACATATACTGAAGTTTATTAGATCGATGTACAATCTAGATGGCCTTGTCGGCCAGCATGACTCGACCAGTGTGTTCATTCCTTGGCTGAAGGTTCAGGGGAGTGTCCATATGCAATAAAAATCGTACATTTATTTTAACGTACTATGTTTTATTTTTTAAACGTAATCATGTATTTATTCTCGCTTACAATTCTTAATTTGGAATGGTATTATGTAATTAGCTTAAAAATAAATAAAAAATTACCTGACTTTACAACTTTCAACACATGCCTAATAATACGGCTGCTAAGAAAATTAAGGAACATGGCAAAGAGTTTAGATGAACGCGACTCTTTGGTTTGATTGAGATGTTTTCTGAACAGTAATATCTATCTAATATTAAAAGAAAATAAAAACTGAATAGGTACCTCTCGGAGTACCCAATCTGAAGAAAAAATCACTGAAAGCATTCATCAATCCTAAAAATCGGCGTCAAACTCTTACAAATGTCTGAACGCGCAGACATAATACTTAAAACTATGTTAATTTTTTCCATCATTAAAATTGTTATTTGTACATAAAAATAATACAGTTCCAACAATAATAATAAAGTTATAAATATAATAATTAATACAAAAACAATATTAACATTTACGATAATTTTAACCGCTAAGTAATGCAGACTTGCTAGAACTGCCAAGATAAATATTTTCAGATTCCATTATTGGTTTTTCTTAATTATTAAAAACTCAGAAACAGGACTAATTATTATTGCACCAATAAATAAAAGTGGAAATAAGTATAGCTTAAAGAAAATGAGATCTTAGTAAGAAAAGTGAGAAAAATGAGTAAAATTAGAGTGAAGTAAACATAATTAAAAAAAGCGTATAGAATAGACTGAAGGTTTACTTAATTTAAAATTACTTTTAATTCATTGGCGCAATACACAGGTACATAAAACACTTTTCGTCAAAATGCAGCCTAATTGGATCGAGTATACTTTGAAGGCCATAATTTTGGGAAAGCAGTAAAAACTCGTAACCATTGGCGAGTATGAACCTACTGAATCAACTCACTTCAAACTTTTGTACACTATGAATAAATTTCGATGAAAATTTGAAGTAACTTGAGCTAAGTAGTAAAATCTTTAAATATACAATATTAATATCTAAGGTATTGTTTGTAATATCATTTACGATCATATCATTGGGAAGAGCAAACTTTTATCATCTACACGTGATATAAACCAAGCTCATTAATGAGTAAACTCCTTATATAGGTAGTCCATTGAACTAACGCGAATCCCAAGCGCAGAACATACACAATCATAATGCATAATCTGCAAACAATCATCGAAATCAATATCATATAAATATCTTAGTTATAATTACTAAATCGCAAAGACTTTCCGGTTGGGTCCCACATTTACGTAAAACTATCTCGCTCTGTAGCATGCAAAAACTTAAGATCGGGCAAGAGTATCAGGTCCTTTCACACTTACGTCCTTATACGAGTTTATTCTGCACTGACTCAACACTGGCTTCACGAGCACAAGACTAGTATTCTTTCACAAACCACAGTGTAACATCCTCTCAGTACTGACGGTCGTCGTATATGTAGATGGCCTCCCCTGCGGATTCCTTGAGGGGCGGCGGCGGTGGGGGGAAGTCGAGCTCTCCAGGCCGGAAGAGCTTGGAGGCGTTAGGAGCGGGGGAGGCGGGCGCGGGGGACCCGCTGCCAGGGGAGCCCCCTCCGCGCCGCTTCACTCCGCTCGGGGATGCGGCGGTGCGGAAGGAGGATTTTCTGGCCAACCTGTAAGACAAATCGTTTGGATAATGTCCATTTCAGCTAAGAATTGAGGGGTCCAGCGCTGTCAGAACTAGTATGGGTATCCGCTATAGGTAATCCGCTTAACTGTGGGGTCGCCTGCGCGGCTAGAGGGGCGCGGGGCGAGACGTCAGTGGGCGAGCATGCGGCGAGCGGGATGTGGGGCCTGCTGCCCGCACGCCGCATCTTGCCTTCTGACGTCCCGCCCCGCGCCCCTCATGCCGCACAGGCGACCCCACAGTTAAGCGGTATGCCTATAGTGGCACAATTTCATTTGAGCCTCTCCGTGCCTCGGAGAGCACTCCAGGCTACTGTCGTCCGCAAGCAATCGTTAGGCAATGTCATAGGTCTATGGACACCTACATAACCACAGGGGAAGAAGCTGAGGTTTTGTATCTTCTACAACCCTTGCAAAAACTACATTATTTATGCGGAGTCAGTTTGTGGCATCAATCCTACCTATGGGAAACGTGACAAGTCAGCGCTGAACCCAAATAGAACTCGTATTATTTCGGGTCCGCACTGACTCTGCATAGAGATCGGCGATATTTCACCTTCTAGCCCAGCTCACCAGAATGATGTCCAATAGTTCAATCTCTGATACCTTCACAGCATTTTAGAACAGAGTTGAATACATTTTAGAAAAGGACTGGTATCCGGTTAATTCACAGACTAAATAGAATAAATATAGATCGTGAGTATCTTGATAAATCATTTCTCAGATTGAATATAATAAATATAGATCATGAATACGTTGATGAATCAGTCCACAGAATAAATAGAATAAAAATATAGATCATGAATACGTTGATGAATCAGTTCATCGACTAAATATAATAAAATATCTAAAGTTATTTGCTTTACTATATATTATTATCTCAAGTTATATAACTGTCATGTATGCTGTTGACTGTCCAAAAAACTCAAAATCTAAACATATAATAGCAAAATCGTAAAGGTAAATTTTTGTTTGTCTGTTTGAAGACACGTAACGTAAAAACTACTGAATGGCTTTGGATGGAGTTTTAACGGATATTTTAAATATGTACAGATTCACATATATGTCATAGATATAACGTGGAGCTAAAGTTAGTATGGAACTCGGACGAATTATGTAGCGGATAGTAAATAAATAAATAAACACCTTGAAGCCACTTCCTCGGGAGTCTCTTCAATCTCGAGCACCCAGCTGACAGAGTCGTGTTTCTCGACGACGCCCTTCACAGCGGGTAGCGGGGGGGTGTCGGGCGCGGGGGACGACGCGGGCGAGGGCGGCGAGTCGGGGGGCGGGGACGCGGAGCGGCCGGAGTCTCCGGAGGACGTGCGCGCACGCATCGGCGTGCGCTCGATGTAGCCGCCGCCTGCCAGCAGCGATACCACCTGCGGAATTCGAAAATAGGCAAGATGCTGAAGAAAAATAGATAAATATCTAGCCGAAAGCCAGGAGGAATCTTATGATAAAAACCTCATGAACGATCTTCAAGAGTTTCATGTCATGACCCCTTCAAAATCTTTGCGTCCTCCTGTATGACTTTATTGTAATTAATCCCCATAAGGTGAGAAGAAATCGTAGGTATGCAAGCAAAACAAAATTGACGTGGTGTAGAAGCTCCTCTGAGTCCAATTTCAGGTCACGCCACATTTATTAACAAATGATGAAGGAAAAAATAACTGAGGGAAAACCTTTCTAAGGCATGTTAAATCTTCCAAACATGTGCCCCAACAGGGAGGACATTTTCAGACTACATGAAACGAATTAACCAACCAACCCTACATCAATATAATAATATATAATGAAATGAAGAAGATTTGGTATGAAATCTACACATATAATTTGTCGTTTAATCGTACTGTTGCAAGGAAACCCGGAGGCTTAACTTGTATTTTAATGAATGGTTGAAAAGATACATAGTAGTTTCATCTGAACTATTAATGGTGCTAGTCAATGGTGCAGATGACACTACGGGCAATTGGTTCATCTGCGAACTCACCTGCGACTTCTGTCTGAGCTTGTACCGCAGCTCCTCATTCAGAGTCGCCAGCCTGGAGGCGTGGTCTCTATCCCTCGCTGCGGCGTCCCGTAGCCTTCTATTGTCGTCTCTGAGGCGGTCCGCTTCGCGCTGCCTGGCCGCGGCGCGCTCGCGCAGCTCCTCGGCCGCGTGGCGCGCTGCGCGTGCGTCACGCTCGGCGGCCGCGCGCCTCTCGCGCTCGGTATTCAATTCGGAACGCGCGTCGCGGAGTGAAGCCATCTCGGCTTGTTTTAGCTCGACGACCGCTCGCAGAGATCGTACCTGAAGATATATTATGTTATTATTAAGGCTTATACTGTCGCCAATGACCTTGAGGGTTTGACCTTCAGCGTCTAGAAGTTTACGACTTTGGACTCTTGCCGAAAACAAACTTCGCAAAATCCTGCAGATATAATCTCCATACATACAAGCTTTTTTTTCTTCTTGTTCTGTTTGTTTGTAATGACAAAATCAAAATACGATGGAACCTTGTCATATTAACAGTGCTTAGTATCGTATGATACCGTCGTGGGGTGCGACAAGGTTATATCGTATATTGTTCCAACATAGACCTTGATATATGGGTGGTCTTATTACTAAGAGCGATCCCTTATTATTTATTTATACTTAGAATTCGAAACGAAGATGCTACAAATATCAGAAATAAGCGATACAAAGAAAACACCACCGGTGGGACTTGGTGGGACCCACCCTCTGGGTTAACCGTAGCCAGCGCGTAAATACTTGTTTATATTGGTGGCTTGAAATTGGATTGTCATGCACGATAATCGAGACCCAAAACCGTTATATAATTTTTACAGTGAAATCGAGTGGACGACCATTGCTTACACCATGGACAAGGGATGCTTTCGTTTTAGTTAAGTAGGTATGTCATGGAAGACATCAACATCGTGACAAAGTTTGGTTTCGCCAGTGACCTATCAATATTCTATACGACCGAAATTACAAAGGGAAGTATCCCTTTTCCACGACGTACATCTATGAAATGAAACAGTAGATGGGTACGTGGTGGAAGACCATCATTGGCAAAGTCAAGAGCTGCCAAACCATTGTTCTAACCTCAGCTGCAAGTTCATTTGCATCCGTGCTCAACTCCTCGTTCAGAGCTATTCGTATCTCGCAGTCTTCAGCTTCGCATCGCACAGGGTCGCAAGCCGCGTCACACATGTTACACGACTTGTCGCACGAGTCACCCGACGCGTCAGGCGACGAGTCATCAGACACCCGCAGCTTATTGACGTGATCGACCTCCGCCCGCGCGGCTTCCAGTTGCGCGCGCAAAGTGCGCTCGATTTCACTATGCGCGTGCAATCGCGCTCTGCTCTCGGCAACTTCATGTTTCAGAGATTCTATTGTGTCCTGAAAAATATACATAGGTAAGTATTTACAAGATCAAATCAAACATTAAACATTATTTGGATCAAGTTTCTGGGTCGCTTAGAATCTGGAGTACCTTAAGCCCCTTGATGTCATTAGCTAGAGCAGCAACCTCCTCTATGTGCGTGGCCTGAAGACGGGCGTTCGCCTCCTCCTTTGACGACACCTCCATCTCTAGCTCTGAGATCTTGCTCAGGCATTCTGCGACTGAAACAATTACAGTAACAATAGATACGTATTATGTGTCTTGGTTTGAAGGTGTGACTCAGCAGTAAGTTCAACTCACTGGTGTCAAGATCCTTTTGAGCGCGTTGTTGCCTATCTCTGTCGGCGCGAGCGGCGCTGCTGCGTTCTGCTGCGGCGACGCCGCGCCATCGCTCGGCTTCTAGTCGCCAGGAGCCGCCATTTAGTGCGTCCAACTGTAAAGAATCAATGAGAATACTATAGTTTTGTTGTCGTTTAATTCAAAGGAAAATACTTATAAGTTACATTCCTTTTCATAGATTTGTAATGTTTGTAAGCGGTAATTTTCAGATAAATAATACATTTCGAGGTTTAGGTCCTACTTATCTTTAGTTAATATGTCGCATACTCACTCGGAAAACCAAATACTGGACTAAAACGCCGAGAGCCTCGACGCCTTTGGCCGCGTGTGCAAGCGCTGCCGATTGCTCCCGCGGCACAGCCGGTAGCGGAGCGGTGAGCGGCACGGGTGGCGTACGCGTCGGCTGCGGCGTCTGCACTCGCTTGCCTCGTGGCCCCACCGCCGCTGCCACTCGTGGCGGCTCTGAAAAGAAGAACACCGGTTTTAATCTTCTATTATGTAATCTTATAATTAAAAGATTAACATCACTAAGACATAACCAGTTCATCTCATCGCGATTATCCCAGGTTTTTATTATGTAATATGTTTAAGAATACAACGTTATTTTAGGAGCCAGCAGAATTACCTAAAGGGTAAGATAAAGGTACTAGGTACCTATTCTTAACTATCTACTATATACAAGCCTGTGAAAGCAGTGACAAAAGCAAACGCAACACATGGAAATATTTTCCAAATTGGACTCGTTACTCGAACTGTACTTATGCTAATAGAAACTAGTGCGTTTCCTCTGTTTGTTTAAAAATTACACAACAAACTCACACGGTGCGAGAGAGAGACAATAGAGGTTTGGAAACAATACAGAAATCGGGACGGCGTTTCCCATTGTCCGAACTATCAAGATGTTGATATACACTTCTGAATTTTTACAACTCTACATCCAAAGATGTTATAATTTGATAGATCTTATGTTTGGTAGGTAGGTATTTCCAGTTGGAGTTCGGTTTTTGGGTTCGTTGTGAAGTCGGTTTGGGTGCTAACACCATACAGTTTACATAGTTAGGTCATATTCGCCTGATATTAAAAAAGAAAGGCAAAGTTTGTATAAGGTGTAGACCTTACACGATCTTTAAGTACTTATACCACTTATTTATTCTGTGCTTATACGTTATGTTGCTCAATGGTAAGTAACTGATATTGTACCTGCTCTGTGGTAACTATATTTTTTTTACAAATTCGGTGTATTTTAAAATGATTAGAAACTACGAAGAAGAACAAGAAGCTAGATCATACAACATACGCAATCATTTTGACACAACAACTGAGGCGAAGACTTCCTTTCGCACCCTGTAATATTCATATTTGGAATAGTAATTGGATTCGAAACTTTATTACAAAATACTCTTTATAATTGGAAGGATCTTATAGGATCTCTAAGAATTTTATAATACAGAGAATAAATATCAAAATAAAAGCACAACATAAAAGAAAAACGCATTGTCAAAGGCAAACTTACCCAACACAACAACAACACTCCATTATGACGGCCTCTAGGACAGGGGCATTGAAACAATCATGGAACAATGGTTTCGCTTGTCCTTAATGAGGCGAGTAATACGTCAATTGGTATGACAAAAACGTATTTGTCGGATTAGACGTGGTCATAGAACTTATTTATTAAGGCATCGGACGAATTAACAAACGTATTAGCTCAAAGATTTTGAGAAGTGAGTGCTACTAGTCCGATTTCTGTGGTATAGGCTATCGCTACTGCACTGAGAGAAATAAGTCAGTATGATAATTTTACGTCAAATAACCATTACAGTCGATCCGATGAGACCGTGGACTTTTGTTTTTCAGACAATAAATTGAGTCCAGCTTCTTTGGCAGGAGGCCAGATAGACCACCGGTTCAGCGATACGGCTCGAATAGTGAATTCGATAACTCTAGCATTATCGCTACTGGTTTATCTAATTGAAGATTCAGGCCAAATGTTTGTGAATTAGGGAATTGAATGGCAATCAATCAGTTGAACAGAGAATTGTTTCGTAGGCAGCATGATGTATATTAATAAATTTTCGGATTTTAGTCATTATCTGATTGAAGGTTTGAATTTAGTTGGACACGCTCGGTTTATCCCAAGGAATACTTGACATTACAGATTAGTAGACCAACAATGTTACGTAAAATCAGCTTTCTAAATTTCGTCAAAAGGCAATGTGAATTGGGCCCTTTGCTACCGCGCAATGATAAGTGAAATCGGTGAAATTATTATTCTATACACGTAAGTACAACTAATTATTAATTTTGTACATGCATTAATATGTTGCGACAAATGTGTAACTAGGCCGTACTTTTGTGTTTCGTGTGCAAAAAACTGTAGAACATAGCAAAATACAAGAGAAATAGTTTTTAAAAAGACAGGTTTTTATTGAACAAAATTAGCTCCCCCAGTAAACGTTCCAAATCATTTGAAAAGCAATGAATTAGTTTATATCACGTTTCTCTTTGATATCGTTCTACCAAATTGCAACTCAATTCCTATTTTTTGACAACCTCGTTTCCTATGACAAAGATATAAGACTGAAAATGATTGAACATCCTGTTCGAGAGGCGTATAAAAATGTTTTCTCTTTATGAATACGACGAATCGCGTTTCCCACGCGGCCCATTGACGCTGCGCTTGCGCTCCTCGTTGGCGTTCACGCGTCATTTAGCGCTGCAGCAGCAACAGACAGCGCCCATTTCCGCCACGTGATTGTAATAAGCGTGAAGAATTCAATCTTTCAGCGGCTATATCGTTTCAACAGCATTTATGAATGGACAAGCGTACGTATGAAATAAATAGGTTTCTCTACAGTGATTAGAAAGTACAGTAATACCAGCAGGCACGTTTATGTGCAAATTCGTAGACAGTAATAGATGTTTTAACTTTTAACTTATTGCATGGATCGTTACCCTCCATAATAACCATCATAGTAAAGATCCACAATGTACCTTATTTGTATGTAAGTATTCAGCGGTACGATACGAGGAGGTAGAGATTGACTGCAGATAAGATAGGATATTTTTTCACATTTCTACGTCGCAAACTACGTGTTCTATAAAATAAACTTCAATAACAACATAAACTTTTAAAAGAATTGGACAGTAATTGCGGCAGGTGGTGCTTACTCCAGAATTACTGATGTAATAGAAGAATTATTCTAATTATGTGGCAAAAGCAAAACAGTATCTCTTAACAGTATACAGAAACAGATACAGATAGGAACTTCCTAGTTCGGAGGTCAGCGCTTATTGTAAACTAACTCATCAGCAGCCTACTCTAGTCCACTGCTGGACATAGGCCTCTCCCAGGGCGCGCCATTGGGCCCGATCTTCGGCTCTTCTCATCCAGTCGCTGCCAGCCACCTTGCGCAGATCGTCGCTCCATCTAGCAGGGGGGCGTCCCACACTACGTTTGCCCAAACGCGGTCTCCACTCCAGAACTCGTCTACCCCAGCGGTTGTCGGTTCTGCGACAGACGTGACCGGCCCACTGCCACTTCAGCTTGCTAATCTTATGAGCTATGTCGATAACTTTTGTTCTATGCCGGATCTCCTTATTTCGGATTCGATCCAGCAGAGATACTCCGAGCATAGCTCTTTCCATAGCACGCTGAGCGACTTTCAATTTGTGAACCAGTCGCACCGTCAGTGTCCACAAACTAACTGGTTGCTCACTAATTTTATTTAGTTTAGTTTAGTTTAGTATCTCTGGTAGTCTCATGTAAATGTGGAAGACAAATTTAAATTAATAGTCATAGCACAAACAATTGCGGATGAATGATGTCTCAATAGTAATTTCGTGAATGGCCGGTCAGAGAGGGTCAGGGGAGAGAACGGCGCGTGGGCACCAATTGGGAACGTTAGTTGAAACGTCAAATTAACGCACAGACAGGGTTATCACTAGACAAGTAAAAAAAATAATACTTGTAGCACATCATATTAGATGATGTAGTAATGATAATTTAATAATGATATTTTTTTAAATATATTTTTAGTGACATGGATTTTAATTTAAAAAAAATGTACTTTTAATTTCATTTTTATAACGTGCTTATAATGTAGCTAAGATTGACACTGAAAGAGTTTAATTATTATTTTTGATTATTATCTATAATTATTATTTTTTGGCATGTTTTTATTGGATTCAAACACAATTTATGATTGTTTATGAATAAATGATATGATGAATGATAAAACAGAAAAACAGGATAACTAAAGTTGATATAAAATTGCTACATGACTTTTACGACTAAAGCGAACTGTAAAGTTGTACTTGGGATCTGTAAGCCATAAACATTTGACAACATTTAATTATCTTCCAGTCAAGGTTAATTATAAGATTAAAGATTTTATGTACCTACTTAAAATATTTCCCCATGAGAGAAAATTATAAAATTTTGGCAACCCTGTCCTACTCGTAGCTTGCGACATTATATTATGTACAAAAGTACGATGCGCCTACGCCGCCGGAACGTAGTGCGTTCGACCAGACGATTGTTTGCTGTCATAAATTTTACGACGTGAAACCGTATAAATTGTAATCAACAAATAATACTCGTATTTCTTTCAATTATTATCTCATTTTTATACATTAAATATTTTTTATTGTAGGTATATCAGTGCATTAGCCGAAAGAAAAAATAGTCTGCCCCCCGTAGGGCGTTTGCTCCTTCACGGCGTAGGGGGAAATTGCCTAGCTTATAGTTTTTTGCGTTTATCGGTTACTAGCGTATAGAGTATTCGTCCATAGAAATACGGGGCGAATTTCTAATTTGCACTCTGGGCAAATATGATACGAGATGTGCTTTAGATACCTATGTTTTTCTTATTACACAGTGACGTCTATGATTGTAACAGTTCAAAACATCAGCAGTACAAATTACCTTTACAGTTTTCTAGATAGCATTGCAATAGTAATAGAACACAGTCATTGCGATTGTCATTATATAAATGTGGTGGAGGCAAGTAACCCGCGCATTGACTGTTTTGTATCACAGTATTCCACTTTACTTTACTGAGTAGGGTAACGGGTCTCCGTTACACCCGTGTGGTGAATACACTATTACACTTGATTAGAAAACGTTTAAATGCCAAATTGGTAAGTAGAAACTGGGATAAAGGAGAAACTTTTGTTTTGCAGGTTGCAAGTAAAAAACAATCAAGGTTGAATTTATGCCTAGAGTACATTCATAAAGTTTTTGTAGACAATTTTATTTAGCCTTTTGGACCCCGGGCAACAAACCGCTAAAAATATTTCTGTGAGAATTTTTCAACGTTTTCCAAAATGAATAACGACCCCGCCCTGTAATCTCGTGACACCATTTTTGACAGTAATTCACGAAAAGAATAACAATGGAAGGATTTCTGAAGAATTCATCGTGAACGACTGCATTGTGTTTAGTTGTTCAATTAAATCTTGCCTTCAGCAGTTCGCTGACTTTTTGTTATTCAAATAGACAGGACAGGCTGTACGTATGTATTTAACCCAAATCTTACGAAATTAAATAACGTGCCGTCAAAGCGTTTAGTTGTCGATTTTCGAGAAGATAAGCATTAATTTCGCTCACGTATTGACACACAAAGCAAGGTTGGCTTCCTGTTCTGGGAAAATGCCGAAATCTGAACGTCCTCGTTAGCACACATGCGTTCTTATTTCTTGCATATGTGCACTGAAAGGAAAGATTAACGATTTAAAGCAGTGATGATATTGGCTCTCCTTTAGAGACCTTTTTGAAAAAAGTGGCATAAAAAACTTTAAAGTGTGATAGTTAATGATGACCTACTCGTGATAATAATATGGAACAAGATTTAATTTTATTATGGTACTTATATTATGCACAAATAGAAAATATAATATAACACTAAAGCTAAAACTAAACTAAGGCTAAGAAAGCTAAAGATTTAAAAAAATTGGTTAAGTCGCCCACATCCGGCAGTGCACCCAAGAGACTGGCTGCGTTGCCCCGTTGGATAGCTAAGCTAATCAGCTGGGCCGAATAGGAGCCAGATCTTGGGTCTATTGACGCGTCGACCAGGCACTTTGCGAGGTCCTTGAAGACGTGGTGCGCTCCCGGGCCCCAGGGTCCCAATGTTTCAACCCCAATGTTATGGTACTTTGATAGATATTTTGGTACAAGGGAGCCACTTGCAATGGCGCATGCGTTCTAATAATAATATAAACATCAGATATGCGTCTAGCAGAGAATCACAAATCTAATTTTAGTTGTGTTTGTATGTCAGGGGGCCGCTCAGCCGCCCGCCCTAGAAGGGTCATCTAATTGACGACAGTGCATACCATTGCGATACCGACCACTTCAAACATGTCGAGGAATTCTCAGAACCAAAATTGCTCACACAAAATTTTACGATAATGTCTCTCAATAGCTTTAGAATCGTTATTTTATAAGTTGCCTTAGTTAATGAGTTCATTTAGCACACTGCAAACAGTAACAAAATAGAATATTCAAGTCAGTTTCGAGAGTTTTAAAGGACAATTATTTTCAAAAACACTTTGAGCAACGGTCGGTACGATATAACGATCACAAAATTAATGAATCATGCGTGCAGTTGTAAATTCTGCAATATATCTTTCATCACTGTACTAAAGATGCTACATTAAATTCTTGGATCGGCACATTTGTTCGACGTTCTTGGACTAATATAAAGGACTGAGGTCTGATCCAGAGCCAGTGGCAGCTACCAGTTATTTTCAACCCACCTCTAGTGCCGGATACGGCCGGTAAGACTCATTGAGTCTTTCTTAAACGCGAATAAAGTCCATAATATGACAAAGAGAGATATTTTTCGTTATTAAACTTGGCATTAATGAGTTCCTTGTTGTCGTGTAATGAGGTCACGGAAGAATAATGGCATAATGATTCGGCAGGCGCTTCTTTTGTTTATTCACTCAATTGTGTTTTAATTCATAATAACATGATACTAAATTTCTGATGAATGTCGGTGTACGTACAAAGAGGGACTGGATGGATATGTACAATAGAATCATGAAAATGATAAGCAGCTTTAGTACTTCGTCATACATCAGGATCATTCCAGGTCCATTCAATACAGTGAATTTAGTCGACAAGGCTCGGAAATTAACGACTATCTTCTTATCATAAGAATATGACAAGCTTCTAGGTAGGTTATCATTTTCGTGGACCTGTGGTACCTAATTCTGATTCTATTAGAATCTCTCAAAATGTTAGAGGCTCCCTGAAATATTGTACTCACCAGTAAACAACACGCACACACTGTTGCTTTCTTCGTCCGTGCAGTCACTGAGGGCCAGCTGAAAATCAGCGCTGTGGCTTGCCTCAACATTATGCTGAGCTGGTGTACCCATTTTGGCACTGTACCACACCGGATGAAAACATCCGAAAAGTGCTGCATTTATTGCATGCATTTGTATACTTCTGTGTTGTGTTCTATATTATGGTGTTGCCAGTGCTAAATAAACGTTTTCAATTTCAATTTAAACACTGAATTTACCCAATTTCAACTTCAGATCTTACAATGATCGTATCTTCATGTTTGATCATTATCGTCCGTATATTTGCAGTATTATGTACTGGAGCGATGTTACTCATCACAGACGGCCTTTCATACGTTAAGTTAATCTAATTAGTGATGAACCGAATCAGTGTTATGATTAGTCAACAGCGAGTCCAAAATCGCACCGAAGGAACTTTAAGAAAAAATAATCATATTCTTGTATAATATTATGTCTTGTTGTTAACCTGTACTTACATCCTAACTCGAGGAAAATTAATAATTATGACGAATCCCTGACTATCCGACCCTCAAGCACAGAATCCTGAAATATCCAGGTATGGTGGTACCTAACATTTAAGTTAAATTCAACATTCCCAGCGATTACTGAGATCCAATCCCTATGTAAGTGCCAGATTCCACTACCACCTTTCACTTTGACTGTTGCAGACAGTAGTGTCGGTTCCTGAAGATATACGGTGATGGATTGTATCTAAGAATCATCTCGACCAAATTCCCCAATTTATAAAAAACCGCATGCAAATTCGTGCTCGCATTTCAAAGGTACTACGGAAAGTATAAACTAACAAACAAACTGTAATGTGAAAAGCATAATCCCGCTTCCATTGAGCAAAGTTAAAGCCACGCATTTCATTTAAGTAAGTAAGTAATACGTTTATTTCACACACAGCAATGACCGAAACAGTTCTAATTATGATAAAATAATTATGTAGTCAAAGGTAAACATATACAAGCAATATATTTAAGCATCACATAAACCATAATGAAGTTATAATTTACGTCAATTAAACAGTTTCACTAGACACTAATACTCGGTTTTACGACGACTTGGTGTAAGTAAATATATCCTGTCTATGCCAATAGTAATTTTACCGTTTAACAGCAACAATTGACATGAACATGCATGTAATCATGGTTGTCATAATACTCATAATGAACAACTTTTACTTTAATTTACACTAGTGATAGACCTTTTATTACCCATTTAAAAGATAGTATAGACGTAACTCCATAGAATAATATCTTTTCGTAATATTTAGTATGAATTTTGGCAGAGGATTGATGAAATGCGATTGACTCGTGATATAGAAAACTTTGGAGATTCAAAAAGTTTAATAAAATAACCCACTTTAACCTACCTGCCGCTCGCCAAAACCTTGACAACTAACTTGGCAAATATTATACTGATGGTAAAAACAACGAGTGCCTCTTTAATAAATAAGAGCAGAGTACACTACGATTCTGAATAAATATCATCAAATTGTAGACCTAACCAAACAATATTTATTGTCATGTACATGGTAGTAATTTTGCCATATCTGAAAAGTAATGCAACAACGCACATTTGTTACAAGAAAGTGGAGAAAGCAAATGACTCTATGAAGTCTCAACTTAGATAAGTACATCCTTGTTTACTGTTTATTGCTGTGAAAACAGGTATTATTTAAGTGTTAAACAAGTAAGACATCAGATAAGTTAATAAATATACAGACTGACCACGTTCACGAGGTGATAGAAGAGGCAAAACTTCAATCTACTCATGATTACTAGTATGTGTAAAATTCATTTTACGAATAATATCCCTTATTTTTTAAATAAAAAGTAATTTTCGAACATTTGTTCTATGTTACAGATTTAAAGAGAGATGCCACAATATTCAATGGGCTGTTATTATAAAGTATGTTTAGTACAGTCGACCATAAGCTATTGTATACCATGTGTCAAAAACCTACGATTAAATCTACTTTAATCTACCTTATGCCTGCGCAATATGATACATTACAGATTCTAAAATTTTGACGTTTTGGGTAGGTTGACCTGAGGTCGACTGTACAACTAACTGTTACACCACATAAGAACGTCTGCATGAAAATTAGGAATAAATACATATTATACGTCAGTTTACGCACTTTAGTTGAAGTACTGTACAGATGTTAGGGATTGTGAAAGACTATTTAAAATTTAAAGCCGTAACACATTATATCCCCGACCTCTAAAGCTGTAACAAATAGATGGCATTATGTAGAGCTGGCCCTGGCATGTGGCCAATGTGGATGTAAAAATGAGCGAAGATACGCAGCCAAACAGTTTACACGTAGGTAAAGAACGGTCAAAAGGACAGGCTGGTTTGATTAGAGGGCAAATAATGGAAATGTTTTATACCAATAGTTTTTTATCATTATACTAGCTTGATTTGGTGAATATATCGGTTAATAGCACGTACGCCTTGAAATGGTTACTCAAGCACTTATTACACTTGATGACTTGGCCCAGTCAACGATTAAGTTGACTAACTAGACAGGCTTCTGTTTATATGCTGTATATAGATCGCAGCATATTGAATATATAGTACTGAATGCATTTAATAAGCTCATTTTTAACATAAAGTATGTGTTTATCACGTTTGTATCAATAATTTACAGTGTACTGTTCAATTAAATAATATAGTGTTTCGTGAAAAAGTGAAGTGATGGTGACATGTATAAAAAATTGCCCTGTCATTGTTGTACAAATTATGAAAGAATTAGATAGTAAAAGGTATTCTGTTACCTAAATTAATTCATATGAAAGGTGTTCATACAACCCAATACCAATAAAAGGCGTGAAGTTCATCGGTCTTCAGATTCGTACCAATAAAAAGAAACCCCATTATGTTCAAGTTTTGTAACAATGAACTTCAGTCAGTATCAATGAAAACGTTGATTGTGGCGAAAATTCGTGGAAAACCATGAAGAGGGTGACCTCGGCGAGGGCAAGGTCAAGCGGAAACATTCAATAACTCTTCGGCTTAGTAACCTACGCCTAAATTATTGATCAGAGGTTGTAGTACTCCTAAATATGTAGGCACAGTCGACCTCTGCTAAAGTATACCATCTATCAAAATTCTACAGTTCAAAGTCTATGGCGAATGAATTAAAGTTCGTTTCAGATTGCAGAAATTTGACAGATGGTATATATAGTTAGAGGCAGACTGTACACATTTTTACGAGTACAGCACATAAACACGATTTACAGTTGATCACGCAAATTCGCAGTAATCATTTTGTGTTAAATTACCTACCCAGCCACAGTGGTTACCTACAGACCTATTTTTTTTTTATTGATATTTCAAAACTAGTCTTAAGCAGACAACTGTAAAACGTTAATTGAAATGGTAAATCACTTTGACTAGACTATAACTTCACTAAATTCTTGAACGATTGCCTTTACAAAATATACCGATAAGTCCACCTAGGAAATTAAAAGGCCCTATAGGTAATTCAAGGTTAATTCCTATGGCTGTTACACAGTAATACTCGAAGGCCAACAGAGATAGGGAAAGCTCTTAAGGTCACGATTACCAGAACGAACGTGGTAGAAATCCGTATTAAGTACAACTCGGAAAAAAAGACAAAAAAAATTGGCGGAACTGAGTGATTTCAAGGAGAGGCCGGCGGCGTAAGACAAATATTCAAAGAACTTCAAAATTAAGAAAAAAGTTTTGTGACGAAAGAAGACGTGAGTAACTAACACATACCGAATATAAGGTAAATTTCATTAACCGATGCCAAATCGCAATGATATTTCGATATATTTCAAAAAAGGTTACCATTGTTTATACCCTGACCAAAAACTAAAAAACCTTGTCAAGAGGGCGCCATGGATAGTTTTTTAATTTATATTATGGCGTTCGTTATGAAAAAAATTGTAATTCCACAATTCCGGTTTTTTAGTTCCTGGTTAGGGTATAATTTCTCCTCTTTAATGTTAAACTATCTATACTCTGAGAGACTCTATACGACTGAGAGAGCGCTCAGGTGACCCCCGCGCCGAGTCGTACCTGGTGCAGCGCATCTCGCTGGCTATTCAGCGTGGAAACGCTGCCAGCGTGATGGGCACCTTCCCGCCGGGTGCGACTCGGGGCTGTTTATTAGATTAAGGATTTTGACCCATATAATATGTTTATATTATATTCTAAGATTATATTTTAAGATTATATAAGTAGGTACTGGAAATGTATATTAATTTCACATGTTAAATAAATGTTTTTCTTTCTATACTCTTCTCTTGTTACATTATCCTGGAAAAGTAGAGAGTACCGTATCATACTTATTATTATTTGCATATATTAAGATTTTTTAAACCATTACTTACTCGTGCATATTCTATTACTAGTCATGTCCAAGTTGAAGTAAATAAAATGATTGATTTCCGCGTTAATTGATGTTTTCCAACGTTCAAATATGGTTCTAATGAAGGCAGTTTTACGTTAAGTAACAGCACAGCTATCATAAATGGCAAAGTTACCGAGGAATAACGGAAACCTGATGAATAATGTAAAAGTCTGCAATAAGCATTTATAATCTGCATTCGTAAGTATAATTTCTACATGCAATTGAATTCAGACACGCAACACTCCCAGTGCGATAGGTTTTTCAAGACTATTCTATTTTTTTAAAGGAAATTTCTGCAGTGTTCTAAAATATGTTCAAATCCATTGTTAATTCCTATCCATATAAATTCAAATAGGTATACTTATATTAGAAGTACAAGATCAAAAATCTAAATCTAAATGTTTTTATTGTAAGTGTCTTATAGTACATTTTTACAACGTCATTTTTTTACTCTACCACCGCTTCATAAGCTGCTATAGCTGAAGGAAAGAAGCGGCGCAACAACCTTTTAGCAGAACATCTTTTGAAATAAATATATGTTACAATAATTATGAATACAATCATATACCTACACAATGTGCTGAGCTGAAGCTGAATTTAGGACCAAGTCTCTTTATCATTTAAGTGGTACAGTTTTTACATAGGGTCCGTCTTATATGGGTCTTAAATTTTTTCTGTCATATTTATTACAGTATCAGGTATTTTATTATGAAATCGTACACTGTGACCCATAAATGAAGTAAAATATAAATGCGGATATTTTCTTTTTAAAGTAAAAAAATCTAACCTTTGCCATCAATAAACATGTCCGCAGATCAGTGCACTATGTCATCACACGCCATTATGTCAATCCACCACATACGAGCAAACACTTCACCACATAAACCCATTTTGCTAACAAACCACTTCGCTAAGGTACAATGTTAAAAGGGACGTAACACGCGTGCATTCCCAATCACGCTATATGTTGAACTGACGTAGACTTTCGACGTGCCGACGTTGTCGGCTGTGGATCTACGGTATATTACGGTGTTTGCACGGTCTTCTTCATTGCCTTCAATGTTTGAAATCATCGTAGGTAAAGCTGTTTTCTCATTCATTATCATAAACTTTTCAAGCTCTCTTGCAAAAACTTTGTGTACAGTTAAGAATCATCGGATAATATCTAAGTGCTATCGATAATCGACTATCGTAATAAACTCAGTGTCGTAAACGACCACTTTCATTCTACGTAACCAGTGAAAACTATTGCAATGATACACCTACACCTACAGTCACATTAAATAATGGAACATCGCATCATCCTACGCGCAAATTGCAACAAAGCAGCCATATGCCAATAGTAAAGCAGCCTAACAACAATTTATTTTGCAAGCGAGTGCATTTGCACGCACTACACTTTTCCGTTTTGTTCGGATGGGTCAATGCACTGTCTTAGAGAGTCGTGAGGAAAGTTGAGGAACGAGATAGGCTTTGACAGCTTACTTGAAGCTTGAAGTGACACTGGAATTTTATAAATAATGTTAGGACTTCCTACATTGCTGGTATAGCAGAAAAATACTCTTGTAGTGGCAATTAATCCTGTTAAACACGTAAGTGTAAATACAAAAATGCATAGGTAGTTGAGATTTTTTATAAAAATAATGGGCTTGACTCAAGGGTGGAGGTAAATAAAATTATTCATAATCGACATATATTCTACCGCTCTACCTCTAGCGTCTACCTCTACCGCTTGTGTTTCAGACAAAAATCTCTCGAAACAATTGTTAAAGCAAAACCACAAGTTATAACCGTAAAGTAATATTAGTAGCGTCATGCTCAATCTAGCATTTGGTTCAAACTCTCCCGCTTTCTCAAGAAGCTCTATTGTTTAACTGAGCTAACACAATCGGCTACAACTTAGCTATGGGCAATGAGCATATCTCGTGTAGGGTTAGGTTCTTGACTTTTTACGACTTTGACATTTCGCGACGTATCGGACAAAACTAGGCAATATGGGTATTTTTAAAAAATAAGTTCAGCAGGCAAGCAGATGGGCAGTCTGGTCATAAGTAGCCTGATGGTTACCATTGTTTATAAACACCACCAACGTCAGGGACATTGCGAAAAGTTTGTAACCTGTCGAGTTCATCACTTGTCTAGTTTAGTAAGTAAACTGTCTTATTGTTTTAAACCTAACATTATAGTATTTGAATATTTTAACGAACTCAAACACCTGTTAAATGGACAGTTAGTGTAATTGTTCAAGACCTATAAAAATACTATTCCCGTACAACAGCCTCGATTTCTATCCAATCCTCTAGCTGGACTAACCGGTTAATTTTATCCTCGAATACTCAAGTACTTGTATACTTAAGATAATTATCAGAATGAGCAACCCTACTGGTGTTCCACTAATAAGGCATCGTTAGTGAGTGACAATTAACGCATACTAGGCTAGGCCTCGACAATCGCACCGGAAACATTGGTGGCGTGCGGCGAATACTTCGGCGAATGCATCCGTTAGTTCCGTGCGCGGGCGCAGGTCGTAGGAACAAGAAGGTATGGGAAGTGAGCTTAGCTGAATCTCTGAAGGATGAATAAATGAATGAATGAATACACCTTATTGCATAAAAACTTTAGTATTTTTATATCAAAATAATAATTGCTGATGAAAATATGCAATACCTATGCGGCAAACGACAAAACATTTATGAGGGTACGTGAAATGCTTACACCGTTTATGCATAAACAAGACCTAGACATTTTTATATGTGTGTTAAACCTACTAACTAACTTTTAACATAAGATGCCTCTAAGTTCATTCAATATATTATTTGAGTAAGTTAAAGTTATGAAAATTTACGAGTAGTTCCACAACCCCGAATAACTCCACATCTCCGTGTTTCTGTGATCCCACATTTTGTACATGACGACAGTTTTAATGGATAAAGTAGTTATATTGCTGGATTTTACACCCAATTCCGCTAGTAATAAAGATGATGTTTTGAGTTCATTAATGCGCAATAGCTGATTGAAATAGAAAAATGTACAACCAAGCTTAACTTCATTAAAGTAGCTACATTCTGTTTGTATTTATATACACTAGCAAATAAGGAAACCTACAATTCCTAGTTTATTTATATCATCAAGTTTACTAACTTTAAAATGTCAGATTAATTTGAGTCATCATCTCATCATAACTTGATCTCTAACATGTACATTACGTGCTCTACTGCTCTAACATTTAAGAATCACGATAGGCTAATTTGAAGTAACCTTACTATCACTTTTACTTCGGCTTTCATAACTAATTATCATGATAAGGGTTTATTCGTGATTTCTCTCCCAAAATGGTAATGGGTATGGTGTCGAGATAAACCTGAGAGCTAAGTACAGCAAGTGCATGTCAAGTCGCGGTCCGATACCCTCGTCTAAATACATGCATATGCATGCCTTGGAAAACAAGACTTTCTTCACACTTAGAACGCATCAGAAATTCGCACAGTTAATCTCTGCGCATACGCACTGATGCGTGCCTAGCTCTGATTCTGAAATGTATTGATTACATTCATAGTAATTGTTATTGTCACGTAAAGATAAAACAAATTAGTGGTCATGCACTGCGTTCTAAGTTATTGTTCATTATGTTCATTATACAATTCTATTTCTCATACATAAGACATGTATGATTAAGTTGGTAACGTCTTCCATTCACACAGAGAATATATTATCCAAAAAAATCTAAATGTTTTTATTGTAAATATTACCTTATAGTACATTTTTACAACGTCATTTTTTACTCTACCACCGCTTCGTAAAGTGTTATACCTGAAAGGAAAGAACCGGCGCAAGAAACTTTCAGCAGCACATCTTTTAATATAAATTTTTCTTACAATAATTATGAATACAATCATATACACAATGTGCAAAGCTGGAGCTGAATTTAGGACCAAGCCTCTTTATCATTTTAGTAGTCATTTATTTTATAATAACCCTTTTTACATAAGGTAGTATGTTGAATTTATTTAATAGAATGTCTTGTTGGAATGTGTTGTGCTTTTGGCAAAAAATAAATAAACAGATTAAACAAAAATACCAACTTCTTCTTAGTTTTTAGATCAGAGTCGTGATAATTACATATAATGGAAATAACCACATATAATGACTATAGTGGTGACTATTACCTTCGCAATTTCATACACTGGTGGTTTTCCTTTCAATATTTACCTTCAATGTTAGAGCAGTCGTAAAATGTATATAAATCTTACGAAAAAGTCTAAAAACACATTGGTACAAGACATTGCATGGTTTCGAACCCGGATTCATGGGAGTCCGGCGTGCTAGCCGCTACGCCACCAATGCTCGCATCTGTAGCCTAACTTTTTACGAAACTAGACGTATTTTTTCACCCTACAAACAGCTCGGAAACTAATTAACTAAACGATCCATTGTATGGAGATGTAGCGGCTACTAACATTGTTCTTATAATAGATAAGGAAATATATCCCATCATAAATGTGACGGAGATTATAATCATTATTATGCGTGAAAATATCGTTTATCAATGACGTAGAAGAGTAATTGAGAGAAAGATAAGTAGGTAGGTATAGGTACTAACTCGTACAAAACCATGATCCACAGTTTACGAATAAATTAAATATAAAAACTTATTTTAGTCAGGCAATACACACCCATAGTAAAATAATAAGTAAGGTTAGTAGGTAAACTGAAACCACAGCTTAAATTAATAAAATTAAAAGTAAGTAAGTCGTACTTTTATTTTATAAAACAATAGACTAATAATAGAAAATTATTTACAATTATTCTAGGTACTTATATAAGATTGTCATTGCTATTATAGTTACAAAAAGTAGTTAGTTAACCATCATACAAATATACATAAACCCATAGTATAAAGGATCGCAAGATTGTGGTAAATCAGACCACACACAGTGACCAAAATTGTAAACACTCAGAACTACGTGAACTCGTTTTATTTGTTTCTTGTAAGTGTTGTAATAAAAATGAGTAATCTCAATGTGGGACACGTCTACAGCAGCCTAGTATTAGTGTGACGTAGATATATGGTTTATAGATGTAACCAGAGACCGCTTAGAATTCTAACTAACTACCATCAGTCAAATGCCATCTATTAAAACTCAACCTTATGCCCGCATAATATAGTTTATTTCAGTTTTACTGACTTTTGGGTCGGTTTACCTGTGGTCGACTAAACAAACTGTACCTACTACTATCAATAATGTATTTTTCCACCTCATTGTTGTGGAGGATACCTTTGTTGGTGTAATCTAAGTACGTATGTTATTTAAGGCGATCAGAGGCAGTAGCACGTACTGTAAAGATTCCTATAAACTAGTACCGATTGATGACGTAAAAATGACTTTAGTTTCCAATCGAACTAAAACAAAAGACTAAATTGTTAGCTAATTAAATCCACCGTTAATTATTTATAATAATTATTTCTATCGCACTATAATACCTATAGATTTAGTCTTAAAACTTGACCTGAAATGAAAATGATAAGCATCGTCATATAAATAAAAAATGTCTGTACTTATATCATTTATACTTTTAATATATTTTTGATTTGGTCCCTAACCTGCTGTTTCGCCCGCGATGCCTTCGCCCTGGCACAGCTGAAAACCAGCGTTGTGGTTCTGCCGTACCGGTCGAACCGCAGCACATGCATGTGTCTTTTTGATATTGTTTTTTTAAAAAAAATTAAGTATTTTTATGTTTAATCATGTATAATGCAATGTTGAATAAATGTGTTTTCTTTCTTTCTTTCAAATAAAACTATTTACTTCATAACGATTTCCTCACAGAGTATAAAAGTAACAGTAGCGTATTTTGATTTTCCTGCTCAAGCTCTAAATTACACCTAGATTAAGAGTTATTCGGGGCATCTTGAACTATCTTCCGAGATTTTTATTATAATTTATTAGTAATTTATTAGCTAAGTAAGTCTTTGAATGGCCTAAATTCGCACGATGACTCATATAAACCTACAAAGTGTTAGTGACACGCGAAATGTTATTTCTCTTGGTGTTATCCAACATTTTGGCGAGCACCTGAGCACGGTGTCACTCGAAATATACCGCCCGGCATATTTATAGAGAAGTAGTACTAGATAGAAGTTCGCAACGAGCGTGGGACCGTCCGTAAATAACACGACGAAAATAAGAAAATGTACAAAAACAACCAGACAAATTGTCATCTCTATCCACAGAATAATAGTAACTCAATTGCTATTGTACTTAGAGAAATCCACAGAACCCATCGTAAAATTTAAAATGCAGATATACTTAACTAGTTTATGATAAGCTGTGATAGATTCCTATCACTGAATTTGTGATTTTATGTACTCTTACATGCGATCCGGATCGCACTCTGCGAATTTACCATTCTATGGTTTAACTGGGAAACATGTTTTGTTATAAGTACGAGTATGTATCGAAACCTATGTCCATCTGTAACTTGAAAACAGTGACTACAAAACTATTCGTATCTTGTACATTTACGTAAAGTATACCACTTTTGCTAATTTCAAATTAAATTGTCTTGTCAAATTGTTTTTATTTTATAGTTATACATCGAGCCGAGCAATGCTATAATAAATAAAACCTTTATTAATAAAATACATAAAGATATATTAAATACATAAAATCACACTACCTACCTATCCTATTACTGATAAGTAGTAATATGGGCCAATACACCAAACGATTTCATCCAATATATTTTTAAACCAAGTTTCGTCACAAAGCTTAGCGAACTAGCTGGTTTATTTATTGTCTATTGGCATCATTCCCTGGTTTATGGGTTAGAACAGTTGCTAATGGTGCCCATTAAATCACGATTTGTGAGCAGTTAGAAAGAAAATAAAAAGTTTTACTGTATCCGCACCAAATTTTTATTAGGTTTGCAATCGGAAAATATTATGAGAGTGGTAAATTGATAATGCTTAATAAGTAGGTAACACAAAAAAGGTTTTGCAAGTAGGTTTTATTCCTGTTTAGACTACAGGACAGGTAGTTTAATACTGACTGGAAATTTTATGCTCTTTCTGTAGGTACTACTAGTAGGCAATACCTAGCAAAAATTATGTTCCAGAACAGTTTACATAGCGTGTCCAATAATTTAGAATCGGTGCACGTTTGAAAACGGATGTATACGAATGCCTAACAGAATTGCCCTCACCCGTTCCATAACTCAGGCTAATTCCTACTGAAAACTGAATAAAGGAACTGGTCAGTCTAAACACCGCTAAAACTACGGTACTGAACACGTTCATGAAATCTAACGAGAAGCAAAGAATAGTTAACCTTCGCGTAATAGCCTATTTTATACCTATATAAAAAGTAGAGTTGCAAACAACACATGTGTTTAAAACGCTGATTTGTCAGTGGTTGGTTCTTATCAAAATCATTTAAATCGTCCAAGTATTCATACAAAATTAGACAGTAAATAGAACATAGGTACATTTGTTAAAAAGCATAAAGTTTACCTATTTTAGCTCAATTCTAGAAATACGATTCATGAAATTATGATTCTAGAACATTGGCATAATTAAATAAATATTTATTATTATTGGAGTTGATTTTCTACTAACAAACTTTGATTCCGGAAGAGCTTATTTGCAAATCCAATTATTATAAATAAGTAAGTACTTAGTGCTTCAGAATCGGAAATAGGTAAGTTCGTCAGCTCTTTACCACTAAGGTGAGAGATCAAACGACCACTTGGTTTACATTCCTAAACACTGAAACATTAAAGCTGGAGCCAACGCTGTTTCCATAACCACATCAAGAAGCCCGGAATGGACTCTGCACTAAACAACTTTCCACGGCATTCGTAACCACCGCTACGGCTATGGCTATTAGTTCTAAGATAAACAAAATTCCACCATTAGAAGAAATTGAGAGATTAAATGAATTGTTTGTGAGAAAATCAAAATTCATTTGGAAAATTCAATTGAAACACAGAAATATATCAGAAAGAGTTAGTAGGAGAAGTGGTATCTATCTCTATGGTATCTTATGGAGCGATTTCCATATCTCTCTGCCCCTGTCCTCTGTCTACTGATTTATGTTTAGTAACCAATTTTCCATCAAATTAAATGCAAGTCCCAAACTTGTGATGCTGAACAAATAATCTTCGTGCAATCACAAACATGTTCGTCCTCAACCAATTCCCCGCCGCATGGACATAAAAGTTCCGAATACACAGAACTCCACCGCCACCGTCCAGCGCACGGAGACAGTGTAAAAAACGAGCAGACCGTCGGTTTCCGATACAAAAACCTCGGCACTTCCTCGCGAGTTTGCTTCTCAGAACTAATGAAATACGTAAATAGTACCGGTGTTCGGCGGAACCACGCGTCGGCGCCGAAACGCCGCGTGACGGACCAGTGATTGATTTGGATGACATTGAAAATAGATAATAACTTTTTCTTAAAACGATATAATGAACACCATCACAGGGAGTCTACTACAGGGAGGCGAAGGGTTAATGGAGGATGGAGAAGTGAAGGTGAAGTTTAAGTTGTCATTAATCATCGTTTAGAAATGTTATGACGAGAAATGTTCAATGTCCATTGGTGTTAACAGTCTCCCTTCAGCTCCTAAACGGCAGCTAAAGAAATAAACACTAAAGGCTGGTCGTAACTCTATTCTTGGCCAATTTGTCATATCGGCCAGCCAGGACTACACGTGCTACCGGCGGCGCCGCCGTAAAATCCATCATGCGAAAGCAGACACGAACGCCCTAAACAACGTTTGTTTGTATTTCTGATTTAGAAAGTTATGCTGGGGGATTGACAACTTAAAAGTTCTTATTTGTTAACAATTTTGTCATAAATTCATAACTTACTGTAGATAGTTCTCCTTTGATAGAAATAGTAACGCTATAACACTATTATCCTATCTGTCCCACTGCGTTATGTCTATTCTATTCAGTTTCTCTTCTCTCCACAACTAGAAACTTACAATGAACAAAATATGTCAATTTTACAACTCTTTTAACTCGATGTACGTATTATTCAACTACAATTTCGAGTGTTAACGACATAATGAATGATATAATAGTGCAAAAAATAAAGAATGAAATGGCAGAAAGTTGACGTGATAATCATTCGCTACGGGTGCCAGCTTGACGACAAATTATTATTTTACTTTTACATCTACCAATCGAGTTGTTGGTACATATGTTTTGTTATATGGTAAGCAGGTAGATCATCTTACCATTTTTATTGGTGCTATCGGGTCGGTTACGGGTACTACTATACCAACGAAGATTACAATTTTCAAAATAAAAACCAAAGATTAGAGAAGGTACCCATAGTCAAAGTTTTGTTAAGCCATAAGTTAACGATAGAGCAAAAGAAATGGCACCGATAATTTGAACTGACAGGAATGATTCGTAAGTATTTTGCAAGTCATAAGCCTCGGACTTCACGTGACCGGTTCCAAAACGGTTCTGTTCGCTGCATCCAATCACGAAGCACTCATTTTATGTGGGGGGAGTGCAAAGCGATATGATTGGTTGCAGCGAACCAAACAGAGGCTGGAACCGGACACGTGAAGCCTGAGGCTTAGTTATTTGGTACAAAATTGAATGTAAATCTCACTTATATGAAACTGCGGTATCATCGTCATGCAAGCACCAAACACTGCCGTCTGTCTCTGTCAATTAATATTAGCGTTAAGCTAGTCACAGTTTCGTATTTAAATTAATACTACTCTACTGAAAGCCATGAAAAACAAAGGCGTATATTACTCAAGCGCTTACTTAAGGCTGGCTGACTCAAAATGGCTATACTTAGGTGGACTTAACTGATTTACCGACACCTAATAAACAACTTGTCACGTATTTGCCAGGATGATTTGATTATTAATACTGTCGTCGGCATTTACCGACTGCATTTACCGACCGATTTCCTCACGGTGAAGATAAACATCGTGAGGAAATCTGCACAGAGATAACTAGTGTGTGAAATGGAGAAGACAATTGCAAACCCTGATGCCCATTGAGTCGTTCTATATGGTTAATCCCATACATACAAATAAACTAAGATCTTTTGATCAATATAATATTCGAATCAAAAGATAAGAGTCCCCGTGGCTCATACATAGGATCCATATAATATCCTTCACGATTCAAAGCTATTATTAGGAGCGAGGACTATAGTAACATAACAAGTTGTATCCGTTTTAACTGTTGAAACTAATCCATGCACTTACATTTGCATGATATTTTATATTATATAGTTAGCATTATTAATATACATGTCTACTGTTCTAAGTCATTTCACTTAACAGTAAACATAAGTATATAACTAGTACTCTGTGGAATTACGCTTCGGAACGTCACCTACTGCATGATTTCGAACCCGGACCTCGGAGCACGACAGTTCGGCAACCACTACGCCACCGACGATCCAAAATGAAGACACTTTGAAGACAATTATTTTAAAGTGGCAGAAATGTGATTATGTGAAATTAAATCCCATAGAATGTACAATACCTTTTTTGTTTTTCTTTATATCATGTATTTATATTATAAATATCTAAGTATACCTACCTATTTATGTATTTTAAACATTATTATTTGTTAATTATAATTGCTATAATTGTTATATTTTTATTACTTGGTATTATTTAAATCGTTCTTGCACCCACCCGCTTACATTGTATTTTACAAAAACTCCATCACCCAAAGGTTGCCTGGAAGAAATAGCTTAAAGCTACGCCGCAAATTGTAATTGTATTTTGTATCTTTTCTTCTGTTCTGTATTTTTGTCTTGTGTGAAATAAAGAATATTTGTATTGTATTGTAAAAGTACGTAGGTATTTACAGGTGAATTTTCACAAGTCAATTCATATGCAAATCCAGTAAGAGGTGTGTAAACACGCATTGAAATAAACCAAACTATTGCATAATCACTATTCTTTTTCTTTTTTTGCGAACACAAGCCAAGCCGAACATTGAACTCGTTACGACTTTACAACCGGTAAGTCAATCACATGTCGATTAACAAAACGAAAAGTTGGTTAATAGGCCTTTAAACTACTTAATAGAGTTACCTCTCGGTAAATGTAGGTTTAAATACGTAAATTTTTACTCACGTAATATGCAGTTAAGTTATAAACACTGGTTACTTTTCAAAAAGTTCAGAAGATTGTATACCTACTTAGGAACCTACTTAGCATGTCCTAGTTTTAATAACCGTCGACTTTCTTGAAACTGATAATAAGCATTTTATACCTAATCAATCAATTTAATCGACCAATATCTTTTAACTCTACATTCCTATTTGTTACGAGTTAATGTTTTGCGGCTTTTCTTTCGAAGTTAAGTAGCGTTTGAATACGAATCATTGTTGAATTATGAATAAATTCAGTAGTAAACAAGTCATATTTAGACTAACGTCTGGAATCTACCAGACAGGATATACATGCAAAAATATCTGTTATCTGGGGTTATTCGCATCGCATAATATCGCCCTAATGGGGTTCGGGCACTTGAAAACTAGCCAGGAACGATAATACTCCCATCTGGCCACTCGTGCGTCCAGAATGATATATTGATACTCTCTAATGTTTACATTTGATGCCAAAAATGAGCAAACACTTCCTAGTTTCTGGTTTTTCCTTGGCAAGATCTTCTTATTTTCTGTATGACTTTTTAAAAACCTGCACTTACAATCACAACTTTGGTGAATTCGTTTTGAAAATGGTAGTAAACTGTCACAAAGTAGTCCAACAATTTCAAGTTATACCACAAATTTATAAATAGGTACAAAATTAAAAATAAATGAAAGTTAATCCCTATATAACCTATATAATTTTAACATTTTGACATGAAATAAATAAGTGCTATATTAAAAGTTGGTTGAGAACCTGTGAAGTCGTGTGAAAATTAATAAACGACGATATTATATAACCGGACATATCAGCGAAAAAGTGAATTACATATACAAACATTTCGGAGCTTTTCAAGCACAAAATTATAATTTCAAAGCGGAAATTCCTATATTAACGCTTGATATTTTCGTTCACGGTCAAAACAACATTAATGATTTCCTTCATTTTCTCAATGTAAACGGATCTGTTGGATATAATCCCAGTTATTTACTTAAAATGAATAAGAGACCAAAAAGTAAATATGCGAGATTAAAATGCATGCCATATTACAACTTTTGCAAAGCCGTAAAAATATTTAACATCTTGTGTGGTTGTGTGGCCGCAATTTTACATTGGGACGCAAACGTTATTTTTGCGTCCCAGTGTATATTTACTTAGAAAAACCGTGATATCTGCCAAAATTGTAGAGATAAATCGTTTTTTGTTGCTAAAAAGTAGAAGTGTTTTTACGTTTTAATTTTTTTATTATTATTATTTTATAGTGTACAAAAGGTTTGTGTACTTTTTTATGTATTAGTAAGTCATCTTCAACATACTACAATTTCAGCAATCAATGCGTCCCAGTGTATTTAATGCCCCTTTTTCCTTCCTTTAAATTCAGTAATAGCTTATTATTGTCTGCATTGATCAAATCCTGTCAAAGAACTAGTCCCTGGAAACGCTTTATTTATACGAATTACAAAAATCACTACCACATTAGTGGTATGATTAATTTGATACAGTTAAAGGAAAACTTCGTGGACACGATGTATACTTTGTAACTATTATTTATTACCTACGAGTCAAAATAGTGCTAAATATTAAAATAACGACAATGGTGAACTCAGATTTAATAGGCAGTTACCAGTTTACGAGTTTCCAAACTATTGGCAAGGCATACGTAGTTTAGTCAGTTAGGCAATCGGTCGTTAAGTCTGAAGACCTGACCCAGCGAGCCTTACCTAACATAACATCCATCTTACAACCACACCTCTTGAATATACTTGTTACTATAATAACACATGTTGATTATAATATTATGTGTGTAAATGTCATGCATGTTACAAAATTAACGTTTATATAAAAAAAAACAAATATATAGTTAGTAGACATTTGTTTACTCAGCAGATAGAGAGACAAAATTAAATGTCTTTTTATTATACTCCACTAACTCATTCAATATTTTTGGAAAAATGTCCGTAAAACGCGTCCGAAGCCCTCCTATAACTACACCTTCAACTCTAGCGGACAACTCTACTGCTCTGTTTGTGACCGAGTCTTGAGGACGAAGTTTGGCTTTGCTAGCCACCTCGGAGCGCACGCCAGGAGCTAAGCAGGGTTCGCCGTCGACGGATAAGTCGTGGAGGACATCATCATGATCAATATTTTTGGAAAAAAATAAACGTGCTCAGAAACGACGGACAAAGGATTAAATAGAACGATACGTCGATAATAATGGTCATAAAAGAAATGATCTTGCCAATCTTTAAATCACTATCCCTGCCATGAACACGAACAATATTTTTTCAACAAATACACAAAAGAATCGCAGATAGTATTGACAACTGAATCGTTGCAATAATGACGCAATACTTACTTCGCAAAATGGTAAATTGCACAATAAAAACAGTTCCTATTGTACAAAACAATCATCTCCAAAAGCGATAAGATGATAGAGTAAATTACAGCAGTTATTGAGTAAAAAGTCACGATTCCAAACCCTAGGAAATCAAACTTTCAGATTATTTGTTTAAATAATCGTGACAGCAATCTTTATAAAATGTCTGAACGCGTAACTGCGGTTTTCTACGCACGATATTCTGTCGCCGACAAAGCTAGAAAGGTTTATATCTGTGATTGAAACATCTGGCTGGTACTGTACAAAGTACGATGATGAGAATGAGAATGTTAAAAGTTCACGTTGAAGATGATACAAAAGAAGCATTTAAAGATGAAAAGGAAGTAAGGCGAGATTCGAAAAATGCATTAATTGGTGACGCGGCTAAAACGAGACAGCCCGAAATGGATGTGAATTGACGTCGAGTTCAAAGCGCTACAGAAGTGTTAATGGGTGAATTGGAATCTGTTGGGTTGGGCTGAATCTTTTAGTAATTAGTCAACCAATGTTTAAAAGTATTCTGTCAAACTTTGTAACTTTCAGTGAAAGCATTTATATGGCTCTCTCAGTTCTCTCCTCAGCCTATCATCGATCGTCCCCACTGTTGAGGCAAAGGCCTACCTTTGCACAAGGGGGATACGAGCCATGATCCACAGAGCGGGTCCAGTGCTGAATGGTGGATTTCAAACGCCCTCGGAAACTTTTATCCTTAGACATGCAGGTTTCCTCACGCTAGAGCATTCAATAAATGTACGTCTGAAAGTCTTCTAAAAAATCCGAAAAACAAAAACACAAAGTACAGGACAAAGTATGGTTTCGAACCCGGACCTCCCGCATCCGGGAGTCTGGCGTACTAGCCACTACGCCACCGATGCTCATTTACATGGCTTACTATCGTCAACTATTTAACGATGATAGAATGACATTTTCTACATTATAGAGGGTTAGGAGTACAGCGTTGGTCACTAACCATACGATAAGCAAGCAAGTACAGCGTTAGCCATTCATTAAACAAAGTAAGTAAGTAGGCACTCGTACTTGTAACGCCTTGTGCCTACGGGTTATTTTAACAAACCCGCCAAAAACTAGTAATTACCCATAAGCCCAAAACAAACCGGAACTACTCAAATAATTAGAGACTTCTTAGAAAAAAGAACTGGGTAAGGAAGCGATAAATAAGGCGTGGGAGTGTCTTCATACCTATATGGAGTTCTCGGAGACGTAACCAAAGGGAAAGGATGTGGCGACGTGTGGACGCGACAAGTGATCGTTTTAATTTCAGAACTCTGAAATTATCAGAGTTCAGACGTTTGTTCTTAACCCCTATTATACGAGTATATATATTTTATTTAATATTTTAAAAATAAGTAAACATTTCTACGTTTCTTTCTACGTATGAGTTCCAAAATTTCTGAATTATTGCCTAATATCTGAATTATATACAAAAAATATAATTCTAATATTATAATTTCAATATTATATTTTCCAGCTATGTTGTTTAGTAAACTACGAATATTTGTTTTTGATTACAAATTTGTTTTTGATTACAAATTTTCGTTTAAAAAAGTTAAATTATGCTGAATTGTAGATATATTTAAAATAAACAGTATCATTGTGCCTTTTATTTCATCATTGGTCATTAATCAATAAAATTATATAATATCGTCTATGATCTCATGCAATAAGTAATTAATTAGAAACTCGACACAGTAAACACATTAAGGATTCATAATTTCCCAATTTCGAGAGCAACACTACAGCCCAGCCCACACTGTCGTTGCAAACATACTTTCTTTCATTGAAAGAAACACCCACGAGTATATTGACATCAATACATGTAGGTACGTACCGGTTTCAAAATGTAACACGGAAACTCAATTTTGATACTTACGTAACACATACAATAAGTATCAAACCTTTTACTTCTTGTTTTTAGTGGCTCTTACGTCAATTGATGCTAATTAAGTCTCAAAACCTCAAAACCGATGTTATAAATTAATTTCTGAGACATGAAAGCGTCCTAGAAAGAAATTCGTCAAAACTGTGATTCAAGCAAAACTTTGGTGTTTGAAAGCAATTTTGGTGTTAATAAGTGTTACAAAGACAAAGCCTGCACAGTAGCAGCATAATATGGCAGCGCTGCAAATTTTAATAACATATAGAAAGTTTCCGTAATTTACGGACTGTCTGCACTTTCACGAAGTTAGATGAATTTTAGTTTTGTCAGAAATTTCAACGTTGTCATCAAATTATCTTTCGACCCTATAAGTTTTATTTTTGATAGTTTCAAATATATTATGTGTGATAAATTGATAAAATAAATTACTTATTCCTTTTTAACTGAACTGAAATACAAAAAAATACAAAAGTAAGGTATTACTACTTCATATTTGATAAGTAAGTTATCAATCAGAATATTCCACTCAAGGCCCATATGCTTCAAACAAAAGTGTAAGACTAAAAACGGCTTAGTAGAAAGAACAATGAATGTAAAAGTAAGGCCACCCACATCGCCTCAACAACGTTTATAAATGGCATTGCGCATCCGTTGTTTATGGCAGATACTTTGATGCATTTAATGCCAGTTAAATGTACCTACTGGCATTTCCATGTTTAATGAAAACAATTCTAGATTAATTTAAATTGGGTAGGGTTAAATTGCTTCAAGGGCTGTTAAGTAAATTCCTGGGACATGCAAAACAAAAGTTATTTATTTGTATTTCCTTAACAATTGAATTTATAACTGTAGACAAATCTAGAAATTTAATGTAATACTAGCTGCCTACTCCTCATCATCATCAGCAGCCTATTCTAGTCCACTGCTGGACATAGGCCTCTCCCAGGGCGCGCCATTGAGCCCGATCTTCGGCTCTTCTCATCCAGTCGCTGCCAGCCACCTTGCGCAGATCGTCGCTCCATCTAGCAGGGGGGCGTCCCACACTACGTTTGCCCAAACGCGGTCTCCACTCCAGAACTCGTCTACCCCAGCGGTTGTCGGTTCTGCGACAGACGTGACCGGCCCACTGCCACTTCAGCTTGCTAATCTTATGAGCTATGTCGATAACTTTTGTTCTATGCCGGATCTCCTCATTTCGGATTCGATCCAGCAGAGATACTCCGAGCATAGCTCTTTCCATAGCACGCTGAGCGACTTTCAATTTGTGAACCAGTCGCACCGTCAGTGTCCACGTTTCGGCTCCGTAGGTCATTACTGGTAGGACGCACTGGTTAAAGACTCTTGTCTTTGGACATTGAGGTAGCTGCCTACTCCTGCTTATTATAATCTATTCCCGAACAACAAGATTTTTATAAAAGAATAATTTAGTTTCAGTATCAGTTGAATTACAATTACCTACTGATATAGGCTGCAAGTAATTTAACCATTTAATATGATTTATATTTATTCAATCAACATTAAATATCTCGAGATAATCTACACTTCGAGTAGAGAAAAAAACGGCATTTGTCGATGGTCTTTAAACAAGATACGAATGGTAACTTATTTAGCATAGCATATCTCTCACGTTAATAGGTAATCCCCGAATGGTAACTTATACATTATTATTTGATTTGATGAATAATATTACTTAATACAAAATAATAGATACCTTTAGCCCGCCGATATCCATTAAGGGTGGCCCAAGATTTCTTCTTCAAGTGCTCTATGTCACTGTTAATGTTCACCTCACTAGTAAAGATCTTGTGCTGCATGAGGTTCTTGCGAGAGTTCATGGAGTCCGATTGGAAAAACGACACGAATTTATGAAGAGGACTCATCGTTCGTTCTAATTATATTATCATTAACTTATTTGAAATATTGACACTTATAGTTTAAAATTAATTGAGGGATATAACTGTAATTACAGAAGTTCGTAAGAAAACCACTGTTGATTTAAAACTCGAAACTTAAATTCAATTTTTTTCATTTAATACTAACATTTATACTAACATTAATTGTAATAAATAAACCCTACTGCAGTACACAATAAAAATTAATTAATTAAAAACTTTTTTTTAATAAATCATTATTATTACCAAAACTAATTACAACTACTAAATAGCTAAATATTAATATTATATATACTAATTTTTATATTGCGAATTATTTTTATATCAACCACTGAATGCGTTAACTAGCGCAAGGCGGAAGCGCCCGGCGATACGCAGCGACTATTTTTTGTCGTGATCGCGGTTCGGATGCGCGTACGACAGTGTCGGCGACTGCTCGTTCACTTTACCTGCCGCAAGCACTTTCCTCGACTAGGGACTTTCAAAAGAACCTCTCACCCTGGACCGTGCCCTGGATAGCGAAGCCGTGGTTGGTTCTTTGTGGTTACAGCACTGCTTCTCTGCTAGTTACGAGTATATTTATAATTTATTTTGATTACTGGTGCTCTCTATGCCTAAAGCCTAAACTTCATGGGTCATAACAATCATGAAACGCTGATTTTTAGTGGGGAGGGCGAGAACGTGTAATTGGTTGCAGCGAACCGAACCGGGAACTGGAGCTGGAACCGGGCTCGTGTAGTCCGAGGCTAAAACTCCTTCACAAGTATACGTTTTAATTAAAATTGTAAGGTAATCTAATCTTTACGAAACAAAAATGAATACCGACTTATATTTTGAAAATTCTGACTGTTTTATACCGTCTAACATAGCTCATGAGTCTAAACTTATAAGAGTATCTATCCTGCGTTACTTTTACAATATTTACTAAGTACTTACTTACCTATTTGTGAAATCATCTTTCGAATGAGCTATGTAGAATCGATTTAAAGCCCGACTGGACGTCATTAAACTGTTTCAAATTCATTCAAAAAACAGATTAAATAGTCTGAATATTTTAAGAACAAGTCGATGTTCGATTCTGTTCATTTAAATTAGATCCCATAGTCTATTTAATTAACGCATAACATAATGCCCATTTATCAACGTGTAACCGCGTGTATGCTTACGCGCAACCAGTGGTGCGTATTTTGTTACATCGCCACATGGGTGCGATGTGTGGAAACTTTGTGGCAAACCTTTTTACTCGCTCTGTAATGCGCTAATGCGTAAGCGATATTTATCGCTCTTCAATTTGTACTTTATGATTTGACTTGCGTGAGAAAGGAAATAACAAAACTCAACCCATAAAGTACATTCATAAATTCAAATTCACAGCATTAGCCCTTAAGAGTGTATATTCGGTCCAAGATATGCCCGCTCCGCTGCCCTTCCTCACCCCCTCTAGAAGTTTACGTAACAGTTTCCCATAGCTAACAATTTACGACCAACAAAGTTACGACCAACAATGGTTTTGATAAGTAATGGTTTTGGATTATGCTATGGCGTCCTTAATTTCTAAAATAAAGCACATTATGCTAGTAAAAGAAAAAAGTATATGGAAATAAGTATAACTTTCGTTTTGGGTGTTTCATTTCAATTGCTTTAATAATCACTACTGTTAACTATGCAATTTACATACAAAAACGAACAAAAACGAAAGTTGATGACGTCGTTTTATTCGACTGTTACAATTGTATGGTTTTTATTGCCTAATAGTGGACCTACGTAATTAAAAGAAAAAGCAAACATAATAAGTTTATTAGCCGAGTTTCAAACATTTTCCATTTACGATGTGGGCAAAAGTTTACATAAGACATTGTTCGTGTTTTGAAACGATTGTATAAAAGAATTCACACCGTGTAATTATGCCGCAATGCCCACTATAATACAAATAAGCATTTTATCACTGCCTAGTGAGAAATGAGCATTTGAGCAATCTTCACGCAAAGTATCACAATCATGAACGCAATTTAACAAGAAGTCGAATGAAAAACTGCGATATCGATGAAAGCAATTTTATATCACAAAGCACCCCAAGCCCCAAATACGTTGCCGAACATATTTTTTGCAATTGTAAAATCTGAGCCTAGCGTTTTTAGACATAAATAGATCTATCTGGACGTGCTGCAATTGTCAGAAATTTTTAATTACCTACCTATACTTTTTTGAATGACTACAACCTTTGAATAAAACGGGTGTTATTTTATTGCTTTTTTTTTCTACCATGCCAAACCCGTTTTGACCTCAATCTCATTTAAAAGTAAGTGAAGATGGAATTCGTAGGTTTAGAAAAGATCTCAAAAAGAAAGAAATTATGTAAGTAAGTACTTACGATAAGATAAAACGCATAGATATTGCAGTAAAACACTGCTGCTTATTTGAATATGACTGTAAAAGTTGGTTCGAGTCTACAAGACGATTTTACCACAATAGCGCCATCTGACGGTAATATGCGAAACAAAAAGCCAGCTACAACGGCTCGCGTTCATTTCAAGTATTTAACAACAACGCCATCTAAACATAGCGTCACATTTCTCTCTTCATTTATAATATTACCTCCAATAGATGGCGCCACTTAGCAGTTTTTAAGTTATATGTATGCATCTCTGTGAAATTCGTTTAGAATTTTTAAACCCTGGGATGGATTTTCGTATTCGGTTGTACCATAAAGTATGGTATGGTTGTACCGTACCTATAACACGTTAAAGCGTTATTTAGCCTGATTTGAAATTTTCACTTAGTATTACATTGGCATCGATTCCGGTGTTGCTTAAAAATCTAAAACTAAATGGCAGTATAACGCTCTATTGTCTCTATTCATATACTAGACTGGTATCTATGTAGGTAATCGGTACGTAGCGTGTAATGTAAGCACAACGCAACCTACAAAACCTCTTTTATCCTACAACATCATAGATATTTACTTATTCGTCTAACAGGATTTTAGATTTTACTAACCTTTACTGGTAGGCAAGGTATTTGGCCTTTGCGCAGGAAGTCGGTGGGGGGTAGGCTTTCTCGGGGAAGGGGGCGGGGCGAGCGAGGTGCGTGCGCGCATCGCCACGGGCGACGATGACAACTTTTGGACCACGCCATTTTTCTTGACTGGAAAAATAAAACGAAACAAACATAAGTACTGTACTGTAAATGTTATATTTGAAAAAATTACAGCATCTACGTGTACCTATGCAGGAAAATTCCGTTGTAGATATTTAGGAACTATGTGGAACAAGACTATTGAACTCTTCTCTTACCTATATGACTCTTGTGTGAAAACTTGCCAAAGTTAGGGATTTAGATTTAGGCGAGCAATAATTTTTATTTTTAAACAATGCTATACAATTATATAGGTAAGATTATATAATTGAATTAGGCATCCAGATAGATTTCAATTCTTTTAACGACGAAACCAACAGACCCACAGTTTTTTGCACCGAACTTGGTCCTTTTTTCACCTTTTTAATGTTTTTGGTGGGATTTTCCATTACCCGAACAAAATGTATGGACACAGGCCTTTGCAAACATTTTATTTTAAATATTAGACGAATCCCATACGAGTTTGGATGGTATTTTTAATTTCTTTCCCCTATTATAGAGATCACTTTTATTAGGGATGGAACAATGATTCTAAGTTGTATGGGACAACACACCAAAAATGGATGTGGTGTTTAATTTTTGGTGTGATGTAATATCTATGTTAAGCATAGTAATTAAGATTAATTAAACACCCTGTATATTTAGATAAATCACATCGGTCATCACAACTGACAACATTATCAAAAACAGTTTTTCATTCTTCTGTTAGCCTTTTATATGCAAATAAGCCTCGAAAGATAATCTGTGAATGGCAGAGTCGCGCTCCAATCGAACCAGTTGTATTTGACACACTTTTCAAAGGACAACCTTTGCGCAGGCGCTATTGTCTATACCTAATAGAGACGAGTTGCGTAACAGTTGCGAAACTACCTTATGTTGACTCTTCTTGAGTAATTTCATTTATTTATCTTTTCTATTGCTAATTTACAAGGTCAGTTTTATTTTGATCTACATTTAAGCCTAAAGATACATAAAAGTGTTACGTAAGTTTTCTCTCTCTAAATCGCATCGTACATATTTTTTTATTTGGATTTGGCCCTGCTCAAAGGTCAATTTATTGATGTAAGTTTTAATTATAGTATAGCTAAGACAGATCACCTGTTTAAGTTCACCTGTATAATAAACCCTGTCATACAGTCCATAAAACGACTTAATGTGTGACTAAGAACGATCAACGTGTCTTAAAAAAAAAAAAGAATTTAAAATCTTTAATATTCATAAATGTTGTATCGTTTGTAAGAAAAATAAAACAATATAAAATTTTACACATTATTAAAAAGTTATTCATATTTGGTTTATAAAATCTACTTTACACCTGAAACTACATAAGTAACACATCACATTTAGCTTGCTTTTGGCTTAGTCAAATGTTAACAACTCCACCATAATAAAGACATCAACGAAACACGAGGTATACATTATCCAAAAAAGGACGTATGATTCTTCCATTTTATTTTGGTAGTTAATTTGTCACTACTATAGGTATAGCTAAAACAAAAATTTGCTAGAATTATTCGCTCCGCTGGCTCCAATGGCGTCATGCTAGTAAAAGTACCTAGAACGGCATGCAACTGTCGCTGCGGTTATTTTTCCACTTCCTTCCTCCATACGAACAAGTTACGACAGCCATTTACAAGCTACAAGTGCCTACTGATAGTACTATTCACATCGGAATGGGTCTGTGGACTTTCGATTTTCCCACGGGAAACCTAATTTGCACACAGGTATCTTAGATACAGACATACAATGCATTGTATCGTAACCACGGGATAGCATGGGTTAGATAAAGAATGGGAATTGTTAGTCGTTTTTAATTACATGCTATTTATCATATCTATATCCTTTGCAGGGTAATAGGCAGAGAGTACGGAGCGTCTGTGAAGTATAAAGTTTAACAACGATGAAATATTGTAATTGTACGTACATAAGTGACTGAATTGTTGGTTATTGCACTCTTATACAAAAAAAAATCTGGATCAAAGATTATGAAAATCGTATCAAGTAACTGCATGATAATAATGTAAAAAAATTGATTACCAGAAAAAAAAATCATCATTTAATTAATTGACAATTTTGCTTAGATACAAAAGTAAGCTAGAGTTTTACGGGAATTGTTCCTACGAAATATTTATTTACCTTAAAATTAAGCTGTATCTTTTGAGAACTAAGCAATAATTATCGAGAGTATACAGCACAAGACAAAGGTCAAAACTCTTGGTCAAAACAAAACATAGGAGAGTGACTAACTCTGCTGACTCAACCTGGTTCGGAGGCTGCGCAGTCGATATTTTTAAGAGTACCTATCCTTAAGTTCCCCAGCACAATGACGTAACATAAGCCTCTAACTACTTCGATGCAAGCAATCAAATGCGTTCCGCCCTCCCTTGAAATCAGCGCTCCAATCGTGATTGGATGGAGCAAATCGAACCGGGGCTGAAACCGGACACGTGTAGTCCAGGCCTACGGATTGAACGATGACTCACCCTGGTTTGGGGGTTGTGCAGGAGCCGACGGGGCGACGGGAGGGCGGGCGGGGATGGCTGGAGTAGGGGCGCTCTCCCGCTTCTTGCCGTTCCCTAGAAATTGAGGAAATATTTTGTTAAGTACACGTCGGTGGCGTAGTGGTAGTGGCTGGGACACCGGACTATAGAAAAAGTTGGATGGCTACGTACTTACAGACTGCTATAATAACGGTGAAGGAAAACATCTTGAGGAAACCTACGCACTAAGATAAGCAGTGTATGAAATGGGGAAAGCAATGGCAAACTCTCATTGTCTCAAGGAGAGATATTGTTCATATTTTAAAATTATATACTTTTGACACTTAGATACCCACTTAGTACCATATAGTATGATATACTGAACTTACGAGTATAACACTCTACTTTGTTGAGTTTCTGTTAAATACTGAATGCGTTACGTATCTTACCCCAAATGCATCTTGCTTATCTTATCAATTCTGTAATTAAAGTAATTATAAATAGATTAAGCGTCAGTTTCTTTTTAACCTAACGTTTGAGTTATTATCATTGTGTACGAGTTAGGGTACAAACTTTTTTTGGTAAACATTTTCAAAGAACTCAAACACAAGTTATTAAATTTCAACCCTTTTGGATAAAGTGACTTTGGTTTTTTTTCACTGTGTTTTGTATACGCCTTCAATCTTTGTGACTTTATTGACAAAAATGAGTCTATTGCATTTCGAAACAACAACGTACGAATATAGTTAATGGTTCTTTACAATATTATAGTTAGCTACCGGATTCTGTCATCCAGCGACCTCGAAACAAACCAAAACTGTGGTAAGAATCCCGTGTCTAACTATAAGATTTCATTTTACTTTTACGTATATTATCTTTAGCACCTATCTAGAGTCTTACCAAGACGACACCGTGGGAAGATCAGCGGCGCTTGCGCAAGTCAGCTACGATAAGCAAAAACTCGAGTACTTTTTCTACGGCAATTGCGTGCAAGATCGCTATCATAGTTTCTCTAATCCCACGTGACATGCTCATCAAGTATCTTAATTAAAATGGATAGAGAAATTTTCAAATAATGTTTCTTTTGATATAGATTTTGAATAAGAAGAGTAGTGGACCAACTCAGAATACCTCTGAACTGTTAGAATCTAATACATACTATAACTAACTTTTGACTTAAAATTTATAAAGAAGAGAAGGATCTGCGAGAACTTCAGGCTAATGATTGGCGCCAGGCTATGCAGGATAAAGAGGGAAAGTTCTCAGTAGAATCGGAAGCCAAAATCCATCTCGGGTCGCTGCAGTACTATTAGCCTGTTAGCTATTACCCCAGTAGTACACAATGTCTAGAGATATCTAGTACGTCATGTCTATTACTACTTATTTTGTACTATGTGGGTTAGTTTGGTAAGCAAAACGTCATATTATTAAACCAACTTGCTGATTCGATAAACAAAAACGTGCGCTGACTACATTTTGGACGTAGCATAGTAGGTTTTATGGCTCACCGTAGACTCGTATACCAAATCAAATAAACCTATCAGTTTCAAGAAACGTCGACTATAAAATACTATGTCCCTTTTTACGTCATAGCTATAGAAAGAGAGGTAATAGTGACTATAACTCATCTTCTTGCAATTGTCCGATAAGGCCAATAATAAGTATTTTACGTACAAAGAGCATAGCCATGTCCACGTGATGTGTATAATGCAGATTGAATACGTAAGGCTTCTGCTTGGCATCGCATGTGGACTCTATGATTTGCTTAGAGTTCAGTGTTTGTGTAATAAATGTTACTGAAAAATCCACTTACACAGGTAATTCACAACAGGTCCCCACTCTATGGTAATTAAAATATATAATTGTATACCAAATAATCTTAAAAACATAGTGAATACAAAGTCATTTATGAAAAAATTAAAATTGTTCCTATTCAATTAACGAATTCTTTAATGACACAAAAATACTTAATACATAACTGTGTCAACGAACCTGGCTATAATTTGTTTGCCTTTTACCAGAGCCTTCAACTGTTCTCCTCAGAATTTGATAAGATTAATTTTGTACAAGGTTAAAAGGCCTTTCACCCCAACTCTATAGGTACGAGTAGCTAGCTGACAAATGCCGTAGGAGAAAACATAAATCACGATGTCTAAATAAAAAATGAGCGACTTGCAGTTTTCAGGCTGAAAATCAACGAAATTGGGAAGTATTTATTACCGTACATTTCAGACCTACAATGTCAATGATCTACTTTGTTAGTTTAATGTATAGGTACGGTAGAAATAATGTACCTAAATTACAATATTATGTTAGGGGAAAATATTAAATAAGTAGGTAACTTACCTCTGGCACCAAAAGATCCAAATCTCTCTCGGGTTACCGCTATTTTATACTTTTTATCACTTGGAACGGGTAGTTTGGACGGATATTTCTCGGAATTCGCTCTGTACAACTTCTCTTTAGACCCGTGTGCCCCCATCTTCAACTTAGTCATCAAAATTTAGGGCATCCATTCATTCATCCATTGTCTTCAGTAAAATTAAGGAATGTCCTAGATAACTGTCACTATATTATAAAGTCACATCACTAGCTTTTTGTTGACTTTGTACACTATTTCCTTATCTTCGTTAGTTGTCACCTAAATTTTGGTTTATACATATCTGCAGATAGCAAGAATTGTTTAAAATTAGCACTTCAAATGTTACACGAGTATACTGTGTCACGCTCACGCGCCGTACGTGACATGCGTGTCATAATTTCAGTTACTATTTTCATGCTCGATTTGACGTTTTCAATTTAATCGGTAAAGGTATAATTAGAAAAAATGGACCGGTTGTAAAAGTACACACGTGTTCGGCTACACCGTGGTCAACAAAGCACCGTTCGCTGATATAATTATTGCAATGGTTTAGTCGGCTTAAGTCTATTTTGGTAGTCGACTCACTACGGGCGCTCCAGTGTAAAATGATCCCTCTCTTCAAGCAACACACTTTCCTCGAAAGGTAACTCACACTATTGTATAGTGAAAACTGAAAAGGTCTATACAAAATGGTAATTTGACGCATTTAGCGTTGCGTTTAAAAGGATCTTTTCTGGGAGCTGCTTAACTCGGTCGTTTGTCATTCAACGTTACATTATTACATTAAACTTATATGTTTAATGTTTCAAAGCATTCACCGCCCAGTTTGCAGATGTGTAACATCTTTTCATAATTGTCTTATTATATTAGATATATTGAGTAAGAAATATACATTTTTATAAGTTTTAGCTTAGTATTTGAGAGTTCTATTCTAACATTAGTCCCTGTTACCTATTTCAAGTTTAAATTAGAATAGAACTTTCAAATGCTTATTTATATAAATGTATAACACTGTTATTAGATTAATCCCCTAGTGAAAGATCCGTATCGCCGACCTAAATAACAGAAACAATTATTTCTCGACAACATAAGAGTTACAAAATTCAACGTCCTCAAAAAATCAAGATAACAATCTAGCTTTTTGGGTTAAGTAATACCTACATAGGTGCCTTACCTACAGTGACACCAATACCTATTTTTTAATACGTATTGCAGGAACATCATAGATTCTACTCGTATTATGCAGCGACCGTTGCCCGACACGACGGCGACTTAATTTCCGATAGGAGATAGCTGACTGCTACAGTAATGGGAAAACTGGACACCTATACTTAGTTATAAACGAGACTGGTTATAGGATCGTATAGGACGGTGTAGTATTTTACTGTATGTTTATAAAAAGGCACAATAAATCAAAATATGCTCAATGTGAGTACCTAATTTAAAAAAATAAAGTGCTACGTTAGATTCTATATTCGCAAATTGCTTACTCTAAGACAAATTGTCAACGAAAAATGGGATTCAATAGTAAAGAGCATCACAAGAGTATTAGTACACAATTTTAAATTAAATGCCTTTATAAAAATAAACACGGAGTCGTCAAGATTTTTTAAGTCGTTTTAACGCAATTACGAAATACTTTTTCTGGAGTTGATGGCACCTATAATTAGCTCGGCCCTAATTGTGCTCAATTTAGACGCGTGAGTTCAAACTTATCATCAAATTAAATAAAGTGTCGCAGTAATTTAAGTCTTTCAAACATCTTTTTAACTTACAAATATTATAACGAGTTAGGTACCTACGTGTGTTTTATGAGTGGGAAAACGAAGACATATTTTTTTGCAAATTATAATCTGTACAGATAGGAAGTAGATAACTTTAGTTATAAAGTTAAGTTACATCTTAACATATTAACCTCAATTATTTCCAAGAAATTGACATTAAATGCAATGACACAGTTAACACAACTTGACATCACATGATGAATCGTGTTATCATCTTGATAATATTCCGTTACTAGGGTAAGATTTTGTAACAGTCACGATTATTTTGGGACTCATTCAAAACTTAATAAAACTTAAACAAATGACTCTTCACAAAGATAAACACAAATGAAAATACAATGTTTAAGAGTCAAGCTAACTTTAGCTATAATAGTCCGTATTAGTCACTTGAAAGCATCAGCATTTGGGGGAAACACGACTAAGATACCCCACTGACAGACACTCGAATAAAAATTGCTCTCACTTAATATTTGTCTGAACTCTTTTCATAAAACTCATGTTTTATTCTTTATTTTTTGAATCTGAGTAGGCGATAGTTGTACTTGCATTGGACAATGACTACACTTTAGCTTTACCTTTTTTAATAGATTTGTTATAGTAATAGAAAAAGTTTATGATTGTTCCTTAAACGTGTTCCGCAAACACTATAATATGATTCCCCCGGTTACCAGTTCCCTCAGATTTGTTGCTATTTCAGTAGACATTGCTTTCAGGGTTAAATAACTTAAGGAGTATACTCGTGTCCTTAGGACGAGTATAGACCAAGTGTGCTGTGAAGTATATTTAGTCGTCGAGTTAAACGGCTAAATGTGAATTACTAAGACATATTGCAAGAGCTAAGTGAATACGAGTGGATGGATATTTTAGTACCATGCTAACAAATAGTCAGTTGCGATTTCGATGTCACATAAGCAAAGGATACCAATAACTATTTTATGTTAATTTATAACTATTTTATAATGTTATTTTTAGTAATAATTAATACAGACATTTGCAAATGCTTTTGTTTGAAAATATACACAATCTTCTGGAGGCTACACTGAGAAAAAAAGCTTTGTCTACCTGTATACATAACTCTAAATTAATAATTTAAGAAACCCCGGCGTACCATTGTGGAGATCCCCTTACGTATTCCTGGTCTTCATCAGATCCTCAAGGTTTTAGGCATAAACATTTGAGCTCAAACTCGAACCACCTAACTATTACCGTTCCAGAGATCCGATGTTGGAGTATGAACTCCAACATCCCAAGATACTCCAAGATCTTAGAATCACTGATCCGATTTTCTTCTGACATGGCTAAGAACATTTAACATATAAGACCTGCGGCGCCTGAAGGCGGGGGGACCCGCTCCGGGTTTTGCCCTACGCGGAGCTCGGCTTTCGGCCTCGACATGGCTAACATAAAATTCCTAGCTCCACATCATTTCAATTTATTTTTCTAGGCAAAATTCTTTATTAAATTTAAAAATACCGGGACCAAATATGATCATCCGTTGTTAAGTTATGATGCCACAGACAAACACACAAACAGACAGACAGACAAACGTGTCAAACTTATAAAACGCCCTCCCTCAATCGGTCAGGGCTAAAAAACCTTGGTAATATCCTCATTTGAAATTAACTTTTACTTATTTCAAATGACTTTCCTAATGACTTGACAAAGTTTCGTTATTTCTGAAATAACCGAAGGAGTTTGGTAAGTATGTATACCTTTTAGGTAGGTTTATTTTGTCAGTATATATTGTTATTCTATATGACTTTCCACCGAACATTTAAAACTCACAAAAATAGCACTAATTTAAATCTTCGTCACGTAGAAATAGACATATCGTATCACCGAACGGACCGAGTTCATACTGAACTGAGTGTTAACATTACAAGAGTCACATCGACGTGCTAACTCCCACCAGCTGCTCTTGAGTAAGAGATTACAAAAAACAATGTTTTCATACTTACATGATAATCACTCGTCTCTATCAGACAATGTAAATATATGAGCTAAGCTAAACAACAAAATGTTAAGATGTAAAACCCCACTCACGTACCTACTTACCTAATTAAATTACCATAATGTTACAGATAATTTAACAGGTTTAGGAAATTAACAAATATGTGAAAGGCACAGCATTTTTCGGAATACTGCAAACAGTTATTTTTATACGAAACTAGTTTTGTGGCTTCTTCTGTATTACGTCATTCAATTCAAACTATGCGTACATTCGACATAAAGTATAAAATATACAGTTTATACTTAGTATATATTTTATGTCGAATATACTTACGTATAATTTGGTGTTTGTTAGTTAAGTAACAACATTAAATACCTGATGCATACTAAACTAAAGAAAAACACACGATCGTGAAACCAGTGACTATTAAAATACCTAACTCTATTATTAATCTCTGCACCTAATATGTTATTTTTATACAAAATAAAAGTTTTAGATGAAAAGTTGTACTACATAAGTCCTCCGAAAACTAGTATAACCACTGTCATTTAGTTTTACCGTTATATTTAATTCAATTTTAATACTTGTCCAGATATACATGTATGGTAAACATAGATACTTTATAATATGTCATAAGATATACGAATAAATGTGTGAATGTGGATATATGTAGAGTTGGCCTTAGTTAATGTATACCATCTGTCAAATTTCTGCAAACTGAAATTAACCTTAATTCACCAAATTACTTCAAATACTGCAAATATGAATTGTTGAATTTTGACAGATGGTATACTTTACCTAGAGACCGACAGTACAGCGGAAGACACATCAAACTATACTCTGTGGAACCCGATCGCAATTAATTTTTTGTTCTAATTTATTGACATTCATATTAATGTGTTAAATGAGGTAAAGCTACAAAATACCAAAAGATACACCTTGATGTGTTGGCCACTGTACAAACATACAGTCCTCTTTAAATTCAAATAAACTAAGTAAATAGGTATTCAAACAGCGAAGTTTCCGCCTAAGGTCATTATGTCGTGATTTCATTGAATACTCACAGTAGGTACTTGTACATCGACGAAAATAGCCACAGAGTTGGTTGATGCCACTAAGACAATAAACAGGTAAGACGAGACGGCTAGATTTACAACAAGACTGATCGTTTTTCTATTACCTGCTAAGTTTTAAATTATATATATCGCAAATGTTGTTAGCTAATGGTTACTTAGATAAATAGTTGTTGCTGTGAGGGTGTGCTCTTTGAAATTAAGCTGGTTAAATTGGTGTTTCATGTAAAATTTCCTATCCCATTACGCTCTTTCTTTGTTCCTCACGAAAAAAGTAAATACTTTTTGCACAGACCATTGATGTTATTCTCTTCAAATATCATTTACTTTATTCGTGAGGAACAGAAAATAAGCGTAACATGAGAAATTTCTCAGGAAACATCCGAAATATTACTAAAAAATCGTAATGTGTAATTTCGGTTCTTAATAAAGTGATTTTTGTCCATATTGCATAACGATTCGTGCAGCAAAATGACATAAAAATTCAAAAACTATGTATTTCCTGGTCGAGTTGATTCTAAAAATAGTGCTGCTAAATTCGATAACATATTTGGTCTGAATATGAACTCACCCATAAAAGAAATACGCGCGATTGACTTCAGAGCGGATGCGAAGTGTTCAGCAGTGCGATTTGGACTGTATTGTTAAACCTGAACATCGATAAAGTTCATGTACGTATATGCTCCGTGAGCCTAGTTATCAATCCAGTCTTTAGGTTGGCTGGTTAATAGGACAGAAAACTCAGTCATGCGTATCCGCAGACATAAACTAAAGTGTACATCATAAACGTATTACCTATATCGGACAAGGAAAATAAAAACCCTGCTCATTGGTAGTTTTATAATCTGTGTTATGGAGATCGCTATGAAAAAAATAATTTCATTTATTTCGCAACATGACAAGGGTTTTTATAATACATAGAGACATTGTGTATTGCTTGTTTCATTAATGAATAGTTGATATTTATTTTTTATTTTTTTTAAATAAGAAGATATATATTGATATATATTGTTACTTCCTTTCTATGTATATTCTTTATTGTTATGTATGAGTAGGTTTAGAATTAAGTTATGTGTAAATTTAACGTCGATCGGTACACTACAAATAGGGTACCATTTCTGTGCACTGCCTATTTTATGTATATGTATAAAATAAATAATAAAAATATATTTAAATATATTTTAATTTTTATTAATTTTTGGCACAACTAAACTAAAATATGGTTCAATGGAATTTGTTCATAATGTAAAAAAACCTAGCCTGATTTATCGCTTTAGACGATCAACCGTAGTTTGATTCTTTACTGGCGCACAAGCCCTGAGGCTTATGCCAATATTATGTTTTAAGACATAATAATACATTATTATGTATGACAGTATTATGTTTGAGTTTTATTTAAGAAGGAAAAAAAAGATTCACTCGGAATTAACTTGTTTCGTATCCTAAATTACATTATACGATGAAATATTAATAAAACATGGATAATTCATCAAACCATTGACATCACCAATGCGTATGGTGGTTTGTTTATATTAAGAATAAATTTTATTGAGCTATGGCAATTTATCATCTAACTCTCCGTATTTACAGAAAAATGTTCAACAACACGGAAGTGCAATCTTTTTGTGTCGAATACATAAGATAGATAGATAAGATGAATACTCTGATAATTCCAAAACACTTGCACATCTGAAATATTTAAATACCCAAATGAAATGAGACTATTTCTAAATAAAAAATGGCGATGGTATCCTAAATACATAGGTCTAAAATAGATGACGTGGTGCGTCCGCGCCCATGAGGAATGTTAAACCCAAACGATTGATAAAGTATTGTTGTGAGCCCATGGACAGATTCCTACCTACTTTAATTTTTCTTTCTGAGAAATTGACATTTAAGCTTTTTCATTTTAATAAAACGAGAAATTATTATAATGCTTATAGACATACCAATATATTTTTGAAGAAAATAGATAAGTAATTCGATAAAACGTTGACTAATACTCTAAATATTTGGTATATCCAGACCAGCAAAATTTATAGCCCGTTAAAATCTGTAGTTACAATACAACTATTATGAAAATATATACAGGATGTTTGTTTAGGTATTTCATGGTCGAAGAAAAAGTATTGTATTGTATGATTATTATTATGATATGTACATACCGCTAAAATTATGGTTTAAATAAATATTTTTGTATTTTGTACTTTTAATTAATCGGTACAAGTTTTTTTTTTGCGACAATTATAAAATCGTACCTATGTACTGACCACCTCTCTTTCCCCTTTGTTGGGTTGTTCTTAATAAATAATACCAAGAACAAACAATCATCAAAGTACTTGATACAATAAGGAAAAAAAAAGGGTCGCTGCCCGTCGTTGGGTCATTGAGTACCTATCATGATGATGGCCCCCACTAACCTGACTGTATAATGAAGTAAGATCAAGTAGTATTGACTGCCTTTCGAAAGGTAAATGTACTTACAACTTAAAACTAGATCTATGACTTTTATTGGTACTTAATTTAAACTTTTAATACTTAGGTCATCCTAGGGCATTACCCTAGACTCTAGACTAACGAAGGTTAGAAGTCTTCTAAGTGAGGCTAGTCAAGCTAAAGATATGCCTATGTGTCGATAGGCCTTTAAACATTTTCTGTGTCTATGTATTAAGTCTATCCCAATATTTAATTCCTGAAAATTTAGTGTGAGGAGCTGCAAGTAAGGTATGATATAACCTTCTGAGTCCTAAAACCCTATTAGGCAATGTCTATGTTTAGCACTTCTCGAGTTTTTTCCCCTTTAATTATGACTCCTGCTGGCGGCTGAAATTTGGCCAATGACCGTGTTAGAATTTTGAAAATCACTCGAACGTTTTGGTGTCTAGTTTGAAAAAAAAAGTTAACAACGTCGAAATTATGGGAGAGTCGTATGCATCAGGAATGGCTAGTGCCTTGCATTCCAAGTGCAATTGTAGGTTAGGTTGCCGAATTCACACAATCTGTAGTTTTTCACTCCCACTTCACTGTCTTATATAACGTTTACTTATCACGGACGACTTTTCGGTAAAATACACTAATTTTACGAAAAAATGATCACTGTAAACCGTTTTTAAACAATAAAACAGCATGAATGCTCAAAATAACCTCACTTCTCGAGTTAAATTAAAATGCAGTATTTGAATTTTGACCCCCTGTATTATATGTAGGTATTCACCATAGATCCAACCGATATCATAGCTAAAGAGATCATATGTCGAAATGAGGTCGGTCCCCACTGCAACAGTTTTGACGGAATTTCGTAATAAACAAAACAGCATCGCGCCCGCCCTGGCTGGCTAGCAGCCAAATGCATGCGAAGGGAACAGCTGAAATTTATGGTTAAACCTTTGGCTTATTAACTTTAACTAATATGATAAATCGCTACTATGTTCCGATAAAAAAACGTGCAAATATTGTCATTAGGCATTAAAAAAAATCACACCCAGAATGTTCAACACACAAAATGTCCAACACGCAAAATGACCAACTTTGGGTATTTTATCTAAAAAGTTCAACACGCTGATTTTCCAAAACGTAAAATGTCTTCGTATGAAGAGAGGATGCTGGATATTTTTATCACCAAGAGATATATATCCATCTCTTGGTGATGAAAATAATCCAGCAACCAGATGGACATATAACTTTACCAAATACAAGTAAATATAAGTAATGATAGTAGAGAAATAATAAGATGAAAACCTTAAACGAGTAGGTACATTTACTCTGTATTCTAACAAATAAATAACTGATTGATTGAATTGTTTGAAGGATATCAATTCACAATTTATCCACGAGAGCAAACATATTTTATCCCCTAAAGTATGTCAATCTGTATGATTATTACACAGTTCAATTGATCTCGGAACACGCACGCGCAATAGCAACATTAAATCACAGTCATAGCATGACGTGAGGACACTGAACATCCGGTATGAATGGATCTGCCGTCTAAAACGACGCTTTGAATCGATTTACCCTTTTCACAAGTTCTTATTCAAGCACGTTATAGACTAAAAATAATAATAGACAGAACCACATGGTAACAGGCTAACAGACGATCCGTCTACTTAATATGCTGTCAATATGGCCGTAGACACTGAGGGCTTTGGGCTTTTTTAATCAAAACTTCAACTTTTAAATAATGACAAAGTAACTAAAAACATGAAACACAAAACTAAGTCGTAAAATATTAACTGTGAAAACATAAGAAAGTAGCTTACGGAATGAATCGGATTAAATATAGATAGCAATCAGTGCTATTTTAGGTGTCCCGAACGACAAAGTACGCAGAATTAATGCGCCAGAGCGTCTGTCGACAACCATCCCATCACACAAACATCCGCCCAGCGGACTTGATCTTTAGTGAGAAGAGGTGCTTTGGACGGCCTGCTTTCCTGGCTCAACGATTGGCAAATTGATATTTGAAGTGGATGTCGGATTTTAATCCAGTGTTACGTTTCTTTGGTTGCTTTACTACAAATATAAATACAGAAATATGAAACTAATAGCCATTAATGATTTTCGCTGTTTCCCGCGGCTTCGCTCGCGTGGACTTTTTTTGGACTCGGGAACCTTCGCGGGCGTGCGCTCAAAAACTTACTAAAGTTGTGTGCGATCAAGGAAGTATAGTTTGCACAAAGCAAATCGTATGAAGCTTGAGTGAGTACTCAACAGAACTATCGTGGTTATTCAATTTAAATTATAAAATTGTTGATAATTCTGTCTAGAATAAAAAGAGCAACAAACACGAAGAAACATTGTCTGTATACATGTCCCATACCCAATCGAGGGTAATGGCATTTGAATACGTTATCGAAGCACGCTTGGACGTCTGAGAACGGTCGAAAGTAAAATAATTATTGAAGTCACGTAACGTGGAAATTATGAAGTCGTGGCAAGTTCCGATTAGTTAAGCGAGAGGTCCAAATACACAGGACTTACATCAACAATACCGATGGCAATAAGTAATATTCAAATGAAAGTTTTTTCTATGTTCTACATATACGATAACGTATTTCGTTAAAGTCATTGGGTCATTGACTATGAAGTTCCCCTAAGGAGTCTTCGTTTCCTTAAGTACCTAAGTAGTTTTGTATAAAATGAAGTTTTATTAGGACTGTGACCTACATGCTTGATAAAATAAAATCGATCACTGAAACCTAAGTATCCGCCACGCGCCACACCAGATCAACATTACCGTCCTTTTATAGCTCTGTTATTAGTTTTCTTCTTACAATAGTTTGGAGCCAACAGTACAGTGGGATTTATTTACTTCCAATAGTGTAAAATATTAACACTTTCGGAAAATAATAGAAAAGTTTTTAAGAGACAATAATACAAGTGAAAACATAAAATAGAAAGTGGTATAAAGACCTATTGTGTTCTGTGTGATTTATGATTATGAATTTATGACATAAAAATCCCATTAGATAGATCGTAAAATGATCACTATCATCACGCAAAAGACACGTAAATACTTAGTAGTGAAAGATTAATAATTATTTTCTCTACGCCAACACACTTGAATTTACATTATTAAAACTCAGAGAGACGTATTGGCTGAGTAGCCCATTTAATCGATTATTGCTTTACACAGAACAACTCAATTCTAAATCTGTTACATAAAGCCTTGTGGTATGATTATTATACTCGTAGCACCATTATTCGCAACCAAATGCAAAAGCTGAATGAAAGATTTCATAACTTTGATACACTTCATTGGTTATTCTGAATTTATCTCCTCAATTAGTACTTGTCAGTAAACATCGTCGCGCAGTAAATAACAAATATAGTCGCTAACACGAAAAAAGTGCCAGTAATTTCGCCTTCAAAATAAAGCAAAAACGTGACAATAAAATTACTAAGTAAACGTTTAACAATCTTCAATTTTGCTGAAAACAGAAATATTAAAATCCTCTATCTTCAAGCTAATAAAGTGCAATATTAACACCAACGTCACACGACGCACTGTATTTTTAAGGTTGCACAAGGCGTGCATAATAGACGAGAATGCACGCAGTGAACAGCAACGGATAGTGAGCAAAAACAACATGGAGGTAGTAATTACTTCGCTTTCGAAGCAATGCTAGGTAGTGCTTTCTTCCAGTCTCTCACGATACATGCCTTAAATGGAGATGACGTGATCTAGTATATCACTCAGGTTGCTTAGAGGCAGGTAGAGTGGGTTTAATTAAAGCTGCCGACACTACCGTTGGAGTATAAAATAATCATTCCAAGTACATGATATTTGATCAAAAACGTTTCAAGAGCTTATGCTCTTGAAATTCAGGTTATCCTGAATTTCTTGTCACTTATCAAGAAAGCAGACAGCGTGGGATCCCTCATTAACACTTGCCTTTTATAGAGTTTTCTAATAATATTCATTCCTACATAATACACCAACATGTAGTAAGTTCTTTTTTTAATTATTTTTGTTTGGTTAATATAAAGAAAAAAAACATACAAAAAGATTTATGGATCACCTACTAAAACCCTCCAAGTTACCTTTTAAGTTACCCATCAAAATGTAACAGTATTACTGTCTCCTTTCGCTTTTATATACTTACAATCAGTTGCACGTAATGTCCTTAAAATTAAGCGACATAATGATTGTAATAAAGAAATAAAGTGTTCATTAAAATACATGCTATCCCTTTCTACACCATAGCTCGATAGATAGATGTAAGGACGTTTAACACGTGAACCAAGAGCAACTTCCTTAATAAAGTAAAAGTAGTCCCGTTCTAGTACCTACGGGTATCTATCTGTTGGATCGCTCACCGACCGCATATACAAAGTCGATTTTCAACAATATCCACGCAAAGGAACCTGTTCTTTGTCGGTATCACCTGTATCTTGCACGGAGACCGGTTTGCTGCGGTCACAAAACCACACACAAAAAGGTGATCGTCACACTTTCGACCACGGGAGTCTATTTTATACAGGCTTGTGGCTTATGCTATCTTGAATCAAATTATACATTGAGTCAGACAGAATCGGATATCTGTTAATGTCATTGTTTCTTCTTATTCTCGAATGTAATAGCATATGTTTTATTACTCTTCTTTTAATTGGTGAGGAGAGTGGGACACATCACACAAGATAATGATGATGACGATTATCTAGATTTAATGGTAATTTTAAAATTATCCATATGTTTCTTCTTTAAAGATCTTGTGATTTGCATGACAATAAAGAGAAAATGCACTTGTATTTACACATACTGTGTGTCTACCAGGTGACTACCAGGTGTCGTTTTCATAGCAGTGTGACGACGTAGAAAAAAATTACTGGTAGTCATACTGGTGTGACAAGCTGGTGTGACGACGAGTCGGTCGTGATATTTACACGTTCAATTACATAGTTCCTTTTCAAGAAATCTAACATTTTCAAGACTAACATTAACGTCAAAGTTAAAAAGCTTGTGAAAGACTGCGAGAAACTGAGAATCTAATATGCCGTGGTATCGTAAATTAAAATTAATTGTTCTGCGTTTAATGATCATTTGTAATAGTTTCAAACAGTTATTTCTCTACACTCTTTCTTGATCGATAGCCAAGTATTACGAAATTTTAATTGTCTAGACTAACTAGTACAGGATGTAACTACATAGCTGTATTGATCACTTGCAGAATATCATAGTGGTGATAGATGATGATAACTGAAAAACCTTGTTGAAGTTTAGCTCACAAAAATATTTTGACACAATAACAATCGTATGTGGTTTAACTACTTATTTGCGAATTAATACTTTTTTTAATGGCTTTGGTACACGACAAGGTGACCATGTCAGCCTCGTTAGGGTCACTAAGAAAAGGGAAGCTCAAGTGTTATTAGAGTTAGCCCTCACTTTGAGAGCCAACTTAACAAACAACAGTAAGTGTTTCATATTATCAGATAAGGGCTGACTCAAAATAATATTGAGCCTCCCATTTTGAGCCTATTGAGGCCAAATTTTTTCCTCTCAATTTTCACCAGGTCACTCTCCATTCGGAGGTGAGTGAGGTCTTCTATTTTGTTGCAGTTGGTACAAAACGGTGATGCAGCTCTTCCCACCAAATGCAAAAACTTATTTAACGGAATGTGACCCGATCTTAATCTAAAGGCCAAGACAACTAGCTCCCTACCAAGGCTGACACAGTCAAACCATGGAGCCCAGGCTGGCTCTGCAAGCGTTTAGTACAAGTATTTTGTAACACAATGTATATCTGTTAATATGTAAGTACATAGTAAAAGACCTCTTCCACTGCAGATTAAAACTCCAACAACGTGTAGTGTAGCGGTAATCAATTAAACAGGCAACAATGGTGTTGTGTAAATATAAACAATAGGTCGGCAGTAGCAGAGAAGAAATCGCTTATTTATGCAATTGTCATAGATTGCACATTTTTCGCCCACTGAAACCTACGTACTCTCCTATCTCTACAATGTTTCTGAACAGCCAGTCAACATATTTCATCACGACCTCGTCATTTACTTATATGTGATAGAAACTCTATAATTCGAAAGAAAACCTTTGCATCATGGATTGCGATATTTGCGATATCTGCAAAAATAAAAAATCCGTGTTTGTTTCTATACATGGAACATGGAATATGATAGTAACGCAATAAAAATAAATCCTGCAGAAACAATATAAGAGCAATGTTTATAAAATGTTCATAGAAATGAAATAAACTGAACAGCAACATTCATCAAATGCAGCAGTAACGTCGTTGTTTCGTAGAAACGCAAGAGTTTATAAGTAAACAAACATTAGCTCGTGGGAGGCTGACTCTGAGTCGACTGCGTCTAACAACAATCAATGAGAAACCCTACTGGGAACTCTAAAAGAGCAGTTTACATACATTAAAACGGTTTACCTTTTTTGTCCGAGTTGGGCTAAGTGATTCAAATAACAACCTATTTTAAGCTTTTTAATTTAGGAATTAAGTGACATTAATTAAACATAGTGAGTTTAACCCCATTATTTAATACCTAACTTTAATTAGTACAATTAGACCGGACTCGAATATTTTATATTATTACTTGTTGGCAATGCCCCTTTACAACTATATAATTAACATTTTGTGATAATATGTTATTTTACTATTTTTAGGGTTCCATACCTAAACGGTGAGAAAGGAAACCTTATGGTGAGACTCGGTGTACGTCCGACGGTCCCTAGGGGCGCGCGTTCGTACCTTCATGGCTATTATTAATTGACAATGCCACTTTGCAGCCTCTAAAAACGTCTACTGTTACTTTTACTCGTTATCACTATTTATTTTGTAACAACAATGCCCCTTTACAGCAGCTATTATGAGTACTGCCTATGTCTAAAAAAGGTGGAATTATGTTAGATGTTAAAATTGTTATATTATCTGCGAAATTTTTTGACATAACCTAGTGGTGTGTATGTTCCTGTGATTAACTATGATCGGAGTAGGTAGGGCTGTTTTTGGTACTTGCCACATACGGTTATAATATGGATAAGTATGCCCAATAATCCCGGGATTTCCGGGATTGAATAAATATATTATTTAGATTTTTAACGTATATTTGTTTTGATACACATTTAAGATTAGTGGCGAAATATTTTTTTTTAAGATTCATGGCGCTAGTGTACCTATGGTAGTGTTTTAACTTCTTCGTAAGTTCACAATTTTTAAAAAATCGTAATCCGCCGAGTAAGGGCGAGGTTTATAAAAGTAATTTACAACATTTGTTCGATAACTTAAAACGGGATCCCGAAATCATATCCATATTAATATAACCTTTGAGGACATTGACCCGAAAGAGCCCTACCTACTCCGATCAGTGATTAATTCGTTTATTTCGTTCTATGTGATTTATCCCTTGGAATGATCACGACCCTCAGCAATGAGGAAAACGACTTAGAAGAAGAGAGTGTATGTTCCTGCAGGTCGAATACGAGTATGCATTACTATTTTTTTAAACTTCAGACGTAGGTTCAGATAGATTAGCGATATTGCAGTGACAATTATTTATGTCTTTTGTAACAAAATAACATTTATTATTTAAATCACATGGCCTTAGATAAAAAAAATCGTAGGTAGGTTGCTCCAGTGGGCGACACAGTCCTACTATTCTTCAATGGAATGATTTAGCCATAATTCCATGTCACGATCTATTGTAGGCTTTCAGGGCACATTTTAATGGCCGTATGCATGTAGGTCAGGAGGCCTTGTATAAAGTGTTCCAAATCGTGTACATAATCGATGTTATGTCATACAGAAATTGAATTGTTAAACGATTCGATAACGCGTGTAATGGGACTTTTAGGTTAATTTTGTTCTTTTTTGGTTGTTCCAAATATTTACTGCCTTAGTAACAAGCCTTAGTAAAAAGTTCATACTTTTTTTAAAGTCTCAATTTAGAGGCTTTTGTACACGACAAGGTGACCATGTCAGCCTCGTTAGGGTCACTAAGAAAAAGGAAGGGAAGCTCAAGAATTATTAGAGTCAGCCCTCACTTTGAGAGCTGACTCTAAGACTTCATACTTTGTAGGTAAGTAAGTACCTACACTTTTCTAAACTGCAATAAATATTCAAATCATAGATCTAATTATTTTGACGCTGTTCACTTTTACTGTTAATGTTAAATATAGCAGTAATAGGTAAAATTTACACTATAATTAAATCTTCACACAAAAAAAACTGCCACATTTTCCTGTCATGCGTGGCGATAACAAAATGGAACAGTAGATAAACAACAAAATATAATTTGGAGACTGGAATTTACATCGCCATTTGTAATTTATAATTATTTAACTTTAGACTGAACTCGACAAACTATGGTAAAGAGTTACGCTTTATATAATTATTTTACTATTTTTAGGGTTCAATTTTTCATAATTATTTAGTCTGATCTTTACAGATAAAGGTTCATTGTAAAAATCTATGGTACAACAAAGAAAAATCTATCTTATAAAACATTGATTGCAAGCACCTAAACTTTATTTCGTTAGCTAATAGCATGGGAACTTTCGCCAAGTCATGGATAATCGATCGAGTGATTGATTGACGAGACGAATAATTGAATTCGTTTTCTAGTTAGTATTGACTAGCAGTATCCTGAGTAAGCTGAGTTGCGTAGTTATAAATTCAGATCAGTTAACGTGCTGGCGAATACTTATTGCGAGTTAACAGGTACCTATGATACTTAATATATAATATTATAGTGTTGAAACTATTATAGGCATCGATTTAAACCATGGAGTATGCCACTGCATAAATACATTTTTCATAATAACATTCGTTCAGATCAAATAAATAATTTGAATCGCGGCGGTCCAAAGTACTTTTGACAGTCCGAGCATAAAGTGTCACAGATTTGTTCTGATCTTAGTAAAATAAATGTCTTTGACTATAGTAGTACAGTTTGGATGTCGTAAGAACTTCAAGAGTAGTTTAAATTCAAATTCAAATGTTTTATTGCTGATTATAGGTTACATGGTTCTTATTATTAATAATTTGATCCGCTATAATCTACCTTGTTAAGGCATGCAATTTATTTTATTTGCAAACATATTATATTATGTCCTTTATAATTATTAATTCACTTATTATTATTTATTATGTCAAAATATTTATAATTAATGTATTGTCAAAATAAAAAAAAAATATTATTTATTTGGATTTATGTAGTCATTTATAGTATAAAAACACTTTTCAACAAGCCAGTTACGTAGTTTCCAAGTAAATTCAGGTAAAGTCTTAGTTTTAATATCTGCTGGTACCTAATGCGTTATAGATTTTTGCACACATATAAACGTTTTTTTGGTAGAATGTGGACTTTGCCCTGGGAAGCGCTTAATCATTGGCATATCTAGAATAAAAATTAAGGTAAGACTTTTTTGAGTGAACATATTCAAGTTATTTTTCACGAAAGAACAGACCTCAAAAATTTACATGTTTACGATGAGATCGTGATGCTTCATTCTATATTAGCATGTAAATGTTTATTGTTTATCATGAGACCAAAGACTCCCTACAATAATTCAGATGCTCTAGTAACTATCAACTGAGTTCTGAATTATCTACGTTGAGGGTTATTGTCTAGCTGCAGTGAAATGAGACGATCTGACGAGGAGCTGACTGATCTTTTTTTTTATTAAATAAGGAGAGCAGACGATTAAACGAGCCACCTGATGTTAAGTGGTCCCCGTCGCTCATAGACATCTCACCTCACTGTATTAGAGGGTTTTTGATGCGCTGCTAACCTTGAGGACTAAGATGGATTGCCTCATGTGCCGGAAATTACGCCGGCTCTCTTACCCTTCAAACCGAAACACAGAAATGCAAGCATTTCTGCTTCACAGCCGAAATAGATACGAGGGTGGTACCAACCCAGGCGATCCTACACATCAGGATCTACCACTACAAAAATCAAATGATCAAAGGAAAAAAAAGCACCTTTAGTCACGAATAATATTCCGCAATGTCAGACAATCAATACTATCTTTTTAAGCTTTCATGATTAGTGACAATATTACAGTTAAACAACCCCAAATGTGGTAAGAATCTCGTGTCTAACTATAGATAGTCAACCCTACATAGTTGTTGTGCTAGCACACTCGTATGCTTTACTTTACCTACCTTGGATGAAGAAAAAAATAGTGACCCTTCTACTACCTATATACGTTTTAAAATACTTGTGAGAACGTTATCCAGCTGACAACGTCCATGCTAACCGTCCAGTAGTCAGCTAGTCAGTTCGCGATGTCGGTTTCGCCTTCACCAGGCGGTCGGCGAGGTCAACGAATCTCGGCCCGTCAAACAAATACATCGACGAGAATAACCCGTTACTGCATCGACTTCCAGTGGGTTTCCATTCCACTCGCTATATCGCCTAGACCATTTCTGTCTCCAGTCTGATTAAGTGGTCGGAGCTTCCAGGGTGCTTTTAAGGGTGTTAAATTGAAGCCAGTGTGTACACTTTTATCAAGAATTTTGATTTGTTAGAATCTAAAATGTGACGGCAAAGAATCTCGGTTCTCTCTCTAATAGCTGCTGTACACACTCGGTCTCGGCTTCTCGCCGAGGTTCTCGGGCGAGGGGCTCCGAGGCGAGACCATACCATGTACACACTCGGTTATCATTTGAAGTGTAGACGCTCGCCAAGATGGACGTGTTTGCTGCTCTTTGTCTTTGTGCTATAACCACAATATAAAGACTACCTACAGTAGTTCGTCCCCTTTAATTTTTTCGAAGGGTGGTAATTAATAAAACTTCTATTAAATAGAATTTTAGTCTATTGTAAAACTAAGTTGCCCTCTGAATTACTAACTTACCGACCAACTATGAGCATCTAAAAGATACTCGTACTATCTAAATAAAAACTAATGCCCCCGGCGCGCCCGTCTCCTGTTTATGAGGGATAATCTTGGAAACTGCTGCACGGGTTATCACTTTTTATTGATTACTGATGATGGTCCTTTTACCCATGCGAAGCCAGAGCGGCTCGCTAGTCAAAGATTTGAAAAATGACAAGAAAAGCAATAGCGTAGTATGTTAAAATGTTTATATCATAGCCATTCTTTACTTATTTCCTCTACATTTTTTATTTCCTCAAAATAAAGTCGCTAAATAGTCTTAAACAGCATTTAAATTTTGATCATTTAAAATTCCCGCGAAAACGCTGTTCGCCGTGACAGTTTTGCTGTGACGTAACTATCGATTAAATAAACAAACAAAACAGAACATTCGTTGTGTTGTTTACTCGATATGATACATGTGATGCTGTCAATTATGACGTCACTCACAATTGACAGCATCACATGTACACAGATTAAAAAAGGGCGATTAATTTAAATTATTGAATTAAAATCGTGATTTCATGATCGGAAATTAATATATTTCTGTTTCCCATTACTTGAACTATCATATTTACATATTCTCATAATTTATGTTTATGATGGCAAGTAGCCTAAACCCTCAAACGGCGCAAATATACTAGTCTGGGTGAAACATACATATTTGAGCCGTTTGGGGTTGAAACTTTGGGATCCTGGGGCCCGGGAGCGCACCGCGTCTTCGAGGACCTCGCAAAGCGCCTGGTCGAAGCGTCAAAAGACCCAAGAGCTGGCTCCTTTTTGGCCCAGCGGATCAGCTTAGCTATCTAACGGGGCAACGCAGTCAGTCTCTTGGGTACACTGCCGGATGTGGGGGGCTTAACCCAATTTTTTTTATCTTTTATTAGTTTTTTTTCTTCTTCTTAGACTAATTTTAGTTTTAGCTTTAGTATTATAATAGATTTATCATTGTGTATTTTAGGACTTTAGTTAAATAATAAGTAGCCTATTACTTAAATAATTTTTATCCTTATTTTCAGTCTCTAAACCTCCAGTTCCAGCTCCAGTGCTCTAGCGCAATAACAGAGTGACTTTTGAAAACCCTCTTTAAAATATTGAAATATATAGGCAGCAAAGTCCTTCAAATGCACGACACGGTGTCTACTGTTTGCGTGACATGACTCTCCACTTTAAATAACTAATGTATTTGCTAAAGATATGCTAATGTCTACTGGAAACTTCACGAGTTATTTTGTACAAATAAATTACTCGAATTTCATCAAAGCGAATCCGCTATCAAACTTAATAATAAAAAATCTAAACCTAAGGCCTTATCACACTGGCATTGCGAGTGAGGCGATCCGTCAATTACTTGTAAATCGGGGAAAAATGCTCGCGATTCGCCCCAAATCTATCAGTGTTTTAAGGAACATGTTCCAAAATCGACAGTGTGATAACGTCCTAACGTTTAACCGGTATAACAATCGCAGTTTATCTCACCTCGTCTCAATCGAAGATTAGATAGGTACTTAAATTTTTGCACAGTTTCGCGTGTTATTGGCTACGGACACGGATAACAAACCGTTAGATTACTACTCGGACTTGGAACGTTAAAATTTAAGTAACCGTAATGAAATTAATCAATTCTTGATTTCGAATAGAATGGTGACTTGAAGAAAATAACTAGGGATGTTACGGAGCTTCGACTCCGACTCCGAAAGGTCGGAACTTAGGATTGATTTTACACCTCCGACTCCGACTTCGGTTCCGATAATTTGAATCGGAGGTTATACCGAAGATTTGTGAGCAAACATAGATAGGAAAACCATTATGTATTCCTACACTACTCTCTAAAGGAACATGTTTTACTGCCGCAAACGACATCATAAAAAAAAATTGGCCAGTTCAGCTATAAAAATTAAAAAACGGTTTAAAATTTGAACTTCTTCTGAACATCTCTCTTCTACCTCCACCGACTCCGATTCCGACTCCGATAAATCAAATTTAAAGCCTTCGGTTTCGACTCCGGTTCCGGTAAAACACCTCCGTAACATCCCTAAAAATAACGACTAAAATATTTATACCTAATGAGAAGAAACTATACAAGGTGGAACAAAGAAAATATTGAATGAACTAAAAGTTTCTAACGAGACGGCCAAAAGTCATAATAAAATTAATAAAGAGAATTGTATACCGAAATGCCGAAACTAATGGATATGACGATTCATTAATTTAAAATACTGTCACTTTCTAACTCGAATCGTCTGGAAATGGCGATAATTTCATTAGGCATTATTATTTTTACATTTTTCCGTTACAAATCCTGATCAAAAATGAATCAAAACGTACAATTTGTTAATTTATTTCTATTGACGATTTCATGCTTTCAAAAACTGAGTTCGTAACGAGTATATCAATCTTTCAATTATAGTTTCGATGCATTTACTTCTCGCGTGTAGACACCAGGCAGTGCCACGGTGAAAGGTGGACAGAACAGAGCGATACTTATTACGATTGGATCCACAGTTGCTGTTGCCATTATCGGTGTAGGTACCGGTGCATTGGTCGTATTACTCTTTACCGTGTTTTCTAAGTTTTTCATTCTATCCATTCTCTCTATAAATTGTAGAAAGTTCTAAACGACAATTTAGTTGACACAGATCGTGATACAGTGGCGGATCCGGGCAGTTAGTCCAAAACCTGTAACATCCCTATATGGGGCACCAGGCACGACTCACCCTTGACCATTTTAGTACTATTTTCCGATTACATTAAACAAATTTTTTTCCGGTGCCGCCGCTGTCGTAATTCATCTATCGATTGTTTTGTATTAAATAATATATGAATACTCAATTTTAAACAGCGTTGAATTGTCTTTTTGAGGTCATTGAGTTTATCATTAGAACATAACCCTTAATCATGTTTTACTAATCGGCTCATTCATAGTCAAAGCAATTAATATAGACCGAAAAATATCCAGTTATACAGTTATGAATAGACTGTCTCAATAGACAATTCTCATCTACATTAACTCCAGTTGAAAAAACTTAATGAATGTTTTTGTTTGCTTGTGTACTAATAAGAACAGTCAATTAGGTTTGTTGTGTAACTTAGTAAGTTAAAGTGAAATTATAAAACTGTATCGTAGTTTAATTAATAGGTACCTACACTCGGTTGCATGCGAATCGAGCATGCGTTAGTACTTTCTCTATTTGGTCTATTATTTACTATACCAGATAATGAGCTAAAGACTTTATGTAACATCTAGAATTAAATAATCGTTATTTAAAAGGAGCGTTTCTTATTCGAAAATGACTGTTTGCTTGTTAACGTTGTAAATAATCTAAATGAGATAACTTAGTAGGTAGTAGGTACGAGTAGTTAATTAAGTGTGTTTAGGATCTTATAGAAAATATTAGTAGTGTAAGTGTTACTAGAATGTATAAAATAATAACAATATAATATTTATAATCTTTAAGAAGATAATAATAAGAATATTTTAATAAATGCGGATTTATAACCAACTTAATACATTTATATATATTAGGTACTGCACTACAAATTAAAAATTTATCTAAAATTGTTTTTAATTAATTTCGAAAGCTTCTCTGTAAATGAAAATATGGATGTCTTTCATTCTAGTAAAACACTAAATAGGACCTAACTATAAATTCTTAGAACTGAAATCATGAAAAGAATCTAGGTCTACGACACCGCACTTGTTTACATTTGAAATACTTAAGGAGTACGCATACGAGTTGTTTGACCAGTTGCTTGGCTGGCACACAAAAATGAACGACTGGTCTAAAGTCAACTTGGTGTTCTCGTAACATTAAATCAATAATGTGTAATTTGCCATGACTACCTACATAACGAGCATGAATTTGAAGTCAACTAGGTTCGTCGAATAAGTCCGTCTAAATTAAGTACGATAATAAAGAAACTTTACGAACGTTACGTTCAAATACAATGATATTGTTACTCAATACTGGTAGATCAAATTAGATTCTTCGGAAAGAAAACGTCAAATCGGATGTACGAGTAAACTTCCTAGTATAGGCAAAATTAACGTAAACATAAACATCCTATAAATAAAATAATAACTGAAATTATGACACCACACAAAACTAAACTTGAAAGTTAACCGTTCACGTGACGCGGTCGGTACATAGTTAACCTGTCATTCGATTGATCGATAGTTTCAGAAGCGGAGAGCGTCAACACTTCACTGGCATATGGCACATTTTCGCCAAGAAAATGCGGTATGCGGTTAACCTTAGTGGCAGAAGGGATCCATTGATTTTTCGCGTTGCAAGCTGACGTCACGAGCGCGACAGTCTGGCGGCGCGCGCCGTCTCGCGTCTCACCGGCGACTGGCAAACTGAGCCCAGTCGAGAGGAAATGCCAGTTACCATGCGGTCCCAACTTGCTCCCTGTGCTGTGGCAGCCGCACCGCACTGTTGACCTTCCGCATCGATTTGTGTTTGACGCAGCACAGCTGATTTTCGATGCGAAGAGGATAGCATTATTTAAACTATAGTTTATTAAGTGCCTATCTAAGTGATCGATTCGCATCACAATAAGCCCCGATTCGGTACGCTGCAATCAATCACATGAATTCTGTCCCTCCCATGAGTACATGTAAAGCTTTTACTACCTAGCCTAACATTAACAATATGACAAGATTCTAAGTATGTTCATCATTTTCATGGGCCGACTGTATGGATTCAGACTGTAATATGTGTCAGTTTAGCACCAAAACAAAAGTACCTATTGAACTCAATACTTTTGTATCAAAATGGAAACTAATCTTCCCATAATCTTTCTATTTCAAATAAGTAGATGTTTACTGTTTTAACGTCTTTAAACTACGTTATTAAAAAACTACAATAAATTCTATATAGGTAGGTACCTATCTACCGATCTAAGAGTAGGAGTAGGTACTTGTCTAACTATTAAATTACGTACGAAAAATATTTTTTTAGAATTTCGCAACTTATAATAATATTGTGTAGCTATTGGTTATTTTATCTTTTCGTTATTTAATTTTATGAATATTTTGTTTGCTTATTTACTCACACAGCCTTTTATAAGAATCTAATCAATAGCGGACGAGTGACGCATTGCTGTGAAAAATGTACAGGCGTTTATCATGGGTGTTTAACCATGGCTTAGCGAAGCGCTTTTGAGTAGCGCTTTTCATGAAAAAATGCCTTTTAGAAGGTACAAAATTATTAAGATAAAAACTCCAACGAGTTTTTATCTTAACTTTAAGAACGCTATTTTATCACGAATTGTACTCGTGATCTTTCTACCTATTTCCAACAATTCATCATGATATCTTCGACACTTGCTTGGAATTAGGATGTCAATCACATAGATAAGATAATTCATCTAATATTTTCGATAATAGATCAAAAAATTGTGAGCATTGATTTGCTGTACTTAGCTAGAGAATGAGGGAGATAAACGTATTAAAGTTGTAGTTGCTCGTGAGCGGGACGCAGAATTTCATGAACGCAAGCTTTTTTCCGACAATTCGGCGATTATTTCATAAACGGTGTTTAATATTCAAAATATAATTACCGACGTTTGACAGATTGTTATTTTGCTTCAAATTGCAATACCCAAAATCAAATAAGAACCAAATGAAAATAGTTCTTTTTCGTAAAAACATGCAAAATTACCAATTTTATTTCTATCGAGCGAAATTTATCGAATCGTGTAACGAGCTACCGCCGTACGTGTATAAAAGTCTCAAATATACATTATTTTTTTTTTTTAAATTAGGTTGTCCTTGTATACCAAATTAATGATCTACCTAAGAACAGCGCCTTAATGCTTGCCGTTTATATATATTTATTCATAATTACATATACATACTCTGTTATACCTACCTACCTACTTGTAACATTTAAGACTTAGATAAGTATTACACGTAACGCATTCAGTAGCATAAATTCAATGACAATCCCCTCTTAATGTGAGTCCCCTTTACGAGAGGTATTGTAGATTTAGTTTCGGGGAAGCAGACCCAAGAAAGAACTCTAGTTGTGGAAAGAATGTGCTCGAGGACCATAATTTGGTCAACAGTTCCTGTATTTAAATAAATTAGAAGTGGTTGAATTTTTTTTTATTACTTAATTTTGTTAGGCACAAAAGTTGAACAAAAATGTTTCAATCACTTTTTATAATTTATTTAAATATGCATTACTAAAAACTTAATCATTAAAAAAAACTCCTGTATTTTTAGAAGAAGAAAAACTTATATCTCAAAAAACTTACTCAGCAAGGGGAAGCGGCTGGCAGGGTGTTTCCCAAGCGGGGAGCTTGTAGCGCTGATATCACTCTGAGAGCTGTGGAGGCTGCTCTTGCCGCTGCCATTCGCGGAGCCCAGATCCATGCGCATACGCATGTGGCGGCTGGAAACAACACGTAATTACTTACTTAATCATTTCGTATCATTAGACTGTATCAAACAGCTTTAATCTACATTCTTGGCGAATGGAAAAACCATGAGGTTAAAAGATTAATTATAAGCACAGGAAAGGTCATAGCAAAAGATCTTATATTCATAGGAAAAAGGGAAACATTGAGATATGTAGGTACCAATTTTTTTTTGTCTAGCTACAACTGACAAATAAATGATATTAAGTACTAATACCAAATGGAATTGGAATAACACAACCATATTAAATGTATTCTTCCATTGTAAATGCCTTCCACAAGCTATTACTTGTGGAAATGCTTGTACAAAATGACTTTGTCTGGTCAAACTGGCTCTGAGACAGGTTCCATCATCAATATTACAATAACCGGGCACATGCGATAACATGCATACTTATTAACGCTATATCCCTTGCGGAGTAGACAGAGCGAATGGAGCGCTACGAATATTTGTCTTGGCTCGCCTCTCTTGCTACCTCTACAGTCATTCGTCGTTTCACGCATGCTCGCCATTGGGGTCGTATGCTCTGTATATTAAAATCTACTTAAGAGCACTCTATCAATCTGTTCTTTAAAGGTCAGTCTAAGACGACCACGGCTTTTACTACCACTCACTTTCGCTTCGTATATATGTTTCGTCATTCGTTCGTCATTCATTCTTTCAACGTGCCCGAACCAACGGAGCATGCCTTTTTCATCAAGATGATGCATTCATTCAGACCAGCCATTCTACGTATCTCTTCGTTGCGTATTCGGTTAGCCAGGATTACGAATACATACAATGGCTATAATTTTCCGCTCTATCTAACACTAGTCTCTAGACTGAAACAGAAAACAAAATTCATAAACTAACCTTTTAGGCTTCGTATTGGTAGTCGACTTGGAGCTTAACATCCTAGAGACATTACACGCAGTCTGCGAACGTTGCAACGAAAGCGAACAGTCCACCTTAGACTTAATGTCTTTGAAAGACTTCGTCTTGTAGTCACTCTTCAAGTCTAAAGAATTCTTCTTCATGAAATTTTCACGTCTTTCGGTTTTCTTTACAACTTTTGGACTACTTTGCACATTAGTATCGACATCAGTTTTTCTGTTAGTCAACATGGTCTTCAGCTTACTTGGCACATCACGTTTGGGCATTTTGTACTTTTTCAGTGTAAAACTTCTTTTTTCTTCTTTACTCTTCTCATTAGATCTTAAATCTTTTTCACTGTTCAGAGAATTTCTTTTGCTGATACTCTTTGGTGTTTCATTATCTTCGAATATATTAGATACTTCCAACTTTTGCTCCACTACAGTATCGTTTAAGGGACTAGAATTGGCGTCGAGTTTTCCAGTACTATTGTTCTTTTGACTGCACTCGGAACGTGTAGAGGGAGTAGATCCTTCGGGAGACATGTCATCAATAACATTTAGGAATACTGGCGATGAACGATGATTTTCAAAGTCAGTGTATACCCCACTAGACTCCATACAAGAATCATCATTTCTATTCACGATCAAAGGTGGGTTTCCATTTGCATTATTTCCACCATAGAGAGCCCCATCAATTACCTGAGCCTTTCTATCACCTCTTTGCATGGTATCATCTAATCCATCAGCGTCACTTTCCGTGAAAAAATCAGAATCAGTCATAGGATCTGCTCTTCTGGTTACGGGAACATTTTGCCAATCCATTTCTATTACATCTTCACGATGTTCTATTGAGTGATCTGCACCTCTACTTACTGGTCTGGACATTTCTCCATCACCCTGATAACCATCTAGACTGGTAATACTAGTAATGCTAGTAATAAAACTGTTTGATACTTTAGAGGTTTCCATAGACTTAGGATAATCATGTTTGCTGTCTGAGTAAGTTTGGGAATCATGTAACGTTGAAGCGGAAAACTGGGAGTAAGTACTGATTTCGCCGTTGATGTCAGAATTGTCTAAAGGCAAATCTTCTGGTGATGGCGTCTGCTCTATTCTATTAACAACTAAGCGATTATCATGCTTACAATCCAGTGGTATTTCCAAATTTAGTGTAGTCTCTGCAATAGAACTGGCTGGCTCTAAAATGCTGCTGTGAATAGAAGGCATAAATTCTTCTTCTATTAAACTTGGAAGAAGCTCATCCTTTCCTAGAAGGGTTGCTTCATTGATGTCTTTGCAGTTGTGTGTTATCAAAATATCAGGACTTGGATCGCTGGGATCACAAAGAGCCTGACTTGGAAAATTTATTGGAGATGTTAACAAATTATGGTCCTCGTAACTTATTTCCGGTATTGCAACCGGAGCAACTGAGTTTTTAAAATCATATTTTTTACTATCAGTATCAAATCCGTCGTTATGTATAGTCGATGCTGCCGAATTACTTTCAGTCTTATCAGTTGATGGAGTATCGCCATTATCTGGTGAAATTTTACTTTCATTATTATCACAAAAGATAGGTAATCCCTCTACTGTTGGAGAAAACGTATTGTCCAAATAGCAAATATCATCCATTTGATCTGGCGTTAGGATACCCAAACTGTCATCCAATGAGTTTTCTTCGTTGGTTCTACTTAGAGAATTATCGTTCGGGCTTAAATTCGTTTCAGAAGGACGTGGATGGATATGTGATTTGAGTTGTAAGCATAAATCAGATCTAGAATGAGTATTGAATGTTTTCTTAACTGGACAAATAAAATCATTTTCACAGGAGTATTCAAATTCTCTCATAGGTTTCACATCGAAATTCAGTACATTCGGTAACCTGTCTGCATTCTTATCGAGAGAAGTATTTGACTTTTTAAAGCTTTGAGGATTTACATCTCCAACGACTTGCTTTTCTGATTTCCATAGATTGTCTTCCGTGTTGGATGTGGAAGGGTCGTTTTGAAGATCAAATAATAAGCTGTACGGTCCAGATTCGTCTACGTCTTTTTCGTCAACGAGCTGTTGTGTTATGTCGTTTATAAGCCCTTTGGTCATTTTATCAACAGTACGATTTTGTTTTTTCGTTATTTCGTTTAACTTCTCACGCAAATCTAAAATTCTCGGATTCTGTTCAACAACTTTCTCCAAATTCAGATTCATTTTGGGTATTAACGATGGACAAGTCTTATTTGATGTTTGTTCGTTGATTTTCGTGTCAGTCTCATGTGGCTTTGCCTTTGAATCTGTAGATTCCCTAACTATAGTAGAGTTTATAGATTCTAAGATTTTCATTTTAGTATGGCCACTGGAGTAAACTCCACGAATTTCTGTAGACCGTAGCTTTCCATTTTTATCGATGGGAATCTGAAACGAAAATAAATAGTTGTTAAAACGTGCATTATACGCATATACTAACCGTCAGTTGTACAAAACGTCCTTAAAGTTAAGTCTTCATATGATATCCCTTTTTACGCTATATACGTATAGCTCTCGATAGAGATGACACGAGACTTAATGAAGTCACAAGGACGTTTCTTGCAACTCACGGTATGTATGTATCTAAGTAACTATTCACTATCTAGGTAGATACGAATTTATTACACTGATAATAAATACCTAACTACACGTAGTAAGTATAAAATTATGCAAAACGCGACATGCAGTCGGTTACTGATACTGTTAATTCGTTATACTTCGCTAGTTTAATGTTCGATGCAATTACAGTCACGGTTGCAATAAAATTGACAAGTTCTGTACCTGTTACATATTTGTACTTGTTTCAGTTCCGTTCACAATGTTTCCTACATAATATTTCCGAGGAGGTATGTCTAGCACACGGAAGAACTTTGATTGATTCTATACAAACCGGCAAATACGCACGTAACTACCTAAAGTATTTCTTTGTGAAAGAATTTGTAAATTTACAAAATATTTTGTTACTGTTTCTAATTCAACAAAGAAGCGTAAACATACCTACCTATTTTGACGTCTGGTCGGTGGGTATGAGATGATATACGAATACTTATCGCAGTTTCACCCAACTTTTTATACAATAAATCGAAAAAGTGGAATCCAATCCTGGCACTAACTAATCAAATCACTGTACCAACTTACTTGTCAATTATTTTTTTCTACGGATTTCGCAGCAGCAAGTAAATCCAAAGTAAACTAGTAAATAGTGGTCTGAATTACACAGACAAGTAAGTCACAGCAAAATGTAGCTAACACTGTACACATACGCTTTATACGCCGCCGCGCCGCCAGCTATATGCTCATCACGGTTCACGGGATCGGACGGTCGACAGTCACGGTTGGTGACCACCCGTTGCACTCATAATCATCGTTTGGGCCTAACAAACGGACACTCTATGGTTTATTCCATTTTGTTCACAAATATTAAAAAAATTTAATTGAAATCACATATTTAACATTAAAAAATATATATTTTCAGTGCTACCTATTTAATGTTCACTTTATCGTCTTTAGCACTTACGTATATTTTCCGTCACCCCTGGGTCGAACTAATTAAGTCGTTGAGTGATTTTACAAGTAGGTATTTATATCTAACTGTAGAAAAGTAACTAAATGAAACTTTTGACCAACGTCTACAATAACTATCAGAGCGCAAAGTCACGTACACTCACCAATGGTAAGAATGGTGCACATCAAATGAATCACCGTTTGTTTTGTACGGGCACCGAATCGGCGCAAGAGTTTCTCAGCCTGATTCCTTCGCGAGCTCTGCTCATTTGCGCCCATTAGAACAATCAGCTAGGCTTTATTATACTGGTACGTGTACAACTGTGAGCTTGGATCGAAATAGTGATAAAAAATCAAGAGGGCTTTATAGATAGATACCTACTTCCTAGCAAGGGAGATTTTTGTATTATTTACTCATACTCATACTCATACCATTTATTGCTTTTCATGTGTTACAATTCATTTAGTTTAAAATGTTTTCTATATACTTATTGGCCTTGAAACTTGCATATCGAGATAAGTTACATTGGTAGATAAAAATATAAAGTTTGCTTACTATATTATAACCTACCCACTCTAATTCTACGATCTCGACATTACTTTCGTGATAAATGTATACGACTTGATAGTCGTAATTATGTAAGTAAGTGTAAATGGAAATGGTTCATGTACATTAATACCAATTGAACTTGTATTGGTACTACCGTAACATATACTTACAGCATTAAACCGAGTGTTATAAAACGAGTAACCGTTACTTTTTAACAATTTTTAAATAGATAATTTTGTTTATAAACTGCATTCTCAATCTAGTTTAAAAACTGCGACGGCCGAAGTTAATAAATATAAACATTATGTACTTACATACATTCATTGAATATTTCTTCAATACCCACTTTCGGACTTTGTTTATTAAGTACGAGTATATTATAGTTAGGTATGTACTTACATACCTAACTATAATAGCTACAATTTTGCTTATCTTCTCTGTCTAGGTTAAGCAATACTTACTTCTTATCATTTAACTGTTTGACAACGTTGACGCCCTGTAGATTAGATTGGTATCTACATTCTATATACCTACGATATGATATTACTAAAATTTTAATGCTAAAATATTTCTTCTTAGTCGTATTCCTCATAGCTGAGGGTCGTGATCATTCTAAGGAATTAATCACATAGAACGACTCTCTTGGCAGAATAAGTGGTTTGCCATTTCCTTCCCTATTTCACACACTGGTTATCTCAGTGTGCAGGTTTCCTCACGATGTTTTCCTTCACCGTCAGAGCAGTCGGTAAATGTACGTAAGTCTTTCGAAAAAATCGAAAACTCATTGGTACATGGCATTGCATGGTTTCGAACCCGGACTTCCCGCATAGGAGTCCGACGTCCTAGCCACGACGCCACCGTCGCTCTAAATTTTCTCTCTCTTGACGCTCTTAATTTATTTCATATTCAACCTTAAAAATATTACATACATTGCTGGGGCACGCCTTATAAGTAAACTTATACTTGTGTTAGGAGGCTCATCCTCCAAATATTAAATACAGTAAAAGTTTCAGTTTTTATTATATGAAAAAGATAATGTAACATGTAAAATTGTATTGATAAAATTCGTTGTATAAAACCCAATATTGAACTAACCTAAAAGTTGTTACAAAAACCTAATGTGTTAAAGAATGCCGGGTGATATTGAATTTGAATGAGCATGAATTTATACTAAGAATTTGTAACAGTTTAAAATCGAATAAAATATCTCTAAAATTAAAAATTTAAGAAACCCCCGACATACCATTGTTAAGATCTCTTTACTTTTCACGGTGATCATCAGGTCCTTAAAGTTCCAGATGTGGGAAGGGCTCAAATTCTAACCACGTAACTGTTATAGTTCCAAATATCCTGGAGTACTCTGGAGTCTCTGATGTTAGATGTAACATCAGAGATACTCCAGGATCTTGGTAACCCCTGATCGTATTTTTATCAGACATAAATACCGTTCTGATTTTTGATTGCCTGTAGCTATTTTATTTTTCGACGAATTTTAATTCTGTTTTCACATTTGACTATCAATTTTTGACTATTTCTTAATTTTTAAGAAATGTATTTAATATTTGATACTTGGAAACTACCCTATTCATTCAAATCAAAAACGAAAGCTCAACTAGAGCATACATAACTAATTACAAGTAATCAACGGAATAGGTACTGGTAGATACAATTCTGTTTATTCTAGTTAGGTACATACGAATAGTATATACGGTAGGATATACTCGTACATATAAACGAATAATTTCATTAGAACTCAAATCAATGATATTCAAGTTTTACGATAAGATATTCATAAAACTACTACTACGAATATATGCAAGAAATCCTTAGACAATCCTTAACCTTGGTCTAGGCTTAAGGTTACGTTGGCTGAACCAAACTGGCTGCCAATATCTTGCTCGATAATGATCTGTAGTGAAGTCGTGAAGTGAATTGAACTTTTTATGATTAAAATATAATTTTGCTACAGAATGAGGTCCTTAAAAATTTTCTTGATAAAAGACATTCGATTATGCCTGAAGATGTGTAAAAGAATCCGATCGTAATTAATAATATTCAATAAAAATACCGTGAAACAATATATTATTTAAGTCTAATCGTGTACCTACTACAAGTTTCACCAAGTACCAACAACCGTAAGTATTAACCATTTAAAAGACATTCGAAATCCTTATTTTTTCTATAAGTACTTAAACCGTTTAATGACAATTCACATTTTGAGTTTCAGATAGGGTAATGTATTACGAATACGAACCCTTGAAGTGTTTTTATATTATCGTGTAATTATACGAATTGTGAGCAATTGGTGCAATTGCTCAGTTTGTACAAAACAACAATCGTTCTTGTCACGTCAATCATTTTCTAAATCATTCGTTGGTATACTGGAATTTTTAATTCCAGTAGTTTGTACTTTTCCTGTTATTGTGTACCTACAATAAAGAGTCCCTATCTATCAACTATAAGAAGTATAGCCAACTTGCATACTTTTAAGAAAAAGTATAAAACAATAATTTTACAGTCACAGTATAGTGATTTTAGAAATCATTTCAACAATGGCGACAGAATTTTGAGGTCCATTCAGTCCTAACTCACTGTTTTTGTTTGTTTATGACTGAATCCCAAATTTTTGATACTGGTCGAGTATCGGAAAATAATTGTGTGTGACGTGTAAGTAGATGAGCCAACACTACAGACGAACCGAACGACATTGTTGCTCTGTATAGCTATAAGTTGGAAAGGGTCACGTTGAAAACCAGCGTCGCTAGATGTATAGGTATCTATGCATCTGGCGACACTCAGCTGAACTTGGCCCTTTTAATAGATCATATCATATGATCATATCACTTGTCAAAATGTAAAATATGGTCAATTAATAATCAGACTCATTTTGTGATATTTTGTACAGATTTTTATAATTATGGTCTATTAATAAAGGTTTTTCTATTCTATTCTATCTATCTAAAACTTCATTACACTCGTACCTACACCCTAGTAGGTAAGTATAATTAGTTTTGGTTATCTTTCTTAGATGACCAGAGGTTATACAAATAGAAATGTATGTAGTCAAAATCTTATCTAACTCAAGTATGTATTTAATCTGTTATTTACATTGTTGTGTAACAGAAGATCACTGCAAATAGTACCTAGTGGAATAATATTATGTACTGTTTTGCAGATAGATAACAAAAAATAGATGAATAATTAACAGCGACTTAGTCTACTTTTAGCCTTGTTTTCATGATACTGGATTACCACTCGTATATAAATACACCCCTTTGTCGTGACCTTATGATAAAAAGGGTCCACAACACCTAATCCAATTTAAATTAAAACATCCACAAAAATATTTTAAAATCTTATAAAATTGACGAAAACTCCAAAATGCCTCCAAATCCAGCAATTCGTTTCAAATTTTTCCATGCCTCGCGCGCCTGCGCGAAATTTCAATTCTGACGCGGAATCCTTATTCGACTTCTGATTGGTCGAAAAACGGGCCCATTGATTAAATGGAAACGGGGCGCGGAAAATTCAAATAATAGAATGAAAGAACAAATGATTTGTTTTCATTTGTATGTGTTTATAAGTTATAATACATGGAATTATTAAAAGAAACGAGGCAAAGGTATTTGAATTTTCATACAGAATAAAATGGACTGTAATTAAAAGGTGCGTTTTGAATATATTGCAACGTTACACTAGTATCATGAAAAAACACACTTGATTTGAAAAAAAATCTCAAAACATGTTATGTAAAATTAAGTACTTAGGTATGTGGTTTCTTCTATTCGCGTAATGAAGGTCATTTATTATGGTTTTTCAATAACTCTTCATGAATATTAAAACTATTGTTTGTGACTAAAGAAAAATATGTGCTGTAATTATTTAGGCAATTGTTATTATGATTTCAAGGCCTAGTTGCGTACTAGTACCGTGGTGACGTATGATTAAAGACCTCCACCAATCAATTATTGGTAGGTACTTACCTAATACCTATTCAGTGTGTCGTGTCTAGAACAACGCTCGAAGTACATGTAATTATAACTAACTAGTGCTGTGCTGGATTTCTAGCTCTAACTGAGACCTAATGCAATGACCTAAAGCTTAGACCCGCCCAGGGGCGCTACTTCTGGACGGATCTAGGGGGTGGGTTCGATTCCTATCTCTCGCTCGGGAAACCTGGGTGGTTTTATTGAACTCCGAACTTACAGCAGGTATTCCTACTTATTGTCTAGACCGCACTTTTCACTAGCTTTTCATACGCGCACCGATAGTTTTGAAGTGTCCAAGGCCGCACAAGAATCGCAACGCAAGTATGTACCACCAGCATCCGTACCAGAGTACCACCAGCACGGGTACTTCCAAGAGCCGCACAAGGATCGCAGCGTGAGTACCTCCAGAAGGGCACGGCCAGAAGCCGCACGAGGATTACGAGCAACTGTGCGAGATCGCAGCGCGAGTACCTCCAGATCGGGCACCGCCAAAAGCCGCGCGAGGATCACGGCACGAATACCACCACGGGAGCCACCACTCGTCTCAAACTCCAAGTCTTAACTCTCCTTACGGAGTCAGCGGATGGAACACACCATGTCCCAGTGTGCCATTGCTCTTTTAGACGTTTCTTAATGAACAAATTACGAAATGGGACTAGAAATATTTTCTTTCAATTCTGAGGCATCGTTACGTCGTACGAGTACCTACATAATAATTGATAACGATTTAATATCACTGTAAAGCGACAGGTGCACATTCCTAATCTAATTGCATCAATGTTGTGACATTTTGATTGTAAGATTTTTTGTTTCTTATGCAAACAGGCGAAATGGTAAATTGTCACCGTCAACCATAACATCCCACCTTACTAAAATATAGCATAATGGTTTTCGATGTGCTGCTAACCTTGAGAACTTAGATGAAGTGCCTCATTTTAGAGTACGCTCATGTTCCGTTAATTACTCTGGCTCCCTTCAAATGGAACCCAAAAATCATGTATTGCTGCTTAACAGCAGAAAATAAGAAAAAGGGATTATACGTCTCGAGGATCATGCACAAATGGTGTACCTTCAAAATGTGTACTAATTTAACTTTAAAAATATTTGAATGCAACCTTGTGTGACTAAGGGCACCAACGTATTTATTTATAATCTAGACACAAATACAGAGGTACATATATGTAGGCTGTGATGTTTATTTTGATGACCTTATGCTACGAACGATGACCTAATAACAACGGATGATGTTAATCCGTCTAATTCAATCTTCAGATCTGCCCAGAGCAAACAATACGGACCGGCTATTATGTGTTAACCATTTCATACATTAGATTATGTATGAGCTTGTCAACGAAATGACCTCCAGATAAACTACGGTAATATGAAGCGCAAAAAAGATTCACGATTCCACTAAATAATTATTTACAGTTATATTAATTTAGTTTTCAATTATATTTGTTATTATTATGTAGATTTCCCTGTGTTAATCATAAGTACCTTACATACAAAAGACCTAAATCATAGTTTTTTTTAAATGAACGTAAGTACTTCGCTTTCATTAATCTTTAACTATCTATGATACCGAACCTAACCCTATATTTTAATAAATTATAAAACATAACAAGTCAACTCTACACTCAAGTTCAACTTAGGATAAGATTGAAAGCTAAGGTCAGATAAGTTTAGCACATAAAGGTCTTCACTTCCTAGCGGGAAGGAAGACAACAGATTAGAAATCTAAGCACCAAAGCACTCTGTTATCGTGAGAAAATTCAATTACTTATTATTTGCAAAAAAAGAAACTAATTTATCTCCCCGTTATATGACATAGCACATATTTTAGTTTGAGACCGTGCGAATTTGACGATGCCACAATAGGATTCCCGAGAGCATAAAAAGGTACAATGCCAGTAATTAATCTAGATTTTTATTACGTACACTTATCTACTTGTCACGGGCCTAGGTATTTAATATGTGTGGTCAGCAAAATACTCAAGTAAATAACTATGTACTGACTTATAGTTATCCCTTATAAGCAATTTCAGAGCCAAACTAAAACAATCTACTTTACCTTTTTATACAAGTTGTATAACTCATAAGTTTGTTACTGAATAACTTAGTCAAGCAATTTTTGAAAAGCATATTAAGTTTTGTGTCCTCATAAACAAACTATAATGCAGTTTATCTTATCTTATGATAGGGGGCCGGGAATAACCCAGCGGCACTTCGACCCTTGAGGATCTTTTGTGCCTACCCCATTTTACACACTCGTCATTCTCAATGTGCAGGTTTCCTCATGATGTTTTCCTTCACCGTTAGAGAAGTCGGTAAATGTATATAAGTCTTCGAAAAATACGAATATTGGCATATTTAAGTAAAAGTTATTGTATTTACTTTCAAATAAAATAAAATAAAAAATAAAAGTCGGTCAATGATCGGTGCAGCAAAGTGTATGGGATCCAAAATTGCTAATATAGATCGCCTTTCGAGTCGCCTTGTAAGAACTCAGTACTTACGGGTAATTTGTTACGGACTGTTCAGATTATCAAATAATTTATTTGTAAATATTTTTATTTGTAAAATAGTACATACTTCCCTATCGTCACTAAAATATCTTTTGTGGAACACGAAACTTACGCATCTATGATATGATATGGTACGTAAGTACCTAATAAGTAAACAACCAAACTTCACGTGTGCAAAGATAAATAGAAAGTGATTACATCGGTCAACGTGTCAAGCATTTACCACATTATCTGGTTTGCGATAACTCAACACTGGGCAAAGTGGGTGTGAGGACTGCGACGTTACGAAATTTAGAAAATTAGTCTCTTCGTTTAGAATTAGGAAGCATGTAATGTAGTAAGTAGGTATATTTATTTGTAATAAATACTACTGTCTGTATTTATTCAGTGATTTCGCGAAATTTTACAACTACGAGTAAATAAATAAAATGGGACATGACTTTAGAAAATGTTAACGCTAGTTTCTACAACTTAGTACTTAACAAAATTGAAAATAATTGAAGATCGCAAGAATACAGCGTGTCTAGTGAAATATTGAATGGTCGACTTATCAGTTCTGAGTAGTGATTCTCTCTTCCAAGTGTACGTAGAATGAAGGAAACAAGCCGCCGCACAACATAAGTTTTACTACTACTTATTTTAATTTTATAATACCAGCATATGTGAGTAGCATCTCACCAGACCGGTTCGTTAATTAATTTATACCATTTATATCAAACGTGCGTGACTCTACAATCTGACATCAACCGCAAGAAGATATAGAGGTATGGGCCATTACACTTGACTAAATTCAGTACATAAGATTCAGTCGGCGATTTAGATATAGGTTTCTGTTTATATGCTGTAAATTGCAGACTAACCGTACTGAATCCTAATACACTTGATGATTTGACTGAATCAGTCGAATAACTCATTCAGTTAGACTGAATTCAGTCAAGTGTAATAAGCTCTGTATATAGTGATACAGGAAACTATACCTACATCATCCAACATAAGTAACAATTCAAGAAACTTTTTCGATTCTTTTTCGCATATCACTTTTTAAATAACCGGGTAGTTCCAAGCATGGAACCAGCTATCCGATGAGGTGTCTGCCCTTTCAATCAACTCATTTAAAAATCGGTAATAGGCAAATAGATAAATCTAATTAAATTATACTGTGAACTTATAATTTAATTAGATCAAACTCCAACTCTAAGCATTCATGTTGTCTGTAAATACATAATAATAATAATAATAAAATGATCTATTGACTGTAATAATGAAGTGATAGATAACGATAAAGTAAGATTCAGGCGATGCAATATTTCTTTAAGCGTTTCTTTTTAACCCAACCATCTTAGTTTCAAGAAAATATTTTTCAACAAGGGGCACGTTGTTTATTTTTCCAAAGATTATTATAATAATAACCGTCGAGAATACTAGACTCAGTATTTTTAGCGCAACTGAACCGGGTCACGATAGTTAGGAAACATGCTTGGAAAATTTGGCATGGGCAGTAGAATAATTACATAATGTATTTTCGTAAATATTTTATTTCTATTTACTTTTTAACTACTTGACTATTTATAAGTAGGTAAGTAATTTAATTTAAATTCCAGATAAATTCATTCTCGTTAACAATTATTTATTGATAACCTTATTTTATTCATTCATAAGAATTAATATTATACTCTTACGTTGTAGTGCGACATGTTAGTAAAGAAGTTTTAACAAATAGGTATTTACTTGTAGTGCCAGTTAAGTCTCATAAAACATCATTAAAATGTTATATTTACCTAGTTTATGAAAAAATATTGTCACTAAATATATATTTTTTAATTCTGACGTCACGAGACGACAACTTGGACCACGCACTGTTATCGACGGAGTTTTGACGAGCTGTCATGGCGTGTTGGAGGCTTCACTATAGTATGTATTTTCATTCAATGTACCTAACATTATATTGAAATATTCGTAGGTATCTACCTTGTAAAACAAATCTCACTCTGTTATACCGTGTTCAAAATAAGAAGAAGAATAAGAATAGTTTATTTGTGCGGTAAGATTACAGTGGAGTAGGAACTTAAGCATATGTTACATTAAACTTAATAAAATTAGTGAGCAACCAGTTATCTTACTATAGGCGCTGACCTCCGAACTAGGAAGTTCCTGTATCTCGGAGGACAGATCTCTTCTTTGACCAGTGCAAATGAACATGTAACAGAACTAAAAGTGCAAAATTTGGAAGAAAGAAAAATAAGAACAATAATAAAGGTTAATAAAAGGGGTGGTGTGTGTGTGTGTGTGTGTTTCAACAAACATACAAATATGTATTTCAATTATTCAATTTGATGTTTTAAATCGTGATCTGGTTAATATGAGCTGTGAACTCGAACCCCATCTCTTCCGCCAATCGATCGTCGTGGCAGGTTTGTTTCCTTCCATCAAAAAAATAGAAAAGGTCATTGCGTTTCTCCAAGGCTATAGCAGTCGTCGAACAGGAACTCGGCTCGTAAACTCATTATACATTTTATTTATAAACGATCAGAGTTAAGATAACATTGTGTTTACTGCACATCGCAAAAACCAGAATTATCAAGGAAAAGGCTTTATCTTTGCTAATACATAAATTGTGTTGTAAAATATAAGCTTTAGATAAGGCCTGAAATCTTTTGTTTTAGGTAAGTATGTCTGTTCTCACGGAAAAATGCGGGAAATCTAATGGAAACCGGCAAGAAAATTGTTTAATCAAAAACCATTGTGAATCTGTTTGTTTGCGACATAAGATTGAACTAATTTTGGAAAAATAATTAAGTAGGTAGGTATTTTCCTTGTAAATTAAACCCACATCTTCATCACTTATGTAGGGTAAACCATATAGTGATTGCCAGCTTAAGGAACAACCACAACAACCTCCAGGTGCCTATTAAATTATTATTTTCTAATAAGTCTGAAAAAAAATATTCAAGTACCTACAGTGATTTCCTTTACTTGCCAGTGGGAAATTAACAGCTATCGCTCAGCTCAGATTCGTCTCTCACGTCCGTCATCCCCGAGGGGGTAGCCAGAGGAACCACCTACATCATAGGTAGTTCCCACTTTTCGCCGTTACATTTGGTGAACAAACGTGATGGTGGCGAGCCTATCGCCGAGGTGTAGAATAGTCTCCACTAACACCCTTAGACATCTCGTAAAACACCCACGGGAAGAGTTGGGGTGGTGCTATTCTATATGGCCGGCACAACACGACACTTGAGAAACATGAGTTTAATAAAAGAGTTCAAGCAAATACTAAATGCGAGGCAGTTTTTCTCGCGTGGCCAAAAGCTGTCAGCTTACAATCATAGTCATGTTTCCCCTATATCTAATAGATATGCAAACGGTATGTAATATAGTAATATCAAATCACACCGGTTTACAAATTCATGTTTTTTAATAGTTTTAAATTTAAAATCCAAGGCTTCTTGTTTGCGTGTTCGAATAGTTCCAAAACTCGCTTGCAATTACAACACTTACTTTGTATCGGTTACCCCGAAAACGTTTCGTGAGTGCAATCGATAACGAATTATTCTGGTGCAATGGAAAAAAATAATTTAGATGCAGTTACACCGACAAGGTTTTTTAGGTAAAACTTTCTACTTTGGATTGTAGTGTCGGTACAGAACCAATAGGTAGTAATAAGTAAGTAATTCAGAATAAACGAAACATAATATTTTATATTGAGCCCCAGATTTTAACAGAAAATATTATAGACTTACCTAAATGTTAACGACCCCTGATATATATACGTACCTACGTAACCTAATTAAATATAAATATATACACTGGGATCGTATTATCAAATACGATAAACAAGTAGGTAGATAGATAAGTTTTTACCTAAGAGGTACAATGACATTCAAGTAGCAGGTACCTGAGTAGTAATTTTCATTTCTATTGTCTATTCTTTCCTTTCAAGCTCTAGTGTAGTTTCTTCCTACAAAAGTATTTGGTTTTTCTACTCCCATTTGATAATTTGTTCAATATGAAAACCACAATCGGCAACAGCCACTACTTCATTCCTAAGAGTCGTTAAGTAATGAACGTCGCCGTGTATAATATTCATTAACGCACCGGTGAACCTACATTACGATAGGTCAACTCAATTAACTACAAAGTAAATTTATTTAGTTTCATGAAAGATACAAAATAAGTAAGTAATTACCAGCGAAATATATGTCGCTGGTAATTAACTAGTTACTAGAAAAAATATTGTCACTAAATAATGTTTTTTTAATGCCGACGTCACGAGACTACAACTTGGACCACGCACTGTTATCGACGGAGTTTTGACGAGCCGTCATGGCGAGTTGGACGCTTCACAATAGTTTGTATTTTCAATTATTTAGGTATTTCATGGTCGTAGAAAAGTATTGTATGCAACTGCAAATTAGTCATTGTAAAACTCGTTTTTTTTTCTATTCAAAACTCATTTTACAATGGCGTTTACAGTTTTACGTGTAAGTTGTAACTGACACGTAAAATTGTAAACGCCTTAAAAATTGTAAAAATTGTATTTCATACTAATCCCCTTCAAATCATAATATAGACATGATCTAGTGCCTCTCTTACCCAGCACCATTTCCTGAATCAAATTACAGATTTTTTATTAACATACCACTGCTGTTTTACTGACATTGTCAACGATTCAAATTAAATTGTCACGCTCAAACATATTAATATGCTAGATTGTGTTAGAGCACAGTATAAAGACTGCCTATAAATTGTGGTTAGATTAGACTAAGAGTGACGGACGTAACATTTAGCGAAGTGACACCCCTACCCTTGAGCAGAATCGGTGCCTAACCTGTGATGCCTACATTATATAGGTCTGTAGTGTACAGAATACACTGTAGTATGTTGTGAATTACGTGAAATTCCTACCTACCTACCCAAAACGACACGAAAAATCTGTTATAGGTACCTACTTTAGATAATGGTTGACTGTACATATCTATTCGAACAAATTGTCGATCTAGCGAGCCGATAAATCTGACATACCTACTCGTAGGTACTTATAACTAATAAGATTTAGACACGACCGACTACATTCTACAATAGAATATCCTTATACGTACGCGTACATAATATAGCCTATATGTCATGCGTATGTAACACAGGTATATAAGTAAACCATAGTAGATAGGTACGTCATGTTTCCATGAACCATTGGACGAAAAAGTCCTTGGCGGTTAGATGTCAAGCATTATGCTGCTGGTGTGATGTTGCCCAACCTTAGTTTTAATTTACAACGTTTGCTTGGTCTTAACCTTACAATAGGATAATTAAGGGATCTAATTAACAGGTACCTATCTTATCTTATGATAGGGGGCCGGGAATAACCCAGCGGCACTTCGACCCTTGAGGATATTTTGTGCCAACCCCATTTTACACACTGGTCATCTCAGTTTGCAGGTTTCCTCACGTACGTAAGTCTTCGAAAAATACGAAAAATTCATTGGTACATGGCACTGCACGGTTTCGAACCCGGATCTCCCGCATGGGAGTCCGGTGTCCTAGCCACTGTGCCACCGACGCTCAACCGGTACCAAAATGTTAGTATTTATGTGCCCTTTGTAACAGACCTAATACCTGAAAATTAATTATTTTCTCATAGTTTTCTCTACAGATTAATTGAAACGTTTTGAGATTCATAATTACTTATTGCAAAACAAAAACATAACACAAAAATAAATAAATACCTAGGTAGGTAGGTCAAGTGGGGTAATTACAATAGCGGGTTAAAAGTAATTATGTGTGTTGTTGACTTTGTCTTTGAGAAAACTAGTGCTGCCATGTCTGATATGTTTTATGTACTCTTTGAACAACGAAGAAACCACTTATCAAAGCTGTTTTACCGACGAACCAAAGAATGACAAAAGAAAGACAGAAAAAGTAAATTTGGGTATTTTTGCTCCTTTTAACCGGGCTAATGTAATTATAGTACGTCAAGGTACTTGGTTTCGGATTTCATCAAGTTGACGTAGTGATTTTATTATAATGTAATTACTTGGAACAATAGTCTAATATGCTTTTCTTCATCCATGTAATAATAATCACATTAAACTGTTACCTACTTATTTTTTGTTTACAATCCTCAAAAAATGATTGAATATAACCATAAACCCATGTTTAGCGCCTTTAAGTTTTTACATTTTTACAGTTTTTACAGTTTTTACATTTTAAGTTGCAATGAGCATTTATTAATTATGTAAATAAATGTAGGTGTATTTTTAGTCTGTTGAAGTTAACTACAAAATCATGTGTATTCTATAACTTTAAGTTAGTTAGGCATTTGTTTTATAGGCTTGCTAAAAAGAATTTTTGTACTTAAAACAAAACAAGCAACCTTAAACTGTTACCTACTTATTTTTTTGTAGACAATCCTCAAAAAATTATTTAAACATGTCAGGATTGTTACGTATTATGAAAGAAGAGAAGTTTTAAAATACTGTTTAATAATAATTTCCAGTAAACATACCTACTCGTACATCAGAAAAATAATGTAAATGTTTAGGTAAAAAGGTGGCTGTGTACATTTCACTACCAGGCATAGTAGGTATAGTATATAAGTAGTTATGTTTAGATGGATTGATTGTATAACGTAGGTAGCTCTGAGCAAAAAAAGCCAGAAGAGTCAATCACCCGTGGCGGATTTTTTGTGAGGACGTAGATGGCGACCGAAGTTTACTTTATAGTTATTAGTCAAAATCCGCATTTGGATTCTGCGGTCATAAAGTTTGAAGGTTCCTAACTTAAGGGTGACAATTATATTGGTGGACTCTGTATAGTTCTTCAGATTATTGAGTACCTACCTACTAATCTAATTGGATGAAGAAAACATTTGTGCGGGCGCGGCAAGTTCCATTCCTCCATGGTTTAAAGTAGTTTAAACAATGAATTACTTGGTAAGTCGCCATTATAAAATGTAACCGTTCAAAAAAATGAAAATTAAGAAATTAATCTGTATATCTAACAAGCATATCATACCTAATTATTAGGTTTTTAGTGAGCTTGCGGGTAGCTCACAAAATCTTAATATTGAGTGGTTATTAAACAAGAGTTGAAGCATTAGCGATAGCATAGGGTACCTATGTTAAAAATCATGAAAATTATAGGTAGGTTGAAATAAGTAGTTCAATGGCACCGGGAATGGTATAATTGTGCGTGAAGCCTGGGTGACGCAAGCTTGCCGGTCTGTTTGTCTGTCTGTAGCTTCGTAATCCACCGGTGCAGTTGATTTGCTTTACAGGGTGGCCCAAAATAACGTTGACAACTAATTTTACAAATAACTCTAATAACTATAAAGATACATGAAATTAAGTTATAAGTAACAAAAATACAACTATTTTTGTTCAATAATATTTATTTGTCTTCCAAATACCCTCCTTTAGCGTTGATACAAAGCGTCAAACGTTTAGTAAATTTATCAACAATTTTGAGCATCTCCTTCACTGGTATTTTGCCCCATGCCTTCATTCAGGGCAGACGTCAGAGAGTTCAAATTTCCGTGACGCGTTGCGCAAGCCCTCGCCTCTAAGATAGACCAAATACTGTAATCCATTGGATTCAGATCAGGTGAGTATGGTGGCCAGTCTTGCGAGCTAATGGAACCTGAGCATTTCTCTTTGCACCACCGTTGAACACTTACGGCCCTGTGAGATGAATCTTGTTGGAATATCCATGCTTGGTTTCCAAAATGCTGTTGGCTCCAAGGAAGAAGAACAGCCTCAGGAACTCTCATACAACGCTATAATAGCTATACGCATTAAAGACATTGCAAAAAATTCTAATTAATCGACTTAGTAACTGAGAATAAATATTAAAATGACGCCAAGATAAGCGAAATCAATAATAGAAAACAAATGAAATCACAAAACTTTTCATTTTAGAAATTTCTACTTTTTAATTTTGTCAACGTTATTTTGGGCCACGGTGTATTTATGTGCGCTTTTTGCACTTTGTCTTGTGGCGCTATTAATATGAGGCACCATCACCCCAGCGTGAGGGGTGATAGGGTGACTAATGTTTTATGCGCAATTCGCTGCTCTTTTTTTGTTTCAATACCAACCTATTGGTCGACCAATATGTAATATGTAAGTGGGTATTTAGGATCCTAATCCTTTTCCTCTCCAAATCCTTATCCCCTTCTAATAATGTATCAGGTGTACTTGTATTACGTCCTAGTCCTACTGTCGTAATAACGACTCAGTACTTAGCTATAGGGATGAATATAACGTGTAGTTAAACCTATGCTGAAGTGAACAATTTTTAATCACTCTTTTATCGTACCTAGTTAAAACAAACTGCGTTTTATCTTTTCTTCGTTTTAGGTAAACTAAATATTCCGTAACGTCCTTGGCAGTGATTTTAAACAACTACCTGCAATCGCATTTGTTAGTGGCCTAACACAAGCCAACACCAACACTCACCTTCGACATTGTCCCGTGCCGTAGTATTGAACACTTATTTCACACCACTATTCCATTGTAGTACGTGGTCTTCCAGACTCCTTCGGTTTAGGAAACTTGTGATTTTGTTGAGTTAGTATTAATCGCGGTTTGTCGCGTCGAGTATCGGTCGCGCGCCGTTCACAGTGAGGGTCCGATCAATACTGTAGCCGGTTCGGTCATCGTCATCGTCGTTCGTTCGCTGCCGGTGGATAAGGTAAAAAATACGATGCTCGCTCGTGTACGCGTGCGCGCGCAACTGTTGTTGACTGACAGGGCGCATGTGTATCGGATATTACTGCACAGCCTAGATGAGTATAAAATGTGTTTACATTACAATATACGACTAGGTGAAACCAAACCAGCTTACTGTGCTAACTCTCTAGGCTAGGCTACGTGACGAAACTTCGCACGCCGTATGTCGTATTTATAGACAATAATTATACTCGTTGGTAGGTATAGTGTCTTTCTTCGAGATGTTGCCTATAGGTGCTCTAAACGCCACTGAAGTGTAGATTAAGGAAATAAATAAATAAATGATTGATTGATTAGGTACCTACTTAGATAATTGATTATGTTATGACTATAACTTTTTGGAGGGACGCCTGCCGGGTCACCAGGCGATCAGTCCGCCCCATCTCTAGCCAGCTTGTCTACTTTCTCGTTTCCTTCAGTACCTTGGTGCCCATGTCTATTATCGTCTTCATTTTACTTGTAAACCCAAGGGTTGCCTTGCAATCTGCAACTAGTGCTGAAAAGGACCCTATAGAGCAGCTTGACTGTCGGTATATTTAACAACTGTTCTGGGTGTTTCATTTTCCAATCGCACCATATCCGCGCACTCCCTGATGGCATACACCTCAGCCTTGCCTAGTTAATTAAGGAAACTTAAACAGTAGGTAGCCAAGGTGGTCGCATCGAAGACCTGGATGCGACTAGCAAAAGACCGAAAAAGGTTGCAGAAAAGAGGTGAGGCCTATCTATACCCAGCAGTGGGATCATATGGACTGAAGATGATGATGACTGAAATTAAACACAGTTACAGAGATTATTAACACTTTTTGAAATTTCAGTATTGAGCAAATATCATACTTACTCGAACTGAAGGTTAAACAAAACATAAAAATGATAGTCCAAAAAAAAGCTCATGAGCTGCTATAAAATAGGTGGCTTTTAAAAAATTAACTGCTGGTATTCTATAAACTGTGGCCCATTGAAAGAAAGATAGAGTCACGGTGGTAGGTAGATATTTACCGAGAACCGCGCGCGGCCAATCGAGGCCATCGAGGACGAGCTGTAATGATGGCATTATTACATGCAGCAGATCACAATGTCACACGGATGAGATCCGTATTCGATATGCGATTCACGTGTTCCACGACCGACATGTATCTAGTTTTATTGTGCTAATGATCGTGATTAGATTAACGATCTCATTTGTAATCATGGTCATAAATAAATAAACAAGACCTTGCACAATTCTGAAAGCTAATGTAATGAACTTATTGCTGCAGTGAGTGCACCCGGGTTCGATACTCGTGTACAGTCAGTCACTCCAGTCAATGGAACCTTCACTTTGTAAGCTGATTCGGTCAGGTCAGGCGGGGCGGATACCTATTTATTGCTGGCTGGGCTGGCAGAAATGCTGCACAATTTGTGCAGAATATATCCGAATGTGATCCAAACATTACACAGAACGGATATTCCTGTGTGATCAGTTTCAATTAATTACTACTATTTTAGTAGAAACATTTTCCGTACGAGAAAATTCGTTACCCTTTAAACGGAGCACTAACCTATCCAGTCAGAATTACTATAGTCTATTTTTTCATTAGCTGCAAAACTATAATTATTTTAATAAAAATTTCATCAATAAAATGGTTTGACTGTGTCAGTCTTGGTAGGGAGCTACTTGTCTTGGCTTTTAGATTACGCTCGGGTCATATTCCGTTAAATAAGTTTTTGCATTTGGTGGGAAGAGCTGCATCACCGTTTTGTACCAACTGCAACACAATAGAAGACCTCACTCACCTCCTAATGGAGTGACCTGGGGAAATTTGAGAGGAAAAAATTTGGCCTCAATAGGCTACAAAATGGGAGGCTCAATATTATTTTAAGTCAGCCCTTATCTGATAATATGAAACACTTACTGTTGTTTGCTAAATTAGCTCTCAAAGTGAGGGCTGACTTTAATAATACTTGAGCTTCCCTTTCCCTTTTCTTAGTGACCCTAACGAGGCTGACATGGTCACCTTGTCGTGTACCAAAGCCTCTAAATTGAGATATAAAAAATAAAAAAATAAAAATAAAAAAAAAATGTGTTTCCTCGATATTGTCTTCAAATACAGTTCTATTCGTGACGGGTATCTACCGCTAATGAAAAAATGAACTTTAGTTACAATCAAGAAGACAAGTAATAAAGCTTAAGTCCGCTCTACACTTGCGCCCAAACCGCGCCGCGACAGCTGCGAAACAAGAGTGTCGCGGCTTCACGTTCACGTTTCGTGGCGTTCCCCGTCCGGTGTTGGTTTTGTTGTCACGCGACAAAATAGTCACGGAGCGCGAAAGCGAACCCATCCACTCGGGTATTTTCGCAGTAGAATGCGAGACACGGTAACGACCGGTCGTGTGTACTATATTACCTATTCTTACAATTAGCGTTTCGTGGAGTATCAGATAACGGGTAAGAATCAGTACCATTATGAACATTCCTGTGGCTGTTTTGAAGGAAAAAAAGGACTCAATAATGTCCAATTACAGAAACTACATAGCGTGCCGGCAGAAACAGCAGCTATGTCGGCATCCATCCATTCTTGACGAGCGCGCGAACTAAACTGCGAAAAGTTGCAAGTGTAGGTAGAAGGAGATATTTTCGCGGAATTCACGGGGTAATCGCGCCAAATGTCTCGGCCACGGTTCACGGGCGAGTGTAGAGCGGCGCTTTATAAGATATGATAGTTTAAAAAAACTACTTTATAACACTTTGGTAGATTCATTGGCAAAAGTTGGTCATCCTAATTGCATTTGTCAATTTTGTTTGACATACATTTTGAAAGGATAACATATGTAAATTGTGAAATTAACTGAACGATTGTTCTTCGTTCTAACATTCTATTTTAATAATTTTTCTGAAAGAAATCATGTCTTCATTTCCAATTTTATCCCTAACTATTCAAGATCTCTTGCCTACCGGCTGGAACAGGGCAAGCACCAAGAAAGTGGACACAGACGCTATTCTTCCATTTCTAATCGTTCCACTTCTCCTGTCGACAGCGACTATATCTTTTGCTGTTACTATTGTAGTCATAGTGGCCATAGGAATGGGTGTTTTGTATGTATGTTCACGACCCCGTCAGAAAAACAGGTATGTAAATATTGTACAGAACTTTTAACACAATGTGTGGATCTAGTAATCTATATCCCAGGTATATAAACTATGTACACACAGGTGTGAAATCATCCACTTTGAAAATTTTATTTTACAGGTCTCCATTTTTCTTCTCATGGACAATATCCTCAGGACTATGCATGTTCCTGGTATTTGAAGGAATGCTTCTGAAGCTATACGAAGTGACTCAGCTTGAGCACTTTATTTTTCTTCTATTACTTTCATGCACTTCATATTTTTTCTACAAAATGAAGTCTGTTGCTGATTTTGAGCTTGCACTTGGGTCATCGAAAGGAAAAGAGTATAGGTATGTTAATAATTTGTATGTTTATATAATTGTTCTATAAAAGTGGTACGTGAAAATGTGAAACTTAAAACATTTGTAAAATTTTCAGCCCAGTCCTGACATCTGATTCTTATTATTGTCAGATATGTCAAATTGAGGTCAACGAGAGATTCTTCCACTCAATATGGTATGTGATAGTTGAAAACCTCTAGTATTGAATTTGAATTAAATAGATTATATTATTAAATGAAGAGATCATTACTTATTTTCAGGTGGGATTGTTGTGTGCTCAGACCAAATTATGCATACTTTTTGGTGGGACAAGTGTTTTCATTGGCTACACTTTTGCATGGAACCAACTTGGGGCTGACAACAGTGTGTCAACCTTTTATATTCTATGGCAATATTCTCATGCCTGAAGACTGTAGCGATGTATACTTTGATTTCCAGTGAGTTGTTTTATAAAAATTACATTGGCATCAATTCTGGATAGACTACTAAATCTAAAGTAAATTATCTCACTTCAGCGATACTAAATTGTGTAAGAGTGAGGGTAAAACATAGGTATTGGTGTCACTATAGGTAAGGCACCTATGTAGGTATTACTTAACCCAAAATGCTTGATTGTTATCTTGAATTTTTGTGGACATTGAATTTTTATTCTTATGTTGTCGAGAAATAATTGTGATTATTTTCCTAGTATTTTGTTCTGTTATTGAGGTCGGTGATACGGATCTTTGAATAACTAATCTAATAACAATGTTATACATTTATATAAATAAGCATTTGAAAGTTCTATCCTAACTTAAACACTGAAATAGGTAACAGGGACTAATGTTAGAATAGAACTCTTATTTATAAAAAGCCAAAGAGTGTTGGTGGCCTAGTGACTAGGACACCGGACTCCCACGCGGGAGGTCCGGGTTCGATACCGTGCAGTGCCATGTACCAATGGGTTTTCGTATTTTTCGAAGACTTACGTACATTTACCGACTGCTCTAACGGTGAAGGAAAACATCGTGGGGAAACCTGCACACTGAGATGACCAGCATGTAAAATGGGGTAGGTACAAAAGATCCTCAAGGGTCGAAGTGCCGCTGGGGTTATTATAAGATAAGATAATAGTGAGGGTGAAGTTTCATTTAATGATGTTTTAATTTAGAAAATGATTCCCCAGAATTGGTGTCATTGTAGATTGAAGCAGTGGGTTACCAATACTCTGTAATAATTTCCAAATATTTTTTTTCAGGTTGGCTATAATATTTGTGTCCTGCGTGTATGGACTAGGATATGTATGTGTAATTATCCTAGTACTCATTCATCAATTATTCGTCTACATTCCAAAATATGTGAAATGGTTAGTTCCTATCAATAGGCATGAAATTAATATTTAATAATGCACCATTTGAAACCTAAATAAATTGGGATGAGTTCCATGCATGTAATATTTTATAAACATTTTTTTTGTATCATTTTTTTAAATATTTTATAGCCCAAATGTAATTTCTGGAAAGTATATGATTATTCATTCTTTTCCAGAATGCTGTGAAGATCTGATGTCTATTTAAATGCTATTTAAACTTAATTTTAAATCACGACAATGGTGCCCTTTTACTAGTCTGTGGAAGTCTGAGAGGCTTCCTCGTAGTTTGATAAGTTTTAGAATATGGGAACATATCATTCATAATGCGATTTTATTTTTATATAATTTATTCACCTATTATGAAGCTGGAGTAGTACCTATTCACAAATCTTTGTATGCTAATAATTCGCTTACATACAATTTTTGTGCTACATTATTCATAATATCGACCCTACACAACATGCATTATATTTATTGCTAAACTATAACTATTATTATAGGCGCACAAAATATAATTTTTACTGCTTTTGAATGCACTTTCATTAAACAGAAATATAGTAATTCAAAATCTTTCAGAATTTATTTTAGCTGTACTCTCCTTACTATCAAATTGTACCATACAGTCATCTACATACATGCATCTTTCATCGAAATATAAAAGTTCGCAACTACGAGGTGTATAAATCTCGTGCTCATTAAGTACGTGTAACTAATAAGCCACGCACTTGCAGTGATTATATTTCTATTAATTAGTCATCAGGTGGAGAGTAATCCGGAACAACTTGAAGCACTTTCTCTCTCCACCTTGCCTTTCTAGCCTCTTGCTCCCTCTTTAAAGAGTTCAGTGTCGGTAAACTCCTCCAACAAGTGAACGTTTTGAATAAAAGATTGCTGTAACAAGTTCATAAACATAAAATCATCAAATATTCTACACTTTGCTTAATCCGGCTCGAAAGTCCAATTGGACTTGATATTTTATTTATAAACATTAGTTAAAATTTAATTCGGATCATCAACACGAAAGAAGAAGAAGTTACAAACCTGTTGCTGTAAGCCACAATTTTCTGCCATTTCAATTCGTGTTCTTTTCTTATAACTTCTACTCCTTCACGAAATTTCGTAAATACCAGTTGTGTTACATAAAAGTCGTGATAATCTTCGGCTACTTGTTTCTTCAAAACGTACACATAATGATTCTATAAACAAAACAATAAGATAATCAATTAAGTTAATCATTCATCAGCATTACAAACATAATAATAATGCATATTTCAGACCGAGCAGGTACCTGTTTGAAACTGTTGAAAACTTTTCGTAACATTTTCTTTCTTAAAAAATCCTCAGCCCTATAGTTTCTTTCAAACCACATGTCCTCGGTATACCACATCCAGCTCAAAAACACGTTCTTTTTGAGTTGAAATCTATAATGTGTCTTTGCCTTTTCCATATTGTCTCTTGATATCTCCATCAACATCCTAAAAGGACGTATTCCATATTTCACTATCAAATTCTTCTCGTAATGTAGATCTGCCATAACTATGAGTGCCCTCATTCTTTCTACGTGTTGTTTCTTTCTAATACCCTCTATTTTTTCCCTCCTTCTCTTTTCTCGTAGCTGTTTTATTCTTTTCACCTTTTCTTCCTTATCCATTTCGGCTTTAGCCAACTCTGCCTGGAGTTTGTAATGTTATGTAACTATTGAATTAGTCTTTTTCACATAGGAAGGCAAGGAACTTTTATAAATACCTAAATAAAATACGGATTCTCACTGATTAAAGTTAGAAGTTTTCCGATTAGCATCAGTGAGTTACAGAGAGTACATAGAGGAGGACTCCTGACTTTTATCAGTGAGGATCAGTATTTTATTTAGGTTATCATAAAAGTTCGACGTGCCTTTCTATGTGAAAAAGACTATAGAGGGTTTTATCATTATACTTAACTAGTTCCTTTACTGTATAAATTATATCCTACATCACTGATACACCAGTCCATACATTTCTCACCAGAAAATTCGTTCGATATTCGAATCGTGACTGAAGTCGCAATGTGGAGATTTGTCAATTTTCCGATCATAAAGTCTGATGTATTATTGTCCATGACCTTACGTTACGTTATCAATATTATGTCTGTCTTCTACATACATACCTGTTGTTTCAATCTAATGCGTTCTTCTTCAATCTGCTTCCGTCTTTCGCGTATTAACGCGTGTTTCTCCTCTCGTTCTCGAGCTCGCTTTTCCATTCTTTGTAAGAACTGTGGCACTTTCAAGCAATGAAGAACAAGAGATGGTTCTGAAATGTACACAACCTTTATTGCACAGGCACTGAACTCAGTAATTAAATGCATTGGTAGCTGGTGCGAGAGTTTTCTCCCTGCAAACCAGAGCATTATATATTTTATAGTTTTCTGCTCTTGTTCAGGGTTTAAGCTTATGTTAAAGCAGGTATACCTTCTATTTCATGCATCTTCAACTCGTTAGTCAAACATTTTATTTTTGGTTTTAGTTGCCTATCGATCTCAAAATATGTCTTACGGACTTCTTCTCTCATCGTGTCAACTGATTGCCGCGAAGCTTCCACGATTTTGTTATACTTGAGCTCTTCTATCATTCTATTTTGTTCGTCTAGTTTGGCCTTCTGTAGAGCTATAATATGCTTCTGTACTTTATATCTGAAATAATAATTGTTTTTTAGTATCCTTATCGTTAGGACGTTTGTAGAAAGAGATGGGTGTTTCTAACTTGCCTGTGTTGATATGTGCTAAAGTCTCGCGCAAACAATTCTGCTTTATTGGCAGGGTCCTGTGACTGATTAATATCCATCTTTTTCTTAGCAATTTTATCAAAAAATCTGTTTAATGTTACTTGTCTTTGTTGAAATAAATATTCTTTTCTCTTACTTACAAATATTCGCCACTTTCCAACATATTTCTTTAAAATATGTTTCTGTCTATCGCTTATCTCTATCCTCAGTGGAGTAACGTTTAATATCTCTGTAATATCTTCTGTCTGTATAACATTCAGTGTGTTTGATTGTATAGCCATATTTTGTACATTAGTTAGCATTGAAACTTTTGCGCGTTTTATGTCTTTATTCCCAGCAAGAGCTTCATCACAAACTTCGTCCACTGTTTCATTTGATTTCGGTGATATTGCCATCATTATTAAAAGTGTTTGCAGGTCATTATCATGTTCATTCATAGAAAATCGAGATACAGGGACCTCTAAATTATTATCTGTCTCGTTGATATCTGGAAGTTTAGTTTCTTGATTTATGCACTCATCGGTTACTTCAAGTTCTTGAGATTTGAAAACTTTACATTCAACTCTAAAAAGGTCTTCAATGCTTTTGCTACCTTTTTCTGACTCATCCTTGACTACGGTAGTTTTATGAACACGATTTCTCGTTTCTGATATGTTTAATTTAGGTGGTTTTGGTTTGTCGTTAATTTTGAAATCACTATCATTATGCACAACTAAGTCGCTATCGTCAGATATTTCAAATAAATATGGATTTGTTTCATTCTTCAGTGTGTTATATTCCTCATCATTGCATTCTGCGAGATCTTTAAAATTCGTGCATTCAACATGTTTAATAGCATTTTTTAACATTACCTGATTTCTCAAATTGATATTGTTGAACCCATTACGAATTTTAACTATTTCCTTATTCATTGAATAGTAATTTTTAACTCGCTTCATTGATTTTCTGAAATAGATACCATTAGAAAACAATGAACGGGATCTTGATAACTGAAATTATAAACAACCTAAGTTCTTACCTTTCCAAATTGTTGCTTTTATTGACTCCATGGTTATGGGTATCCTTAACCTGCAAATTAGACGAAGTGTTCAAATCGTCCAAGAGTTTTTTAAATTCTACGGTCCATTTGTGGTGGTTTAAAGTGAATACGTCGATGACCACTAACTTAAATTCTATGCCATAACACGTCGACCCCTAATACGGATTTATATGTCGCAGGGAAATTGCCGAATCTCCTAGGGATTTGGCCAAGTTTGGAGAGAACTGTTGCTCTGTGGGTCCGGAACACCTTTAGCGTAAGGTGGAGAGTATATAGGAAGGGGCGGGTTACGCACAGGCCCCCCGAAGTTCTTTCTCCTACTCTTTCAAAAGGTAAAGGGCATTAGGTACTTAATTACATGCAATATTTACAGCCACCTCTACCCCTCCAACCAATCTCATAACTCATTATTACAGTGTTATAGCTGTACAGTTTTAATCCACCATCCGTCAGTACTTACTGACAACCAATAAACGGCTATTTCCCGGTGACATGTATATACCTACACAACAGCTGCCTTTTACGTAGGTAAGTGCCGTAGATTAGGTAGTGTACTGTTCCAGGATTCCTAATAATAATTGTCGATCGCTATAAAACAGTCAAGGGAAACAATATCTAGTTAATTCTTGTGCCATAATCCCGAGTTGGGACTCCTAAGACATCTAAAACTACTTACTAAGTTGAAGTGGCAAATGACAAATTAAATCTAACTATAAAATAATATCATTATTTTAGTGCTATTAAATATAGGTAGGTAGTTACGTATTTTCATATTCATTATCACATAGATCTCCGTCCTATTTTACCCAACTTTTTATTATAAGTAGATATATTTACAGGCGATATATTTATAGTGGCCATACACGGTCAAGTCTATCGTCAAATTTGCATGAAGCTTGAGGTTTGATCCAATTTGTCGTTCGTCCATGTACCCCACACACGGTCTCATATGACATAAAACGCAAAGCGTTGTATATAGTAAAATGTGGCTATAGTAAAATTGTGATGATATCATGGCGTCATATGGCCATTTCAAAATATATAAAAAATCTGTTAAAACAGCGTGGCGCGAGTCTGAAGGAATTTGGTGGAAAGGTACGTATCTACATGTTGATATTTGGCTTTATGTGCTGATGTAAAGTTTATTAATTATAAATCGAATTTTTTTTTACGGAGCTTAGGTGTGCTTAGGTAAGCTCCCTGTCAAATCGTCACGGCAAAGTGAGAGTGTAGTGGTAGTGTGTACCTACAAGAATGTTAAAGATGTGTGATGTGTGAGGTCGCCCTCGCGCCTCCCGCCCATCTTCCCACCTACCAATAGGTAAATTATAAAAGTTTTAACCGTGAACGTGGACGATAAAATCGTGCAGAATATGGGCATCTTCCCACCTACCGATAGGTAAATTATAAAAGTTTTAACCGTGAACGTGGACGATAAAATCGTGCACCGGCACGGTAATCTTAAAAGCGCCCAATCGGCTTGATCCAATCCGCAGGATCGAAAATCGATTGTATCTTCAAGTTTATTTGTCACGCAAATTGACATCCACACAATATCCATTTTACTTGATCAAGCAAGCCTCATGCAGATTGGACGATGGGTTGGATCTTGTATGGCCACCAATAGACCTTACCAACGTTCTCCTCATCTGCAAACGTAAATATATATCGGACGGACTGTAATCTGGTGAGAGTTTTAACAAATCTTTGTCGTTGAATATATTCTTACTCAAAATATCCTCCATTTTAAAATACTTCCATGATCGATCGGTTTGTTTACACGTAATAGAAGTCTTTCAGCAAAAACTATTACGAAACTACTTTATAAGGACCACTTAAAATTAAATCAATAAATTCGGTCACTATGAAAGTTTTATCGATGCGATGATAAAATGTGACATAGGTACTGACAAAACAAAACGCAGTTTGCGTTCCGTTACTGTATAGACATGATGATCATATTACAACAAACCTCTATTAGAATACAATAGATTAGGTAACTGTCCAAATGAAACTAAAGGTGAACGCGGACTGGCACACGCCGTACCTACGCGGCGTACGAATTTTAGAATTCTTTGTATGAAATCCGGTGCACACTCTATCCACACCGTACGCGCCGCATTACCCAGTCTCATTCTGATGACGCCACCAGATTCGGCACGTTCGATTCGGTACGGTTGGCGCGGATGACGTCACTCGTATTCTACCGGCCGAAAAGCAATGCAATAATGCGATTCGTTCGACGCGTACCTAATGGTCACCAATAGCCATTACAAAAAAATTGCGATGCGTGCGCGGTGGCGCGTACGGCGCTTGCCCCTTAAAACGTAGACTAGAACTTTTAAGCCGGCCTTACACAATCTGAATTATCTTGTTTCATATTATTATTATTATTTATCAGGCAAAAAACCCATCAAACAATATATACAATAATAAAATAAATAAACAATAAAACTAAAAAAATAAAACTGCACAATGTCATTTCCGGTTCGCGCGCTGGTGCACGGACAACCAATATTTAAATATCGGACATGTTAAGTCCTCGCTTATGGCTCTGAGGATGCTGTTGTGAGAGTTTCGCATTCTGTCCCAGAAGGACGCTATGCGAGCCCTCACAACAGCAAAGAAATCGGGCACTCGCGCCTCGGCAAACATGCCCGACGCACTGCAATAGCGCGGGTAATTCATGAGGATTATTAATCCAGAAAGCACGGAATTGGTTACAATTACTCACACACAATTATATTTTTTAAATTATGAATTTTTCAGATCGATCAGTCAGAATGACACTAACGTGCGTTGTGAATTCCGAATCGGAATATTCATGATTATGAATTTATAACGCGCGTAATTCCATTTTGTTCTACCCATAAGTGACGTGAAGTCCGTGCCTCGCCTCGCGTCGTAGTTGGCTGCAGCGAACCGAACCGGCGCTGGAACCGTCATTGTGTAGTCCGAGCCTTAAAGTGGAGGACCCATGCCCAAAATATATGGACTCATGGTTATTTTTTTAGGTTGGTAAATGAGGTGTTAGCTGGAACGAATCAATCAACCTGGTAACATTGAATTTGACTGTCAGATTGGCAGATAGTTTGGTTGAAAATTGTGAAATACCTATATAGGTATTATAATTATCTAAACACATGAAAAAGAAACCAATAATTAAAGTATTTTGGCAATAAATGTATCTACCTCTTCATAATGTATCGAAAAAAAAATATTTCCTTAGGATATCCGTCACAAAATTGTGCTTTTTCACAGTTTCGCTGCCGCTGCTTGCATTCATCACTTGTGTTTTTATGACAATGTATAAAGATTTTGAAAAAGCCAATTATACACACTGTAACGTTCCTAATGTGTTCCCCTCAATATCAGCGTCTATAGGAAACTATGAGCCACAAAGTACAATATGGAAAACTGCTATTTACATCCATGCACCTTTAAGGTTCGTCCTCATTTATTTAAGAGGCCAGTGTTACAAGAATAATATTAAAGATAGTTATTTTGTGGTAGTACAATTAGCAGTATTTTTAAATATCATAGAAAACTTAGCTTTAATAGGACTAACAAATTGGACGTCTTCTCTTTACTACCGTAAGTAAATCGAAAATCATCTTCCACATTCTTGCTGTGCAATACTTATTTGTAATCTATTCAAATCTGCTTTTATTTACAGCATACCATGAAATCTGCTTTAAAACATTCATTGGTACTTCCATATTTTACATGTTTTTCACATGTTTGATGCTTACAAAATATCGTCGGAGGCCAAACATTACTATGTTAGAAAAGTATTCATTGAAATTAAAACGGAGAGCTTTCTTCATAAATGTGGGCTCATTTGCCTTTGCAGCTTACTTCTTCTTGAGACACAACAGACTGTGTGAGCCATATGGTAAGTAGATATTATTTTATGAGCAAATAGACAGATGTAAGGTGCTTTCTCGCCTAACCTGCCTGGCAGGGGCATGAATAAATCGGTGAAACACAGGAACGATTTTATTATTTTTTCGTATGTATTAATTATATTGTATTTATGTAAATAAGTAAATTATATTGTATATTTATGTTAGTATACTATGTAAGTATATTGTTATTTTAATATAGTGTTATTATAATATATAAGTAATGGTATAATATATAGGTAGTGGTAGATCCTAATGTGTAGGATCGCCTGGGGTGGTACCACCCTTTATCTATTTCTGCCGTGAAGCAAAAATGCTTGCATTTCTGTGTTTCGGTTTGAAGGGTAAGAGAGCCAGTGTAATTTCCGGCACATGAGGCATTCCATCTTAGTCCTCAAGGTTAGCAGCGCATCAAAAACTCTAATATTAATACAGTGAGGTGAGATGTCTATGGGCGATGGTGACCACTTACCATCAGGTGGCCCGTTTGCTCGAGTTATTTAATAATATATATATATATATAAATTTCACATATTATTAAGTAAGTTTCTTTGTCATTTTTATTACCACTGCACCGCCATAACATATCTGCATGCCCAAAGGTCAGCTGGCAGAGAATGCCGCAAGGCATTAAGCTCACCTGTACACAAAAGTATAAAATAATAAATAAAAAACGATTTATAATAACATCTTTAATGCTAACTAATAACCACTGATCGGAGTAGGTAGGGCTGTTTTTGGTACTTGCCACATATGGTCATAATATGGATAAGTATGCCCAATAATCCCGGGATTTCCGGGATTGAATAAATATATTATTTAGATTTTTAACGTTATATTTGTTTTGATACACATTTAAGATTGGTGGTGAAATTATTATTTTTAAGATTCATGGCGCTAGTGTACCTATGGTAGTGTTTTAACTTCTTCGTAAGTTCACAATTTAAAAAAAATCGTAATCCGCCGAGTAAGGGCGAGGTTTATAAAAGTAATTTACAACATTTGCTCGATAACTTAAAACGGGATCCCGAAATCATATCCATATTAATATAACCTTTGAGGACATTGACCCGAAAGAGCTCTACCTACACCGACCACAGATTATAACATAACAATAACATTTTTATAAAACCAATTAACAAAATTCTTAAATTTTTCAGTTTACTCGCTGTTTGGATTCTCTGAATATGTAGTGGTCATCAGCAACATAGTATTCCATTTGACTACTGTATATGATGTACAAGTACAATATGTTTACTTCACGACTACAGGTGTTGCTATAGAATGACTGAAAAACAAAATTAATAATTTTTGTACATATGTTATATACATTCATTGTACTAAAATCACTGTAAAGCCTTATTGTTCTTTTTTTCATTAGATTAAAACATTATAATCATTTTTTTATTAATGTTTAAGTTAATTTTATATAATTTACCCATAGTTAAATGTGACTGTAATGACATAAAAATCCTTAAAGGTTTGATAAGAAAATAAATAGCATAACACATATAACATTTTTCTTTTGACTATACAACAATGGTTGAAATCTAGTTTTCCTAGTTATATTTGGTCCCTTTCAATTATTTTACATTCAACAAAATAAAGAAATTATCAATAGTTCGGCAGCCCCCCAGAATTAACGCCACTATACTTGTGGTGGCTTCCCGCCACAATGACGGCGCATGCGCGCTGTGCAGTCTGCGCGCGCTGCTGACGTCTCAAAACAATCGCCTCCGCTTTTCTCTTACTCGCGCTGTCACTCGTCTTCCTTTCATCATCGCAATTTCTATATAATATATTTCATCATCGCATTAACATGCTGACTTTTATTCAGTGGGGCACACGGCCCCATATACTTATACATTAGTAAACAGAAAAAGATTTATTATTAACATTTATTGTAGCACCAATATTTATTATTTATGTATTTGTTTATAATGTTAATCCCATTAGGTACATATAAAAGACTAGTGGGCTGATAGGTAGACCCACACATGGGCAGATGATGGATGCTCATCCTTTTTTACATTGACAGAAAAACCACAAAGCGTTCAATTACTATCAATTAAAAAGTAATTGATAGTAATTGAACGCTTGAGGTTAGTAAGAAAGAAATAATGACTTTTGTATCTTACTTAGCACATTCTGTTAGGTAAGTACATAGTTCAGTGTTGCTACCTAAGTTATGTAAAAATCGTTAGGATTATTATGAAAAGTCGCTAGTTTAGGTAAAATTGTACCCAAATATCGCTAGTTGTATGGAACACTAGCTATAAAAAAGTCGCTAAAATGTATGAAACGCCTGCAATAAATTGTTGCTGACAAAGTCAAAAAACCGCTAGATTTGGCGACAAAGTCGCTAAGGTGGCAACACTGACATAGTTAAACCACAGATACAAACATGACCTGAAAAAAACGTATTAACAAATCTACATACACAAGTACAACTGTTATTTACATACACTTGTAATACTCAGTTAATATTGTATTATGTGAAAGAGATACTTTACTACATTACACTGGGGAGTTAAATAAATACACATTAATACTTGATGTAATTAAAATTCCCTTAGCAGATAACACCTGATGAAATTGATCTCGGGTTACAGAAGTCAATTTTGTATGAAAAGTATAACTAGATAATTTGTTGCTGAAATTCTATTTGGAAACCTTAGGAATGTAGGTGTATTAAAGGAACACAAAAGCATTAACAAAATGCATTATTCAGTCAGAAAATGTTAGTCATTTTCAAATGGAAAGGCACGTCGAACTTTGTCGTAAGCCATATAAAACAGTCCATAAATAATTCGGCTGGTAAAAAATAAATACAAATAGGTATACATTATATCGAACTCATTTGTATTTTACATACTATCTTATAGGGGGGCGAGAATAACCCCAGCGGCATTTCGTTCCTTGAGGATCTTTTGTGCCTACCCCATTTTACACACTGGTCATCTCAGTGTGCAGGTTTCCTCACGATGTTTTCCTTCACCGTCAGAGCAGTCGGTAAATGTACGTAAGTCTTCGAAAAATACGAAAAGCTCATTCGTACATGGCACTGCATGGTTTCGAACCCGGACCTCCCGCATGGGAATCCGGTGTGCTATGACACCGGATTCCCATGCAGGAGGTCCGGGTTCGAAACCTAGGCCACCGACGCTCCATTTTACATACTAGAGCAATGATAAAGAAAAAGAGTTTAACATAATTTGTGTTCAGTTCATCTTATTGGTGGATAACCTTAGTTTCCACCTGTTTATTTCGTATGTTTGTTTCGTAACTTTAAACTTTTCCAAATATCAATGTCATCATCATGATACATGCACATCAGTAATGTTAAATTGTTCCTGCATTTTATCTGCTATCATTTGTGCGATAGCTAATGAAGATGTAGCACCAGGAGAAGGAGCATTCCTGCAGTGCAGCACTCGACTGCCAATCGCACCCGAACCAGGTTTGGAATCAAACACAAAGTCTTCAATCAGTGTCCCTGGAAATAGGAAACATTACTATTTACTTTCAAACTATACATTTTTTAAATCTTTTGACAATACAGTTGTGAAATGGAGTTTTTGATATTCCATAATAAAATCTTGTAAAAATAATAAAATATAGTATACCCTGACCAGGAAAATAAAAACTGTCAGGAGGCGCCATATGCATTTTTGTAGTCTGTGCTTAAGGAGTTTGCTATGAAAAAAGTTCCATTTAATTCCGCAATATAGCGATGGCGGTTTTTATATTTCTGGTCAGGGTATAATCTTAATTTTTAGCTGTCAAAAACTATACAACTGGTTATATAGGGTACAACACAGGGTATCCTAGTGTGGGAGCCAGGGAAATCTGAGAAAATGTAAAAGATACTATCTGTATTAATTAATTATTTTTTAAAATCTTTTACCCGAAAGTACTATGAGTAACAGAATGATTACCGTCTTTTCCCATTGCCTGTGCCCGCACACCAGCAGGGCCTCTCTCTACATCTGCTGACGTTATGTCTTGTATGTACTTTTGTATCTGCATGACTTGCAGTGGAATAATGGCCGATCTAGCCATCTCCTTTAGCCCAAAACCAGCATATTTTAGGGCCATCTGGCGAAAACCAGAGAAGGCAAATATATCTCTCAGTTCATTCACATTGATATCACTCCACCTGCAAGCGATAGTAGATTGTTTACCTAGGGCGAGAGGGACCAGATTTTCGGCACGAGTCTACTTCGCAACACGAGCCGTAGGTCATATCGCACGAGTTAAACACGATATTTTTGTTACATCTGCGAAAAAATTAATAAAATAAAACTATTTAACTAAAGCACTACACATACTTTATGTTTTGAGTTATCCGGTAGCAAATTATCTTCACTACTCATAAAATCTTTCGATTACAAGATGTTAGTTTGAAATTTCTATAAAATTGCTACTTCACTTATTGTCGAGATTTCTGATCATGAATAATATATTGATTCCGCCCTAGGGCGTAAATGTGGTTCTTTACGCCGAGTTTTTGGTGGAAAAATACGCCCATTTTTGAGCAGATGTAATATTTTTTTATCTGTATCATAATACAACATTTACAGTGTTAACACAAGTACATTATTTTATCATTCACATAAAATCAGGAACAGTGCCAGATGCCATAATCAGTCCTCACATAGTTTAGTGTTATCACGATATCAGTTTTATGCTATCTGTACAGATTTAGTTTTATCATATGTATATCTATAATGTAAACAGGAATGAACCAGTAATAGATGGTTAGTAATGGTATTTTCCATAGTAGGTATAGGGGGGCTTGTAGCTTGGATGCGAGCATGCCGAATATGATTGTGCAAGATTAAACATTAGGTGCTGTCAGAACCAGAATGGGTGACCACTAGTGGCGGTGGTAGAGTAAAAAAGTGACGTTGTAATAATGTACTTTAAGGTACTTATAATAAAAAAATCTGTTTTCTGCACCATTTTTCCCAAATGTCGTTAATTAGGTCATATAATAAAAATTCTTACCTATATCCTTCTTTACAAAAAGCTAATATTGCATTTGGTCCTACAATGACGCGCCCATCTATTCTTGGCGTGAGATGGACTCCCAAAAATGGGAATCTTGGGTCTGGTACAGGATATATATTTGCTTTAGCTATCTTACTTTTGCTTGGGACTAGGTACAAGTATTCACCTCTGAAAGGAATTATCTTTGGCTCCTCTGGACAACCGGTTAATACAGCAACAGTGTCTGAATGCAAGCCACAGCATGTGAGGACATATTTCGCTTGAATAGTATTTTCTTTGGTATCTGTGATTATGACAGGATAATCAGCATTTTCAGCCTCTGTAAACTTTTTAACTTCAAAATTGAGATAGCTCTTCCCACCACCATGGACGAAATCTTTTACATAGGACTGTGTAACTTCACCCCAGTCTACTATGCCTGTATTGGGAGACCACAGAGCTTGTATACCTTTGCAATAAGGTTCAATTTCTTTAATCTCATTGCTGTCCAATAGTTTTATGTCTTTCACACCATTCTTTAAACCACGCTCATATAAATCAAGAAGTCTTGGCACCTCTGGCCTCTCTGTAGCTACAATTAACTTTCCACATTTTGAATATTTTATTCCTTTTTCATCCAAATACTTGTAAGATAATTCCAAACCTTTTACACATAATTTTGCTTTTAATGAACCTGGTTTATAGTATATACCAGCATGAATAACGCCACTGTTGTTTCCGCTTTGATGGTATGCAAAGCGATTTTCTTTTTCAACCAAGGCAATTTTTAGTGAAGGATATCTCATAATTAATTGTCTAGCAGAGGCTGAGCCAACTATACCGCCTCCAATTACAGCAATATCATAATATTCAGTAGTCACTGTACTGAAGCTGAAATAATAAAATAGTCATCTCTATTGGTCACGAAAGGTGATAATGTAATTAAAGATCTCCCCTACACACAATAAGGGGGTGTCCATTAATTATGTGAGCTCAAAATCCTGTTTCACCAAATCTCATTTAAGGTGAGGTTCAATGAAAATCTCACATCAACTTTGTACTATCCTATTTTTGTTACTAAATAAACACATATTTGATAAAACACTATCATAGTAACTCTTTATTAGAAGCAAGATGCATAAACATAGGTATTGAATAAAAATTATGGGAGAAATCTCACGTGAGGGTAAGGGGGGGTTCCTCTACATCTTACCAAATCTCACCAGGGGGATGGAGGGCTCAAAATTTTACAAAAAACACCTCATCTAAAGAATGGACAGCGCCAATTACCTAATTAATTAGTATTTTGGGTCAGTGTCGTTAAGGGGGTGCAAAGAGAAGTCGAAGGAGCTTTGCGTGGTTGTTATAATGCAACCTAACATAACTTACTATATCAGAGTTGATTATTTCGCATCCACTAGGTTTCTGTGACAGCTCATTTTTTAACAAGTTAGAATTTTTGTAAGACTTTTTCACTCAGTGCCCCTTTAGCGACACCCCAACCGTATTTTGTTTCATACCTGCGTAAACTGTTGAATGCCGAGGCACCAATGTTTTTGTAACAAACAGTTGAGATCTTCAAGTTACTGATGATAGACATCTCGCTGAGTTAGTTCATGTAGTTGTAATTCTATACAAGAGGACCACGGCTGGGTCTATGTGCAGATAGACAGACTAGACTACGACACACAACACAACTGCACCGCAGAGAATTTGCCGAGAATAAATTCGAATCCGACAAACTGGTAATTGTCCACCACATCCCGAATGTAATTTGTGATGTGGTCGTCAGAGCACAGAAGATAAATGTTTCTTACTTTCTATTTACGAAAATAATGGGAGATAAGAAGATATGAACATAATGTGCCCAGGTATCAGAGATCGGAATCGGAGACAACAAAACAAAGTCAATGTCGAATGAATGTCAGTCACTCACAAAGGTCAGTCAGTCAATTGTCAATAGACTTAGTGCCGGACTACATGCACCGGTTCGGTTCGGTTCGCTGCAGTCGACTTAAAGTGGGGTATCGAACGGAACCGGCGCATGTAGTCTAGGCCTTATACTGAAGATGAGGCAATCTGTGGATGAGGCAGCTTGCTCCCCTAGACCTTTGCCTGTCCGAAAGTACGAATGAAAAAAATAATTAAGCCAAAGATTTTGAAAATTAGAATTGCGCTACCTACTTCACAGATTAGAGTATATGTCCAAACCGACTTCAAATATCTAGTACCCATAAAAGTAGTGTGATTTCTGTGGAACAAATAATTTAAAATGACAGAGTGCCGCATAAGTTGGGATTCTTATAAAAAGAATATCTGCGATGGCTTTTCACACTTACAACAGGTAAGCACAATATACCTTTCTTCTTGGTGAACTCTCCTTCTTTATTACATTACTACATTGATTAGGTATAGAGCGCGTCAATTTTTATGGCCGATCTGCATATAGGCACGAGTCGCGTTCCAGCATATTTTTCTAGGTGTCAGCGGGGTGTAGAAGAGCGAGGGAGCGGGGTATGTCCCCCACACTTCGCGGCAGCCCATAGACATCCCTCGCTCTTCTACGCCCCGCTGACACCTAGAAACGTTTACTGAAACACGACTCGTGTCTATATTCAGATCGGCCATAAAGATTGACGCGCACTCTACGTAATTAAGGTAAATGGCCTAAAGAAACTCACGGAATCTTTCAATGCAGAGATGGGTTCTTTGTTTCAGAGAGAAGAATTTGTGGACATGACTCTAGCTGCCGACGGACATTTAGTGAAGGTGCACAGAAATTTACTAGCACTGGCAAGTCCTTATCTAAGGGAAATGCTGCAGTCAGCCCCGTGTCAACATCCTGTTGTATTTCTCAGTGTAAGGATACTCAGTTTATATTATACTGATATACCATCAGTATAATGTAAGTTGTATAATTAGGTATTGTGGTTTTACAGAATATAAGTCATGAAACTTTGTGCTACATTCTTGAATACATTTACACCGGAGAAGCAAGAGTACCCTTATACAAAGTAAATATGTTTATTGAAGCAGCCAAGGGCTTATGTATACAAGGACTCGAAGATATTATCCCACCAAAGGTATGTATGCTAAAATCGGATCCATGAAGTCAGAGGATAATTTTAAGTTACAGGGTTAAAAGATTTGAAAAAAAAACCCAATATTTATTATTATTATTATTTTATTTATTTAAGAACACAAACAGTTTACAAATAGATAAAAATACATATAAGCAAAAAAATTAACACCGAAACAAAAAGTATTCACAGATATTATAAACTTAAACTAACTTGTGAAATAAACGTATTACTTACTTACTTACTTACTTAATAAGTTAAGTTAAGTAACTTAACTTTTATATTAAATTTGATCTGGATATTTATTGTAAATATCGTTTTTTATCTCAAACCGTTATGATATGCTAAATAGAATTCGGTTGGTTAATGATTTTATTGAATATTATTTCTTATATTCCAGAATACACCTATGCCAACTAGAATTGACAGAGAAAATAATCTTATGTTATATCCAATAAATAGGTAAAGTATTACATTGAATTTAATTATGTGATTTTCAACATTTTATGTGTATTTAATTTATAATTTTAAAATTTTTCAACATTTAACCCCATAACAGAACCAGCAATTTAGTCAAAGATCCAACACCATGCAAAACCAACAATATGGTTTTAAACCAAAGTTTCACCAACAACAATGAGGCAAATTATCACATGGACGAGGTAAATGATGTTGTGGATGAGTCGTCGACAGGTAACGAAACAGTTCAAGAACAAAATCACACTATCGAGTATGAGACAGAAATAGAAAATGTAACCAAACCTATAAATGTAGATAGCAAATCCAAGATTGATGATAATGCTACACTACAGTTATCTCAGACAAATAATAATCTGAAAGTGTTAAGTAAGACAAATGATGAGAACAAACTTCAGTCAATTAAATTTGACATCAAATCCTGTATGACTGAAAATAATAAAAGTGAGATGCAAAATTTAGTGACAGATTCTAAAAGTAAAAACCCTGAAATAAGCGAAAATGTTAGTGCTGTGAATCCTTTGCGTATAATTTCTGTTAGTGTTGATGACGGTCTGATAATTCCTGAGATAAGAGACAATATTATGGAAATGGAAACAGTATCCAGTAATATAGAAATTGAATGTCAAAATATTGAACATCCAGCAACTCAGTCTGAGGAGCCAGCTTCGTGTTATCCACAAATTATAGATGTTAGTAGCATATCTGTGGCCTCTGTTAGTGAAACTGCTAATTTTGAAACAGGATCAAATAATGATCCAAATATTAAAAACCCTGGCATTGTGCAAAATTTACAAGGTAATTGAACATTTTATTAAGCAGTTGACAAATCTGGACAATTTATTTGATACCTAAATTAATTTGGTTTATTACAGGTACCAGTCCTCTCTATGTATTGTCAAACAGAGGATTGATGCAGTTGATTCTTAATCGTTACATATATTGTCGCCATCACACGTCGCACGGTGGTCGAAAACAACGCTGGCGATGCATCGATTACCGCCGGCAAGGGTGCAAAGCATTTATTGATACCGATGGGGAAATTATTGTAGAAAGGTAGGTAACATATTGTACAAATGATATTGTAGATTTATTATTAGAGTCGATTTTTTGAAACGTGCACGTCGCCATAATTTGAAATTATTTTTTTTTAACTAAAAATTTAAGTATCTGAATTGTTATAGTATTTTCTTACTAGAATTTGTAATAGTACGTTAATATGTTTGTTTTTACAGGACTTTTTTTGGGCACCAGTACCATATTTTCTTCCATTCCGTGACCAGTACAGATATTTTAAAAAAAATTATCGATTAAATAGATGTGCAAGACCACAAAATCATTAAAAAAATTGCAGATAGCCGATAACAACATTAAATTTGAAACCTTTGATATATTTAGTTCCATTCCCTTACCATCATGTAAATATTACTATACATTTTCTTTAGTAACAAATGTAGTAAAGTAGTCTAAAGTTGCACAACATTTTTTTAAAGCAATAATATCCTTTAAAAATATATCAGTAAATGTTTCTTTTTTATTTACGGAAATAAAAAATATTTTGTTAAAGGCATTGTACACACTGAGTTCAGTTTTCTTATAGAGTTACAAACTATTTTTCAGGTTTATATTACGCACAACATTATAATATTACACTTAAGTACTCAAAATGTATTTAGTATGTATTGTATGTAGTAAGTAATATAAATTAAAAAATTAAATAAAGAAAACTTTTACAAACTGGTAACAAAACACGGAAAATAAAGGACTGATTTTCATGATATCTTCAAAAATAACGTTTCGTTGCTTTTCTGTTTATGGAGTGTGCTCGTGGCTCCATCTGCGCAACGCTTTGCGTTGTAATTTTATGACACATAGGCATGGGACATGTGAAAAATTGTTACTTTCTTGTAAAGAAATAATAGTAAAAGTATTTTATTATTATTTAAATAAAATAAATTAGTCCCCTTGCTTGCTAAAAATAAATAGTTTCAAACAAAATCAAACGCTAAATGATTTTAAAATTGTCATCAAAATCGTTGGACATGCTAAAAACGCTATGTGCACGTGTCAAAAAATCCACCGATTAATCAAAATCTGGTACACCTACGCATAATAATAATTACTTGGCATTATGCGAAATTGGCAATATAAATCTAACTAATGATTTAGTTTATGCGTAAGTTATGCGTGTGGTTATGGTTATGCGTAAGTAATTATTATTATATGTAGTACCTAGCTAATCTATTTTGGATTGATGGACAGCAGACTTTAAACTTAGGTGAAGATTAAAACATTCATATGTTGTTATTTATTTTCTTACCTAATTTATTTAAACTTTTTTCTGTTTACAGGAAATTCGTACATTGTCACCCATTCCATGATAATAAAATCCTGCAAAAGGGGCGGAAAAGTGAGGTGTTTACATCAATAGAAGAAGTTAGTAAACATATGTACTGACTGAACAAGGCATGGTATAGGCAGGCTTCTTGGGCATGGCATAAGACAGACAAAGCTTATAGCAGTCACAGACATTCCGATTTCGCTGGATCCTGCAAGCCAGATATGGGACTCATAGATCCGAGTCCTCGGAACAGGATTCCGGATCCGTGTCTGTTAGACCTTTATGGATTCGGCTGGGACAAAGCGTTCCACATGTAACATGATGCACTCGGCTTAAGATCCGTCCAGGCCGAATTGCCGATACTAAATCTAAAAGTAGTTAACAACAGCACACGGTATTAATAAGCAAAACGTTTGCTTGAACTTGATTGCTTTGTCGGATTTATATAAATTAGAAAATAAGTAATAAAGTTTTTAATAAAAACTTGTTGAGTCAACATTTTTTTTTTAAAAGGACAACAAAATGGGCCCACCCTGTTTTGAATCGTGTAGAACGGTTACTGGAATGAAAGGTAGCTGGCAACCCTTATCTCCTTAGTGTTGTGTTTAATGACTTTTAAGCATATTGAAGTGCGTTCCGAAACTAGTTGAAATTATTCACGTTGATAGCTGTACACGTTCCATGGGTAGTGTCAAATAAAAGTTTGATAAATTTTGGAACATGGACAATTGTCAACTTGAATTATTTCAACTGATTACGGAACGCTCTCAAAACTGATGTGAGTGAATGTTTCAGTGTACTTTCGAGTTGACGCTGGCAGTAATGTTCAGCGATTGCCATTAAAAAATAATTCATTCGAATTTCTTTTATAAGAGTGCGTTCCAAAACCAGTAGAAATTATTCACGTTGACAGATGTTCATGTTCCATTGCTTGTTTTGAATACAAGTTACATTTTCAGCTATTGATGCGGTAATGGAACATGGACAATTGTCATCATGAACTATTTCAACTGGTTATGGAACGCTCTCTAATTTGTATGTGAGTGATCTAGTGTGAAGATAATAATAATATTGTTTCCCGTTTCTTCCTCCTAAAAAAGCTAAGAAGTATCTACATAAGTTCATAAACACAATGGTACAATCTCAGTTCTCTTTGTCTTGGGATGCGTACAAAACCAACATTTGCGATGGATTTAGTTCATTGCAACAGGTAAGCGTCTTTAGCATTTATTCCATATTATAAACTTACTACCAGTTTTAGGTCAGTGTCGTGAAGGGCTGGTTTATACTTGGTCAAGTACAGTGGCGAGTGCAAGTGAAATGGACAGTGGCTGTCTGGGTGTAGTTGCAGTATGCAGTCATCACTGTATTAGTCCAGTCCGCAAGGACACAAGTAGGACAAGTACGCATGTAGGACAGTGGCAAGGACAGTTCAAACATAATCCTTCTGTCCACTGTCCATTCTACTGTCCACTGTCCTTGGCACTTGAAGTCTGCGTGGTTGTCTTATTGCAACCTAACATAACCTACTATAACTACTATCCGAGTCAGTTTAGCATCCACTAGGGTTTCTGTGACACAGTTCATTTTTTAACAAGTTAGAATTTTTCTAACACTTTATCCCTGTGTATGGATTAAGATGTCGATTGCTAAGTTTTAGGCAAGAGGGCGATTCTCGTAGATCTTGAATTAGAATATCGATTTTGACGTTAGTGTTATCTCATTTGCTCACATGAAATATGTGAGCATGACATCACACCAGTAGCGCTCGACTTTTCCTGTCGAATACTGAAAATTGCCCTCTAGGTTTTTCTGTAATGCCTGTGCCAAGGGTATCTCAATTGGTAGAGATTTCCTATTTGTTTCGGTATGATTCCACGGTTATTGACAAAATTAGGTTATAAGTTGTTGAGCTTCTTTTTACACTCTTCTCTTTACAGAATGGGGAGTTTGTTGACATGACGCTGGCAGCAGATGGACACTTCGTTAAGGTCCACCAGGTGCTGATGGCACTAGTGAGTCCTTATCTGAAGGAACTGATCACTTCGGCGCCTTGTCAGCATCCCGTTATATTTCTCAATGTATGTATAAAATTAATAGCTGCTTTGTAGCAATGATATACTAAAAGAGTCTATAGGATAAAGTAAAAGTAGGCTATGTATTGATCGCAACTTCTATAGTTACACATGCTCTGCCTGCCACTTTTTGCCCTGTCTCCGTAACCTATATTTTGCTATAAATCCATTGGCTTTATTGTTCCAGAATGTGTCTCACAGAAACTTATCTTCATTGCTGGAATACATTTACACGGGAGAGGCACTCATACCCTCCGAGAATCTTTCTTCATTTGTAGAAACAGCCAAAAACTTACACATTAGAGGTTTGGAAGATATGGTGAGTATCTAGATATGTTATGTAATAACTTCCTTTATTCCTAAAAGTTTAGTATTATATACTGTGTGAACAAGTTACTAAATTAATATAAAGCCAATGGGCTTCTCATTTAGAATTCCTTACTCAGTTCAAAATATATTACAATATACAACTGTCACGTCGTAATTCCACCTTCATCATTGGAAGTTCCCACCTTTGACTATAAGATTTGGCAGACAAACGTGATATTTGGCGAGCCTATCGCCGGCACGACACAGCACAAAATTAAATTAAAAATATTGTATATTGTAATTTAAACCACACACCCAACTAAAGACTGTACATACCATACGGCAGCTATAATGTATATTAATCCAACCAGAATGTATATTTTTACATTATCAAGGTATCACACACGCAGCAGGCAATGTAATGTATATCTTTACGATCGAAAAATATACATTCTTTACAATCATCGATGTATCTTAAGATGAAAGATGTAAAAATATACATTAAAGCTGCCATGTGTGAGGTCTAGAAGGGATTTATGGAAAGATGTATTGAAATATGTCTTGTTATAATGTAAATTTTAACATTATAGCTGCCATGTGTGACGACCATAATACTGTCTGTTTTTTAACGTTATTTCTACATTACAGACTGATACAGAAAACATGGCCATGAAGTTGGTGGACAACACATCTCACATGGAAGACAATGAACATTGTCACGTTAGTGGTACCAAGAGAATGGCCCTACCTAAAGAAAGCGGCAGTGGATTGGTAAGTTTTGTTTATTACTTCACTTTCTCGCAAACTGTCTAGAAAGTGGACATTAGGCAATGGGTTTGATCATTTCATTTTTCATGAAATGCATTTCGACATTGTATCAACCAACTTCTCCCTAAGAAAATAGACATTTTTGAACATACATGGAAATTGGAATTTAGACTAGTTCCTCTTTGATTTTATAGGTGGACCTACCTGCAGCTGCGAGAAAAATTCTTTTAAAACGCCAAAAACCATCCAAGACTCCAGCGAAGTGAGTACAAATGTTTAATTGTCCTGAAAAGGAAATACAGTCCTATTCTAAATCTAGCAACCAATTGTATGAAGCTTCCTTAAGAGCATCGGTGGCCTAGTGGCTAGGACGGTGTGATGTGGTGAATACCACATGAAGTATACTACAGTATACTATATAGTATAGTACAGTATAGTAGACATACATGTCTACTGCAATAGTTCATGGAGAAATTTTGAGTTCATGGTTTGTTTACACCGTTCACAAGCTTCAATAAAAATATATATAAGAAAAGCCGACAAGCAACCAAGTCACCTGATAGTAAGTGTCTGCCATTGCCATTTGTCCTCTCACTGCACTATAATGTTAAAGGGTTTCAATGCGGTGTTAACCATCCATGAGAAGTTAGATGGCTGTTACCCTTGAAATCAGAACACAGCAATCTAAGCATTGCTGCTATGCGGCAAAAATAGGTATAGACCACCCTTTACCCCTTGGTTGACTCTCTCTGCACACAGTCGTAACACCACTAATTCGCCGGATTTAAGTGATTTTACTAGGGCTACAACTAGAGATGCACCCCAGACCTGTAAGATCCCTATGGCTAGCTATCCCTGAGGCTCGACTCGCCCTTGACCATTTTTTAATAGTATTATTTTCCGATTTTAGTTCCTAATGCCTTTTGTGTTTTCTAGATCGAAAACTTTGCCCGATCAGTTAAAAGATGACACTCATGACTACTCCGACATGATGGACAGCTCAGCTGCTGTAGATGATGATGATGATGATTACGCAATTAATGACACCTCCCAAATGACCACCCAAGGCACAGGAGACCCCAAAGATACAGGTGGGTTCTCTACTATTGCTAACGATAGTGTAATTAATGCATAATTTATTTGTAAAGTCCTTACGATATTAGTTTGCACAGCTCAATAAAAATAAAATGTGTGAAAACGTTTACGATACATGTTTATCGCTGAGCAAAAGTCTCCCGGTACCGGGATGGGAGACTCTAGTGAGACTCGATTATCGAACTAACTGGTACATTAAAAACTCAGTATAAACTAAATAGCAGCAACTTGACGTTTACGGATTACGGATACGTGTCGGTCGAGCCAACGATCGATGGGCTCACTCAAAATACGATTTATAGTTAAAGTTGAATCGATACGATAACGTAATTGCTACTTAATTGGAAAAGATTATTGGATAGTTACATCTAACAGCACCGATTTGGGGTGTCACTCGCTAAATTGGAATATCTCTAAACGAAACATCACCCTCACTCTCCAGATACATTATAGTTTTAGTTTAAAAGTTGGTGCCCAAAAAGTTTGTATTTAGCTTAAAACTTGGTGTCGAAAACTTAGAAATATTATGAAGTACAAAATTACTTACTTACATATCGTGTAATATCAAACAATGCAATACATATAATTTACATTTCACTTATTTAACATGGATTTATAAATTTCGCTGGTATATGAGAAGCTACGAGAACATACATAACTTCACGCTATGTCCTTTGCGGGGTAGGCAGAGAACATTCAAATCTCTGTCTTGGCATGCCTCTCTTGCTTCCTCTACAGTCATTCTTTCTTTCAACACGCTGAGGCCGTCTGCTCTGTAAATTAAAAAATTAAAATGTATGAGCACTCTTGTCAATCTGATCTTTAAAGGTCAGTCTAGGACGACCCCGGGTTTTCAAAATACTAGATACGAGTAATAAGATTTTTTAATACTTAAAGTCGTAACATGCGGTATTTATCCACCAACAGCATCAAACCTGCAGTACTCGGTGTCGATCCGTGGCTCTTTGCAAGTGATCCTCAACCGGTACATCTACAATCTGCAGTCGACTCAGCATCGTGCCGGCGTGCGTCGCTGGCGCTGTATAGAATACAGGAACAATAGGTGTATGGCTTTCCTCGTCACTAAGGGCCATGTCGTGCTTAACAGGCAAGTAGTGTTCAACTGATATAACTTCACCACTGTTTGGGGTAATATCAAGAGCTCAAAACACCCCCAAACCGCGGTACGATAATTTCTAACAATAGTAGGTACTGGCAATAACAACGAAAGCTTAAGAGAAACCCCCCTCCCCCCTCCCCTCCCCCCCCCCCCCCCCCCCACAGCAAAATTAACACCACTCCCGAAAGTCATTTATTAAAATGGTGGACAGTAGCATTGTTCCATGGATGAAGAATATTTACAATAAGGAATAAAAAACGAAACTTTTGATACATTCGTTGTCTACTTATTGTTTCACTATGAGTAATTGAGTATACTAAATATTAAAAAATCTCTACTGTCGATATTTTTGATAAATGTCTTAATTCACGAGATTTTTTTTCGGGACTGGCTCGCGAAAATAATATTTTTTCCTAAATTAAGGCACGTGTAATGAAAAACGATATGTTATACACGTGCGGAAAGTGAGCAATTGTAAACTCTGGCCATAAAATCCCTCGCCTCAACCCTTCACTTTTATAATATTATTAATGAATAACAGCTAACATAAAAATATTCTTACAGGGCAAACCTACACAACCACTCATTCCACGACAAGAAAATACTCCAGAAGATTGAAAAGAAGGCTATTTTCTCGGCTTTGGACGACGTGCAACAATACAAGGAAAAGGAATGCGGGGAGGAAGGCGACAACGACAAGTCTATGGAACAAGGGGACTTTACACTCGACTTTGATGTCGCGATGTCAGAGCATGTGAAAAAGGACTGGAATGATAAATAAATGTTAAATAATTATAAAGTTACGTATTATTAACACACACCCTCAAAATAGCTTCACGCTATGTATGTCCCTTGCGGGGTAGGCAGAGAGAACGGAGCACCAGAATCTCTGGCTTGTCTCATACTCGTTGAAATAAAATTACAGTGTCGTCCCATACTTGTCTACAAATGAACAGAAATTCTAGTAGACTTTCATGCCTGAATATCAAATGCCGAATGCATATTTTCATACAATGAACAATGCAAAAGCCTAAAGTTCTAGGCACACGTGCATGCAAGGAAAATAAAGTACGTATCTTGGATAACATAGTATCTAGTATCTATTAGATACTATGTTATCCAATGTAAAGAAAGATGGAACTTTGTTGGTTTTATGGCAATGGTTTCAGTATTTTATTAGTCCATTAAATAGGTGCTGTAAGTTATTTTCATACTTAACGTTTAGTAGGTTGAATGAAATCTAAAATAGAACCGTAACAGAGTGTTTCTTGCACTTGCTTTTGGCGCATTCACAGATGGTATTCACGGTTCGGAATAATTCTTAGAGAAGCCAGGAATAACAGGTGTTTTCACTTTCCATTGGGTTTTCAGTTCAATTGATAAATCGGTATACATATTTGGAAATCTTATCTGCATGTGTTAATGTAACGTTATGTAAGTGTATGGCTGTCTTTACAGTAAACAATTTTCTTCATCGTATCATGGAGTGTGATGTTTTTTCCTTTAAGATAGTTCTGTCCTAATATTGTTTGCAGTCAGCTGAGTCTATTATCACTCGGGGGTGTATTTGTAGCACGCGGTTTTTTCTGTAATTAATTTGTATTTTATTGCAAGATTTTGGTGTATTATAGCAGCTATTTGGTCGTGTCGATGTTTGTAATCTGTTTGGGTAATAGATCTGCAGCCCCCCGTGATGTGCTGTATGGTTTCTGACGCATTGTGATAGTGTCGGCATAGATCAGATTGGAGGGTGTTATCGTGTAATATGTTTCCTGTAATTTCTTGTATCTATTATTTGATCTTGTAAGGCCATAAATCCTTCTGTTTCCGGGAAGAGTTCGTCTTGTTTCAACCAAGCGTCCGACGCATCTTATCGACATCTGGACTGATTAAATCACGACGATATCTGCCGTGAAGTGATTTTTGTATCTATGCATCAAGTTTGTGAGGTGTCTGTGTAAATGTATCATTCGATTGAGTGGTGTAATCCTTCAGATTCAACGGTGTGAGTTCGAGGACTGCTTGTGCAATGTGCGTGTTGGAGAGGTGATCTTTGTGTGCTTCTGTGAAAGAATGATCTAAGTGTGGTTTGTTATGTAAGTTTTGGATGTCAATCAATCCTCTGCCGCCTTCGTGTTTAGGTAAAGCACGTGTTGATTGTACGTTGGATTTATTAAGTCTGTCTGTGACTAATTAATGATTCCAAAGGAGTAGGTTAGTATAGGGATGGCATATATATTTATGGCTATTGTGGTATTTTATGCATTTATGTGTGTGTTTAGTATTATTATTAGTCATTTGATTACATTGAAGTTGCTTTGAAACAATAATAGATATTAGCGGAATTTGTCTTGTTTTATCATTTGAATGCTCTGAATTTGTTTTAACAGCTGTTCATATATAAGTAGTTCCATGTGTCGGTTTATTTGTTTTCATTTATAAATGACTTATTGTTTAATAGTTATTTCAGTTTGGTTGTGCAAGTCTACGCTGGGCGCCAGAGTTTCAGTACCTATTAAAAAGGTTAGTACAATTATTTAGATGTAGAATGCCTTCACGCTTATGACTCGACGAAAGACCTTTTATGGTTTTAATCGATCCTGTTTCTTATAAGGATGAAAACACTCTATGGGACCAATGAGGTTAGAGTGTTAGAAAAGTAAAAAAAAACAAAAAAACACGGGAAAAATATGGGAAAATTTTGTGATTTTTACTTGTCTAACACTCTAACCTCATTAGTCCCATAGAGTGTTTTCATCCTTATGAGAAACAGGTTCTATTGACACCATAAAAAGAAAACGTGAGAACTGACCTTTTCTCGCCGACTACCTACTGTTTTTTCAAAATCTGGTTGGTTTTATTAAATAAGGAGAGCAGACGAGCAAACGGGTCATCTGATGTTAAATAGTCACCGTCGCTCATAGACATCTCACCTCTGTGTTAATATTATAGGGTTTTTGATGCGCTGCTAACCTTGAGGACAAAGATGGATTACCTTATGTGCCGGAAATTACGCTGGCTCTCTTACCCTTCAAACCGAAACACAGAAATTCAAGCATTTCTGCTTCACGGCAGAAATAGATAAGAGGGTGGTACCACCCCAGGCGATCCTTCACATTAGGATCTGCCACTACAATGCAGTTGTAAATATCTCCAAAAGTTAGGGTAGGTCTCTTAAGAACGTTTACTTTTACTGCTCCATCTCAAATTACTACCTATTTTTTTACCTAAGCATTAATATGTATTTAACCAGTATGGTTAAAACCTGTCTTATTTACATATAAATGTTGGTATAAATAGCATAGCTTGTGTTGTACGGTTGTTAGTGTATCTTGGATGTTTTCAGGGGCCAGTTGCTGAAGCAAGTGCTTAATAAAAATATGACGACGTTGAGGTTTCTACTCCTAATCTTCTGTATCGGCCCAAACGCTAGTGTGCCATTGCCGAAAACATATAAAATGCAGCAATATCTTGAACATCCGGCTGTGCAGAACTTTAGAGAATATTTGCAAATTGATACCAGCAAGAAAGAAAATATAGGTAAGACCTATTTCCTATTGTGTTACCAATTTTCCCTTATAGTGGTATTCCTTTGCTAAAGATAATCATTCTCTGGAATACGTGGAACTTGCAGGTAGGTAACTATAGAGAACAACTTATTTGGTAATTTTTTACCCTGACCAAAAACTAAAAAACCTACGCCATATTGCGGAATTAAATAGTACTATTTTTTTCATAGCGAACTCCATAGCACAGATTATAAAACTACCAATGGTGCAATCTTGGAAGTGTTTTTTAGACCAGAGTAAAGTTCTTAAATGTATGATTTACTCCAGGAAAAGCTGTGATATTCTGGAGGCGCCAAGCGCTGGAGTTGGGTCTGCCGTTTGCGGTGTACCGGCCCGCAGGTAGAGAAGTGTGCGTAATCACATGGCCAGGGACAGAGCCAGCGCTGCCCAGTATTATGCTCAACTCTCATATGGACGTCGTCACTGTGGAGCCAGTAAGTGGGATGGAAACGTTCTTGATCATCAGCCATCTTGGTCGTAGGCAGAGAATGTTAACTAGGGTTAAGGGTAGGCCCTACCTCGAAATTGCCCCGAAACTTCACAATCAACCCTCCCACATACAAAACCTCAACCTTCTCCCCTAAAACTCCCCCTCTTCCCTCTCAAATCAACATATACCTTATAGGCCCTTTCTTATGTCTAAGAGCGCTTTCACATTAGGTGAATGCAATGTGTCCATGTGTGAATGTGTCTAATGTGTCAATGTGTTCAATGTGTCCAATGTGTGTACGCGACGACGACGATGGCGTCGGAGAAGTATCAAGAGCAACAGAAGCAATAGAGTTCCTCCGTTGGAACCCGCTTTGAATTACGCTTTCCACCCCATCTGAAACCGCGCGTCAGCAGCGTGACCGAGCCGCGCGACCGAGCGACTTCGCGACTTAGCAGCGCTGCAGCCGCAGTAATGTAAAGACGTCGGCTGGTGCAGCGCTGCTACCGCGCGGCCAAGTCGCCTAATGTAAAAGCGCTCTAAACATCATCTGTCTGTACGGCCCAGTTTGATAATTTTTCGTCATGGTTGTTTAAGTAGCGGAGTAAGTAGTAAGCATGGAAATATAAAAAATCCTAAGGGTGACGTAACAAAATTTGGGTGGGTTGGGTGCTTAAAACACGTGGAAACAATTTACAAACTTCAATTTTCATATTAAAAGTTGACGACAGAGGGCGAGCGGGAGGTGGGGCCTGCCGCTCGATCGCCACACTCTCGCCTTCTGCCTAGTTCAACTGTACTTACCTAGGATTTTATTTTCGACCTTTGCCTCGCAGGAAGATTGGACTTACCCACCATTTGCGGCACACATGGACGATAATGGAGACATATTCGCCCGAGGCACCCAGGATACTAAGGACGTAGGGATTCAGTACATAGAGGCTATCAGAAGTCTTAAAAAACAAAACGTTACGCTAGAGAGAACTTTGCACGTGACTTTAATGCCAGGTAATAAAATTTTATAGACTTTTTTAGATACGTTTTATGTAAATGTAAAGATATCGATTTTTTGTAGTAGGTACCTGCCATAGAACATCTGTCGACATGAGATAAAATAGATATCGTAAACACGTAAGTACGAGGCAGTGAAGTAGCTCAGAAAAAAATTAGACAGGACAATCAACGAAGTGTTTTTACAACTGTAACATGCGCTTGCGCTGCTTTATATTCACAGCATTTTAGTTTGGTTCAGATACAACTGTCACGTCATTACATCATTGCAACATGTGTGCTAGTTTGAGTTCTATGAATGGAATTCTTTTGTTCTCATAAATCTAGGGTTAAATTATGTATAACTTGGGTATAATATAACCCTCGTATAACTGAAACATATCGCTAATCGTTTTTCATTAGACACTAAAAATATCTACTACCATAATAATATAATCTGTTTCACAACAGATGAGGAAACCAATGGTTTCCAAGGAATGCTGCCATTCGTAAATTCGGCGGAATTTAAAGCATTGAATGTGGGATTCGCTCTGGACGAAGGAATACCTTCATCCGAAGATACACTTTACGTCACGTATCAGGATAAGCGACCTTGGCGTAAGTACTCGACTAAGTCCCATATATGTAGGTATAGATACAGAAAGAGAAACTTCCTAGTTCGGAGGTCAGCGTTTATTGTAACTTTTTGCTCATTTTATTTGGTTTAATATAACCTATGCTTAAGTTCCTACCGGTGTATGGACTATGAATACTTTGTCATCTTACCGACAAATAAACTTATTCTTATTCTTATATTGGTCAAACAATAAATATATAAGAACTGGGTTTCAGTGGAAGCTGATATGTCTGCCACTGTAACTAAAACTGTGTCGATTTCGCTAAATCTGCAACTAGGTAAACCTAAATGAAATTGCACGCTCACTTCTTCGGAATCGGTACCACTGATGCTCAAGATGACAACATCACTTCTCTCAATGTAGATTAAGAGATTATATTTTTGGTGTAGAGGTAATTTATTGACTGCAAAATAACAGTTTATTATTTCGACTAGGGATGTTACGGAGGTGGTTTTATCGGAACCGGAGTCGAAACCGAAGGTTTTAGATTTGATTTATCGGAACCAGAAGAAGTTCAAATTTTAAACCGTTTTTTAATTTTTATAGCTAAACTGGCTAATTTATTTTTATGATGACGTTTGCGGCAATAAAACATGTTCTTTTAGAGAGTAGTGTAGGAATGCATAAATAATAATACATAAATGTATCCCTACACTATTTAATAAAATATTGATATTTGAATATGTTTGCTCACAAATCTTCGGTAGGTATAACCTCCGATTCAAAATTATCGGAGCCGAAGTCGGAGTCGGAGGTGTAAAATCAATCGGAAGTTCCGACCTTTCGGAGTCGGACTCGAAGCTCCGTAACATCCCTAATTTCGACCACGACATTTACTACACTGTCGTTTCCTCAGAAATGACGTTCACTGTTCACGGTACAGCCGCGCATGCTTCCACAATGCCAGAAGACAGTGCCATGGAAAAGGTAAAATTCCATGTACAGTCGACCACAAGCCATATAGCATCCATCCATACCATCTGTCAAAAATCTTCGATAAAATCTCAACCTTATACCTGCGTAATATGATATAGTTCAGATTCTAAAATTTTGACGTTTTGGGCAGGTTGACCTGTTGTCGACTGTACCTACTAATTATTTTGCTAAAAACATTGAATTCCTTATTAGAATAAAAATCGCGCAAGGAGAACTAAAGAGAGGTATCTCTCTTTCTCGAATTCTAGTTTTTCGGTTAAAACAAAATTTATTTTTCCAGTTACGCAGATTAATTGAGGCCATAAGCGAGTACAGGGAGTCTCAAAACGATATCATGAAGTCTGGAGGTGCATATAACACATTGAACATTAATTTAATTAATGTAAGTATTTACTAATAAATCTAAATTAAAAAATTGAGAAATCCCTGACTTACCGACTGAGAACCAGTTACTTTTTCCTGGTCCTCATCAGATTCTCAAGGTTCCAGAGCAATGGCACTATGGTCCATTTGACACATTTGAGTTTAAACTTGAACCCCTACTTCATTTTTATTAGCATTAGACAAGCAACTTCTAGGTATTTTATCGGGCACGTTATAAATATGATGTGGAAAAATTGCAAATAAAGTCGCTAAAAATTACATTTTTTTGTAAACACCTCACCTCACCGTCAATGTCTGGCTATTTAAGTAATAAATGCGTTACTTTTATACGTATTTCTCAATATTGAAACGTTATGGGTCTAATAATAATCAATCGTCGTCAAAAACTTACACTATAAAGGATCTAAAGAAGCAGGAGAACTAAACGTAAAACGACGTTTTAATAGTATAATACGGCTAAATTAAGAATGTCGTGTCATCTGTCAAATATTTAGCACGTTGAATTATTTTAAAATTAGTTGCTAACATGCACTGACCCATGACCACCAATTTGCTTTGCATAAACATCACCTTAGGTTTGCGATTACTGCTTCTTTGTTTTCGTTGTTTCTTATGCTAAAAAAACGAAGTATAATAAATTTCTCAGACCCCATCTAACCTCAACAACATAGCTCGATACAATTATTTTGTAAATTAAAAAAATCGCATCCTGGAAGCCAATTCTTGCAGAATTCGACATACTAAAGTCGAGCGCTACGACCGTCTTGTCACGCTCACATACAATGTGTGCGAATGAGATAGGACTAATGTCGAATTTGACATTCCACCTGCGAGAATCGCCGTCCAGGTCGGAATGTAGAGATATGAAGTCACAGATAAACTGACATACGCGTCAATCTTAGAATACTCCTCTTTTCGATTGGGGGTTAAAATTAGTATAAGTAGTGCATTACTTACTAATGTATACAAAATGATGGAATTTGTTTTCTCTTTCAGGGTGGTTTAGCTACGAACATTGTCCCTAGTAAAATGTCTCTACTCGTTGATATGCGACTTGATCCTACGGCAAGTGTCACAGAAATGGATGATTTGGTATGTTGTTCTTTTAGTAATTATAAATAACTCGCTTAATTGTAACTTAGCCACCGAAAAACTATAGATCTATCGATACTTAGGTCTTATGACATATTCACTAAAACTTTACCTAAAAAGTACAACTCTCCATATCGCAAAAGTCGACGAAAATTAATTTATAAGCAAAGTATGGGCTAATAAATGTATGTGGTTGGGAATTGAAAAAAGTGACCCGTGCCAGAAGCAGTGGCGTAGCTACGGCGTGGGCGAACGGGCCCCTCGCCTACAACCTCGTGCGAGGCCCCCTTATCAGTGACTTAAGACCGTACCTTCAAAAACCCTACTAAGAATAAGCTTTACCGAGGTTTTACCACACATATATAATTAATTTTGCACCCCGCCGGGTGTGCTCTATTATCGACTTATTTTTTAGTACCGAAGAGGTTACAAAAAACAATTTTTTTAATCATTTAAACACCTCATAATGATGAAATTTGCAGATTCATCATGACTTCACTAGTTTCATCGTAAATATTCTCTCTCGCAAACTGTCGCCGTCGCTTAACTTTACTGCCGGTAGCTATAACTAATTATAAACCTGACATAATTCGAACGTAACTGTATATTTTGATTTTTACAGGTGAAGTCATGGATGTCTGCTGCAGGAAATGAAACGTCTATCGAGTTCGTAGGGCGATTCGAAGAGTCTGCCGCAACTCCCATAGAAGGAAATCCATTCTTGGAAGCCATACAAATAGCAGTCGAGTCAATGTAATTAGAATTAACGAATATCCTTACACTCATGAAAAATCTATCTATGTGAAAAATATATAGGTACAGGCGACCACAGGTCAACCTTCCCAAAACGTCAAAATTTGAGAATCTGAAATGTATCATATTGCGCAGATATAAGGTTGAGATTTAATGGAAGGTTTTTGACAGTGGTATGCTATAGTTTGTGGTCGTCTGTACTTATACCCTGACCAGAAACCAAAAAACCCTCGTCATATTGCGGAATTAAGTGGTACAATTTTTTTCACAACGATCTCCATAACTTAGATTATAAAACTACCAATGGTGCCCTCTTGACAGGGTTTTTATATTTTCGGTCAGGGTTACGTGTGAAAATTACTGACTGAATTACAAAAAATACAATACTATTGATAAATGATTGATAACACAACAATAAAACACAATTTTCAGGGGTCTCAGCATCGAACCCAAAGTATGTCCAGCCAAATCCGACATGCTGTACTTGCGTAACCGTGGTATCGCCGCGTTCGGATTCGCGTTCAAACCTCACACGACTTCCCGCATCCACGGCGCCAATGAATACGTCAATGTCGCCACTTTCCTCAAAGGTATCGATGCCTACACTGAAATCCTTAAGAAACTGGGTTCATTAGTACTAACAAATACCACAGAAGTGAATGCGTTTTCCACTACAATAGACATCGGAACTGGGAGATCTGTAGACTTATTCTCAAGTTCTATGAACTTGACTGCTAGTAATACGGAGTTGTCTGCTAGTTCTATGGACTTGTCCAGTTCTATGTCATCTAAGTTTATTAGTAGTAGTGCAAACTTGCCTCGCCACAGTGTTGCTACGTTTGTCTCGGTTTCTTTATATTTTGTTATTTTGTGGAGTCAGTTTTGAAAGAAAGTTTTCCCTAATTATTATGTGCTATTTATTTCTATTTATACTTTAACATAATTTAAATATTTATAAGTTGATTTAGACGTCGTGTCACCTGTAGCACGTAATCCAGTAACTTTTGTATAAGTAGACCTAGGTAGACTCTGATTTATCGATTACTAAATATATATTATTATTATTATTTATTAATGAGCAGGCAGAATTAAGCTGATGCGCCCATATCTAAGCTGGTGTATTGTTCATTCACTTATAGCATTTGGAAAAGAAATATGCCTTAATATTTGGTTCCAAGTAGTTATAAAATAAATAGGTATTAAAATAGCATTGTGCTGGTGCAGTAAGCCTATCAAAGAATTTATTAGGTATAAGGTTACTAATTTTATTGATATATAAACAATACTTACCTATCTATACTTGTATCATTTTTTGTTTTCATTATTTTAGCCAATATATGTGAAAGTATCAATAAATTATATTATCTGATGAAAAAATATCTAAGAAACTTATTTAAATCTTAAAACCGTGAAAACGTCATAACTTCTAAACTATGTACCTTTAGTGTAGGCAATAGGCATCCATATTTAACTTTTTTGATAAATGGCGTAATTTAGCAGAATTTTTTTGTGAGTGTCTACTTTCGCTAAGGGGGTCGAGTGTTAAAACAAAGATAATGAATCCTCTGGAATTACGTAAAATGTAGTATACCCAAGAAGGTACCTAGGTATAACTTGCTTCCTATTTTGAAGATCCTGATTTCAGTACAATCTTTATTTTCCTCCAAATTTTGAAGACTGTACCGTATCATATGTAAGTTTAGGCGCTAGATCCGCGTGACGGACGGACGATGGAGCAACAGCAATAGGGCCCCGTTTTCTTATACCGTATTCGTACCGTACCGTATTCTTATACCGTATTTTTAGCGTACCATACGGTTCGCTAAAAATACGAAACTGCATAGCATACAAGCAGTCCAACATGAAAATTGAACCCAAAAACATTGAATAAGGTGACTGTTATACTAATGTATCAGTCACCATATGCAATGATTTTGGGTTTGTTTTTATTTTTTGCTAGTAGTAGCAACTACACGACCGATTGTTCTCCAACCCAACAGTTTAGTCGGTGGGCAAAAAGCAATGCACTAGTATGGGGGTGCACACACGGCACCAACTCAACTTTTTAATTGACACAATCGAGACCGATCGCCAACCAAATAGTTGGTCAACTCCACGGTTCTATCTACGGACCGATCGTTTACTTAGTTGGTGACCGGTGGGTGTGCGCATCTGGCCAACTAAACTGTTTAGTTGGACAGAAATCGGTGTCCACGTTCCATCGAACCAAACAGTTTGGTTAGACAAAGAATCGGTCGTTTAGTTGGGCCCTAATAGAGGGGAACTCGGTATGACGTAAGTCTTTATAATATTCACTGCTGATATCTACATGTATCCGTTAACATAAAATTAGGTGTTCAATAAATTTATATTGCCATTCAATTTTTTTACAACTTTTACTGTTATAACATAATCTTTACAAGCTGGTAATACTAGCTACCTACCTAGTATTTAGGTACTAGCTTCTGACGATATGTGAGAGATAATCTACAAATGGAATATAGCATATAATATAATAAACTATATAGTTTATCCGAGATTCATTGTCGAGATTTGCCAATATTGACAACTATCTTGAGATGAGATAAAGATAAGAAGATTGGAAATGATTGGTAGGTACATTTTATTAATAGTACTAGTACTTAGAACTTTCTTTATTTTAGATTAGAAATACAGCATCTCAATAAAATTTAGCATCTCGTGTGTGTAGTGTATTTGCTTTTAGTTTGCATTTTAGTGTTTATTGAATTTATGTGAGTATTTCTATTTAGGACTTGTTGGTAGAGTCGACCAAACCCGACCCAAAATGTCAACATTTGTGAAACTAAAAGAAATATTAATGGGCCACAATAAATTAGTAGTAGTAATACTACATATCAGACATGAGGTTGTAACAAATTTGTCAGACGGTGCCTTACTAGTGGTCGACGTATGCTACAGTTTAAAATCCAAGAACAAAAATACGAAATTATGTTAATGTTCAACTTTTCACTACCTACTTGATTTATGGCTTATGCGTCTTGGAATAGGGTGAACTACTATATGGGTGATCTATACACAAGTGGTAGAAGATCCTGACGTGCAGGATCGCCTGGGTTGGTACCACCGTCGTCTACGTTTCGGTTTGAAGGGTAAGAGAGCCAGCGAAATTACCGGCACATGATGAGGCACTCCATCCAAAGTCCTCAAGGTTAACAGCGCATCGAAACCCCTCTTATAATGATAGTTGGTTTGCTCGTCTGCTCTCCTTATTAAATTAAATAAAAAATATTTATATAGTATTTATATTTACAAGCAGAATAGTGTTCAAATATTTTTAAGTGTAATTATGTATGCATAATGCAATGTTAAATAAATGTTTTTCTTTCTTCCTTTCTTTATGAAGGAAGGCAATTCTCGCAGAGTTCGACAAATCTCTATCTTAAACATAATTGTTTTTTTTTTTTAAGGCAAAGGGAACTGAGCCCATACAGCCATGTCTGATGTAAACAACTCTTTCAAGTCTTCATTAAAATGCTGGTGTGACACATTTCAATGCCATCTGGGAGAATCTTCCACGCTTCTGCGCCATCCGAACCAAATAAGAAGGCGTCCCGGACGCAGTGTGGCTCTTCAAAATCCAGCCAAGTACGGATCGGGCTGCAACGTCTTATTTGACTTTACTTCACTGTCCCACACATTATTCACATCTTGTCGAAGTTTTTCGAGCAAGAAACACCATTCTTACTAGAAAAGCACTACTGTAAAACAATTTGCAAGACAAATCGAAACAAAGCTGACGTGGACGCCACAAAAGCGCGGGAGAAACTCTCTTAGACATAAGTCGAAAGTAAAATGTCTACTGAAAAAGTCGAGTGTTACCTGAAAATGGTATTCTCAATCTCGATCGACATAAATGTCGACGGACGTCATTCGACTTGGTAAAAAAAAGTTCAGTTTCACCGACTATGTTGGATTATAATCGAGAACAACAAAAATGGTACTAATTTAATATATTTTTTAATTTTTATTGTTGTAATGTATGCGTGTGTGCATTGGGGCGCGTAACTTTAACTACATTTAAATCGTCATTTTATTTAAATTAATGATAATGAATACCTTTTTTAACGAAATTCAAGTACTTACCTACTTATTTAAGTACTCATCTTAATTTCATCATAATTCGTACAAACATTTAAAATTACATCATAGTTTTGGTCGAGGGATTTTTAAATGCAATTAAATATGCATGATCTTGAAATAATTCTTTTGTATCTCGATGTACCTAATATAGTAGATATATATTTTATTTATGTGATATCAACCATATTTCGATTGTATATTAGTCGAATTACACGGTTTTTACTTTTTTAGAATCTGAGCTAGATTGCATAATCCTATACATTAAATCCAAAAATAAAATCGTAAAATTATAAACAAAGTCTATATCTACAATTAAATATAAAAATATTTCAATAACATTTATATAACGTAAGGATGCGATTGGATATAAAAATATTGCCGAAGTTAGCACAACATGATTGCAATAACATGTAAACAACGTTCAAATAAACGACCACCATTAAAAAAAAATGCGTTCACTCACTTTTCAATCCATTTCGATTGACTTAGCGCTCGACATAGCGATGTCGAGTGCCGGTGACCACTCTTTGCATGTCTATTGCTAGCAGTAGAGTAGATATATGTCGAACTCGACATATCGAAAATAACAAAAATCTGTATGAATCGACATCCGCCATTTTTTTTGCAACAAATGTTTCTTTCGAGATTAAGTCGAATGTGCGAGAATTGCCTTTCAGGTCGATGCGGAAGCTCCTAATAGGGACCCCAAAAAATCACTTAAATATTTGGAAAAAATTCCAATTAGAGGTTTTCTGTTCCTGTTGGCCTGAGGCCGCGTTCTTGGTACAGTCAACAACAAAAATGCCAATTGCAATTTTCAAAACGCTGTTTGGAACCCTTCCCTATGGGAAGCCTTATGACTGGTAAGAAATGGTTTATCGGGGCCTTATGTGTTTCAGCTTCGATCTGTTTATGGTCTTATACTAATTCAGGCAGTAGGTATAAGTATGAGACAACTGTATCAACAGGGAAAGAAATAACTCCTCGGCTCTCGGACTATTCATGTTTCGTATTCGTATTGCCATATGTTAACCAACACCAGCAGTCAGCTGCCAAGTTGCAACAAGGTAAGTACTTAATTATTAATTGTTTTAATAATATTTATTATATTTAAATTGTAATTTCAATAACTTGTATAGTTAGTTCATATTTCCAATCTGTTGTAATGATTAAAATAAAACTTTAACTAGATACCTATACATTACATTGGTTTACATTTTCACCATCCACGCCACCGACGCACAACGCACCGATCAGTAGTCATGATTATTGTTGGGCAGATTTAAAGGGGTGGTTTGTTATTACCTTCCCCATTTCACACAGGTTTTCTCAGTGTGCTGGTTTCCTCACCGTGTTTTCTTTCCTTCACCGTTCGAGCCGTCTCAGTGTGCTGGTTTCCTCACGATGTTTTCTTTCCTTCACCGTTCGAGCCGTCGGTAAATCCTCGTAAGTTATTAAATAAAATAAAATAAACCAAAAAAACTACTTGATACACATGTACACATTTACAATATTATAATACCGACGAACCCGGATCTTCCCGCATGTGAATCCTGCCTCAACGGCGTTCTTCACCCACAGCTATCAGTTAAAGCATCAGAAAACAAGCAACCTTTGATCTCAGTTTATTTAAATAAGATTTGGTTTGGATCTGTTTTGCGCTAGGCTTATTTTCATGAAATTTTCAATAAATTTTCACCATATTTCGCATATTATCCCGCAGATACTCAAAATGCTCTACACGTGGACGTTGGTAGTGTTCAGCTTAGTCGGTCCGGCGCTGATGACCGAAGACTACGCTAGCAACCCCTCGGTACAAATGTTCCAGGAGTATCTTCAGATAAATTCTACTACTTATGGAGATCTCAGTGAGTATTATTATGAGTTAGCATGGTTAAGCTAAGTTTATACATGCCGCCTCTCGGTAAGCGTGTCGTACGAGCTCCATCTTCGGCCTCGTCGGGTGCTCTATACAGGTTGGAAACGATAGGTGATCTCATTCTATAATTCTTAAAGAATACAAGATATTGTAAATTTTTTACTGCTGTTGAAACTACGTCACTAGCTTAATAAATTGATATTAATAACTATCTGAAAAAAAAGGATATGCCCAAAATTTTGAGTTTATCCTACTCCCATACATTTATTATGGCATGGCATGGCACTCATCGAGATATTTTTATCAGTTAGGTACCTAAGAAGATTTTATGCACTTGTAAATTACTAGATTAGTATTGTATCTTTATCAATAATTGTAATAGATAGTAAATACACATTTTTCCACTCTACTCTGCTACTTTACGTAGGCTTTGGCTGTATGATTTTATAACTTTGCCTTAAACTTAATAAACAAAAACAAAAGAAGAATGCCGCCAAAATTTCATTAATTTTCACGTTATTTCGAAGGAGTTTCTCCCGCGATTTTGTGGCATCCACGTCAGATTTGTTTCGTTTTGCCTTGCAAATTGTTTTTCTAGTAAGAATGGTGTTTCTTGCCCGAAGAACTTCTACAAGATGTGAATAATGTTGTAGGACAGTGAAGTAAAGTCAAATAAGACGCTGCAGTCCGATCCGTACTTAGCTGGTTTTTGAAGAGCCATACTGCGTTCGGGACGCCTTCTTCTTTGGTTCGGATGGTGCAGAAGCTTGGAAGATTCTCCTAGATAGCATTTAAATGTCTCACATCAGAATTTTAATGAAGACTTGAAAGAGTTGTGGCTGTATGGGCTCAGTTCCCTTTGCCTTAAAAAAAACGTTACTTCGATTTAGATTTCAAAAAAGTCACTTACCATCTGGTGAGATTAAGATCTAATGGCTTCGTTTATTCGTAGCCACAGATCTAGGATTTACGTAGAATTTTTTTTCATCGTTGTAAGACAAAATTGTAACTGTGTCAATATTATAACTAAGTTTATTATAACTCAGTTGTTGCTCACTAATTTTATTTAGTTTAATATAACATATGCGTAAGTTCCTACTGGTGTATACTGCTGGTAGTGGTAGATCCTAATGTGAAGGATCGCCTGGGGTGGTACCACCCTCTTATCTATTTCTGCCGTGAAGCAGAGATGCTTGCATTTCTGTGTTTCGGTTTGAAGGGTAAGAGAGCCAGCGTAATTTCCGGCACATGAGGCACTCCATCTTAGTCCTCAAGGTTAGCAGCGCATCAAAAACCCTCTAATATTAATTCAGTGAGGTGAGATGTCTATGGGGGACGGTGACCACTTACCATCAGGTGGCCCGTTTGCTCGTCTGCTGTCCTTATATAATAAAAAAATAAAAAAATGGACTATAAATCCTTTGTAATCTAACCGCACAAATAAACGTATTCTTATTCTTTAAACTATAAAGTGATTAATGGTCAAATTCGAAGCTTGAATTTCGGGGTACACGTGGTACAACTGAAATATCCAATTAGCACTACACTTGGTGGTTTGGTGGTATGAATTATAATGCTAATAGTTTAAGTGTTAATTTAAAAATCAAATCGTATTGCTTATTTGGAGAAAATATAAAGATAAGGTCGGTAAGTACGACTTACCGATTTTCAATTATTTACCGAAAAAAAAAACATAATAAATTCCTATTTAATATTTACCTTTAAAATCCTGTGATTTCCAAATGAATGATACTCGTAATTTCAATGGCTGGTGATGGAAAACTTCAACTGGTACCTACACCTGTTTCAGCCCCTGCAGTAGAATTCTGGCAAAAATATGCAACTCAAGAAGGTTTGCCCATCAGCGTATACGAATTCTCAGAAGGATTCCCGGTGGTGGTGATCAAGTATGCTGGAGCTGACTCCTCGCTTGGCAGTATCATGCTCAACTCGCATATTGACGTCGTGCCGGTTGATGAGGAAGTACGTATTAAGCAGAGAGAATGGAGCGCCAAGAATCTATATCTTGGCAGGTCTTTGTTATTTGGTATCGCATAATATTACTCATCATTAGGTACATCAAAGGAGCTCGTTGATGGCGCCATTATTTTATTTGATGTTCTAACAAGAGCGATGAGCATATAGTTACTTTTGCTGTGGCATCTAGTTGAATGAGTAGTTTTAATTTTTAGGAATTTTCACCTAGTAGACGGTGATAGGCTCGCCACCGTCCCGCTGCACCGCGCTCTATCCCTCACCAACGCGGTGCTGTGCTGGAACAGCTCCTTGGACCTATTCATGGACTCCGAGTCGAGACTTCTGGCCTCGGCCGCACGTTATTTTGAAATGACCGCTCCTCCTACTTCAGTACCAATATAAAATACAATGCTATGTATAATGAAACTTGACATGTATCATCATCAGCAGCCTACTCCAGTCCACTGCTGGACATAGGCCTCTCCCAGGGCGCGCCATTGAGCCCGATCTTCGGCTCTTCTCATCCAGTCGCTGCCAGCCACCTTACGCAGATCGTCGCTCCATCTAGCAGGGGGGCGTCCCACACTACGTTTGCCCAAACGCGGTCTCCACTCCAGAACTCGTCTACTCCAGCGGTTGTCGGTTCTGCGACAGATGTGACCGGCCCACTGCCACTTCAGCTTGCTAATCTTATGAGCTATGTCGATAACTTTTGTTCTATGCCGGATCTCCTCATTTCGGATTCGATCCAGCAGAGATACTCCGAGCATAGCTCTTTCCATGTAACACACGATTGGTAATAACTGTTATGAAATATGTAAATAAACAAATAGGCTCGCCACCTATCACGTTTGTCCACCAAATCTTACGGCGAAAAGTGGGAAGTACCTATGATAAAGGTGGTTCCTGGTGGTTCCCCCTCGGGGATTGTGGACGTGAGAGTTACGAGTATACTATATTACATACTATATTACATACTATATTTTTAGGATGGTTGGACTCACGATCCATTTTCAGGCGACTTGGACGATAACGGTGTTATCTGGGGTCGAGGAACCCAAGATGTAAAATCAGTTGGCATACAGTATTTCGAAGCCATGAAACGCCTTAGAGCCAACGGTGCCACTTTCGTAAGAGACGTTTATATCACTCTTATGCCTGGTAAGTTTTTGTACGATATCTATACAAAATACCTTAAAAGTAGTAGGAGCAGGGGGCTCAATACGCTCTGCTAGAGATCGACCTTTAATTGAAGTCTATCTGTCTGTCGCTAAATATTTGATTTCCGATGTTTTAATGTTTTACGGCAGCTATCGTTTGTCAGTCATTTCTAAAACCGCATGTAATCTATCATCGGGCGTTTTGACATTTGACAATAACGATAATCGTCGGTTGTCGAATCTCATACATTTAGTACTATTAGCCAGCACTTGATTAACAAGTACTTACAAATAACATTTAATACTCGTGGTAAATATGTATGACATATTCATGTTAATTCTACATTATTAGTCTAAAGTTTACCGCGTTCTATAAGTATACAAGTCATATATAAATGAGGAAATCTGTAATTAGCCTTCTTTAAGTTTAATACATATGTAATTTTATAATTGTTAATAGCTGTAGATTTCTCTTATAAATAAAAAATCTCATACATTTAGTACCTACGCTTTCACACTATGTCGTTATCGTTTAAATGAGATTGATACCACCACTAACATACAGGTTTTTTCCCTTTTAGATGAGGAAGTAGGAGGAGAACATGGCATGAGACCATTCCTTATGAGTGACGAGTTCAAAGCCATGAATGTGGGTTTCTCGCTTGACGAAGGAAGCTCCTTCGATATTCCATTCATCCCAGTCTTTTACCAAGACAAAGTGCCATGGCGTAAGTACCTACCAATAAATAATTATTCACGTAATAAACTTCGAATAATTTAATTTTCAGTTTATCTTAAATGGTGACCTTCAACGCCCGAATTCAATGTAGGTGACCTCAACGACCTTAAAAATCGAAATATAATTTATAATATAATTTTCGCCTAAAGTTTTTAATATAGGCACTACACAGGCAGGTATTAAAATTAGACTCTGTTCCAAGTAACAAGAATAGAATAATAGACGTCAAATACAAAGATATTGATTTTTGATTTCAATAATTCTTTATTAAATCATAAAGTTACAGTAACAGATTAAATTAGATCTTAATCCAATTATGTATAACATAAGTTAAATTGTTTTATAGGCTGCGATCGCCTCTAGAAAAACATTTTAAAACATATGTTTGATATGTTTAAACATGATTAACATAATCAAATACATCGCATCACAAGTATTAATTAAATATGTGCATTTTGAGTAATGCCCTCTTATTAAATACAAAGAAGTAACGATTACGTATCGAATGGACTTCAAAGGAAAATGCCTTTGTATTTGGTAGCATAATGTCCATTGAAGAAAGATGACCACTGTGGAAAACGAAGCGTCCACAATTTACAAAGTCCTTAAAGCAAATCGTAACATTCATACATAATTCATTCATTCAGCTCCAACAGCACCAAATGAACACCTTTAACATTTTGCTGTTCTAATGACACTACAGAAATTCAAGTCGATTGCTATGGGGTTGCAGTCCATGGGTCGACTCTCCCGGCGACCAATGACACCGCTACTGGCAAGGTATGACCACCAGTAAGCTTTTTTATGATTACCACTACATACCCAAGGAGAGCAGAAGAGCAAACTTTTGTACTTTGGTATGCCAGAAAGTGGTTTATACCCTGACAAGAAAAATAAAAACCCTCGCCATATTGCGGAATTAAATGGAACTATTTTTTCTTTTTTTCGAAGACTTACGTACATTTACCGACTGCTCTAACGGTGATGGAAAACATCGTGAGGAAACCTGCAAATGAAAACTTTCCGAAGGCGTGTGAAATCCGCCAATCAGCACAGGGCCTGCTCGTTGGATCATGGCCCGAACCCCCCCTGTGCCCCAACAGTGGGGACATTAATAGGCTGATGATGATGATTTTTTTCTTAGCGAACACCAGACAGACTGAAAAGTACAATGACGCTCTCTTAACTCTTGACAGGGTTTTTATATTCCTTTTGTTAACCAGTTTCATAGAGGAAAGGGTAGGTAAGTCATGGCTAGTCTTTGCCCTAACTAAGATTAATTGTATCGATTTCATGACGAAATGCAAGAACTGCAGTCATGCAGTGACATAAAATACTGTTTCAGTGCCTCAACGTAATGAAAACCCTGTTGAACTTCCGGGACGAAGAATACGAGAAGTCGCTGAATGCTGACATCACCAATGCCGGCGTCTATTCTTCTGTGAATCTAAACAAACTTTACGTCTGTCCTTTTTGTTAATCTTTAACTGTGCTTGTGGTGTATGTGTGTGTACCTACGTGTAAACAATGTCGTAAGTTTGCTATTTTATCACGCTTTTATTAACTTCTCTGTTTGTTTGTTTGTCACTTTGTTTAGTTTGTCTGTCTGGGTCAACCCTTCTAGGTAATCACATTTTCATCCACTTTTAGAAGTTCGTTGACTTTAAATTTTTGCATACGCACTTATTCCCCATAACAATAAACGTAAACGAACTTTTTTTTTCAATTATCAATGTTTTTCAACAATACCAATATTTTGGTGTCCATGATCTGATGATGGAGCCTAGAGTATCAGTATCCTAAGGAACTTTTTCACCGTAAACTGCGGTACTGTCGTATTTGGGACCGTTTGACTCGTCTTTATGAGTGGAGGATGTCTATGACCAGATAGAGTCAGGAATACTCCTGACTCTATCTGGTCATAGACATCCTACACTCATAAGTTCAGTATCCATAGGAACTCCTCGACCGTAAACTGCGGCACGATCGTGAATGGGCTCGTTTGACTTGTCTTTGTGTGCCCTTTGGTGAGACATGATGGCCAGGGTTTGAAGATAGAATCTGAAGGTAGTAAACAGAATTCCTTAAAGGCTAATAGCAGACTCTTCGTATTTTGGGCTCGTTTGACTTCCCTTGGTGAGACCGTTTACTTAAATTCGTGTTTTTTTTTAAATTTAGCTAAAGTATTTTTTTAATGTAAACTGTTTGGAATTTTTCAGGGAGGAATAGCTAACAACGTGGTACCACAACATGTGACCATAGTTTTCGACATTAGATTGGGTACCACTGTAAATGAAGCGACGTTCGATGCTCAGGTGCGTACAATGAGAATTAGCTTTGATGAAAGAAAAAATAGTCAATCATTAAAAAATCAGAGACATAGTTTCTGATACGTATATAGATCCGGTCCGAAACTTCTAGTTTTGTAAAATGACCAATGCGCTTTTTCGCTAGACATTTAGGTATTGTTTTAGGACATTAAACTTTTCTCCGAAAAGTTATTTTATGATGAAAATTATTATACGTATTTTGCATGTTTCAGTTGCACCAGTGGATCGCTGAGGCTGGTGATAACGTCACGCTCAAGTACATTTTGAAGGACACTCAATCCCTCGCAACCCGCATAGACGTATCCAATCCTTATTGGCTGGCTACAGCTAACGCCCTAACAAATTTGTACGTATACTGTTATTTAGTTTTAGTACAACAAACAGGTATAATAATATGTCATGAAATAATATGTCAAGGAAGGAAGGAATATGTCAAGCCCCTTAGGCCCGTAGTCCAGTTGCGAGCATGGTCCGAAAGTCGCGCAAGTTTCTATGGTGCAAGTTCAGCAACGTTGGGCCCGGTCAGAAACAGGATGAGTGACTACTAGAGGCACGTGTCCCTCCGTCCCTTAGAGAACACGTTAAACTGTCGGTCCCGACTGTTGTATTCCGCCAGCAGTAATAAACTCAATAGGGTAGTTTCCAAGTATCAAATAGTAATGCATTTCTTAAAATGAAGAAATAGTCACAAATGTGAAAACAGAATTAAAATTCGTTGAAAAATAAAATAGCTACAGGCAAGCAAAAATCAGAACAATCAAAAGAAAGAAACGGCAATAAGTTTTATTACGTAACGGTTCTCTAGCGCCAAACAAGTAGGTCCTGGCTGCATATAAAGGACTGTTTTGCTAGAAAGGGACAGAGCAGATGTCCAATACTAACTTTAACCATTAATATCTCTGATGTTAGTTGAGATATCGAAAAACTATTTTTAGATCCTTCTTCAGTATGTAGGTAAGTTGACTGATGCAATAAAATAAAATAACATAAATTTAGGTTAATACCGTATTTTACAGGGGCGTACAGTTTCTTCCGATAATACCTCCTGGCTCCACGGACGCTCGGTTCATACGTAACGCTGGCATCCCAGCGTTGGGCTTCTCCCCGATGCCCAATACTGAATTTCTGCTGCATTCCGTGGACGAGCGACTGGCTGCCTCTACGTTCCTTGCTGGCATTGACATCTATGAGGCACTGATACCGAGCCTGGCTAATATACCCGGACATTTGACCTCGCCCGACCCCAGCGTCTACGTTTATCGTACTGCTGTTTAATAGACTGAAGAAATAAGCAGGTTTATACGAGTCAATGCTGACACGAAATACTATCCCGTTCTATATCGGATCAACGCTGACTTTTCAAATTTTTAAACAACAGGGTATGATAATACACACATTTTAACATTAAAAAAAATCGTTCGAAACGAATCGAATCTAATAATTGAATATTTTCGGTTGTGCCGACCGAAAACTGTAACAGATCTGTGGTACAGTCAACCACAAGCTATAATATACCATCTGTCAAAAACCTTCGATTTAATCGCAATCTTATGCCTGCGCAATATGATACATTTCAGATTCTCAAATTTTGACATTTTGGGTAGATTGACTGTACTGTTGATATGTCCTTACACTATAATTAGTAATAATATACAAGGTCTTTGTTAGTAACTGACTCCGTATAAAACTGTTGAACAAGTCTTTGAAGTTGGGAACTAACTTGATTATAATAGGTGCTGTACTAACATTGTTTTTACATTTGTTTAACATAAATAGCAGAAAATACATCCCATTTAGTTAATTTGTTTGGTACATACATAAAATATACCATAGACCACATGATTTTTAGACCACCTGGTACCAATGATCAATAAGTAGATAATTGATGTTGATAAGTAGTTTATTCTATTCTGTTTTTATGATAACTAATAAAAAAAACCAATCAACGTTTAATGTTTTATTGCAATTATAAATATAATTATCGTCTATAAAAACTTATAGACGATAGCTGATTTACCTACCAAGGTACTGGAGGTTGTAGATCCTGATATGCAGGATCGCCTGGGGAGCTACCACCCTCTTACATATTTTTGCGGCAAAGAAGGGTAAGAGAGCCAGCATAATTACCGGCACATGAGGCACTCCACTTAAGTCCTCGGGGTTAGCAGCGCATAGAAAACCCTCTAATAATTTAAAGTGAGGTCATGAGGTGAGATGTCAATATGGGCGACGGTGATCACTTACCATCATGTGACCCGCAACGACATTGCGACATATTTTTTCCCTTTTTCTGGAAATAAATATTTGGCTGGAGGCCACGCGGCAGTTAAATGCGGTATTACGAGAGATCACAAGTGAGCAATTACTTTGTAACACGGAACTAACATATAACTGGAAACGATACGGGACGAATTACATTTTAGTTCCATTAAAGATGATCGTGCAAGTGGGTAAGTTAGGCAATACTGAGGATATGGGAGATTTTTCCACGTGTGGAATGATTTATTTTCTTTTTGGATGCCACTATCTTCGAATATCTTGTGTACCGTAGTGATAACTGAAACATTTTAACAACTTTCTTAGATAGGTGAGTATTTCAAAAAATAAAACTCAATCCCCTCTACGATATGTAGGTAAGTATATAGGTTATACTTTATAGTAGAGATAACCAAATAATGCAATTTCTAGACAACTCGATCTTCTAAGATACGAGTGCCTTGTCTAGGCCAGTCAAAAGGCGAGTAAAGCGTTACGTTGCGTTATTGTCTAATGCTAGTAGTTTTTGTTAATTTGCCAACAGGTGTCGCTATGCAACTTTACCGGGCGGCATCGTTTTGTGATCTTGGTTTTATATAGCATTTTTTTGGATTTTGAATTAATTAAAATATACTCTCTGGAAGTTTATAGCTTTCATTTATTTTTGAAAAAGGCGCTCTCAACGCAATCAGTCATCTTTTTGAATTTGAAAATAATACCGCGATCTCCAAATAATTTGAGAAAAATTATTTTCTGCTCAATTCATTCATTGTATAATCCAAAAATAAATTCAACGTATCACAAAAGAATAATGTTTCCGCGTTCGCATCTAAATCTTTAAACCAACAGTCGGCACTTTGCCCTAATGGGTGCCCTTCGCGGCGTACGTGCCTCAACATTTTTAAAAGGACTTTTTCGCGATTCGCAGCCACCGTCATCTGTTTGCCTTCGCCTGCGACCGCCGCGTGGCTCTCGATCCTATGAGAGCTGTCACGCTTTTAGCAGATAATTTAATTCTTTGGATTTGAAGAATCGTTTAGGAAGTTCGATTGTTTGTTTTATTCTTTTAAAAAGAAATTAAGTAGTATTTATTGGAAACCACTTCATTCTTGGAGGAATTTATTTCTTTCAAAATTCCAATAGTGAAAGGATTGTAACGTAAAAATGTTACCTAGGTTTTTACGCCTTCACTTATATTTCAAAGGTGGAATCACAAGAGAAACTCAAAAAGTCAGGGAAAAGTGGAAGAGAATGACTAGAAAAGCGGACCCTAGTCATTCTGGACGACGACGTCGGGGTCAACGTTAAGCAGAAGATGACATTCCAAAGATGGAATCGACCAACCATCCAATGACTCCACGAAACCTCAACTTCCATCAATATCTACTCTATTATATACTATACTGCATCATGCCACACGTGAAAAAAAGGATGATTTCTTATATCATGCTTTCTTATTAACATTATTTTTAAACTGGAACGAAAGCTCTTAGTAACACATCAGCAGCCCTTTAATGTCCCCACTATTGGGGCACAGGCCTCCCCTTGCACAAGGGGGGTATGGGCCATGATCCACCGAGCGGGCCCAATGCTGATTGGTGGATTTCACATACCTTCGGAAACTTTTAATTTCCTCCGACGTGCAGGTTTCCTCACGATGTTTTCCTTCACCGTTAGAACAGTCGGTAAATGTACGCAAGTCTTCGGAAAAATCCGGAAATACTCATTGGTACATGGCATTGCATGGTTTCGAACCCGGAACTCCCGCATGGGAACCCGTTCTAGCCACTAGACCACCGACGCTCTTGTAGTAACACTTGTTCTCAAATATGAAAGATTATGATGGAAATGACAATGTTGTATCGTAGAAGTACCTAAGTTACGTAAAACGAAAAACTCAAAGCAAGGAGTTTTTCTCCGAATCAATTTTGGATTGTTGACCCATTCATCAACCATTTTTGGCAAAGATTTCTCGGTCAGGCTGACGTGGATAATTTGGTCCAACGATTTCAGTAATTCTGTAAGTATATAAAATAGTAATCTGAGTGATTCGCCAGCGAGCGCGCCTGGCCTGAGGCATCGCAAGCGTTAATTGAAATAAATTGTCGCGACTCGATGTCGCCGGCACATAAATCAGGGTGCCGCGGGCGACCGCCGACCAGCTAAGTGCCTGCTACGAGCGACCCTGGCCCTCCTAATAACTAGACACGGCACTGAAAAAGATCCTGAGCTTTTAACGAAACCGAATGACCGCGAATAGAGCTAACAGACAGATTGAAAGAGCCTCACAAAATACTGAGCTCTTTTCATTTTATTTTCGAGAAGGTATGTTGTAAGGTTTCAGTTTTAATCAAACACAATGTCAATGCCTTCTTACCATATTTTTAATCATATAAATGCAAGCGATTAAGTTTACGTAAGAAACCACTGATGTCGCCGCCTTGAACCTGTTAATTGAGGTTGTTACTTGAAAATGTCACGCCTAAAATATTTTTTAAAAAGATAATAAAATATTTAATTAGAACATTATCCAAAGCTACAGCTGTTTCGTAGCCACGTAACACTTTACCTTAGATAACTGCTTCTATATATAGATACAACAGACATTTAGTAAAAAGGACATGTAGTTGAAAGGATTAGGGGTATAATAAATAGAGGCTGAAGATGATGAAGTTTTGTTAGGTCCCATCCCCTAGATTATTTTCTGACTATGAAGTATAAGTTCCGGGACTAGGCAGTCAACGTGTCAATAGGGTAAATTCCAAGTACGCGTATCAAATAATAAAGGAATGTCTTAAAAAATAATAAATAGTCATAAATTGATGGTCAAATGTGAAAACAGAATTAAAATTCGTCGAAAAATAAAATAGCTACAGACAATCAAAAATCAGAACGGTAGAAAGAAACGGCAATAAGTAGTATGACGTCAGTGTTCCCTAGCGCCATACAAGCAGGTACTGGATGCATATAAAGGACTGTTTTGCTAAAAAGGGACAGAGCATCTCCTTAATACTAACTTTAACCATTAATATCTCTGATGTTAGTTGAGATATCGAAAAACTAATTTTAGATACTTTAGGATGTCCATGTAAGTTGATTGACGAAATAAAAACAATTAGGATAATACCGTATTGGGCGAAACGTACGAATGTCAAAACGTACGATTGTTAAAAACACTGATCAGTTCTATAAGTTTCCTAGCTCTGCATCCCGGGATGACGCTCTAAGAGACACCGCGAGACGAATTAATTCAGCCGAACGCGGCGAGCGCGGCGCGATTTTTGCTTCTAGTGCTCATTTGTCACCAGCGCAGGTGTGTATCGTCACACCGCTAAAAGCACCGATCGCAAACTAAATCCGAATGTGGATGTGGTATTGTTCCTGCGATTGTGCAATTGAATTCCCTGACTAGGAAAGTAAAAACACTAGTACTTTTATAATCTGTTATAGAGATCGCAAAGAAAAAAAACATTTATATGGCGAGGATTTTTATATTTCTGTCAAACTTTACCTAAATAATGATATAGAAACTGGTCCTTACTTGCGCTTCTGCGCAGGTGCTACTTTAGCCGCAAAATAAACACAGGTGGTGCGCTGACGTCGGCACTTCTTGTATATGTTTTGCGTCGCTTCACTTTCATATATTTTGTATGAAAATAGTTTGAAGGAGGCGGAACGCGGGCGCAACGGCCGGCGCGCCGCCTCTTAATCTACTTGCATACAAAATGTATGAAAGCGACGGATGCAAAACAGACAGAAGTTGACGCCTCTTGTATATGTTTTGCGCCTTATGTAGAAAGAACTACAAAAGATCGCGCTGCTTCTTTGATTTTTAGCTATAACACTTAACGAAGCAGTGGTAGCTTAAAAAATATGCTGTAAAAATATTCTGTAAATAGAAATAAAAAATATGGACTATTAACTAATCAAAACTTAATTAACTACACGCAAAATCTAAATAATAAGTACCTAATTGGCATGGCTGTTGGGTTCTTGTTATTTAGAAAATAAGCTTCAAGTAAATCCATACAAACGGAGTTAGAAGACATTTTTCCCGCTTTATTTTTACGAAGTGATGAAATGATTGCAATACTTTCTCAACAATCCAATTTGTTCGATTTTCAAAATTTTTGGCGATGTAGTGGCCAGCATTTTTCGGAATTCATTGTTCCACAGTAACCTTACTTAGTAATCTTACTCTTTCATATGATGACACTGAGGACCTTTTAACTGTTTTGACTTGACAGTGTTTATGGCAATGAACATCATGGTAATAAAAATACATCTATATCTACTACAACATACATACAATACAACACACACACACACACACACACACACACACCTCACTTTTTACCTTCTTTAAGCCCAAAGAGGATCTTTAATATTACTTATATTATTTTACTTACAATATTATTAGTTATAATTATTTTTATTTTATTTTTTTGTTTCTATTTTTGATTAAATATTTAAATACACTTCTGTAAACAAATTGTGTTTAGACAATGGCTGAATTGTAAGAGTCTCGGAGGAGGGGCACTGTATGCTGAAACACAGATTACACCTAGTTCGGCAACAGTGGATTAAAATAGTTTTAGTGACATAGCCTAATATAGTTTATTAAACAAAATTGTAAAACTTTAAGAAATAAAATTTATTATTACCCTTTAAATCACAACTTATACTCATACTAAATGTATGGGAATAGTTTTTTGCTATTTCTGAGATTTCTAGTACTCGAACCTCGGTTGACCACATAGTCTTTTGTACCTGATACGAAATAGAATCGATTGGCATCAAAAAATATTTTATGAAAAATGGCATTTTTCTCGCTGACTGTACCTTTTTTCAAAAATCTGTGAATGTAGTTTTAAATAGCTCCAAAAGTTAGGGAAGGTCTCCTAAGACCATTTTCTCGTAGCTCCAACGGATCTGGTAGCTGCACAGGGTGCCCCGCCGAAACTTTCCACCTGTATATAATATTGGAATTGTAATGTAATGAAATCCTTTAATTTTATTAGGTTCTTATCAACCGTCATTTCCGTTTTGTTAGATTATTAGTTCAATTGATTGTTCTAACAATCTGGAAAAAAAATAACAGACTAAAAAAACGGAACCGACGACGCTTATCCAACAGCCCAGGCTCCAGTACATATACGAGTACCTACTGTAGAAAATAATGGTAAAACTGTGTTTCCGAACTCCATGGTCAGCATTGTTTAATCTGTGCTTTTGTCTTTGGAAAATATACAAATGGAGCGTACACGGTAAACTGCATTTTATTTAAAAATCTCTGATGTAAAATAATTAAAAGCCTAACCTGCAAGAAACACTGATTGTAGTACCTACCTTGTATTACCACCACATCAAATCCAACTTGTACAGTGTACATCTTAGCCCATAATCCAAATATCATCGCTAATGACGCGCACTGAAGGGTGGAAGGTGTGTTGTAACGTGTTGTATTGAATGAGTTGTCGTTCCGCGGCTGACAGCGCACTCGTGGTTAGATAATGGCTGCCTGAGTGAGGATAGCCTAATGAGGCTTTCTGTTTTGTTTTATTTTAGCACATTTGAAACATTAGTCTATAGCTTGAAGCTACGAAAGGTTGTCTGGAAGAAATAGCTTAATGTTATAAGGCCGCCAATTGTATTTGTATTTTGTATCTTTTCTACTGTCCTGTATTTGTGTCCTTGTTGCAAAAAAGAATATTTGTATTGTATTGTATTGTATGGCTGTGTCTGCTGTGGTCTCTAGCAAGCACATAGCTAAAACAGCATGACCTCTTGCTACTTTAAAGAAATCTTTTAATATTTTTTTCAAATTGAATTGTGTAACTCATCGGTATTATTTTTAAAGAGTAGAATTTAAATAATGGCAACGTTTACTGAAATCGTATGGAAATATCATTGCAATTTGACATTTTTAAATTGCACTTAAACGAATAAAGAAAAATATAATAAAAATGTAACATCAGAAAATTCCCATTTTCATTTTTAATCTTTGTTCAAAAAGTTTCAATTTGTTTTGTAAAATATATTGGCCGCATCATGATAAAAAAATATATTTGTAAAAGCCGTTTAAGTAAAAAAAGATTTTAATGTATTTTTAAATCTATAATATGGCTTTTATGTAAGATTTTTTAATCAACTACTGGCCAGTAAACACTAAAGGAAACCATTTATATAAACGAAAGAGTATGAATATAAATATATATTATGATTTTGAAAAGTATCAATGTACTTACAGGGAAAGTTGCAATTACAATCAGAACGTATATTTAACATAAGAAAAATATAATAAAAATCTAACATCAGAAAATTCCATTTTCATTTTTAAAGTTTTTTCAAAAAGTTTCTATTTGTATTTTATAATATTTTGGCCGCATTATGACAAAAAAATATTAGTAAAAGCCGTTTAAGGTAAAAAAACATTTTAATTTATTTTAAATTTATAATATGGCTTTTATGTAAGATTTTTAATGAACAAATGGCCAGTAAAACACTAAAGAAAACCATTTATAAAAACAAAAGAGTATGAATATAAATATAAAATATGATTTTGGTTGTGTTTTGGAATTATCTAAAACCTATTAAGGTATATTGTACATAGGAAAAAAGCATTACCTATCTACTAGATATTTAAAATACTACTTGTATACCTACTTAAGTACATTTTGATTTGTGTTTAGAAAGGATTTCATCATACAATGAAATGGTCACGCGTACATTATTTGAAGGATTCAAGTGCTTATCAAATTCACCGGGAGAAAGGGGTTACCCCTTTCGTATTTTTTGGCACCCGTTCCATATGTTTTTATTTTAAAATGAACAATGCTGCTACAATAACCAACAAAAGATTTTTAAATGTTTCTTTTTTAGTTGAAGTGTTTATAAAATTTTATTTTAATTTAATTTATAATGAATCAGTGACAATCTCGTGGGAGATTCCCACGATTACAAACATCTATAAATCGTCTAAGAAATAATCTGCGATTATTTTTAGTTTTCTTAAATGGTTTGGTTACAATTTATTTACAAGCATCGGTATTTTTAAGGTTATTAGCACCAACCGTCTATTATTGTAAAAATGTGTGATACGGAGCGAATAACTTCTTTTATCACTAGTGACAAGATACAGGATAGAGCCACTGGTTAGCTAGAGAGATCTTGCTTCTAGCTAGGTGTGTAATTTAACAAATAGGTAAAACAAAACTAAAATACTTACTTAAAGATATAGTTATAATTAACTATTTCATACTATCATACAAACATAGATATCTATTTTTCCATATAAAGTAATCAGATGTCGAAAGCATTGGACATGAGAAACAAAATTACAATCCCGGTTACAAACTGAATAGAACAAAGCGATACTAATTTAAGTGTCTTTGTGGATAATACTCTACACCTAGTAAACGGCGATAGACTCGCCACCTTTGCCATGTTTGCCCACAAAATCTTACGGCGGAAAGTGGGAACTACCTATAGGAAGGAACCACCTTCAGGGGGTAGACAGAGGTACCTCTGTCTACCCCCTCAGTGGACTCAGTGGACGTGAGAGTTAGCTATGCTACTAATTTGAAGTGGGATTTGACCTAATAATGGTCACACTGTTTAAGAGGGATCGCGTGCCGTCTGTAGAGGGCCAGATTACGGCACTACCGGGCGACGGCGTTAAAACAACACGCGTGGTAATCCCCTGTTTTTAGGAGAATAACTAGTAGACATGGAATAGGTACTTTGGGAGTAATGGGCATAGAGACGGAACATAATAGAGTTGCATATAAAAGGGTAAAATAAAAACACTCGCCATTTTACGGAATTTAATGGAACAATTTTTTTAATTCCATGAGACAGACCATAATTACAATTTGTTCTATTCTACACTTTTGTTCTGTATACTTTGTGATATTTCAGTAGTTGCCATCTCTGGCATAGGCCTCTCCCAATTTGTTCCAGGTCTCTCTGTCCCAGGGACAGGGAGGCCTATGCCAGAGATAGCAACTTGGAAGATGGGACGGCCTTTGGTGTGGGACGCCACCTGCATCGACACCCTTGCCCTGTCTCACCTTCCAGCCACTTCTTATAGAGCCGGCTCTGCCGCTCTCAAACGGCGCAAATATACTAATCTGGGTGAAACATACATATTTGAGCCATTTGGGGTTGAAACATTGGGACCCTGGGGCCCGGGAGCGCACCGCGTCTTCAAGGACCTCGCAAAGCGCCTGGTCGACGCGTCAAAAGACCCAAGAACTGGCTTCTATTTGGCCCAGCAGATTAGCTTAGCTATCCAATGGGACAACGCAGCCAGTCTCTTGGGTACACTGCCGGATGTGCAGGACTTAACCAAAATTTTTTATCTTTAGTTTTCTTAGCCTTAGTTTAGTTTTAGTTTTAGTATTATTTTTATGTTATTTATATTGTTATAAGAGAGTTTAGTAGCAACTATTGAAATTAATAATAAAATATTATTATTATATATATAATATATAGACAGTCTTGGAAAGTTATAAGTTCTTTGTTTTATTTTATAGATTTCACAGTACAGTTTTTACACAGTCAGTCATTGTTATTAATTTAAATTAAATGTTTGCACAAAATCATTGTTTTGTCATAAGATTAAAATTAGGGTTATTTATCACTGCTTTTTTTAAACCAGTTGTCTAATTTATATTTAAAGGAGTTCACTGAAGGGGCAGACACAACTTTGACATAATAATTTAATAAAATAATAATGAAATAATGATAATGTATGTATGATTGTGTATAAGTAGTAAGATAAAAGGCTACCTATTTTTATTTAAACTTATTTATTTTATTTTATTTACATTCTTGGATGTGAAAAGCTACTAAAAATGTGTTCATTTTAACAGTTCTTCTAGAATTAACTTATTTTATACCTTCACAAAATGTGTTGAAGAATAGAATACCGTTTCTGTGTCTCAATTATGTATCATGTAAAAAGTCGCTTCGCTCCATATCACGCTTTCTTATCACCAATTTTTGATAATGGAACGAAAAAAGCATGATATATCACAATTTTTATTACTATAGTGACAAGTAAATGTAAGTCACACGTACAAGATACAGAATAGAGCCACTGAAATATTATTTCAAAGCCAGTAAAAAATATCTGCCAATTTATTTCAATTCGTAATTATTGTGAATCTCTAATAGGAAAACATTCTGGTTACTCTTCCTTTAGCTCATTGTGAGAAAGAACTCAAGTTCGTAGCCGTAGCCGTAGCCGTAGCACGTGGCAACTTCGCTTCGTAGCTCGATTTCAATTCAAAAGCTCTATGCGCCGCCCCTTCCACGATTCGCGGGCTCTGATTGGCTGGCGCAACCGCCCAGCCAATTAGACCCCCCAGCCCCCCACCCCGATCTAACTTGACATTTTAATGTTTACGGTTAGTGATAGTAAAGTTCTTGAAAGAAAATTGTTTTGTTAGCTAATTGTTTTAGGGGTTATAAGGGAATAAAAATAACTTAAAAACTAATTTTATAACTTCTACTGGTATTGTCATAGCTAGTAATTAGCTAGCGATAGTGTAAGATTTGCACACAATATTTTAAAAATACTAGTCATTATGATCACGTTTACTAACTCTTGAGTTGGATGCACATTCATGTTTTTATTAGTACTAAAACGTAATTTTTTAATTATTTTTCTATTACGTTTTATAAATAATGTACTTTGATTACATTTAATTTATAAATAAAGTACTTCTAATATTCTAGATTATTTTTCAGCAATTTCGTTACGTAAACAAAAATGACACATGTACACGTAAACGTATCACGTAACACGGTCAGATCCGCAGCCATAGCCGTGACAATGTAGCCTGTGGACCGGGACACAAGATGGGATCACAGCCCTCTCCCTCTCTCCCACCCCTTCGGTCGTAAAGCCGTCTCACTCAGGGGGTGGGTCTCGATGTAATCAGGGGATGATGTGACTCGCGATCTCCGCAAGGCTACAAAGATCACAATTATCAGACCAGTCGGTCGAAAGCCGCGACTCGGTGGTGAAGTCACCGGGGAAAAGTCATTTTCAACTTTCGTACAGTATTTAAAAAAAAATAAAGTACCTATTTTATTTCACTCGGAAATCTTTTAGTCACAGTGGTTAAATTTTAGTTTTAATTGTTAAAAAAATAGATTTTTATTTTTATGTTGCACTTTTTCTAAGAAAAATTGGGAATAATGTGTGTTAGACGGAATTAGATTTTTGGTTGAGTGGTGGTGTAAAGTAGTCGGAAGGCTTCGCGGGTCAACCGTCGAGCTGTCTGCCTTCTGGGAGAAACAGCGGGCGCCGGCCGCGGCCGTGGCTGTCCGTAGGATGGGAACAGGTGAATAACGAAATTTTTAGGATAATATTTGACATATCTGATCATATATTAAAATACTTAGACATCAATACCTAATGTGTGTAAACAATTAACCAGATGACATGTTTCAATAATTTCATGACCTAAACAGTTTGTTGTTAGTTACTTAGGTAATTTGGTAGGTATTGTTTGTTTTTCAGCGTTTTATTGTATGCATTATATAATTCATAGTTAATACTAGGGTTTCTACTTAGCATCATTAGATTAAGTAAACATAGTAAAAAACCTGTTTGATACTTATGATGATGATAATTATTAAATTTATATTTATTAATTCGCTAATGGGTTCCTAGTATAATTATAGGTGCAGGTTATATAATTCATAGTTAATACTAAGGTTTCTACTTAGCATCATTAGATTAAGTAAACATAGTAAAAACCTGTTTGATACTTATGATGATGATAATTATTAAATTTATATTTATTAATTCGCTAATGGGTACCTAGTATAATTATAGGTGCAGGTTATATAATTCATAGTTAATACTAAGGTTTCTACTTAGCATCATTAGATGAAGTAAACATAGTAAAAAACCTGTTTGATACTTATGATGATGATAATTATTAAATTCATATTTATTAATTCGCTAATGGGTACCTAGTATAATTATAGGTGCAGGTTATATAATTCATAGTTAATACTAAGGTTTCTACTTAGCATCATTAGATGAAGTAAACATAGTAAAAAACCTGTTTGATACTTATGATGATGATAATTATTAAATTCATATTTATTAATTCGCTAATGGGTACCTAGTATAATTATAGGTGCAGGTTATATAATTCATAGTTAATACTAGGGTTTCTACTTAGCATCATTAGATTAAGTAAACATAGTAAAAAAACCTGTTTGATACTTATGATAATGATAATTATTAAATTCATATTTATTAATTCACTAATGGGTACCTAGTATAATTATAGGTGCAGCAGAAAAACAAATATATTTAAAAAAAAAAAACCAAGTTCATCTGAATGTCGTGATCTACACACATGTAGATATAGACCTACCGACGCTGGTTTTCAACTTGACCCTTTCTAACTTATAGTTATACTATACTTATGTATATATTATTACACCTGCTCAAAAATATTGAAAACTGCGGGAACTATGCTCAATAAAATACTTAGATTTCAACTGTTTTACTACGAGTCATCGTAGACCCATATTTGTCATGTATGGAATTTTATTGTCTGTATTTTAAACAGTTTCATCAAAACCGTGAATATCATCTGCATAAAGAATCAACACTTACTACAATAATTGTGGTCACTCGCTTCATTTAACTCAAGGTGATAAAAAAGGTTGACTCGCTCCTTATCACGATTATTTCGTTCCACTTTCAAAAATAAGAAATATGAAAGCGTATATATAATATGGCGAGAATCAACCTTTGAGCCACTGGTTTAGCGATATAAATCCATCCACTGATAGATCTAACCACAACGTGGTACAATGTATACGAGTTTTGGCGGCAAAGTCGCAGGAGAATGATCTACGGTGTTTATTTTATTGCTCAAAAATTGTTTACTGGTTATTTTGACAGCTAAAATCGGTGTAGTTTTGTCTAGCAAACTTCAGTAACAGTAATAATGTGTTGAACTCTTAAAATAATTTTCTCGTTAGTGATTCGTTGTGTAGTTTCACTCTGTGATTCTGCGGCGGGCCATGAGAATTCGCCAGAGACTAGACCAGTTCAAATTTCCGTCATAACTCCTAGGAGTGTTAAATTGTGTCTACACCACAACATTTTGATGCTGAAAAACTAAAAACTGTTTTAAATCGCTTAATGTTTAGGCTGATGGCCTGTGTTGCCAATGCCTTGGTTAGTAATAAAAAAACAATGTATACAGTCATTCATAAATATCTACAAAAAAAATTTAAATTCACCCTATAGCCAAAATTATAAGCGCATTTGCACAAACCCTTTTAACAACCTGCTGTCAGTGCTCAGATCCTCATTCTAGAGGAGAGGGCGCTACTAGTCCGATTTCTGTGCTAGCTACATATGTTTAAATAAGGAGTATTGTACATTAGTTAATCAACACTAAGTAAGGCCAACACAATGAGATCTCGTGCGATCGGTGAGGCGGGACAAAGCCCGAGCCGCAGCCTAACTTAGGGACGGACCCGAAACTTCACTAGTTCTCGCACCCTTCCTTACCGATTGCTAAATACAGGATGTATTTATTCTTCGCTGAAAACTTGATAAGCGATTCATATTCTAAGGAATGTATAAATAAAAAATATCCATAGAACCATATAGAGTACCTAAGTACAATTTATTTCACGTTATTTTTTTTAGTTTTACTGTCACATTATTATTTGAACTTATTTTATTTAGGGGGATTTCATATAACTACATTTTCATTTCAAATTAAGATTAATTTCTTTTTTATTTATTTGACTGCAATAATCAGGTGTTTGTTCTCAGGTAAGGATTATTAATTCACAGAACAAGAATAGCATTGGTTTTGTTGATTTTTAACACATACGAGTACGTGTAACTGGTTTAACTTTGTACATAGCTACTTTTTTATTGTAGTTATAAGGAGAGCAGGCGATCCAATGTGCCACCTGATAGTCAGTGCTGACCACGTCGTCCATAGACATCTCATCTCACTGTATTACTATTAAAGGGGTTTCAATGTACCTCCTAACCTTGATAGGAAGGTGGAGTACCTCATGTACCGGTAATTAAGCTGGCTCTCTTACACCGAAATACAGAAATGCAATCATAGCTACTTACTGATTATTAAAGAAAGATGAGAGGCTATATATAGGTATATAGCCTCTCATCTTTCTCGCTTCTCAGCTTAGTAGGCTAAGCTTATACCCGCTAATGTAATAATCATAATGCCACATCATTTTTAGAGTAAAGTTATAAAGTGCCCTAAAATAGGATGTCGGTGTCGGCAAATCAGTGTAGAACAATGTACCCTTTCGTAATACAATCTTACTGGAAATGACTGATTCTCGGCGGAACTGAGTTTTATAGTTTTTGCCATCATCACAACTACACAATATTTAATCGCGCTAGTTTATTATTTTTACCGGCCTGTATTTTTTCTTAAATACTAAAATTTTAGTGGTTGACTAAAGTTTTTGTGGTTTGTGTTTGGGGTAGTTTATCACTTTACTATTACAGTATTAGTTTGTAGGTAGTTATTTAATTATTTTCATATCAGTCTTCAAAAAGACGTGCATCCAGTAGCCAGGCCTTTTACTGTACTCCCGTTCCCGGTTCCCAGGTCCTTCATAAGGAAAGATATTTCTCAGTGGCGACGAAAGTGGACTTACTTTTTTTAATTTTTTACAACAGTGTAGTTACAATGTATATAAATAAATATCGGTAGTGTAGTTACAATGTATATAAATAATATTTATAAGTAAATATCGGTATCTACTATCTACTACCTGCACTGGCCTTATCGGCCGTCTTGCAGCATAATAGATAGCATTACAGTCGATGGCCTGGGAGATACACTTATTTAAAAAATAAATTAAATAAAATTAAAAAAAAACGTAATTATTTATCCTTTATATTGTTGTTCATACCTGTTGTGTGAGAGTGTGTGTGTGTGTACTTACACGTATTGAATAAATCTTGATATTATCGCAATGAGTCGGAATCAAAATCAACATATAAAGGAATACCTACATCCGAATATCTAATGTTCAATTCAAGCTGAATCACTACCTCTTCTAGTTCAGTACAATATTTGTTACTTCGGCTGTAACTTACTTAGCTCCTTGGAGCGAGCCCCTATCTTGATATACTTGTATGCAAATAAGAAGAGACGAAACTATACAGGGTGCTCTTCATAATATCAAGAATCATGCATTTTATTCTTAAACGGACTACCAATAATGAAGGTGGTTCCTCTGTCGGGGGTTATGGACGTGAGAGTTATGCTAAACGACAGTAGGGAGAAAAATGTAGTAAAAGTTTCCGGTTTTAAATACATGTTTATTACGGAATATATCCATACATATTTATAAACTAAGGTAAAAAAGGAGAAAGAAATTCGCATCACACTAATCCAGTAATAATTATTTCCGCAATGGTAGAAAATAATGTTTTAACTGGAGATAATTATTTGCAAAGAGGGGTCCACTTTTGTCGTTTGGGTCCTCTTGCGTATTTGCAGTCATCTGAAAAATTATATAGATATCGATCGATACCGTGCCGATATTCTACCTCAATAAGGTTTTTTTGTCACATAGTTAAGGTAGGTACTGTTTTATATAGGAATAAAGGCGGTCGTCGTAGCGAGTATTGAATTCTTGCTGAAACAAACAAATATGTGCTAAATATGTATATAAAAACTCAGGCGGATTAATAATCGGTAATCAAATTACATACTCCTACAGTATCATATATCAACCAACTGTAATTACGTAGGTGCGACCGATTAACAGACTCATTTTCATTAGTTAGTGAGTGTTGCAGTTCGCACGAGTGTGGCAGTTCGTAGCGAATTACGTAGAGCTCGATGCTCGGGGCATCACGCACCAGTGCGCACACACCCTAAATAAGCCATGTATTGATGTATAATGATGGGTACTCATTACTTTGATCACATTAGCTCTGCGATGCATTGAATTTTCAATTAATAACGTTGTTTTTAAACCCAATTTGGCAGGTTTTTTTTCCTTTGGTAGGGTGTAGAGGTAAACCAAACGTGTAAAGGGGTTACAATGTCGATAATTAAAAATAATACAAGTATTTAGAACTTCCTGGTTCGGAGGTCAGCGTTTATTGATACTTTTTGCTCACTAATTTTATTTAGTTTAATATTCCTACTTGTGTATGACTATGGATACTTTGTCATCTTACCGCACAAGTATTCTTATTCTTATTTACTCGTATTTCAAAGCAATTTTTGATTATAATTTTAGACTTTCTGGCACAAATTAAATAGCAATAGGTATTTTAATTTTCATAATATACTTACCTACGTATAATAAGTATGTACACAGTACGTATGTACATTGGTAATAATAACACAGGTATCTGATGATGTATAAAATATTTCATAACGTAACATTAGAGAGAATATTGCAAGACTAAATGCTTTGAAATTCAACGGATTTGTACTTAAAACGGGTCTAGGCAAAATGTGATGAAGACAGATGAAAACAATGATAAAATAATAAATCGAAAAACGTAACTATTTTGTTTTATTCATCATCATCATCTGATGATGACAAATTGAAATAAAAAAGGAAAATGGAGATCCAGCAGTTGACGTCTTTCGGCTGAAATAATTTTCAGCCGAAAGATACTGCTGGATCTCCATTTTCCTTTTTTATTTCAATTTGTTATTGTTTGTTACTTGAATAACAAATTGCACTTGTCATATCCATATAAATCCAATAATAGCTACTTGGCTTGAGCTTGGCTTAGCTCTTTAGTAATTAACGTTTGTAAAAATCCTTGGTTTGTCGAAAACGTTGGAATTTTGATTAGAATTGAAACAATTTAAGTACTTGCCTAATATTATATTCAACAGGCATCACTTTTTACAAAATATCGAAATACATGAACCCAACTCGTTATAATTAAAGTAGTTGTTAAAGTTATAGTTTATGCGCAACGAGTTCTCACCATAAATTCTCTTTCCCATAAAAACCTTTTCAAACTACACCTAAAAGAGGATAATTACGACACTTCGCGGCTTTCCATGGAGGCCCAACAGTAAAGTCGTCTAAGTCCGTCTCGGCGAAAAAAGAAAGGATCTTTTCTTGAAAAGGATTCACGGCATTAACTACGACTGCCTATTACACCGAATACTCTAACCGCCTTTTAGGTTTGGATGAAAGAATAATAGTCTCTAGAGGCGTGGACACGGGTTCGTTCCTTCATGCTTTTAGGTTTTCTGTGCTGCGATCAAAGGTATTAGCGTTCGCAGTCTCTATGCTAGTGTTACATTTTAAGGCTTTGCTATAAGGTAAAATCAACGAATTGTCCATGTTCTTAATACAAAATTGATCTCGGTTCGGACAGAGGTACCAATATAATGTAGCAGAGGGAACATGATTGATGTACACTGTTTGAATGTTGGTAATATATTATCGGTCTCACTCATACTCACTATTTATGCAATGTTTTCTCCTTCTTTTTCGCCGTGTATTTACATTCACCAACACACTGACAACTACTGGCAGAGTGCCAAAATTTCAAAGATTTGCCATTTTGAAAGAGATTGTTGTTGTTGTTTTTTTTAAGGCAAAGTGAACTGAGCCCTTACAGCCATGTCTGGTGTAAACAACTCTTTCAAGTCTTCATTAAAATGCTGGAGTGACACATTTAAACGCTATCTGGGAGAATCTTCCTCACTTCTGCACCATCCGAACCAAAGAAGAAGGCGTCCCGGACGCAGTATGGCTCTTCAAAATCCAGCCAAGTACGGATCGGGCTGCAGCGTCTTATTTGACATTACTTCACTGTCCCACACATTATTTACATCTTGTCGAAGTTCTTCGAGCAACAAACACCATTCTTACTAAAAAAACACTACTGTAAAACAATTTGCAAGACAAAACGAAACAAAGCTGACGTGGATGCCACAAAAGCGCGGGAGAAACTCTGAAAGAGATTGTATTGAAAGGCTGCTTCATATATTTATTTATTTTCAAATTTGGATTCTGTGGGTTTACACAGGGCACAAGGTGGTTTAGTAATCTTCTTATCTTTCTTTGGACACAAACCTGTACCAGAATCAACAGTCAGTTTTTAGACTGCGTCTATGGACACCTCTAATTTTGTTCAAAGATTTTGTAATTACTATTTATCTTTACATTTTACCTGTTTAAAATAAAAGAAAAAATTGACAGTGCCAGGGTTCGGTGTGAAGATGTGCCTTTGTAAGCGTTAAGGAAAAGGGGCGAAGGGGAAGGCTTCAGTAAACGGAACAAAAACACAACGTTATTAGCGAGATTGGTGTAATCTGACTAATCTATTTTGGGAAAGGGGGCCCCTCGACGTACTTAGAAGTATCAGTTATTGAATAAACACTTCCGTTAGATAATTTTTGGAAATTTATACACACCAGTTAAAGCGTTGAAATACGTAAAAATATATATGTACTGAAGGGACTATGAGATCACATGTCTAATTAAAAAGTAATGTAAAATACACTATATTGCACAAATAGAAAACAACAAACAAAAGATAGAAAAGTAAATAGTGAAGTACAATTTAGGCGCTAAGAGCGATCTCTTCCAGGCAACCTTCGGGCAGAGGAAATGATTTCGAGAAAGAGGTGCAATCAATATGTAAAACGATATATAAGAGAATTTTATTTACACAACAATAACATACTTATAAATACCATACTATACTATAAAAAGTAAATATTAATTTCATTATTCTTTTGGATCCATACGATTCTGCTATTTCTGCTTAGCATACGAATATCGGATAATTTGTGGCGTATTTTAAGCTGATTATTCCAGAAATAATAATAAATAATACTTAGACATGTAAAATGAAATAGTTGGAAAGGAAACATACTCGTAGATTCAATACCTATAGTACTTGAAGTGTTAGATTTTGTGTTTCGCATAATTTTTAAACATACTTATAGATATTTCTGTAAAAGACGATGGTTTTGAAAGTTTGTCATAAAACGAAGTATTTTTGTTTTGTAACCAATTTTATTTAGCACTAGCTGTGGCAGCTTCTCTAGTCTAGACTTTTTTATGACTCAGAAACCTTCGCGGGCGTGCGCATAACAACTTACAAAAGTTTCATCGCAATCGTATGAATGGTATAAGAACGTAAAGAAACATTCAAACAAACAAAGAAACATTCATTTTTATACAGATATAGAAGATTTAGCTATAGGAGTACCTACTTAAATAAATTAGTAAAGTGGTTGAATATTTTTGAACAGCAAGATCGCCGATTCAAATCCTGTTTGCGGAAAAATGAATAACTACTTTTTGTTATTTATTTATCTTTGTTTTGTGTTCTGCAGGTGATCGTTTACTCGACATCCCGTGCAATGTGTGCGGGGACCGGAGTTCCGGCAAACACTACGGCATCTACAGTTGTGATGGTAATTATTCATCCACATTTAACCGAAACGTCATCTTATTTATCATTTGTAATGACAGGGCCTAAAATAAAGCACCTAGAACTATTAAATCATCGTTAACTCATATTTTTAAGTTGTGAAAATAATTTTATACATACGCGTAAAGAAAAAAAAACGGACACTTTTTTTTTTTAATGGCAATTGGTGACCATTACTGCCAGCGTCCAGTTTTATGAGTTTGCAATTATTTTAAAAAAACGGACATAGTTCCGTGAACAATAACTTGACGCAGCCATAGTAAGTCAGCTCGCTAGTATATACGAGCCCTTACGCACACAGTCACACCATAGAAATACGTTTCACCCGCCATTACGCTTCCGACCTCGCCCGTGTCATGTTTGTTGCCATTTAGAAACAAAAAAATACTATATTATGCCGTAATGTGTAGTTAAAATCATGTCGAAACCATAGTGGTATCATAAAAAAGAGTCAGGGGATCACCTATCGTAAGCGAGTAATTTATTCACCTTATTTCTTGATTTTTATTTAAAATATTGAGATCAGAAATTTTGACACAATCAGCCAGTGTTGCAAATAATTAATCATGAAAATTTCCCGAAAGTGTGGGAGATTGATAGTCTTACTTTATATATACATATTTATTTTCAAAATATTTCAAAATTCTTCTACAATACTAATTTTTTATATAAATATAAATACTTTTGATTTCAATGTTTTTTATTTATCTTTTTATACCTGGACAAGAAGAAAGGACCTTCCTTTAATTTTAATAAAACCCTAGTTATGAGAGTGGTGACTAATGCTAAAACTTTATTGTAATTTTATTTCAATAAATTGGGTTAATTTTCCTTACATATGGCAATCCTCTATACACTCTCACATACTTATACAGCCTCCATTGCTTTGCTTCAACAATGTCTTAATGACAATCCCTCCGTCTTTTTTTTACCTTCATGCTCGTATACCTGCTTTTTAATGGGATTGATTGTCTCCTAGTATAGAATAAAAGATCTCGAAGTAAAAGAGTCGTGACCTTAAGGAACAAGCTACCGCAGAAGTCGTGGATACCCCTGTGAAGTTGACCCGCCGCCCCATAGCGATTGCTCGCAATTCACCTATGCAGGTCGAAAGTACTCCGTAAATACCAGTAAGTACCGCGCTTTTCCTCATATACTTTTCGATTTATTGTGAGGGTACTTACGAAAAGTTTTGCGGAACTATCGAGTACTAACGATAACATAACACCTCACCTGTGTATTTTTTGATTGTGAGTTGCGTATGGGGTGGCAAATGTGAAGTTTGCAATTTAATTTTTTTTTCTAATTCTATGTTTGAGTACTTACGTGAATATTTTAGAACTATCGGGTACTAACGATATATATCGAGTAGCGAAAAAAAGTCGTGGGGCGGGGAGTGTGAAGTTGGCCCGCCCCAACAAGTTTTAAAAAATATATCGAAAAGTGTAACGTAGTACTAACGAAAAGTTGCGCGGTACTTACGGGTACCTACTTATCGAGTACTTTCGATCTGCATAGGTGAATTGCGGGGAATCACTATAGTGCGGGTCAACTTTACAGGGGTGTCGTGGATACACCTTCAGATTTAGTTTTAAAAATAGACTAGACGGGTTTTTAAATAAAGCACAGTGATGCATTTAATCGACTATGAATTCAATGACTAAGTGCTTAGATATGGGCGCATCAGCTATTTGCTGCCTTAATACGACAAAGGGAGGGTTGCCTTGTAGTTATTTTCCCCTTAAAGGATACCCCCCCCCCCCCCCCCCCCCCCCCCCCCCGGTATCCAGTTAAATGTCAAACCAAGCAAAAATTTATAAGACCCATACCTTACCTATGCCACAGAGTACTATACTATATGTACTGACGTAACCTATGCCTGTGCTAATTATAGAAATGCAAACACATCAATTCAGGCTCTTGTCTACAGGATGTTCAGGGTTCTTCAAGCGGTCGATTCACAGGAACCGGGTATACACATGCAAGGCTGGCGGGGAGATGAAGGGCCGCTGTCCCGTGGACAAGACCCACCGGAACCAGTGCCGCGCCTGCCGCCTCGCCAAGTGCTTCCAGGCCAACATGAACAAGGACGGTGAGTTACAGTCTATTTTACAGTGTACCCACAGAAATGAAATATTACATATAGGAGCAGAACGAACCTGAGGGTAAATCATGCGTGGCAAAAACGCACACATACGAGTAAGAGAAAGACAATGACAATCATTACTTGACAAATGGCATATACAAAAAAATACTAGCCATAAAAAAATAAAAAAATATCCTATCAACACATGTCTACAAAGGGAATGAAGTGAGTACATGACAGGTTTACTTTTTTTTTAAATTCTTGACCTCGAATACTTGGCAGGTTACATTTCGAATTCTTGACCATTTAAAAAATTGCCGATAACTAATTTCATATGCACTGTACAATTTTTAATATCAAATCAAACGCATATATAAATTAAATAATTAGAATTAACTTTTGTTGCCTGTAACACACAATTTTAAAATTCTACTCTCTAGACCGTTGATTATGTCCATTCAAAGATTGCCTAGTATAGATATCGGAAATATCCGTGGACCTGGTTTTATAATAATTATATTATAATCACAATGAAGCAACAAACGCGCGCCCGAAGGAAACTATTATTGAAGAAAATTTGAGCTCTATGAATTATCGTCATATTATTATACAAAGTAATTTGATAGGTCCACAGACACAAAATTTTTTTGTGAAATTAACGAAGAAACGTCTGTGGGATGATAATCTTCTCTTACAACTTATATATAATCCATAATCATAGTTGTTATTTTTTCGAACAACGTCGAGTTGTAAGCGATAGATATTAAAGCAATACAAGGCACAACATAAAGTAATAGAAAATAGCATCATAAATTCATAACTTGTACATTCAATCGGCACAAAGGATACATGACAATAGTCCACCCACGTCCGAGAAGCGTAAGTCCATCAGGCTCGCAGCGGGTTGTTTTGTGGACGTTGCGCTGAAATATTGAGCGAAATATGTCGTCCGCCGGCATAGGCAGGCTGCCACCAGTTCAATTTCCACGGCAGTTCTCGATACGATCTGTCATCACGTCATCACGATACGACTGGTATTTTGCTGGTGTTTGTCGCTTATGTTATGATGTAGTAGGAGTAACGTAGGTAATCAAATTTCGCTTCTGATACCTACCTTGATACATTCAGCTATAGACATAAGATATTTCTAGCGTAAGGACAATTTTGTTCAGCACTACCAGGGCAAAGTCTGTCAAAATTCACGCAATGGATATCACGTCATTGCGATTCAATTTTTCAATAACGATTTTTTTGGTGAATAATGTATCCTGTTGTTTAAATCCGGGCGTTTATCGGTTAAACATTGTTAACTGAGAGTCATGTTTCACATCATTTGATTTTACTTTTAGTAAATAGTAACACGCAATAAATCCCCACCACAATTCATGACAATTTTAAAATAAATAACTTTTAATTTAATTTACCTTTTTAAACAGTCATGTTTAAATTGTAATAAGATAATTGCTTATTTAAAATGTATAGTCTAATGCCTGTCTAGTCTAATGGATATAAGTATTTAAACTAAGACTGAAAACTTAGAACACGATTAGTCCAGAAGCTACGCACTCTGTAAGTACATACATAGAAATCAGAATTTGCTATCTCTCCCCGCCCCTAGTCTTTCTCCGAGGGTGGGTATCGGTTTAAATCTAAACACCCTCTTTAAGTAAAATCTTGTGAATAATTGAATATTCATGGAGTCCCGTGTCGGCCGCAAGTCTCTAACTCTCTGTGACGAGTCTGCACGTATATGTATCGTATTATGAGCGGTACTATATTAGGTACTTATCCTAGGGCTGTCAGAAATAATTTACAGTAAATCAAGCCGCATGTCCGTTCGCTACCAACCCAGGCTTTCCAAACCGCTGTCGCACCAACGGCTCCCCACTTTTAAAATAACTGAAGCCCATACATATTTTGAGCCCCTGAATTTTTTTTGCTTACGACCCTGGCGTCAATTCTGGGGTGGCTGCTAAAATGAAACCTAGATTGAGTGAGAGTGAGGTAGACGTTTCGTTTAGCGAGTGACACCTCAGAATTGGCGTCACTGAATAGATCCGTTTTAATATCGTGTCAGTGCGTAATAACTGTCGCGTTTCGATACAGAAACGAGTGTTATGCCGCGGGCAGCCCTGCCTGCTAGCTATAAGCACGGTGCGGTCGCGTCGCGTCAGGTGCGCGCCGCTAATTTATTCAGGAGCATCACTTTGTGCCGCCGCGACCCGGATTACCTTTATATGTTTACCCGCTCGCGTAATTATACGCCCTCACGAAACTTATCTGCTACCACACGTTCATGAGTTTACTCTGTCTCAGTTTCCTGTGTGTCATCAAAATCTTTCTAAACATTTTTTGTTGTTTTGTTCATCTTACGTGTATGTCATCAGCTTACGAGCTGCTAAAAACGTTTTTCAATTTACTTCTACGTTAATTGTGAACAACTTTATACGATACGTCAGGAAATGTCAGTCGTAAAATGTCAAGACTCCAAATTACGTCCAAGTCGCGAAATGTCCAAGTCGCAAAATGTCCGGATCGAAAAATGTCAAGATCGCAAAACGTCCAGTCACAATGTGTGCGATGTGTATCCAATGTCACGAGTCACGATTACGAGCGACACGGGGACGACTCAGGGACCCATTGCACATTGGACACATTGTATAGGACATATTGACACATTGGACACATTTTTGTCCCTGTGTGGTCTCCGTGTCGTCCCTGTGTCGTCCCGTTTCGCCCCCGTGTCGCCCGTGACATTGGTCACATTGCACACGTAGTGACTGGACGTTTCCGATCTTGACGTTTTCCGTCTTGAACATTTTCCGATCAGGACATTTTGGGATTTTGACATTCTCCGAGTTGGACGTCTTGACATTTTACGACTTTGACATTTCGCGATGTATCGCTTTAATGATTTATTATGACTCTAAACAGTAGCAATCTACGTGTCAATTAACCCTAATCGGACACGTGTAGCAAACTCGTTGTACCTACACCTAACCTAACCTAAACAACGTGGAAACCTCTGGCACCCTTGGTTGCCTTTTGAACATAAGTCTTCTCCTTCTTCTCTTCCTGTCACCCCCTGCTGGGGTATAGGGCTCGAACAATTGCTGTCCACTTATTGCGATCTTGCGCGGCCTCTTCGAGTTCCTGCCAGGACATTCGGATTGTGGCTGCCTCGTTTTCAATTGATTTCAATTTTCGAAATTCGATTTCAATTGAACATAAGTAAAGTAGTACTCGTATATCACAAAATAAAGCATACGTACGAGTATATTACCGACTTTACCGAAAGCAGTAAAGAGGCAAGGCATCTATAATTCACGTGCTCTCAGTTCGACTGCGTCGCTTACCGGCCGCAACCGCAGAATAATGAAGCGTTTCATTAATCAGTCACGACTCGTGAGCGAGGGATTATAGTTCACTTACCTATTTCACTAGTAGTCATTCATACTCGTAGGATGTGAAAATAATTCCAAAAATCTTATTTGAAATTTCGTTACCTAGTATGTAATAAATAGAATGTGATTGAAGCCTATGTAACTAAGTTAAGAGCATATATATTTAAATACATATTAGTTAAGTGTACAAACGTGACTGCTTTAATTAGTGCTGGTGAAAGAAATTTGTATTCAGGTTTCGCAACTCTAAGGGAGGCAACAATTTTGCGAAAACATTTGCAATCCGCACGATTATCAAGGATTTACAGGAAAAAATATCACCATTATCATAAAGCAACATATCACTTTAGGAAGTTATTAATAGATATTGCATAAAACATATTTCACGATACGATAAAATCGGAACAGAAAATGGATTTCAAAGTCGATTTCTCGTCACTTTTGCTTGGGTCGGGCCCCACGTTGGGCGTCACTGTTACCTAAAAATGTGATTTAAGAAAATTAACAACATTTCCTTTATTATCCTTTATTATTTTTGTATTATTACATAGGTAGAACAGAAATACAATAAAAAGAGAAAGACACTCTCAGCATGGGCAACTTGAGGTATGGCTTGAAACGCAAAACACATTAACTCTAAGGTAAACTGTCTATGATAATTTTGAGCTCCACCGACGAATTAAACGGCCATCGGACCGGAGTTAAAAAAGTCTTAAAATTGTCTTCCACAGACAATATCACTACTAATCTTTTTTTTATACTTCCGGTCTATTTTAAGATTTAACATCAGGGATAATAAAAAAATTTAACATATTCATGTTAATTCTACATTATTATATTAGTCTTAAAGTTAACCGCGTTCTGTAGGTATACAAGTCATATATAAACGAGGAAATCTGTAATTGGCCTTCTTTAAGTTTAATACATATGTAATTTTATAATTGTTAATGCTGTAGATTTCCCTTATAAATAAAATAAAAAAAATAAAAATGTTAAAAGCAACAAGTCTTTCAGTGGCGCCCAACGTGGGAGCCGACTCAAGCAAAAGCGACGAGAAATCGATAGTGAAATTGATTTTATAACAATATATATAAATAAATCCCGTTGCCTAAACACCCATGACCTTTTGCTCTACCGTCTCCATTTTATGGAAATTCGCTAGAAATCATAGTGTTTGTATTAAAGTCCATCGGGCAGGGAGCCAATCAGCTAGCGCCAATATCGCAGAACAAACACCGGCCAAATCGAAGTTGGCCCGAATGTCAACAGATGCTTGCTCGGCTGCCACCCCGACTGTAGAGGTAGAGTGTACACTTTACCAATGACTCCACAATCCATATATAATTTATGGACGAGATTTTTACACTACTAAGTATAATAAATTGTAAAATGTTCTGTTCAAAGAATTTGGGTTATTAATTGGCCTAATAAAGTCACAAAAAGCAACGAGGACCAAATCTGACGTAATAGACGATTTTTCTTGCGTAAGAGTTAATAATTCCTATGAACTGCCTAAATTGCCTTTTTACTTCTATTACAAAATGTATTACCATAATTTACCCATAGGTACGCGTATGTACGATGTAATAGTGCTTGTTGAGACGTGTCTGGAAGATTTAGGTTTATTAAGAAAATATTGGTTTCGCAAATATTTTATAGTAGAATTAGACGGTGCGATTTTATAAATAACAACGAGTAGACGAGTTTTATTGTTGTAACTTGAGAAAAAAGTATAAGTGCTGTGATAAAAACAGTACAAGAGATATTTTTCGTTACTTATATGTATAGTTATTTGAGAAAATTTCTTCCAAACAAGCAATCTCCCTTTCGAACGATCAAATGAACATAATCCCCAATTTAACTTTATAAAATTAATTTGAAATCGATCAACTGCGAGCAAGCTAGGCGGCTCTCCGTTGTGTTACTGCTACTTTTTAATTTTCGCTCAAAAAGTTAAAGGGTTCATTTAAAAAGCTTTCCTCTCAAGTACTTTTTTGGCAAAGTTAATCAGTTGCCTTCCCGGTATTGAATTTCCAATTATACTCGTATTTACCCGAGTTTTATTCTGTGATAAAAATGTTTAGAGAAGATTTCATATAAACGATCCGAATGTTTGTACTGAAAGCAATTTTTAAATATTTTACATAGAAATGAGTACAATTCGCTAAAGACCTAACTTTTGCAAAAAATATAATTTTTAATAGCAACCGCCGTCGCGTCGCGAAGACGTGTCGCCGTCGGCGCCGCGCCAGCCGGCAAGGGGCAAACTTTTCAATTACCGCCGTGTCGTGTTACCCCGCAGCGGGTTAAATTAATTCTCTCCACTTCACAAAAAGATTCACCTTACCCCACCCCATCCCTACGAACCGGAATCGGTCGGCCCGCCGTACATTTCGATTTTTTCCCCGGATATTTTCACCCGTAACATACTGACGTTTCGCAATATTTATTTTTAATTTAACGGTTCGCGCGCAAGATTTTGATTCTACGTTTACCTTTTCGAAGTCCTTTTGGGTTGAAAAAGGAGGATAATTTTAATGAATTTGGTGTTCTAGCGAACCCTCGTTAATGATTTGTTCGTTTTGCGATAACATCTGTTTCACTTCTCTACCGATCTCTACATGTTATCAAAGGAAATATTACAATACCATACTAGGACATTTATTTAACTAAACAATTATTATTATATTTGGCTGATAAAAAAATCACTTATCACTAATAGAGAAACCTCTACCGTCTTGCATAAAAGATAATAAACAGTACTTCAATTACCATCAAAACAAAACTAATTTGCCTCGCAATAAAAACAGCATTGCTACAAAAGTGCCTATTTATCACCTTCGCCATTGTACCCTCGAATGAATTTTTATTGCTTTACAAAGCCCTCTGTTGCGTGTTCCGCTCGTCTCGCGTATCGAATCGAGTGGCGGATCGCGTCGGGCTGTGACGACCGTGTTTAGTATAGGATCAAACACGTGTTCAACACCTATTGCACTTCTGACCACGCCATCCCGAGGGTCGAGAGTGAAGGGGTAGCGATAGCACTCTAATGGCGATTTTAGTGACGCTCTTGTATCCGACTAATACTTAAATTATTGTTTTATATCGGTTTGATAATTTTTGTGTAGGTTATTTAAAAAATATATACAAATGTGTACATCTATCTAGATGTAAACAAATAATATTGTTTGTTTGTTTATCGTGTTGTTAGTGGTAACCTATTGTCAGAGTGATAAAAGTGATAAGAACGTTCAGAAGTAGCCATTGTTGGCCTAGGATCTTTATACATATAATTCGGCCATCGCTAACCTAGTAATGTAGGTATAATATTATTTGTCATACTTGTTATCAGAATGATGTCTTATGTTATGAATTTATGATGGTTGTACCGTGTCGACATTTGCAAGACTTTTTAGATTCTTTGTAATAACAGTACATTCATTGCATAATATCGTACCTATTCAAACCTTACCTACATAGGTAGTAGAGTAGTAGATTTAATATAGTTTGAACACGAGACGTGTGTTGTATTGTAGCGTACAAAGGACATGCAGAATAAAGGCCGGCCCTACCTTCGATCCGATTATGTGATTTATTCACCGCTTCCGTGTTTACGGTCCTCTCTCGGCCAACTAAAATATTACCTATATTTTGACAGAGCAAGTGATTCAACCCTCGCCAGCCACCGGCCCTGGGGGAATCTCGCCCATCTAATTTCATTTTAATGTTGTGCGTGAACAAATTATTGCACTGTCATAGTGAATGAAAATAAAACGCTTTAATGGGATAATCTGTTGCATCTGGTTTGAGGGGATAGATTTTTTGTTAGTTTACGTGATTCTTAATTAATTCCCGCGATGCCAGGGAGGGTTAATTGCATTAACACGTGAGTGGATTAGTGCTGTTTTAGATTAGTAATTTGGCCAGGAAAAGTATTTAATTTACCACAGCCTATAATTTTATAAACTAGTTTAAATTGCATTGTAGGTAAATACGGTTGAGATGCAGTATTCCACGAGCGAGAAAAAGCTACGTAACACGAAAATTGTTTCCAGTAGTTTTCCAGTTGTTTCGTAAACTTTGTGGTATACAAAACAAAGTTATTCATGCGGTGGAATAAAACGGCTATGCACTCCTCAACTTTATCAGTTTTGAGTTCCGACGAAGGCTTGGTGCTCAACGAATGCCGCTCAAATAAAACCCGTTGCCCCTAACTTTGCGACAACTTCAAAGATAATAATATAAGTAGAATTTATACAGTAGTTTTCAGGTTGTAAGAACGACGTGATCTCGTACATTAACATGTTTACTTTTGTCTGGTATAACATATTTCTGAAATCTGAATTATCGTAACATCATTAGCAAAATAACATTCGAAATTAATGATTACTTTTATTAACAAGAAAAATAACTTGAAAGAAAATGAATGATCCCGATTTGACCTAAATAGGTAAACATTTAAATGAGAAGGTAAGTTCCTAGGTAAACAGTCCTTCATCCACATTTAGATCTCACAAACGGATTGTTAATTAATAACAATAGCGAAGCATTGAATGTGTATGAAACTCGTCGTCATGTCGACATTGTTGGACATCTATTATAGGAGGTGTTTGTCCGGGGCTCGGGCCGCACCGGGTGGAAGGTGAATAAAAACCTGGATATTTCTCATATTTATGACGGTGCACTCGAAAATATTCTCTGAGGTCGCTACTTCTTGCCGCCGAGAGCTAAAGCGATGTGTTCTGTAAAGGTGAGCGCGGTAAGGCGCATTTTGGCGCGCAGGTAAGTCGGAAGCGTGGGAGTGCGCCACCTGGCGCGCCCCCTCGGCCTCTTCGCTGCCCTCCGCCCTCTCTGGCTCGTTAATGATGATGTGCTCAGCCAGCAGACTATTTCACTTCTGAATACATCTTTCTCACTTTTGATCCCTCATCCCCTTCCCTCCCGGGAGGAGATCTCGCGCCGTCCCTCTCGCCGGAGCGTTCGCCTGGTCGCATCCACCTAGTCAATTCGGCAAACGCGTATCTACTTTGTGTCGGAAATGTAATGGAACAAATGCGGCTGGAATTAACGTCGGAACGAATGTCGGGACATGGGGTCGTTCTCTTGCCGGATATTTTCCACGCGATGATTTTGATGCGCATCTATGGAGCCGTAATAGCATTTGCGGTAAAATATACTTAGACAGGATCTCACCTGAATTTACTTTTGGTGCTTAACTGAGTGCCTACAATTCCACTCAGTGGATTTTCAAAGCTAGTGTGGCTATATCAATCCAAGGCTTCTATACATACATAATACGTAACATGCCATTAAAAGGATTCTAACATAAATTAGGTAGAGCAATGGGTAACATTAGACTTTTTGACATAATTAGGATTGAAATATATAAGTAGGTAATTAGGTTAGACATATATAAACTATGTAAATTCATCTGTCTGCAGCAATGGCCACCACAATAGGTACTAATAAATATCCATCGAACAACTGGTTTCAAATCCTCACCCACCTTCTATTGTGTTGCTGATGATGCAAAAAATAGGTTATTTAACATCTTGATCTGAACAGATAATCTGAGATAGGGTCGGCTTGCCTCTTGGCGCCGCCGCCTTACGCTGAGTCATACTCTTACAGTAGGCCTTCTGCAAGTATAGTGACTTGTTATTTGAAAGTTTTATAAAATGGTTTGTAAATGAAATCAACTCGGATTAAGTATTCAGCTCTCAATACGAGTATATAGGTTTGGGATGACACCCAATCTTGTAAGTACTCGCACATACTGGGCTGGTTTTTTTTAATGATTTTGAGCCTTGAATCAAAAAAGATTTTGAATTTTAAAATAAAAAGACTAGATAAGATTTTTGTGAGCACATTTGCATAAATAAATATATAATTTTATTGTACGAGTTCGAAATAAATTTTATAAAGACTTGCCAAACATTTATCGTGATGAAAAGTCAAACAAAAGATTTGATATTTACACTCACATACTTATATAGTGAGAAGCACTTTACATGGAAAATGGGAACATATTTATAGCGTTCAGGTGAACGACTGAAACCTTTGATTTCTCAGAGACCTCTTTGAATCCTATAGGTATACTTAGTTGTAAAGATATATCCGTCTTACAACAAAGGTCGTCTTGCTCGTCAGTCAATAAACCTTTTGACCGTTCACCAATTCGGCTTCGTGAAGCTTTCATAGGCCAGCCGAGCGGTGGCAGGATTATTGCGTCATTAATCACGCCCCACACCGCTGCTGGCTGCCACCCTGGCTCCACGAGGCGAGAGGCTGCGGAGGTCATCGATAGATACAGAATACTTTCTAGAGAAAGAACATGGGAAGTTTGTCTGCTCTGTTAGTGTTTGCTGCATATTAGGAGTATTTTATTATTAGATGTAAATATTTTAAGTTTAGTACTTAACTTTAGGTACCTAAGTTACAGCAACAACAATTAGGTATAAGTAGTGATATTTAAAAACAATTTGTACCCTATTAAATTTTCAAGAAAAACAAAGAAAATTAATTTTTTTTTTTTGTGTAAAGATTGCGGTCTTTTTCATCACTGTTTCTGCAGTGAGTTCTTCAGTTTTGAAGATCGTGATCAGGCTTTGGATTGCCAAAGACTTCTATCTGCTACCATACTCTGATCTCTGAGTCAGTCCGAAGATCGTGGAATATATAATAGATTTACGAGTAGATACAGATTTTCAGTGATTTCATTCTGGTTTTCTATAAGTTAAATGGAGATTTGAAAAAGGAAGCTGTGAATACAAATCCCACAGCAATCGTACCTAACAAAAGGTTAACAAATCGAAGCTTTATTGCCTTGACAACGCGAAATTCCTATAAGTTCTGAATACAGTTCAAGTACGCTAAGAAGAAACTGTTTTTACCAAACGTTGAAGGTTTAAGAGTCAGCTAAGCTTTTTATTCTTGATTTATCTTTATTATTAAGGCCGTATCGATGTCCGAGCACAACACTAGGATATCGACCGCAGAACTCCATTTACACGGGCCATAACGACGTAGCTAACTATGTAGGTACCGCTAGCTCGCCTCCCCAGGTGGAATGGGTGGCTACTTGCAACAACTAATGTTCTAGTCGACTAGAATAGAGTGTCTGCGGCTAAGGCCGTTGGAGCTTTGTAGTAAACTTGTAAAGCGACTTAAACCAGCCATCAGAGCTATACAAAATAGCTACGTACCTACGCCCTACCCACCCAGTAGGAACTCATATTGTAAAACGAGTACCTATTCGTTAACAGTGTTTTTATTTAAAGCAAATGGGGCTCAATTTATAATAAGAGTGTAGAGTATATTTTATGATTAAATTTAATACAGGTTGTTAGCAAAAACATTCGCGGGAGTTCTAGTCATGAATTGAACAACTTTGTCCAAAAAGTATTGAATTTGGAGTACCTATAAATCAAGTGGCTATTTTGTACGGAGAATCTGATAAAATTCGCAATTTTAAAAAGTTTTTGACAAAGTTGTTTTCTTCATGAATTGATCTCCTGGTGAAAATCCGGCGAGTATTTTTGTTAAGACCCTGTGTGCATTTAAGTAAGTTTGACAATCTATTATTTGACAGTACAGGTAACTAATTATAATTATATATTTAAATCAGACAGGGTCCATACAAATAAAGTTAGTATATTATATTACTTAATGCTATGTTAGTAAAAAAAAATAATTAAAGAAATAATACCAAGGCCATGGTACCGACCCCAAAGCACTGGACAACTACTTCGCATTGACATGCAGGTATATCCAGCGCCTCAGGATCGGGGAGTCAGGGGACTCGGCAAACGTCAACAGGATGCTGCTGGGACTGCTATGTACACGGTGCATCAGGGAAGCAACCTTTTTTCGAATGATTACATGAAAGCCATCCACGCGGGCTAATGAATGAAAAAAAAAGTCGCGTTCCTTTATTTCACGGGGTAATGTTTCCATTTTATTGGTGTTCCATCTTTAATGTGTTTTTAAAGCGGCGGTCAAATTGAAAAACAGCCACAAATTAATTGACAGGCAGCCACAAGTTGAAGCCTCGCGGGTAAAAAATAACAAATATGTAGTTTTTGTAAGAGCTACCTTTTCGAAAAACACGTTTTGTTTGCTTTCGATTCGCAACAGCGAGGGGCTTTGTCGATAGATGTTTGAAGTTAAATCTCCCTTTTAAATGCTTCAAATGTGATTCAGTGAGCGCCTTTTTGAAGAGGCTTAAAGGACTACCACTTAAACGCAGTAGAAGCTTTTCTTTAATAAATTGGTTACGAATTTATAGAGCCTTTAGATTCTTCTGTATAGCCTATAAATGGGGGGTTTTTGTACGCGTTAATACAGGTCGGTTTTTAATATTTCAGCTTTCATTTGAGTGGTTCTTGACTAAATAGCTACAATATCAAATTACCATACCTAACATCATATTATGATAAACAATTTTTTTTAAAACTAAATAAGAATCGTTTGTAATATTGCCTAGGTACGAGTACCTACAATAATTAAACTGTCCTCACCTATATCGTAAATAGCATTCCAAAGAATAAGAAGTATAAGCATTTATAATATAGTCTAGTATAGTATATTATGGTCAATTTGTCGATCGTTAAGCCACAACATCAAAACTCTCCCGGTCATCAGATCATGAGTAGACTTTGTTTCACATTCGGCTCCTAATTAAAATCGCGCTTATCCGCGTTACAGTGGAATAAGCCCCTTGGCTTGAACAACCCCTGGGCTTCACCACCACTGGGATGTAAACTTTATTATAGAAGGATAAAGTATACTTCCTGTTACGAGTGGTTCGCGAGGGAGGTCGAGAAAAAAAGCACGTGTTCTATATGGGATTACACGCGCCCCATAAACAAAAGGTTAACATTGCTCCAGTTGCCTTGTGTATCTTTCATACGCGCAAGCGATAGTTCTTTGCATTTATGTTTTGTTTCTTGAATATGCATTGAAACGTCACAAATGTTTGCTTTAATTTACAGTACATGAAATCTGATTGCATAGTGTCCCTTAATACCTCTAGAGATGAATAGCGTCCAAGGGTTTCCAGGAACAATCTAATTTTGGTCAATAATCCAAAGTATGAGATTAATGTTGACAGATAAAGCGCAGTACGCCTACATTACACAAACTTTTTGTTAATTTTAAAGATTGTGTCCGTCAGTATTAGCTATAGCGTACGTACATATGTATAAAACACATTCAAAAAACTCTTCTTTCCTTTTTTAATTTTCATAAATTTAAATTTCTCATCCAAAACGTAGTTGGGACTACCTAGACCACGAAAAATAAATCTCTAACTTTTAACAATTAAATTTTTTTGGTAAGTATGCTATTGTTTTTGTGCAGTTTCAATCACAATTAGAAGGCTTATAGGTTACATAATAATAGTAATAAATTCTTTATTTTCAGGCAACAAATCATATAGCTAACTGTACAAAAGGTCCATATATTTTAGACCTTACAGACTAGCATACATAACTCTTATATAAATATAAAAACAATTTATTTTGGTGCGGCATGAGATGACAGTTTTTTCGTTTCCCTATCTATACTGTCGAAACACCACCCCTTCAGGCCAGAAGTCCGCACTGAGGAAGATTTGATTTACAGTCGGAAATCATCAAAACAAACAGTGGTGCTAATGAAACATTAATACGGAATTAAGTTCCTCTATAATGGCATTAGTTGGTAGGTAGCAGTATCGTCCAGTGTCACTATTCGCATTCGCTAAGCCGCCGATCGAGCGAGCGCGGGAATCAACGTATGCGCGGGCGACATGTGCGGGCACAATGGCCGCATTCTCATGGACTCAGCCCCGGTAAGCTGATTGCGTGACGTCATGCCAGGGCCCGTGCACATCGGATGCGTTTAAACAATGTAGCTTTTTATCCTTGCCCAATGAATTCCTGGAGGTTTCATTTCGAGGGTCGCGGAATTGAGTTTCGTTTGAACGGTTTTGTTTCAACTGTACTGTACAGTTGAAACAAAACCGCGGAGTACAGACTGTACATCAACGTATTCATTAAATAATCTTGGGAAATCTTGTAATAATCAAGATCTACATCTTGATTGGGAAAAATGTTGAATACAGTGAATCACATATCAAGAATAGGTACTGATGTTTGAGGACAAAGTCCAGAAATTACAACACAGTGATTACCTGATGCTTTACGGTTAAAATACATTACGTATACCTACGTGTAAAAAACATTCACAATAGGTAGGTATAACTTATATTGGAACAGTAGCCTACGAGTGCAGACTATCTATCTATATCTCGTATTACCTACCTGTAATAGTCTACACAATCCCGGCTTATCGAGGGCAGGGTAGCGCAGAGTGCGGCTCGGCTACTAATCTGCGTGTAAAACATCATCCAAGTTACGTCGATAACTTTTTACCTACACTACATTTATTGTAATGTGCTACGTATAGACACTTAATGTTAAAAATTAGAATCTCGTGTTTTAATCCGTTAATGATAAAAGGTCTCGGTTGTTTCTTACTTCGTGTAAACCGACTTAGATACCTATTATCGAACTTATGTAGGGATAATAAATATGTACCTATGACATTTCTTAGACGTACGTTATCCTACGTAGGTGCATATATAGTAGGGATCACCTGACCTAACGGCCAGTTTGTCTATGCATAACTATGTTCTATTTTCTTCATTAATTAAAAGAACAACCGCATACCTACAACTGACTAAACAATTGACAATACATTAATTGAAGCATGACCCGTTAAAATTGAAATATCACTTTAAACATCGATATTCAACCGATACGTGCGGTCTTTAAAAGGTTTTAGGCCAAATCTTTTTCTACATCGATTGTTTGTTTAGCTAATTTGCACCGCTTTCTTCAGCGATGCAAATTAGTCCTGCCTCCGCCTTCCTATGACCACGTTCACAAATCACACGCGTTGAAACTCTACCGACGTTGATGTGCGCGACTGTTTAGTGTCTAGCTAATCTGCAGTGCTTTCCGCAGCGGTGCAGCACGAGCGAGGACCGCGCAAGCCGAAGCTGCACGCGGGACAACTGGCGCTGCCTCCGCCTTCCCTTGGCCACGCACACAAACCACACGCGTTGAAACTCTCACCGCCGTCGCCATACGCCGCGCTGTCGCAACCTTTTAACTTTCAAGTATGTACCTAATGTCTTATGTGTAACTTGATTAATTTTCAGACATTTAAAACTAAGTCTTGAAGCTCTTTTATACGTAGGTCCAGTTAAATACCTTGAGAAAAGTTAATAAGATAATGAATCTATACACGTCCTAACCATAGATTGCCTAAAATCCATAGGTAACCAGTACCTTATACAGCGTTATTTTGTCCGACTGTATATACCTATTATATAAAATTGGCTGATGATAATGATATGACCCAACGGCACAAACGTCGCTGGATTGATCCCACCTCTGAATCACTCTTAAATACTTAGTTTAGTAAAGAACATTAGTGAAAAAAAACTCACTACAGTTCAGTATAACCGGCGCAAGCGAGCAGGCCCCGCTGAGCACGGCATCATCAGCCGGGTCGAGCGGCGCGGGCGGTGCCGGAGCCGTCAGCCCGCTGCCTCTAGTCCATGAACAGTTTCTAACGCATCCTCCGCCGGGCTTTCTGCATATACTGATGTCTTCTGATAAATGCCAGGTTTGCCATCTTACCCTTACTACCTACAGAAATTCATTTCGATGGTTCTGATTTCAGGTGCATGTTTGGTTATGATTAGGTCAGGTTGTTTGTTTATATTTAGGTATGTGATGGTTTTGGGGAAGGGGGTCTGGAGTTTAGAGTCGAAGTTTGGGGAGAGGGTCAAAAGACGCTAAAATGAGGATTTCGGTCCTTTAGCGTTGCTGTATATCGATCGCTGTTATAGTAATAGGAATAGATAAAGAAGAATGAAGTGGTCACTTCACTTACATTAAATATTTCTTTCACATAAGGAGCTAATGTGGAGTGCGAAACAGCTGCAGCTTCAGGGTGATCCAACGTTACTGAGACCACCTCCAAGCGCGTTTGGCGCTCCACTAGCACCCACTTGGGAATTGTTACAGGTAAATTAGAATTAAATACTGTCGTCGCGTTTTGATGTTTAAGTACCTAGTTACTTAGGTACGCCATCATAATTCGTCCTATATCTGATATAAACGTAAAAATATTGTTTATTTTTGTATGTTAATACTAACATCTAATCTCAAAATCTTTGGTGTAATTTCGGCATTCAAAATAAACAGAGGACTGTCAATAGGCTGATACCTATTTTTCTTAAGTGAAGAGGCAGTCACAAAGTCAGGGGTGTACCTATTGCATTGACAATTCAGCAGGTGGCTTTTTGACTGAGGGGCGGGCACTTAGCCGCTATTGGGCGACCGAGGGTTGACTTATCGCCTTGCCTTAACTTACCCCGCCCATTGCTCGCGATTGTGATGCGACATAGAAGTCACAATGGTCCTCCCTTGGGTATGTATTTGTACCTAATGTCTTGGATAAAAGTGCCTATTTATGATTTCTCATTAAAAATTTAAAGTAATAAGCATACTATTAAGTCTTTGAATGATTAAAAAGTCACTCGTGAATGTTTGAATTTATATCTACAAGTTTTTGTTGCAAGCAGATATAGTCACATGTTGGGCGCCAAATATAAATCGTGAGTCCCACGTTGGGCCTCAACTTATAAAATTTTATTATACTTACTTTTTTGCACGAAACAATGCGAAAACCCTTCGAATAATACTCGACAATTATTAAAACTCAACAGGAAACCAGCGCCCGACTGCTTTTCATGGCGGTCCGCTGGGTGCGGTGCCTGGCTCCTTTCCAAGCACTGGCACCTTTAGACCAGTTGGTTCTCCTGCGCGCTGCATGGAAAGACCTCTTCCTACTGCACTTGGCACAATGGTCAGCGCCTTGGGATCTGGCTCCGTTGCTGGCAGCGCCTGCGGCTAGGGCCCGACTGCCGCCTGACCCATTGGCTGACTTAGAACTTAACACACTACAGGTAAAGAAGTTTCAGCAATTCAACGATGCAAAGTTTTAGAACTCTTTGAGATTAAGTCGAAGAAGAAAGTGTTGATTAAAGACTTTATTTACAGGAAATACTATGTCGATTTCGTCAAATATCACCTGATGGAAGCGAATGCGGCTGCATGAAGGCTATTGTTCTCTTCTCACCAGGTTAGAGCAAAAATAACTAGAATTGAATTATAGACATAGACATAGACCTACTGCATGTTACAATCGGTTATGAGCGCTATGTCTAAAACGCTAAATGTCAATGTAGCAAAACCCCTAAAACGCAAAATGGCTAAGTAACAAAATGCCTATAACTTATGATCTTACGCAAAATCCATAGGAACCAAACAAATCATCTAAATCGCGAAATTGCTATAATGCAAGATGACTAAAACCCATATTGGCATCGATTCCAGGGTGGAGCGATAATCGCTAACACGTTTGCGTGCAAAACGACCATTTAACAAAACGTCTATTTGCCAAAATGACTAGTCCCAAGATGTCGTCTCGATGTGTGTAGTTTGTGCAGTGTGTCTTATGCAATGTGTCCAATGGGTTGATGTGTCACTGGCGACACGGTGACGACACGGGGACGAAAACGAATGTATCAATCAATCCCGGTCCTGATCTCCTTACCTTGTGTCGTTCCCTTGTCGCCCGTACTTAGACAACTTACTTTTTAGTGGTGCAGCTTAGGCAATCTGAGTTTTAGGCATTTAATTAAGGCAAATTGCTTTTTAGACGTTGTGCAGTTTAGACAATGCGAGTTTTAGGCATTTTGCATCTTAGACATAGCGCTCATAACTTTTAAATACTAAATGTGCTGTGGATAATGTACAGTTAGACAAGGATCGTTTGGCGCGTGGATGATATTTTGTATAATAGCGAACTGTCATGAAATGACGTTTGTACAAGGATGGCGGCGTTAGTTCCGATTTTTGTATATCAGCACTGTATATCAGTAAGTATCAAATACAGGGTGGGCCAAGAATTCGTTAACATTTAAACCTAACACCCCGCGCTAATACAAGCCGCGCGGGGAGCGGGGAGGGGCGTTACCACTAGCTCGCTTCTCGGAAATTTAGTCGCAATGTATCGCTTCACGGGGCCGCAGCGCGCTTATTGTGTGAAACAATTTTATTTAAACAACAGTTCGCTCATTACAGTGAGACGCTTATTTCGCGTTGAATACGACTTACACGATTTAAATCAGTGTCCGAGTGCTCCATTAATAAAGAAATGGGTTAAGAAGTTCGAAGAGACGGGATCTACACTAAACGTGAAGCAAACCGGCGGCCCACGGACTTCTCGGAGCGAAGAGAACGTGCAGCGAGTTTCCGCATCAGTTCGACGTGATCCAAATTTATCGACGCGCAAACGTTCGGCTGAATTAGGACTATCCCGAACATCATTGCGCCGTATTTTGAAATTAGACATGAAATTACATCCATATAAGATCCAGTTAGTGCAGGAATTAAAACCTAATGATTTAAATTTGCGCAAGTCGTATGCCGAAACAATGTTAGATCGATTCAATAATTTTGATAACCTCTTATTTTCCGACGAAGCCCATTTCCACCTCAACGGACACGTAAACAAACAGAATTGCAGGTATTGGAGCAGCGAAAATCCCAAATCTAAACACGCGAGGCCACTTCATTCTCCCAAGGTAACGGTATGGGCTGCAATTTCAGCAAAAGGAATTATTGGGCCCTACTTTTTCGAAGATTCTCGCGGCCGTTCGGTTACTGTGAATTCTGCTGAGTATGTGAAAATGTTACGGGAGTTCCTGGCACCGAAGCTACTGGAATTTGCTGGCTACAACCGTAACACATGGTTTCAGCAAGATGGAGCCACTTGTCACACATCCAACGAGTCCCTGCCGGTAGTAAAAGAAATGTTTCCGGAAAAGCTGATTTCCAGACGAGGCGACATCCCATGGCCACCCAGGAGTCCAGATTTAACGCCAGCAGACTTCTTTTTATGGGGTTATTTGAAGAGTCGTGTTTACACCCATAAACCAAAAACACTACGTGAACTAAAGGAAAAAATTAGTGAAGAAATGTCAGCGATCTCGCGGTCTCTTTGTCGACGAGTATTCGAAAATTTCGGTGTTCGCTTAGAAGAGTGCAAAAATCGAAACGGTGGTCATTTAGATGATGTTATTTTTAAAAAATAAATTCCAAATAACTAACTTTCTTGTAAATAAACAATTTTAAAAATATGTCAAATGGTTTTCTTTATATGATTTTTTCAATTGTTAACTAATTCATGGCCCACCCTGTATATAAAAAATATCACTTGTTATTGTTATAGACACGCCCGGACTAAGTGAGACACAACCAGTGGAAATGTTACAAGACCAAGCCCAGTGCATATTGGCAGATTATGTGCGAACCAGATATACACGACAACCTACTAGGTAGGTAAATTGCAAAAGCGACTATGGCTTTGCTTATAAATCAACATGTCTAAGACGGGATGGCAGAACCTGAATTTACTCCAAGGACTTTTTGTGCATTTTATCATCTGGCACCTAAGTCCTGAAGGTTACCAGCGCATTGAAAACCATATGGCCAAGGAACCTTATTATCCGAAATTCTGAAAAAAAATACATTTTCTTGGCGATCGATCCTAGCTTAATAATTCGATAGAGGACATCAATAGAAACATAAAACATATCTTGACAAATATTCCTAAAGTATCTCCGAACCCAGATAACCTTACCTTATCTTACTAAATAAATGTTGCAACTTTCGACACAAATATCAGGGTTCAGAGACACTTTAGAAGTTTTTGTCAAGATATGTTTTGTTTCTATTGATGTCCTCTATCGAATTATCGGACTGGGATCGATCGCCAAGAAATCTTATTTTTTTTTAAATCACTGAAAAGGAGGTATGGCAGGCTCCATAGTAAAATTTTATATGCCCTTTAACTTTTATTTTCGGTTCCAGGTTTGGCCGCCTCCTTCTCTTGTTGCCGTCCCTCCGTGCGGTCCGGGCGCGCTCCATCGAGCTGCTTCTTTTCCGCGACACAGTGGGCGACGTGTCTGTCGCGACTCTCTTACACGACATGTACCGCATGCAGCCAGCCCCCGCACCCCCCTTTCAACCCTCGGCGCCACCCGCCACTGAACACTGTTCCTCTGATACGTAAAGACAAGGAAACCTTGCTCTGTTGCTGCTAAGTTACGTCATTCAATTCATTACATACGACAGTATTAGATATTTAAATCCATCTTCCAAAACCTGACCTCGAAAATTAGTTTCTTATAAATTCCGCAATATGACAGGGACTGGTACTGGTGATATTATAAAGCGAGAGCAAAGCGAGTGAATACTGAATATTAGCGGTGTTATCTACCACTGATAGAAATATAGGGTGAGGTAAGTTCTAGTTGGTCTGTTAATATCTGCGTCTTGAAGATCGTGTTTATTTACCGCAAAGAACATGATCTCATTGCAAAACTTTTCCCCACCAAAGATACATCAAATAGACTATAAATCTTGTATATTGAGAACTAGTCTTGAAATAAATAATTATAATACTCTAGTCTCTTCTAGTCACATAGTTATATATCTTATTATTTAATTGTTAGGGACCTACTGAAATTATATCAGAATGTCTTAGTTTGATCCAAGTGTAACGAAATGTGTTGTAAATATTTTAAATTATTATCAAATAAATTGTATTAGTTATGATAAATATAAAGTTCTGTTAACTGTATTATTATAAGATAATTTGTTCTGTAGTTCTAAGAAACTGATATAATTAAAACAACTAAGTAAAATTAGTTGCACATTTTATTTGCACAGCAAAATATATGTACGTCTAGCATATTAATAATCATGATAAACTAGAATGACATGTAAATATAAAGGAAAATCTGGGCTAGGTATTGAAAATAAAATTGTAAAAAAAATAAAAAAGGCACTATTTTCACACAATTAATTAATTCACTCAGTCATGTCCATTTTGCCCATAGAATGGATGGCTTCAACAGTGGAAAGGTCCACAGCATCATCTTCTTCTTCTTTTTCCACCTGGGGTGTTTCTAGACCCTCTTTCTTTGGCTCATTTCTTGGGAAATCCAGCTTACTCCAAGATCCAGGTTCACCCTTTTTTAATTTTATTTCTACTTTTGAAGGCAACATTGAGGCACTGCTGCTTTGTACATTGATTACCTAAAACATAAAATATAACTGTTGTAATTATTTTTTTCATTTATTCATTTTATTTATTCTTTGTATTGTCACTCTGATTCCACATGAAGATAAAGAGTGTCTTGCATTGATGATACATAGGTTTATTTTATTAATTGAAGACCACATGAAAAGAGTAATGCAACTCGTTTAACCATTTTAATACAATACGAATTTAGTCATTCAATTTGTTCCTTGTTACATTTTTTAAATCGCTGGTAACTGTTCTGAACTAAAAACAAGTAAAAACGCTTGTAACTTATTGACTAATTTATATTTTAGGGTGGTTATTTCTTCTAGGGATTATATATTTTAATTTAATTTTATTTATTTATTAGGTAAACACAACAGATTACAACCATAGAAATTACAGAAAAATCAATATAAAGTTATGAGCTAGGTCGTAACCCTTAACGTGTAAACACAGCATGGTTAGGAAGTAGAAAATTGATTGTTGTACAATATTGAGTTATGAAAAAATACTATTGAATGTAATGACTAAAAAACTTATGCCTATTTGAAAAATAAAAATAATAAAGTAAAGACTATAAAGTAGGTGCGTGGATAGCTCACTTGAGGACATCCTCAACCCGTCTTTTAAAAACTAATGTCCTAGGATCAAATAAGTCTATCGATGGCTTATTGTTGCTGTTCGAAGAGATTTCGTTAAACAATCTACACATTCGCACAATAGGGTTATAGAACGATGTGTTGTTCTTAAAAACATTTAATACAAATGTTTTAGGATTGCGAAGTTTAAAGTTTGTGTTGAAGTAAAGTAGTAAGTAAGTTAGTGTTTGTGTTTAGTTGTGTTTTAGCAATGAAATTACATTAGGAAGTCAATTTACACAAAATGGTAACTTACATTAATACTCTTCCCATGTGGTCTTCAATTAAGTTTCTACCATATTATAATTAAATGTATACTCACACCTCTAAGTTCTACATCCAATTCGAAACTAGCGTCGCCTTCCTCGCGGAAAACCAACTTAATATTAAGGCGGACAGGGTTCAATTTTACGTAACTTAACATAGGGTCATACTTTTTAGCATACACGCTAACAATAACATAGTCAGAGGTTTGATGCCAGTCCCAACGACATTTAACAGTTCCTGCAGGTCCACCCTGGAAAAATACACAAATAGGTAGTTAAGTAACAATATTATTTAAATTTATAAACATAGACATTTGAACGTTGTTTGTTTATCTAATAGATCTTACTGACTACAGCCATAACAGGTTTTGTTTATGACTCCAGATTCATAGATTTTGAATTTTTATTAATTATTTTTCTCTTAATAACTTTAAAAGATACTTAAAACAAGGTTCAGTTACAAATGATATTATAATTGTACCTCTTTGGTCCATTTATGGGTACCAGTGGTACATCCCGGTTGATTAAGAAAGGTGTTGAAATCTGTCGTTCTTTTCTGACAGCATGACCAGAACTTCAATCCTTCGTGAAATATAGGGCAGCCAGGGTGGTAAGTGCATATGGTGTCATTAGATTGGGGACCCTCATAAGATGCATTGCAGCCACCGTTTTTGCAACTGGTTCCAATTGGTATGTTACTGTGAAGTTTAAAATACAGTCAAAATGTATACCTAAAAACTATAACTGTTTCCTTGGACGTGGTTAAATGATGGTCAGTCCTTTTAATACAATTGAGCAAACCCTAATTAATTATATTAAAATATAAATAACAAAGGTGTTGATTCTGGGGTGGTTGCCAAATCTAAAACTAAACCAAAACGAAACTTTCAGGCTCAGTTATATCACTAAAATACTAGATTGTTTACGAGTGAGTAGGGTGTTTTGTTTATCGATCAACTCTAATTCCGTGGCTACCACGGAATGAATAAACAAACAAAAATAATATAATTTTTGTCTTGATTTATTTATTTTGCTAATACCACTAATTTTATGGCCTAAGAAGAGTGAAGATGAATACCAATAAATAGAAAAATAACAATAACACACCCATCTTCAGAAGCAGCAGCTTTCTTCATAGTCTTCTGTGCCTGCTCCTTCAATGAGTCAGCAATGCGGCTCTCCAACTGCACTAACGGAGAATCAAACGGAGGTCTCACCAATTGTGGACCCACAACTGGAGCCCTAACTTCGATGACCTCTTTATTTTCTAATTCTTTGTCCAATGCCTTCTTCTCTGGTTCTGGCGGTTTCTATAACAGAATAAACTAAATTTGGAGCTGCCCATAGTGGACCTGTTAACTTTTCTTACTTAAAAAAACATTGTCAATGTATGGAATTATAGTATTCTAAAACAGCTTCAGAATGCCTGTCTTTCCTCCTTTTCTTGAATCATTTTACCATAGCCATTGACGTAAAACTTTTTCTATCCTCCTTGTCATAGCTAACAAGTATTCATAACCATAATCACGAAGAATGATAGAGTCCAGAACAGGTGCTCAAACTTGTATTGTTGGCGATCTACCAGAACCTCCAGGTACTCTCAGCGATCGACTATGCAGCTAGACTCTGCCGGTGAGGCACAGTAAGATTGATGCCTAATATACCTACTAAGTGTGTCAATTTTCCACAGTCTAACTAACCAAAACCACAGATTACCTAATAGTTACTACGTAACCAAAACTCTTGAACATATTTCCGCGCTCAACTCGTAAAGCTCTGGCGATCGACCGTTTGAGCACCCCTGGTCTAGAATATAAATGGTAAAACACACTTGAAAGAGTGCGTTCGAAAACAAGTTGAAATTATTCATGTTGACAGCTGTATTTTTATTTACAGTGTATTTTACTTTTACTTTACTATACTGTATACGTTCCGTTGCTTGTTTGATAAATTTTCAGTTGTTAACGCAGTAAAGGAACATGCACAGTTGTCAACGTGAATTATTTCCACTGGTTATGGAATGCTCTCTTAATACATAGGTTTTACATGTTTGTTTTGTGTCAATGGTTATAATCCGAAAATAAATCAGAATAGGATGGATGGAATCTTAGGGTATGACAAGGTTTTATCTGTTTCCTATTTGTATGTATTTTCATCTGATTTGTGTCTGGTTATACCTTAAATTGTATGCCATAGGTATACAAACCACATTAGAATGCTTGGACATGGTGCAACCTTTGATGTTAAGGAATTCAGTGAAATCCACACTTTTCTTGTTGCAACAAGACCATCCTTTGTAGGCATCATGGAACACTGGAGCACCAGGGTGGTGGCAACATTCATCTGAAAGCGGTTCCGCAATGTTTACATATTCACAGTAGCAAGCATGCGTTTCTTTCTTTCCACTTTGGTTAAGGAAAGGTCTAGAATTACTGTAGAATATTCTGTTTTACCTTTGTCATTGTTGTTAGGGTCAAAAAGTTGGCCACAGCCACGGTTGTAACATTGCACTAGTTTCTTATCCTCCGGCATCTTATGTTAAAGGCACAATTATAATCAAAAAATGAAATGAATAGGAAAAAAACGCAACTCAATTCCCAAATCCTAACGTAGGTAGTACAGTCCTACCCCACACCTGCCTCATGCCTGAGTTGCCTGACAGTGACGTAACAGTGACATACCGTGCGCTGGGGTGCGTTCGTGCAACAAATAAATAATAAACAACGTAAATAAGATTTCTCCGTATACATTTTATACTGATAAAAATTCTACGTAGAAAAATTATCTTGTGCGTTCGTGGACGTTGGTTAGTATAAATTTTAAACTGACAAGTATAAATATTCTCGAGTTCCAGGGGTGCGTTCGTGCAATCAACCAGATAAAATTTCGACGAAATTTTATACTGGGCTTCAAATGGAAATATTCGCAAAAAAATCGGAAAAGATTAGTTTTTACATTGCAATATATATAGGTAGGTAGGTACTGAAACATGTAGTAAAGGAATACTTATACATTTTAAAAATTTTATGGCATTTTGTGTTATTTTATAAATAAAGTAATTTATATTTGATGATTAAAGTGATTTATTTTTGTTACAAAAATTAAAGCATTCTATACAAAAATGCTTTATTTTGCTAGGAGAGCGTTCCTTAACCAGTTGAAATAATTCACGTTGACAGCTGTCCATATTCCATTACCTTGTTAACAGCTGAAAATGTATCAAACTTGTATTCAAAACATGCAATGGAACGTGTACATCTGTCAACATGAATAATTTCAATAATTTCAATAATTTCAGCTGGTTTTGGAACGCACTCCAAGTACTACACAATATCACCCCAGTTTTTTTTTGCTATGTACTACTTAATTATTTTTCTTTGGTTTGGAAACACTGATAAATAGAATTTTTGTTCTATATATGTGGGCGTACAAAATTATGGAACTAATCGTTTATAAATCAAGTTTCAGTGTTTTTAAAATTATAAATACATAGTTAAATATTAATGTACCTTTTCAACTTAGCTATGTAGTTACAATGCGTATCTATACTAGGTTTTCCGATAATTTGCGTGTATATGACTTAGTGGCTGCTAAACTATTTATATTTATTCTTGTAACATGTAAAATTTAATGTAACACAGAAAACTCACATTAAACAAACTGAAAATGTTATCCTTTGCTGAGTTTAGTATCTGAACGGTGGAGAGTGTGAGTGCGTGTTGAAAATGAATTTGATGCGCAAATTGCGTGGGGCCAGCTCCTCGGGGTCGGCGGAGGCTGGCGAGGCTCCCGGCGCGTCGTCGCACTTGCAGCTAGGCCTCATGCATCTGAAGAAGCTGTTCGCCGAGTACACCCATCCACCGCAGCCGCTAACAGAGGCCGAGAAAGATGACAAACTTTATAATATGCTGCCTCTGTTTTGTAAGGTAGGCTTTTGTTTTGGTTAGTACTCCTGTTGGGTTTTATGTATTTTATTATGAAAAAGCTGTTCAATTTCATCAGCAAGCTTTCCTAGTACAATACTAAGTTATAGTACACTACTAAATCCTCCTGGTACATAACACAACACAACAAAGCAAATTGGTATGTGTTACAGATTTTTTGTTGGGGTGTTTAAGATTTAAGATGAATGGTTTCCCAGAAACGATGCAGAACCGACTCAGATAGATTAGGTTGTTAGGATGAATTATGACAACCCTGCAAAAAAGGCCACTTTCAACTAATCTTTGTGCCCCCTTATCTACACTGACTGAATTAAAAAAAATATAAAATTATCTTAAACAGGTTTTTGGTACAAGTCCATCAAGTGAAATGAATGAAAAGTTTTGGGACATCCTGTCATTCTGCCAACAAGTGTCAAAACTCATGGTGTCTGAGATACGGAAACGCGCCAGCAATCAGAGCACTGAGGCCGCTAGCTGTGCCATCGCAAAGTTTCTAGAAATTGAAAACTCAGAGGAGTCCAGCAATGGGTGGATGCTGTTGTCAACATTAAATCTTTTAGCAGCTGGTGACCAGTCTTTAATACAGGTATGTAGGTACCTGAACCTGGTCTGATCTTCTTTTTTCTCAAGTTACATTTTTGTGTAATTTTAGGCACTATCCCTTTAGGACAGGGCAAATTCAATGTTATATCCAAATTTGTAACTTATATGGAAATTGATTGGCAACAATTAATAGAAAATAATAAACACACTTCCTTACTACTTATGTACAAAGTATTTACCGATGTATTTGAACAATTTGTGTTCACGTTTATTTATGTACATACCTATTCTAATCATATCTTAAGTACCTACTTAAGATATGAATCATAGTTTACTTGTTATCAAAAGGCAAATCTTGTTAAATCCAGTTCAAGGTCCTGTTAAACTAGCATGAAATGATATTGATGTAATTCATAATTTCGTTTCTAGGTCATGACCACTGCATCTATACCTTCAACATTAGTTAAATGCCTGTACCTGTTCTTTGATCTTCCGGAGATTCCTGAGTCTGAAGCAGATGTCCAAGATGGTATTAGTGATTTTACACCAAGGGAAAGGAGAATCTTATTGCAAAAAATTTTTGTGCAGGTTTGTATAGTTCCTTGTGGGATAGGCAGAGAGACGGGAGCACCATTAATGTCTATCTGAGAATGCCAACAAACTATCTAAACAATTTCTATTTCATATTTTAGTACTTTTTTATTTAAAAAAATACATATCCTGAAAGTATATTCAGAACAATTCTTAAAAAATCAGGCACCATTTGCCATAATCGTTACCATCAGCTATTTATTCAGAAATTAATTTATATACATGAGATTTAGACACTAAAGGTTACACATTACGTTATTCCTTTTAACTTTTCTTTCTAACAATGAGTATAAAAGCAGTGACATAAGACACGGACTTGGATTCAAAATTCTTCCATTCTATGTTCTTTGCACTATTACAGATGTATTATCTTAATTTACACATAGCTAAATTGTATGATCACGCAATTTATCGCTTTGCTTACGACGTAATACTAGCAGATCATAATATTTTCACAGGTACTAGTAAGGCTATGTAGTCATCCTTTCCCATGCGAGGAATTAGCCAGGAAAGATGACTTAAGCTTACTCTTCTCTGCCATTACATCATGGTGCGCACCACATAATATTATGTGGAGGAAGTCGGCAGCTGAAGTGTTGATGACGTTATCCAGGCATGGTTTAACTCAATCTGTAGTTCAGTACATACATAGTAAGTAATTAGTTTTCATACAAATTAGCTCGTTATTTATTTCCTTTAATTTATCTTTGTTCATTCATACATTAACCATAATGGTGTAATAGTTTGCTCAGATTGCATATAACTGATAGGTAACACATGTGTCATTTGTTTAATAAAAACATAGGTCACAATAGTCCCTAGCTTAGCATACAAGAGATAAGGCTAGAAATAATCAACATGACGTAACTTGTAATCTTACTTACATACTGTAAATAAATATGTTTGTGTTGTTGTTATATGTCTATTTTATTTATTTCAGATAAAGGATGTGTGGCCCTCTGCATAGAAAATATGCAAAAAATTCCAGAGTTGACTCCATTGGAGGTAATCCAGAGGACTTTTGTTTAATTTTGATTGGACAACAATGTTTCTATCCTTATCATTGCATTTTGTAAACTAACCGTTGCTAACATAATATGAGAAGCAGTTAAAAAAAATCAATATTCTATCTCCTGTTTTATTTTATTTTGTTGACAAGACAATCTACTAAGAACATTGTATCTTACATTTTAAATCTAAATTAATCTTTGCAGGTGGTAGAGATGTTTGTAGCAGTATTCTGTTTCTTGAAAGACTCAAGTGAAGTTAGTCAATTACTGTTAGATGATTTTCGATCCTGTCAAGGGTATTTATTTCTTTCGGAGTTCCTTCTAAAGTAAGTAAAACATTTGGTTTTGAGAATGAGAATTTAAATTTTAGTTGCATGTGCATGTTGCAATGTAACTGATTTGTTTTTGCTTATAGATTTTGTTTTGTTTATGTTTTGTTTACGTTTCGACAGACACGAAAGACAAGAAGTGCCCGATTATTTGACGTCAGGGTAAGCACCAGCCACTGATTTGACTAATTATCTAATGATGTTTGTTTAAACTTTAAAAAAGCACATTATCACAGTCGTTTAATGTAGTTCTTACACAGTACTTATTTATATTATTACATATATATATTTATAACTTTTAGATAATATTTGTAGTTCATTATACCTAATAATAAAATTTATTTACCTGGTATTTATTTATTTAAAACTTTATACGCTAAGAATATGTACAAGACGAATTTAACGCCCTATGGCGTTCTATATCAGTTAATTAATATCGAATTCATATATTAATTTTTAAATATTTATAGACTCTGCTGGTTCACTTACCAGATATACAAACTAAATTGGTACATAAAAAATGACAATGTAACGGATTACAATCGCTTTAGGCTGGAAGAGGAGCGTGTGAGCGGCACGGAAGCTAGGGCAGCGCTCCGAAACCTCGTTCTAATGATCTCATCGCTATGCGCGTGTGGCTTCTCGGAGCTGAGGCCGACGCGAGCCAACACAGAGCTGTTTCAGCTCCAGGGCTTCGTGCTGCCGCAGCCGTCGACCTCCGGACAGGCAGTGCGCAATGTACAGGCCTTCCAGGTGATTTGACAACCTCATGGAATTGATTTTTTTTTTCAAGATAAGGAAAGCGCTGGCAAACGTGTCATCTGGTGGTAAGTCGTTACCGTCGCCCATAGACACTACCTCACTGTGACATGTATGCTGCTACTGCTTAGCAATAGGTAAAAAAAGGGTGGTAATAATGTAAAGGTTTAGATTGACTCAGACTGATGCACATAGAAAGAAGATAAATTACGATGATTTCTACGTTTATATAGGGATAGGAAATTAAAGAGCTTGGGCATAGAATATAATAGTAGCTAAGGCTAGTTTACCTATGTGATAAAGAGCACTCGCTTTTACTATTATTGTTCCTGGAGACACAGATAGGCCCTGATGAATATTTTTTTCACAGGTTTTACAGTCAGTCTTCATGAAGTCAAACTCAGCGGCTTTGTGCTGCACAATATTAGACGCAATATCGAGTGTGTACCACGCCGACAATGCCAACTACTTCATACTAGAAAATCAGAATACACTGAGTCAGTTTTCGGAAAGGATTCATTTGAAAAACGCCGAAATCCAAGAGAAATTCTTTGAATTATTGGAATTCATAGTTTTCCAGTTAAATTTTGTGCCATGCAAGGAGTTGATATCTCTATCGCTATTGTTAAAAGCGAACAGATCGAGAAGCTGTAGTGTATTGTGTATGAAAACTTTATTAAACGTTTTAAAGTGAGTATAACAGTCTAGATACTCAAGAAACATGTCTTAAGATATTTGGAGCTTGCACATAATTTATCCATATTTTTTATTGCAGACACAATGCTATTTTCAAAGATGTATATCGGGAGGTAGGGATGCTAGAAGTTTTTGTGACTTGTCTTTCTCGGTACGCTGTTTTTCTCAAGGACAAGCAAATACTAGAAGAAGAAAAGAGTAAAAAAGAAACTACCACTGATACTAGCGAGTCTCCCAAAGCTCCTGAAAGAAGAAAACGATCTTCTAGACAAGACTCTCTAATAAAAGATCCCAATATGGAAACAGAAGAGGAGGAACTGGGTGCACTAGTAATGGAAGGCTTAACGGCATTACTCAATGGAAATACGAGTAACTGTAACGTGTTTAGGGATTGCGGTGGCGCGAAATGCGTTCACGGAATGGTTGTTCACGAATCTTGTAGGAGTAAGGCACTAGGTGAGTTTGGATTGTTTTATTGTCACTCTTAACCAGCTACATATTATACCCTAGAAGAGTAACTTCCAACAAAATTCCCGTAAAAAATGGTACCAAACCTCACGCCACTGTGTACGAATTGAAAATAATGCAAACACATTTCTCACACAATTAAACTCAAAATTAGATCTTACGGCGATGTCACAAAGGCGAATATCTGTCTACACAACTTTACATACGATCGTATGATGATCAGATCGATTTTAAAATTCGAAATCAAATGCAAGACGCGATTGACTCGCCGCTCGCACACCGTTTTAAACCCCGCCCACCTGAATACACATTTTGTGGCGCCACTCGTATGCGTCTATTACATTTCTAGGGTATAATATTTCGCTACTCTTAAGATATTACTCTTCCAGTTTTCCCTTGTTTTTATTTTCTAATTCAAAATTAATCGTAAAAACGTCGATAACCTCATGACGCCTGTAACATAAGATGCCCAGAGAACAAAGATTGCCAACACTTTGGCAATGAAAAATCATCTTTTTTCTGGCAGGAGTAATAAGAGAGCTAATAGTAAGCGGTTCAGGAGAGGAAGATATGTCCGCTTTATTATGCGGAATGCACGCAGCCCCAAATGACGCGCTAAGACTAAAACTGCACATATTGAAGGCGTTACTCGCATGTTTGAGGGACTCTCACCGCACTAGAACTATTTTTAGAAAGGTATGTGAGTCGTAAAATACATCGACAATGATTCTGCATACTGAAACTTCGGCTGGAAATATATTATGAGCTGAAGATCAATCGTAAGACATAATTGTTTGATGATATATTTATTTTTCGTGAAATTACTATGTTATAAATCTTTGAAAAAGGGAACTAGGTATATATCATTTTCTGTGCGTCACGTCATCTCACTAAATTAATGATTTGATGGGAACATGCAACTATGAACTGTAACTATAACTGTTTCTCATGAATTGACATGTTTCGCAACACAGAAATACATCGAAATGCCAGAAATAGATACAAAATTACGTAGTGCTTAGGATTTTAGATGAACCCTTAACGTAACAGAACCCTTCTGATGTAGGTCAGTGGCTTCGTCTACGTGACGAGCGTACTGGTTTCCCTCGAAGGCAAATTGCAAGAGAAGCAGATGATGGACCGAGATATGCTGCAGTTGATTCATATCGTGTTCTACACTGTCAGCACAGCGATGAGATTCGAACCCGCTAATGCTAAGTTTTTTCATCATGAGGTTAGTGCACTAGTAATTGAAGATCCGGGTAGCTATAGTCGTTCTCAAAACGACGAAATGATATCATGTACTCATCATGTACACATACTATGTCTGCTCGAATCTATCACTTTTCTCTATCCCGATGGTTAGCAGAGAAACAAACTTTTGTACATTTTTCTTTAATTAAGTTATTATTTATTAAGTTATGAGCCGCGATAGCTCAGTTGGTTAGAGCACTGCCACGGAACGGCAAGGTCGCAGGTTCAAATCCTGCTCGCGGATAACTTTTTACCCCTTTTGCTAATTTATTTAATACCTAGCATGAGAAATGCATAATAAATAATCTTTTTTCATTAAGTTGTTTATAAACTTGTATGTGTGTACTATTAAGATTATAAGATTATCATGATATGGCATGCTAAACAGAGATAATATTATCGCGTTGGTATGGCGCTGTCTCTGTTTAGCACGCCCCAGCGTATTGAATAGAATATATTAATTGAAGGCAAGGATCACTGTGGCCACTTCCACACAAATTGCAGATTTGTCGCTGTGGTCTTTAACTTTCGTATACAATGGGCGCGAACAAGATAGCTTCACGTACCTGTGACAGAAAGGAATCGCAGGTTGCTGTGATGAAATCGCTTTCTGTGTACTTATTCTGCGATTTGAATTGATACTAGGAATTAATATTAGTTAATTAAAATAATGGGAAGTAGAACATGTTATAATATTTCTTCTCATCCTCGGTTTGGCAATTTGGCAGGTCCTTCAACTACTTATTTTAATATTTGACATAGATTACCAAAAATAATAATAGCCTAATTAGTAATTTATCAAATACTATATTTCTTTCCAGATTTGTATGACAACCCTTACCGAAACGATTCGGTTATTGGGATGTTTTTCTGAAGACTCAGAATTACAAAATGACTCCGAAACTGGGGGCACTGAACTTTATGAAGTATTCCATGAAATTTTTACTGGCAGCATCTTGGATATGACGTAAGAATCTCATTTGAAAGTCACTTTTCTTATTTATTTATCTTATAGTGAATTTGAGACCTTTATATATGTACGGAACTCTTTACGCATACAAACATATATTAGCATATTTTTACGACTTAAAACTGAGTTAATCGATTACGATTTTGCGGCTGAAGTCGCGCCGAAACTCCACGCGTCGTCTACGTCCGACATTCACCTTTGTTGGAACCGTTAAAGAATATAATTTTGTCTGACAATAATTTGATGTGCTCGGATTGGGACCTATTTTGCGTTAATCTGTTTTACCTTGTTTCAGTTTTCCAGAAAAAGTGCCTATAGTATTTGTCCACGCATGCATAGTGTTGAGGCTCTTATACGACGTGGCTTTGGACTCGTTCGACAAACCCACCTTCTGCGGATCTCTGAATGTCAAGTCGCCCAGTTTGACTAGACAGAGTTCTGCAATCAATGAGGTAAATTAGAATTTAGTTAACTATAATTATATGTATAATAGGGTATTTGACAAGTATTAAATATTAAATACATTTCATAAAAATAAGAAAATAGACATAAATCGATGGTCAAATGACGTGAAAACAGTATTAAAATAAGTTTAAAAATAAAATAGCTACAGGCAGTCAAAAATCAGACGGTAGAAAGACACAGCAATAGATACTTGTGACGTCACTGTTATGTAGCGCCATACAAGCAGGTCCTTGGCTACATAATAAGGACTGTTTTCTACTAGATAAGTTTTATATAGAAACCGCGTCTGTCACTTGCCCCCTTGGCGCATGCGATGTAAGCATTTTCTCATACATTAGTCGGGCATTGAAATGTTAAATAGAACTTTAAGTACATTTGCACAAACCCTTTGGCTCGCTGTCAGTGCTCAGCTCACATCATCATTCTAGAGGAGAGTAGAGTTCTGTGGTTAAATAATTTCAACGTAACTTGTCTTTTCTTTCAGTCAAAACCTGCGGGTCGCACCGCCCCACTCAATCTATCCATGGGCGGTTGTACCACGGGGGAGGCGTGGGTGGTGCATTCGGGCGTGGTCATTGTCCTAGCGAGGCTGCTGCCCGCTCTACCGCGCCCACCCGAACACGAGGCTTACGCGCGTGCCTTGCGGGACTACCTCGCTCATGTTCTGAAGAGTCTTGTTAGAAGGTATAAGGGGTGTCTCATCATCATCATAATCAGTCCCAATTGTTAAGGCACAGGCCTGATTGGTGGATTTCAAACGCCATCGGAAACTTTTAATTTCCTCAGACATGCAGGTTTTCACGATGTTTCCTTCACAATTAGAGCAGTCAGTAAATGGACGGTAAGTCTTCGAAAAACTGGCAAGTAATGACATCCATATTATTATTACAATGTACATTAAGATACGCGTTTATTATTATTATTATAATCTTTATTACACACACAGACAAAATACAAAAAATACTTAATAAACGAAAAAATAAAATATGTATAAAAGGTGTAGCATAACTCGTTTCGAGTTTTCTCCCTGCTGACCATTGGGATAGAGAAAGGTGATAGATTATGGATGGATGGCGTTTATGGATGGCGTTCCTGAAGTTTAGGCATTCAATAGCGTTTAAGTCTGATCGTGAGGGCCTTATTTTACATGTACATTTGAAGACATCAAGTTATACTCTGTGGAAACTTGTCGCATTAAGTTTTTGTTGTTTGTTTTCTTGACATTAGTATGATTGTGTCAAATAAATTAAAGCGACAAAACCTGATACGCTGTCCAGTCCAGTGTACCATGTCGTTTTTATTTATATTTTATTGTTATAAATCCATCAGTTGCATGGAGCGTTGTCCCTTTCTATATATTTTTCTGACTGACTAATGCTGTTGGTCTTTGTCCCTTTGTACGTCACTCCCAGGTCTATTAATATTGATGTGTCTCTTTTCTCGCGCAGTGAACGCAACCAGCAAGTGATGTGCGGCGCCGGGCTAGCGGGAGTGGTACTACGGGTTTGTGGCGCGGCGCTGCGGTGTGAGAAACATCCGCTGCACGCGCCCTCCATGTATATGCTAGAGCGCCTCGCCGCGCATGCGCTGCGCCCAGCCGAGCTTAGGTACTACTGTAGTTGTTAAGCCATTGCCAAGTAATGAGGACCATTGTAACACGAGTAACTAGTGTGACACGAGGCATAAGCGAGTGTCTCAATAGATAGCCCCGAGTGTTACATTTCACGATGGCTCGGTCCTATAGACACAAAAAAAATTGCGAAAATGACGAACAAAGCGTGGGATATGTTAGCGACTGTGAGAATAATAAGCTCAATAAATTAACCATCCATTCCATTGCGATAGGTAGTTATGGTGGAAGACATGATTCTCTTCCTCTCGATCCCAGTCCGTATTTCGACTAATAAAATAATCTGTGGAATCTTAATTTCATTAGTGAATTATATTATAATACACCTTTACAGGCAATATAGTTCGGACCCTTTTACAGAGAGTTCCTGCGAATGGGCAATCCTCTGAACTGCATTGCACCGGAGCCGGGGCAAGTATGCAAGCCTGGCGGGCCGGTGCCTCTTACTCGAATCAAGACTCTAGTCTCCATGACAACTCCAAGGGATTACAGGTATAACATCACTCAGATTTAGATTGAAAATAGATAAAGTTGAACGAAAAGTTGTATGAGATTTTATACTTACACGATTTGTCTTGATTTTTTAACTACGAAGACGGGGCTTAATCGCGTTGGTATTAATTTTGGTTGAGCTTCGGTGGCCTTGTGGCTAGGACGCCGGACTCCCGTGCGGGAGGTCCGGGTTCGATACCATGCAATGCCATGTACCAATGAGTTTTTCGAAGACTTACGTACTTTTACCGACTGCTCTAACGGCGGAGGAAAACATCGTAAGGAAACATGCTTGTCTGATGAAATGAAAAGTTTCCGAAGGTGTGTGAAATCTACCAATCAGCACTGGGCTCGCTCTCGGTGGATCATGGTCCGTACTCCCTTGGTCAAGGCCTGCGCCCTATCAATGGGGACATTAATAGGGTGATGATGATGATCACTGATCGGTGTAGGTATAGGGCTCTCTCGGGTCAATGTCCTCAAAGGTTATATTAATATGGATATGATTTCGGGATCCCGTTTTAAGTTATCGAGCAAATGTTGTAAATTACTTTTATAAACCTCGCCCTTACTCGGCGGATTACGATTTTTAAAAGATTGTGAACTTACGAAGAAGTTAAAACACTACCATAGGTAAACTAGCGCCATGAATCTTAAAAAAAATTATTTCGCCACCAATCTTAAATGTGTATCAAAACAAATATAACGTTAAAAATCTAAATCAATCCCGGAAATCCCGGGATTATTGGGCATACTTATCCATATTATGACCGTATGTGGCAAGTACCAAAAACAGCCCTACCTACTCCGATCATAGATGATGATGATTAATTTTGGTAAACTAGACTGTAGTTACCTTTGTTCGACGTTTCGACAAGTCTGAAATATCGTGTCTGGGTGGTTTGCTGTTGTTAGAATGATCTAGGCCTATGATAATGATAAACGCTTTGTCACAAGCTACAGCTTGGCTTGTCGACTTCAATGGAAACATAGAACAAATAAAAGACGACGTAAGATAAGACGTTTATTTAACCTTCAGTTTACGAACCTGAACCGCCGCTTTTACTGTTGTACCGTGCCGTGGAAAATTATTAATCAATCACTAATTGTCCTCAGATCTCAGAACTCGTGCACACTACCTCCGTTTGTGGAATTCGACATGTCAGCGGAAGGCTTCGGCTGCCTCTACTTGCCGAGCATCGCACCGCAGTCAGCGAACTTGAACGCGCTCGGTACCCAAGATAATGCAACTTTAGGGGGCATTGGGTCAGGTAAAAGAAATATTAAGATTTCCCTAGATCGGTAATTATCTGCGACTGCTTTAATCGCGTTCGTTCGATTTTGATACCGCTAAACGGTGACTGTTCTTATCCTAACCTGTAGTTAGTTGTGGTCTAATGACTATCCAGAATAATATGTTATTTTTTCCCGGATTTGGGTCCGGATTCCGTCATACGATTCCGTCGTACGTCATAACGATTGTGTAATTACGTGTGCATACTGTTTTAGAGTTGTAATTTATTGATTTCTCTTTCTTTTGGGTCTTTCAAATATTTTGAAATCGCTAGAGAAGTTTTATAAGGAAACCTCGTCTGCCCGTTGGCGCATGCGCTTTGAGCATTTTCCCATACATTAGTCGAGCACTGAAATGTCAAATGTACGAGTACGAAAATATATGACCTATAGGCCAATTTTATGGCTCATTATCAGTGCTCACGTCATTGTTCTAGAGGAGAGTAGTACGATTTCTGTGGGATCATTGTAATCGTTATATCGACGAATCCAAACATTTGACTAATTTCAATATTCCTTCGTAGGAGACAGAGTGTTTCCGCCACAAACCGGCCTTACCTACTCGACCTGGATATGTGTGGAGAAATACTCGGATCCTCGCTCCGATCCGCACTGCGTGAGGCTCCTAACACTAGTGCGGAACATCAGCAACAGTCGCGACGAACACCTCGTGTGCCTCACTGTGGTGCTGTCAGCGAGAGACAAGGCCATCATCGTGTCCACGCAGGAGACACTAGTGCCGCACAGTAAGTGGTTAAAGTCATTCTTCGATTTGTTACTTGGTTGTTGCTTGTTTCCCTTTTCTCACAATTTAACTATTCTCGAATGTAATTATTTTTCCGAGTAAGTTTTTTGGTAACAGTAAGAGTCCTCTAAACCTGTTCAGTGCATATTGTCTTGGAAATTATTGCACATGCTTCTTCACCAATCACAAGACAGATTAGTTAGTCGAGTTCAAAACACACAAAGAACTGACTGCCCGAAAAGATTGTTGAAACTCGGGCACTATGTTTAGCGCTGTTACAATTTTTTTCATTTTTACAATAGATGTGGGCGAATGGGAGCCAGAAGGGTCTGGAGAATGCGGTGCTCGGGTTTGGTGCCCGGATTTGCAGCATGAGGGGCAGTGGCACCATCTATTACTGGTTCTCAACCGTGCTGTGCTCAAGAACTCTTCCTTTTCACTGTATTTGGATGGTGAGCATATCGTATTTTACAAATGACGATGTTGACTCATTGTGTTAGTCCACTTTGTAACACAGTACCCAATACAGTACCAGTATGGCGATGTCTGGGTGCCTCGTTTGCACTTACGATCTGTTCTTGTCAGACGTCTCGCGGTTCGTTTATAAAGGCCATGGAATCTTATTGGCACACCTATTATCCTAAATTTTGAAAAAAAATATGACAATTTCATGGCGATCGATCCTAGCTTAATATATCGATAGAGGACATCAATAGAAACATAAAACATATCTTGACAAAAACTCCTAAAGTATCTCCGAACCTAGATATTTGACCCTTTAATCTTACTTAAAAAAATATTGCAACTTTCGACATTAAATATCTGTGTTCAGAGATACTTTAGGAGTTTTTGTCAAGATATGTTTTATGTTTCTATCGATGTACTCTATCGAATTATCGGGATGGGATTGATCGCCAAGAAATCGTATTTTTTTTCTAAATCACGGAAAGTAGGTGTGCCATGCTCCATAGTAAAATGTTCCAAGCCTTTTAAAACTCTTTGTGCCAATCAGCCACTTCTAACACATTTCCACATTTACAGGCCAACACATGCACTCGGGCAAGCTTCACTACGTAAGCGCTAACCCAGGCGGCGGGGCAGCCACATTATCCGGTGCTTCGAGTGTGTACTGCGTAGTGGGCACGCCGCCGCAGTGGCGGAGATACTCGCGCCTCGTGTGGCGCCAGGGGCCCGCCATGTTGCTTGAAGATGTGAGTAGTTGCAGCTCTGTGACGTCATCAACGCATGCGTAATAGGCACGCAGTGGCGGTGGTATTCCTGTGACGTGAGCAAGCAACCCAGGCTACGGAAGCAGACTTAATTGTATAAGTGCAGATTTGTATGGGAGACACCGTCATTGTCCGGGGTTTAGGTTTCGTATTTGTCAGGTACGCGCTTGGAGATGTCAGTAGTATGAGCAATACACAGATCCCCCATCCATAGATATTTTAATATTATAAAGGGCCCTATTTTATTAGTGGCAAATATTTCTAGGGTGTTATTTATAGGTTATAAGAGTTATAACAATAACAACGACAGGGGGACAAAAAACATGTTTTAACTTATTAAATTTTCAAATAAAAAGACAAAATTGTTTGTTTGAAAATTCTACAAATGAATGAATTATTGCTATTCTAATACTGAAATAAGAAGTATGAAACTCGTTTCATTCATAACGACCAAGGCGCAAAATAATGGGGTTTATTTTTCTTTAGTATGGAATTTTTTTATACAAGTAACAGGGTACGCCCCTCCAAATATTTGCAACTAATAAAAGAGAACCTTATATGTTGTTTTTTGCGATACCTATTTCAAAAGTCGTACATTAAAGTTATTCAACTGATACTGATATTTTGTGTTGTAACCTCAAAACTCTTCGAAGTGCTAACTTCCTGCTCTTTCACAGGTTCTCCCAGCGCAAACGGTCTCAATAATCTACCAACTAGGCCCGCACTACGTCGGCACCTTACAAGCGGCGTTACCACCCGGCCAAAACCAAGAGCCACTGGCCCCTCTGGTCGCCGAAGAAAAGGTCGTTTTCGGCATCAACGCCCGAGCTATGTCGCAACTTACCCTCGCCAAAATCCGCAAAGTGTACAGCAAGAACGATAACAAGGCGATCGCGAAGCAACTAGGAATGTCCTCTCATGAGAATGCGACGCCGATTAGAATACTGCACAATTCCGCGGGACATTTGATGGGTCCCGCGAGGTGTTTGGGAGGAACCGTTGTGGGGTACTTGGGAGTTCGAGTGTTCTGCCCGAAGCCGGCTGCTATTATGGTGAGCTCACTGATATTTTGTAATAGTAGTGTCTTTCAAAATTCGGATTGAAAAATATATCGGAAACCTGAGACTAGCAGACGTTTCGGGAGTAAATATTTTGGGAAGTGGACTTTTTTCGAATAGTTGACCGTTATTCTAAGTAGTTCTAAAATCTGACTTTACCTCTTGTTTTGATTGATTTATAGTCGTTTCTGTTAAATACATTTTTCCAAAGGAGATTGGGCGCTTTTGTACCCAGGTCTTCGCCTCCAACCAAACATGGTACGTTTGATAGAACTCACCTGGGACTACATCTTTCATTATGGGACGAACTTCCTAAGTAGTGTGGATAGGAGCTAGAGACCAAAAAGTGTCTTCATATTAAATTGCTCTGATTTCTATTGTCTTAGTGTCTATTATCTATTTGACTTGGTGCCGTCGTCTACTTTCTTGAATCGCTCCACTCGTCGGCGGCTCAATTTTCACCCGCACTTTCTAAAGGGTGTCTACCACGACCCGTTTAACACGAACGTTTCTGCCACGCACCTGTAAAATGTGGGACTCTCTTCCACCCGACGTTTTTCCGCAGCGCTACGACATGGGATGCTTCAAAAAGAACGTTAAAAAAGTCCTCTCCCTCCACGGCCGGCAACACACAAGCAATACCCCTGGTACTGCACGTGTCTCTAGGCGACGATGACTACTTACCATCAGGTGGCCCGTCTGCCTGTTTGTCGTAGCCAATTTATAAAAAAAAATAAAAAACAAAAAAAATATGTTTATTTTTGTTTCGCCTCCAATCAAACAGTGCATTTGATAGATTGTACCTGGGACTACATCTTTCATTATGGGACGAACTTCTTAGTAGTGTCGGTCAGGAGCTAGAGACCCAAAACGTGGATACAAGCTTGTATGGAAATCGCCTAATCTCCTTTCATCATATTCCTTTCCTCTACGAGTATACGAATGACACTAAGGACGAATATTTTTACAGATTGATACAGCCGGAGGATGTTCAGTACTACTTGGTCTAATAGCAATGGCTCAAGATGTGGAATGTTTATACGCTGGCGTAAAAGCCCTAGTATGCGTAGTACGCTCAAATAAGGCAGCTCAAGCTGAGATGGACCGGAGAAAAGGATACCAGACACTGGCCATGTTGTTGAAAAGAAAGAAACAGCTGCTCAATTCGCACATCTTACATCTCATATTCGGACTAGTGGGGACCGTGGACAGTCAGAAAGAGACGTCGTCGATACCCAATTTGACGGCTTTCCAAGTAAGTTATGAGTTGTTTTATTCTCATTTTTCATAGACAGCTTTTAGTTAAAAATATATGTACGTATTTAAAGAGATAGTGGTATTTCGAATCTCTATAGAATCTATTTTATCATCATCGTATTTTTAAGCCTATTTTTTAATATTTGAAAAGGGATTATTATCTCTTTAAATCCAACACCAATGTCATAATATGGCCGTTCAATATATTTCTATTAAAACTATTTCTTATTTTTATTACTATTTTTTTTCTACTTTTTCTTTGAAAACTTTGTCTACATTAATTCTTATTTTCTTTTATGTTCTTTTATTTTGACAACTCTAATCTAAGCTATAGGTAGATTGAACCATTACAGGACCTGATATGCGAACTGGATGTATGGCTCGGCGCACCGGGTGGTCTAATAAAGTCGCTCCTTGAACATTTACTCGAACTGGCGACCGAAACAGCGCACAGAACGCACAATCTACGCACAATGAAGGACCTTCAACTCGTGTCCAAACTCCTGTACACAATCAACGACGTAAAAGTCGTCAGCACAAAGAACGTTCTTATACAACTCCTGGCAGCTCTATTGGCAGGCCAACCACGACCAAGCGACCTGCTTTGCTTAGGACAGTTCATGGCATATACCTTGCCTTTACCATCCCAGACAGAAAAGGGAGTGAATTTGAAAGAAAGCGACTGCGAGAAGGAATGTGAAGGCGAACACATAATCCTCCGTAACAAATGCTTCAACGTCCTACACGGTTTACTATTCACCGCCCGGAATTTAGTGAACACGATTGTCTGCGACGAAATATCGAGGGTTTTGGGAATGGATTGGTTACTGAGCTTTATGCAAGATAATGTTCATCCCACGACAGTGTTGTGGGCGTTGAGGATACTGGTTATACTGTGCTCTGGACAGGGACAGCCATCTGCTATTATGCAAAGGTTAGTTTTATTTTTCTGTTACTGTTGTAAAGTCAAAAGTATATATAAACTGCTAACTAGGGTGAGCGGGCGGCAGGCCCCACCTCCCGCTCGCCGCACGCACGCCCTCTGTTGTTCCGCCCCGCGCCCCTCTTGCCGCGCCGGCAATACCTCAGTTAAGCGGTTTTCCTTTAGTCATCATTAACCTACTTTAATTCAAAGCATACCGGTTTAACATTCACAACATCTGATTCATAATTTATTTAGAATCTCAGGCAGCTAACGCCTTTAGCACACTGCAGTTATTTTGAACATATCTAGAAAACCGAGAAATAGATTTCTATCGGTATGGTCCGATTACGTTTAAAATCTTAATATTTCGAATTACTATAGTGCTACCGCGGACTTTACCGCGCTTTAGGTTACAACAGAAATAGTACGGGGTTTGACCCCTTATCGCGCCGGTACGTAAGGTTCGGTATAGTTTGTACGGTACACTATAAATACTCTTATTTACGCCAGATTCCGCGAAGGCGCCGGAAACGGCGGCTGGCTGCGGCACACGGAGGTGATTGCGGCATCGCAGCAAGCGGGCGTGGTGGTGGCAGCGGCGGTGCAGTCGCACTCGCATCTACACACCGCGCTGCTCCACACGAGTGGCTTCACGCTGCTCGGCTGGTACTTACTGTTGACTACACTAGACTAGACTACAACGACAATAACCGGGACCGACTGCTTAACGTACTCTCCTAGGCACGGAGGAGCTCAGATGAAATATGCCACTAGCGGTCACCCATCAAGGTACCGACCGCGCCAACGTCTCTTAACCTGCACGACAGTTTCGGACCGTGCTCGCAACTAGACTACGAGCTCCTTTTCTGAAATGACTTGATCGTTCTTCGCATGCACTCTTCACATTATATTTGAAAAGTTTTGGGATACGATGATTAGTCAATATTCTAAATTATCGGTAACGAAGATCACCTTTCATCATCCCAGAATGTCTTAACTTTCTGAGATCTTCTACCTTACCGCTAAACCACACGTAGACGGCTATTATACTAGTGTTATTCCCTTCCAGGCTAGTACTCTCACACCTGCAGATCCCTGAGCTGTACTACCTGCTATTCGGCCTGACACTCGGCCAGCCAATGCGCAGCGTGGGTTCAGATAAAACAGTGTCAGTGGAGCGCGTATGGGCCGCCGCGTGGGGCGCCGCGGCTCCTTCGCGCCAATCCTCGGCCGCTGTGGCTGCCAGAATCACGCTGTGCCCCGAAGCCGTGGTCATACTGCTCGGGACTGTTCGCGCTTTGATCCATACTGAGCCCGGCACGTTACCTGATTGGCTGAATGACCACCCCGTGGCTATTATACAGGTGAGTTGCCTATCCACCCTCAAGTAGGACGTTTTTAGTGGAGCGCGGAACTGTAGTAATACAGGTCGATTATCTAAAGCTGGCACGTTCACAGTACTCACACCAATGCAATTTCATTATACAGTGTGTAGCAATTAGTTGGGTGGGCTATGTATAAAAAAACAACACAATTTCACGAGATTGTCCTCTTAAAGTTTTGCCAGATCCAATTTTTTCAGAAGACATTGTATTCTGACCTTAAAATAAACAATATTTACAATAATGCGCGTCGGTCGGATGACTGAGCGCTAACCGGTTTAAACTTGTAAACATCACACTGTATTTTTTAATAGTAATCACGCTCATAAGCTTCTCCACGTGCAAGTGAAACAGAGAGACTTTTCATGTTGCGTATGCAGTGTGACGTCATGCCGCGTGCTTATTCACAGACTGTGAATGTGTTGTGCATGCTAGCTTTAGATAATCGACCTGTACTGTTCGGTGCAGTTCGCGCTTCACATTGCCTGTTTGGCTGAAATACAGATGAGTTTTGTCACTTCTTTGCTGCTCCAAAGTGGAGTAGTGGTAGATAAACACAGCGTATCTACCAATAGAATCTATAGTTATTTTACAGCTGAGATGAATCTACGTTAAGCAAACAGTTATATTTTTATGTAGATAAAACACAGTCATAAACTAATAAGTTCATATTCTTTTCAGGTGCTGTTTTCCCTGTACAACACACTACCAGATTTCGTCACAATAATGATGACGGCGGAGGTCTTAACAGCGTTAGCTTCAACGCTATTCCCACCGAACTCCTCCGACGACATTCACATGCGTAAGTTTCAATAAATCCTAATATATTTCTCTGTTAGATAATAGAGGGGTAGGTATATACCTCTAAAACTTACGTGACTGTAGTTTTAGGAATTCTTACACTTTTTGTGTTTTGAGTTTTCGATTTGTTACTACGAGGGCTTGCACTTGCGCCATAGGTACGGATAAACTCGCAGGTCACGATTTAGACTTTATAGTCTAAATACTTAAGTACCCCGTTTTCACTAATATAAAGCTTTAGAGAAGTCAGTCATTTAAAAAAAATTAAGTACACCTTTACAACGTCATTTTTACTCTACCACTACTAAGTGAGGTGCAAGAAAAGAATAGCTGAAAGAAAAGAATTTATAAAGATAAAGTTGCCCTTACCACAGGGTAATTAGTTCTAAGTAACAGTACCTAGAACTTTATTCTTTGCAGCCATAAGTGAAAGCGGCGAAAGTTCCGGCGCATCGACGCCGGGCTCTGAAAAGGAAGTGGTGCTAATAGGCGGCGCGGCTGCTCTGACGCAGCACGCGGCCCGGCAAGGCATCATGGACTTCTTGCGAGTCATCGTGCTGGACTCCCTGCCCCTTAGTGTCTCGGGGAAGGTGGCTCCGGTATGTGTTAGATACGGCGTGTTTATTTATCAAAACTACAAGGGTTCGTGGAATTCTGCTGAGAAGGAAGTGATGCTAGTGTTCGCCGCGGCCGCTTTAATGCAGCATGCTGCCCGTCAAATCATCATGGACTTTCGCGTCATCGTGATTACCTCCTTGCCGCTTAGTGTCTCAGGGAAAGTGGCTCCGGTATGTTTTAGACTAGGCTTAAGTACACTAAACGTGTTTATTTATCAAAACTAGAAAGGTTTGTGGAATTCTACTCAGAAGGAAGTGATGCTAGTGTTCGCCGTAGCCGCTTTTGCCGACAAGCCATCATGGATTTCCTTCGCGTCATCGTGCACCATCCCGTGTCGCTCAGCGTCTCGAGGGTAGCGACTTCGGTATTCGGTAGATTATTTTATGTTGAAGGAAAGCAGACCAGCAGACGGGCCTCCTAATAGTAAATGTTCACCGTAGCTAATAGACCTCACCTTACTAAAATACTACAAGAAAGTTTTCGATGCGCTGCTTACCTTTAGGACTTAGGTAGATGGAGTGCCTTATGTGTCGGTAATTACGCTTGTTGCCATACTCTAAGTGATAGGTAGATGGAGTGCCTTATGTGTCGGTAATTACGCTTGTTGCCATACTCTAAGTGATAGGTAGATGGAGTGCCTTATGTGTCGGTAATTACGCTTGTTGCCATACTCTAAGTGATAGGTAGATGGAGTGCCTTATGTGTCGGTAATTACGCTTGTTGCCATACTCTAAGTAATTTTATCCATCCTCTACCATAATATGCTATGTTGTATAATTGTGGACTTTATGTGTTATTTTAATTTATTAGTCAGTGTTTGCCGCTTCGACGTATCCATTCATGTGGCTTTTCAGTTTGGGTCTTATAACGAAATTAATACAGCGCTGCTGTAATACAAGCTATTTACTTATTTTCCTATGTGTTTTTGTTGTTGTATTGTATTGGTGTTATTTAATGTTTGTCCAATAAAAATATACGTGCATAGAATAGAAATATCGTTTCGTCTTATTGAGCGTAAAATATTTTTCGGGCTAACCCACTGACGGTCGCTTGACGTTGGTTCTAGAGCGCCGCGCCCACCGACTCTGTGCCGTCGTCCATGTTTTGTACGCCATGTAGCCCCTGCTCCGCTCCAAGATCATACTTTTATTGCGTAAATATGCGGATTTTTGTTGTTTTCGTGTTAACATGCAACCTCTTGCGTAATATAGTCTATTCATTTTGGGATGATCCTTCAGATAGATGCCATACAACGTAAATTTGTCGTGTTTTGCGAATAATGTCAAAATAAGAACAGAAGAACATAATTTTGCTACTGAAAAATATATTTTATACATAAAAATGTATTCAAATTATTATCTATTTATAGATTATTTCATGTATGTTGTTTAAAATAAGATTGATACTATATATTTTTCGCAGTTACATACTTACGTCGAATCGTCTAGAAATTGACTCATTGAAATCGATAATTATTGTAAAAAATCTCAAATCGATTTCTTGTAATCGTCAAACCCTTTTTGTTTCCACACCACTTCTTCCATAATGTTCTCTTGTGATTCTTCTCACAGTAGCCGTGCCAATATCGAGTGCTGCAGGCACTCGTTCGTTTGTGCTTCACGCTCAAAATTCTGAAGCCGAATCAAAAATTCACGAGTTTGTCCATTTAAATCAATTCGCTTTAATTTTGTCATTTTTTGGTCTCTAAAACGCAAACTGGAGTCAACAAAATGATGAACAACAAAAAGCAGCAAAGAATATTCGATATTCAAATATTATTATCTTTCTTTGCATGTAAAAATATAATAGATACTCTTTTTAACAATTGGAATGTAATGTCTGCCATAAAGAATAGCACCAGCCCAAGTCTTCCCGTGTGTGTCCGTACGAGACAAGTAAGGGTCTTAGTGGATACTATTCTACAATTAGTAGACGGCATTAGGCTCGCTCAACCACGTGTGTCCACCAAATCTTGCGGCGTAATGTGGGAACTACCTATGATGAAGATGGTTCCTCTGTCTACCCCCTCAGAGATTATGGACGTGAGATTTATGCTTATAGAATGTAAAATAATTAATCTATTTTTAAAAGAATCGAATCGGTAATGTTTGGAGAACCGAATAGACATCCCTATATGATACGTCAAACAAACTTCTAAAGGATCATCCCAAAATGAATAGACTGTAATTTCTAACTTTCTCCATTTCAGATTTGCTTATAACATAACATTATAGTAACAATCGCCTGTAACTGTAAACCTGCTTTTGCATTTGTTCTTGGTAATCAGCTTTATAGGTGACTAATTTACAGTTATGCCCTGGCCATATAAAAACCCTGTCAAGAGGGCGCCATTGGTAGTTTTATAATCTGCGTTATGGAGATCGCTATGACAAAAATCTTACCATTTAATACCGTAATATGGTCAGGGTTTTTATATTCCTGGTCAGGGTATAACATTGCAGGAGTCTTATCTAAATTATAGTCGGTAGTTAATAAAAAAACATTTTCATAGAACTGTATATTCTACTCATACAATTATAATTTATTAAACTCTACGAATTGCAAAATGCGGCCATTGGTATTTTCTGTTCTGTTACGTTCATAATTATAGTTACAACTTTCTGGTAATTTAGTTGTTTTACAACGTCACGTGAGAGTATCCACAAATAACTAACAGTTCTATTGATAAAAATATTGTATTAAAAAACGGATTTCCCAAGGTACTTGGCATCCCCATTGAATGGAAAGAATACCTTCTCAAGACTTTTGTGTGATAAGATAACTATAGATAGAAACACTTCAGGCATCGCAACGAATGAGCACGCTTTGCATCACAATTTAAACTTACTATTATACGTAACACTATATTATTTACAAAATATTCTAATCCTAGTTCAATTTTTAGGTAATCGACTTAGTTCTGGACGCGTCGCCACCTAACTCCACCGGCCAACAACAGATAGAGTACCAGACAGAAGTGCTGACTACCTTGATGGAAAATCTGCTTAACACAGAGTTGTTCGGGTCCGAGTCGCACATATCGAATGTTTGCTACTTGGCGGCGAGGCTTGTCGACAAACTGTGGCAGGGGCAGCTCTCCAGAGACCCACATGAGGTTGGTATTATCTTCTCTTTCTTTTTCTAAAATATTGATTAGTGAGTTGTAGCTGAATTTTTAAACAAAATTCAAAGGACACACTAACTTCCAGCCTTATAAAACCTACTGACTCTTGTCGTCTAAGACGACTTCAATGTTATGTATGGTTTCAAAACGAAATTAGCTAGCATTGTTAAAATAAATAATTACAGAAAGGAAATACAGTACTAACGTTCGCTGTGCGAGGTACTAACACAACTTGCGCCCCGCACGGGATCTTTCTTATCAATCCATCCATCTGTAGGTTGTGGCACTGTATGTAAAGTTCATTCGCTTAAATAAGTACGCTCTTTGAAAATCGCCCTAGCGCTGCTCCGCTGCTACAACAGGATGCAGACTGCCGATTGCTTCCATTTGTGTATTATTAAATTTCTTAATTTATATTTAAACACCCGCAGTCCCGCAATCAAACTGGGTGTAACGAGCTTATTTAAGCGAATGGACTTTTCACGACGCGCTACTTGTGAATGTGTGAGTTACCTTCTGTACTAATTAGTAATAAATACGAATGTTTGCTTTCTATCTACCAGGTATTCGACTTCATAGTAAAGTTGGTAACACAAGCCAAGAAGAAGTCATCAGTGATATCATTGGAAGGACTGCACCATTGTCTGAACAGAACTATCTTGTATCTGCTCTCTCGCTCCACAGACTCTATCGCTGACCAAATGTCCGTGTTGGAGGCACTTCATAAACTCACTACTAACAGGTATGCGCTTTGTTATTGCATTGGATAACTTGTACTGGCAATCGATATTGGACACCGTGATTTCCATCTAAGGTACATGATAAAGGAACAAAATTAAAACGGGATGACCACAGAAATCGGAATAGTAGCGCCATCTCCTTTACTGCAGCACTGACAGCGATAATGCTCACGGCGCATGCGTCAACTGGCTTCATATAAAACTTATTTAGCGAGCAATCTACATAGATTGCTCGCTAAATAAGTTTTATATGAAGCCAGTTACGACGCAGTTGTGACGCATGCGCACCTATATAGGTGAAGTTCAAAATGTTTGGGGTGAACTTTTTCCAACAACAGTTAGACGATACCGTCTATACCGCCTATACCGGCGTTGCTTACGATTATAGGAACGGATTATCTACAAGAATAATAATTAATTTTTATATTCATTTGCATCTCTAGTTGTGTTTTTGCTTGGTTTTAACATTAGGTCTTAGAATACATTAGGTATGCCATACACATATCGAAACTTCCTAAAATGAAAAGCTAAAAATCGATATAATTTCTATTTCAGGCTACTTATATTCGGTGCTGGCAATCACGAGCTAGAATTCATCGGCTGCCTCATGTATTGCTTGCTGCAACTGAGTGCGAACATGAAGATAGCTCTCGATTCCCACATGCGGACCACCTGGCACGTCAACCCACACGGCGACCTCGAGTCTAGGGACGACAAACTTACTACACACCAGGGTGAGGGAGAAACTTGTTTACTAATAGGACATGAAACGTAAAGCGCTGCATAGATGGAGCCACTAGCACACTCCGTAAACAGAAAAGCAAAAAGAAACGTAATTTTTGAAGATATCACAAATTTCTCGTTATTTGGGTTAATTTAATTTAATTTTTCAACGTAATAGCGCAATTTTGTACTAATAAGTACAATTGTGATAATATCATGACTTCATATGGTCATTTCAAAATAGAAGACCTAAAAAATCTGTTAAGACAGCGTAGCGAGTCTGAAGGGTAAATAAAAGATTTGGTGGAAAGGAACGTATCTACATATTGATTGGCTACGTACCGTTGTGCTAGTGGTAAAACATTACAGGATTATCTCCTATTACTTTGTAACAAGTTTGTAACCAGACTTTATCAAAGGTCTGCCGTGACTTATCCATGCACTGTTACTCAATAAAGTAAGGGGTAAGTTATAGTAACTTCGAGGCCTGGACCCTAGATTATGAAACAACAATCCATGTTATTGCCTACAAACCTCAAATGGCAACATTAATAGAAATTCCCATACAAAATGGCGTCAGTGCTGCCATTTTAGACTGAATTTGAAGGATTGAATTTTGAACCATGTTGATTGTTTCCCCAGGTCGAAATCTAATGGCGGGCGCAGCGCGACGTGTGTGGGAGGAACTATACGCGTGCAAAAAGCCGGCCATAGAAGAGGTGTTCAAAATCACTCTAGTGCTTCCTGGAAACAGCCGGGCGCCCGATTTGGCCTCCGTGAGGGAACAGCTCAATGAGAGTGCGCACAAGCTGTGGATCAATTACATCGATACGGAAAGGAAGGTGAGTTTTGATTTTTATGACAGGTTTATAGTTACGAACGAATGACTAAACAGGTATACGAAGCGAAAGTTAGTGGAAGGAAAAGGAGTCGTACTAGACTGACCATTCGCCATTATAGGATTCCAATCGCGGGAAGGGTTCTAAGACCAGAAATGTTCTGGTAGTCTAGAATTTCGAGATTAGATTATAAAGTTTGCCAAAATAGACTCATAGATTATAATATACAGAGCAGACGACTTGGGGTCGTTCGTGTTCGTGTCATGCATGTTCGGCGAGCATGCGTGAAAGGAATGAATGTATACTATACAGTGTATAGGAAGCTAGAGAGGCATGCCAAGACATTCGTCGTGCGTTCTCTCTGCCTACTCCGCAAGGGACATATCGTAAAGTTATCTATGTATGTATGTTATACGGAGTTAGTTACTGACTAGAAACATGGAAAATGCGCTAAGTCAGTTATAATATAAACCAGCCTTTAAGCTTTAACAGCATGTTTTCATTTGAAGGGCATCAAGAGTGAAAATCCATAGTTATTTTTGATTTATTTTATTCTTAAAATGGATGTGGATATGTGGTTTATTTTGCGAGTAATACTCGTGAACCCCTAGGAATGACTTTATAAGAACGTACTTTTAAACTAATTACTTGCAATAAAAAGAATTGAGTTTGAGAATCTATGGACTCTATATCAGCCTAGTTTACTAAGTACAGCTGATAGATGTGTTTTTGTTCGGTTCAAACTTTAAACGTGAAGTACTGTCAGTAGAGCTATATTTTTTGCTATATAGATCACAGCTGTACATACTCTAATTACCCAATGTATGTCAAACAATCACTTCTCTCTTTGATACTCTATCGGGGTTATTTGTTCTTATTGTAAATCTCGTTCAAAAGGCTGTGTACCGCGTTCCGTGGGAGCTACACAATCAAATCCAGTCGAAGATCCAGAAAGTGACCGGTGGTCTGACGCGACTGGCCTCCAGGACCAAAGTGAAGAAGGAGGACTCCGCTAAACTGAGGCCGCACCCACCTAGAGACCACGCCTTGGCTTACATGCAGGATCACGTTCAGCTAGTGAGGTATGTTTAAGACGTAATGGCTACTACTTCATGGATCCGGTTCCAGCCCTGTTCGGTTCAGTGCAGCCAATCACATAGCTGGAACCGGACACGTGAAGTCCGAGGCTAAGTTCTGCTGTTTGCTTATCTATACAGACACTGGTATTGCTTTCCGCATTCTGTGTTCATAAATAGCTTGACAATTAGTAATTAATGTGTCCGTATTTTCTAGTAATCTAAATATAACAGCCCGTGAGCTCATAGAAAGGAATTCGGGTATCGGGTAAAATCAATCTTTGTCGTAAGACACACGCGAATGTACTAAGACTGTAGTAATACAGTCTTAGTACATTCGCGTATCACTATCAATAATGAGGAGCTCGTAGCCTAGTTGCGAGCACGGTCCGAAAGTGATCGTGCAGGTTAAGCGACGTTGGCGCAGTCGGTACCTGGATGGTTTATGGATCACCATAAACATCACCATAACCATAGGCATCTGACATGGCTTAACGACTGCTGTCGAACGACAACAACCGGGACCGACTGCTTAACGTGCTTTCCGAGGCACGGAGGAGCTCTGATGAAATATGCCACTAACTTGATAGTTAGTCACTAGATGCCTACGGGCGGCCTGAACAACTCTGACAAATAGGTTGGCCACTAACCATACGATAAGCAAGGAAGCAACTATCAATAATTGAAGTCTACTTTCTAGACGATTGTAACTGCTTACCATCAGGTAGCACATCTGTCTTACCACATTTATTTAAAAACGGTCGACAATGGGCCCATGAAAATTGTCTTGAAAGCCTTTATTTATATCTTTGTACTAATAACAAATTAAAACATTAGACGATAACGACACCGACCGACACCTATATGTATCGTGTCGTGGACGACATAGCGTTACATTAGACGATAACGACACCGACCGACACCTATATGTATCGTGTCGTGGACGACATAGCGTGAAAGCGTCTAGTACTAAATGTAAGAGATTCGATAACAGACGATATCGTTATCGTCTAATCTCTAATGTGAAAAGGACCACGGGGTTGACTATATTTTGTTACATTGTCAGACAAGCGTGGTACGTCCAACTACAAACAGCAGCGAACACATCCCTTCATACCACACGCTACGTGCAAGCCGAGTGGGCCGGCGCGTGGCGTGAACTGACCCGCGAAAGGGGCCTCTGGGGACCCCCCAAGGCGTCGCCCCTCGACAAGTGGGCCCTCGATTCCACTGAGGGCCCCTGCAGGATGCGCAAGATGCTCAGAAGGAACCACCTGTTCTATCTCCATTATCCGTATAGACCGGAGTTGGATAATCCTGACAATGTAAGTGGATTACTTTTACTAAGAAATTATACTTATTAAAGTAAAAAATTTGACGCGAATAAGCCATGGCGTGATTTTTATGTCAATCTAATGAACGTCCTCTACTATTGGAGCACAGGTCCTTTGTGGTCAGCCATGACCCAGTGCTGATTTGTAGATTTCACGTGCTGTTTTAACTTTACTCCTCAGATATGTTTTATTTCACCGTTAGAGCAGACAGTAAATGTACTTAAATATCTCCGAAACTTTTGACTAGTAATATTAAGGATATACTATCTAAAGTTATCAATAGGTAAATCGTGATTTATAATCCTACACATTAAAAAAAATTAAAACCTAGAATAATTAAATTCCACAACTCTTCAGATTTTAGGACTTTTATCCCGTATATTGATTGAAACCAAACCAAATGAGCTTTCAGTAGGACAAGGTTTTTTGACAGTGTCAGTGGCAGTGTCAATTACGGACACGGATCCGTGACAAATCAGATATTCGGTTTAAATGAATGAATGAATGAATTATAATATATTTGCACACACATACATAACACGATAATTACATTTCACTACTTAAAAGTAACTGACTTAGAGTAAATTCACATGCATATGTGGAAAAATAGGGTCCCTGACTCAGCATTATGCTGTGACGAAAACAAATATGTAAAAATGTAAATCACGTTGTAACCCATCCAATAATGGTTGCAGAAACAGCTGAAATACAAGGTGGCCCAAAGCACAGACAGCAAAGAATACTACAGGGTGTACCAACACTGGCGGACGGCTGGCAACAACTTGGGCGAGGCCGACGGGATCGAGCCTTCAGACCTGCAGACTTACGAGGAGGAAGTGACCAATAACAACAGAGATGCCTCTATTGAAGTGACCAATGAGGGTGGCTCGCCGTCTGACCTGGTTAGCAGCGGCGTGGTTAGCCGCGGTACTAACCAATCTGGCGAGGGTAAGTGACTAGTGTACCACATGGTACCCATCATATCTTTCTTTAACACTTTTGGTACCTATGTTGTGTGTGAAATAAATTAACTCTTTATTGTACACAAACATTATAATACAAACTTATACAAAAAATATGTGAAACACAAACGGCGTGACTTATCAATCAAAAATCAAAAACTAAATCATTTACTTACTTACAAAACTACATTGAAATCAAGATTGGATGACATAGACGTTATTCAGATAGATGTCGACTTACCAAGATTGAATTTAATGCCAGCTACAGAAGCGGCAATGTTGCTGGTTCAAATCCTAACCTAGGGAATAATTTTCCAACCCAAATTCATGGCGTAATGCTAAATAAATCCAAAATACTATACCCTGACCAGAAATATAAAAACCCACTCCATTTTGCGGAATTAAATAAAACTATTTTTTCCATGGCGAACAGACTATAAACAGTATGCACCCTTTTCACAGGTTTTTATTTTCTTGGTCAGACAATACAAAAAAAATATTTTATTTGCAGCAAACGAAGACGGCCCCGATAATGAGGATGAAGACGAACAGCAACCGCTTGCGCCTGACAACCAGACACTATTGAGACTGCTAGAACATCACGAAAAGGTATTAATGTTTTCTTTACATTGTACTAGAAGGTTTTTAATGTACAATGGGAGACACATCAAGTAATACTCTGTGGAACCCTGTCGCAATAAGTTTTTGTTATGATTCCTTGACATTTGTATGAATGCGTCGAATAAGCCAACGCGACATTGTACTAAAGGGTATTAGCCTGATGCGTTGTCCACTGCACTATTGCACGTTTGACGAATAAGGAATTAATAAAGAATTTGACGAAAGTAGAAGTTGACGAAACAAACATTTGACGAAGAAGCCGAAGCAAGGAGGCGAGTAGGTTTATAATGGCACTTTCATATTGGTTTCTATTACTTATTTACAGGGTCTTATAGGTAAATCAGATAAGGGTGTCGTCAGTATATGTGTGGGCAATGTACAAATAGATGACGACTGCAATTGACATTTTTAGATTAAAGTTATATCTTCTTAACAAATGTTTCTATTCACTGCAGTGAGTTTTTTGATGATAAAAACAATACCTAACTATAAAATCAATTAATTTATAACTTATAATGACATTTATCTTAATTTATAACTTATAATGACATTTATCTTAATTTATTCCGTTAGCATTTATTAATATTATAATGTATTATAATTTCTTATTTTATATTGCGGTGCCCTACTCAGGGTTTCATATATGAACATATTTTTTTAAGACCAATTGTTACACATGAAAAGCAATAAATGGTATGAGTATAATACCCAACTCCAATACACACCCAACGATGACTTCCTTTCGATTAACCTATACTTTTCCATTCTTCGCATATTCAAAAATTCTTTAAATCTCCACAGATTTCCCACATGTTCCGCTGCGCAAGAATACAAGGGCTGGACACGACGGAAGGCCTCCTACTGTTCGGGCGAGAACATTGCTACGTCATAGACGGGTTCACGTTACTGAAAAACAGGGAAATCAGAGACTTGGACAGCTGCCCGGATGATTACGAGCCCATACTGCCGAGCCAAGGTATTCAGAGGAGCAACCAACGGCTGTGTTCCAAATTCCTATATGAAGACATACGGTACGTATCCACGTATTACGTTGTTTAATAGGGGATAATCCTGCAATGTTTTACCACTAGAGGCGCCACTAGCACAATAGTACGTAGCCAATCGACATGTAGATACGTTCCTTTCCACCAAACCTTTTTTTAGACTCGCGCCACGCTGTCTTAACAGATTTATCAGGTTTGCTATTTTGAAATGGCCATATGATGCCATGATATCATCACAATTTTACTAATAGCTTTGAAAAATTAAATTAAATTAACCCAAGCAACGAGAAATTTGTGATATCTTCATGAATGACGTTTCATTTTGCTTTTCTGTTCACGGAGTGTGCTAGTGGCTCCATCTACGCAACGCTTTGCGTTTTATGTCCTATTGTTTTCTATTCTTGTTGCCAAAAGTTAAGGCTGACCTCCCATAGACCTAAGACACCCATTCAGATTTTAACCGCGCCCAACGTTGCTTAACTTGCACGTTTTTTTAACTTTTTCTCTCTGGTTTAGGACCCCTCCTTAATATCAAATTCTATTACCTTTTTATATTATATTTATATAACTGGATTAATTTAAATGACTTGTTTTTATCATTTGTACAGAGAAGTCCACAAAAGGAGATACCTTCTACAACCCATCGCTCTAGAGGTGTTTTCAAGTGATGGTCGGAATTATTTGCTGGCTTTCCCAAGAAAAGTCCGAAATAAGGTAAATTACAAACTATTTATTACTTGGTATTTGAAAACCGTGAAAGTCGCGGGTATGCTGGAAGAAATATCTTTTAGAGATAACTTCACCCTTTGTACATTATTTTTATTAAGTCTATTGTTGTACAATAAAGTGTAAAATAAAATAAAAATAAGGTCTTTGTCCAGCCATTGACCCACTAACTACCATGACTGATTAAAAAAATGGGAATTTAAATCTCTCTATATTTTGACTCTCTATATTCTGACATTAGCAACATTCTTTATATTTTAACTGGGATAAGCGGGGTAGAAGGCTACGGCGGATTAACGGATCGGATTCCGATTGGTCGAACACTTTCCCCGCACGGGAAGAGATCGCATAGCTTTGAAATAGTTTGTAGGAATACGTTTAGGAACAGAATCTGAGGTGCAATTGCGATTGTCAATTTTTACGTGATTGACGCTCGTTGATGCAAAAATTGATTGTCAATATTACTACGGCATTGATGGCAAATGATACATATTGATTGATGGCAATTGATGCGCCGACATTGACGGTCATTGCAGGCGAATGACATTCGTTTTTCATTTTAGACCGCGCCACGTGCCCGAACACAATCTCGACGTGCCTTGTCCGCTGGCGCCGATACAATGATTCCTGGTCCAAGAGGTCTTTGCAAATGTTCATGCGTAAATCGATAGCTCAATTTGTATCACTCTTTGGACAAATTCCTGGTTTCTTTTTTTCTGAATAGAAACCACAAAGAGTTATTGCAAGAAATGCCATATCTGCATTCAAAATCATACCAATGCACCTATTTATGAGCGACCCGAGTTTTCTCAACACAGTTCAGCCATCGACTGAGGCGTGCGGGAATGATCCACCTTCAATTGCCCATCATATGAAACCTTTAATCACGTAAACATTGACAATCGCAAATAATCGATCTTCGGGACCCTTAAATTTTTCAACAGGTGTACAGCAGATTTACCGCGCTGGCCACAGGAATGGCGGACAGCGCCGCGGGTTCCGTAGCAGGTCAGAAACGCGGCGTGGCGGTCGAGCAGCCCGCTGGTCTGTTGGCCACACTCATCGGAGACACCTCGGTCACGCAGCGATGGCTGGTCAGTTTTATTTTATACAATGTATGTATGTGAATAAAACAATATTGGGGAAGGCAATAGCAAACCACCCCATTAATTCTGCAAAGAGAGATGTTCTATGTGATTAATTCTTTAGGATGATCACGACCCTCAGCAATGAGGAACACGACTATAAAGAGAAGATGTATATCTTATTTAGAAGAATTAGAATTTTTATTAAGAAGAATTTTAAATATTACCTTCCCATTTGCATTGCATTGGCTCCCAAGATCTTAGGAGCTCGTAGCCTAGTTGCGAGCACGGTCCGAAAGTGACCATGCAGGTTAAGCAACGTTGGGCGCGATCAGTACCAGGATGGGTGACCGGTAGTGGCATATTTCATCTGAGCTTCTCCGTGTCTCGGAGAGCACATTAAGTAGTCGGTCCCGGTTGTTGTCATTCGACAGCAATCGTTAAGTTATGTCAGAGGCCTACGGGCGGCCTGAACAACTGAGAATAGATGGCCAATTGGCCACTAACCATACGATAAGCAAGCACCATCATGAACTTTGACAAAATAAATATCAAGTATTATTTACCTAAATCGTAACTATTCTAAATATTGCAGAGAGGCGAAATATCCAACTTCCAATATCTGATGCACCTGAACACGCTGGCTGGCCGCTCGTACAACGACCTCATGCAGTACCCAGTGTTCCCCTGGATCCTGGCTGACTACGACTCTCTCGAGTTGGACCTCAACGACCCGGCCACCTTCAGAGACCTCACCAAGCCAATGGGAGCGCAAAGTCCCGACAGGCTGGAACAGTTCAGGAAAAGATACAAGGTGATTTTGTTGTTATTTATTACTCGAGAAATAGAATAGGATAGAACCTTATCGTACCAAGACGATATGACAAGGTTTTAACAGATTCAATATAACCTTGTCATACCACGAAAATCATACTAAACTGATGCTTGGAACGATAGGATTCCATCCTATTCAAATTCTGTTTTTGTTTTCTTTTTTTGAGAAACATTACTATTTCTGTTCTTTTTGTAAGTTCTTATTTCGGTGCTAAAAAGGCAAAATTTTATTTAGGTTTGAGATACACATGCACAATAAATTGCAATTGACAAACCATTCAAATTTTTTGTCTCCAATTTAATATTTATATATTTTATTTATTAAGGAACACAAACAGTTTACAAATAGATAGAAATACATATAAACAAAAAAAAATTACACAGAAACAAAAAGGGTTCACGAATATTATAAACGTAAATAACATATTTCAGTTCATGTAGACAAGACAAGTACACACTAGTTATATTTTTTTTTTATTTTTTATAATAGCCTATAGGCTGTCCCACTGCTGGGAAAAGGCCTCCCCTCCTCCTTTCCATTTTTCCCTATCCTCGGCGTCCTTATACCATCCTTTTTGGAAGTGGTCGATATCATCCTTCCACCTACGCCTGGGCCTGCCTCGGCGCCGCTGTCCGTCTTGTGGCACCCAGTGCATGGCGATCTTTGCCCATCTTTCCGGATGCATGCGGCACACGTGGCCTGCCCAGCCCCATTTCAATAGAGATGCTTTAGTTATTGCATCAGCGATGCGTGTTTTGGAGCGCAGGGTCGTGTTCCTGACGCGATCCGTCCTTTTCACGTTGAGTATGCTACGCTCCATAGCACGCTAGTTATATATAAACATAGAAAATTAAATATGCAAAGGAAGTAAATGTAGAATAATGTAGAGGGATATAAAACAATGCTATTAAAACAAATAAACAAAATTATATTGGAGATAGGTTACTGCTAATCATCATAGTACTATTTTTTATCTGTCCCAAAGAACAGTTGAAAATGAACACACATGAGTCAGAATGAACACAAAATGTCCAGAACAATGACTAAACATTATGAATATATCCTTCCCTTTCATATGCCATTAAAAGAGTTTTGGCGGGAAAGTCGATGGAGAAAGTTCTACGGTGTTTATTTTATTGCTCAAAAATTATTTTCTGATTATTTTGATAGCTAAAATCCGTGTAGTTTTGTCTAGCTAACGTCAGTAACAGTGACAATGTGTTGAACTCTAAAATACACTTCTCGTTAGTGGTTCGTTGTGTAGTTTCACTCTGTGATTCTGCGGCGGGCCATGAGAATTCGCCAGAGACTAGACCGGTTCAAATTTCTCCTAATAATAACTTAGGAGTTATTAGGAAAAAATTGAACCGGTCTAGTCTCTGGCGAATTCTCATGGCCCGCCGCAGAATCACAGAGTAAAACTACACAAAATTCTCATGGCCCGCCACATAATCACAAAGTGAAACTACACAACGAACCACTAGACCGGTTCAAATTTCCGTCATAACTCCTAAGTTATGACGGAAATTTGAACCGGTCTAGTCTCTACACACACCACAACATTTTGATGCTGAAAAACTAAAAACTGTTTTAAATCGCTTAATGTTTAGGCTGATGGCCTGTGTTGCCAATGCCTTGATAAATTAAAAACAATTCATATACCATTAATAATACTTTTTTTTTTCAGGAATGGGACGACCCTCACGGAGAAACGCCGCCTTACCACTACGGCACACATTACTCCTCTGCGATGATTGTGTGCTCGTATCTCGTACGAATGGAACCTTTCACACAGCACTTTTTGAGGCTACAAGGCGGTCATTTCGATTTGGCTGACAGGTAACTTGAACTATTTTATAATGGTAATAACGTTTATATTTCAAGTTTGTAGTATATTTAATTTCATTGCTGTTTTGTTCCAGAATGTTCCATTCAATAAAGGAAGGGTGGAATTCGGCGTCAAGGCACAACATGGCGGATGTAAAAGAGTTGATTCCGGAATTCTTTTATTTACCCGAGTTTTTGGTGAATTCGAACAATTTTGATTTGGGTACGCACATTCTAATTTTCTAGAATTAGTAGGAGTAGGAGATTTCACTGTAGTCCAGAGATTGAGATCTCACTCTAAAGCATTTAGCACAGTGCTGCAATTTTGAAACGGAATCTGACCGAACCCATAGAAATCTATTTTTCGGTTTTCTAGATATCTTCCATCCGATTTCGTATCAAAATCGCTGCAGTGTGCTGAAGGCGTAAAATACGGGAATTTTTAAACTATAAGGAGCATGATTTTTTTTAATTTTTACGACATCACCCGCTTGACCTCAATCTCACTTGGTGGTAAGTGACGATGAGGCTGAAGATGGAGCATACGGGCTTTGTACTGGCTCTTCTAAAAACGACGACTGACTTTACATGAAGGGAGGAAGGAAGGAGAAAGGGAGGGTGGGTCGAAGGATCGCTTGCCATGCAATTGAATTCTGTTTTCACATTTGACCATCAATTTATATCTATTTTTTAATTTTTATGAAATGCATTCTATATTTAATACTTGTCATGTACCCTATTAGGGACGTGAGAGTAAAGGGTCCGCGAAACGATCAATTGCATTTGACAATTAAAGAGAGACGGCGCAATATAAAGAAGCGAGAGGCGATTACAATCTTCTCGCTTTTTGTATTGCGCCATCCTCTCCAATTGTCAATCGCATTGATCGTCTCCTGTAGCCTTTATGCTATGCTATACTTTTTATTTTGATAACATCCATGTAAACTGTATTTGTGCCAGGTTCCAAGCAATCAGGAGTAGCCCTCGGCGACATCGTACTACCGCCGTGGGCTCGCGGCGACCCTCGCGAGTTCATCCGACTCCATCGCGCTGCGCTAGAGTCCGACTACGTGTCGCACCGGCTGCACCACTGGATCGACCTCGTGTTTGGATACAAGCAGCAGGGGCAGCCCGCTGTGGACGCATGCAATGTGTTTCATCATCTGTTCTATGAGGGGAATGTGGATATTTATAAGTGAGTATCTGGCGGTGTACAGTGGACAACACATCAATATTTTTAACTTATTAGACACATTAATACAAATAACAAGAACTTTTTGCGACAGGGTATCACAGAGTATAACTGCCCCTGGGATAACTCTGAGACTTAATCCTCCCCTACATATTCCGCTTGCATCCACTAACTATAGACAGAACACATTCCTCTGGTGTGCGAGTGATAACTTTAATAAATTAAGTAAGGTCCTAGATCTGGACCTATTTGCTTAATTACTTACTTATATTATTTCTATTAGTGAAGACCTGTAATTGGCCTTTTATTGTTAAGTTTGGTTTATATTTTCCTAAGTGCTGTTGGTTTTCCAATAAAATTAAAATAAAATAAATAGCTTGTGTCTTCCACTGTACAGTCGGGCACACGTCAACCTAAACCATCATTCGTAATCGAAGGATTTTGACAGATAGTATAGGTACTAAAGTACCAAGATCTGAGCCTGCGCTCTAACAACACCAAAACAATATAGGTATTTACGGTCAATACGCAAATTCGATAACCAGATTTTTTATTATTTCGAAACAGTAATGCTACCACATGAGAAAAAAATTATTATAAATTACATATTTGATAATTAATAATTGGTTCAAGTTACGAACACATGGGAATAAGTGTCTAAAATAGTCATAAATTACATATTAGATAATTAATTAATTGATTATCATTACGAACGGCCATTATTTCACCGAACACGAGTGCAATTTCAGACAGACGAGTGCTCTAACAAGGTACTTTTTGTTTTAGCATCGACGACCCCCTGAAAAAAACAGCTACGATCGGCTTCATCAACAACTTCGGTCAGATTCCGAAGCAACTGTTCAAGAAAGCGCACCCCAGCAAGAAGATGTCCCAGCGAAGTTCTACGATCCTGGACCCAAACAACATCATACCCTCGCAGGGTATCACCCCGCCGGAGAAGCTATTCTTTCACAACTTGGAGAATTTGAGGCCTTCTTTGCAACCCGTAAAAGGTATGTAGATTGTTGGCTAGAGAAGTTTTATTGGAAAGGACAGGTGTGCAAATGACCTTATTATTTCTAAATTATTTTATTGCAGAGGTGAAAAGCCCAGTCGGTCAAATCCTTTACACCGACAAAGCCATACTGGCCGTGGACCAGAACAAAGTCCTGATGCCTCCTTTATACAACAAGTACGTGGCGTGGGGCTTCGCTGACCATTCCCTGCGAATTGGGAACTACGACAACGATAAGGCGGTGTTTGTATGCGAGACAGTCGCGCAGGCGTGCGGGGAGATAGTGACGTGCGTGTGTCCTTCAGCTAAGACCATCGTCACGGCTGGAACTAGCACTGTGAGTGGAGTTATTACGTTTACATTTTACTCGTAATTTATATCTAATGAAATGAAATGAAAATATTTATTTCCAGAAACACAAATGGTCTTCTAATACACACACACACACACACACACACACACACACACACACACACACACACACACACACACACACACACACACACACACACACACATTACAAATCATGATACATTAAATTAATTTATTACATTATAATTATTGAGTTGAGTTGACAAATGTATCAGAATGTAGTAGGTAGTATGGTACATATTTTTGCTCCAAAGCAGCAACTTTAAGACCAGAGTGAAAAGGCATTTACTGGACCCGCATGCTTCATCGTCGACCTCATAGTCGCTTACCATCAGGCGAGATTGAGGTCTTGGCATTGTTGCGTTTTGATTTTAAGAGTAAGAGAGCCAGCTTAATTCCCGGCACATGGGGCGCTCCACCTAATTCCTCAAAGATAGCGCTTCAAACATCCTCTAATAACATTATAGTGAGGGGAGACTATGGTCGACGGTGATATACCATCATGTGGTTCGTTTGTTCGTCTGCTCTCTTTATACATTAAAATAAACCTAAAACTCATGTTAACTGAACGGTTTAAGGGGCATAAATCCGACAGGTGGTAAACAACCTTATATTGTAAGCCACAGGTTTTAAAGAGTAGTTTTTGTGCAGGTGGTCACAGTATGGCAATACTCGTCACGCCGCCGGCGGCTGGCGGTCAAGGTGTGCTTGTACGGGCACGAGGAAGCAGTGACGTGTCTAGCGGCCAGTCCCGCGTACAACCTGGTAGTGAGCGGCAGTCGGGACGGCCAAGTGATCGTTTGGGACGTGGAGCGCGGCGCGTTCGTGCGACAGCTGACCCCGCCCGCGCACTCGCCGCCACCGCCCGTGTCTGCGCTCGCCATCGACGACCTCACGGTTAGTAAAATTAAATATGATTAGGTTGACGCGGCACATCACGTACTTAGGTACGATGCAAATAATTTATTGTTCTGTTTTTTCACTCATTTCGGATTACCTCCGTCATTTTACTTCGTTAGTTAATTACCGGTTCACTTACGGTAAATTGGTGACCCCGATGTGATAAAATGTGATACAATACAATACAAATATTCTTTATTGCACACAGGACAAAAATACAGAACAGGAGAAAAGATACAAAATACAAATACAATTGGCGGCCTTATAGCTTTAAGCTATTAGATTGTGATTAGCTTAATGATTACGTATGTACATTTTCGAAGCTGCTAGGGGCACATCGAAATTTTTTTACCCGACCTGGGTGGCTATTACCTTTCTTAAAACCGATGAAAGGATATCAGGCGTTGGCGTGTTAAATAGAAACCTCTTCTTTAACCCTAATCGAAAACATTCTTTCTAAATGGCATGAATCTCTCTGTCTGTTCAGGGCGACATAGCAACCTGCAGCGGGAGCTGGCTGTACGCGTGGTCGATCAACGGGGAGCTACTGGGGTCTGTGGACACTGTCGGCGGGCGGGAGCGCACGCAGCAAGTGCTGTGCGTCGCGTTCAGCCAGACCCGGGAGTGGGACCCGCTCAACGTCATCATCACCGGCTCCACTGATGGCGTCGTCAGGGTGAGCTATGTTCTCATGAATAATGGTCGAACAACGGGGAGTTACTGGGGTCTATACGGTCGGCGGGCGGGAGTGCACGCAGCAAGTGCTGTGCGTCGCGTTCAGAGTGGGAAAATACGTAAATTCATAAACATAAATAATGCATAAATTCATAATAGCTACGAACAAATACCGCAGATTTGATTACACATGAAATCTCACTAGTTTTTACAAGTCTCAACATGGCACGTTTTTACAGAAATATTTTTTGTGGCATATCAATTTACATTGAAATATAACTCGGTTATTATTTTCTCAGATGTGGTCAATAGACTACATAGCCGAACCTGTAGAAGACCAAGCCCAAACCATGGAAGCTCAAAGCTTAGAAGCTCAAAGCATAGAAGCGCAAAGCATAGAAACTCAAAACATCGAACCTGCCAGCTTGGAACCTATTCCCAGCATCGATGTAGAAGAGAAAGACGAACACAAGTCTGACAGACATACGGACAGTCTGTCAGTGCAGGATAGTGAGGAGATCGGACTGGAGAGCGAAGCCAAGACTGAGGATATAGATCCGAACAAACATCAGGCAGCTATTAAGAGGGTCGAAGAGTTGGTTAAGCAGATGAGTCTGTCTCAAGACAATGAAGGTAACCTTTTAATTATATCTGGGTTTTTAGTGTGATTGAAATTATTTATTTATTTTTAACTTATACTTCTATCTTGAGATCCTACCTAGATCTTGAGATCACCTGGTGGTAAGTGACGATGAGGGCGAACATGGAGCCCACGACTCCGATATAAGAAAGTACCTACCTACCGCCTCATGCGACACAACAGGCTTGTCCAATGGCGGTAGGGATATTCTTAATCCATCCCATACACGGAAAGTTTTTGTTGCAATTATTCCGTTGGAAACTTTTTGTTGCAATTTGTGCTTGCTTTTTAGACGGATCTGGCCTGCACTGGCTGCCTGATCCATATTGAACTGCACCTTGCGACTGAATCCGGCCGCCGAAAGTAGACATTTAGCCTGGCATAGCCTGATGTTGGGTTTACATGGGCCGTAATAACCCACCGACCGATCGAGGAAGGGGTGTTATAATTTTGACGCGTTTGTATGTGGCATCCTAACAACCGATGATCCGATTTTTTAATTTAACACAGTTTGGACAAGAATGTTCTTAGCCATTTCTGATAAAAACATAACCCTGCCTTTGAAGTCGCGTAGTCGATAAAAAATCGGACCAGTGATTTCCAAGATCTTGGAGTATCTTCGATGTCGGATGGAGTCTCTGGAAGGGTAATAGCTAGATGGTTCGAATTTTTGACTCAAATCTTTAGGAATATGGTGTCCTTCCCACATCAGGAACTATGAGGACAAGATGATGACCAGAAAAGGAAAGGGGATCTCCTCGCCAATGCTAAGTCGGGGGTTTCTTAAATTTTTATTTAGAGTTACTAAGAAGAAACTGTACAAAAATACACATAATTTTTTGAGCATAACACTACTAAGTACTCCAACTTTCACAGGAAACCTAACAAAATCAGCGTCTGAAAGTTCACTATCAGATGCTTGCGAGACCACCAGCGCCAAAGAATCAGCCCGTAGACACGACGAGAAAGACATATGTAGCGACAATGAGGAACCAACTCCTTACCCGCAACACAAGGATGATTCCATAGACTCCTGCGATGAGGCTAAACAGGAATATGATAATGAAAAAGACGTGAATGCTGAAAAGGAAATCGAGCAAAGAAGCAAACTGCAGAAACAAGGGAACGTCGTGCTAAGACGAAAGTCTAAGGGGAATCCATTGTATCGTAAAAGTAAGTTTCTTAAAGGTTTTGTAAACGATCAGGTATCGATTTGAGGTGAAGTAAATATCCACTTTGGTCTGATTGAAAAGTAAGATTTTAAAAATGAAACTTCTTTAAATGTCATCATCATCATGGTAGCCTGTATTCAAACCAGATTTGGATAAAGCTGTATTGAAGATAGGCTTTTAAAGCTTATCAATAAAAAATGCATTGTTTATATTTATGGAGAGTACATGAGTAAACGGGTCACCTGATGGTAAGTGATCACCGTCGCCAATAGGCCTCCATCTCAGTATAATGTTATTAGAGGGTTTTCGATGTGATACTAAACTTAAGGAACTTTCATAAACAAACATATTATTATTGTTATCTTATAAGTATTATAATCAATTTTTATTTTATCATAGATAAAATATAATTTGATATTTCTGTGCTTTCGACTTGTAACAATGTTATCAATATTTTTTTTAATTTTTATACACATGGATAAATCTTCGCTTTACAAACAGGTGGTGGCAGTATAGGCGAGTCCAGTGAGTCTCAGGGTTCTCTGGAAGCCGCGCCAGGCCAGACGGGCGACGCGAGCCAGGAGGGCGGGCTGCGAGCCAGCAAGTCCGACACTAGCTTGACCGACACGTTCGTGGTCGTGTCCGCCCCGGCGTCGCCCGCGCTGCTTCACAAGCAAGTCGCTAAGAATACACCACTTACTACTGAAATAGGTGAGGATTCTTGGGAGACTTTTAGTAATATACTCGTACCAAGTGGGAACGTGGGAACCTGTGTTGTTATTACCGTACTCAAAGTTATATTAGGAATGAGGAGACAGAAATGAAATATACGATTTCATAACTTTCGTTTCCATACGTAGAAACCACAACAGTATCCACGACGCCTGTATTTTGTAATCAAAAATGTTAAGTGCTCATTTTGTCGTTAAGGTGCAGTATGACGTATGTTATTGATTTCCTGTATTGTTATCCTGCAATGTTTTACCACTAGAGGCGCCACTAGCACAATGGTACGTAGCCATTCAATATGTAGAGATGTTCCTTTCCACCAAATCTTTTTTTTACCCTTCACAGATTTTTTAGGTCTGCTATTTTGAAATGGCCATATGATGCCATGATATCATCACAATTTTACTAATAGCTTTGAAAAATTAAATTAAATTAACCCAAATAACAAGAAAGTTGTGATATCTTCAAAAATGACGTTTCGTTTTGCTTTTCTGTTTACGGAGTGTGCTAGTGGCTCCATGTATGCAGCGCTTTACGTTTCATGTCCTATTAGTAAACAAGTTTTTCCCTTCTTCTCTTTCTTTCTCAAATCTTTTTTTTACCCTTCAGACTCGCGCCACGCTGTCTTAACAGATTTTTTAGATCTGCTATTTTGAAATGGCCATATGATGCCATGGTATTATCACAATTTTACTAATAGCTTTGAAAAATTAAATGAACCCAAATAACGAGAAATTTGTGATATCTTCAAAAATGACGTTTCGTTTTTCTGTTTACGGAGTGTGCTCGTGGCTCCATGTATGCAACGCTTTACGTTTTATGTCCTATTCATAGAATCTGGTAGAAAGTGGGTGCGGCGCCTGGTGTTACGCGGCAAGTTGACTATGCACACCGCGTTCGAGCGGAGGGACAACGCGTGCCCCGCTGCTGTTACCGCCGTCGCCGCCGCCAAGAGCGGCCGCGGGTTGGCTGTCGGCGACGCCAGGGGGCGGGTAAGTCACTGTAATACAAGAAAGTAACCATAATACAAGAAAGTAACCAAAATACAAGAAAGTAACCAAAATATTTTCTGTTCACAAGTTTGCAGCAGCCTTCTGTTCACAAGGTGTTGCTTGCTGACACAGACAGTGGGAACGCCTGTGCTAGAATTGGTTCACTACAATTGTCAAATCCCTGCGCCAGTGTCTCATGCCCTAGTCTTTGAGCCATTGTTGCAAGTTTACGGCGGCCACCCATCCCGTCGCCGCTGGTAAATTTGACAGTGATTTTCAAACGGAATTGAACCCAAGACCCAACCCATAAAATCGAAAAATTAATTGTTCGGGTCGAGTCCGATTTCAAAAATCGCTGTAGTGTGCGTTTACACCGTTAGGTGTAAGGTTAGCGAGTGTAATGTAGTCTCAAGTATTAGTGAGTGTAATGTAATTAGAGGGCTGTTAAAGTGCTACAAGTTGACTTATATTTAAGCTAGTATGTCATTTGGTTTTTTTATACAGATATTCCGCTGGTCGGCGCCAGACATGTCGAGTTCATCAGGAGCGAAGGGCGGTCCCGCTGACCACTGGGTGCGCGATGACACCGCCCCCTATTGTACGCAGTGTCAGGTATGCCGTACGATTAGGTCGGTGCATGACGGAATTTGTCTCGTGAGAATAAGCTGAAAATGTTGTATCATACATAAAGCACCATCAGGTGGCCCGTCTGCTCGTCTGCTCTCCTTATACAATAAAAGAAAATTTATGTTTCCCACCCCGACCAGCAATATAAAAACCCTCGTCATATTGCGGAATTAAATGGTACTATGTTTTTTATAGCGCATTTCATACAACTACCGGATGGCGCCCTTGACAGGGTTTTATTGATTTGATGATATCTTCATTGTTTCGTGTTAAAACACGACTAAAGTCCGGTCCTAAAAAAATATGAAGCCGATAAAAGGCCAACAAAAAATCAAGTTTTATTTAGTCCGTGAGTTCATAGAAGGGGTTTCGGGAATCGGTCTCTGTATCTCTCTTACTACCGTCTTAGTACATTCGCGTTTCGCTATCAATAGCCGAAGTCTCAGGACCCGAAGCCCTTTCTCAAAACTCCGCAACACTAAGGGGTTTTACACACACGCCGCCGCGGCATCGCTGGATGTAAAGATCCATCGATTTAAAAAGTGTTATTATATATGTATTTATAAAAAGGGTTATTATAAAATAAACGACTACGAAGCGTTGGTAGAGTAATAAATGACACTGTAAAAATGGACTATAAGGTACTTACAATAAAAACATTTTGATTTGTATGGGAGCTTACACAAAACGCTCGCAGTGCGGCGCCGCGCCGCCACCGGCAGCGTATGTGTAAAGGCACTCACTATAAAATACCGCCTTTGCAGGTCCGGTTTACGGCACTGGAGCGGCGGCACCACTGCCGCGAGTGCGGCTGCGTGTTCTGCGGGCGTTGCTCGCGGTACGAGGCGCCCGTGAGACGACTGCGCGCGCTGCGGCCCGTGCGCGTGTGCCAGACGTGCCACGATAACATACACGGCAGGAGGGACGCGCACTAGGCATATGACAGCTTCCACCAGCGACATATTATACCCTAGACGAGTAACTTCCAACAAAATTCCCGTATTCCCGGCACCAAACCTCACGCCACTGTGTGCGAATTGAAAATAATGCAACACATTTCTCGCACAATGAAACTCAAATAAATATTTGAACATAAATAGATCTTACGGCGATGTCACAGAGGCGAATATCCGTCTACGTAACTCTTACATAGGATCGTATGATGCACAGATCGATTTCAAAATTCGAAGTCTAACGCAAGGCGCGATTGACTCGCCTCTCGCACACCGTTTTAAGCCGTAACCTGAGTTTGTGGCGCCACTCGCGTGCGTCTATTACATTTCTAGGGTATAATATTTTGCTGCCTTCGATAGTTATAGAAACTACCATCTATAGGATCGGCCATGATGGGCGATCATAATATGGATAGCTAGGCTAATTACCGTTCTCAAAAGGATATATGAGGTATGCTAAACAAAGATAGCGTTATACCAATACGATATGTTTTGAGAACGGTAATAGGTACCAAGAACGGCGTGCACTACTGAGTACCTGAGAGCGGACTCTATACGACGTCTGCGCACTTCATAGCTGGTTATGAAGTTAAAACCTCAGCGTAAGAACACGATAACCAGCAACGTACGTCGAAATACTAACTAAAAAGTTACTGATACGCTTCCGGGTACAAATTATGTCGACACTATAACATACACAGGAAAGATACAGTCCACTGGATACAACCTACTGGCATCACCACAAGGTCATTCCTTAATACAAAATTACATGATATGGGGTGCGTACAGTTTCTCATATAAGGAAGTCGAGGTGATGTATGATGGGATCTCTGGAACGGTAACAGTTAGGTGGTACTAGTTTATGACTATGGTGACGTTTCCACATTTGAAACCTTGAGGATCTGACCAGGAAAAAGTAATGGGATCTCCTCAAAGGTACGTCGGGGATTTCTTAAATTTTTAATTTCGAGTTATTCTCAAGTAGAAATGGTCCTCAGTGAATGAAGATTTGATTGAATATATTTGTCTTGCCATCAAATAGGAAATGTAGGAAAGTGACCTCTTGTACGATATGATACCTAATACGTTTACTGTTTTGTCAGCTATAATTGCGGACAGAGGCGCTTAAAGCTTAGCTAACTCCACAATATAATTTATACGTAAATTAGTCGCTGGATCGACAAATACATTATCACTTGTATAAGTACATGGTGGTTAATTTATTTTTAGTAAACCTCGACTTGACAGAAATCGAAAATCCATCGTCATCATTCATCATACACCTAATAAAGTCAACAAAAGACATAAGACTAAAATAATTATAATGTAGCTTGAATATCTTCGCTATTGAATTATAATCTTATTAATTTTAATGTTGTTCGAATAATTATAAAATGACAAAATATACCCTAGACGAGTAGTTTTCGTTTGAAATACGTATTGATCGTGTACTGTGTATATTTTAAGAGTAATTAGCAGAGTAGTTGTTAAAATAATATAATAAAATAATTATAGTATGAAAACGATGTGAGAAAAAGTTGTCCCATGCAAGATATTAAAAAGCCTTAATTATTGCTAAAATAAAATCCAAATGTTATTAAAAAAAAATCACTAACAAATTCAATATTTTCCTTATTTTATATGAATGCTGAAATAAATTGAAAAAAATATTGAATTTCTTCGAGAGACATTGAAAAATATGCACAATTGCACGTCCGTTACGTGCCGAAAGATCTCAACTTACTACAGTTGAAATGTAAAATTTCGAAATGAAATATAAGTGATCATTTCGATGCATTACAAAAAGGCTACGGACATAAAAAAGACAATCTAAAAAGTCTAAAAATATTTTTTTTTTCACGACCTGCGCGGTTCTCCCCAATAACTTTGCGTCTTTATGATACATTTTGAAACCAAAAATTGTGTCTAATACTCATATTTTATTATTTACTCTTAATAAATATATTTTGATCAGTGATCACTATAGATATTTTTACTGGTGTACTCTTATACAATATGAAAGATATCATTAAATGGAAAAAATCTTACTCTATTATTTTTACGTTATTTTATGGTGCTCTTTTTTATAATTGTATCTTACTAATGTTCTTATTGAATCAAATCAGTATTAATATATTAAGAAAACATATATCTAATTTTCGTCATGCATTCATAGATCTCAAAATATCTAAATTTTAATAAAAAATATTTTTTTTATTAATAAGTTTAATATAATGTGACAACTATATTCTTTACGTTGTGATAATTATGTGTTTTAATTACTTTCGAATTGTGATATAATTTATCCTATTTAATCCAAATAATGAGATTGAATAAATTAAATACACGATGAATTATTAATTATAGGACCGCTCACATTCATTCCTGCTTTGTTACGGAATTTTATGTGGTTCAATATATTTATTAGCCCTAGTCATATTGTTACGTGTTTAATATGTTAAAATCGAGTGTAATTCTATTATTAATATTGTATGGTAATGGCTTCCTCGTACGAGTGTGTAATTAACAAATTACCAACTATAGCTCAGTTTAGTTTGCATACTTAGATTTTTATTCTGTACAACTTAACGCATTTTTATATCATTCCTAGTACCTAGCATCCTCGGAACTATTCCGCGAGCTGCAAAAAATCGTATTGCTTTATTTTTTTCATTACAGAAATTAAAATAATTTGTTTTAATACACAGTATTTTAAAGTTGAAAATTTAAAAACATATTACATGAAGAAAACGGCATATTTGGCACACATTTCTTAAAATAACAGCAATACTTTTCTACACAATAAGCATTGAAATAAATTATTTTTGTTTCTGTTAAAAGAATAGAGGATAGCTATCGCGTAATAAAATGTAATTGAATGCAGCTCTTAGTATAATAAGGCATCTATCATAGTTCTTTATAATTGATCGACAGCTATTTATTTACAGGGTAAATTACAATGTCTATTATCCAAAACTTGTAGACTATTTGGGTGATTCCAGATTATAAGCGGAAAACATCCGTGCATGTTCGAAATACTTTTAATACTCGTAGGTATATCCCAGACTTTTATGCTTATATTGGTGGCGATACATTCCGGCGTCGCCGCTAAATCCAAACATTTAAAAATCGCTGCAGTCTTAAGCACCACACTGCAGCGATTTTTAAACTGAATCGAACGGAACCCATAGAAAATTATTTTTCGATTTTCGAGATTTCTATGGTTTCGATCCGATTCATTTTCATAATAACTGCTGTGCGCGTAGAAGAATATTGTTGATGAGTTCATCGGGAGCTAGCATATTTTGTGTTTAGACCCAGTGTATTTATGATTGTAATTTGCATACCATATAAAAATAAATCTTTCAAATTTTCCGAAAGTCAATAAAAAATTAAATTGTAGGTACGTGTCAAACGTAGTTTTCTATATTTGTAAATTGGTAGCAAAATTTAGCAAATCTCTCGAATGATAACAGTATTTTAAACGAAGCACATTAAAAGCAAAAAGAATAAACAGCTTTGTTAAAATAACATTGAATCGTAGTAGTAATAACTATGTTTAATAAATGTAAGTGAATGTTTCGTAGTCACCTGAACAGTAATGTATAGAATAATGATTTACAGACAATATTATACGTTGTTTAGGTAGTACGTAGGCACTGAAGTTTATGCCGTTGACTAATGTATTTCATGTATAAATGAATAAAATGGTACTGCTAACCAACTGATTGTTTCATTTTGAGAATCTTCTGTACAATGTTTACCGTCTAAACCCGTTCATTATCCCCATCGTCTCTGGCGATAATTTTAAAGTTTCAATGAGTATTCATATTAGATATGAAAACGGCTCAACAAGGATGGTTGTTGTTTTGAAATTGAATACGTTGATGTTACAACTTGTATCACTTGTGTAGTCTGTCAAAAGAGTAGAAATTAAATAATAATAAGGGTGTGGTCATATTGTAGGGTTCAAAAATGTAACTGATATAGATTTTCTGTGCAAAATTTCAAGTAAAATGTACTACTTTTTATTTCCGTACATTTTAACAAAATATTTATCCTACATCAATACAAAAACGCCGTTGGTCATTGTCAAAGGCCATTGTCTGTTTACTTACATTCGACATCTGCTAATTCCTGGGGCCTAGTACGCTGGCTGGACCCGTTTCGCACGGCGACACCTCCTTACGCTGCGCCGTCGGCTGGGCGGCGCCGCGGCGTTATCAAAGGCCTCGATTTACCGCAGACTATCGAATTAAACACTTATGCACTTGTATTAAGGATCAAAATGAAGAAATTTTTATAATTACTTGATTTTGAATCACGCTTTTAACACTACACTAACCTCCTAGTTAGAGCCGCGGAATGAACCGGTACTCTGGAGACGGTGCACCATCTTCCAGAAGCATTCCAGTGAAGGAAACTGCCGTCTCTCAGCTTCTGGTCTGCCGTCGATAAATCTCACACGATACAACTCGCAAGCCCTACGCAGGACCGTCCTCTGCACCGACACAGAGTACGGCCACTTTCCCAGGAGATGGGTTGGTGCGTTCGTGTGACGTTACCACCGCCTCAGGTGGCATCTTTCGTAGACCAGTTAAGAGGCTGGTGCGACTTAACTAAATTAATAATTTCTACAAAACTTCTTTGTTTCATATCGTAGCACTTAAGTTTTTTTGTTCTCATTATGTCGTAGCACTTAAGTTGTTTTTTTTTACTGTTACTGACTGCCAACTTTGTTTTATGTTCTATTCCTTTTATAACTTCATTGCCTGTCTTTGATATTTTTGCTTTTGTCTCATTCCTTTTGTCACAGTCCTCTTGTAAGCACCTACCACATCTATCATTTTTACCACATCTAGCCTTTTATTCAGTTCATTCTCTCCCTCGTCTATATCGAAAATACGATTAAGTAAAATTATTCTGAATCCGCTTGCGAAAACATATTTCCTTACTTATTTAGTAGTTAGCACAACATTTGGCGACCGTAAATAATTCCCTCGATGCCGCAAAGCGTTATCGGTCTATTTTCCGAAGATCGTTCACAACTACGGTAGATAAGTTGCAAACAGCCTTAGAGAGAGAACCCGCAGTGCGCACGGAGGTGACCGCTCTACTTACAGCAGACACGGAATAAGTTCGAAAGTTTTGACTAGCTGCAAGTCTGCCGTTTTCGAATGGTTCATGAAAGAGATGGCTAGTGAGGAGACTTCAACACTAACCAGGAGGAGGCAGATAAGTATGAACTGAGATGGCTAATGCTGGAAGCCAAATATACAGACTTATTTGCCAAGAACGAAAGGTCAGTCATTAGTCATAGAACCATTAAAAGGTCACCTACACATGATGAAAGTAAGGATGTAAACAGCGGAGAACTCCATGATGCACTCACTAGACACACCATAGAGCGAAATTAATAAACAAATTCAACTAAACATAATATTTATTAATCTTTAGAATATTTGAACTCTCATTATCTAAAATATCTACATATATGCGTTGGTATTTACATGCTTTAGACATAGATAAATCACTGTAGAATATACAATAATAACAAATAATTCCGAAACAACATGATTTTTGATATATTAAGTACAATTTGTCCGATTAAGTTCTTTTTTATTTTACAATAAATGGTGAGTACTAAATGATGAGTAGTAAAATATGTCACAGAATAGGTATTTATACAGTACAAGGTATTCTAAGATTATAGTGTACTTTGTTTGTAACGCGGTTACCACTTATAAGTTCACAAAATATGATGTTTTATTTTCATCTACATATCACATCAAATATGTTTAGACACAATATCAAAATCACCTAATTAAAGTTTCCACGTGATATGATAACTTATTAATAGAGAACTGCTTAAATTCGGCTATTTTATGGTTTTACGAGTGGTTTACCTTGGTTTTACGTGTAAAAAGTTAGAAAATTAATGTCATTCTGCTAAAAATATGAATAGAATAATCTGTTAGAAATATGGAAATAATATTTTATATCCGAGACAAATAAAAAACCATTAAAAAAAATGATTTTGATATATGCGCCCGAGTAACATAAGCCACGTATATCCGTCGTGTTTATATTATAATAATTTTTTTATACTTTAATAATGCAATATCTATGGCTATGGCAGTAACCACGAAGACGGTGCGAGTCTTATTATAACACCCTACATGGATACATTTGTGTGTTTGTTCATTAAAGGGCTCATTCACACTTGACTGAATTCAATTCAGTATACTATTTAGTCGACGATTTAGATAGGCATCTGTTTATATGATGTAAATCGCAGACTACCCGTACTGAATACTATTGACTGAATCAGTCAACTAACTCATTCAGTTAGATAAAATTCAGTCAGACTGAATTCAGTCTAGTGTCATAAGCCCATAAAGCAGAGTGGAACTTGGTGGTCTACCTACCAATATAATCGCTTAATTTTCACAGGTTCCTCCCAGCTCAAAGCAAACACGCGATTCGCTCCTGATTTGGTGGACATCCTTACTTTATTATTTCTTTTGTCACAGACTGATTTCACAGCAGTTTTTAGAGAATTCTATTGAGTATTTTTCTATTATCTTTTAAGTTGGTACATTATGTACTATTATATTATTTATTATTAAGTATATTGTTACAAATCGTAAGTACAAGTGCGATTAATTTATTCGAAGCTAGCTAGTGATATGCGTTATACATATTAGGTAAGTATAATGTATATACGGTGAGCTTTTTAAGGACCATTCAAGAAAACTTTTAACTATAGCAGTTTGCATATTCAGATGTATACTACAAACATGTACGATGATGTCTAATGTTAGAACACACTGAATTTTAAATCTACATATTCTAGTAACTGCTACAGTACAGAAGTTTTCCTGGGTGGCCCCTAAAAACACTGTATATTATTTTTATTCGACTACGATATATTTTTTTTGTTAATTTTAAAAACAATCTGGAATGTAAAGGTGTAACAGATATTTCAATCAGACTATTGCTGTTCATCTACCATTCCCTTTATCACTGCTTGAAAATCAAAAGAATCATCGATATCATCTCTGTAAGGCAGTTTTGATTTTCATGAAATGGTAATTCTTTTACGTTTCTAACTGGTATGACCAATCAGCTCATTCATTGAAATAAATTGCCGAAGTAACGCAATAAAAAATATAACAGAATAACTTAAAAAAGTAACATTACAAGATTACTACTAATCAAGAAATAACATTAAGTACACCAATTTAACTAGTTGAAAATTAAAACACTGTTCATTTAAATGTAACTTCCAATCGATCTCCCTATTACCCCGTATTTAAATATAGATGAATAAAAAAAGTATAAAAACAGATCCACGAATGGTAAATATCCTACAAATTTACAGCTATATACAAAAAGGAAAATATGTTAAAACCCTATAAGATATTTTACAGTTACGTACGTTTTAAAGATAAAATACTGCATTGTTCGTTTATGTGATTGTACGCCGTCCGGAGTCCGGAGAGACGCTCGGCTCGACTAATACTGCCATGGACGAATAGACACGGTACTAACTTACGTGCGATACATCGATCAAATATTAAGTGCAGCGCAAAAGCACAGTGCGATTGGACGAGATATTAAGTACAACATTTACTAAGTAAGTGAAACATATAATTTCGATTCATAGTTTACGTCAACACCAACATACAAGAGACATTTTTAATAAATAGCGTTTTGAAAATCTGGTAATATATTTATAGTAACTGGCACCGAAGTCATAAGTATAAAAACACCTCTCGATTTTGATACTTTATTAACCGAGGCATTTTCGCTACACAAAATGTGCAGCAACATACTAAAAATTTAAGATTAGGAGGTGCGTCTACAAATATAAACCAGCACAGCTGTATGTATAATTATTACAAACAGTAGTGTTGTACGAGTATTATTTTGTCTGTGCCTTTGAACTTACGTGTGCCTTATCTCCTATTCCATAACACTGGCGTTGAGTCCGGCGTGGCCGCTAAATCTAAAGTTTGAAACTGTCTCGCTCACTCATATGCTAGATCTTATAAGAGTGAGGGTGACGTTTCGTTTAGCGATGTTTTAATTTAGTGAGTGACACCCTAGAATCGGTGTCACTCCCATATCCATTAGTTTACGAAAGGACGACTACGAATGCTTATATCTCACTCGCAAAAATGTTCTATGAATTATTTAGGAGTGATTTCGATCTCAGTAGATCGAAAAGTCAAAGAATATAAGTACCTAGATACTACCTAACCTCGTTTTAAGACGACATCCGGGGTGATCTACTTGTCTCCACTGCTGTATCCCAAGATAGAGAGAGACAAGTAAACATTTTTTTTACTTGTTACAACCGATGAAAATAATCCTGTTGGTTTGTAGTCAAGCTCAGTATTTAGGGCCGGCCGGTTCTAGAAAAAATTATACCGCCTCTTTGCGGGTTTTATTTGCCTCTACCTCCCCTCCCCTGTTAGATACACAAGTCGGTTTTTTGGTGCACAAGTAGAGCTTCTGGCCGACCCTGAATACTCAGGTACCTATTAAGAACACGATTATTTTTATTTAAAAAAAACCTACTTGTCTCTATCGACTCTAAGAGACAAAACCACCGCAGACTTTTATAAATTTCCGATTATTTGAATTATTTTAATAGATAACGGGCAAGAAATCGGTCCTTACTAAGCACCATCTAACGTTATAGATAACAATTTAATTGGAATTTCAATCCAATGCAAGAGGAACAAAATGCAATCAATACACCTACCTAGTCATACAATATTTCGCAGCAAAAAAATCCATATAGATTCACTTTAAAGTAAATCGAAGAACAAAGGAAAAAATACCAGATTCTCTAATATTCTCGCGCATTAATTTGCGACGATTCTCGATGACATTCCTTCGTTAATAAGTACAATTCTTCCGAAATTCTCATTCGACACCCTTATTTCATATTTTTTTAATCCTTTTTGGAATGAATCTTCGCTTTTGTGTAAACGGTGGACGCCGCAAACCTCACTACGAATTCGATTAGCAATGCTGTTATTTTGAGCGATAATTCCCGAAGACATTCCATTGTAAGTACGAAACAAACAATCCTGGAAGTCATACACCTTGTTATGAATTCCATTAATTGTGAAATACAGCGGCGGCCATTGACCCATGGCTGCTTCTTTTGTTGTTCTGTTTAGAATGACGCGGGCGTAGTTGAGGTCCGATTGTCCGGAGCTCTTCAGTGACGCCGACGCTAAAGATGTTTAACTCCGGATGGATACGGGTCCGCGGATCCTTATCCACTATGGAATTGATCGATCCGGGTCCGAGCGCGAAACGGACCTGGATCATATCGGAGTCGTATCCTTGCGCGTTGGAAAGGTACAGGTAAGTTCGATCCGACGCCCACGAGAGGAGAGCGTTTGACTGTCGTATTGCGACCGGGTGGGGCATATGGTTGTTTCTTGCGCTATTCTGTTTACAGGGGCGCGGGTGTAGGCGTTAGAAATGGGTTAGTGGAGTGCCCCGCGTATGAGGCGGCCCGCCCCGCGGCGCCTATGGGCGGGGCGCGCGCCACACGCCCCAACCACGCGTCCGGGTGGGGCAAAGCCGCTGCTACAGGCGCCGGCGCGACCGGGGCCACCGGAATCGGCTCCTCGGCTAGTGCGCGCAGCCCCATCGACAGCTGCTGGCACATGGCCGCTACCTCGTCTTCTGTGCTCTTTTCCGGCTAAAAAAGAAAAAGAAAAATTGCAGCAAGCGACAATGGCTCAAAGGCTAGGGCATGAGACTGCGGCGCAAGCATCGCCAGAACGAAGCCACCTTTGCATCTTTGTAGCGGACCACTCCTAGTAGGCATTTTAGCCTAGTTGGAGTGATGGATGAACAATATTGGTAAACATTGCCTACCTATGTTTTTCTTTTATATATATATATATATATATATATATATATATATATATATATATATATATATATATATATATATATATATATATATATATATATATATATATATATATATATATATATATATATATATATATATATATATATATATATATATATATATATATATATATATATATATATATATATATATATATATATATATATATATATATATATATATATATATATATATATATATGTGTATATGTATGTATATATATATATAATTTTGCTTACATTATAAAAACTAAAGATTCCAGGTCCGTGCGCGAGATATAGCTGAAGCGAACTAATGCACAAAACCTCGGTGTGCATCAGTTTACTCTCAGTGGTATCGAGACCGCGGTCGCGCAAACATGCCGAAGTGTGTATTTAAAAATTGCAAAAGTGACTCCCGAGCCAGGCTATAAAGGATGGTGTTTCTTATTTTCAGTAGAAGAAGAAGTACTAGGCGTCCATAGAAGGAAAGAAATGTCTTTAAACAGTAGGAGCTGACGCTACTCGAGATGGTGGCGCGGGTGGACGGGGCGCGGGGCTGGCAAAGAAAAAGAAGAATAATGTGATCATTACTGTCTTCTTTTTACATTACTGTCCTCTGCGGCGGCCCCTCCCCGCGACCCTTGGCGCCTGCAAGAAGCAGCTTCCTGGCCGATATTTTTGAATGTATGAAGCACTCCTTTGATAAATAGTATATTACTGCAGAGGCCAGGAAATTAGTCATTATTGGCCGCGGAGTTGGTAGTTACCTCGACGGCCTCGACCGGCGGGCTGGCCTCAGGCGCGTCGGGCACCGCGGCCACGCGCGGCGGCGACGCTAACCCGAGCCGCTGCCGCTCCACGTTGGACGGCAGCTCGCTGATACGCAGAGACATTTGACGCTTGAACGGCGAACTGGAAATGATAGAAGAAAAATATTCACATGAGGAACTTCATAGTCATACCCGTATATATACAGTTGAAGAGGAAAATTCAAGTGTTTAGTACACATTTAGAAAGTGACGTAGGTCTACATAATAAATATCTTTAACACGTTAAGGCTGGGACTACATGGCCCCGGTTCCGTTTGCTGCAGCCAGAGAGAGGGTGTACCGATACTGGTATCGAAAACTGAACAACTTGTGATCCACCATTTTTTAACTTACGCAAAACAAAAGTTGTTCAGTTCTCGATACTGAACATCCCCCTTTCGGCTTACAAGCAAGAACCGTTTTTGTTTACAGCCTATATACTTTGTGTCATAGCTCACCTGTTATTGAGATGCGTGAAGCCGCGGAAGGAGCCCTGGCGCTCCAACAAGTGCGGCGCGGCGTGCGGCCTCTCTACTGCGAACGGGTTGTGCGGCGTGGGGCGCGGCGCGGGAGTAAACACCGCCGTCTGGACCGGCATCGGCGGCGGCGACACCGAGGCGTCCGCTTCGGACGAGCGGCGAGCGGTTATACCTGGAACAGATATCTCGTTATAATCATGGCACAAGGAGACGGCTCATTCTTCACCAGGCATATCGAATACCCAAATTGCACGATGTTTACGTCAGTACAAGGTATCGGGGTCAGCACAAGGGTATGTTATCAAACCGTATGATGACTTACCCTTGATATGACGTGAACATCGTGCAATTTGCGTCACCGACATCCCTTTCTTCTTGAAATCAGATCCACTGATCACAGACAGAATAGGACTGAAAGCACCCTCTCTTCTCTGTCTAGAAATTCGTTCTATGTGGTTAATTCCATAGAAGAGGATTACCTACGAAGAAGGTATGAATGAAATGGCCAACATATGAAATATGCTGGTTTTGGGTTATCTTGTTATGGTTTTGGGATAAGGTTGAGGTCTCGTAGATGGGTGGAGTAGTTTTGAGGATTCGGTGGAAGGGGTTAAAGTATTCAAACCCCCTGCCTACGGCCATGAACTACCGGTTGATCCAGTGATAAATGCCCACCGTTATCTGCCTGCGATTTGTATTATGTATCACGTTTTACTTACGGTGGTGAAACTGGTGATAATTAAACACTAATTATTAGTTGTCGTATTTAAATAGATATCTGGCTGTTTGATATTAACATTTATTTTTACACACACACATTTATGTATACGTATAGCAGAGTAGAATGTGCAGCGCCTAGATAAGCCAACATTTTGGTTTTAGGGCCGTAAGATGTAAAAATGTAACTTTGTAGTGTAAATACAAATAAAAATATATAAAAATATCTCACCTGACTTGCGAAAGGAGCCCTGCCGCGTAAAGGCGTGACTAGCCGCATCAATGCTCATGGACACGGCACACTCCTTGTCCCGACGCTGCTTGCGTTCCAGACACGCGGCGAACGCGCAACCTACAGCGTGCGACAGTCGCTCGCCGCTGTCGCGAGACGCGAGGAACCCGTGGCACATCCACCGGCGGGTCGTACCGTCGCGGCATATGTAACTGGAATAATGGATGAATGAATGGTTTATTTGATATAATATGGTACCGTCACATGTACGAGTAGCTAAAGGTATACAGAGCAAAATCTGTTTGAGATTTTATTAAAAACTCGACCGATTCTTAAAATTTTTGTTTTGTTCTGATGTCTGATTGCCTGTAGCTATTTTATTTTTCAATGAATTTCAATTCTGTTTCCACATTGGACCATCAATTTATGTCTATTTTTTATCTTCGATACAACTAAAATACCCTATTGTTGTATAAAACATCCATAAAATTGACATTGATATAACTATTTCTTGTATGTTTCAATGGTGGTTGAATTCTTAGGACGCTTCACGCTACTGACGGTACAAAGATGATTGGTTATATTCACGGAAATGATTTCAACATTTCATATTTAGTTTGGTGAATCATGGCGTAAATATATAAGAAATCATGCCAAGAAATGTTAAATGTTTTTATTAGACTTATTATGTACAACAGTTAAAACTGTTTTCGTGAACACTCACACATGTACTGCGCTTTATAGCGGCAGTGGCGAAATATAAGGACTACATTGTAGCACACGTTTAGAAATATACTTATGAGCGTACACGTGTTACATAATAGATTGGATAGTTTCATCTTGTCACCTAACCCGTTACAGAATATCAATGCACCAATCACCATATTCATTTTTCGAATCAAGTCACAATATTTTTTTAGTACACTTTATTTCATAGAAACTCAGCATAAGACAATGCATGAAAGTTGATACAATATCGGCGATCTTATAGTTAGCAAAAAGCGATATTTTCTAGCCAACCGCATACCGTATTATATATAATATAATCGTAACGTCATCATCAGCAGCCCACTCTAGTCCGCCTGGACATTGAGCCCGATCTTCGGCTCTTCTCATCCAGTCGCTGCCAAACACCTTGCGCAAATCGTCGCTCCATCTAGCAGGGCATCCTACGCTACGCTTGCCCAATCGCGGTCTCCACTTCAAAACTTGTTTAACCTAACAGTTGTCGGTTCTGCGACAGATGTGACCGGCCCACTGCCACTTCAGCTTGCTAATCTTATGAGCTATGTCGATAACTACTATTAGTGAAGAACTGTAACTGGCATTTTAATGTTTAGTTTGGTTTATATTTTACTTTAAGTGCTGTTAATTTTCCAATAAAATAAATAGGTTCAAAATCGTTTCTGATCGTGCCTACATTTTTGGGCAGGGAATCCCGTATGTGTTTACAGATAGCCGATTGCAATTGTTTCGACACCCGCCGTTGCGGTACCGCCCGTTCTGAATAGGAAGACAGGGTTCCCTGTCAAAAATAAATAAAATAACATGGACATACCTGAAGCCCCGCTCATGGTTCCTGTCGGGTGCACAGAAGGACACCTTCTCGATGGTCTGGTCCACTATGAGCCCTTTAGTCTCCTCCTCGACCACGCGCAGTCCGTCGCCGCTCACGTGTAATACGGTGCGGACCGGCCTTCGACGGGAATTCTGAAACGCCCACACAGTACAATTATACACTTAAAGTTTGATAATAGCATGTTTATTTATAGTCATTTACTGATTTCAATCCATTGGCAACCGCTGATAAGTCAGTAGTTTAGTACTGACCTGCAATATAGCGGCACTGGCTCCAGTAACTGACTAAATAATAATAGAGCTGCCTTAAATCCACTATAGACGATATTCAAGGCCGACTCAGAGATATGGCGCAATAGAGAAAAATTGATAATTTAAAATCAAAGTCATCTATTCCAAATTATACGCGTTTGTCACGTTTTACAACGTATTTTATATGATGTTAAAGGTGCTATTACAGAAATTAAAGAAACAACACAAAAAACATTCAGTTCCACATATAAAATAAAATAAATGCTCAATGTTATATCTCAATGGTATAGAAGCTATGTTATGCTCAATGTTATAGAAGAAAAAAAGTGCTTCTCACTTTCTCCTATAGAGAAGACAGAAGTGAAGTGTCAGAAGTGTCTTTCTACACTATCGTCATCACTCTCACACGGTCCTAATTATCGCGCCGCAATAAGGCCTCTATACGAAACCAGTGCTCTATTCCCCTACAGTCAGATTCGGTTCGCTAAGCTCAGGAGAATAGTCACCTGCCCCTAAGATTTACAAATGAATCTTCCGGCTTGTAAGGGGAGAAATACAAAGCATCCTAAGGGGTCTTTCAATTGTGTTTTACGTCCTTGTGCGACGTGAGCCGACCCCAAAAATATTACAAGGCATATAAGAAGATCACATAAACAGGATAAAACAAGATTGTGAAGCATTGATTTGTCATTGTAGACACCAGTTTGACGATTATCGAAACTGGACCATTCTGACCATTGTGTGCCTCTTCACATATATAAATTGCCCTGCCAATTTCATGGGATGGGAAAATACATGAGCCCCGTTCTCACAGCGTCTTTTATTCAAACGTTCTGGAGAGGCATACTACCATACCAGAGGAACAGAATTAGAGAGACAGATAGCCTTTCTTATATCAGTACCAAAGCAAAGACATACATAGAGCTCAATGTCAAGGTGGTAATGCGGTGGTATATGACTGTGCGAGAAGTAAAGACGGCTAAAGCAAATGTTTCTCTCTCTTATTCTACAGTCTGGCTGGTCGCTATGCCCGCTACGTTGGTGCGGGCACGCGGATTCGGGAAGCCTTTCTTTCGTGTCAAAATTACCTTCGCATTTTACGCAGTCTTTAATTTGCAGCATGGGTCGCCATACGCCCCGTTTTCAGTATAGTGACACTGATAGTGACCGAGCACTTACCCTAAGCACTTTGAGCGCCTCCTCGCAGACCTGCATGCCCCGGGACTCGAACACCTCGACGCAGCCGAGGTATTTCACGGGGAAGGTGCAAGTGCCCGCGCGCACGGCGCTCTCGTCCGCGTGCCATTGGTGAGGGCGCGCGGACTCGGGCGGCGAGCCCTTGCGCCGCCGGAAGGACTCGCGGAACGACCGGCGCAGGCGCTCCATGCCGGCGCGCGGCGGCGAGAGCGCGCCGCCCGCGCGCGCCCGCCTTAGCGAACTGCGCACCGACGACTTCTGCAATGAAACATTACTTATTATTACATTTAGATTCAGATTCACACATTTATTTGTCAAGAATGTAGGCATTTATCAAAATAGAAGATGGTATGACACAAAGTCCTTACATTCTACTCATGTTAATGAGTATTATTATCTATTTATTTTCTCGACTGTACATCACGAATTCCCGATGCCTGAATCAGCATCTTTGTGCACGACCTATATTGTACTTTCTTGTAGTATTTTGCCCAAATAAATCAAATGTTCGTTATGAAAATTACGCACGCAATTATACCTCTTAGGCCACACCACAACAACAACACAACACCCACTGAGCTGCCTCGCGAGGCAGACTTGTGCCTTGATCTTTTCAATCAGGCAGACAAAGACAAAAGTCTGCCTCGCGAGGCGGCTTAGTCTGTGTAGACCCAGCTAATTGACTGATACTGATACCTAATGGTCAACTCCTACAGTTTCAATCTATGTCATTGAAAAGCACGGGACTACATTTATATAAAAAAACAATAAACAATTTATGATACCGAAAAGTTTAAAATTTATTTGCAGACATCAACAATAGTGGCATAAATACACATCATGAAAATAAATTACCCTTTAGGTTTACTTTCAGTCAATAAAGCTTAGTTAGAACCAACTAGCACACACTGAAATTTATCTCGACTTGTTCTTTTAACCGAAATCCCTCGTAATTTGTGATAGGATAAAACTATCAACGTCATGCAATGCGGTAAGTTACCACACCGCCACGCTACGCGTTGTAACATATCACTACCTGTACAGGTGTTTTAAGGAGTCTAATTATAAAAGTGGGCTGTAACTGGATGAAATGATAAGATAGCCAACTATGTGTTGCCTTATTGTATTATCATTTTAGATAGCCAAGTTTTCGGTATCAGCAGGAGACTCGGTACACTGCCCTCAATAGTTTTATACAGAAATTAAGTAATAGTACTCATTTATTCAGGTGCCTGAAGAACTTTTTATAATTAGCAATATTTAATAAAAGTTGAAAACCATAGAAAGCTATGGTGGAGCCATTTTAACTACCATATACGGCCGTTAAAAATTAAAGAAAGCACGCTCACCAACTCGCGCGCAGAGGCACTCTTGTGATTTATAACATATAATGCAATACTTAGGTACTCATATAAATACCTCTATAACAGACTTATCAACTTATCTGAGCTGGCTACTTATCAGAGAGTGTTCGCTTCACTACAATAGTATACAACTAAATCACCCAGCGCGTCTGTCTGTTAGTGAAGGCTATAATTTCGGATAAAGCTGTAACGTAATTTGCTCCGAATTTTAACCCTAAAATGAACCCGTGCAAAACCATGGCTGGGGAGATGCTCTGTCCCTTTCTAGCAAAACAGTTTTAATTATGTAGCCAAGGTCCTGCTTGTATGGCGCTATTATGGCGTGACGTCACTCCATAGTAGCGCCATTTTTTTTCTTCCGTCTCATTTCATTTATTTTGCCATAAATCGCGTGTACTTACATTATGTATTGATCTGTCTGATTTTTAATTGCCTGTAGTTATTTTATTTTCCAACGAATTTTAATTCTGTTTTCACATTTGACCATCAATTTATGTCTATTAATATAACTAGAGGGTAAAGGGATTAACGGTTAGGTTCGGTCTAGTCGCAGTACCATTTTTGAAGTTCTTGAGTTTGAATCTTTCGTTTTGAACGTATGTATGTATATGTATTTTCTTTTTTTCTCCATGTAATAATAAGCCTGTGCCCCAACAGTGGGGACATTAATAGGCTGATGATGATGATGATGATGTTACACGTTGAGCATACTGTCAAATTGAATTTAGCAAGTGATCAATCGCAAATTAACAAATAATGTTACCTATAAAATATAAATACCTAAATAAAGGGTTAAAATGCGGTGTGTGCTTTGCTTCCAGATATCAAGCATAATTTATTACTTATTAGCACTGATTGTGGGGGTCCATGCTAAATTAAAACAACGATAAATGTAACGTCACCCTCACTCTTACACGATTTAGTATAGGAGTAAGCGTGACAGTTACTTAGCCCCTGGAATCGACGATTATGATATGGAATGAGAGTGCCAGACACAAACAAAATTTAAACATATGAAACAGATGTATAAGAGGAAATTATGGCGGTACTTAAACATAAGTACTTGAACTAACTGGTTATGAAATGTGTAACTTATTTTTATAAGCCGTGTCGAGTATGCAGTTCTCAGCCACTTTAACACATGGCCAGGTGTGTGTGTGGTTGAATTAACACTGATTTAGCAATATTAAAACAGATTAGCACATGTTTCACACATCTATGATGAGATGAGTCAACAAAGATGACATTGTAAATAAAATACAATAATACTATTTTGCACTCATTTACAGAAATTAAGCAAGATATAATTGAAGGCTAAAGATATAATTAGTCTATGATATCGATTACAATAATTTAAGAATGCGTATGCAATTTCCGGATTTGACGATAACAGTACGTGATATTAAAGCTCTAATCTAAAATAGAGGAATTCCATTATCAGTACATGCCTAGTTTTGATTTCAAATAAACTCCGAAGAATTAGAATTTTATTTAAAAGAAACTTCGTAAACTTGAAATATGACGCTACTTTTCGTACATATGCAGTTTGGCCTTTATTTTCGTACATATGCAGTTTGGCCTTTATTTTCGTACATATGCAGTTTGGCCTTTATTTTCGTACATATGCAGTTTGGCCTTTATTTTCGTAGGTAAGGCAACATTTTTATTAGCCTAAATCAGCGTGACAAATTGTTCAATTTGTCAACCAAACAGGAACCTACTGTACAGAAATAAATTGTGTAAACAAATAGCAGGAAAACAGCTCGTCGAAAGAAAAATGTCGTCGTAGTACGGGGAAGTTAAAGCTGAATTCAGATAAATACTGACTCAGGCGTTCTATTTTATGTGGAAACGAGTGCAGTTTCCTCAAACTTCGTAAATGTGTAAATAATACTTGACGACAAGGAAACGTTGATGTAAACAAACGGTTATTATAAATTACGGTTAAAATGGGAATAAATGACAGTAAAATTGAATATGAAAATGGCACCGATCGCCAATCGCTAAATAAACGGTGACATTTCTTCAATCCCACTTTTACACAATTTATAGTGTATGAGTGAGTGTGATACCGTTTAATTTAGAGAGTGTTCCATAACCAGTTCAAATAATTCACGTTGACAACTGTCCGTCTTCCATTACCGCGTTAACAGCTGAAAATTATCAAACTTTTAATTGATACAAGCAATGGAATGTGTACAATTGTCAATGTGAATAATTTCAACTGGTTTTCGCACGCCCCAGAATTAACACTTTTAAACGGTCTCCGTATCGAAAGCTTATGCGAGCTTTAGGTAGTACTGTTCTACATAAATTATATAATTTGAACAATAGCACATATGTAATAATAATGGGCAATGGCTAACCAGTCAAGGTACCTACCTATCTCATTGATTATGCATTAAAAGTACGTGAGGTATGTCTAACTTTAAACAATAAACGTTGACCATAGCTATCCAGTGAGTCGAGGTGTGCGTTGAATAATGAATATTAATGTGACAAGTTTCAAGTTTGTATAGGTGATCCAACGAATGTCGCACCATTTTGAGATCCGTTGCCTGCGCTTGGACACGATCCAGCGGCTCGTGTGGGGACGAGCCTTGATTGCCCATTCTTGAAAATCTGCAAACTTCTTCGAAATGAACACGTCACACACACCACATCACAAATTAAATCACTTTTTGACAAAAACTTCCTACATCACACACTGTCCTTTAGAAATTTTTAAATAATTTCTGTAACGGCTAACACTGAACTCCATTCATGGACACCGGCACACGTTGCCCTATTAAAGAGTATTGTCCCCTTCTGATAACTACTACACTATCCGTAACACAACAAGATAATAATTTCGACGAAGTTGAAACTCGGCAAACATGGCAAAGCTCAGAATAAATAATTTAGGTTTGGAATGTGTGACCTTGGTGATCTGCGTTTGAATACGTTATTTCAATATAAAACTCTTTCCCACTGGTGCCTCATTCACATTCATTAATCGATCATCATTTACTAATTGCACTATTAGTGGAATCTCAGATGATCCTGACACACTTGTGGAATGACTTCTTGTCATACAAAACTGTCAAATCTCAATCGGCTCATTTAGATGCGGCAGTTCCACGACAGGAATCGTGTGAATTCGTTAACAATAATTTTAAAATGGGGGTCAACTTTTCCCACAAACGATGAATAAACGCAGAGAGGCGCATTGAACCCGGCACCCTGGCCGCGGGGGGAGAGAGGTTAGGTAGGTAGCTGGGAACGACTGCCGATGCCAGCTGAACGTTATTTTTTCCCACAGCATTGTTCTTTGGACCGTAGCGAGTAACGATTACACAACTAATCCATTTTTTCTTCATTTGCACAGACACTGATGTTTTTTAGTTTTAGCACAAAACTTCATTTTGACTAGAAATAATTTGAGGAATGTGGTGTAAGTTTGTGAACTGGATGAGGCGCGCGCGCGCCGCGCATGTAGCGGCCTTCGCTGTCGTACTGACTGGTGGGTTGTACGGCGGCGCCCGGCGCGCGGTGAATCGCAGAAACCCTGCAGCGGAGCCCGTCCCGTCCCGTGCCTCACCCCGCTCAGACCGGTCCTTTGCATTGTCAAGATTGACGACCGGTGAGATCATCAGTTGGATAGCCAGCCTTTAATTCAAAGTCGATACTTCCACAGTTTCGTTTTATCCAATCATAAAAAAAATCGTCAACGTAAGTAGGTGTGGCAGTTTCATATTTTCATTCTAGTACTGAAGGTGCAATGCAGTTGATGATATGCTATGCTGCAGCTAAACAGACAAGTGAGTCAGGTATTTCATCAAATTCATTTTAGTAAAGGTCACCGTTTTAGATAATTCACATCAGGCTGCAGAAAAATTCGAATCGAAGTGCAGAGGCAGCCATAGGTTGTGTAGTAGCCCATCAAATCACATATGTGTCGGTCGATTGTTGAGTCGAGTATAGCATGCGCCAACGCAACAGCTGGATCGAGCACGCGCGAGTGAGACGGACGCAGGTGCTAGAGGCATGGAGCTTTTATTATTGCCCTCTCTACCCAACATATGTCACAAAGGAGCGGCGCATTTTGAGAGTAAAGGAAAAAAGTGCATCGACTCCGTTTATTTATAGTTTAATGAACATCTGTAAATATGCACTTTCTGTTGACGTACGTTAGTTATTCAAGCAAGCAAAGGACAATTTAAAACAAACATGGGAGTAAAATAGAAGATAAAAAAATTATGTATCTCCATAGTTGAAGTGAGTAGTTACAAAAAATACCAGTTTTTAAAAGATCAAGTCATTGATCTCTACATGGTTAGTGGGCGCAACAGCGGCCTTACATGAAACTGTTCGATTTTAACTCTTGATTGAGTCACGGACTGAGTCACCAGCCACCGCATACCTTTGGGACCGGACTCGGATTACGGTCTACAAACACAATAATATCACTTTTTAAATACCACAGGCTAATGCACTTCGTCGATGCACATAAGTATCTATAATTTGTTGGACGTCACTGTACTTTACATTATTTAAATTAAACCATAATTTAATTTCTAGGACATTAACAGATTGTGTACAAGACAGACATACTAGTAGAAACCGTTAAAACATTAGCTAACGATAATTAGAGATTAGGTTAAACGATGTAAACATATTTAGTAACAAATGAAATGTAATGGTAACAAATGTAAAATCTTATATGTATGTAACACCATTAACGTAACAATATATGTAAGTAACAAAGTAAACGTCTTAGTTATATAGAAAGAACGTAAAACCTAACCTAATCATCTAACTCATCTAAGTAAATTTGTTATGTTATGCGAGAAAGTTACTGATACAACAATATGTGTACCTAAGCATGTGAGAAAATTTCTAAGTTGGGCAATAATGACAGACGCGATCATAGATATGGTCAAACAAAACAGACTTCTTCAATAAAGGAAAATAATGTAAAAGTAAAAGGCATTATTCTCTATGCCCGAGGTCAATTTTGTATAAAAAGCATAGACAATCCATAAGTTAATCCAGGGTTAAAATAATTTATGTTGGCGCAAGTCCACCTTATTATGTGTCGACTCAAAAGAAACCTCACAATGATGTACCGCGAGTGTGTTGTGTTGTGATGCTTTTATGTAATCGGTTATTGCCTTAGTAACATAGCTGACATATCCATCACCTTTTCCGACAGTATAATATTACATTAGCATAATATTGCTAATACAAGCTTATAGGGTATGATAGTGTGCCATTGACCTCCTATTGATAAGTAATTACCGTAATTACAACAACCATATTGATGACGAGAGCAAAATCTCATAGTTTGTCTAACAGAGGAAGCACGACTGTGTGTGAATAAGAATAATTAACATAATTACTAACGCAAAGCACCTTTTTGACCCAGAATCATTGTTGCTGTGAAAATATGCATACGCATGACTCACTTTACTGACACAGATCATTTTGATCGCTAATTTTGATGATAGAATAGGTATGATATTTCAATGTAACATTTTATATATTGGGCTTCTTAGTTCAAGCTCTAAAACAATAAGAAAAAGAGTTGGTGCAACTTGCAAGTGCCCATAAAGAGCATAGGACTATGGAATTTTACAAAAAATATCTCCTGAGAATGTATCGAAAAATGAACAGGAAGACTCGCATCCTCCCTGTTATTGTGTCAGTGAATATGGATGGACGTCTATAATTTCCACATTTCCAAAGCTTGATTTCTTACGACATCCTAACTAAAGGAAACAATCATAATCTACGCCTATTATAAACCAGTATTCAAGAGCGGTAAGTTACAAAGTCGAAACAGACAGTAAAGTTCGTGTCGAGGACGTTGTCCCGTCTCGCCGACCGTAAAATTACCCGGTTGCGCCTGCGCCGCTGTCATTGTTCACGACTCCGCGACGATTTCCGCAAACTATTTCATCCTATTCAACTGAACCACCGTTATATCATTATCATTAGTCTTTACCGAACGAACTGTCCCACTTTCAGGTTAATCATGAAACCTATTTATTTATGGAGAGAACAGAGAACCTTTGTACAGTGGCAAAAGCATAAAGGTGTACCAAATCATTGCAATCTACTCCGTATAAACATGGTGTTAAGGTACCCCTATATAGATAACTGTAGTTTGATGTGTTGGCCACACGGTATCATAGTTTCGGACGACGATGGGGAGGAGTTTGAAAATAACTTTCAATTTGATGACGTCAAGGTTAATAAGCATATTATAATCATCAGGGTTATTATTGTACCTAGTGATTTTATAGTGATTGTCTATAATATATATTCAACTGAAACACCTTTATATCACGTCAGACTGAATTGCTGAGATTGTTTACCGATCTGTGCTAAACATTTACTTACCTATTTGATGTGATTCATTGAATCTAGTCATTGTGAAAGTTTAATGATGTATTGATTTTGGGTCGAAAACCTGAAAATAGATCTGAACTAGTAATTATGTATCGCTAACAATCTAACCGATAGACAATAGTTTAATTATACGCTTATCAAATGGGTTCTGTTAGTATCGATTCAGTGGAACTTAAGGGAACGATCGTGCACTAGTGCTACTTTAAAAAACTTACCAAGGTCCCTCCGACAGGATAAGTATTTGCGTAATTAGGCTGTGGAAATGTGTACCGTAACTTCAGAAATTCAAACAGCATTATTAATGGTTGCCTAAAAATACTACTTAGGTATTCTTTTATACCTAGTATGTAATAATAAATAAACCTAATGTAACAAATATGGTTTTTTTTTTCTATAGGAGCGGCGCTTGTGCGCGATGATCAATTTAAAAAGTTCATATCACTTAGTATTGTTTTTAAATTACTATCCTTTTATACATATTATGTATAAAGCACAATGTGTCAGGAGTCAGGCAGGTGGACGAGCTTTTCTTTTTAAATTTTTATTTTATTTTTAACGTATTCGACTACAGGTCAACCTACCCAAAACATCAAAATGTTTGAAACTGAATTAAAACATATTACGCGAACATAAAGTTAAGATTTAATCGATTAAATTTGACATATGGTATAGTTTTGCTAGTGCTCATCTGTATGTATTTACTGGGTACTCTCAAATATTGCAGGTTACTAAACAATACAAGTATATTATTAATTAGGTAGGTAGATTTTTTAATTATAATTTATAAGGCAATAAAGTACTAATTTGCAAAAAATTGACATGAGGTTTTATCATTGGACTAATGTAATACATTGGACTTAAATGTAAGATAATAATAATAATAATATACATTATTAATTATATTACCCAAAAATGTAAAGAGGCAATAGATTGCGCAAAATTATAAGAATATACTGCTGCCGAAGCTATGTGAGCTCGTACAAACGGTAACACGACGTATATTATGCATCATCTTATAAATTATACTCGTATGTAATCTTCTTTTTGTGACAACAAAGAACTGAGAAAAGCGAAATTATACTTTAAAATTACTTGAAAGTATAAAATACAGAGACTATATAGGTCTCTGTAGATATCTACGGATATCTGCGGCCCCTCGTAATAATACTTTGTGATCAAATAAGCACAAATTTGGAGCACCTAAAGCGACAAAACCTCCTGTTCTAAGACATGGATGGAATGAGTACTCGTAATTCGATGACAATCATAACGTTAATCTAAACTTTTGTTCGAACAAAATCAGTCTGGTCAATATGTTTAATACACCAAGCCTATAAATATGAAATCGATAAACCCCTATGTTTAGAAATAACGGGGCACAATATGATTATGATACCTGTATAAGGTGCCGGTAGTTTATTTTTCATAACGGCTATCTGTACTGTCTGTCCAAGGTTGTCAAAAGAATGTACTAGTTAGCATACTAAGCTCGGTTTATACTATACCTGATGCCCGATGCTGGTCGCAAGTCACGTTCGTATGCAGCGGATGTGAACACCGTGTGACTAGATTTCTGATGTGGTCACAAAACTTTTTGCACCACTAGTTGCCGGGCACCATTCCCAGTGAACGGATATTTTTAAAGTTTAATATCGTGCTGGAATTAAATTTACCGAAAAAGATTCACATTTAATCACAGTGCGCACTTCAAAGTGAGCTGAAGGAAATATAAACCAACTAAGACTACCACGAATTAAAACAAGAAATACAAATTACATCATACCCACAACGATAATATTTGGAAAAGGAGAATTTCTAACAAGTGGAGGAACATTGTTGGACAAAACGGCGCAATACGGAGACGAGGCAATGACTGCGTGGACCATGTTTAGTTGGAGGAGGCTCTACAGTGGCCGAGGCGCGGAAACCGGCGAGGACTCCCGAGTGGAGCTGCCAGCAGACACCAGACAGTTGGTGTACAATGTGTACGTGTACTTCAGCAGACGACCAGGAAGGAGCGCCAAAGCCGCGCTATCAAAAACAGCCAGCGCCACAATGCTGCCAAGGGACATAGTCGCTGATATCATAAGGGACAAATACCGCGATTGACTTGCAAACGACCGACACTAGCTCTCCAAAGATAGAACTGCTCTCGATATCTATATATTTCCATAAGTCAGTAGTTCTATCCAACAATGAATGCTGGTCTGTAATGTGTTGCACGCGATTATTTATCAGTCAAGGTTGTCAATAAAATCGGAATAGTGTTTTTATTGATGTTGTTCTCATCGTATGTGAATTGATTGGTTTGATACCCATCAGATACCGATATGTAAATTATAAATAGATATAACAGAAGCAACGTTAAATTACAAAAGTGTCACAAAAGTAACGGAAACAAAATTGATATCGAGCATCGTTACAGACATAATTCCGCCTTATTGATACGATATATTTTGACAATAAAAGTGTTCCCTAATCCCAATAAATATGAAAATTACAGTTGGATCAAGATATGATTTAGGAGATTATTTGTAACTTAACACGCCACGCGATTATCGAGAACGTGACTCCGAAAACCCTTCAGAGGTGAGTCAGTATTTTTGCTGGGATAATTCAAGCCTAGGTTAAAATAGAAATAGTGGGTCACACACAATGTAAAGTCAGGACCTTGTCATTGTTATGGCAATGTAAATAATATAAAATTATATGCACAGCATTGTTGTCGTGTTTTGGGAATTCATAGTAGGTATTGTACGAAATCTACGGGGAAAATGTATTGTTTGTTTTTTTGTTAAAGAGATATTTTTAGGTATAATAGGTAGGTATTTACGTATAAAATTGTAATTAGCTGTTGTAACAGAATCTGATCTCACTATTTATGCAGAGTTGGAAATATTTTTATTATTAAAATTTTCAAAATTATGAGGCTCTTATTTCACTCTTTAAAAAGTCACGAGTCATGGATTCCAATTAGGTTTAATGATATGTAATAAACCATGTTCTTTTAATAAACTAAACCAACATAATTTATAACTATAAATTAAAAATTTAAGAAACCCCCGACATACCATTGTGGAGATCCCCTTACTTTTTTTGGTCATCATCAGGTCCTCAAGGTTCCAGATATGGGTCACCATGGTCATCAACATTTGAGCTCGAACTCAAACCACCTAACTGTTACCGTTCCAAAAAACCCATCTTACTCCAACACCCCAAAATACTCCAAGATCTTAGAACCATTGATTCACTTTTCATCTGATATAGCTAAGAAAATTGAACAGGTTAGGCTTACGGCGCCGGAAGTCGGGAAAAGGCTCCGGGCTTCGCCCTACGCGGAGCCCCGTCTTCGGCTTCGCTATGGCTATCTGAAAAATTCCTGGCTCCACATCCTTTTAATATATTTTTTGGCCGTCCATCTTTCATTTTTTTTCTCTTGTAATGTCTCAGGATTTCCTACAACTTTAGTTCGAGAAGACCCCATTTAACTATTATAGTTTCGGCTGGCTGATAATCTTCCAATTCTTCCAGTTTCATATTGTGAAATTGAAGTTCTCTTATATTTCCTGGTCATCATTATATCCTTAAGGTTTCATATGTCGGAAATATAACATGAACCTGAATATTTGAGCTCAAATTCGAACCATCTAGCTATTACCGTTCCAGAGATCCCATCTGACATCAAAGATACTCCAAAATCCTGGAAACCACTGATCTAATTTTTATCAGACCTAGCTAAGAAAACTCTCGAGAAAATTCTATATTAAATTAAAAAAACCGGGTCCAAATCGGACCATCCGATGTTAAGTTATAATGCCACAGACAAACAGACATACAGACCGACAGACAAACGTGTCAAACTTATAATACGCTCCCTTGATCGGTCGGGGTTAAAAATAGGTACACAAAGCAAAGTTTCTACGAGCATAATTACAAGCATTTGTCAGCCAGCATATAATTAAGTGTGTAAAAATTAAATAATAATTTTATCATTTATTATCTAGCAGCAGTGTTTACATTGAATGCATTTATCTACATAGATAAAATTATATGGCTTGTAGCCAAAATTACTTACATACGTTATTCACTACGAGTGCAGATAATCGACGGTGTACTGGCTGGCACACATTCACCAAAACAAAATCACAGCACAAAAATAATGGCAACAATGCACTGTACTTGTGCCTACTTACAACAAAAGGCCAGACTCACTGAACAAAAAGACTGTCAAAAAAGTGAAACTGTCTTCCGTCTTTCAGTATTGGCAATCACTAGAGAAGCATACGTTCAGAACCTAAAATAAATTCCGAGATCAGTGGGCTGCCAAGTACGGAGACGTACATGTATGCGCCACTAATTGCTTCAATGCACTGAGTGTTTCAGACGCGCGACCACGTGAAACACCAACACACTCTGATTCATATCGAACAGCGAGTTTCGACACTTCAGAAATTCACGAAGGTTACAATGGGTTGCTGCTGTTTCTATAAAAAAGCCGCCGAGTATTCATCCGGCCTTGAGTAGAAAATCCAAACATTTACTTCGTTAGCATCCCGCGACCCTTGTTTGCTTCATTGAGCACTTATTTTAAAACCCATCGGTTTAAAAATTAAGTGTTTTCAGAGTCCTACTAACAAACACGACACATAATATTGACTTGATATGAAAAAGATAGGTAGTCTGAGTCTGTCGAGTTAGCGTCTGGACGCCTTCGCATTTATTGAGATAGTGCCCGGTCCTGGGCGATTAGACTCTGTAACTAGGTATACAGTTATTTCAATTTAAATACCGAAGTAAAACAGATTCCACAGATAATAGAGGTTCATTTGCACCGACTAATGTTCACAACTATAAAGTAAATCTAGACTCTTTCACACATAACGAGTGGGATGTGGAGGTGGGCGATAGCTATTGTTTCTACTTGTGTCGTAACTCCAAAGATACATTACCATCACCTAGTACCTACGCTACTTCAAAAGACGCAACCATTTAATAACTAGTTATATACCAGGATTCCCTGTGAGACTACACATACTCGTCGTATAGGTAAATATAAAGAAAATTACACCCAGGCCCAGACATACGTACCTACTCTTTGGTACAAGTAAATTTTTACCCCAACCTAAAATTGAACGCTGATTATCTTTGTTTAGAAGAATGGTGTACTAAGAGATTTAAACCAATTATTTCAATCAAAAAGATGTCGTCAGAGAAGGAGGATACTGAAATTGACAATAAGTATAGGCTCTCGTACTGAATCTCGTGTAACCGACCGGAATATAAACAAAGTTCCTAATTTCCTTTTTTTGCGAAAGCGACTTCTGAAAATCAGATGAAATCGTACATATCATATCTTTTAAATACCCATGTATATTTAAGTGTTAAAGTGTTGCGAGTACATAAAATGATAACATAAACGTTGAGCAAACAGTCATAATTATCTGGATTTTCTTCAATGCAGGAAAAAAGAAATTAGTTTTTTTTTGCATAAGCTGCATGAACACCAAAGTATTCTGAAGCCGATACCGTCTAAGACCTGGACTACATGCGCCGGTTCGGTTCGCTACAGCCAATTACAAACGTTCCGTTTCCCCCACTTGAAGTCAGCGCCTTGTGATTGGTTGCAGCGAACCGAACCGGCGTCGCTGAAACCGGCGCATGTAGTCCAGGCCTAAGAATTATATAACAAAAACTTGAATTTTATTGTTATATGTATAGTGGGGGTCAGAAAGTGGTTACCACTGGCAACTTACACATCGCAAATTTCTCTGAAACTACTGTATTGATTTAAATATGCTTTCACCAGCTTACAGAATCTATGTAGTTCTAATAGCTAGAGAAAGCACATTTCAACTAATTCAGTAGTTGGACCGGTGGACCGACGACCTGAAGAAGGTTGCTGGCGATGATTGGATGAGGAAGGCGGAGGACCGAGTACTGTGGCGCGCCCTGGGAGAGGACTGTGTCCAGCAGTGGACAGACACGGGCTGATAGATAGATAGATAGAGAAACTTGCGATTGTGTAAGTTGCTAGTGGTAACCACTTTCTGACCACCACTGTACAATAGATATTGACATAGCATAGAAAGGGTACATAACACAACTCTAGATAGAACCTCTTCACATTTTAATGACGCATCGTTATTTATTTGCCAAGCTCAAACCGTAGGTACGGATTTATCTTCTGCAGCCTACACATGCAAATTACACCAACTCGAACAATAATTTCTTGTCTATGCACATCTAAATATCTGTGTAAAACCTATCAATTAAATCTCGCAAATATGTATACCTAAATATTTAAATAATAGGGTAAGCAAAGATTTTAAAATTGACCCTATGTGGATTGCTCGATAGAGAAGTTTTATATGGAAACCACATATTCCAGTTGGCGCATGCGATGTGAGCTTTTCCAATAGATTAGTCGGGCATTGAAATGTCAAATGTATGGAACTATAATTGCATAAACCCTTTGGCTAGCTGTCAGTGCTCACATCATCATTCTAGAGGAGAGGGCGCTACTAGCCTGATTTCTGTGAGAATAAGTAAAAAGTAGGTTACGAATTTATCAAAGAGGAGGTGGAGGATGGGTCGATAGTAAATGACAGAATTTTGAAATAATAATAAGGTACCTTGAAGAATATAAACGATACACAACTATTACACAGATTATTACACAGACAGTACAGTTATCTAAATTACTGAAAGAAATACTTATACATTGATTGCAGACCTACTACCTATTTCTCGAAATCATTTCCTCTGCCCAAAGGTTGCCTGGAAGAGATCGCTCTTAGCGATAAGGCCGCAAATCGTACTATTACTATTTGCTTTTCTATCTTTTGTTGTTGTTTTCTATTTGTGCAATAAAGTGTATTTTACTTACTTTACAATTGTGAATGATTCATTTCAGCGGCAACTTTATAGTAAAGACCAATTATTATTTCACATTATTTCACACTATAGTAGGGTGGGCAGCATATGAGACACTATCAACTTACTTCATACTGAGATACAGCTCGAATTAAGAACGCCATTTAGATTAACTAGGTTTTCTGGGATATATTCGTGTCAATAGGTTGATTGCGGTAGACTGTAGACAACACGTTTGCGAGGCGCCAATCAATTATGCAAACATAAATTCAACTGTGCATAGATTGTGTCCGTTTTACAATGGCATAGAGTTTCAAATAGAACAACTTACAGTTGTGTACGTAGGTATAGTTAAAGTAAATATTTTAGGCTTAAGAATGTATCAATCTAGACAGTCAATTGAACTTCCGAATCATTTTCATTTTAGGAAAAATTTAGATTTCCTCTACACTGATTAGCTATTGCCAGAGAACTTAAACATTTGTCATAGGGGAAACATCGTGAGGAAACCTGCTAATGTGAGGAAATTTTAGAATTATCTAACTAAACATTTTGTTTACGTCTCAGGTAATATTCATTAAAAATTAAGTTTTTTCTTTATGTATTATCTTGTGTTTTTCAGATGATACCAGTTTAACTTTTTGCTTTACCTTAGAGGTTTCTATTCCACGACCGGTTTCCAAGCGACGTCAGACGAACGAACTCCAAAGGTTTTATCCTTGAGCGCTAACACTAATGCATTATTATTTACTTTGATGTAGTGTATTAAATACTGTTTCATGTGCTGTCTTTACGACTTTAACAAACGGTTTTGCCTAGGTTTTCCCTCTTTGCATTCACTGTTTGCTGCAACCCTATTTGACGTTTAAACTGGGAGGAAGGGGAATGCGGAAATGACTGTGATGAGGTGATTTCCTACTTCACATGGCTCTTTCTAGCTTCAGTGACACACTCGGTTGTGTATGAACTTTCACATTTACATTTTGGGTTTAAGTAATTCACACATTGAGTCAGTACACACTGTCTTAAATGGCACAGATTCTGTTTATTGTGTATTGTACATTACATACATATTATGTAGTAATAAAAAACCGGTCAAGTGCGAGTGGGCCTCATATAGGGATTCGTACTATACGGACTATTTGTAAGTTCGATACTAACAAAGAGTTCTTATAGTAAAAAAAATTACAAGTAAATAAGAAGGTTATGTTGCCTCACAACATGTACAACGTTTTTACTCACAACTTAGGTACAAACGTTTTTACTTACAACTTAGGTACAAACTATTACAGATGTATCAAGTTTTGATATTAGTTGTTGAAATAGAGGGTATAACCAATACTTTAGCCAATTTTCAGGTTCCTAGATAATACCGTCCGTGAGATAGACCTGGTAACAAAAGTGGTCTAAAATTGACATCTTTGACGGGCGCTTACGTCGTTGTTTCTCAAAGAAAAATATAATAAAAATTATATTCATATTCAACTCGATAAGCTCTAAAAAACGATACCCCACACGATAGAGTATAAAAATATATTTTAACAACCCCCTATAAAGAACAATTTTACAAAATTTTAAGGTTGATATTTGGATTTCGTACAAGGGAATAAATACATCTTATGTGAAAATTCGAAGTCTGTATCTTATACTGTTTAGGCGCTAGACCCGCCTGACAGACAGACAGACGGACGAAGAATCGACAGCAATAGGGCTCTGTTTTCCCGTTTGGGGTACGGATCCCTAAATAAGTTATGTTTATAGGAAAGTAAAGGATATTAGTACTGACTATTACTTTCATTAGCGAATAAAAAGGCCCTTATCGGAAGAGAAGAAAAGCAAATAACCCACTTACGGCCTTAAAGCCCACTCGTATTTATCCACCCATTACGGTAACTAGTGAAGATACGACCACACAACGACCTACAATCACCACGTTACTACAAACAGATGCGACTGACGTAGGCGCAGCGAGCGTCAGGAACTTGGTCGGATAAGCACGTACTCTTGGCGAGAGGCCAAATATAAAAAAAAACAGTAAGTCTATTTTACGACGCCACTCTGATTTGATCGGCGATTATCACAATAATCTATGAAAAGATATGACTCACGGTGTAGAAAACTTTGTTAAGTGTCCGTAAATAAATTAATTACGCGTAATGCAACAAAAAATATTACTCTTTCTTTAAAATTGTTTCGGATTAAAATGAAGCCTTACGTTTTTCTTTTCATTGCTAGCTTAAATTGGAACAAACTTATACAAAAATTAATTATTAGACACTACCACGCGTACCTAACAACGCTGATTTGCAGTCAATATTTACGAATACGAGGGTCGTCTGAAAAGTTACCGAGCTCAACATGAAGATGGCAACTCTCGTCAACAAAAGTTGGGGAATATGTTTGCGTATCCTAATCGAGTATTGAGCTGTGATTAAATTTTTGACGGCAATACACCTATTAAAGACGAGTTGGACGCTGGGTACGGGTACTCTGTACCATCATTTACCACCGTGAGATTTTGGACTGCTGAATTTAATCCGGCCTGGACCAGCTTGGGTGACGATGAATGTCTGGGACGGCCAAAAACTGCAACCACTAACGATAACACCGCTTAAGTTATGACACGATACAATTTTGTCATTGTATGGTATGATGATATAATTTTTAATGTTATTAATATGGACACATTTGTCTGATTTAATAAATGATTTAATTTAATTTAAGTTCACCAAATGGTGCTAGACAACCATCGAATTAAGGTTAAAGATAGCAGAGGCTATGAAAATGTCTATAGAATGTGTTTGTCACATATTGATTCAAGATTTAGGCATGAAAAAGATGACCGCGCCTTGGCTGCCGAATTTGTTCACTCCGGGATCAAAAAGTGTCCGAATAAACAACATGCCGCAGTTCAGGCGCACCAAAATCAGAGTTTTGGTGTGTATTAATTAATATAGATAACATAATTAATCGGTTACAGTAATTGCATTCAAAAATAATTAACGACAGTTCCGACACTCGATTCTTTTTACATTTTTACACTATTTTCGGGTGGATTTCACATTTTTTTACACTATTTTCGGGTGGATTTCACATTTTCAAACAACTCCTGCGCGTCCAAAATGGCTGAAATTTTTTTGACGAGATTTGCCAACTTCATGTTGAGGGCGGAAACTTTTCAGACAACCCTCGTATTTGCTATTAGTACTCAATAAAGTGTACAATTTATTGTATCGATATTCATCCTCCACTTTGGTGCGAGCCCTGTGGAGTTCATTAAATTTAGCGCATGTGAATAGTTCCTTATTAATATATTCGGATGACAAATGCGGTGTTTTGTGCAGTATGATTTGTTTTTTTTAAAGCAAAGGGAACTGAGCCCATACAGCCATGTCTGATGTAAACAACTCTTGCAAGTCTTCATTAAAATGCTGGTGTGACACATTTCAATGCTATCTGGGAGAATCTTCCACGCTTCTGCACCATCCGAACCAAAGAAGAAGGCGTCCCGGACGCAGTATGGCTCTTCAAAATCCAGCCAAGTACGGATCGGGCTGCAGCGTCTTATTTGACTTTATTTCACTGTCCCACACATTAATCACATTTAGTAGACGTTCTTCGAATAAAAAACACCATTCTTACTTGAAAAGCACTACTGTAAAACAATTTGCAAAACAATGAAAAAACGCTGGTGTGGACGCGACAAAAGCGCGGGAGAAACTCTTGTGCAGTATGAAATATAACCCAAATATCCAGCAAGTTAACCATAGAGCTAGCAAACCAAGCGAGACGCAAAAAGATTACAGAATTGCTTCAACACGCAACCTTCACGGTATGGAGGCGCAGATGGTGTTTCTCAACCAATTGGATAGACTTTAGAGCTATTAAAGTACGCCTAGTTAGCTCACATTGTTGCTTATTTGTCTATTAGGTATACTGATGCTAGCCAGTGCCGAAAATAAGTGCAGTAATATCGGAATCGAAACCGTACCTTCGAATCCTTCGGATTTAACTCATCCAGAGATTCGAAGTTGTGAATTTTCGAAATTTAATTTTAGATTAGAATGTAATCACTATTTTTGATTCAGTTGTAAAGTAAGCTATTTCGAGTTACCTAGGACAGTGCTTTAGCTATAGCACTCGACTGACGACAGTTGTGCGGCGGTCACACGCCTTGAACCAAAAAAGCTCACAAATGTTTAGTACCTAAGTAATTCATTCAAATAGTTCTTGAAAGATTTTCCACTGACACATCAGTGTAGCTATTTATGTACATGTATGCTACGTATTTCTTAAAAAATGAGTTTCTCTAGTCCAATTAAAACACACTTGAATTTCAGAAACACTAAAGGATATTATTAAAATTAGATATTTAGTAAGTAGTTATAGGAATAGGAAATATATAGGAATGTTTTCATTGCTATAGAATTACATTACAAAGAGATCAAATAATTTTAGGAAATACATAATACCTAAGTAATTGTAAGTATAATGTATAGGCACCCTAAATGTTAAACATTTTCAGTACTCTCTGATAATAAAATCCACATTATTTTAACGTACATAATTGTAACTTTGAGATGATAATAGTAGGTACCTAGACTTAATTATATTTCATTAAGATTAAAATATGAACAAAAAGTATTTATAAAAATATATGTTGGTTATTATCACTGATCGGTGTAGGTAGCGCTGTTTGGGGTCAAAGACCTCAAAAGCTAGATTAGTGCTAGGTTAGTATGGACATCTGTAGACGTCAGAGTGAAGCGAATTTATAATTCAATAGAATTTCGTCGTCTATTTCATTTCTTTCAAGAATGTCTAAATCCGGGTTTCTTTAGTAGTCTTCTAGTCTTCTTTTAAATTCCGAAAATCCCGGGATTTTTTAATATATATTTTTTTAATGGCATGTCCATAGTATGATGATCGTAGGTTGGAATTACCAAAAGTAGCTCTATCTACAGCGATTTTTTCAATTCCGGAAATCCCGGGATTATCCAAATATGGTTTATAAGAAAGCCGTATCCATATCATGACCACAGCTTGCAAGTACCAAAAACAGCCCTACCTACTCCGATCGCTAGTTATTATATTAAACAGAACAAGCTTTAGATTAAACATAATTTTACGTTCATCAACTGGTTAATTAAAATATTGTAAGTATATTGTAAGTAAACATTATTTTACCAATTTACCATACAGCATCAAGACAAACTGTTAAAGGTTTAATGATGCTGATGTATAATTTTCATGTTCATTTATAAATGTAAAGTCGTAATAATTTTTTTAATAGCCTATAGGCTGTCCCACTGCTGGGAAAAGTTGTAATATATAAATAAATAAATAATATTAAACTCATTGTAAAACAAGTATGTACCTAGTGACCTAATTGTGCAGGACAAAATAAAATATAAATACAAATACATAAATATTTATTAAGCCAAACAATATTCAAATTACAATCATTTAACAACAGTGTAGTTACAATGTATATATAAGTGTAAATGTAATATATAAGTAAATATCGGTCTCTACTACTTGCACTGGCCTCATCGGCCATCTTGCAGCATAGTAGATAGCAACAGTCTAATGTCCTGGGGGATACACTTATATAAAAAATAAATTAAAAAAACGCAATTATTTATCCATTATATTGTTGTTCATACCTGTTGTGAGAGGGTTTCTGAGGGTGAGTTTATGCGTGGGGGGGGGGGGGGGGTGTATGCACTTGTGATTGTTAGTATGTCTGGCTACTTTTTAGTCTCCATTAAATTTTCAGTGTCATTATAATCCAGATCCTTAATCCACATTTCAAATCCATTTTTAGAGTAGGTACGTTAATTAATTTCAGTTTTAATAAATTTCTAGTATGAATATTTCTTCATTTAATTATCAGATCTGCAAAAGTATACAATTCTACAAGTCTGATAACCTTGGTCTGTGTTGTTTACATCACATGCAAGTTCAATATAAATAGACATACATAAACTTTATACATCACATGCAAGTTCAATATAAATAGACATACATAAACTTTATACATCACATGCAAGTTCAATATAAATAGACATACATAAACTTTATACATCACATGCAAGTTCAATATAAATAGACATACATAAACTTTATACTAGATCAAGGGTATAACTAGTATGAGGAAAATGAAAAGTAACAAAACAAGTTTAATTAAAAATTAGTAAACTCTGTTTATAGCGATAGGTACTATGCAAGGAAAATGTTCCTATTAGCTAATTGCAAACAATGTATATCAACAATTAGGTACAGCCAGCCTCTATAATTTAATATTATGCTCTGTGAAATCTCTACATTGTAGGTGTATTTGTAATTATGTATAATAATGGTTAATTTTATATTGTAGAACAGGTGGTATACATTAGTTAGTTAGGTAGGATGGCCGATTGTATTGTTAAATTGGGGTAAATTGTTCTAAATAAAAGTGATGCAATTAACTTACATCTGTAAAGTTATATAGCTGGAAAGTTTGGACGGGGCCTAAGGGCCGCCACAAGAACTGCTATAAGTTTTGAAGCTATTCAAAATGCATTATATTTTTGAAAAATGGAACAGTCATTAGGAAAAATTGTCATTTATTTATTTATTTATTTTATTTATTTTAGCGAACTTAACAGCTTTCTACTTAAAACTACACATATATCTTAAACATAAACAGCCAATTCACGCCTATTCCAGCCTTTTCACCTATTTCTTTATTTTTGATGACAATAATGTCAGATAAGATTCAAATTACTATAAGACTGGTTGTCAGATATTGTAAAAACACTTTTCATATAATTAGTATGAAAAAAAATGTATTTTAATTTTGTAATTTTTAATGTCTATTAATTATGTTTATAAAATAGAATATAATATATCATTAGACACAGACCAACTGCAGTTACCTCATCAGATTATATTCTATTAAGAACTGTAGGTGATAGTATGGGCAACATCATATTATTATATTTGCTGAACTGAAAGACAGAATTGCCCTACCAAAAGTGTGATATATTAAATATAATATAGAAATAAACAAGACTAAATTAATAAGATTCTAATAAGAAATTATGGTATAGATAGGCCATACATACTATACTATACCACTACTTTACATTTGTTTGATAAATGAACTCATGGCCAAGCTTTACTCTGCATAACAACTGTTTTGTTTAAAAAATCTAATGATATGTATAAATTAGTAGAATGTATTTAGACACACACATAGCTACTTCCAAGATAACTAACAGTAAACTATAACTACTGCAAACTTATAGTCTACGATTCTAGAATATGATACTCATCTACATTCTACAATGTAAGTTATCTAGGTTTTGTACTTACCTATCATAAAATGTAGATCGTCGATATTTTATCACTGCATTATGTAAGATATTCACGTTACAGTTCCCGGATTGTCCAGACTTAAAATCTGCGGTTCTGGGAGTTAAAATAGCTAGCGTTATAAGCTCCGGTAAGACAGGAGATAAGCTTAGCCCTTATCAAGTTATCACCCACGTTAGAAGAACAGGTTTCTCATTACTGGGAACAGTGGTAATGTTCACATCACTGGTTTACTATTTTTAAATTTAACATAACAATTCAAAAGATCATGTTTTGTTTATGAGTTCATACACTGGGATTTACATGAATCTCAAGTAAAAACTGGAAAAACTGATGAATAAGTACTTCGAAACCAGAAAATTCAATCACTGAAATGTCAAACGATTTTTTAAATTTATTATTATACGGCTCTAGATGTAAAGTGTTTTGAGAATAACAAATGACAAGTAGTGCTGCCATTGCCATTCGTGATATTCAGTCGAAATACTCGAAATGTGCATCGCAGCCGGTCGAAATGTTTGTTTAGTGGAGTGGAGAGGACTAAATGAAACTACCACACGCACGTTATCAAAACACTGTGACTGTGACTACTGTGAGTAAAGAGCCAGTTCATTTTATTTTAACTTTATTAATTTAGATAGGTATGGATTTGTGGGTACGGTAACGATACCCAGAACCGACGCCACTGTCAATTCTCTTGTCAGTCATAGGAGTGTCAGTCAACATTTCCGAAGGTGCTATTTCGAGAGAATGAGGTTTGCGCCATCTACCGGAATTTCCTAGTATGTACTATCCGATAGATCACACTTGTTTTTATAAGTTGTTTTCCGAACGTAATTACGATCAGCATAAAAAAAAGAACGTAAAGAACAGCTGAACCTGAAACATATTTTCCGAGAATTATGTATAGTGGGCGCATTACTAGGCATATGCATACAATACTCATTTCGGCTGGTATACTCTTGGCTTTTCTGAATAGTTTTCTATGAATGATTGCCTAGATTTTAAAAACCAAATTATGTGCATTCTGACTACAAATACACCAAAATGCTTTGTTGATGATCGCTTGCAGGGCGACACAGTCTTTCATTATGTAAGTATTTATTTCTCGGAAACGGTGCGCGCGGCGGCAATCGATATGACACGCACGACACAAGCGGAACGTCCTACAATGTTGGATAGTATAGTGGCACCAATTTTGGAGGGTCACTCACTAAACTCGTCGCTAAAGGAAACGTCTCCCTCACTCCTAGGCTGGGACTATACCGTATAGTTACCTTGTACAGTCGACCACAGGTCAACCTACCAAAAAAGTCAAAATTTGAGAATCTGAAATTGCGCAGGTATAAGGTTGAGATTTAATCAATGGTTTTTGACATATATATTTTTACCATCTGTCAAATTTCTACATTCTGAAATGAATCTTAATGTGATCGTCATAGACTTCAAATTTCAATTATAGAATTTTAACAGATGGTATACTTTAGCTAGAAGTCGACTTTTCCTATAGTCTGTACGAGACGGTTCCAGCGCCGCCAGTTCGGTTCGTTGCAGCCAATCACGAGGCGCTGACTTCAAGTGGGGGAGGGCGTAACGCATGTGATTGGATGCAGCGAACCGAACCAGCGGCGCTGGAACCGGATGCGCCGAGGCGCATGTAATTCAGGCCTATATTCTGTCTGAGATGAGTGAGATAGCTATTCTAAAAAATTACTCTCTTTCGCACGCTTTTCTCTGAAGATAGGCCAGTGCAGCGTCAAAATATCTTGATTATTTTTATTGTTCATTCATTCGTCAGAACTATTTTATTTAGGAAAAAGAGATAGATTTGTAAATACAAAACATACAAAATGGATACCGTCGTCAAAGGCATGTTAGAAGACGATCCAGATGACAAACCGGTAAATTGATTTTGAGGAATACATAACCTTTACCTTCCCTGCTGCTTTTATAAATATAACGTAATTTGAAATTTTTAGTAAATTTGTCTGCTTTATTGACTAGGTCGGTGCGTCGGTGGCCAGGGCGCCGGACTCCCATGCCGGTCCGGGTTCGAAACCATGCAATGCCATGTACCAATGAGTTTCTCCAATTTTTTCGAAGACCTTACGTACATGTACCGACAGCTCTAACGGTGAAGGAAAACATCGTGAAGAAACCAGCATGTCTGAGGAAAATAAAAGTTTTCGAAGGCATGTGAAATGCACCAATCAGCATTGGGCCCACTCGGTGGATCATGGCCCGTACCCCCTTGTACAAGGGGAGGCCTGTGTCCCAACAGTGGGGACATTAATAGGCTGATGATGATGATGATTGACTAGGTACATTACATTACTTACATTACTTTCAATGGCCATGTATAATATACAGGACATTTATTTAATATTTCCTACTTTTCCAGGGTTTAGTAATATTCGGCAGAGATGTTTCAAAGATACCATGCTTCCGGGAGAGTTTCCTTTACGGAATAGCATCTGGAGTTGGTGTGGGTTTGGCATCTTTCATAAAGACATCAAAACCAATGTTATCCCAGCACATAGGATTTGGAACATTTGCAATGTCGACAATGGTATATTGGTCATATTGTAGGTATCAATGGTCAAAACAGAGGTTTGACGCACAGTTACTGCAGGATGGATTGAAAGATAAAATTCTGTATGAGGGTACAATGGTTGAAAAAGAATTAGAACAGAAAGGTGTTTTGAAATCCGCATAGCGAACACATATTGTTGTTCTGTAAATATTAAATTATTGTTTGTATCTATGTATATGTTGCAGACATTCAGATTGATAGGTACCACATAGTGGTTACTTTATCTTTGGGTACGACTTCTATATAATAATAATGTTAACTAAATCATTAGCCAAAGTATAAGGCCCTGCTCATGAGTATGAACTACTTTCCACAAAGATTGGATAGTGCAAAAAACTTTTAACTTCTCATACATACCTAAAAAATTGTTAGCTGAGGTGGCTAATTTTGTATACTCTGTGTTTTTATAGCCATTTGATTTTTTTGATCATTATGAATCCTTAAGTGGAAGAAACTCCTGAAAACTTGGCTAATGTTGTTGTTAAAACTAGTCACCGTAGTATTTCTGACTTATGTATTAAAACGAGTAATGTCTGCAACATGTAATTTCATTTCATGTAGTGTAGTATTTAAATAAGTTGTAAAAGAATCAAATAATAATCATGTTAAGTTTTAACAAATCCCACTTTGTTTTAATATTATATATCCTGTTTTGAGAAAGAGGTTCCCTATGTCTTCATGGATGTTGAATTTAATAGGTCTTTAGGCCTTTATCATCATTATTTACAGCTTGTATCCTTCCCCTGCAGGACGTAATGCTCCTCTATTCGTGCCATTCCTCCTACCCTAGAGGGCTTAGCCTTGTGCCAGGCCAGTCTATCACTCACTTCCCTGCGACCCTGACTGTCGTCCCTGGCCGCAGGATGACTGACACCTCTCGTCTGAAGCCATTTCATCACATCAGGGCTCTGTTCTGCCTTCGGTCTCCGCGTCTGGCCACGTGTTCTGTCCACCGCCATTTCAATCTGGCAACTGGATTCCGGACGTCCTTCACCGTCCTATTTCGGATTTTATTTTTGGAAGTGTGTTGCCTGCCAAAGCGTGCTTCATGGCCCTTTGTGCAATTTGGACCTATTTAGCCTTACTAGATTATTATTTCTCTATGGCCCAAATATATGAATGGACTGCCAATATTACCGCAAACTTAGGGCGTTTCCTTGTGATCCTATAACTTGTTCTGTACTTATTGAGCTTTTTACTATAGGTAAATTTATTCTGGTATCTATTCGACTCTCACCTTTTTCTTTCTGAAACAATACCTACAAAATGAAAGATAAGTTACTTTTGTGGTAAGGTAAAGTAACAAAAGGGGAATGCCGGTTTGATGGCGCCTTCCTGTATTGTAGTGAACTCAAAACAGAAGCGAGCGTTTATCTATTTGAACGGTCTGTTGATCCTCACCTCACGCAAGAAAATAGTGAATATTCTTGCTTAAAAAATACTTATGAAGATTGGTGACCACTTTAGCGTCTGCCATTTCCACCATCATGATTCGAACCACATTCGAACGAACCGTGTTATACTGGGAGATTTTAAATACATTTTTGTAAGTAAAGTGGAGTAGAACCTTAAATCCTGAAGCTTTGTCAAAATAACGACTTAAAAAACTAACGAGTGACAAAAATCACAAAATCGGCAGAATCCAGTACGATACACCCTAGTAATGATGCCTAAGTAATCTGTTCAATCCTGATCAATCTGATTGTTCAACACTCGTCCGTCCGTATTTATATAAATCGATACCTATGAAAGAAATTACATTTTTATTGTATTAGAGTCCTTTTTAGTAGGTAGGTAGTTATTTCATTACTGTCCCGCTTCGTATCCGCTTCGCTAATCAAATCACCCTGACCACAATGCTATTGGTAATCTACTAACTATATTCTATACCTACTATACAATACATTGAGGCGGTCGAGTTATGCGTGTGGTGTGAGGTGTGGGTTGGCAGTCGATCGAGAATGGTCGACTGAAGCTAACATGTGTTCCTCTTAGGTTCTCAAGGTTTAAACACAACTCGGTAATAATTTAAACCGGTTATTTCTTAAATAGCACAAACATAAGAGTGACAATGGAAAAGATAGAGGATCTAATACCTAAAAACGTGGAAACGACGCTGGTGTTTTACGTCAATGGCAAAAAAGTAAGTTTGTTTACTATTTTTAAGAATGAGATTAGAGGTACAATTATAGTCAACCATAAGAATTAACTTGTAGAGTTATTTCACTAACTATAAATCACATATTTTGCGTAGTTTTTTGTGTAATGCGTTTTAAATTATGTTGACGTGCATTGCATATGCAAATTTAAAAGTGAATAAATATAGGTACATTGAAACTGATCCAAATGCGATTTATGCAATTAGGGATACTTAAAGACGTGTCCAGGAAGAAACTCCCTCATTCTTACCTCTTCCCCTAGTTTATTCATGGAAGGAATATATAAATAATATAATCTTCAAGTGAGCAACGACAATCGCCAGGGGCTACCCACCCCTCCCCCTGGCACTTACTTATATACATTACCAGCGCCTCACGAAAACCGCAACGATGTTAGTAAACTGTGTCAGATTCAGCTCAGGCGTACGATAAGTAAAATCAACCAAGTAGAGACATTAGGTAGGTAGGTATGTAACACGAGTATATTTTTGATAAAATTTGAGTTAAGTTATTATTAATTGTATTACCTACTCGATGTTAACTTTGTATAACATGTCTGTACCTACCTACTCGTAATGGGATTGTTCCTTTTGGTTCAATTTGAAAAAGTTCATTGGGTTCATGTGATCTGACTTAAGGAATTCAGGAGCCATTCATTGTTGCCTTTAGTTACCGTCATCATCATCAGCCTAATAATGTCCCCATTGTTGGGGCACAGGCCTCCTCTTGCACAAGGCGGTACGGGTCATGACCCACTGAGCGGACCCAGTGCTGGTTGGTGGATTTCACGCGCCTTCGGAAACTTTTAATTTCTTCAGCCATGCAGGTTTCCTCACGATCTTTTCCTTTACCGTTAGAGCACTCCGTAAATGTACGTAGGTCTTCGAAAAAATCCGAAAAACTCAGTTCGAACCCGGACCTCCCGCATGGGAATCCAACATCCTAGCCACTAGGCCACCGACAGCGCTTAGGTACAGTACTGTGTCCGAATAAAAGAAAAAATATTTTATTTTATGTTTTCCATATATAATCAAATCATTTCAGGTCGTAGAGCCTCACCCAGATCCAGAATGGACCCTGCTATGGTACTTACGAAGGAAGCTCCAGCTGACTGGCACGAAGTATGGATGCGGAGAAGGCGGCTGCGGCGCTTGCACTGTCATGGTCTCCCAGTATATGAAGCACGAAGATCGAGTCAAGTATCCTTTTAAAAATCAATTGACTGAAGAATATCTCAATTGTATTAACTCATAGTACTTAACAAATTGGTTACCAATTACCTAGTTGAATATTTGTATACCTACTTATCCCAAATTCAGATTATTATTTATTTCGCTAATTAAGTAGGTATGGTGATCAATAATCATATTTAGTAATTTTGCAGATCTTTTCGTTAGGTAGGACCTATCTATATCGTCAGTCTATTGGTGGCACTTGACCATTTTTCAGACCATTTCTATAGGCGAACTTTTGTTGAGAATGTCCGGGTAGTACCCCAAAATACTTTAGATACTTCCACTGATTTCGTTTTGTGGCTCAGTAATCAGTTTGACGAATAACTTTTGCCATATAGTTTTTGGGAAAATTTAAAATACGACGTTTCACATAAAATGTATCGAAGAACCAAGAATTTTATAGAAGTACGAGTACCTATATACTTACCTACTTTTTTTGCGAAAGTTGTTTAGATGGCTATCATAAGGACCTATAATTTCTTTAACCATCACATACACAGGCATATGGCCGTAAATGCATGCTTGACACCAATATGTGCAATGCATGGTTTAGCAGTCACTACAGTGGAAGGAATTGGTTCGACCCAGGATCGATTACATCCAGTCCAAGAGCGCATAGCTAAGGCACACGGGTCTCAGTGCGGATTCTGCACTCCAGGGATTGTCATGTCCATGTACGCGTTACTGAGAAACAAACAAAAATTAAATTATAATGATATCGAAACTGCGCTTCAAGGAAACCTTTGTAGGTGCACAGGATATCGACCGATAATAGAAGGCTTCAAAACATTTATGGAGGGATGGGAACAAAATTATGTTAGTAATAATGGAGAAAATAGTCCCTGTATAATGGGCGTAGATTGTTGTCGAAATATAAAAGCTGAAGAGAGATCACCTCTTTTTAATAAATCTGCATTTCAACCGCATGATCCAACGCAAGAACCAATTTTTCCACCAGAGTTGAGATTAAATCATCAATACAGCGAATGTTGCACGTTTTTCAAAGGCGAGAACGTTATATGGATCAGACCAAATGGACTAGAAGATCTTCTTCTGTTGAAAGGTAAATTCCCGGAAAGCAAAATTGTTGTGGGTAACACAGAAATTGGAGTTGAAGTGAAATTTAAAAAGAAAGTTTATCCAGTATTACTGTATCCATCGTTGATCCCTGAAATGAATTACTGTAAAGTAACAGATGAGGGAATAGTAGTCGGTGCGGCTGTAACATTGACAGAACTGCATAGCTTTTTAGAAAAAGAGGTAAATGATAATAAAGGTGAAGGAAGAATTTTAGAAGCCATCACAGATATGCTTCATTGGTTCGCAGGCAACCAAGTTCGTAATGTTGCTTCACTTGCAGGAAATATAATGACAGCCAGCCCTATATCGGATTTGAATCCTATATTGATGGCATGTTCAGCTGTACTCAATGTATGTAATACTGAGAGAGGTTACAGAAAGGTAGTTATTGATGATAATTTCTTCATCGGATATAGGAAAACAGCAGTAGCAAACGATGAAATTTTAGTTTCGGTAGAAATACCTTTTACAAAAAACACACAGTATTTTAAAGCTTACAAGCAAGCAAGAAGGAGAGACGATGACATTTCTATAGTTACTGGAGCTTTTAATATTATTTTTGAAGAAAATAGTAATGTAGTAAAAAAAGCTAAAATATGCTATGGTGGCATGGGGCCGACAACATTATGTGCCATTAAGAGTTCGAAACTACTACAAGGACATTATTGGAATCAGAGAATGTTGAACTCTGTATTTGATTCTCTTACTCAAGAACTGGAGATCGATCTATCTGCTCCCGGAGGCATGGTTGAATATAGAAAATCATTATGTCTTAGCCTATTTTTCAAATTTTTTCTTTATGTATTGCAAGCAAAAAATGGATACAGCGAAAATAGTATCTCAAATTATCAATTGAGTGGTGCTGATGAACTATCTATAATGCCACCTTTGAGCTCTCAGTATTTTGAGATTAAAGATAATAGGAAAATTTCTGATACGGTTGGCAAACCAATAGTTCATGTTTCAGCTCTGAAACAAGCGACTGGTGAAGCAATATATTGTGATGACGTTCCACAAGTCGCTGGAGAATTGTTTCTGGCCTTAGTTTTTAGTACAGAGTGCCATGCGAAAATTAAATCTATTGACGCAAGCATAGCACTGGCAGTACCGGGTGTTGAAGCTTTTCTATCAGCTGCTGATTTAGGCGAAGAGTGTAATAAAATGGGCCCTATATTCAAGGATGAAGAAATATTTGCTAAAGATATTGTAACCAGCAGGTCTTGCGTAATGGGTGCAATAGTAGCAACTACTGAAAACATTGCTAGGAAAGCAACTGATTTGGTTAGAGTTACCTACGAAAAAATTGAGCCGGTTATAATTACTTTAGAAGAAGCAATATCCCATAAGTCTTTTTTTGAAGGCTATCCTCGAACTCTTAGGAAGGGTAATGTAAATGACATATTTCAGGATGTAAGGCATGTTAAAGAGGGCTATATAAGAAGTGGAGCACAAGAACATTTTTATTTGGAGACAATATCAGCTTTTGCTTTGAGAAAAGAAGATGAGCTAGAAATTATATGTACTACTCAAAACCCAGCTGATATAGCGGTGAGTTAACTGGTGTATTAAATAGGTATTATTTATAAATAGTAACAAAAAATGTGATATATATTATCCTTATTTCAGCATATAGTTTCAGAAACTTTATGTATTCCAAACCACAAAGTAGTGGCTAAAGTGAAAAGAATTGGAGGAGGGTTTGGTGGTAAAGAAACCCGCGCGGCACTGTTAGCTGTCCCCGTGGCTATAGCTGCTTATAAACTAAAGAAGCCTGTAAGAGCAGTGCTGGACAGAGATGAAGATATGCAAGTTACGGGTTACAGACACCCTTGTTTAATCAAATATAAAGTAGCATTTGACGACACTGGAAAGATAACAGGAGCTATATTCGATATTTACGCTAACGCGGGAAATTATATGGACATATCTTGCTCGGTAACACTTACTGATAAATTTTGAGATAGCCATGATAGTAAATGTGTAAATTTTTGTAAAATTATTATATATGGTGTTTACAGATGATGGAAAGAGCACTAGCGCATGTAGATAATTGTTACTTCATACCGAATATAGAAGTAAATGGATACGTTTGTAAGACGAATTTACCTTCGAATACAGCCTTCAGGGGCTTTGGGGCACCTAAAGCGATGTTAGCTACAGAAAATATGATTAGAGACATAGCCGAGTCTTTGGGAAAGAGTTATGACGAAATTGTGGAAATGAATCTCTACCAAGAAGGATATTTGACTCATTACAATCAAGCGCTTACTTATTGCACCTTGTCAAGATGCTGGAACGAATGTAAAGAAACATCTAATTATAGGGAAAGAAGAAAAGAAGTTGAAGAATTTAACAGGTAAATAGTTGGAATAAGGTTTGTAATTGTAAATAAATCAATAATTAAAGATGAAAAATGATGTGATGACATATTTAACTAATCAAATGTTTTGCGCATGTTACAGGCGAAACAGATGGAAGAAGAGAGGCATTGCTTTAGTCCCTACAAAATACGGAATATCTTTCCAGACTGATATTCTCATGCAAGCAGGAGCATTATTGTTGGCATACAACGATGGATCTGTTTTACTATCAATCGGAGGTATAGAAATGGGGCAAGGACTTTTCACCAAAATGATTCAAGTAGCCTCAAGGGTACTGGAAATTAACATAGATAAAGTACATATTAGTGAAATGTCGACAGATAAAGTACCAAACAGTTCACCTACAGCTGGCAGTATAAGTTCAGATTTATATGGAATGGCTGTTATAAACGCGTGTAATATCCTTATTGATAGACTGAAACCTTATAAAAGTAAAAACCCTGAAGGTAAATGGGAGGATTGGGTTTCATCAGCTTACGTTGACAGAGTGAATCTATCTGCAACAGGCTTTTATGTTGCTCCAAAGATAGAATATAACCGTGACACGAATTCCGGAAACCTGTACGAGTATTTCACATATGGGGTCGCGTGTTCTGAAGTCATAATTGACTGTTTGACCGGTGATCATCAAGTGCTCAGAACTGACATCGTGATGGATGTCGGTGAAAGTTTGAATCCGGCTATAGATATAGGTCAGATTGAAGGAGCTTTTACACAAGGATACGGATTTTACACTATCGAAGAGATGGTGTTTTCGCCAAGCGGCGAAGTATTGTCTAGAGGTCCAGGCGCTTACAAGATACCTGGATTTTCTGATATACCGAAGGTGTTCAACGTTTCTCTTTTGAAAGGCGCTCCGAACCCTAGAGCTGTTTATTCGTCCAAGGTAATTCAGTCCGAATTCAGTCAATTAACTAACGACACGACATTTCTTTTGTAAACAATCATTATACAGGGTGATTCATTCCAGACATTTAAATTTAAAAAAATATTAATAATTACTAGTTGGTTGTACAAAAAATATATGAAATGTACTAAAATATAAAACGCAAATGCGGATTTCAATTATGATAAATAACATCGTCGAGATGTCCTCCTTGTCGGCTTGAACGCTCCTTCTAAAGCGAAGGCGCATATTTCCCATCGTACGCTGACAATTCTGGTGAAATCATGTTCGCGTCGTCTCGTCGTGGATTCACCAAATCGTGTTCATGCCGTGGATTACTGGGGGACCCAATAACGGTAATTCTGCCGATTTACGTACTCTTCAAATTGAAAATATGGTTCATCACTAAAGAAAACCTCATCCAAAAACGAAAAACGATCCAAAATTCTCTAACATTTGTTCACGGTAATTTTTCCGTTTGATAAGGGAATCAGGTTTAATTTTTTTTAATAATTTTAATCTTGAGAGGACGTTGAGGTTCAAATTCAAAATTTTAATAATCATTGAAACGCTGACTGTTCATGACGCCACAATGTTTTCTGATTGAACGCCGTGGTTGATTGAAAACAGCAACAGCGACGCGGTCTATGTTCTCGGCCAATTTGACGGGTTGGTTTCGTCGGTGATGTGTCCTGTTATTAGTTAAGTCGGAACCTTGCGTTGTACACCCAATCAAGTGAATGATCAGTGCAACGATTAAAAGACGGATAACAACCGATTACGCAACTCTCGCCTAGCTTGAGTGTACGCATACCGACTCAAAAGTACCTAGGCCTTTACCGCGAACGGGCAGTGCGCCTCTGACCTCTGGGCTATAGCGAAAAAAATATCCGAAAAACAGCCGTCGAATACTGCCAATATCCTACCACGTGCGGAGTTATTTAATATTAAAGTTTAAAAAAACTCGTGAGTCACCCTGTATAAACAAATAGGTATTTAAAATTTTTTTTTCTTACATATCGTAATGTTTTTCCAGGCTTTGGGTGAGCCTCCTCTCTTCCTTGCTGCTTCTGTATTCTTCGCCATCAAAGAAGCCATTAAATCTGCCCGGGCCGACGCTGGAGTATCCCCAGACTTCGTGTTGGATGTACCGGCGACTTGTGAAAGGATCAGAATGGCGTGCGAGGACCACATTACTTGTCAGGTTGATGATCTACTTGTGACGGCAATAACAATTACATACAGGGAATTTTTGTAGTAAAATAAAATAAAAGTGATTACCTACTTAGATAACGATAAAGATAAATGTATTTGTTGAAACCTTATCTCTATTTATTTTATTTTTCAGGTGAAACCAACGATCAAAGGAGAAGGTAGACCGTGGAACGTTATTCCATAATCGATATATTGTATGTTTAGTATAGAATTGAAAATATACCTAAATATTTTAAAAGAATGATATTTAATTCATTTATTCATCACAGTCACATAATTTAAGAAGATATAAAACTAGCTCGCAAAAGAGTATTTGGGTATTTGACACTTTTTGAAAAGTATGTTAAAATATATAAATCATAGACATTAATTACTAGTTTTATTATTTCCTCAAAATAAAGTCGCTAAATAGCCTTAAACATCATTTAAATGTTATTTATTTAAAATTCCCGCGAAATCGCTGGTTGCCATGATAGTTTTGATGTGACGTTACTATCTATTAAATAAACAAACAAAACAAAACTGATCGCCCTACATTCGTTGTGTTGTTTACTCGATAATGACGTCACACTTGACAGCGTCATGGCGGATAGCGTTTCAGGTCACGTGATATATAGATTAATAAAGGCGATTTTAAACTTAAATTATTAACTTAAAATCGTTATTTCATGATCGGAAATCAATATATTTCTGTTCCCATTACTTGAACTATCATATTTACAAACTCTCATAATTTATTATTTATGATAGCAAGTAGCCTATTAAAATATCCAAACAATTTTACATAAATATGATAAAAAATCGGAGAGTTGTATTGTAATTATGCAATAACATGTTATAAGCTGTTACGTATATTATTCATACATGTCTAGGTCACGTCCAATTACTATTGCTTCATGGTCAGTCCAATAATGCATCGAGCACAGAGTACCTAGGTACCTACTTCATATTATACTTAATATAAAGTGCCAGTATATCCCTATCGGCATACAAACCCTCGGAGGTTTTGTTAGATGGGAAAAAAATAATGTACCATGTTCCATTATTTAAATTAAAAAAATACTGAAGCAAATAGCAAACAAGATACACGTCAATTATTATATCCGATGTCTTTTACCCTTGGAGCTTCAGGGTCTTATCTTATCCATCTCGCTTGTATGTATTTGGCTAACAAATAGGTAGCGAGTAGTAATAAATAGGGGTGTTAATTAGTAAGCATTACTTAGATGTAATAGTAGTCCAATAATCATAGAAACCACAACTTTACTAATTGTAAGGTAAAGTTGTTAGTTTTATAGTTGTTAATTTTAGTTAATAGTTCGTTAATTCCCATTTTTGTCGCCTTAACGAGTGACGGTAATTCCGCATTGAGTTATTACAAACATCCCATTCCTAAGAGATAAAAATAATAAACCCCTCACAGATTTCAATGATGCCGTAAAATATCAGCCCAGAAGATAACACATTGATAAGGTGGTTGTTTGTTACATATAGTTATGATATGTAATGTAATGTATGAACAAAAAGGAGCTGCGCAGACGCAAGCGAGCAATATTACTTGATTATTTGTCAGAGTTGTCAGTCGTGTTCGATCGAACGGGAGAGGCAAACGTGTCTCCAAATTAACAAGTTCAAAGCAGTTGTTATGTACGAGTAAAACATGGGGCTCTTAAATGCTGACGAAGAAGTGGGAGAAGTTAGCACAGAGCTGGTTTTCTATGTAAATGGAAAGAAGGTACGTGTTTCAATAACACTAAGATTAGATGTCTTAAACGGATTCCTTCAATTTAAATCGTCCAATTAACTGAGTTTATATCTTAGATATAGTTAATTAAACGAGTTAATATCGTCGTTAAACTTAAATGTTAAGTATCTATCTACCTAGGTACAGGAGTACCTACTTGCAGGAGCAAGTAAACAGATATAATTTGTAACATTATAAGGGCAAGATATGTACCTGTAATATGTATCTGTGTGCAATAAATGGTTTTGTATTGTATTGTATTATTTAGGTAGGTATACTACTTAAACACTATCTATTAAGTAGTTTCTAATACACAGACTTTATACCTACATACGTATATCACATAGGATTTGCTTGTAAATATAACAATGAACACCGGACATATCGATTGCCCCACTTGTCGCTTTATTTATGGATGCCAGACGCTGCCACCGTTCACCGTTCATATTTTCTTTTATTTTTATTGCACTTTCAACATCTAAAAGAGATACCTATATCTACCTTGCACGTCTTTAAAGTCAACCGATATTGGGGGTAGGTATGACCACGTGCACTAGCGCCGTCAATCGAAATAAATGGACAAGTAATAGTAACTCGCGCAGAGGGTTTCGTACCTTTGTATAATTATAATTAAAAACCAAAACGCTTAATTGCAAGAGTAAAATTGCCAAACACACCATAACACTGGCAGTAGGTAAAGCTCAGTAATATGTATATAGATACGGTACTACAGCACATGGTATGTATGTACCTTGCTTTGATGTACCTACATTATGGCCATCGCATATTATACCAACTCGACGCGAACCTGGCACGAACTCAACTCTGAGCAAAGCATTGAAATGTGAGCTATTTATCGTATTACATACTGTAGGTTTTCAAAATACTTTATACTTACTTTATTATCATATATAATTACTTTATTATCATAATACCTTTCTAAGTTTATTATAATGATGTGTTGATGACAGACAGTATCATGTCCCGCTGGCTATCTTCGTAAGAACTGGCATGCTGCAAGACGGTCGTTCACTAGTGCAGATGCCAGGAGTTGATATTTTTAAATAGATGCTTACTTGTATTAAATATTGTATTGTATTAAATAAGCTTATGAATAAATATTTGAAAAAAATCAAAAGTAAAAGGTCGTCGATGAGTTGTAACGCGTGGGCCACTCGTCGACAACTACTTCACTTGACTTTTGTAAACCTACTATATGAAATACGATATATAGCTCACATTTCAATGCTTTGCTCCGAGTTGAGTTCGTGTCGAGTTCGCGTCGAGTTGCTACAATGTGTGATGGCCTTTAAAGCAGTATGTAGGTACAGTCGACCACAAGCTATAGTATACCATCGGTCAAAAACCTTCGAATAAATCTCAACCTTATGCCTGCACAATATGGTATATTTCAGATTCTAAAAATTCTACGTTTTGGGTAGGTTGACCTGTGGTCGACTATACATTATAACCAATAAAAAAAATATCTCAATGCTTTAGGAACGCTTAGGGTTCTCTACAACTTTTGTTATCGGGTTCTTCTAGAACCCGATTATATCACCATAATATAGGTGTACCTATTAAATTTTTCTGGCCCACTTCCACATTATTCTATTTTCGGATTTTTTCCTATATTTGTGCTATAAGACCTTCCTTGTTACCAAATTTCTGTAGGTATTTTTGAATGCCGCCACTTATAAACGTTGTTATTTACTTAGGTATCTTGAAGATTACCATAACACCTTCTACTCGTAAGTAGGTACCTCGATAGGTATTATCTAGATAATTTTGAAGGCCATCCGATCCGTAATCAATAACTTATCGTTTTTTTCCCTTTTATCGTAGTAGGTGCCTAAGTAGGTATGAGGCGTTATGCATTCTAAAATGACTATGATATCGTTAATTTTGATATTCCTAATTATCAACTGTTTCGTGGTACCAAAACGTCAAAATTTGTGTAACTAAAATAAACATTAATAAGAATGAAATTTGACTGATGATATATTTCAATTTAAATTTTTTTCAATTTATTTTATTCGGTAACAATCTAATAATTGTGTTCGAAATTAAACATTATAATATTTTAACTAATACATAGGAAAACAATAATTAACAATCAATTATCAGCTAAATCACAATAGGAACTTCAATGTCAATAATTAAAATTCGTCAAAACAATAACAGCACTTTTCCAAAAGATACGTTTTTAATTAGTGTTTAAAACTATTTAAATTTGTGATAGTTTTAAAGGCCCTCGGCATCCTGTTGTAGAGTCTCACTGCCTGATATCGTGCACAGTGTTTAACAACAGTCAGTGCGGGGTGTATGATATCTTTCAGGTCCTTTCTCCTTGTACACGTTCGTAGCTCCATTTCCTCGTCAGTCTCAAACAGATATCTATGCTTCACAACATCAGTTAACAGAACCATAATGTACAAACTTGGAACCGTTAGTATACCCAAAGTCCTAAAATGAGTTTTACATGACTCCCATGGTGGAATGCGTAATATAGTTCGTATTGCTCTTTTCTGAGCTATAAACCTATATAGGTACATTAAATAGTGGTCGACTGTACATTTTGCAACAAGAAGGTGATGTTGCATGGCATAGTTTTACGTACCTACTTATCTACAATTGTATCACATGCAACATTTTGAGAGAGATTTCACATTAAACTTCGCGGAATATTTTTATTGATACCATACGTATCAAATTGCGTCATCGGAGTTGATAACAACAAATTATTTGCGTTTCGTTCGACCAATAAAGACGAATAGGGTCTCCGGTCGGCGCATGACCCTGATAAATGTGACCCCTTGACCATTTATGCAACAGTAACATTACGTCTTGTAGCACCCACTTAGTACTGTAGTACCTACCCACTTTATCCAATAGCATGTCTTGAAATGTGGATCTAGAAATTAGTGGAAGTTCAAAATTCGTACTTAGGTAGCCCATTGAAACTTGAAAGGCACCCTAAAAATAAATATCGATCGACAACACAATGGTATATACAGGGTGTAACATTAAGAACGGTCAGTATGGGAAAGTCTGAAACTATAAGACATACGAAGATCTGTTCTTAGGAACCATGTCATCGATTTTAGTAACAAGCAAAACTGTATTCATACATTTTTAAAAAAAACCTGTACTCAGCCTGGGAATCGAACCCGGTTGTTTTGAAAAAAAATCCAACACTATTTCTGTTTAGATATCGACTGTGTAGGTGTTAAAGAATAAATGTTAGTATGAAACGTGATGTTTAAAATTAATAAAACGCATTGTTTCCATATCTTTTAATTTATTTTAGTAGGTGTTCGAAATGACTACCATTTTGTAAAATACAACATTCAACTCGTTTAGGTAACGATCTTACTATTGAATTTTGTATCTTCAGGTGGTGAATTTGCGTTAAAATTGTCTCTATGGCTGCTTTTAGGTCTTCAATTGTGTCGTAGCTTGTTTTGTACACTTCATCCTTAACGTAACCCCACAAGAAATAGTCTGGTCTAAAATAAATTAAAAGATAGTAATTAATAGTCTAGTCTAAAATAAATTAAAAGATATGGAAACAATGCGTTTTATTAATTTTAAACATCACGTTTCATACTAACATTTATTCCTTAACACCTACACAGTCGATATCCAAATAGAAATAGTGTTGGATTTTTTTTTCAAAACAACCGGGTTCGATTCCCAGGCTGAGTACAGTTTTTTTTTTTAAATGTATGAATACAGTTTTTCTTGTTACTAAAATTGATGACATGGTTCCTAAGAACAGATGTTCGTATGTCTTATAGTTTCAGATTTTCCCATACTGACCGTTCTTAATGTTACACCCTGTATAGCTTGTAGCCGTTCCTATAAGACACAAGAAACTATAAATGTTAACTAATATGTTATGTTATTAATGTTATAAAGTTTAGCTGGAAGAAAATGCCGCATGGCATTAAGCTCGCATATGTACTATATTTGTGCATTAAAGAATAAATAAATAAATGGAATATTTGAGAAATTTCATTGTTTGTGTTTATCTAGTGAATGAACTCCACCGTTTCAGGTAATAGAACCAAAACCAGACCCAGAATGGACGCTACTCTGGTACCTGCGCAAGAAACTCCGGCTGACAGGCACCAAGTTGGGCTGCGCAGAAGGTGGCTGCGGAGCGTGCACTGTCATGGTTTCCAAGTTTAACCGCAAGGAGAAGAAACCTGTGTATCCTTTTCATGGCAGACCAATAAATGGGCATGCTTTTTTATCAAACCTTGACCTTTAAAACTAGTCTATTAGATATACTAATCTTTAAAAATCAATAGTTAAACGTAGGTAAAGGTGCGTCAAACCTTATTTAAAATCTTGTTACTATTGTTACATTGTTAGGTCTACGTATTTTAAAAGCTATTTCGAATTTCTGTCTTGATCGTATACGAGTTGAGATTTGATACTCAAGTAAGTAGGAATAAAATAGTATCCATTATATATGATAATTAAGTTATCAATAAACAGGTTCGTTTCTAAAAAAATCTTGCGATCCTTCACAATGAATTTCCAGTTATTGTTATTAGTATATTTTTAATAAAAGTAGCGTCAAGATGATTATAACAATTTTCAAATAATGTTCCCTGAACTACCTAATTTCAGTCATTTGGCAGTGAATGCATGTCTGGCTCCAGTGTGCGCAATGCACGGTCTGGCAGTAACTACAGTTGAAGGCATAGGATCCACCAAAACCAATCTGCATCCAGTTCAAGAAAGGATTGCAAAAGCACATGGCTCTCAATGCGGCTTTTGCACACCAGGCATTGTCATGTCAATGTACGCCTTACTACGAAGCTGTAAACATATAAAATACTCCGATTTGGAAGTAGCTTTTCAAGGCAACCTATGTAGATGCACTGGATATCGAGCTATCATAGAAGGCTACAAAACATTCATAGAAGATTGGGAAACAGCACGTATTGAGAACGGTTCAAACGGTAGTCAAAATGGGGCCTGCGCCATGGGAAAAGACTGCTGCAAAAATAAGACTGATAAAGAAAAGGATAATAGTGAAACAGAACACATTTTCGACAAATCGTCCTTCTTACCGTACGATCCCAGTCAGGAACCAATTTTCCCGCCAGAGCTGAAACTGACGTCCGTTTACGATGACCAAAATTTGATATATCGTGGAAATAAAACTACATGGTACCGTCCGACAACGCTAAGTTCTATTCTACAGTTGAAACAGCAATATCCAGAAGCAAAAATAGTAGTCGGAAATACAGAAGTTGGGGTTGAGGTTAAGTTCAAACATTGTCTGTATCCAGTTATAATTATGCCCAACTGTGTGCCGGAAATGAATGCAGTGGTTGAAACTGAAACTGGAGTAACAATCGGTGCCGCTGTAACGCTCATGGAAATTGAAAATAAGTTTAGACAGCTAATTGAAATTTTACCTTCATATAAAACACGGTCATTCACTACTATAATCAACATGCTGAACTGGTTTGCCGGAAAACAAATAAGAAACGTAGCGGCTCTAGGAGGAAACATTATGACTGGTAGTCCCATATCTGATATGAATCCAGTTTTAATGTCGTTGAAAGTAAAATTGAACCTACTAAGCAAAGACGGCGGATACCGATCTGTTTTAATGGACGAAACGTTCTTTACTGGTTACCGAAGGAATGTAGCTAAACCAAATGAAATATTACTGTCTATTGAAATTCCTTTTACAAACAGATATCAATATGTGAAAGCGTATAAACAGGCAAAAAGGCGAGAGGATGACATCGCCATAGTTACTGCAGCAATCAACGTTGAATTCGAAGATAATACGAATGTTATCAAAAATATCAATATATCATATGGTGGTATGGCCCCAGTAACTATAATTGCAACGAAAACTAGTCAATCCTTAAAAGGAGAAAAATGGAATGAACATATGCTTGAAAAAGCTTATTCAGAAATGCTAGAAGAGTTGCCACTGATCCCTTCTGCGCCTGGTGGAAACATTCAATATAGAAGAGCACTCACGATGAGTTTGTTTTTGAAAGCTTACTTAGCAATAGCCAAAGAAATGTCTAAAGATTATATTCATGAAGACCTAGTTATACCTTATCACAGCAGTGGTGCTGAACAATTTCATGGCAGTATGCCGAAGAGTTCGCAATACTTTGAATTAGTGGGCGATAAACAATTAAAAAGCGATGCTGTTGGGAGACCTGTGTCACATAGATCGGCGTTCAAACAAGCAACTGGTGAAGCAATATATTGTGATGACATGCCTACTGTTGAAGGTGAATTGTATCTTGCCTTTGTTCTGAGTACAAAAGCCCATGCAAAGCTGTTGTCAGTAGACCCACAAAAAGCATTGGAAGAACCCGGTGTTGTAGCCTTCTTTTCGGCAAAAGATCTCACACCAGAACAAAATATAATTGGGCCAATATTCCACGATGAAGAATTATTTGCCACGGAGAAAGTTATAAGTCAAGGGCAGACAATTGGTGTGATAGTGGCCAATGACCAAGCAACTGCTCAAGATGCTGCAAGGAAAGTGAAAATCGAATATGAAGAGCTTCAACCAATAATTGTCACAATTGAAGATGCCATCAAACACAACTCTTTTTATCCACAATTTCCTAAAACTATAAGAAGAGGAGATGTGAAAACTGCGTTTGAAGACAAGAGTAACATCATAATCGAAGGACAATGTAGGATGGGTGGTCAAGAACACTTTTATTTAGAAACTCATGCTTCATTTGCAATTCCGAAAAAAGAAGACGATGAATTAGAGATCTTCTGCTCTAGTCAACATCCTTCTGAGATAGTGGTAGGTGTACATTGTTAATCAATTTATCCCATAGCACTTTAAAATAGTTAAAAATATCTTTATGCATATTTAATCAAAATTTTCTCTTCAGAAATTAACAAGCCACATTCTGCACGTTCCTATGAACAGGATTGTGGCCCGTGTCAAGCGTTTGGGAGGAGGCTTTGGAGGCAAGGAATCGCGAGGCATTCTGATATCATTACCTGTAGCCCTCGCGGCCCATAGACTCAACCGACCAGTGCGGTGTATGCTCGATCGAGACGAAGACATGCAAATGACTGGGACAAGACATCCTTTCCTAGTCAAATACAAAGTAGCAGCGACGAAAGAAGGGAAAATTGTAGGCGCTATTGTCAATATTTATAATAATGGAGGATATTCAATAGATCTATCTGGCCCGGTGAGTTTTACATGTCACTATTATAATAGTACGAGCTTTATATCGTAGGTATGTCTAAAGAAAATCTTTATTTTTGTAGGTGGTGGAAAGAGCGATGTTCCATTTTGAAAACGCCTATTACATTCCCAACGTTGAAGTAACTGGTCACGTTTGCAAAACTAATCTGCCATCAAACACAGCATTCAGAGGGTTTGGTGGACCACAAGGAATGTTCGGCGCTGAAAACATGGTGAGAGACGTCGCATACAAAGTTGGAAGGAGCGTCGAAGACGTCTGCAGGCTGAATCTATATCAAGAGAATTTAACAACTCATTACGGTCAAGTTTTGATACATTGCACCTTGCAAAGATGTTGGGATGAATGTGTTGAGAAAAGCAATCTAGCACAAAGGAAAATAGACATTGACAATTTTAACAAGTAAGTCTTTTGAAAAGTACTTAGTAAGTACCTAGGTATTTGAATTTTATCGAAGCATAATGAATAATCAAAACATCTAAATTTTCAGACAACATCGATGGAGAAAGCGTGGCATATCCATAATACCAACTAAGTTCGGTATAGCATTCACGGAGAAATTGCTAAATCAAGCAGGTGCTTTAGTCATAATCTATGTGGACGGTTCAGTGCTTCTGTCGCACGGCGGCACAGAAATGGGGCAAGGACTTCACACAAAGATGATCCAGGTGGCTTCACGTGTCTTTGAAATTGACATATCGAAAATCCATATTAGTGAGACGGCCACTGATAAAGTTCCCAACACGTCCGCTACAGCAGCCAGCGCCGGGTCGGATCTCAATGGGATGGCCGTCCTCGAGGCGTGTCAAACACTAAAAAAACGTCTTCAGCCTTATAAGGAGAAAAATCCGAATGGGACATGGGAAAATTGGGTGGCAGCGGCTTTTGTTGATCGTGTAAGTCTTTCTGCGACTGGATTTCACGCTACACCTGATGTCGGATACGATTTTAAAACAAATACAGGGAAGCCATTCAACTATTTCACTTACGGGGTCGCCTGCACCGAAGTTGAAATCGATTGTTTAAGCGGCGATCACTTAGTAATACGAACGGACATCGTGATGGATTTGGGTGAAAGTTTAAATCCTGCTATAGATATTGGTCAAATCGAAGGTGGTTTCATACAAGGCTACGGATTGTTTACTATCGAGGAGTTGATTTACTCGCCGACTGGGACGCTGTATTCGAGAGGACCTGGAGCTTATAAGATTCCAGGATTTGGCGATATACCTCAGGAGTTTAATGTTTCTTTGCTAAAAGGTGCTCCAAATCCGAGAGCCGTGTTTTCTTCAAAGGTAAGCAATGTTGCGTAAAACGGTAATGAAATGATTTCTTTTGTTGTCCATTTAAAAATATTAATATTTTTTATTGTAAGTATAAGGAGAGAAAACTAGCAAACAAACATGCCACCTGATGAGAAATGGTCTAGTGGTTCCGTCACTGTACCCCATAGACATCTCATATCACTATAATATTAGGCGGTTTTCGACACGTTGCTAACCTTGAGGTCTTAATGGAGTGCCTTCACACCGAAATATTATCTAATATTGCTGCTTTGCGACAGAAATAGTGGCACAAATGTTAATAATACCACCACCTCACATTGACTGATTTGTGGTATGCATGGTATGAAAAATATGGTTTTTTTTCAGGCTGTGGGTGAGCCACCGCTATTCTTAGCTTGCTCGGCTTTCTTCGCGATAAAGGAAGCAATCGTTGCGGCACGGGCGGAAACCGGCGCAAGTCCGGAGTTCCGTTTGGATGCACCCGCGACGTCTGCGCGCATCCGCATGGCGTGCGAGGATCACATCACAAAAATGGTACATACTACAAAAAAAACCTACATTATAGTTACGTTTATGAATATTGCTAATCGTTTGCGGAATTAAATGGTACTAATAATTTTTCGTAGCGAATTCCATAATACTGATTATAAAACTACCAATGGCGCCCTCTTGACAGGTTTTTTTAGTTTCTGGTCAGGGATATCAAAGATTTTTACTAGTCTGATTTCTGTGATGTTTACGAAGATGTTTCACAACCTAATTCCTTCTTTATTCAGTTTCTGTACCAAAAGGTTGTCAATGTTGTATCAATATTCTATTATATTATAATTGTTGACATGTTTACAAGTATAATCGAAACCAATTATTATAGCCCGACCATTACCCGACGATTGTATGCGCTAAGACTATCATGAAAAAAATAGTTTACATAAAATTCCGCAATATAGCTCACTATATTACATTCCTGGTCAGGCGATATTATGGAATCTGCTGTCTTAATTATGAAATCCACAAAGTTTGTTGTAACTGTCACGTGTAACGATAATATTTTTAATTTCCTTTTTTTTTCAGCTCAAGGAACCGGACCCAAACACCTTTGTGCCATGGAATGTAGTGCCATAGATAAATGGGTGCATAATTTCTGGCTGTGAATATTATACCTATTCGAGATTTTATTTGATTATTAAAAATGTTACTATTTACAGAACTTGTTTCATTTGGTTCATTCATCATCATCATCATCAGCAGCCTACTCTAGTCCACTGCTGGACATAGGCCTCTCCTAGGGCGCGCCATTGAGCCCGATCTTCGGCTCTTCTCATCCAGTCGCTGGCAACCACCTTGCGCAGATCGTCGCTCCATCTAGCAGGGGGGCGTCCCACACTACGTTTGACCAAACGCGGTCTCCACTCCAGAACTCGTCTACCCCAGCGGTTGTCGGTTCTGCGACAGACGTGACCGGCCCACTGCCACTTCAGCTTGCTAATCTTATGAGCTATGTCGATAACTTTTGTTCTATGCCGGATCTCCTCATTTCGGATTCGATCCAGCAGAGATACTCCGAGCATAGCTCTTTCCATAGCACGCTGAGCGACTTTCAATTTGTGAACCAGTCGCACCGTCAGTGTCCACGTTTCGGCATTATTTGGTATTAGTCAAGAAAATTAAACTTTGAACTAGAGTAAATTATTTATTTAAAAATCCTTATTCATACATTTAACTGACTATTTTAATAAAATAACAATTATACAATAAATTAAAAATTTCAATCATAGCTGACATAGATTAGGCACTGAAATAGCAAGTTGAATCTAGTATTGCTTTGTAAGTGGATGGACTTCTTAAAAATAACAATATTGATTTATATTTGGCTATTGAATACCTAGAAATACAATTAATTATATTTGGCTATTGAATACCTAGAAATACAATTAATTATATTTGGCTATTGAATACCTAGAAATACAATTAATTATATTTGGCTATTGAATACCTAGAAATACAATTAATTATATTTGGCTATTGAATACCTAGAAATACAATTAATTATATTTGGCTATTGAATACCTAGAAATACAATTAATTATATTCGGCTATTGAATACCTAGAAATACAATTAATTATTTTATAGACAACACAATGGCAGAGGTGAATTCAGTGAATATACGAGTATATTAGTCATACATAAAATAAAGATGGATGGCAAAACATGAAGTAGGAACACATAGATTTATTACAAGGTGAAAAATAAATTAAAATCAGGTACAAGATCAGAAAAAGAATAGCTTATCTTTGGTTCATCCCAAAGTGTTTTTAATTTTCTAATAATGCATTAAGTTATTAACTATGGTCGGAGTAGGTACTTGTTTTTGGTACTTGCCATGTACGGTCATAATATGGATAAATATGCCCAATAATCCCGGGATTTCCGGGATTGAATAAATATATTATTTAGATTTTTAACGTTATATTTGTTTTGATACAGATTTAAGATTGGTGGCGAAATATTTTTTTTTAAGATTCATGGCGCACTACCTATGGTAGTGTTTTAACTTCTTCGTAAGTTCACAATTTTAAAAAAAATTGTAATCCGCCGAGTAAGGGCGAGGTTTATAAAAGTAAGTTACAACATTTGCTCGATAACTTAATACGGGATCCCGAAATCATATTAATATAACCTTTGAGGACATTGACCCGAAAGAGCTCTACCTACTCCGATCAGTGGTCATTAAATTTATTAACTTTTTGATTAAATCGTATGTTAGTGTTGAATTTTATTATAATTTTATGTGGCAAAGTACGATAAAAACCTAGTTACTATTTCATTCCTTCGACGGTTACGTGTCCGAAGCTCATCTAAATTATTATAGAGATATCGTAGTCTATCCAGAAAATTAACAGTATATACGGCAACATTTTAAATAAGTAATATTAACGTGTTTATTATATAACGTGTCTTTCTGTGTTTTCTAATATTTACAATTTGATTTTTTTTATGTGTTCATCAATTTTATTGTATCAATTGCATTGAATGCCGGTCTACTATTTTTCTAGGAAAACTGTATTTAAAATTCATTCTAATGTATTGTAACTTCATTGATTTTAGAGTCATATTTACTTTAACGTGTGGACAACTGTACGTTGTCCTACATTGACAGAAAATTAACTTTGTAAGGAAACTGCACCGTAGTAGGCTGATTATAAAGAGTACAATTAAGATAATTAATTGCAACTTTTCTAACATAAATGTCAAATCGTAATGACATTTCATGGATCTATTAAAATCAAGGAAATTTTAAACCAAGTTGGAACATATTTTACAAGTACCTCATATAGTTAATACTAAGAAAAATAAACTTTATGATAAATATTTAAGACTTAGTTTTTTTTTAAGGCAAAGGGAACTGAGCCCATACAGCCATGTCTGATGCTGGTGTGACACATTTCAATGCTATCTGGGAGAATCTTCCACGCCTCTGCACCATCCGAACCAAATAAGAAGGCGTCCCGGACGCAGTGTGGCTCTTCAAAATCCAGCCAAGTACGGATCGGGCTGCAGCGTCTTATTTGACTTTACTTCACTGTCCCACACATTAATCACATTTTGTAGACGTACTTCGAATAAAAAACACCATTCTTACTTGAAAAGCACTACTGTAAAACAATTTGCAAGACAACGAAAAAAAGCTGGTGTGGACGCGACAAAAGCGCGGGAGAAACTCTTAAGAGTTAGTTTGCACACAATAAATATAAATTATAAACTTTTGAAACTTCATTTTATTTTTCCTGTAAAATAACGGGGAACGGTCATTTTTCTGACACCCCACTTTCACACAGATTTCGACACCATTAAAAAAATAATTATTTCCTAGTTTCTTTTACTTAGAATAAATGCGGGCAAGTAAGTTCTACAACTGCGCCAAATTTCAAATCGATAGCTTCAGTAGTTCCTGAGAAAAACAGCTGTAACATACAAATGGACGGACGGACAACGAAGTCGGTAAGGGTTCCTTTTTTACCATTTTGGTACGGAACCCTAAAAACGAGCCGAGCGAGTAGATAAATCACTTAAAATTTCCTTGATTAAAATATAATATTATATTTCGTTACGATTTCAGTAAAGGTTGACATATTATTCTCTTTATAATCAAACTGCACACGTATCTAATTTAAATATTGTAATATAACACATCTGTAACCACCACAACATTCAAGTTTGGCCGCAATTTAAAAACCCTAAGGGCCCAACTACACGGCCGATTCTTTGTCCAACCAAACTGTTTGGTTCGATTGAACGTCGACACAGATTTATGTCCAACTAAACAGTTTAGGTGGACAAATGCGCACACCCACCGGCCACCAACTAAACGATCGGTCCGTGGATATAACCGTGGAGTTTATCGGTCTCGATTGTGTCAATTAAAAAGTTGAGTTGGTGCCGTGTGCGCACCCCCATACTAGTGCATTGCTTTTTGCCCACCGACTAAACTGTTGGGTTGGTAAACAATCGGTCGTGTAGTTGCTCCCTAATAATCATAATGTCCAGTCCTTAGCAAGATAAAAACCTAATACAAAACTATGTCAGTTTCATTTATCCGATTCTGATGAACATCCTGACCCCGAACTGGGACCTGTAATCAAAATAAACATTATTTTGATAACCTTTGTGTTATTTTTACACTATAGCTATTTTTTTCTTATCAATGGTAAAAAAGAACATACAAAAGTACGAATGTGTTTGCCAAAGATGGAATAGACAATAGACGAATCACACCGGGCGAACTGCGTCGCCTGCCATTATCACCTGTAGTACGCAGAAATGCGGAAGTGTAGTGTAACGTTGCTATATATTCAAAACGCACCTTTTAATTACAGTCCATTTTATTCTGTATGAAAATTAAAATACCTTTGCCTCATTTTTTTAAAAAATAATTCCATGTATTATAACTTCTAAACGTATGCAAAAGAAAACAAATAATTTTCCCTTTAATTACCACAAAATTCTTCTTATTGTTCTTTTATTCTATTATTTGAATGTTCCGCGCACCGTTTCCCGGTAATTATTGAATCAATGGAGTTTTACGACCAATCAGAAGTCGAATAAAGATTCCGCGCCAGAATTCAAATTTCACGCAGGCGCGCGAGGAGGAAAAGAAAAATTTTAAACGAATTGCTGTATTTGGAGAGCATTTTGGAGTTTTCGTCAATTTAATAAGATTTTAAAAACAATTTTGTCTATGATTTAATCTAAAATTTGGATTTGTAGGTGTTGTGGGACGTTTTTTTCATAAGGACAAAGGAGTTTATTTTGTTTTATGCAGAAAATACACATTCATGTTGACTAAAGTAAACAGGTAACTACTATGGTACATTTTGTCTAATTGAATCCGACTAAAACTAACTATAAAGAAATTACATTCTGGAATCTTTTACCCGTTACAGGACATAATTAGAAGTGTCCTCAGGCTGAGAAATGTGCATTCACGTTGATCTATGAATACAGGTATCTATCATTACAATGCATGTTTGTTATTTGAGTCCGGCAAAAACTACACAGCATTACATACTAAAATCCATTACCAATTACAGGACACAGAGACGGTATTCATGGATGGAGAAATGACATTCATTTTCATAAATTATTTAAGAAACCAGGTATTGCCGTATTACTTATTTTGTTTGAGTAGTCGTTTTTAACCGTTGTTCCCTTTTTCAGGGTAGCGGCGGGATGTTCCATACATTTGAAGGAGCCGGAAGTTTCTAGAAGTTGCATTTTCAAGTTTTAAGTTTCCATATTATTGTTTTACTGGGGGAGATTTTGTGAAGTTTTTAGAAGATGCGTTTTTCTTATTGAGAAGATTTTGTTTAAGTTTTCATATATGTTTTTCTTGGGAAAAGAATATGTTTACGTTTCTTGTTGAAAAGAGTTTTAGTGTTTTTATTTGGAAAAGTTGAGATAGGGTTTCATCAGTTGTTTCCAAAGAGTTATAATATCATTAGAAGTTCAATTAAAATTATTTTCAAGTTTCAAAATACTTTAATGTAATTTGTTTCACATTTCAGAAGAGTTTGAGTAGCTCATAGAACAGTTTTTAAAATAATTGTTTAATTTTAAAGAGAAATGTATTATGAATGTACTGTATGTTTTATATAGGTTACATTTTTCTAAGATTCATCGGTTAGTTTTAGAGGTTTTTACCTTTTAACAATGTCCGTTGAGTAACATTTTTCTTTTTGCTACTTTATTCCACACATTACTTTTTTCCACTGTGTTACTTAATCAACGGTGTACATTTTCCATGGTGAATAGCATAGCATTCGTTACGGATTCGTGTCACTGTCGCGTAGAAAGAAGCCTTTAGCACATTGCAGCGAAAACGAAAACGAATCGTTCCGAACCCATAGAAATTTATTATTCAATTTTCTAGATTTCTATGGGTTCGGTTCAATTCCGTTTCAAAGTCGCTTCAGTGTGCTACAGTTGCCTTTCTTCTTGTGCCATGCACGTGTTCTATTCACATGACCTATTCAAGTGTCAGTTAACGTACCTGAGTGTCGGGAGTACCGCCGTCGCGGACGCGGGTCGCGCGACGGACTGTCCGAGTGGTATTCGGTCTCTGTGTCGGCGGGGCCGTTGCGAGACTGCGAAGGTCGCGTCTCCGGGTACCTGAGACAAAATTAACAATCATAAAGGTTCCGCAAATTCTTAGCACCTTTCGTGTTAAGGAAATTTCTGAAAACTGAAATTAATGAACGTACCTACTCTAAAAAAGGATTTGAAATGTGGATTATAATGACACTGAAAATTTAATGGAGACTAAAAAGCAGCCAGACATACTAACAATAACAGGTGCACACACACACACATACACACACTCTCACACATATACACTCACCCTCAAACACCCTCTCACAACAGGTATGAACAACAATATAATGGATAAATAATTACGTTTTTTTAAATATAAGTGTATCCCCCAGGCCATTAGACTGTTGCTATCTACTATGCTGCAAGACGGCCTATAAGACCAGTGCAGGTGGTAGAGACCGATATTTATTTATATATACATTGTAACTACACTGTTGTTAAATGATTATAATTTGAATATTGTTTGGGTTAATAAATATTTTTGTATTTATATTTTTTATTTATATGACTGAGTCAAACGTTTATTACACTTGATTGAATTCAGTCTGAGTGAGATGGAAATTCGGAGAATCTACATACTATACATTCTAATCATGCGAAAATTTTGGTGTTAAAGATTCTAATTCTAATTATTTGGGCCCTGACCCTAATTGGCCTTGGCGATTAATTAGTCGATTGAATTCAGGAATTAAGTCAAATGTAATAAGTATTATTATTTATTTATGTCGTATCTTTGTCCTCTTGTACAGGTTTTGGCCAGCCATCGGTCAGGGTCCAACAATACCAGTGCTGTAGGCATTTTTGTCTGCAGCAATAAGCTGAGTGAAAAGGCCTCAGCCCTTTTCACAATAACAGCAGACCATCAGACATGATTTCAATATGTTCACCTTTGACTACATAATTATTTTATTATAATTACAATTGTTTCGGTCATTGCTGTGTGTGAAATAAACATATTACTTGCTTAAGTTAGTTATTAATATAGTTATCTATTCTCAACTTCTCAGGCGAATAGTAAGTTACAAATGCTTTATTACCGTTCTCTCGACCGTCGCCTCGTCCGCGGCGAGTAGACTGGGCGGCGACTGCGCGGCGAGTAGCGCACCGTCTCGGGCGAGTATCTACTTTCAGGCGAGTACCGACTTTCAGGCGAGTACCGGCTCTCTGGAGAGAAGCGCCGGTCGCCATATCTGGAATGTGAAAAATAGGTCAGTAAATAGATTGCTCACTATTGTTGTTGTTGTTGTTCCACTAGTCCCTAGTTTATTCAACTATCACCGAACTACCTCTGATGGTGGTTCCTCTGTCTACTCTCTCGGGGATTATGAATGTGAGAGTTATGCTATGCTACCTCACAAAAGACAGCCTTTCGAAGCTGATCGCCCAGTGTAGACCCTGTCATTAGCTATTTGTGTTTTACGAGGTATACATGGCTACAACCGTTGTCATGCAGAAGGTTTGAACTTTGAATCACAGACATCACAACGTTTAAGACTGCAGTGAAAAATATTCAAGTGTAAAAGTTTCGAAGTATATTGTCAGCGCCTAGGTATACTAACACATATTAAAATGTTACTTTCTAAAGGCGCAATTTCATTGGAACGAGTACCTTGTTGCACGCCACTTAAAAAGTGGAAAACTTGAAGATAAGTTATACTAACCGCGGTTTTATCCTATAAAACCGCGGTTAGTATAATAATAAGTTCCTTTGAGGACATGGATGACGTAATGTCAGTTGTATGAAAGGGAAAAGGGAAGATCTTCCACAAGGCGGGGTGTTGTGCCTGGTGACCAGATATCCTGGTCCGACTATGGATGTTTAGAACTCGTATATATGCGAAGTCCCAGGAAAATTTTAATAGCGCGTTTTACATATGAGTAGGTACTCATCGTAGTGGTGCGCGTCGTGGATCGCCACAGGAGCTTAAAAAAGTGCGCGAGTGAAAGAGCCTAAGCAAATACCGCGCGCATCTCCTATAACCGAAAGGTTGTCAGGGCCATGGGTTAGTGTTTTTCACATAAAAAGGCACGTCGAACTTTTATAAAAACCTAAATAAAATACGGATTCTCACCGATGAAAGTCGGAAGTCCTCCTCGGTGTACTCTCTGTGACTCAGCCAATACTAATCGGAAGATTTCCAACTTCTATCAGTGAGAATCCATATTTTATTTAGGTTTTTATAAAAGATCGATGTGCCTTCCTATGCGAAAAGGATTATAGTGGAGGGTTTGTCCCTATCTACTAACCGCGGTGGGTGCGGCGAAGGGAGCCTGCCCAGCGGCGGCGGCCGAGGCAGCGGAGGTAACAGCGGCGGCGGTAGAAACGCGATTGGGGGTAGCGGCGGCGGTAGCACCGCAGCGTCCGCGTTCTCCAGCGGAGAAGATACTTCTGTAAGAATAGAATATGGCTCAACTTAATTTTATAATATTTATAATGCCGTGTCGTGCCGGCCATAAAGAATAGCACCATCCCAACTCTCCCCGTGGGTGTCCTACCTATCACGTTTGCCCACCAAATCTTACGGCGAAAAGTGGGAACTACATATGTTGATGGTGGTTCCTCTGTCTACCCCCTTGGGGATTATGGACGTGAGAGTTATACTATACTATTATACTATTTTATAGTCTTTATTGTACACACATACATCACAAATAAAAACATCTACAAAAGGTATAGCATAACTCGTTTTCTCCTTCGGGATAGAGAAAGATCTTAGATTCGAGCATGCAGAGTATGTGTTAACTAAACTCAAACATTACAACATACGGTTAAAAACTTCTTAAATTATAAACCAGTACATAATATGTGACATCAAACTTTAGAAAAAGTTTTTGATGTATTGATATTATAAACACACTTATAATAAGTTATTATAATTTAAAGTATGTACCGTGACTACTACGTAGTAGTATACTAATCAATAGTACATTGAAGAGATTCCGGCGTCGCTCTTTAGTACAAAGAGCGACGCCAGTTTGCGTCGCAACGTCGCGGAGTACCGGCGTCGCAACATCTCTTGAAGGCGCAGTTACATATGGTCGTTGACCGTTTCGGCGACCGCCCTGTGGTGGACGACCTACGGTACTTTGTTTACGCTTGATCGTTGGCCGAAGTCGTCCAACGTCATTCTCTCGATGACAATCTAGTGACACTTTGGTTGTTCGCCGAATGCGTAACCACGACTGGTAATTCGGCAGTGGCCGCATGCTGTGACCACCCGGACGGTCGGTCGACGACCAGTGTAACCGCAACTTTACGAATGAATGGTACTAACGTCGATGGGGCGATGCGGCGCCGTCGGCCGCCGTGAGCGACGCTAGCTTGCGTCGCAACGCCGCGGCGTCGTCCCTAGCGGCGTCGGCGTCGCGACGCGCCGCTCTCGCCTCTAACCACGCGGCGTGCGCGCGCGCCTCCACCTCGCCTACAGCGGTGCGCCGCTGCGATTCCTGTTCGGCTAATTCTCGCGTCAGCGCGTCGCACTTCTCTCTGTAAAAAAATCAAAGTCAAAGTAATCTTTTTTTAACTCTGCCAGCTCTATTTGTGATAGCTACCGAAGCGGCAAAACTGTCCGTCTGTTAGGGCGCTTACACGGATGGATCGCCTGCCGCGCTGTATTAATAGGTGGTGTTAATAATTGCTCGCGGGCGAAAATACAGGTTTGCCGCGGTCGAACATTGCTCGCGCGGCAGCCGCGCGCGGACGCAGCTTTACAGAAACATTCCTGATTAGGATTTGAATAAATAACTATACTATTACTTACTTGAATCTCTGGATCTCTTGCTGCAAAAGTTCCATCTTTTCAACAGTGCTCGCAGACTCGCCTTGCTTGCTCAAATATAGTGACTCTTTGGAACTTAGGTCTCTGAAACCATTCAAATAGAAAAGTAAAGAATAGAATTTAGAATTTATACATCACATCACAATTATACGTATCTTTTTACCATCAGTGGCACAAACCAGAGTCGTCACTAAACTTAAGGTAGATAGATTATTAATGAATCTACATGCAATTGAATGTGTTTTAAAGCATGAACTACTCACTTTAGAAGTTCACTCTCTCGTTCCTGGAAATATTTGCCGAGTACCTCAAGTCTGGTCATAGCTTCAGAGGCCTGAGTGCTGGTGGTGAGGAGAGACTCTTGTGAAGTGTGTAGTTCCTCAGTGAGGCGGACTCTCTCCTTGTGCTCTATCTGGGAGATGGAAGCAAAAGGGTCGTAAAACGTAAAAATGAAAAGTATTTTTTTATTTATATCTATACCAATATTATAAAGAGGAAAGGTTTGATTTTTTGTTTGTTTGTTTGAATTGAATAGGCTCCGAAACTACTGAACAGATTTGAATAATTCTTTCACTGTTGGAAAGCTACATTTTTCCTGAGTGACATAGGCTATATTTCATTTTCAAAAAAAATGGGGATCCATACTTAAATTACGATAAAGTGTAAAAAAATATCAAAAAACTTCCTTACATCGCGTACGCTGCGAAAACTATTGATGATAGAACAAAATGATGTATAACATTTTTTTAGAACACATCATTATCAACAAAAAAATCAGCGGCAGCGTGTCTCTAACTATTATAGTCATGTCACAATAAGCGTTTTTTTTATAAAAAAACAAAAGAAATTAAAATACCACCGCTACAAAAAGCTCTTTATTTGTACCTTATCAAAATAAATGATTTATTATTTAAGACTGCTTCAATACCTTTATATTACTTTTTGAATTATTCGATTCTGACATTCCATTCAAAAGATATCACGAGTTTAAAACTTTGAAAAAATAAACTCCATTCGGCTACTTATGCGTTGTAGGGCGTCACTCGGATTTCTTTTTAAATTTACTCTTTTTTAGGAGCTCGACGCAAAAAGGAGTGAATATGTGTGTTATATTATTATTATTATTATTATGAATGTGTTAAAATTAACAAATCTAAATGTAATGTTTAATGCCCGTGCGAAGCCGGGACGGGCCGCTAGTAATAAATAAAAGGAGAGCAGACGGGCAAACGGGTCACCTGATGGTAAGTGGTCACCGTCGCCCATAGACATCTCACCTCACTGTATTATTATTAGAGGGTTTTTGATGCGCTGCTAACCTTGAGGACTAGGATGGATTGCCTCATGTGCCAGAAATTATGGTGGCTCTCTTATACTTCACACCAGAACACAGAAATGCAAGCATTTCTGTTTTACGGCAGAAAAAGGGCGGTACCAACCAGGATTCCACGGCCTACATTGGTGTGTTAGACCAATGTAGGCCGTGGACAATAAATTGTAAGTTGTGTATATTATTATTTATTTTTTAAACACTGATTTCTCCCATTATTGGGGCGAGTTTACCATACTGTCGCGAGCTTTTGGCCAAACGACAGTACGAGTGAAAGACGTATTAGAAGTAGAGTTAATTAGAAGAAATAAAGTGAGTTGATCGGTGTGTGAGAGTGTTGATAATGAGTGAATGTGAGACGTTTATGTATCCATGGACAGGAATTTTCGAACAATCCTGCAAGTGTTTAGAATGACAGCTTTCTGAAGAAGAATGAAAGTAAGAGGGTGTATTTGAAGTGTTTTCATGCTGGTGTGTAAGGATTTGGGTATGACTCCTGTAGATGTAATTATGATGGGTGCAGTTCTTAGTGTTTACCCGCCACTGGGTCTTGAGCTCTATAAAGAGGTCAGTATACTTTGCTTTTTTTTCAGCAAGTGTGGTAGTGTATTATTCATGTTATTTTTTTACCTCATACTTGCGCTCAAAGGAAGACTTTTCCTCTAAAGCTTTAGCTAGTTTGGCTTTGATTTCAGTGTGATCGATAAGGGATCCTATGTCGACATTCGATGATAAACCACTCTTCAATTCCTTGAGAGCTTCCTGAAAACAAACATTTGAAATGTTGTAGTGAAATGAGTGCTAACTTGCTCATCTTACTTAGATGCTTTGTACATTCTAATTCTAAAGTAGGATTAATTCGATAGACCAAAGTGACTTTTTTATTATTAAATAAGGAGATCAGACGAGCAAATGGGCCACCTGACGTTAACATCAGGTAAGTGGTCACCGTCGCCCATAGACATCTCACCTCACTGTATTAATATTAGAGGGTTTTCGATGCGCTGCCAACCTTGAGGACTAAGATGGATTGTCTCATGTGCCGGAAATTACGCTGGCTCTCTTACCCTTCTCTTTTAAACCAAAAACCACAGAAATGCAAGTATTTCTGCTTCACGGCAGAAATAGATAAGAGGGTGGTACCACCCCAGGCGATCCTTCACATTAGGATCTACCACTACTAGTGACTGCCAAACCTAAAGTTAAAAAACCGAATAAACTGTCACTCACTCACATGCTAGATTTTGTAAGAGTGAGGAGTGACGTTTTAGTATAGCGAGTGGCACCTCAGAATCGGTCCCAATGTACGTCTATCGAATACAAATCCTACTTCAAAAGTCTGTTGTGTTTTGAAAGAAGACTTACTTTCAAAGCTACTATTTCATGTTTCTGTAATTGTATGGTGTTTGTAGCTTCTTTAAATTTCTCATTTAGTTCTTCGAGTTGCTTCTTTTGCTTTTTGGAATCCTCTAATGCCGTCTCAGCAGACACATATTTTAACTGGAAATTGTCTCTATCTCGACTCACTGATATCAATTCCTCTTCAAAGGCTTGGATTTTTCCTGAAATCATACATACAAACTTGATTGCAAATAAACACTGTTTATCATTGTGCGTAATCAGTTTGAAGCATCTGTAAACATCTCAAAGTTATGTCCTTGACAGTTGATATTGTGTGCTGTGTTAGATATTTACTTCCATGACTGACTCATCATCAGAATTTGTATCTTCTAAATTGACTTGAGAAAGAAGAAAAATGGTGTCATATGAAGGGTGAGAAAGTAGTCCTCAGTAAATATATTATAGTTTCGGCGGGCTGATAATCTTACAATTCTTCCAGTTTCATATTGTGATATTAAAGTTCACTAAATTTTTCCTGGTCATCATCAGATCCTCAAGGTTTCAGATGTCGGAAACGCACTATGAATCTGAACGTTTGAGCTCAAATTCGAACCATCAAGTTATTACCGTTCCAGAGATCCCATCTGACATCAAAGATGCTCCAAGATCTGGGAAACCACTGGTCCAAATTTTATCAGACATAGCTAAGAGCACTCTCGTCAAATTATCTATTATATAATGAAAAACCGGGTCCAAATCGGACAATCCGTTGTCAAGTTATGATGCCACAGACAAATAGACAATCATGTCAAACTTATTACACCCTATCTCGATCGGTCGGGGGTTAATAAACAGTGACTGGTCACACAGACAAAATGAAAATGGCATCAAAATTTAATGGACCTTTTATGAACAAACTAAGCTACCAAGATTTAAAAGACGTTACTTGGGATAATGGCATAGTAAGATGAAATGAAATCTGTCTCTACTTGAATGATATTTAAGCATTTAGTCTTATAAAAAATATATATTTAGAAGTAACACAATACTTAAAATATATATGGACCAGCAGTAAAGTTCAGTACTAATTAATAAATATATATTCTAAGTACAAATATTAAATCTTACCATTCAATTCAGCTATATGGTCTTCAGAGTTAGCTCTCTCTGCCATGAGCTCACTAAGAGTATTATCAACTTCTCCCAGCGTGTTCTGCAGCTCCCCAGCAGTATTCTCCGAAACCCGAAGTAGTTTCTCGTTGTCGTCCAAAGAGTTTCGTAATCTTTCATTATGTGCTTTTATTTCTTCAATTTCTTCTTTTAGTGATTGTACCATGTCATCCATTCCGAATGAACTGTCTTCTATGCCGGCTAGCTTATTTTTCGTAGTCGCAAGTTCCTCTTTCAGGATCTCACACTCCTGGAATGTAAAAGCAGTTAATTTATTTAAAAAAAGTCTGCAGATAATTCTTGTGATGGTAAGTGACCACAACAGCAAAATATTTATTTTAGAAAGCAATACTAGAGATGTCGCAGATGCGTTGCCTGCCGACCTTGAGAATTGGAACCGACTGCTAATAAACAATAGCATTGTTGTAAAGCAAATTTTTTGATGACATGTGAATACTTGATAATGTGAGCCATTTGAAACTAAAAATATATTTGGCAGAATACTAATATTATATTATATACTAATAATTACTCTATTAGTTCTACCAGTAGAACGGAATGAACTAAAAACTACAGTCTAGTCATTGCCCAAGAGGACAAAAAGGTGATTCATTCATAACATACCTTGGTAGTGAAAAGCAAATCTCTCTGCAGAGCATTGATTTTACCGATAAGTTTACTATCTTGCCGCCTATTGTCTATGTAGTAGTAACCGAGTAAAAACAGTAGAACTGAGGAGGCAGTTGTCAAGAGGAAGGTGAGCAGACGGTTTTGTTGGTCGGCGGCGCCACCATCGCAGTACTCATCTGTGAAGCAGGTTTCACCTGAAAATAAACATGGGAATTTTGAATTGCAGGTAAATAAATGTTTTACATTATTGTGAGCATTAAACAGCTTCTTCATTGACTTAATATTGTCTAATTAGATTTTGTATTAGGTAGATAGTAATACTAATAAGTAATCAATTAACCAATTATTTATCTCCATAAATAATATAGATAAGGAATTAATGTATACTTTGTGAGTTACATTGTAATAAATCTGAATGAGCTTGCATTCTAACACTGATTACAAAAGTACTACAAAACTAGTTTTTGTTCTACTACATGCAATATTTGTAATCAACTTACCATTTGCAGGAAACAATGATTTTATTTCTTCTTTAGTTCCCATGACAGAATTATAAGTTGACCAAAGATAACTAACGAATGAAAATCCTTCATTAGTGTCAGTATTTGCAGTCTCATCTTGTTGGAAATTAGAATTCGCTTCAGCATTGAATGTATTGTCAGGTGCTTCAGTGGTAGACGGCCATATGTCTGCTAATGTTGAATATATGTTGGATAGGAAACCATCACCATTTTCTTCAATTGAGGGTGTTTCAGTACTTTTTACATCATAGTTATCAATTGGGGGTGTTTCAGTAGTTGTTACACCATAAAGATCATCTATAGATGCTTGATTTGTATCACTTTGAGGGGAATATGTATTATCATTAGGTACTGGTGTACTAAAAGATTCTTCTACAGGTGTAGATTCCATAGGGATTGATCTATCTGATGTTGATTCTTGATTCTGAGAAGTTATGGTTTCAATGGTTTCAGGTTGTATAGTTGAAGATAAAATATTATTTTCAGTAGTTGGAATATCCTGTGTTTCTTGTGATACAGGTTCTTGAGAAGGCAAGCCATTTACATTATCTAAAATTTTACCATCTTGATTGAAATTATTACCAAATATACCATTATCATACTGTTGTGGCACAGGCACTTGATTTGGTACATTAGATGGCATATTAATGTCACTGTCAGGCACATTTTCATTATTTTGAGGTAGTTGTGAGTCAATATTGCTTATTGAATTCGCTGAAATATTCTGTTCATTGTCAGATTCAGGTTGGGATAGAGTTTGTTGCAATAAATCAACATTCTCAGGCACTTTAATTGATTCTGCGGTCAAAACATCCCCACTGGAGCCAGATAAAGACTGCACAGTCTCCGGAAGTGATTCCGGAAATTGTGCTGGAAGCTCAGGATTGGTTGCACCTTCTATTTTTTGTTCACTTGGGCTAAAATTTTCAACTATATTTTGCTCTACTGGTGAATATTGCTCACTGGCTTCGGTAGTACCTGGTATATCTTGATTTTCATTATTTTTGGTAGTCTCAGTAGAAGTTTCAATGTCTTGAGTTGGCTTAGTGTCTACGATGGATTCCACTGGTTGTAAGTTTTCTGGTGTAATTGTGGTAGGTGGAGTATCTTCAACTGAATCAGGTAGGGAAACAGTCTCAGGAATACTGGTACTATCTGGTATTATTGTTTCAGCTTCAGGGCTCTCCGTAGTGACTGCTTGAGTAGAAACTTCAGGTAAAATATCTGCATTTGCCGGAGGAATACTGTCTAGATTAGGTTGAGGTTCATTAACACTTTGATGTTGTATATTTTCATTTGCTACATTATTTTGACTAGGTGTGTTATCTACATTTTCAGCAGATTCTTGATTAGCTAATGTCGGAGTAGACTCTTCAGTGGACACAGGCGTAGGTGCTGTAGTTGGCTGGTTAGCAGCAGAAGGTTCAGTGGAGTAGATTGTGGTACCTTCAAATACTTCATGAGCTTGCTGCACTTTATCTGGTTGGACTTCTGTCTCCGTTTTTTTCTTTCTAACCTCAACCGGTAGGATGTGCTGTGGTTCTTTCTCATATATTTTGTTTTCTCTTAAAAACCTGGAGCTAACAAATCCAGATTTTCCTTCGATAGTAACATACCACAAGTCTGGATTAGAACCAGCTGATTTCATGTAGATTAGAGCTTCAGCATTTCCGCGAAAAGAAATGAGGTCTTTATCACCACTATTATAACTTAAGATTGTTCTCGCTTTCGATATGGGCGCTGAAAATAATTAGCAGACATGAAATAGACATATTGAAGAAAAGTTACAGGCATGAAAACAGACATGTAGTGGTATGGTAGGTATGAAACTCACCATTACATTCTGGGTTAACACAGGAAACTTTGTCAGGCAGCCGACAATGGTGCACTGATATAAATAACATAAATAGAGTAAGTTTAAACACAATCATTTTCGCATTATAACGATTCTACTACAATAAATATTCTTAAAAAATTCTCAAGATAAGCCACATCATCTGTCAATTCGTTCGTTCGGTCGTTTCGTTACACGCAAGCGTAATTTGCGATGAAATCTTTATAAAGTTTTGTTAAAATATTTAAAAAATATTAATAATAATAATGTTTACTGTAATTAAAACATGATATCACTTTTATTCTCCTAATAAATGTCAATATTAATCAATAAACTTTATTGTAAATAATAACAAATAAATAAAATAAATTCTAGTATAAAATGGAACGTTAGTAACTGTTCGTTTCATTTCATCTATAAGTGGAGTTTCTCCCGCGCTTTTGTGGCGTCCACACCAGCTTTTTTTCGTTGTCTTGCAAATTGTTTTACAGTAGTGCTTTTCAAGTAAGAATGGTGTTTTTTATTGGAAGAACGTCTACAAAATGTGATTAATGTGTGGGACAGTGAAGTAAAGTCAAATAAGACGCTGCAGCCCGATCCGTACTTGGCTGGATTTTGAAGAGCCATACTGCGTCCGGGACGCCTTCTCGTTTGGTTCGGATGGTGCAGAAGCGTGGAAGTTTCTCCCAGATAGCATTGAAATGTGTCACACCAGCATTTTAATGAAGACTTGCAAGAGTTGTTTACATCAGACATGGCTGCATGGGCTCAGTTCCCTTTTCCTTAAAAAAAACAACAAAACAACAATCATATATAAGTTTATTGAACATTTTTGGTATGGTATGGATTGGAAGCTTTTCTTTTAAATCCCTTGAACGTGCCCTGAACCCTGAATGTGGAGAACCTGGGGAACCCCCGTTTTGTGGGAACCTGTTTGAAAGCACGTTCATCCACCCGCTCACTTCCCAACAGGAACCAGGAAACTAACCCTGACCAGGAACTAAAAAAATCCTGTCAAGAGGGCGAGGGATTTTTAGTTCCTGGTTAGGGTATACCTAGGTCGATGAATCATTTAGTTTATTTAGTTTCCTGGTTCCTGCTGGGCGAACTAAGGCACAGTGATTAACCTCTCTGAACAAAGGGAGAATGAAGAAGGAAGGAAGGAAATAGGTCGATTTTTTATTTTATTAGTTTGTATAAGATTGAGTGAGCAGGATGTTTGGGTGACCCCGAATCGACCTAAAATAGCGATATTTCTAAAATTTTATACTTGATTGAATTCAGTACATCTACATACGATTTATTTACACAGGCTCTGTTTATAGGTACTATTGACTGAATCGTCGACTAAATTATTCATCCAAACAGACTGAATTTAGTCCAGTGTAATAAGCCCTTTATAACAAGACAGCTAAAAAAGCACTCATTTCAAAATGCTGCCTGGGAAGTTTTTGACACGCGCATGACATAAAAATAATAAAAAGACATTTTTTTTCTAAAATGCCAAAAACACTCAAAAATAAAATCTAGCAAAATGGCTCTCGAAACCCACATTTCTCTAATAGATTTGTCAAAACAGCTACCATTTGATATAGGTAAGGAAACCTACCTATCTTATTTTTTCGATTATGTAGTAACATTATGTAGGTATATACGTACCTACCTACCTAGAGGTTTTATAAAATAATCCATCCATACATCACCTTTGAAGTCCATACAATATCTCCGTTGATTCTAAATTTTGTTAGGTCCGAAGTACCTTATTCTTATGTAAACCTTATTATAAGTATTTATATATACATGGCGCTTATTTCTGTGGATAGAGTTAGGCCTGGATTTCACGGGTCTGGTTCCAGGTCCGGTTTAGTTCACTGTAACCTCATCACATGCGTTCGCACTCTCTTCACTTGAAGTCAGCGGTTTGTGATTAGATGCAGCTAACCGAATCGGGGCTGGAACCCGACGCGTGTAGTTCGAGGCTTATTACTAAACTATTCCGACAATCTCTGAAGCTACAGCTAGACTATCCGTGAGTTGCAAGAAATGCCTTAATTTTAAGGCTTCCTTAAAAGTAATGTTATCTCTATCTAGAGCTATGGCGTAGCAAGGGATAGCAATATGTGTTGTAATGAAGCTTAAAGGATGTTTCATGCAACAGACGGTATGTTTTTATGGACGTTATGTTGACCACTTAAATAGCACGAGTCAATCAGTATCGGTATGGAATAAACAAACGAGGTAGTTACTCATACCTCTGCTTATTAGGGTGTGTTCATAAGTAATTTGACTTTGACTGCACTTATAGGTTGACTCAGTTTATTAACGTTTGCAAATAAACTTTTAAAAACCTGTTGGTATAAAAATAATTAAAATAAGGATATTTCATGTGTTCTTTTAAAAAACTAAAGTCAGTTTCCCGGCAAATATTTTAATAAAGAATATCGTATACACTTGTAGATGATGAATTGAAGAAAGAATTATGTTTTGGCGAATCCTTGATCATAAGTTGTGGCCATTATGAGGGGACTCTCGGAGATGAGGAAACAGACTCGGAATGGTCATGCCAAGACACAGAAGAGTCTGAACACAAGGAGGAAGAGAAGGAAGACGAAATGGTCGAAATAAAAGATCATGTCGAGGAGGAGGAAGAACCGAAACAAGAGTCCGACGACGAAAACGATTTTCATTTTTATTTTTTTCCCGATTGTAACAAACCACCTCCGCCGAAAACCAGTAAAACAAGTGTAGTAACAGTCGATGGGATACCCAAAATAAACCCAGCTGTGAAGGATCAAACACTCTGTACCTGCGACATAGATAGAAAGGGTGTATGTGAGTGTTTCGTTAAGTTACCCTGCAAGTGTGGTGCCAAAACGAAAATGGAATGCACTTGCAAGCAATTGGAGGAAATCTGTATATGCATTGAAGGAAAACCAAACGTGGTATGTACCTGCAAAGGCAGCAAGGTTTGCGTATGTTTCCCGGATGGTAAGCCTCGAGCGATATGCACTTGCGGTAAGATTGACAAACCTTGCATATGTCACCCTGATAAATTCCCTTATCCTGTTTGTACGTGTAAACACAAACCAAAGTTTAGTGTTGACTTGACTAAAAAACTTGAAATGGGAGCAGACGGAGAAATGGAGCATGAGACAGAAACTAGCATGTCTAGCATAAGAGCAGAGGGCGAAGGTGAATATGAGGGCCAGGCAAAACTTGAAGAGGATATAAACCCTGAACAGGAACCGTGCATATGTCAGCAACCAGAGCCAAAGAAACCATGTCTTTGCCTTAAAGGCCAAGAATGTATGTGCAATGAAAAGGAATGCATATGTGGCGTACAAAAAACCTGTGTTTGTGAGCCGACCGATAGTCAAACAGAAATAATTTGCAAAAGTGATGACTCCAAATCTATTTGCAGTTGTCCTGTTCCCAAACAATGTACATGTGAAGCAAAAAAATCTAATGATTGCACATGCTTCCCTAAGAAACCTGTCTGTACTTGCGGTAGTCCAGAAAATTGCAAATGTTTTGCTAAATGTGACTGCAAATATCCTTGCATTTGTGATACCCTTCCAGAGAAGGAACAGGAATGTATTTGCCTCGATAAAACAAAGAAAGTTGACCAAGACGCGGTTTGTACTTGTCCATGTAAAGAAGGGCCTAAGAAATTGAAAAAAGTGCGCGCCGGTAAAGAGGGACATAGGTGGTGTCATGATGTCGATCCACGCCATACTTTTTTCGACTACGCGTATGATAGACATGATAAAATTGATGCTAAAGAGCAAGAAAAAGAGAAGTTCAAGATATTAGGCCTATACGATGAAGAGAAAGACGAGGAATCATGCCCAGTTCATGGAATTAAAGTTCCTCAATATAAAAAGAAAGTTAGAAAGCCTTCCTTAGATTGCTGCAGTACTGTGGGAGGTAATGTCGTGTCATTTACAACATTACGTTAGTTTAACTTACATCTAAACACAATAGAAAATAAATTATAATTTATATTAATTCTTCTTATAACAGGTATCAGCATCAACGTTGAATCTTTAGGAGAAGAAGGCGATAAATTCCTTGTTCAAGTAGTATCTCACTCTTCTAAGGAAGGTGCAAAAACTGGATCTAAGCTCATCAGTATTATAGATTGCAACCTACATACTTTGGAGGAAAATAGAATAGAGTAACTATTTATTGTTAACTTTAATAACATTGTTAGCAATAATAATAGGGTAGTTTCCAAGTATCAAATAATAAATGCGTTTCTCAAAAATTAAGTAATAGTCATAAATTTATGGTCAAATGTGAAAACAGAATGAAAATTCGTTGAAAAATAAAATAGCTACAGGTAATCAAAAATCAGAACGGTAGAAAGAAACAGCAATAAATATTATGACGTCAGTGTTCCCTAGCGACATACAAGCAGGTCCTGTCTGCATAATAAAGGACTGTTTTGCTAAAAAGGGACAGCACCTCTCCAATACTAACTTTAACCATAAATATCTCTGATGTTAGTTAAGATATTATATTATATTGAGATATAATAAAAACTAATTTTAGATCCTTCTTTAGAATGTCCATGTGAGTTGATTGATGCAAAATAAAAAATTTAGGTTAATACCGTAGGTGTCTCAAATCCATAGGTTTGTCCAATTGCTCTTCAAAGTTTATTCTGTTTTCAGATACATAGTTAAAAGGGAAATAACCAAAGAACGTCGTAGTTACATGGCAATATGTGAAAGCGGCTACTATAACAAAGTGACCCGTAGTTGTGGGGAGCGAAGTGTAGTGAAACGTTTGTACCATTCATTCGAAGATGCTCGAGACTTGTTGCTTGAAGGTGCCAATGTGGTGCTTTTGCGTTATTTCGGACTTCGTCGATATAAAGGGACCATTAAGACTGAGACTGTACTAATGGATGGTACCATCTGTGAGAGCATTTATGTAAGTTTATTTTTGTTAATCGTATTTTGAGAAACTGTTGTTGGTAATAGGACTGGCGCGGTGGTAAGATCATATCCACTAGGTGTCACATGAATGTTTATCGTAGTAAATTTTCGTATCAGACACCTTAATTAATCTTAAAGGAATTTCATGAGTAAACCCGCTTTATGCGTAATTTAGCGGTTACAACATCTGCGTTCCTGTGTTTTCGAAACGGGTGTAATTTTGATTTTCCATTGTCTTACTCCGTGATGAAATGAAACTTATACGTGCTTCGAGAAATTTGTAGCCGTACGATTACGCCAACATTTGGCTAGGTATAGTCTATACAATTTAATTTATAATCCTTGCTTCGTTTTGTCAGTTTTGTCCTGGTGTAAGTCAAGCCGTTGTGAACAACACATCCCTCTTTGTCGTAAAAGTTGAACGACATATTATAGAACCTTCTGGATTCATTCATCAATCGTTGACTGTCCTCACTCTTAAAGGTGAGAAATTAACTTGATAATTAATAATTTAATATTACATTAATACACAATTTAGCAACAGGATCCATTTTAACAAATGAGGTTAATCACGTTTTACGTTCAATTAGCTACTTACCCAAATGTCTAGTTGCCAGGGAATTGAAGCAACGGGCTGAACATTCGTGGAACTGAATGTTCAGGGAAATTGAAATTGACTTTCGAGAAACTAGACGTTCGGGGTAATGGACATGCGGGAAACTGGACGTTCGTGAAAATAGGTTTCCGGTGAAAAAATGAAATGATATAATGTTTTATGATTGACAGATTAGATATACGAGTTATTGGATGTAATAAGCTTGATTCCATCCTACCTATTTGATAATGTTCTCTTACAAAGGCTATATCGTGAGCCATGAGTGGGCTGATAACAACTATATGCTGCATTTGAATCCACTGTTACGCGTCAATGCTGAAAAAGATGAAATAGAGCAGCACGCACCTCTACGTGAAAATTGGCGAGAGGATCTTCAACTATTATCTGATTATCTGAACTTCAAGGTAAGTTAAAAGTTTGAAATATTAATAACAAGTTTACCTAACAGTGTTTTCAAAAGTAATCCTAGACATACTTTTATGGATCGAGTTGAGTTAATTTTTGCAATAAAATTTCAGAGCACTCGAACTTCGGAAGGTGCCCGGTACATGGCAGAAAACGGTGCCCTATCAGCTACTGTCCGCGACTACCTCCAAGCGATTCTGTTGCTGAAACCTCAAGATGTCCTCCATTTCACCAGACACTATTTCAGCTCCGCATTGTCTGCATTAGACTTGCCCCATGATGATTATTTCGACCCTTGCCCGAAGCATGTCAGATATTATTACTTTGAGGAGTAATAAACCTGCAGAGAGACGTGCAACGCGGAGGTGCAAAAGGTGCAGCAGTCGGATCTTAATGGAACCTGACAATGGACGGCATCAACTTTTAATCAAAATATAAAGTTTTCTTAAAAAAACAAAAAAAAAGTTACCATGAAGTTTTGCACCTTGGCGCCATAGGAAAATAGAGTTCCATAGATAGAACATTTACTTTGCAGTCTTTATTTTAATTATTGCGTTGTATTTACGCTGCTATCTTAGATTCTATTGATCAAAATTATATATATAGGTAGGTACTTACTCGTACAATAAGAGTACTTACCTTTAAAAAATGTGAAAAAATAGACACCTCCGATTTTTTGCGTATTTACCTAAACTAATTAACATATTGTTTTTGTGCTTGGATACTTGGGTAGAATACCTACAAAATATTTTGGAAATTTTTATTTAAAGGTATTTAGAGATGCCTATTTGTAAATAACCAATTTTGAGTGATAAAGAGTCAAAATAAAATTCATTTTAAATTAATTTATCTTATTTAAAATAGTCATAATAGGTACCTTAACTTCTGACATGGTATCCACTTTATTACGAGTAGGTAGGTATTAGATTATTATGGTAGATTGTTTTATTTATAAGATCAGATTTGTAGAAATCATGTCGTTTTTGTAACGAGAGATTACAAAAATAAGTTGTAACGCCATGATTTTATTGATGTCTTCTACTAAAGGCAATAGCATTTAACAATTTAGTGGACGTGTCAACAATTATGCTTACAGTAGCGAACAATTAGCGTGTATTGCAATCTATGTATGATTGGCGTAAAAAAACACTACAATTGTAATTACTTCATATGATTTTCTAATGAGAATTTTAGAGTCTAAGTACCCTAGAGAGAAGTCAAAAGATCTTTACCCGCATTCAAGACAGTGGATAGGTACGTATCTAATAATCAGCCCAAGAACATTCCAAGAATTAGACGTATCGTACCAGTAACAGACAGCTTCGATTCAAATTATACAATTCAACACACGCAAACACTTTCATAATGTAGCGACTTTCGTTATACTCTTCAGATACGTACAAATAATTAGTCTACAAAGTTTCTTATGTACCTACGCAATCTATGCAAATGTTATAAGTAATATCCACAACACGAGTCTGACGAGAGAGATGTTGAAGCCTTTATATTATTTAATAAGATAAAGTTGCAAGTATTTTGTGTATCCGCCGAGGGTTCCGCACATGTCACGCGAGATCCCTCCAAACAAAATGACAAAACTGCGCTGAAGGAAAACCCGGGACGAGAAAGGAATTTTAATTTTTTGTTCCTTTTGCACAAAGGAATTTATTATTAAGTCCCGCATTACAGGCATACGATATTAAGGGTAGGACAACCCCAATTCTCTCTCACCTTCCACGCAAAGAATTTTGATAAAAATATCCTACCGTTTCGTTTCCAATTACTATAGGTTGAACGTGATCTTATGCTTCGGGGCTATCCACCCTTTTGTTGAGTGCCAATATCAAATTTCGAATATGTCTTCGTTTATTGATATGTTGTGGGGTATGGTGTGTAATTGAATTATTCTGTTGTAGAATATTTTATAGATTCGTATCTATCTATTATCGAGACTAGATGTGATTTCGTAAGTACAGATTACTTATCTGATTCTCGAACAGGTGATTACAGTGACCGCCCATGACCTTATGATTTTAGACGGGAACTTGAATGAAATAAGGCAGGGGTTGCCAACTTTAGCAGATAATCGGTATAAATAATAGAGTTAAGTTTTAAGACTAGGGCGGCGTAATTAATTCAAATTTCGTTACAATATATAATTAAGCTCCATCAGCGTAAGTCGGATAAGCGTCTGAAGTTTAAATTAACTTGTTAGGGCGAGCGTGGGCCTCGCAAACCAGTGGAAGTTTACAAACAACACCTTTGCAACCCTTGCATACAAATTTGTAGCCAGACACGTCGCAGGACCCCCACTGTGATCCTTTTAACGATATCGGTAGATATTACCTTGTCAAACTCCGCTGTATGGCCTTTTGTTACGATATAACCACGTAAAATGTGGGAGCCTGGAGCCCCCTCGGAACAATTCCCTAGTTACGCAACTGCCGCTACCTGAAATTAGAATATGTGAGCGGAATGCGACAATGGCAATAAGCTACATGTGATGGAAACGACGCGGTATAATAATAACAGAACCGGTGAAATGAAGCTATCAAACAAAGGTACAGTGTACCTTTTAATAATTACGATTCTACTCTCGCTTTTTAATTAGCCTAGATACCTGCAATCGAGATTAAACAAACAAAAAGAAATAAGTAAAGTTTTGTTAACTGTGGATTCGACGCATATTTATCTCTCCATTTCCAATGATTTTAATTTGTAGCGATGTTCTTTAGTTTCACTTCCTCTCCTCATTTATAATTTTATCTTATCTACAGTGCACATAGACAAGGAAATACATAAAACAATACATTTTTCAGTGATTATAAGTTTAAAGGCAAAACCTAAGTGGCACGTGTAACAATTATTTGCACCGTTTAGTTAGATGATCAATTTCTATAACGGGATCAAATTTACTTAAAACTATACATTTGCTCCAGTGAACATTTCAGTTGTACCACTGTAAGTAATATGCCATTTTTTCGGATTTCCAAAGGTACTTGCCAAATGTTCGGTCATCCAGGTATTAGTAAGGTAAGAAGAAATTCCTTCCTCCCTTCTATTTTTTTAAACTGTCTTAGATAGTTATATTATTTAGAGGTATAGACCTATATAACTGCAGGTGAAGTGTCTTCATACATAATCAGCTTACAGCGTTGTTTGCGGCGTGGTTGGGCGTTCCAGTTCCAGGTGTGACAGTAAGCTGTTTTAGGAGCACTACCACTGCATGTTGCTCACATGAACAAGTGCATTTTACATGCTGTTGCAGCTGCTATGTTTGTTATTGTTGTCCCCCCTATTTAACGAAGCCACAAACCTTGTAATTACAGGACTAAAATGGCAACATAATAGAAATCTCCATACAAAGTAGTGTCACATTGATATTTTAGAGAAGAATTGTACTAGTAACTACAAGGATTGTTGTTTCGTGAAACAGGGTCCTGCTAGTCTCACAGAATTGTTATTGTTTAGACACGGGATTCTTCCAATGGTTTGGGGTTGTTTTGAGGCTCCCAATATTTCGACACAGATGCGTGTGCCATGCAAGGTCGCTTGAAGATTAACGTATGCTACGTGTTGTTGTTGGGGGTAGGTAAGGTGACGTCAGGGCTACAGTCTGTCCTCTATTGCCGGCTAGCAGGGTTCTAGGACAGTGCGCAGATGAAGTAATAGAAGAATTGGTTGTTAAATAATATATTTTAAGGAAAAGAACATAGTAACACAGAAAATAGGTAGTAGGAAATAAGACTGAACGGGAGACGTCCGTTCGAGACAAAATACAGATAAAAAGTGAAAGTACAAATAAAACAATGAAATTAATGGAATACTGAAATTTAGAAATGGAATGGGAACATGATTTTGAATTTAAATGAAGAAATGAAGATGCCAATACGAAATGAGATGAGATAACGATGAGGTTGAATTTGATGGCAAGGAGGTTGATATGGACGATGAAGTCGACATCGTTACATCAGTATCTATCTATTTCCTGATGCGACTGCTGTTATCACTGTCATCCACAAAATCTTATAAAGTTATAGTTGTGAAATATTATTTTTTCTACTGATGAATTCAGCAATATACAAGGTGGAAAATTTCGGCGGGGCAACCAGGGCAGCTACCAGATCCGTTGGAGCTACGAGAAAATGGTCTTAGGAGACCTTCCCTAATTTTTGGAGCTATTTAAAACTGCATTCACAGATTTTTGAATAAAGTCTGCGAAAAAATTCCATTTTCTAAAAAAAATTTTTTTATGTCAATCAATTCTATTTCGTGTCAGGAACAATATACTCTATGGGGTCAACCAAGGTTCGAGTATTAGAAATCTCAGAAATAGCAAGAATCTATTCCCATACATTTAGTACGAACGCATAACATAATGTAGAACAAGTGAACCCCTAAGCCGCTGTACGCATGTTTGCAATAGAGATAATTTCTTTATCTATGGTACTGCTATGACCCGGCCCCAGATTAGAAAGGTATTTTAAATTAAGAACACATGGTTTGTCAACGTGGTTTGAATAACTTTTCTGGTTGGCGTGTGTCTTTCAGGGTATGTTTCGCTATACCAATGTAACATAGCTGTTGGGTTCTTGTTATTTAGAAAATAAGCTTCAAGTAAATCCATACGAACGGAATTAGAAGACATTTTTCCCGCTTTATTTTTACGAAGTGATGAAATGATTGCAAAACTTTATGAACAATTCCATTTTGTTCGATTTTCAAAATTTTTGGCGATATAGTGGCCAGCATTTTTCTTAAATCTGTGAATGCAGTTTAAGATTAATAGCTCCTTAAGTTAGGGAAGGTCTCCTAAGACCATTTTTTCGTAGCTCCAACGGATCTGGTAGCTGCTCTGGGTGCCCCGCCGAAACTTTCCACCCCTGTCTAACTAAGTTACTGTAGTTTACCTTAACAGCACCACATGGCTGGCTGGCCGGATGCTTATTATCCTCCTATTTTAAATACCATTTTGAAGAGTTGGGGATATACAATACCTACACTGGCAAAAAGGGATAACACAACTACTTCAAAGCCTTGATTGATTACGTGACGTAACGAAACATTCTCATTGTAAAACAAGATATTTTCAAAGAAACTAATTACACTACAATGCTACCTAATGCTTGGTTTGGTTAAATCAGGGATGTACAATACACAAATGCCGTTACTCCGCAGAACTTCATTTTCGACTGAGAAACTACTCGTAGAACTCACAGTCAGTTCTACGAATAGTAGTTAGTAGTAGTAGTTAGGTAGGTAGTGATGTTACTCACTACCTTAAATTAAACTTCCTAGTATTGAGATCCGGATGCCATCTCTACAGCTGAAAGGCCGAAGTTGGGTACCAGGAGAATTTGAACACAAGTATAACAATGTACTATCATGTCCCTATGGACTTGCGGCCAGTGTCTATCAGATGGACTATAAATCACCGCTAATTGTCAGCCTTTTATTGGACAGGTGACGGCCTCAGGGACAACAGACGAAATCTATTCTGGGTCAGATCTAGTACGGTCGCATTACTACTCTGTTATGCCACGTCGTTACTTACTGTTGGTGTAATAGATAGACGATTATAGTTCCGTCAAATTAATGGATCTGGTTGACTTTGGATTGTAATATGAAATGTTTTATTTATGTGTCGTAATAGTATTTTATGCTACTGATACGTAATAACAGCCATTGTAAAATGAGTTTTTAATTTGTTATACGAGCGTAGCCAGTATCAAAATAGAAAATAACGGGTTTTACAATGACTAATTACGTGCAGTTGCATAATGCATACAATACTTTTTCTACGACCATGAAATACTATAAAATACAAACTATTGTGAAGCGTTCAACACGCCATGACAGCTCATCAAAACTCCGTTGACAACAGTGCGTGGTACCGTGTCGTCGGCATTAAAAATATATTTTACGCGACATTTTTTTTTCCGTGACAATATTTCTTTCCTAAACTACTAATTTTGTATCAAATTTCGTGAACCTATTAATAAATTTATTATGTACTTAATGAGTTGACGGTATCGTACTGCAGGTTCGCGATGTCGTAATGAATATTACGACATTCGACGACATTACGACGTTCATTAGGTACGTAACGACCCTTAGGAATGAAGTAGTATGTGTTGCTGTTTGTGGTTTCACATTGAACAAATTACCAAATGGGAGTAGTAAAAAGTCTTTTTTATGTGAAAATGATTAAGCGACTTTTATGTAGTGTTCAAGGACAATAGAATCAGACGCTCGTACACACGTAGGTGGATTCCCTGCGCCTAAGTATACTGTGAAATAAGAGCGTCGGTGGCACAGTGGCTTGGACACCGGACTCCCAAGTGGGAGGTCCGGGTTCGAAACCACGCAATGCCATGTACCAATGAGTTTTTCGTATTTTTCGAAGACTTACGTACATTTACCGACTGCTCTAACGGTAAAGGAAAATATCGTGAAGAAACCTGCGCATTGAGATGGCCAGTGTGTAAAATGGGGTAGGCACAAAAGATCCTCAAAGGACGAAGTGCCGCTGGGTTATTCCCGGCCCCCTATCATAAGATAAGATACTGTGAAATACCATCTAACAAACCAAACCTACATCATATTTTTTTCTTGACAGCCTAAAAAAACTTTCATTAGATATGTTTATTTTTGACATAATAACGACTAATAAGGACGGTTGGAACAAATAAATCACTAATAAATCATATTATGCAAAGATTTTGTATTTCGCCCAATGGGTGCTACTAGTCCGATTTCTGTGATATAAGTACCTAAAGCTTTTAGTGAAGATTCTAATTATAGAAGCTTTTTTAAGGTAAGTGTATTTTTTTTCTATAACATGAAGGTCTGAGTTACCTAAAGCTTTTAGTGAAGCTTTTAATTTTTGAAGCTTTTTTAGGTAAGTTTTTTTTAAATATAACAAGCGCTGCGAGCGAGAGAGAGAGAAAGGTGCGAGCAGAATAGAGGATAGGAGAGTAGTTTGTAACTTTTTGGCGAAGCGAAGACTGGCAACTTTCTTGATGCAGCGGAAGCCATTAAAAAATAAGATTTGTTTTGTTGTTGATTTGGTGTACGGGAGTTATTAATTCTAATTTCTTACATAAAAAGTACTTATAAGGCTATTATTTTATATCTCAACTATATATAAACATTCCCACTCACGCTGAGTAGTCAATGTAGTCTGACCTAATACTATTGAAGTATAAAGTTTCGTCCCATAATGACCACATTCAAATAACATAGATCTTTTAGAATTAAAGCGTGCTTTTGTGTAAGCAAGCAACATAAGTAATAATACGAGTATCAATATCAACCTATGTAAGAAAAGAATTAAGTATACTCTAAGTTACTTAGATGTGTTTATTTTTCCAAGTGCGCTAAAAATACAGTAATTACGGGTTTACTTCATACGTAAGCATATAAACTAACGCCATTAGAGCGTACTAGCACTGCCAGAACGCAAACTTTATAATTTACATTGTAGTTAAAATATAGGTGCTTAAAATTTGACACGTCCTGCGAGCCCCGGCGAGGCCGTAAACCGCGAACTTCGTTTGGTGTAATAAAAAGTTAATACTTGGCGCAGACAGGGTCGGGTTGGATTGCGCATTACTTGCTACATTATAAACAAGCCTGGCTGTGACACCCCTCCTTTATGACTCCCACCCGGGCGGGCGCATGCATAATTAAATCTCTGCGGTCAAATTAGCAATTTGGACCCCCGCAATAGGACATAGTTCAGTTTTAAGCGTCTTTATTGTCCAAACAAATTCATTCATCCATTACTGCTCTCAATTAGTGCACAGCGAGCACCTGCAGTGAAACGGTCCGGTTGTTTTTGTTAACGTCTCTATTGAAGGAGTTCTCTTCTCAAATTAAACTGTGAGGCGAAGTGTTGGCTTTTTAGTTGATAGGTATTTAAGTATACCTATAATATAAGTGCTTACCTACCTGTGTACCTTTCTTTAGTTTTTCATTAGGATCGTTTGCACTAGGCCACAGGCCCGTAACCTGGGGTCAGCGGTCGGGTTGGGGTTCAAGAGAGTTCATATTTTTCTGATTGTAATAAAAACACACGTTTTAATCATGATTTTAAAATTTTGTGACAATTAAAATATTGAAACCAGTTTCCTCATTTTCTAATAAGTACGTATATGTCGGAAAAAAAATCAGGGGGGGGGGTTTCAACATCCAAAACCTCTGCCTACGAGCCTGCCACCTTGTGTCGGCACGTGTTTCATGTTTTCTGTAGGAAATTTTAATTCTTACAACGTAAATCGCTCCGAGGTTTCAGTACAAAACAACGATAGGTACTTACTAAGTTGTGCCCTATTATCGGATTTCGTTCAAGAAACGTAAAATCCTAAAAAGAGTAATAAATATATCTAACGAATATAGTTTAATATCAGGAGCTGGTGTTATTTTGAGAAGTATGGTTTCAACGCCAACAATACAATACAAATATACTTTATTGCACACCCGGGACATAAACAAAACATACAACATAAAGAGAGGTACAATACAATGTGCAGAAGGCGGCCTTATCGCTTTAAGCGATATCTCAACCAACTCTACTAAAGTTTATTAAAACGAGAAATATTTTACAGTTTTCTTTTAATTTAGTCGGTGCACTTCGTTTCTGCTACTCAAGCATCCTACACAGGTATACTTACTTACGTAAGTCTGTATATTTTTCATGAAATAAAATCACCGACAGAAATATAGTTCTAGATATCTAATCTCAACTATGCAATATGAAGAGATAACTCAAACTAACTTCCAGTATACGGCTTTCAATAAGATGCGGAGCCTGTTATTTAGCACAAATAGCTAATATTCAGCGTATTCTGATTCCCAATAACGTGGTGGTACGATAACTTTATGGAAATGCAACAAACGGGAGCGGGAGCAGGCGTGCGTTGCTCAGATAAGGGTTTTAGGGGTTTTTCGATTCGGTGACGCCAAAATCCTACCAATAAAATAAACATAATATCACGAGAAGGTGATTTGGCAAGAATTTTATGAGCAACGTATAAATTGATATAGGATTTAATGGATATTCAACTTGAATTTTGCAGAATTCGAGCGAGAACAAAACGAAAAGCTGTAAAGACACATGAAACTTACTCAACTTCCCACGCGGACTGGTAACGGGAAATAACTGTTATTATTATTATTTTTATTTTATATCCATTACACCTCTTTTTCTGTATATTTGATACTTGCCTATTACCGTTTTCTCTCTATTTAATAACATATATTTTTCTGTTGTGTATCATAATTGGCTTTACTTTCTTTTAATATAAGTATATTGTTTAATTTATTTATGCTGTGATATTGTAGTAAAATCAGATTTTTTTTTAAACTGGGTAAGAATTGTTTTTAAATTTAATGTTGTTTTTTGTTTTTAAATATATATTTTTTAATTGGAGTACAAAGAAACGAGACAGATCCTATCTACTCATATGACATACGAGTTGGTACCCTACCAACTATCTCGTTTCTTCTTTCCCTACCTACTCGTATGTATTGATATACGAGTTGGTAGGGTCTGTCTCGTTTCTTCTGTCCCTACCTACTCTACGAGTTGGTAGGGTCTGTCTCGTTTCTTCTGTCCCTACCTACTCTACGAGTTGGTAGGGTCTGTCTCGTTTCTTCTGTCCCTACCTACTCGTATGTATTGATATACGAGTTGGTAGGGTCTGTCTCGTTTCTTCTGTCCCTACCTACTCGTATGTATTGATATACGAGTTGGTAGGGTCTGTCTCGTTTCTTCTGTCCCTATCTACTCGTATGTATTGATATACGAGTTGGTAGGGTCTGTCTCGTTTCTTCTGTCCCTACCTACTCGTATGTATTGATATACGAGTTGGTAGGGTATGTCTCGTTTCTTCTGTCCCTACCTACTCGTATGTATTGATATACGAGTTGGTAGGGTCTGTCTCGTTTCTTCTGTCCCTACCTACTCGTATGTATTGATATACGAGTTGGTAGGATCTGTCTCGTTTCTTTGTACTCCAATTTTTCATTCCAAAAGATAATCTTTTATATCAACAATTCCTTCCGTCCGAGAACCTAGAATTAATTTAAACTTTACATTTAATCTTGTTGGCTGACGAAACTTTCTCAAACTGAGATAAAGTATCACCTAAAACAGCAGAGTTCCCAGCATTATCAAAGATAACGTTATGGACATACGGGCAGGCTGTTCGACAAACAAACTTTTGGGTACCTGCTTACAATTCTGTGATTAAATTACAATGGTAATTAAATCTACATTGTTTATGTAAATAGATTTCAATGGAAACTAATACAAAAACAAAATTACACTGAAATTGAGTCACGGTTTAGCTTTGTGGTGATGAACCATACCCTACAATAGGGTATTTGACAATTATCAAATATTAAATACATTTCATAAAAGTAAGAAAATAGACATAAATTGAAGGTCAAATGTTAAAACAGAAATAAAATCCGTTGAAAAATAAAATAGCTACAGGCAATCAAAAATCAGACGGTAGAAAGAGACGGCAATAGATAATTGTGACGTCACTGTTATATAGTGCCATACAAACACCTGCCAAGGACCTCCTTGGCTACATAATAAGGACTGTTTTGCTAGAATGGGACAGAGCATCCTCCTACTACTAACTTTAACCATTAATATAGCTGATTATTATTATTATTATAATCTTTATTACACACATAGACAAAATACAAAAATACTTAATAAACGAAAAAATAAAATATGTATAAATGTATAAAATTATATATGTAAATGTATGTATGTATGTATGATGTTAGTTGAGATATCAATAAACGGATTTCAAATCCATCTTCAGGATGTCCATGTAAGTTGATTGATGCAATAAAAAAACATTAGTCAAATACCGTATAGTGATATAGATTTGGAGGAATCTGAAATACTTTAACTATAAGTACCCATTTCATGATTATTGTTACTGTTGGTTCAGTCATGCTATTTTACTATCGCATACACTTTAAAACATTTTATACGATTAATTTTCAATATTTGTATGAAAACTACCAACAAAATTCCCGTAAAAGACGGTACCAAACCTCACGCCCCTGTGTGTGAATTGAAAATAATGCAACACATTTCTCACACATTAAAGTTCATATTTGACCAAAAATAGATCTTACCGCGATATCACAAAGGCGAATATCCGTCTACGTAACTCTTACATAGGATCGTATGATCCACAGATCGATTTCAAAATTCGAAGTCAAACGCAAGGCGCGATTGTCACGCCGCTCGCACTCCGTTTTAAACCCCGCCCACCTAAGTACACATTTTGTGGCGCCACTCGTGTGATTCTCACATTTCTACGGTATAATATTTCGCTGCTTGTATGGAAACCAAGTCATCTCCACCTTTATTGAAATCGTGTCATTATTTTAATTCTACTCGTTAAAATCAGACTGCACTTATTTTTTTAAACTTTTCTCTCTCTTTGATAAAAATTGTGATCTAACTTTAAGTACTATTTAGTATCCTCTGCTTTAGGTATCGATTTTAGCTCCTATTTTCCCTGTAGCACGGAGTCCTATCCCTGTAGTGTTCCATTTTACCCAAATTTGTACCTAGATACCCTACAAAGCGAAACTTCAACTAAGTAACTTCAAAAGAGTATTATGCAAGAGCTGAGCCGTCTTGCTGCAGAAGTTTATACTATCATACTGTTAATTATAAATAAATAGGATTTGTGGGTTGCAGATAGAATAACAAAATTACTCTGAAATTACGGATTTGTGGGTTGCAGATACAATAACAAAATTACTCTGAAATTGAGTCACGATTTAGCTTTGTAGTGATGAACCATAGCCTTTTGGGGTTGGATCTGACTTCCAATCTTAACTTTGGGCGCTCCATTGAGTCAAAAGCTAAGACCGCAGCCAAAAAATTGGGCATCCTGAGTAAGGTAAGGCGGTACTTCACGCCGGGACAGCTCTTAAACCTTTACCAAGCCCAAGTCCGGTCGTGGATGGAGTACTGCTACCTGTGGGACGGCTCAGCTAAGTACCAACTGGCTGCTCTTGACTCAGTGGAGAAACGCGCTAAGCGCCTTAGGTGACGAATCGCTGGTGGAAGCTAGACTGCAAAGTCTGAAACATCGGCGCAAGGTTGCCTGTCTATCGGTATTTTATAGGATACATTTCGGAGAGTGCGCATCGGAATTGCACGACCTAATTCCAGCATCTCCATTCCGCCTTCGGACTACCAGGCGCGGGGAGGGGTTCCATCCTTATGTTGTTGATATCCCATCTGCTCGTACGAAGCGATTTGCTTCTTCGTTCATTATGCGAACGGCTAAGGAATGGAACAGCCTGCCGGCGTCTGTATTTCCCGAAACCTACAACCTTGGGATCTTCAAGGCCAGAGTGAATAGGCATTTACTGGACCCGCATGTTCCATCGTGGACCTCATCGTCGCTTACCATCAGGCGAGATCGATGTCAAATGCGGGTTTAGTAGTAAATAAAAAATAATAATAAAAAAAACCATACCCTACAATAGGGTATTTGACAAGTATCAAATATTAAATACATTTCATAAAAATAAGAAAATAGACATAATTTTCAGAATTCCAAGAATGGCTTCCACTAAGTATCTATTCTAAATCAAGAAAGTTGAATTAGTCTGGGTGTAAAAAGAACATCTAGAGGTTTTTATTCAAAGAATACACGTCCAATTTTCCTCAGCATCATTTACAGGTTGAAATGATTGGTTCGACTAAATATTAGTTTACTTGGGTAAGCCCAAGTTACAACTAAATCCTGTCTTGCTGTCCATTTTTGCAACCAAGGCGCTGCTTACAGTCAGTTGCATGAAACTTCTAAGGAAGTTTATAATATTAAGATATTATGACTACGTTAACTAGACTAGTCTATTGACATTTCTTTCTAGCCCGAAGGGCCAACGTTATACGAGGCGTGCACATGGCGCGGGCGAGTAGATATCAATGTACATTGCTGTTTATCGTGTTCATTCGCTGACGTTTTAACTTCATAACCAGCAATGGATGTTGACCCGCCGCGTGCGCACTGCGGAGGGGCCTCCGCAGTACGTAACGTAGAAAAAGATAGAGTATATTTTAATAGCGGTTGAACTAGTTCAAGGGTTAGCCCTAGGGCTAATACTCAACAAGAAGCTATCAACAATAACGTTGAAATACACATCCCTCGACTACATTTGATTTACGTTTCTATGTAGGCACCTACCATAAATTTAATAAACAGGATTCATATGGAAGTTGGCGACCCAGCGCGATATTGGTTTCAACTTCGCGAGGCAATGTGAATATTCTGTTCACGGAAATAAAGCGATTGAATAAATAAACGATATACAGCATACTGCTATGCACTTTGAGCGCATTTTGGGTTGGCTTTTTACTACCAGTTAGGTAAGTGTTATATACGAGTATAATATCATATTTATAGCGCCTCGAGTGTGAAGAAAGCTTATATTTTGTTACTCATCCTTTTTCTTGAGGTCTTAGCCGCAAAACAGACAGAGGCGATGCGCTGACGGCATGCCGCCGGTCGGCACACCTCTTCTATATGTTTTGCGCCGCTTTACTTTCATATATTTTGTATGAAAATAGTTTGAAGGAGGCGGAATGCGGGCACAACGGCCGGCGCGTCGCCCCTTAATATACTTGCATACAAAATGTATGTAAGCGAAGGGTGCACAGCAGACAGAGGCGGCGCGCTGACGATGACGTTGCGCTGGCAACGCACTACCGGCACGCCTCTCGTATACGTTTTGCGCTTTAGAAAGATTGGTGACATTGAAAAAACCTTTTGTGCTGTTTATGCTTTGTGTTATGCGTATAGTGGTCCGATATCAATTTGGTAGTAGAAATAATCGAAATGACTGATCAATCAATTGATCACATACATATGTAAAATTAAATTAAAATGTATTTAATATCAGGCACTATAGTCCCATGGCTAGAGTACATTGTAGTTAATTATGAATTATTATATTACAAATTATATTTATTACTTATTAGTATATATTACAAAAGTTAACCTTAAGTAGGTACACACTTAGATATCTATCAAGTATAATTAGATCGAAGTTTGTCTTTACTAGGTACTTTTATCTAACTCTTTTCAAATTCAACAGAATTTCTTCAAATTTTGTATGGCGAAACCTTAAGGATCAATTCAGGTCAAGTTCGTATTTCAGCTAGATCGGAAAATATTCTAGATCGTGGCCATACAAAACAGACACGTGCTAACATCTAGTCTATAATGTAAGTTTACGCATAAAAGCATAACAAACGGGTATTCCCATTTTCAGTTATATGCAGAAAATGAGACAGAAATAATCACTTCAACCCTGAAATTCAGGCAATTCAATTGTCTAAAGACGACTAACAATTAATACAATGGATATGTTTGAGTAAATATACGGTTATTTGAAGAAATATAAGCGTAAGTATCTAATTACGGCTATTTCTGGTAGCTTATTTGTTTCCTTATTGTAAGGGAGATAGGATAATGTAAATATTTTTTGTTTGATCAAACTCTGGGCTCTTCCAGCTAAGCATTGTGCCCGGGTCTGTTTGTTTAGCGACTAATTAGACAAAGTTGGAGAGTTGCCGTTTGCCGCTTGCCCTGCCCCGGCGAATGTTAAGGTTCCCACCTCACAGAGACACACACAAGTTAAACTTGAACACACCTGTATGTAAGTTCTCTTTTTGGGGATTTGTTTGTGTACTTCCGAAACACCTTTACAAATCTTCATCATCATCAGTATCCTATCTTAGTCCACTGAAAATAGGTATCTATAGTTATGTAAATATCTAGGAAAAATATATACTTACATACCTAGTGTTTGTTCGGTTAAGGTACTTACTACAAGATAAATTATACCTTTTAGTATCTAATTATATTATGAAATCCATAAAAAAATGTATTGCAGTAATTTCCTAGTCGCCGCAATCGTTTTCCATTCACGCCTTAAGCATACTGCAGCAAAACCGAAACGGAAGCGGTCCGAAACAACAGAAGTCTAGAAATTCGAAAAATAGATTTCTATGGTTTCGGTCCGTTTCCGTTTCGCCTTGGCTGCAGTGCGCTAAATGCGTCAGTCCATTAACGTTACGGGTCAGCCTACTGAAAGAGTTTCAGTACAAGAGAATATTACTATTTTATATTCAGTCTCCTTAAAAATTATGTAATGGTATGTACACCTACACACATTCGACTACCTATCGAATATCCAATTACATGCAATGTAGATTTGCTAGGTATATAATGCTAATTAAATCGAAATAGAGCGAAACAGAACGACCGTGTTTACTGCTCAGTGCGCGATTTAATCTCATTAGGGCAATTATTTGGCTCATCACTCCAGATTGACTTCCAATTGTCTTAATCACTTATAGACATTCTATTATAGCCACGTCCTTTCTATACAGGGTTTAAATGGAAACATTAGATAGACAGATAATTTTTTTGTTAGGAGTTCCAATAAAATGAAAATTGAATTGCGCAAAAAAAAGTCGGTACAAATTGATCGCTCAAGTTAAGGTCAAATAGATGTAATTTGCGAATTTTTTTCGACTTTCGACGAACTTGTTTACTGCGTAGTGCGCAATTTAAATCTCACCAGTGCTTTATTTGGCTCATCCTTAGATTATCCAAGAGTGGTTCATCTGAGCATTCATTACTTTAGATTGACTGTACCAATTATCATTCCTTAACACTTATAACAAACCACATAATACCTACCGTATATTTACATACTACATACAGAAAAAAAAATCCAGGAGTTCCTATAAGTAACAAAGCTTTCCACAAAAAAATTTGAACTCGAAAATATTTGCAATCACTCAAATCGAATTGATCGCGCATTAACATAAAGTGTCATTAGCAGCAAATAAAGTCACAACGTTTAACAACAACGGTTTTGTGGAACATTAATCACATTCATTATTGGAACTCCTGATAAAAGTTTGGCGAATGCTTCGTTAACTTCCTGTATGTCTACTCATGTGGTTGAGCTGGAATTACCTACAAAGGACGCCTGAAGGCGTTATCTCAAGCATGCAGTCGACAATGGGGCTCGATCTAGGTAATCTCGGCTTAGTCTTGGGGCGGGTGCTCACTGGCTTTTACACATTTACATTGGGTTGAGATCAGCCAGTGGAGCTTTTGTTTCTTTAGCGAATTTCATTATGAGAAAGAATTTCATTAAAAAAGAATTTCGATTTTATTACTCTGTTCATTTGTCAAAAATAGTGCCTACGAAAATGAGCAAGTTTCATGAAAAATATTATGAAATTCTCAAAAGGTTGTTCGATTCTAATTGAAAATTCCAATCGGGGTTTTTGTATGGGTTTCTGGGATTTGAGGAAGTGGAACGTACGACCGGGTTTAATTTACTAAGCTTTTTTTTAACTTATAGATAATGAATTCCCTTTGCTAACTTAACCAATATTTCCTGGGCAGTCAAGATAAGCATTTATTTTATTATTTGACTTATTGCGACTTCCAAGAATTTATACCTTCAGAGAGATTTCATACTGTTCCTGAAGCCTTTGAATCGCAAACAATGTACAAATTCACATTCCCCACTGAGCAACGCGGTTTACATCAAGTCCGCACACAATACCTAAGTTTTGCGAGCAACTAAAATTAGTTACGTTGCGTCGTCGTCATAACAAGGGTTTCCTACGTTGCCACCATGATACGGTCGCATTACAACAAAAGGGCCCAAGGACTAGTGTCCACCAGACAAAGGAACAGAAGAGGGCCAAGGATGAAGTCGGAAGCCGAGACCGAAGGCGAAAATAACTACTCCTTGTCTGTGAAAGGGATTGTGGATTCTATTCCTGGTTGCCTTGTGCTTTTATCAAAAGTGCAGGTACGAGTACATTTAACTAGTTTAGGATTAGTTTAGTTGCTATTTGGGAAACTTCCACTTGAACCCCTTGTAGGTGTCTTATGAATCCTGGTTTTAAGTAGATTTAATCATTTTAACTTTGACCTAGTTCCCAGGCTCATTTTGTGTTTCGGAAGAAAGTGTAACTTACCTTACATACTAAGCAGATATTTTTGACTTAATTTTTAGATTATTTTGGGTGAAAATAAAACCTAAATCTAAAGTGTAATTAAGTAATCCAAGCTTACATCTGACTCTACTATATACACATCTTTGTTGTCTTAACTAAATATCAGACTTATTTTGACTGCCAAGTGTTAAGTCGAAAGTGAATTTAATGCCAATTTAAGGTCGAAGTTGAAGCTTCCGACTGACTCTACCGGGCAGATATAAAACGAGTCTTACAACGAAAACTTTGCCATTGTTACTGAGCCATGGGTCCCGCATTGTTCAAGTTATATTAAAGTGGGAGTTTAATACTTCAAAGGATTACTGTTGTGGTCACGAGGCCATTTTGCAACCCCACTTGCGACTCCTCGAAGGCTTAGGTAATTTACATAAGAGAAATAAAGAAAAAGAGAATGTATTTTACATAACTGAATAAAATGTAAAAGATAAAAATACGAGAAACTCACTGATGACTAAGTCGTTGAAGAGAGGATATCATAATCCTCCCTAATAAAGAGGGTATGAGGGAAAAAGGATAGGAGACCCTTTTATAACTGGAGGCACCAGTAGCTTAGTGTATTGAAATTAGAAAGGTAATTCGAGACGAATGAGCCTGGGAGATTGAAATAAAAAGAACATCAGAAATAATAAATAGGAAAGCCTTAAGTAGGTTAAGTACTTAGCTATAGTTCTCAAATATTACTGTCATTTCTAAAGCATTTGTGTGTACTTCGAATGTACGTAGAAGACTTGCACTTATTTAATTTAAAATATAGAGGTAGATACTTAATTATGTTTAGTATCTCAGAGAAGGACGCTAATTTAAGACAGCAGGGACTGCGAGAGGCAAATATCATGCACACTTGAATAAGACACGGCTAGTGGTCGACTCGAGTCCTAGGAACCAAGTTGAAAACAAGACGATTTTCTATGAATTTGCTCTGCGTGTACGTTTATCAAATTAGTTTTTTCAGTAGAACTGGTTGGAATTTTTTTGACATTTTGTTCTACTACAAAGTGCAGTAGAACTAGAGGTATCTCTTTTCTACCGTATAGAACTGATAGTAGAACTACTTTGACTTACCCTCAGTATTGGTCAAATGACCTTTTTACTCAGTTTTTGGGATTGTTAACTAGGTTATTACCTATTCGTATAAGAAGTATTTTAATTCCTTCGATTAATATCTCTGACAATCCTATTTTTACGGTCACAACTTTATGATTGATTCTGTACCGAGTCGCCTAAAATCTTGATATAAACAGGATGATGCGGTGGAAAAGTTTTTACTTTCGCCCATTTGTTATTTACGTCTGAAGAGTGTCAACAACAACATACGAATATGAACAACACGTCCCCCGTAGTAATAAGTTTAGGGTTACGGAGTTACGGATTCTAAGTGACTACATTAAAGTTAATATTTATGCATAAAGTATAAAACGGAATGCGAGTTTTTAATTTCACTCTATAACGTTTTAATATCTGCGCCTTTTTTTACGACGTGTCGTAGAATTCGTAGACCTTCTATGCCGTAGCTCTGTTGCGTATATAGTATGTAGATATTTTACCATATTTATGATAAATTCGGGTGCGTGTGGTTCGTAGTTTCATAGTTTATTCATCCTTAAAAATATACATTGTGTTGGACATCAAATCATAAGTGAGTTGAGTTGCTAATAACACGGTTATTTGACAGTGCCTTTTAATAAATAATATCTTAGATAGATAAATTAATTCTTTATTGCACACAAGAAATTGTAATAATAATAATAATTTTTTATTTAGTATTGTATGTAAATAAAATAAAAGTTTACCAGAGAGGGATATTAAGAAGCATTCTGGGATTGAAACTAAAACATAAAATCAGAGCAAGCAACATAAGAAAAAAGACTCAAATTATATGTAGATGCTGTTAAATACATACTAAAATGGACAGGACACGTTGCAAGAATGCACTCATAAACATGGACAATTATAATAACTAAATGGAAACCATTAATTGGAAAAAGAAAGGTAGGAAAACCTGCCGCTAGACGGGAAGACGATCTAGTTGCAACAACAGGAAAAAATTTGAAAGACGAATCACTAAACAGAGAAAAATGGTAAAACAATAAATCAATATATAAATACATATGTAGATAAGGAAAAAAGATGAAGGAAGCCAACGTTAAAATAAATTTGACTCCTAGCAGATTTACTATAAGTAATGCAGGATAACATATAAGCATCAGCAGCCAACTCTAGTCCACTGCTGGACATAAGCCTCAACCAGAGCGCGCCATTGTGCAACATTGAGCGCCATTGAGCGCCATTGGATAACATATATAATTTTTAAATTATAAACTCTGCGTTAGGTTTAAGTTTGGCTTAATAAATAAATAAATAATTTGTATAGCCAACTTTGAGATCGCAATCAGTAGGTATATAACCTAAGGTTTTTTTAATTCACCTTATGTTATAAGTGCATTTGCATAAACCCTTTGGTTCGCTGTCACATCATTATTCTAGAGGTCCGGGTTCGAAACTATACCGTGCCATGTACAAATGAGTTTTTCGTATTTATGGAAGACTTACGTACATTTACCGACTGCTCAACGGTAAAGAAAAACATCATGAGGAAACCTGCACATTGGGATGACCAGTGTGTAAAAGGGGTAGGCACAAAAGATCCTCAAGGGTCGAAGTGCCGCTGGGTTATTCACGGCCCTCTATCATAAGATAAGATAATTCTAGAGGACGGCGCCACTACTCGGAGGTGTAACCACAACCACAAATAACTTTCATCCAAATAATTTTTGTTTGGACCCAGACAATTACACGTGCACTCACTGAGAGTAAGTAATTAAGAAGGTTTTCGTCGCACACCGCACCACATTAACTTTCACGGTAAATACTTCGTCAAGAGAAAATATGAACTTTTATTAATCTGGAGGGCATTTTCCGTACGTTGCTTTTAGTGTGATGAAAGTTGAGCGAAATTCCCTCGTGCCATATAAGTCCATTAAGCAAATGGATGGTACGGAAATGAGAGCTCGTTTTTAATTCCGTTGTCATGTATATAATTCTAATAATGTGTCCCTTGTTACTTACGTGGTTATTAATTATTCCATTTGCTAAATTAAAAAAGTACAAATGAGGTAGGTTACTACAGACTTAACAGAGAGGCACCGTACACCAGACGTAATCATAATAATTATAATCTCTTTATTTGCATAATATAGGTTTATACAGTTCGATGGTAAACACCAAGATACCATCCACTGTTTAATTAAGCAGAAAGGTGGTATGACTCTATGCCTAAAGTTGAGGTGGTACCATCTTTACCAACTTCTACTTGCATTGCTGGGTTTCGTTGTGAAGGTTAAACCGTTAAACCGTTAAATGGTTAAACCGTCAAGGTTAGCATCACATCGAAAACTATATGAAATGTGTATGGGCGACGGTGACCACTTACATAAAAATAAACAACAAGAAAAAATAAAGCGGTTTCTATTAATTAAAATAAATAAATTAAAATGTCTTTATTTTCCTTTCCCACAGAAAAAATAATAATAATAAATTAATAATTAAGATAATTAAAAGATTACAAGAACTCCTACAAGGAACACCGCAAGCGTTATGGGCAACTTTGCATCGGGAGCGGCAAGGGGGGAGGTTTATTTACAATTATTTAGTTGTTAATTAATTGACATTATTTGTAATTTTGATTATGTTTTTAATTTGTTTTATAGTTTTTCAATAAATTATGTACATTGTCTAATTAAAATTAAAAATTAAGATTCTAGCATCATTATGTTAATATTATTATGAATTGGTAATTTGTGATCCTTGTAGTTAATTAAAATAAAACATTATTTCCAATTACAATAATAAAAGAATAACAAGTTTTAAATTTGAATTTTAGATAAGTACAAGTTATAATTATTATAATTTTCAATTAATTAATTAAATGTGTGAAATGTCAATAGTATGTCTAACCCAAATCAAATTATTATATAGTTATTTAGTAATTAAATCAAATTTCATTAAATTAGTTACAGCAAATTAATTAAATTTATCTTTATACAAGGTCTTCCTGAGGATATGCATTAACTTCCCCATACACTTCTGTAGCTTTTACATAATATATTACAATTAATCCTCATAAACGCTTCGTTTTTGAGTTTTACAATGAGTAAGGGTCCTTTTTACGCTCGTAAGAAAACCTGAAACAAAACAATAACAAACTATTTGCCTTTCGTTTGCACGTGTCATTAAACTTACGTCATGATTGTCAAGTTCAAATTAATCAAAATGCGACGTTGCCAGCTCGCATAAAGACTGCGTAAAAATCGTCTACTCTGTTCTCAGCGAACATGCCACGCTGCACCGCCAGGACACGCCGAGCATGGCTCGAAACCCATTGTTGTACTGTACACGAAGAGTGTTGTGTATAATGCTGAGGGGTCTTCCTCTCTTTGAAAATCCACGAAGTGAGAGAGGGTGCGGGCCTGGAGGTGAGACCTCTTGCCCGGACGGATCTCGGTGAGATACCGCTCACCGATGCTGGGTGCCGCTGATGCGACAGCGGACTTAGTGGTATGATGAACTATACATAAAAGTATAGTTCATAGGTTACTGGGGGAGGGGGTGCGGGGAATGAGGCGCTCTCCGGCGCCCTCAGGTGACGGAGACAACAACAGCTCGCGCGGGAGCGGGTACCGCGCGTCCGGGTCGGGCGGGCGCGCGTGCAGTGTTGTGTTTAATATGCCGTTGGTTATAGGCACTCTTCGTGTACTCGTACCTCAGCTGTCCGGTGTAGAACGGCTTGAACATTGAAGAACTTGTCTTAACTTGGGTAGAACAGTGAGGGAAGCGCCTCGCTAATATAATAATAGCCTTAATGGCCCATTTCGTGGGTTGAAATCTGTTTGAAAATAAACATGTATTTGATTTCTGTTTAAATTATTTATATTTCTACTGATGATGCTATTGGCGAATTGTTTCAAATTAATTAAGATTTAGGACATCATTTATGTGTACCAAACTATGTACTACATGAAATTATGCATTATTTTTTGAAGTTATGTATGACTAACTACGAATATGAATAAATTCAATTCAGTACAATTTATAACGGAACGAGTGCACAGATATTTATTTTATTTTATTTACAATAAAAGGTACAATATTTACAAACCCTTAAAATGAGCAAAGTACAATACATGTGTATTGTCTGAACTAATCTTACTCGTACTCTCCTCTACAATATTTCCTCTTATATAAATGACATGACTCAGGCTAGCAAGTTTATATAAAACATCATGGAGTTGATTGCTTTAGACGCACTTCAAAGTGTAAAAGGCCAGAGCCACTTGAAGGTAGGTAACTTTTAAATTATGTCTCCGCTCTCGGCTAACTTATTTACTCCTTATAAGAAGAAACAAAATATAATTCCACTTTTCAGGTCAAGAGATAATGGCTTTTGATAACAGCCTGAAAAAGCTTTCCGCTGTTTTGTTTCTTTTATCTTCGAGTTTACGTGAACTTTTCCGCAGAAATTATAACTTGCAAGATTAAATAAGAAGTTTTAATAAATTGCTCTGGGTCAGCTAGGATTACGGCTTAGGAAAATCTAATTTCACGTTTTAAAAGACGCAGTTTAAATTGTTTTGGAATTATGTGGATTTATTTTATGCAAAACTAAAACAATTTTAATTTTCTTCGGAAAATTGGATTTTTATTTAATCTTGGTTGCTTCGTGCATTTATATTATTAGACTTACTAGACTACTATACAATAGGTAACGTATTTTATTTATAGAACGCATATTTTGCACTAAAATTTTAATTATAAAATGGTTATACCCTTTTTGGTCATAACTCTTGCCTAAAACTTGCCACACTTTCAGAATTCAACCCCCCCTTTTAGACCCCATTTTCAATAAAAATAATAAAGTAATCCATTTTTTTACATTGAATTTGCTCACATCTAGGGCAAGCAAGTACTACAAGGGTGCCAAATTTCAAGTCGATTTCAGCATACTTGCTGAGAAAAACAGCGGTGACCTACAGATAGACGGACGGAAGCGAGATAGACAACAACAAAATATGGTTCCAAATTACTGCTAATGCTCAAATCCCATTAATTTTCCCTCATCCATTATAAATCTGAATTATAAAATACACGTAGCGTATTCCGAAATCTCATCTAAAAGTATCACATAAATGGAATTAATGTACCCCAGGGGTAGATTAAAATATGATACATGTGACATCCCGTTGTTTACCACGCATGTATTCAATCATTGGCAATTTCATTTTCTTTGCAATAGATATTCGAGTAAAATGTACGATAAAATTGTAATTTCGTCTACAATTTGTTTAAAAGGTATGTAGGTAGGTAAGTAAATATTTGTGTTTATATTTTTATTCCTCTTGCCGACGGAAAATAAAATGAAAATTACAATTATTGTTCGCTGCAGATACAGTTATTGTTCGCTGCAGATACAGTTATTGTTCGCTGCAGTTACAGTTATTGTTCGCTGCAGTTACAGTTATTGTTAGCTGCAGTTACAGTTATTGTTCGCTGCAGTTACAGTTATTGTTCGCTGCAGTTACAGTTATTGTTCGCTGCAGTTACAGTTATTGTTCGCTGCAGTTACAGTCATTGTTCGCTGCAGTTACAGTTATTGTTCGCTGTAGTTACAGTTATTGTTCGCTGCAGTTACAGTTATTGTTCGCTGCAGTTACAGTTATTGTTCGCTGCAGTTACAGTTATTGTTCGCTGCAGTTACAGTTATTGTTCGCTGCAGTTACAGTTATTGTTCGCTGCAGTTACAGTTATTGTTCGCTGCAGTTACAGTTATGTTCGCTGCAGTTACAGTTATTGTTCGCTGCAGTTACAGTTATTGTTCGCTGCAGTTACAGTTATTGTTCGCTGCAGTTACAGTTATTGTTCGCTGCAGTTACAGTTATTGTTCGCTGCAGTTACAGTTATTGTTCGCTGCAGTTACAGTTATTGCTCGCTGCAGTTACAGTTATTGTTCGCTGCAGTTACAGTTATTGTTCGCTGCAGTTACAGTTATTGTTCGCTGCAGTAACAGTTATTGTTCGCTGCAGTTACAGTTATTGTTCGCTGCAGTTACAGTTATTGTTCGCTGTAGTTACAGTCATTGTTCGCTGCAGTTACAGTTATGTTCACTGCAGTTACAGTTATTGTTCGCTGCAGTTACAGTTATTTCTCATTTACATTCAGGAAGTTAAATAATAGGTACATGACTTTTATGAATTTTTTTTTATATTTTATTATTTGACAAATATAATATTATGCGAGAGGCAGTTTTTTCGTGTGAGCAATACCTATCGGCGCGTAGTCAAAATAGTGTATCCCGTATTTTTTGATTGTTTTTATTCTAAAAGTAAGATGAAAGTAATGAAAATATACTTACGTAATTTTCTTTAGTATAATTCTCCTAAATTCCTTCATTCCTTCTTCTAATAGATGGCACCTGCAGTTTGCAATTTTGCCAATGTCACATAGAACAAACACTCTATACATCGACGTTTCATGGGATTTTCCTAAACTCGTTCGGTATCCAAGGATATTTAGATGTCAAACTTTATTTTTATTTTGTTTCTCCGTTGAAAGGGCTCAGCGTGACGCAAAGCTTCTGTAAGGAAATCTTGTTTATCAGAACGAAACAAAAAACGTAAGCTTCTTATTCTAAGTCTACGGGAAAGGGCCGATAGTAAAGGTCTCATTATACGTGGACCAAAGTATTTTTTATTTTGTGACAAAAGAGTACGTGTAGGTAGGTCAAAAGACACAAAAGTATCATCTGTAGTTTAGACTCAATTTCGAATACCTAAAGTCCAATTTGAGTGCTTGCAGGGTTTTAGGTATGAGTAGGTATACTGTCTAAATACGAAATGACACGAGGGACTCGATATCAACTCAACAACACACCAGCAAGATTCGCCTTAGTGTCGAATTTTAGTTTCAATTTTTTTAAATATACCGAAATTCTTGGCGATGAAATAATCGGAAAATTCAGTTCTCAACCAACTTACTCTGCAAGCGTTCTCTTATGTAGTTCGAATATTAAGTAAGTTACCCAGTATTCGAATATCCAAAGTTTTAAACCACATAAAAAACACATACTTATTAGTCGTAAACTGAAAAAAATAGGCTACAATTAAGCAGGGGTGGATTCAGAAAATATGTCTTATCGGTTACTGAAATCGGAAAAAAGTAAGTACAAAAAAAACAGTCGAGGACGAGTCGAGACTCGCGCCCTATAGGAATCTTACAGGGTTTTTGGGGCCTCCTAGTTCCCTCTTGGATTCGCCACTGCAGCTAAGGCAGTTTGCGCCGTGCAAACCGCAGCTGTAGCCCACATCGCAAAGGTTATTATGCAAAACGTGTGCCAAAATGCCAGGCCTGTGTGCAGTTTTGCGCGCCGCAAACCATAGGCTTTTATTTACTTGCCAACCGGATGCAATTCCAAATGGTCCCGCGAATTTCCACATGACGAATCGACAACTGATTGCGGTGCATTTTGCTAATTAATGTTTCGCGAGCGATTTTGATTTTGCGTTCTATCATTAGCTAGCTGTTAATACCTGATTTAGTTGGTCGGCGAGTTAATATGTAAGGAGACATAATATTAAACAAGAAGTAAACGACGACTTCCTCACGACAAACGTGCAACGTACATCCAACTGTAGGCAGTTGGATGTAGGCGTTGGCGCCTTCATGGTTTTGAAAAACGTCACGGTTGAGCAACGTGTCAGCCTGTGGTTGGTAAATTCACAATGATATTCACATTTTATACCAACCATTATATTATATGTACCATAGTATTATATGTATTGTGTGTGACTTGTAACTCTGCCCACTGCACACATTTAGGTGGGTGACATTTTTATATTTTCCGTTATCAGTCTAATAATACTTTTTAGCTCGCTGGGTTAGTATAGGAATTTATCTGTGGAGTTGAGTATGGTATGAGCGTTAAAATATACATATTTCATATCAATTTTCTACTTTGTGGTGCAATTTCAGTGTTGAAGACCAAAATCGATTTCAAGGGTTTTGTATTTTTAGGATGTTGGTCCTGAAAGGACACTGTTCGTTTTAGGACACTACCTAGATGTTTCGGGCCGGAACGATTTCTAAGGTTCTCTTGTCAGAGAGTTGAATATACTCGTAAGTACAAAATCCAGGTTTTAATAAACGTAAAAAATATAGATAGCTAGTTACACAGGTAGAAACACTTTATTGTACACAATTACAGGAAAATTACAAATTACAGGAATAATAGCGTTATAATGTACAATGCGGCCATAACGATTAGAGCGATCTTGTCCAAGCAACCTCTGAAGTTGGCATTGAAGAGATTAGCGACAGTGTAGTTTGAAGAGATGAAATAAAGAGTAAAAGGTGGTAAAAGTACAGTAAATAAAATAAAAATAACTAAAAATTATAAAAAAGTATTAAGAGTTATTAATAATAAACCATAAGTCGTCCTTTTTTACTACTTTGGTACCTAACCCAAAAAATCACCATAAACCCTTATAAAAGGACCCCCTTTTTACAGTTTAGGTACGAAACCCTAAAAATAAAACCGGACACACGATAGCTCCGACTATTTTAGGGAGCGTTATCAATTAGTAAGTTCGCAGCTGCTGTTATTAGCCAAAAAGTGGTATTAATTTGTTGGCAGACCGCGCCCATGTTTCTGTCACCTCATTCCCTAAATTAATGACAAATAGCGTCCCGCCCTGCGCCTCTAAATGTCACGGGTGGTGTTTCCGATGGCTAATTTGCCTCCACTAACCCTTTGTTAGCGATGTTTGAATGCCGTCAGTTAACCGCTCGACACGCCACATGTGGCCTTGTGTGGTTGGTAAGGTATACGGGGTGTCTTTGATCGCTTGCATGTTGCAGGGAGTTTTGTCACCCGATATTGATACAAATTGTGTGACCAGCTGATTTTGCCAATACGCAAGCTTTTCGTTTCTGATATATCGTCGTCTGCCTCACTAATAGAAGTACCTGACTTTTGTAAAAATAAAAACGTAACATATCACATAGATGTTTTTATTTTTTACAACAGTGAGATTCATCTATTATAGTCTTTTTCACACGTCAAACTTTTATATAAACCTAAAAAAAATATGGATTTTCTCTGATGAATGTTGGAAGTCTTCCGTCTCTAAGTTCGACGTGCCTTCCTATGTGCTTGCTTGCTTATCGTATGGTTAGTGGCCAACCTATTTGTCAGAGTTGTTCAGGCCGCCCGTAGGCATCTGGCATGGCTTAACGACTGCTGTCGAACGACAACAACCGGGACCGACTGCTTAACGTGCTCTCCGAGGCACGGAGCAGCTCAGATGAAATATGCCACTAGCGGTCACCCATCCATGTACCGACCGCGCCAACGTCGCTTAACCTGTACCATCACTTTCAGATCGTGCTCGCAACTTGGCTACGTGTTTCTCGAGCGCCTTCCTATGTGAAAAAGAATATAGCAAGGCAGACTATGATTTATCTTTATCAATCTTAGTAGAGTAGGTAACAATGTGATTGGCGGTGATTATTATGAGTGGTCAATTGTTGTTTGGTATGGTCGATAACGCGACCGATTGGTCTATCGATAGATCAGGCGTTTGTTTCCACGGTTGGATGGTTTATCCACGCATAATTATGTGTCTATTCAGCCGACTGGATATAACCAAATCGAAAATTATAGGTGATATATAATATATTGTTGTTTTAACTAGTCAAACTTTTAGGTGAATATGGCAAGACACGTCTTGTAGGAACATAAGAGATGTTACATAATGATTTTTTTTCGTCCGTCAAGATAATGGCATATGTTCCTATCATATCACGCTATATTCCTTGCCGGGTATGTAGAGAAAATGGAGCTATACAAATCTCTATCTTGGCTCACTTTTAAATTTGGTGTTTCGTCTATTATTATTATTATTCGTCGTTTCACGGATTCTCGACCATTAACCAACCAGTAAGAATTTGATTGGACAGAGTGGAAAAAGAATAAGAATAAATTTATTTGTGCGGTAAGATGACAAAGTATTCATAGTCCATAGTAGAATCTTAAGCATAGGTTATTATATTATATTAAACTAAATAAAATTAGTGAGCAACAAGTTAGTTTACAATAAACGCTGACCGAACTAGGAAGTTCCTGTATCGCGGAGGACAGATCTCTTCTGTGACCAGTGCAAATGAACATGTAACAGAACATGGGAAAATATAAAACTGACAACATTTGAAAGAAAGAAAAAGAATTCCACTCTTCTCCTCCAGGGGGGATAGCTGGTTGGGACTAGTGAAACAGTCCTAAAAACAACCAGTAAATCGAATAGTTATTCGCAAACAATAGTAGAAACCACATTCACTATAGTACGTGGAAAATTGAATGCGTTTTGTGTTACAGCAATAATAGAGATATTATACCACGTGCTACATTGTACGGTATGTAAGTCTCCATCCAATTTACCGCAGCAATCAACTGCGGTTAATATGCCGCGTACGCAGTGTCGTCTATAGTTGCCGTACAACTTGGATGTTCGTTTCGCTGTTAATTTAAAACTGACGCCTATTGTAATTGCATAGGGGCGCGACTCGATTGTGCCGAGGAATTTGTGATGGGACACGACGATGCGTTTAATTAGGAATACACTATGAATTTTTATTTTATTGACATCGAGTACTATCACCATGTTACGAGCGTGTTGTCGTCATAGTTATATACTGCGCTAACACAGGAGGTCTCCATCAAATAGTTTTTTAAAGGCATACTTTTACTGACTGATGAATCGGTGAAACATTAAAAAATAAATAAAACTTAAATAAAAAAAGAGGTTGTGTGTGAGGTGTGTGATCACAGGATAGAAATGAAAACTTACAAAAAAAAACACGCAAAGCACGATTTAGATCGTGCTTCAGAACCTTTTACAGGGACTGTTTTACCCTCTGAGTCCTTCATATTAGATAGAACTTACATAGAACTTACCTTGATACGAAATAATTTTTTTACTATTAGTAACACGCAGCACAAATTGATAATCATGAAATTCTTGAAACGATGCACTCCTTGTTAGACAGTGAACGTGGCTGATGACAGCTGATGACGACTAGAGCCGAGTATACCCGATTCAGCGTCACCGACCCGAGCGCGCTTGATGTCGAATGGAGCCGAGTATACCCGATTCAGCGTCACCGACTCGAGCGTAGAGGTTCAGTTTGGTTCACTGTTAAGAAAGAGTACAAGGTGCGCCTAAAGAAGTTTTCACTTCAATAAAGATTATACTTAGCTATCTACCGGTGGGTGCTATGGCCGCAAGCTGGTATAACGTTAGATCCTGCGAGGTACACCCCCAAGAAGGGCCCAAGACAAAGTGCTATGTACGTACGTTGCGTTCCACTGTAGAACCTGGAGCCCTCCAGCATGCTCGAGTTCGGCTATCGCATCGAGGCGTGGGGGTTTTAGTGAGTAAAAATCCCACGTAACTGGTCACCAGGGGGCCGGGTATTGGGAATCCCCCACCCCGCCACGTGAACATAAATAGAAACGGAACCTACCGAAGGTACGTTCGTACGTTCTATCTTTTGTTTGTTGTTTTCTATTTGTGCAATAAAGTGTATTTTACTTTTACTTACTTTACTTTACTTTACGTAAAATTCACCAGTCAGTAACTGGGTATAACACGATGGTTCACGACCCGCGCACCCCTTTATGTATGGGGAGGCCTATGGGGAAATTTAGTAGGTTGATGACGACTTAACGAGTACGTACAGTAAATTAATAACAGCTTCTGATTCTTTGTGGTTTCAGCGTTAGTATGTGTGTGAAAACTTAGCTCTGTCGGCAGTGACTAAGGATGACAGACAAATATAGGCTTACTCAGGCATGAGTAAATATTATATAAGTACTGAGATATTATATTTATTGATCTTACGGAGGTAATGCTTTCAGGGACAAATGAAACAAGACGAATGAGTGAGACTTGTATGGGACGAGAATATTAATAGTCATAAATCGTATCATAGACTCTCATTAGCAGAGATTCAGTCGTCGTTTGAATTGAAACCAATTAAAATATATTTAGTATGGTCTGTTTATAGTTGTACAGTATACCTTTGTAGGTAACATTGTGGTAAATGATGAATTTTCTTATTACCTATTTAACTGCTACTTAAAGTAGGGCATAAGTTACCCCATACCTGTATCTGTGCTACCATAGCCGATACTACATATTTTTGTCAAATATTCTCTAGAAGACCAATTCCTCGTGCTCATATCAGTTTAACAAAATAGTTTGACCACATGGACAAATTCGAAATACACAGTGAGGATGCTTTTCTTTTCTTTAGGCATTTTTAAACACTCTGCTAGATGTTACGTAAACGTTTTATTATATTTATATCAAAATTTATTAAAACATGCATGTTAGTCGCGTTACGATCAATTAATATAACAATTATGTTTTTTTAGTGCATCTTCTTATCCTAATACATTTTCCGGTATTGTTTAAAGAAGCTAGTATTTCGTATGCCGGTGAATTTCATCTTCATAAAGTAATCACATTTAATTTTCCATCGGGTGAAACGAGGTCTTTGGATTTAGTCGTAAAAAGGTGGAAGGTTGAAGGTAGTATGAATGTGTACAGTCAGCTTGGTGTGGTATTACCCGTATTACCCTTTTACTAGTTTCGGCCGCAAAGCAGTAATGCTTGCATTGCTGTGTTTCAGTTTGAAGAGTTAGAGAACCAGCGTAATTACCGGCACATAAGGCACTCCATCTAAGGCCTGAAAGTTAGCAGCGCGAAACCCATGTAATAAATAAATAAAATGAGGTGAAATGTCTATGGACAACAGTGATCATACCATCAGGTGGCTAGTTTGTTCCTGTTACTGACTGTGCCAACTTAGTTTTATGTTCTGTTCTTTTTATAACTTCATTGTCTGTCTCTCATATTTTTGCTTTTGTCCTTTTTCTCATTCCTTTTGTCACAGTCCTCTTGTAAGCATCTACCACATCTATCATTTAAAATATCACAATTTCCACTAATTCTACCAGTTTTTTAATCAGTTCATTCTCTCTCTCGTCTATATTTCTACTTTACTTATGAAAAAGAGACCGCTAATTTTTAGCGCCGCACGGGTCACACTGGTGTGAGGGTAACTTTTAAGCAGTGCCTCACTCAGTGTCGGCTGCATCAACTTCCCCGTGCCTGTTACAGTAGCACAGAGACCGCCGGGAAGTTTTAGCGTCCTCTATTTCTGTTGTTGCTGCTAAAGTTCTACAGCGAGAGAGTGCAATTTATTCATTGGTTCGAGTCGGGCTTCATGATTTGAGTTACTATACCTATTCTGAATTTACTAGTAGTTCATACTTTTATAATTAGTTAGAAAGAAAGAATTTATTTCCAATACACACATACAAACAATTAGGTACAGAAGATAAAAATAATATTAAACAAATATATTATAAAAATAAATAAACAAAAGTAATTAAGTTTGATGACGGTGGTGGCACACAATTGTGGTTATTTATTGTCATTTCATAAAGGAGAAAGATATTCATGTAAGTATCTATTGATTTCACTTTCATCCAAGGTTGCCTTGAAAAGATCGCTCTGAGCGATAAGGCCGCCTTTGTACACTTTAATTTGTAACTTTCGATTCCTATTTGTGTATCATGTGTGTAATAAAGTGTTTATCTATTAACATTGTCAAGCTATTATAATAAACTCTTGTAAAATCCATGTAGATAGATAGATGTGTTGCTCTGCACAAGAAATCGTCACGCGTAAAAGGAAAATGGGCGAAAATCCATACAAAACGAGGTCTGATAACAGATACTATTTCATAAAACACATATTTCTTTACTACAGTGATATCTATATTGAAGTCTTTGTTTAAAGCACAGAAATGTGACTACAATATAGGTTCCAAATTTTGGTGTATGCTAAAAATAATCTAGACAATTGTACGTGTAAATACTACGTACACATACGTACTCCCTGTTTTGATCATTTCACTCAATCTCTAAATCTGAGGACGTAGATTAATAAATGTACTTACCCGCTTGTTTATTTAAATGATTTTAAATAAGTGTCGTCAATTTTGACATCAAAACATTAATTTGTTTTAAACTCTTAGACCTATAGCAGCAAACTCATATTAACAAGCCTCTTAACTCATATCAGGGCAATTCAACTAATTTGTTATACGATAATTTATATTATGTACCGAAATATGGATGATTATCGAATAAGCCAGATTCAAAGGTTAGAGAATATAGTTATTATTATTGAAGAAGCTCATTTTGATTTGAAATTGTTTTAGTAATGGTAGGCCGCAATACATAAAAATAATGACAAAAATATACTTACTCCGTAATGATTTGGTAAGTACGTACGTACTACATTGTGTAAAGTCCATTCGTACCTCATAAAAATCATAAAAGCTTTCGACTTTGCATAGGCTTTTAAAGCGTCGGCGCTAGAATAAAGGGGTATCAATTTCAGAGACAAGGGACTTCTTTCGGAAGGGGCTCTAATCTACATTATAATATAAATGTAGTCACGTCGGGGAACTTGTTAGCGAGGACTCCGAGGGATCTCAGTTCTGTAATTATTCTTTAACAAATTCCGAAATTTGTGAATAGAAGTTAGAAACGGAAGGCTTTATTGATTTAGTCAGTCGACTTTAAGTTACATGATCCAATTTGGAATTTCTTGGAGATATTTCGCTGTTCTCGAGGGCAATTATAATTTTCCTTGAAAGCGGTATTGCGGTATGTGCATATAGTTGTCTTTGTGTTACAATACTCAGTTTGAAATGCTTTATTTAATGTTAGTAAGGAGAAAGCGGCATGTTCTAAAATTGTATTGTGTGAAATATTAAATTTCATAAGTTTACGCGAATAAATCTTTGAAACTTTCTAACTTGGAAAGCGGGCTCCAGAATTACTTCGTGAAAGTATTTGCCACATATTCGGTTGCGTAGTTGATGCATTTTGTAAATTTTCATACTCCGAACAGTAACGCGTTTAGCACACTGCAGCGATTTTGAACCGGAATCGGACCCAAAGCTATATTGAAAGAACTCCGAAAAATAGATTTCCATGTGTTCCAAAGATTTTGAAATTTATCCAAGTAGATTGCTCGCTAGAGAAGTTTTATATGGAAACCGCGACAGCCAGTTGGCGCATGCGATGTGAGCCTTTTCCCATACATTATTCGGGCATTGAAATGTCAAATTCATGTATGGAACTACTTATATGTGCATTTGCACAAACCCTTTGGCTCGCTGTAAATAATAAGCTCACATCACATCTTACTAGAGGAGAGTGCGCTACTATAGTCCGATTTCTGTGTATGGGTTGGTCCGATTTCGTTTCAGAATCACTGTACCTGTGCTTATGCTACACGGGTAGGTCTCGAAAGCTCTATATTTTGAGTATCATAAACTTATCGTGAATTAATAAGTTGTCAATCAACGAAAATACCCGTATTGTCTTCATTAGTGTAATTTTCCCACAGAAATCGATGGCAGTGATAGAGCAAATTCCAACTTTTATTAATTTTAGTAAGTGTCTAATCTATATACAAATATTGTAACTCTAATCTTATGCTTTTACATAAATGTAATTCATCAAGTTGGTCTCTTATAAATAAATGAAATATTAAAGACTGAAGGACATTTTGGGTTAATGAAAGGATTAATGGAAACCAAAACAACTGAATAGCTCTTTTGAACTGATTTGTATGGCGATTTAAAATAAGGAAACTTTTAAATCCCCATTTAGTTAAGTTTAGAGAGTTTGACTCTCGAAGCGAAACCGCTTTCATATAAATGTAAATAGAGATCGTTTGATTATCACAGCAATTCCAAGGAGGCGCGATACCCGGAAGTCCGTCAGAGGCGAAAGGGCGGATGATATCAAAGAGCGACTGGACGGACAAAGCCTTTTACAGTTACACAATTATTTGAGGTTTTTATTTTTATTCTAAAAATCGCGAAAAAACGACAAACTGTGGTATAAATATTGATTGTACAGTTCAACGGGATTTTTTGTTTTAAGTAACAGTTATTTTCGGTTAAGTAACAGTTTTGTAGTAATTACGTCTAGGTATTTCGAAAGTTGGGGCTAAGTCCAATCTTAATAGATGCCACTTAAAGGAATTCATTGAGAAATATATGGAGAAACTGAATCATCTTCATTCTTCATAGCATCATAGTCAGACAGCATAGTCATAAAGTGATCTTGGAAGTTAAGCAATGTTGGGCGAGGTCAGAACCATGATGGGTGACCGCTAGACATATTTTTAAGTGTGCCTCGGAAAGCACATTATGCTCGCTAGTATTATTTTCGCTTAGTAATTCAGAGGGCAACTTAGTTTTACAATAGACAAAAATGCTATTTAATAGAAGTTTGGTTCGAAAAAATCAAAAGAGACGAACTACAGTAGGTAGTCTTTATACAGTGGTTATAGCACAAACACAAAGAGACGTCCATCTTGGCGAGCGCCTACACTTCAAATGATAACCGAGTGTGTACATGGTATGGTCTCGCCTCGGAGTCTCTCGTCCGAGAACCTCGGCGAGAGGCCGAGACCGAGTGTGTACAGCCGCTATTAAGTTATCAATAATCACCGTCTATAGGACATGTAGAGGCCTACGGCGCGCCGTGCGGCTGGCATGATCAACTTGACAATGGGGTGACAATCACAGAAATCAAATATTATATTGGTAAGTCTGTGGTGAAGCGTCGGTGGCCTAGTGGCTAGGGCATCCCAGGGGACTCCCATGCGGGTGGTCCGGGTTCGAAAACGTGCACTGCCATGTACCAATGAGTTATTCGTATTTTTCGAAGATTTACGTACATTTACCTACTGCTCTAACGGTGAAGGAAAACATCGTGAGGAAACCTGCACACTGAGATGACCAGTGTGTAAAATGGGGTAGGCACAAAAGATCCTCAAGGGTCGAAGTGCCGCTGGGGTTTAATCCCGGCCCCCTATCATAAGATGTAGTGAAATAGGAATGACAATAGATCGGCCACTAACCACACTACAAGAAGAAACATCTTCTTTCTTTCATCTTCATCTTAGATGACGGTGACTACTGAACTGTGACTCGTCAAGTAAGTACCAGTTTTAGTTCATCCGAGTGCTATGTGAATGTTGACTATTGTCCCGGAAGCCGGATTACACGGCCGCTCGTCTTTTTGAGGATTTGCGACTCGTGCAGCCTCGACATACAAATGCAGACGCATTAGCAAGTGGTTTTAGGTATGACCTATGCTTCGTCCTAGCCTAACCCTATTTGACCTTATTTTGCAAAGGAGGACCATCTAAGAGCGTTGGTGGCGTAGTGGCTAGGATGCCGGGCCACCATGCTAGGTCCGGGTTCGAAATCATGCAATGTCATTAATCTTGCCAATGAGTTTTTCGGATATTTTTGAAGACTTACGTATATTTACCGACTACTCTAACGGTGAAGGAAAACATTGTGATGTGCCTATAGTACACCTATAGGCATTAAACCTCATCTTATCTCATCAACCTAACGTCATTTAGGTCCATTGTAGGAAACTTTTTTCCTCAGACATGCAGGTTTATGTCTGAGGAAAAAAGTTTCCAAAGGCGTATGAAATCCACTAACCAGCACTGGGTCCGCTCAGTGGATCATGGCCCTAACCCCTTTGTGCAAGGGGAGGTCTGTGCCCTAACAATGGGACGTTAGGTTGATGAGATAAGATGAGGTTTAATGCCTATAGGTGTACCTTAGGCATTAAACCATCTCTCTTTATCTGTACCCAATTTTGTTGCCTTTTAAAACGTGGAAGTAACATTTTAGTTATATATTGAACATCAAACAAACTCAATAACGAAGTTGAAATATTGTAGATATCTACTTTAAGTACTTAGGTAATCTTTGATGGTTTAAACTAGACCTTTTAAATGTTTTTGAAGTAAGTTGCTAACTAATTACAACTTCCGAAGTAATTAATTATTTTGTAAAGCACTTAGGTAAGTACTTATACATCCGTATTTTATAGTAAGGTTTGATATGGGTTCGATGTTGTGGAACTACCGTCCATTTAAATTATTTTCTGTTCGAAAAGAAAAACGCCAACCCTTTACTTTTGCTAAATAAAAGATTAAAAAAATAGAAACCGACTCTACTAAAGTTTTTTTTTGTGTTATTGTTATTATATATGTCGCCGACTTCAGTAAAACCGGTTTCTATTTTATTTTAACCATAACCACGGTCGTGAGATTTTTGTTATGTTGTCGCCGACGACGTGCGGTCAGAGAGACCGCTATATTATTTAGAAATAAGTTATCGGATTTTTCTTAACTTTTATATATTTTTTGGAAACAAATAAATATGTTAAAATAAATAAAACATGAATCAACATTGTGAATTGTGAATAGAGCGTATAGAAACAAAAGCGTTTCAATAGGCTATTGATAGATTTACAACAAATTAAATGAAATCTCTTTAGTGGAAAACACATAAAGATGTACCTACTTTGTAGACCCCTGTTGTAATAAGTTTCGTTATTATTTCTTATTATTTGTATGAATGTGTCAAAAAAGTTAAAGCGACAAATTACTGTGTACATTGTACTGTACTGTTAATTGGTTACCATAGCAACGTTCTGTATATAAAACGGTTTTTTTTTCTTCGATTTAAAATCATACGACTCTATTCAGTATCCGTAACTAAACAACTTTAACTATGGGGCCAAATCTGAAATCGCGAAAAAAACCAGCTGTTCCATATAATAGCTCAATGCTGTTATATACACGACCGAAATGTATGAAACAACTGATTTTTGTTACATATATAGTATATAAAGCAGAATGTGCCGCAGGAAGTGATGGTTAGGCGAGCTTTTTTAACTAGATTTAACAGGCGTGGATCGGAGTTGAAATGCCCTCGCCATAACTTGCTAAGGCTTTCAACTAGTACTATACTTAATAATATTTCTAATTAAGTATTTATTTTACGACTAAAATATATATTTAAAATTTTATCGTTTTCTTCAAATTATATAAATATTTAAAATTTTATCGATAACGTCTCAAGTTATAACTCATAAGTTCACTTCTAAAATTAACTTAAGCAAGGCATTAAATAGGTAAGATGTATACCTATTTATTTACATAGAAATAAGACGCCAATTAGAGGAGTTCGATGGAAGCTGGGATTAATTTACTAGCTCCTAGCAATAAGGCGATTAGTTAATTTTGGCGTTAATTGGCTCTCCTTTATTATACTGATGTAGCAACAGTTCGTTTTGTAAATACTTATGATGAAGGTAATAAGCCAACAATATTTCTGTTTTTCTATTGGTACTTAGACTTGTTAAGTTACTTTCTTCAATTTGAGAAACATATTTTCCCAAATTTGAACTATAATTTGACTAAAACTAACTAAGAAAATAACGATTTCTTAGAAACAATTTGAACACACTTAGGAAACTTACGGCTTATCGGACCGAACTCATAGAAATCTATAGAAAACCGAAAATAGATTTATATGAATTCGGTTCGTATTCCGTTTCAAATCGCTGACCTATATAGGTATACTGTTGCTACAGTGTGCTTTAGCTTAGACTTCAGTCGTTTGGTATAAGGCTTACCTATACATTCGCGAGCGACGAAGGTTTGACCTTCAATTTTATGACTACATTGTTAGAAAAAAAATGTTATTTTACATAAAAAAATGTCCATTAATTCTGTAAAATTACCCAAAAAATCGGTAGAAACTACATAAAAATCAGTAAAGTTCACGGAGCAGAAACATCGTATGAAGAAAGTTTGTTAAACCATCTCCTCTTTTTTTCTGCTCCGTGGTAAATTTACATAATTTTACGAATTGTATATATTTTCTCCCGATTTTTTTGGGTAATTTTACACAATTTATGTATTTTTTTACATTTTTTAATGTAAAAATATTTTTTTTCTAATAGTGTATAGAGTCAACTTTTGCCGAAGACAAACTTATACTGGAGACAACCTCTTAACACACAAACTCCTTGTTTAAAAAAAACTAATAACCACAGAAATCAAAATTGGTACCACTAGTGTGCTACTAACAGGGCGTTAGGGACAATGAGTGTTCCGAATTGAAAATTGACATCCGTCTAATAAAAGCCGATCAACTGAAAAGTCGCATATTTTTCTCCGATTTTTTGAATTTATATCAAGTGGCGACCATGACATGGAGAATAATTCCAAATTGCGAGCCTGCACACGACGGCTATTCACAATATCGGCTGATAATTTCGAGGAGGCAGCGAATGTACCAGGTCCTGAAAGGGAACGCCTAACAGTGATCTTCAAAAAACTGAACGAGTTGCATATTAAACTTGGTAAGCTGGACGACGAAATTTTAGACCACTTACTTTCAACGGAAGGTGACGAAAAAACTTTGGAAAATGAGCTGATGAAACGTAATATGACGGAGCAATGAAGAAATATACAGGTTGAATATAGAAAGCAGATGGAACACGATTGACATACACAGTGTGTGTGAATGACATATATCGGAGTGTGCTATGTTATGCTATTTTACTTATATATCTTATGGAATTTATTTATGGAATTATATTAACTATGCTCTCATCCTAAGTCCGGCCCATGTATTGTCTTTCTTTTAAATATGTGTGCGTTTTTGTCACGCTTAATTTATCCTCGTGTTTGTTCTGCTTCTTTATATAAATCCATTTTATTTTTGTGATTAGGGAAAACCCTAAGTATAATGACGATCAACTATACAATGATCGTATCTGGAACTAGAGATGGGATGAAAATAACCGGTAGCTGCTACTGGCTCTGGATCAGACCCCAGTATTATTTATTATAATCTCTTATTTTATATTGCGGTGTCCTACGGTTTCATGTATGATCTGATCACATAATATATTTTTTAAGACCAATTGTAACACATGAAAAGCAATAAATGGTATGAGTATGAGTATGATAAAATCAGAAATCAGAAAAATATATCGATGGGAATCAATATCGCTATTTTACAAGTAACTTTTTTATTTTTAGTCGTAACTCGCAAGGCGCAACCTACTTTCCCACATAAGCTTCCTATCATTAATAATAATTAGTTTGCCACGAACAATATAGTCTAAGTGGTTCGTCCTATTTGTGAAATATAGGCTCCTATCGCGTGTGCAAAAAATTCATTTTATTTTAAGAATATTCTTAAATGGGATTTACACGCATATCTAATACCTACACAAAATGCCCAATAATGACCAATACTCAGTTAAAAATATATGAGAAAGGCGCAATAGTTTACTTTCAATTGAAGTAAGTGGAACTTCACACCGTCTTGATAAGATTTAGGAATTATAGGAATACAATTTACAGGACGCCAAAATATTAAAAATATATATACAGGATTATTTTTAAATATATTTAGACGCGATTTCTATTGCTACCGTTTTGTTGTCAACGCATATTACATACATGTCTGAAACCCTTTGATGCATAGTAAGTAGGTATTTAATATTTAAATTGTAATGTTTAAAATCAGACTGTATAGGAATACAGTCTGATTTTAAACAGTAGAATTTAAATACTTAATACCTACTTACTATGCATCAAAAAAATTCAGACATGTATGTAATGTTGACAACAAAACGATAGCAATAGAAATCGCGTTACCCAATAGAGTATCGAACATAATGACCGCTCCCTAAAACCGTTTAGGCCGAAATTAAATTACGCCTTGACAGCGAAGGTTTTCGTCGATGGGTTATTGATATTAGATCGATATCATGGGAGCGTCACTAGTACGTAACGCGAACAATGTGTGCGAATACCCGCGTGGACAAGACCGTGGACAGTGTTGCTATTATAACAACACACACAATAGCCCATAATAACATTCCCTGTAGGTAACGTGGTAATATTTATTGTGGTCCAGTCCAATATTTCAAAATCATAACATCCTCCAATTGAACTTTGTAGGTAGTTGATTATGTCGAATACTAAATTTAACACCCGGAAGAAATACACTGAAAAAAAATGGTTTATATGTAACCAATGCTTTTTTATAACTGTAACGTAATAACTGTACCTAAAGCCACATTTACTTTTAGTAAAGCACTTTTACTAATTTCAAACTAATTTCAAAAGACTTGATAAAGTTTTGTTATTTCTGTAATAACCGAAGTAGTATTAAAGTTTTATTATTAGGTAATTAGATTAGTAGTTAGTTAGTTTTAGGTAATTAAATTATACTTAAATATACAACACCTATTGAGTGAATCTTACAGTGATTTCCCACTTAAAAAACAACCACAATAACTTTTTTGGCCCCAAATTAATAAGAAGTCTTAATTTTCGAAGTAAAAAGTCCCAACTGTCAAAAATGGAATAAAATCGGGAAAAATTCGAGAAACGTGTGGACACTGAAAGTGAGGTGTAGGGTTTTTAGCTATCTCTGCTGCAAAGCAGTAATGCTTGCATAGCCATGTTCGGGTTTTAAAGGTAAGATAGTCAGCACAATTAACGGCATCACACGAGGAACAACAGATAGGATCAAGATAGTAGCGCATCGAAAACCTTTTTACAACACTATAGTAAGGTGAGTTGTCTATGGGCGACGGAAACGATTTTCTATCATTCCTTCAATATAAAAATATCGAATGTAGGTACTTATCTATCAATATGAAGAAAGTAGTTGATAGAACATTGACTTTTCATGTACGAATACCTACACTAAGTATTCGCAAATAAGTAAATGGCTTTTAAATTAAAATCCAGTTTAATTTTATTGTTATTTCTTTAAAATCTTTTAAAATTAATAGTGCGGTTGATATTACTTTATAGCGCAATGCAAATTTAATTGTAACGTAATGTACCAGATAGAGATGAAATTGTAAAATCAATTAAATATGAAACGGCTCAGAGCTACATGGACCACGTCGAGGGAAATGAATTTCCCTTTTATTTCATACCTTACTTGTAAAGTTTTTATTTATTACCTACTTCTCTATTGCATCGTTTCACTACTTAAAATTATTGTAATCAAAAATAAATGTTAGGAAAACTTCCACAACAGAAATAAACCATGACAAAAATAAAAACGCCAGGATTCATTTTATTACGCGTAAAATCAGGAAGTTCAGACCACGAATTTTCTAAAAAATCAACCTCATCTATCGATTTGGGCTCAAAGTTGAATGCGGTGTTTTCATTCGATTGAGATTGGGCAACAAATCATTTCCAACCCTTAATTGAATAAAAACAACGATATCAAAGGCCCTCGACAACGGCGGAGATTTGAAATCCGCAAAGTATTTCAAAGGCGTGGAGCGTGCTCATATTGAAATGCCTAAACTGAATAAATGCTTTTGTGTTTCAAACTTCTCCCATCACGTCTCAAGCACGTCTAGGGTGAAATGTACGCGTCTAAAAATTGCGCCATCCGATTTTCTGCCAGCTTACAGTAAATAAGAAAATTCATCCGGATTGCGTCGTTAAACGTAATCGAGCGTTGTGGAAAGTATTAAAGAAGCAGCGCTATATTGCATAAGTTAAGACGTTACAATGAAAACTTTGAGTATAGCACCAAGTGCGCTCAATTTCTCCTTGGCAAAATAGGTCCTCGGTTATCAAGCGGAGTGAAATTACGTAACGGTTGTACCGCGTCGATGGGTACCTATCTGTTCGTACAGCCTCCATTTTATAGTAACTGAAGCTAATAGCTCGAAGCTAACCAATTTTAAAAATACATTTTATAGATGTATTCCAGATTCATCCCAAACACTCTCCAGTCAATAAGTCTGAACAATTTTTATTTTACAATATTGGTACGTACAATGAAGTTATGGAACGCCAGCCCCTAAGACTATTTTATGTCATATATATTTGTTCTATACTATAGAGTAGTACATAATAAATTGAGCAACTAAAGTAGTGCTCAATTATCGTTGTCGTTACGTCTATTAATTTAATGAAATAAGTACGTTGTTTACATTATTTGTTACACCCATTTTTTATTTGTTACACCCAATTTTGGATAGCTAAAAAAGAATTGATGAATTTATATTCTCTAATGGAAATAATAATTAAGTACTTAACTATTTAATTAGTATTATAATATAATTTATTTATTTAATTAATTATTTAAAACTTGAGCGTCTGGGATAGACTTATCTAATTTTGTATCCCTTTGAAAGATCTTGCAGCTAAAAACTCTCGACATTAGCAAATTGGTTTTATTTTCCATTGTCTTTGAGTAAATCAGCGAATCTGTCTGAATATAAATAAAATAATTTTAAGCTTTTTAGGGTTCCGTAGTCGTAGTCAACTAGGAATCTTATAGTTTCGACACATCTGCCTGTCCACCTGTCTATAATTGTCACACTGGGCCTTTTGAAATGCAGTAAATAAAATCTGAATGATATCTAGTAGTAAGTATTTTCAGAGATTTTCACTGAAACAGTCCCAGTAAGTACTTATATACCAAAGTTACATTATGAAATAAAATTCGACAAAGTTACTTATAAGTAAAGTTGTATGACATCGACAGTAAAAACTTTCATGCTAGTAGCTAGGGAACGCTGTCATGTGCATTCCCAACACGGTTTTGGCCGGTTTTTGTTATAACCAATTCACCAATTCAACTCGATACAATCCAAAACTTTTATCCAGCACTATTAAAGTTCCTGTGTCGAACCCATTAAAGAGAATATTTCTATGACTACAAAGATCTTTTAGAGTATTCCGCCATACCTACTCGTATTTTGCCCAGCGTCGTCGTCTTCGATGATGGTAAAAAATGCCCACCGCCGCAAGGATGGAGAATTGGAGACATTTTTGGTGAGCAACGCACTCACTCATTTTTTAACGGGTAAGGATTCGAGTCCATACAGCTATGTCATATTCATATGTCCTCTGGTGTTTCCAATAATTATAGAAGACATAAGCCAAGTTTAAGGTAACTCACTTTATCATCCTCATAGTCAGAGTGCGAGCGAAACGCGGCCGCGCCGACAGGCGCTTCGCACTCTCCGTGATCAAGGTCTTCAAACAGGCCGAAACTAGTCGGAGGACTTCTGACATTCATCAGTGAGTAATCAGTAATTAATCACATAACTAACTACATTTTCATCATTTGCCTCTTTGATTAACGTGAAAGAAACCGTATGAAATACTTTCTCCATCCGGTGGGCGGGCTTCTTTTCTCCAAGTCGCCGCCGAAGTTCACAGAACTGTGCGTTCGTTTCGCTACATTTACCCGGAGCGCGCTTCGTACATTTCATTAGTGCCCCCTCTCTTCAATATTGTTCCACTGTGTTTATTGCGTCTGCTATAGTTTAATTAATTTGTGTTATTGACATTTATTGTGATTAAGAAGATATATAAGGTCCCAGAGATTGGATCGTAAAAGCTCACAGGAAATGTGGAACAAACAAAATTTATAAAATAAAAACTCTACTGAAGTAGCGCTCTTTTGTGCTATTTTGTTGATCGCCGACTTCAGTAGAGTCGGTGAATTTATTTTCTTTAATTTTTTTTCACGCCTCGCTAATATAGACTGCCGATCAGTTAATTCACGGAAATTTTAAGTACTGTATCCTAAGAGTCAATTAAAATAACAGCCAGAAAATGTAGATGGACCACGTGTATTATTATTATGCGTATAGTAGCGTATGGTCCCGGCAATTATGAAATATATCAGACCGTGAATGGTAGGTCATCCAGCCTTGCAATCGCACGTGGTCGTCAGTGTTATGTAGCTTCTCAGTGACACTCTCGATGGACTACAGCGGGCAGCTATCGGTGATGTGTGTCATTCTTTGAACCTGGCCGCGTGAGCAGAACGGATCAGGCCTGAATTTCCATCTATGCATCAAGTCTGGAACCGAAGCGACAGAGGTAGATAGAAATTCATTACAACAATTATTATTAAGATTTCAACTTAATAATAACTTTAAAAAATATAAAAAGCGGAGTTGTGCCAAAAATGTATTGCACTGCATTTTATTTATGTACTTTTCTATTTCATACGATTACATAAATACATAACTTAACATAAAATCCCCGAGAGGGTAGAACAAAGGTTTTCTATATCCTACTAGGTATATTATGCACCAATTATATTTATTATTTTTTCTTGCAGTAAACCCTTTTAGCTTTCAGCACAGCCTTTCGTTTTGTGAAGTCATCTCGCTAAAAAATCAAATAGGTAAACAAGGAAAACAAAAAATGGCTACCAAGTAAAGCGGTGCAAAATAAATAATTCACAACAATGTCGTCAAAGGAATGGACGGGTACGCTGTTTTTATTTTTCTTTAAGAATTTTTAAAACTGTTGAGGAATTTGTTATTTTAAATTGGAGGTCAAATACATAATGTAGCTTGTAATTACATATTTTATACATAATTACAAGGCTTCGGTGGCTCGGGCACGTTATGAGAATAGGAGAGAATCGGACAGTAAGAAAAGCATAGGTACCTGAGGAACAGGTAGTGGTTTGGTAGTGGTAGATCCTAATGTGAAGGATCGCCTGGGGTGGTACCACCCTCTTATCTATTTCTGCCGTGAAGCAGAAATGCTTGCATTTCTGTGTTTCGGTTTGAAGGGTAAGAGAGCCAGCATAATTTCCGGCACATGAGGCATTCCATCTTAGTCCTCAAGGTTAGCAGCGCATCAAAAACCCTCTAATATTAATAAAGTGAGGTGAGATATCTATGGGCGATGGTGACCACTTACCATCAGGTGGCCTGTTTGCTCGTCTGCTCTCCTTATTTAATAAAAAAAAATAAAAAAACAGACTACTGTAGTTCGCTCCAGATATCGATGGAGATACGCGGTGGAAAGTGTCCTGCTTGAGCTGATCTGACAATTGGAGGGAGGTGACTCGAGATGAGGAGTTGTGTCATCTTTTGGTTGCGGAGGCAAAGGGGCTACTAATATTTTTAAATCCAAAGTCATCCATACATTATTAAAATTCTACAGTTTTATTATATGCATAGAAGACGATAATAATCAGTCAGTCAATCAATCAATCAGATAGTTAAGACTTTTCTTTTTATACGTATTGATTGATATTCGACAATGTGAACTCTCGACTAAATGATCATTCGACTTAATGAAACATCGTACAAATGAACTTTCAATTGTCTTTTGATGTTGTGATCCATCGGCATGTATCGTGTTTCGATCAATGGTGTTCGACCTACCGTCATTCGATCTTGTGTAGTAAACCAAAATAACACTAAACTTATTTACCTATACTCCTATTCTGTAATTACTATACATGTATGAAGATACCTAAATTATAAGTAATATTCAAGTCTAACAACTATTTGCCCATTCTAATTAGTCTGAAAGTCATTCGGGGAATTCTATGTCTCAGACATATAATTATTGTTCCCTTGATATTTCCAAATTAGTCTGCTAATAGTTATTTACAAAGCTGGATCGAAATCAATCATGTTGCGATGAACGCTTTGTTTCAATATGATTAAGGTGTTACCACATCGGATAGATTGATGTTAATATATATAGTACAGGTCCGTAGTGAGATATGAAATGAAACTTGGTCAATGTCAATTAGTGCAATGACCAAGGCTAATTAATTGGTTGTAATTAATTAATTACAACCAGCCTAACTATTAATATACAGTTCTCAAAACGATGAAATGATGGCATAAGATGGCGTGCTAAACAGAGAAAGTGCTATCGCGTTAGTAGAGCGCTGTTTCTTTTTAGCACGCTATGGCATGATATCACTTTGAGAATTGTAATTGATAGGCTGGTCCATTTCAGATCTACTAACCTAACCTTGTATATGGCATGACAGACGGACGGACGAACGACTGAGTAAGAGCAGTTGGGCTCCGTTTTCCCTTCGGAGTAAGGAACTCTGCATCAATCAACTTACATGGACATACTAAAGAAAGATCTAAAATTAGTTTTTCGATATCTCAACTAACATCAGAGATATTAATGGTTAAAGTTAGTAATGGACAGATGATCTGTCCCTTTCTTGCAAAACAGTCCTTTATTTGCAGCCAGGACCTGCTTGTATGGCGCTAAAGAACAGTTACGTCATAAAACCGATTGCTGTTTCTTTCTACCGTTCTAATTGCCTGTAGCTGTTTTATTTTTCAACGAATTTTAATTTTGTTTTCAATTTGACCATCAATTTATGACTATTTCTTAATTTTTAAGAAATGCTTTTAATATTTGATACTTGGAAACTACCCTATTGCAAATATTACGGTTATATTTAGGACGTACGAGTACGTGGTACAATTTCAGGTCTAGGAGTGAATTTGCTACAGTTTCCGCATGGTTAAAGACATTGATTAGTAAGGCATGTTGCGTATAACTTTTGGTCCACGATTTGGGCCTAAGTAAGGCCCCCAGGCTATAGTCCACAACTCCGAGTATTAATCAAGTAGCTGCAAAATCATCAATTAATCAAGTCAAAGCATCTGGCTGACAAGCAACTGTCAGCTTAAGTAGTATTTAGTTTACGGCGATGTAAACAGTCATTTGCGGTTAGCTTGTCTTTCTCTCCTATTGTTTACACGATTATGATGTTTGTAAACGATCGGTTATGCGGAATTGTTGGTGTTTGTATAAGCAACCTAAATACATCTGGGTTCGTACTTAATACGTAGAGAGTCTGTGTTGATTTGTGATATAGGCAAGGTACACAAGGTTTCGTATTGAAATGTCGAACTCTGTGTTGGTCGATCTTGGTAATTTTATAAGTGTTTTAGACAGGGTGGTGATTCTCGCAGATTTCAAAAGTCAATTAATACCAACCCGTAAATTAAAAAACCAACTCAAAAAAAATTTTCTTTGACTTCTAGCCTACCAAGACGGTTTAATTATCATATTAATGTTACTTGTCATTTAATGTAGGTCTATCAAATGATATATCCAATAGTAAAAAGGTTTTTTGGTGGCTCATAATTATTTTTTTGTGTAGGTTTTGTTACGCTCACACATTATTATGTGAGCAAACGAGCTAGGACTTAACTTCGTATTCCACATTCGATTGCGAGAATTGACCTCCAGAGCCGTGCTTGAAAGATTGTCTTGTAGATAGTTCGTGTATTAAAACTAGGTCGGCGCACGTTTGTGACACGTGAGAGTTGGTATGGTACCTATACTCAAGATTTCCATACAAACGCGTATATTTATACCTTGAAATAAATCTTCCTTTGATAAGTTTATGGATTCAGATACTGTATATGTACTGTCTTAGCCTAGTTATTTTATATATTCGTGTAAATCAAAAGTACCCGGGTTAAAACTGAAAGGGACATAATTTACTCAAACTTTGATTTAAACAAACTTTAGTGTTGATGATTTGAGCATAGTATTTTATTTACCTACTGCGTAATAAGTTTATTACGGTACAGTCAGCGTCAGATAAATGTTAGCGTCCAAGGTAATCAAAACCATCTAAAGAACACAAGTTCAATTTTGTCTGTACAGTCAGAATTATCATATTGTTGTAAGCACCCAATGTGGTCAATTTATCTGAGCAACACAATCTCCAATATTATTGTACGAGAAGATAAGATTGATTAATTAGTTATTAATAAGCTTCAACTAGCAATAAGATGCATTTTATTTTTGTTTCATTTAAGTCTAAAGAACAAAATAATGAACATCCTGGCAGCGTACATAATATTGGAAATTGTGTTGCTCAGATATATTGACCACTTTGGGTGCTTACAACAATATGATAATTCTGACTGCGCAGATAATATTGAACTTGTGTTCTTTAGATGGTTTTGATTACCTTGGACGCTCACATCTATCTGACGCTGACTGTACACAATGGAATAAAGAATTAACAAATAGATTAGTAACAGTTATCCCTAAATGCATTCGGCTTTGGGAATCAGCAACGACATTAGTCCGTAGTGTGGCAATCAGGGAGTAAGTGGGAATTTCCGCGTCGTTTGATACGGGGCTCCGGCAAAATGTTAAGAGCGCGCTATTCAAGTACCGACCCTTCTGATTGGACACACTGCTAGGTTGAACAGATAACTAGATTCGCAGGTCAAGGTTACGGAGTCACCGGTGACGGTCATGTATGGGAGGTGGGCAGCAATACGATAATACACTTACTTGTCGTATATATGTATGTATATGTCATGGAACAAGTGATTAACAGGACATTATTCATAAAAACAGAAGCAGGTTACTGCGACACGATTCGGTGGTCCTCGACACGGGCTAGCCTAGTGAGGTCCTCCCACTCTCTAACAGCTTGCAACGCTTCTACTTCAAACACTTAAAAACATAATATCCAGACAGTTTGAATAATGCCTAAAATGAGGCGGCAATATGATAATAACTATGGCTGGTCGGTGTCGTTAAGGGGGCACAAAGATAAGTCGAAGGATTTGTCGCGTGGTTGTCATAACATAACCTACAATATCCGAGTCGGTTTCGCATCCACTAGGTTTCCGTGACATATTGCCCAATTCGACTTGTCATTATTCATACTGCCCGGGCATTATAAATAGTGCCACCATTAATCACTTGGTCCATGACATATACCGTGGAAAACACATTAGGCTCTCTGTGGAACCCTGTGATAATAAGTTTTTGTTATGTTTTCTTGACATTCGTATGAATGTTTCAAATCAGTTAAAGCGACGAAGTACCAAAGGGTATAATAGTATACCCTGATGTGTTGGCCACTGTTCAGCCAGCTCTTGCATTGTTTTACACTAAATTTTGTGCAATAAAAGTAATATTTTCTAACTAGTGCTAGGTCCACATTGTCACTATGATTTTTATTTTGCAACACGAGTCGTATACGAGTCTTGTGGATACCCGAGTGCGACACTTAGTCTTCCCGCACGTGTATACGATACTTTTTACACCTGCGAGAAAATGATGGACACCATTATTGACCGTTTTCACTTACTGTGTGTCACAATTTAATCCATGGAACTATCGGTTCCTGCTGTCATTCTGTTTCTATTAATTAAATTCTTCTATACTATCGAGCACAAATGGCAAAGCATCTAGACTCTTTGTGTTCTAATAATATTACGCAGTATTATAACGAGGTGCAGTAATGAAGCATTTTAATACTCGAAGCGTAAAATTTATTCTGAAATACAAATCAACGTGATCGTGTTTTTAAAATCCTATCAACCGATATACAGATAAGTAAATACTAGTTTATATAGCTTAGTTGACTACCAGGTAGAGCGAATCAGTATTATATATAATTGAATAACATTTGCCAAGCATTTTGGAAATTGAAAATAATAATCAGCTTTCTTATAAAGATAAGTTACACGAATCACGGGCTTGTTATTAAACTCAAAAACAAGTTATCAATAGGTAATGAATACCAAGACTAAGAAAAAAACTAATAAATCCAGAAAAGTATAGGTACTTATGTACCTACTTTTTAGTGTCATTTGTAAGATCCGTTTGATTAAAAAAAAACATTGTCCTTTAATTATTATCCTGTTACTCTTATATTTTGCTTATAATATAATTTTATCAAAACTAACTGAATTTCTGAAATTATCTCAATAATTAACTGCAACAGCAACGAGTTAAAATATGAAGCCACAAGCGAACGGAAAAACTGATCTCGACTCTACTTATCGAAATAAAAACCCTGCCTCTCAATACCCGTCTGATTTAGAGAGATTCGTAGAAAGATCCATCGATTACTTCTTTTCCCTATTAAATTGTATCTTCTGTTTGGACAGAGAAGAGATTTATTTGCCCTGGGTTTCCAACATTAAAGAAAGCTTGCTACAACCGTTATCATAGTAAAATCTATTATCATTATTCTGTCTAAATAATTTCAGTGTAATAAATGGGATATAGAATTTGGATAGAGTAGGTAATACTTATTTATTCAGTGACCAGAATTAGATAGAGCACAGATAAAGCGAAACGACCTCTAGGGCGAAAAGTAACCAAGTTGTTTACATACAAAGATCCACTTTTAACACAATTGTGTAATATTTTACTGAATTACTGTTGCTATAAGATCAAAATATTTGATTAGTGATTAAAATTAATATAACGTTATGCTTTTGATAACTTTGTGTAACTAAATAAAACATCACATTTTTTAAATAAATTAGAAATAATTGAAAAAGAAAGGCTAATATTACATAATGGTAATTTATGCAACGGCCACATAATGATGGCTATTTTAAAACGAGAATTGTTTCAGCTTCGCTTCTTTTCACTATTGATTGTTTGAGTGTTAAAATCGCCATAATGTTCGTTGCATACAATACTATTTCTACGACCATGAAATACCTAAATAACAGAAAATACAAACCATTACGGAGCGTTCAATAGACGCCATGACAGTTCGTCTAAGCTCCGTCGACAAAACAGTGCGAGGTCCATCCGATTTCTCGTCTCCATAGCCACCTCAGTTATTTCAGTTGGTGTTAAACCCAGTTGGTTAGCGCTCAGTTTAAAGTGAGCTAGCGTCGTAAGTACTCGATGGATTTGGACCAAATAAACTATATTTTAAAGAATAGAGTATATGCTACGGTTTGACGTTAAAAATACAGTTTGCGTTATTAATAAAGTTCAGACGCTGATTGCAAGTGAAATTGGCATGGTCGAAAGAAAAAAAGGCTAAAATTAACTGATTAAATCCCGCCTGCGACCGCCAAAACCACTTTCGGGAGCGGAGAGGATACGTCTTCATCGTTTAAAAGAGAAAGAAGCTCATAAAAATGACACCGGCTCGAACCAGGTTGACCAAGATTGTGAGCGCCGAGCACGAAGTTTGAATTCATGAAATAATAAAACCATCAGTAGTAGCCCAAACTGCTACCCACCCCGATTTAGTTATTAATTAAATTATCACTTATTCAGAGAAACAAATTAATATTTCGCGCCTGCTTGACATGTTAATGGTAACTATGGACCGTACACATTCTTCTTGTACGCAGTGCCATAAAACTATGAAAAAATTACATATGCCAATCGAAAACTGCTAATTAATATTTAATTAAAACACTATTTTCACACAACCATGACGAATTAAGTTCTTTATGTTATTGATTGTGGTTTCTCAATAAACACATTACGAAATGGGAGTAGAAAAAATAAAATATAGCCTAGCAAGTATTATTATTTACTTTGATTCCATAATTTACCTAATGTAAAATGTTATAAAAGACATTCAAAGGAGAGTGTTCGTTTTTTACAACTAACAAACAAATACTTTTGACTCCGCAAAAAGTTTTGTTTAGACGTACGAGTCAATTAATTTATCGGCGTGTTCCGTTGTGTAAATTTATGGTCGCCATTATTCGTCAAATTAGGTAATTATAGTTGAAACATAACGAACGCGTATCAAAGTGAGTGGCGTGCAAAGGCGTGCGTAGCTTTTCTTTCATCACCCGGAACAAAGTCGCCGCGCAACAAGTGACGTTTCGTCGTCCACCTTCAACCCCATTCCTTACCCCAAAGCACCAGAGACTAGGTTATACCCCCTTCCTCCACTAGAAAAAAAGCGCAAAAATTTCCCAACATTTTTATTATTTTTTCCCGGAAATTTTTTCTGAATTACCAGCTCCCACTGCATCTTCTGTTCTCAACAAACAGTTCGTATGAGTTTATTTACTTTCCGCCACTTTTGAAGAGAATGACATGCCAGTACGCTTGCGCGAGTATCGAGAGAGAGGACGAAGGGAGCGGGATGGGAGACAGTTCCACTCGCTCCGACCAATCGATTAGTCGCATAACGATAGCGGCTTCTTAAATGCAGATGTGTCGTGTAGTTCAACGTCAGTCGGTGTACGGAAGGCGTGCGAGGCGCCGGCATGGCCCGCGCGAGCCGCCGCTCTGGACTCTCGCTCTTTGTAGTGACTGCGTCGCACCGGTCAGACTGTCCCAGCCCGATATCACCACTCGGCCAACCACAGTGACATTTACCCTACCCGCATGGAAGAGTTAAAAAAGAAATTTCGAACGTAACCGATTTGCCATTCATTAGATTCGAAGTATACTTGCTTCCTCTTAATCGGCCAACGGACACTCGATAAGTGCAGAAAATTAAATTATGAAGTGAACAAAGAAAGGATTGTATGAATAAAAGGTAATTTATAGCGAATATGTACAATTTAGGTATTTGTTTTTTACTCTGATTATAATATCAGTATACTATAAGGCATCGTAATGAACAGAGCAATAACATTAGCTTCTTCAATTCCTGCTTAATTTCCTCTTTTCTTCTCTTCTATTTTATTTTTGGTCAAATTTTGTTTTCATAAGTTTGAAAAGGTAGCGGTTATAATATCCAGTTTAAAAAAAAATTGTGTATTTTAAATATACAATTTGCTGTTTTGGCAATTAATTTAAAGCTTACGTTTTTTTAAAAATACAAATTTATATACAAAACAAGAATAAATGTTGATTTGTTTATGTAGTCTATATGAAATGGTTATAATAATCGTAAAAAAACTCTACTTATAAGTACGGAAACTCATAGGGCTCACCTACATACGCTTATCTATAAAAAGCTAAAACCGACTGACTCCTAAATCTTCGTAGAAACTTGAAATATTGCAAGGATATACTTTATGGGTCTCAGACAAGGTATAAACGAGATTCGAAACTCGATATCCGAGGGATATAAAAAGGGGTTAGAAGCAGTATCTTAAGATTCACTTGACTATACATATATTCTTTGAAATGATCCCGATTCTATTACGAGTAATTGTAGCGTTATATTCTTAAAAGAAAAATGTTGTTTGATGTTTAAGTTACGGTTCATTAAATATACAAACATAAAAGAGTCACGTGGAATCATTGATGAGGAAGTAAATCAAAGTATCCATGTTCGTAGCAGATTCGTAGCTCGTTCGTAGACAATCGTAGCGGATAATAACATAAACGGTTAAGATATAGATTTGGCATGCTTGCCATATTGGCACCTTTCGAAGGTTTTCGGGGACAGTTGTCAGCCCATAGCCGAACTCATAACCCCTTTATGGCTCCAATGATATTGAACATTTTATTTAACGGTGCTACGTGGAGCCTGAAGCGAATTAATACGTACGTTTCGTTCATGTTACGGTTTCTGTTGCAAATATGATGTTACCTGTTACTTTTATGATAGGGATTTCAATATTTTTTACATCTCTCAGATAGAGAAATAAGGATATCTTCAGAAGCATGGACGTACATTATGACAGGAATTGGTATTCGAGTAAATATTGAATATTCAGTTCTATTAAATTGTTTATTTATGTTTTGAGTAAGCATGCGCATGTTGTTTATTTTTCAAAAAGCTTTACCAATCCTTATCGTCATGGAAGCCATAGTTATATCACTGAAAACCTAGTACTTACGTAAACAATCTATTGGATATATTAGTTATTTCAAATGCATTTAATTCAAGCGAAAATAATCTTTGATATTTTCGCTTGAATTACATGAGACTGCTGTGCAAGTGTCGCCGGATCGAATCCACCTTTGACCATCGTGGTGGACCCTAGAGTGGTTTATAAAGAATATTGGTAATGTGTAAAAAGACATTACCAATATTTTAAAATATAAATAAATTAGAAAGTAATATTCCACGTGGCTGATAATCGCTTATTTTCCTATTTTTGATTAAAGATTCGTGTCATTGCCGCGTATCATTCCAACCATTTGCTTAATGACTGCACGCACCGGTCTTTTGATACCGGTATTATTTCTTAATTGAGATTGTGCATGCGCTATGGCGTTTCGTAATGAATAGGTGATTTGGAAATGTGGGATTAACACGATATCGTGCTTTTTATCGTTAATGACACTGTTCCATTAATTTTATGTTACAAATGTCCATGTCCACAATCAATACAATAATTAATTGAACTACTGTAAACACACTTTTTAGAGATACGTACCCTGAAGCGGAATATCCCGCGTCGTCTGTCCGTCTGTCCGCCCGACAATCCATCTATTCAACCGCTTATAACTCGTAAACGAAGATTATATTTTAGAGGGGATTTCATACAAGTAAACGGGCATACATACTAAAATAGTTTTATGTTGGAGTAAAAAACCAGAACTTTTGGGAACTTTTGAGAAAGGAAACCTCGCGCACCGAGATTTCTGCTCTTAAAAGGAATATTTTTTTCTTTCAAGACGAAAGAATTCAAGACGAAAAATTCTTCAGTATCAGTTTAATTTTTTAACGTCCTATAATAAGAGTTCCTTTTTAACCGTTAGGTACGGAACCCTAAAAAGTACGTATTAGTATTTTTTATTAAACCTTTTTTTTAAATTCCACTTAACAGTTCTGCTGTGAGCAATATTGCTGTTCACTACCGCGTGATACGTCTGTCTGATTGCAGTTAGAAGCTGGGATATCGATCGTACAGGAGTTTTAGTTAGAATCGATATTCCAGGTCATACATGTGCAAGTAGTTTGTGTCCATGTTTGTACATGTTGTTGTTTGATACGTAACTTCAAATAGGATATTACGAGTACCTAATATAAGTACTTGCACATAGTTGTAGGATGTAAAGATATGATTCTTAATCAGCACGGTTTAGTTTAAAAACATCATTTTCACCTGTTCACAAAATTGCAGTAAATTATAATTTAGTACTACGTAAAAGTAACATTTTATCTAGCTAGTAGTAGTAGTAGTATTTACAAATTCGCTTTCTTTTAAAAATTTCATAATTAAATAGTAATTAATTAATTACTATTTAATTTCATATTTAATTTAATATAAGTCTTAGCGATACTTTTTCTTATATAAATCTTTCTAAATATTGTTTATTAAGTTACATTGAGTTTTGGAAAGGATTATATCTGAACTGTGTGTTAGATCCCATATATGAGATGCCTGTTTCCCATACAGCACGGATGCAAAAGTCTAATCATGGCTGATAAACGGAGCTATATCATAGCGTAATAAATATCTGTACTTGATGTCATTTTTTTTTAAGAATTAGATAAGATGGAATGCAAATTAAAATGATAAAAATTTTGTTGGGAAATAGATAGTTTAGAACACTGTTAACATTGTGTATTGTGTATTGTATCAAAGAACAGATCAACGAGTTTCAGTGATTATATCCTGCACTATTATGGAGGTGGAAAATCAACCGATAATCGCAAGTTCTGAATCAGAGCCCTTATAGGATAGAAATTAAGTCGCAAACGGGTTGGCACGAGTATAAATAGCGTTAAAAGCTCGTTGGACACAATAATCGGAGTCCACTCGCAGTGACTCAGTTACAGTACTGATTAGATCCATGTCAACCATCAGGTAGAGCGACGAGGGTTATCTATCGCACAGATTAGTGTAATAGAGTAGAATTTCTAATGATATTTGGAACTAGTACTCGTAGATAGTTTTTTGTCGGCCGTTTAGCTTCTGTGATCGAGGGAAAGCTAGCTAGTTTCAAGTCAATCTTAAAAACAAGGATGAATACTTATACAGAGTGTCGCAGAAAGTATGGTACTAGTTGTCGTAAACCATAAAACATTAATATAATAATATCAGCTATAGCACCTTACGAAGCGTTGGTAGAATAAAAAAAATGACGTTGTAAAAATGTAATATAAGATACTTACAATAAAATCATTTTGATTTGATACGCGATGGAATGAACGAAGCGTTACAAATCATAATATGAATACTTTGCAAGGATAAAGAAATAAAATATTTATTTGGTAGAAAATACAGATCTGATAGAGTGATATTGTATTTTATATTATGAAGAGATTGACCAGAGACGTAATACGTATTACGTAATTATTTATTCAAAAGATCCGTCTGTCAGAAGACGTAATCTTGACAGTGTGGCTTGGCTGACAGGCTGTGAGTGAGTATATTTGTCATGGACCAAGTGATTTATGGTGGCACTATTTATAATGCCCGGGCAGTATGAATAATGACAAGTAGAATGGGACTCGGGTATTGTAGGTTATGTTAGGTTGCATTATGACAACCATGCACGCTGCTACTTATCTTTGTGCCCCCTTAACGACACTTTGACCAGTCATAGTTATTATCATATTGCCGCCTCATTTTGGGCATTATACAAACTTACTAGATATTATGAATAATGTCCTATTAATCACTTAGTCCATAACATATCCATTATTGCTGACATAGGTAAGTATTTGAAATGATTATACTTGAGAAGTTCTGTATATGCGGGTAAAAACGGTTTCGACCCATAGTACCAAACACGCAAATGGCCAAATGATATAATTTTGGCCAATTGCGTATTTCAATGGTTCAGTACGCGAATGACCAAATCTGTTCTGAAATAATTAACCTGCACCTTGAGAACCACTGAAAGAAATCTTGAATGGCTACTTAATTAACCATGTTGTTTCAAGTTACACAACGTTCCAGGACATTCTGTGCTCACGTTTGGTCGTAACTTTGAGCAAAGCAATACAGGAAATTAAGCTCAATGGAAGCCCGAGTTTCGCGGAGTGTGAAGCAGAAGGAATAGCGCCTTTCCTGCCGGAACCGAGCTTCTGAGCAGCTCCCATGTTTCCTTTAGCTTTGTTTACTTATCGGCAATCGGCTGAGCTCTATGCAGGGGCGTACCGCGAATATTAATTTTTGGGAGGTTGCTCCATACCATCTCAGAACCTATCAAATACATTACACAAGTAATACTCTTTACTGGACATTGACAGATGACCTATCTTTTTTCCTATATTTTTTGCCCGACCTAGATTTTACATCACACAGGCGGCGAGCCTGACTTGATAAATTTTACTGCTAATGAAAAAAATAACATTATCTTTATCACAAGAAAAAAAATAAAAGACGGTCGAAGTTCGGGCACTATGTTTAGTAATGCTAGAGTTTAGGGAGAAAAAAATATGTGGTTAATGTGTAATATGAGAAGTTTCAATAAATTCTGTCACAATCTGCAGTACACTAAAATTACTAAATAGACCTCTTCTAAGTCACGCCCAAAATTAACGCCGTTTATCGTTAATCCGTTACTATGAACGCATCTATAATTTCTATAAATTTTCATGTTCAATGGTAGATACCCACTCGTATATGTTACAACAATAAAATACATAACAGTGTGCCTTTGTTCCTTTTTCCCTTTTCATTAAAAAAATAAATTAAAACCCTGTCAAAGGTATCAATGCTCTGCCCATCAAATGACGCCTTCAGAACGCCTTCCATACTAATTTCCGATAAATTTGAGTTCTCGCGGGCGTAACGAGGAACGGGGAGAAATTTATAGCTTTTGAAACGGCGTTTACCTTTTGAATTGAGCGTTAATCTTGTGTGAAAGACTCATGCGCGGGATACGCGCGATCTTGATACGGACCGAAGCCTTCGCGAGTGGGAACAAACAAGGGAATATAGTGTCACAGTCAATGGAAGAAAGATGTCGTCGCACTACGTCAGATTTTCTCTCTAGGTCAGATTCATATCTTATACGATTTGAATATGGTCAGATTGTCACTAGGTCAGATTTTACTTATTGGATTTACTATTGTTTCCAGCCAATGAAAAGGGTCATGATACAGGTAACCGGTTTTTTAAACTTCTAAATGATAATTTATTTCAATGATTCGGTTCGTTAGAAGTGGAAATTGCAATTTTTTGGCAAACATTATTAGGTACTGTTTACTTTATTATTCCAGTCTTGTCATTTTGTCAATGGTGTGTGGGTGTTAGGTGGTAAAAAAGTTTTACTATAAGCTCCCATTTCATTCATAAAACGCATTCCGTACTAAGTAAACAGTTGCGTTTACGTCACAGTCCCAGTAAACAAGTTTATTTTCCTTCGGGTCGCTTTCACGGAGCCAGCCTTTGAGATAATAGTGAAAATGCTTCCTCTGCCCAAGTCATGCGGGATTATTTACCTGTATCTGATCCTTTGTCTATTTTCGCTCCACAAACCCCGGTTTATTTGCTCTGCGCGATTGGTTCACTACGCCATAACAAATGAAACAGAGTTATTACCCGGTTGTTCGGATTAACTTCTTCGCGATCTCGACGATTTCTTTTTGCCAGTTTCGTTTAATTGTGCTGAATGCGACGTTTTGTTATAAGGGTTTATCTCTTGTTCGTCTGGCTTGATTCTATCTATCGACCGGTGAGGGTTTGAGTGGATATTGCAGATTCTCAGAATTTTGTGCTAGGTATGCAGGTTCTCGGATTTCAAAGTGAAATGAATACCAAAACTTGAAGACTGACTCAGTACTAACCAGACCATCAAAGCACGGCTATGCTTTTCAACCTTCATTGTTTGAATTCGTCGTCCTAGAAACAAATACCAATCTTTTAATTTATTGTATAAGGAGACAAGACGGGCCTTATGGTAAATGGTCACCGTATCGTCTATAGATCACTTCACAATAATATTATTAGGGGGTTTTCAATGCGCTGCTAACCTTGAGGACTCAGATGGAGTGCCGGTAATTACGGTGGCTCTCTTACACTTAAAACCGAAATCCAGCAATGCAAGCATAGCTGCTTCGCGGAAGGAATAGGTAAACGTAAGGAATAGGTAAGACATCATTCCATTCATTCCAGTCATTCCACCTTTACCTTCACACCTATGACATTTTACTCATAGTTTCTGTTATATTAATATGTTGCATTGCATGATACGCTATACAACTTTGTTTGCATGTGAGTACTACTAGAGTCCGTCAAGCGGATCTTGCCATCTGTGTTCTGTAATAGGAATCAAAAATCAACAGTAAAGTAAGCAACACTAAATTGTAGAAAGAAATGAACATCGAATATTGTATTCGACTAACTAACCTTGTGTCCATACCGTTATTCATGTTCGAAAGTCCGTACATGCCTCAAGAATGCCGGTATAAAAAGTCAATAGAGTGAATGAGCGCCCCTATCAAACTACTCGTATAATTGAATCTAGAGGCGCACATACTCATTTCAGGAACGCTCTATATAAATATTTCAATAAAGGAAATTGGGAGAATAATGATCAGACAATGGATAGTGAGATAGGTACTGAATTAATAAAAGAGCCAGAGTGATCGATACGTGACTTGAAAAGAATGAAGCCGAAACATAAATCTGGTTAACGTGATAACTTCGGCTCGCACGAGTAACCGGAGACAGGCGACAGACAGGGCTGACGTGAAAAACGTTCCGTTGCAAGTCTCGTGTGTACTTTAAACTGCTCTGCACAAAATATCACCGCAGTCTACTCTTAAATCCATCCAATAATTGAAAAAAACCTTTAAAGTAATGAAGTGGAACGGAACGTAAATCTAGTTAATGTGACGACGTGAAAAATGTTCTAAATGGAATAGTCGACTCATTGTTACGTTGGCTTTGAATTATTTGTGACTACCTATTCGTATTACAACTGAAAAGTTACGAATCATTGTATCGTATTGAAATGTCGATATCGTCCATCGTAACCTGCGTATCAGACCAATCTTGGTCGGATAATATCAGAAACATTAATTCATTAACATTAATTGATTTCCTCCAGTAAGCGGATTATACCTGGGAATCATATTAACCTATATTATTATATGAGGATAATACATGAATTTATAATGTATCATAGCATATCCCTTATTATGATTCATATTCTGAATAGTGTATTAACCAATTTTTTTATTGAATCAATAAAATTACATGGACATCCTAAAGAAGGATCTAAAATTAGTTTTTCGATATCAGTCAACTAACATCAGATATATTAATGGTTAAAATTAGTAATGGAGAGATGCTCTGTCCCTTTTTAGTAAAACAGTCCTTTGTATGTAACCAGGACCTGCTTATATGGCACTAGGGAACGTTGACGTCATAATTCTTATTGCCGTTTCTTTCTACCGTCTGATTTTTTAATTGCCTGTAGCTATTTTATTTTTAACGAATTTTGATTCTGTTTTCATATTTGACCATTAATTTATGATTTTTTCTTAATTTTTAAGAAATACATAAGTTTTTGATACTTAGAAACCCTATTATACTGTCTGAATTACAGGTGTAGATAACGAAAAGTAAAAAAAAAATGAACAGGAAAATATCTACCCAAAAACCTGAACGAGACGCACCGAGAGAATATGCTATGAGTGGGTTTTATACCTGTGTTTACAAATATGTACCTTAAATATTTTTTTAAATTTTTTTATTTTATTTACTACCAAACCCGCATTTGACCTCGATCTCGCCTGTTGGTAAGCGACGATGAGCTCGACGATGGAGCATGCGGGTCCAGTAAATGGCTATTCACTCTGGCCTTGAAGATCCCAAGGTTGTAGGTTTCGGGAAATACAAATTTTCTACTCCCATATGGTAATTTGTTCATTACAGCACCATAACCAGCAGCACACACTACTTCATTCCTAAGGGTCGTTACGTAATGAACGTCGATACAAAATTTAGTAGCTTAAGAAATAATATTTTTTTTATTTTTTTATTTTTTTTCTTCATTTTTTTAAATGCCAACGACACGAGACGACAACTTGAACCACGCACTGTTGACGACGGTGTTTTGACAATCTGTCATGGTGTATTGGACGCTTCACAATAGTTAGTTTAGGTATTTTATGGTTCCTTTTTTTCTATTTTGATACTAGTTACGCTCGTTTCAAAAACTAAAAACTAATTATGGCTGTTATTACGTGTCAGTTGCATAAACTACTATTCAATAAAGTCTATCAATTTATTGTCAGAGTTATTAAGGCCACCCGGAGGCCTAACAACTATTTTCGAATGACGGCAGCCGGGACCGACACGAGACTATCCAAGGCACAGAGAGGGCCATATTAAAATGTGCTACTAGCGGTCAACAATCTGGTTCAGACTGAAGACATGAACATGAAACCAGTCTTTATTAGTTTTCAGCACAATTACCAAATTTATTCTACAAAATCAATACAATAGCTAGATACCATTAGCACATTAAAAGTAAGTTTATATTCTCTGACATTTTATACTTGTGTTTTTGGAAATCACTCTTCTTCGTGAAGAATCTTTAACAAGAGCGTTTATGAGGTTTATATATGACCGCGCCCAACGTTACTTAAATTACACGATGACTTTCTGACCATGCTCGCACCACATTATACGGAGAGATATAAAACTACTGCTGTCAGCAAAATGCGCAAAAGTAGGATGAAACTACGAGTTGCGTGAAAATCTGTGTTCCTGAGGATTAGTATCAGCTTGAAAATAGCTGGGATCTAGGATTTATTCCGTCTGGAATATTACAGTTGAAGCTTGGTCACTATGTTTAGCTCTAAAAGAGTCTAGAAACTCGCTGGTTTTTATCCCTTGTTCTGTGGACGTGTTTGTAGGTAGTATCGAATTTCAACAATTTCCGTGAGTAAATTTTCGCATACGTGAAACTTTGGGTCAACAAACGCGAGATGATGACTCAAAAGTTAATAAGCATGAGGCCAGTTAACCAAACGACAATAAGAATAAGATTCTGTATTAAAAGTGAATGTCTTGTTGCAGAAACGAAGCGAACCCTGCACTGATGTAGACGTGGGGAGTCGCGATGGACCACTGGGTGACGGCGGCCAGCGCTCTGCTGGCCTTCCTCCTCTATTACAACACACTGGACGCTGGCTTCGTTTATGACGACAGGTGAGGAAAAAAAACAAAAAAACCCCTTAGAGACGAAGGGGGGTGGTTTCTTAAGTACAGAAACAGATAATGATTATTTTCATGATTGCAGAGTTGGCCCTATAGTGAAAGTTGTTCAGTTATGCATACCCATACTGAACTGAACACCCCCCTTTCAGGACTATAGGGGGATTTTGTTACACCCAGTAATATACTTATTAGAAAATTCTGAATATTTTCCATTATTTCGAAGAGTTCTTTTATACCTTACGTACACAGAAGTCACCCGGGTTCTCTCTCTGTTCGAGTACTTCGTCGTCTATATTAGGACAGCGCGAGATGTGTACACATTCAGTGACGTAAGTCAACCGGGCGCGAGCACGTTTCAGCAATATGGATGTTTTACGCTCTCGAGACGTACGGCTGTAAGTGAGGACGCAAGGTCTTTTAGTTAAAAGTACCTGAAAATACGGACCGGATGAGGTATTCTGGATAAGACTCCTATATTTTGCATAGATGTTCTATATTTATTTGTCCGTCCAAAGAGCACAGATAGAGGGAAAATATGGAGCTCGGATTTTCTCTATATACTTACTTATATGTCATTGCGGAGGCCCTTAGTTAGATACGTCTAACATCACGGGGGAATTCCGATTGGTAATTTGTCGAATGACTCTGAGTTGGATTAATTGAAAGATATGGCTTATTGGACCATATCTCCGAATATTGTGTTTAAACGAAAAGTCTTTGATTTTATGGAGTTTTCACAATATAAATTAATGACATAGAGGTCGTGAGGTCAGTGGCTACGCCCATGCTCATGCATAATTTTTTAATTAAACGTAGGTAAGTACGGAGGTAGAAAGATAAACGTAAGCTAAATCAAATACTTCACACCACCACGTGAGGGAGTTGGGCAATAAAGAGTGGAACAAGCAAAGCTTCGGCGGGAATGTTTGTAATTAATAAATAAGGTTCCCTCGGGAACCGGCGAGCACAAAAGTGGTCCGTTGTTATTAATTGCGCAACTTGCTTCAGAGCCTCGTACACTCGACGTTATTGAATATTTAGCGTTTGGAGGGTTGTGCTTCGGTTGAGATTAGTTGCCGTCTTAATGAAAAAATAACGTTACTGATGAGTCTACCTGATTCTTCTTGTATCTGTCCGGAAAAAAGTCTATAGTAGAGAATATATCCAGAAGCTTATCATAATAACGACTTTAAAAATGGATTCACGTAATATGATATACCTTAGAAATTATACTTACGTATTCAGGTGACAATATCTTAGAGTCGTACAAAATTAAAGAACAAGCACTTTTGATTTATTACAATTACTTACGTATTTGTAATATGTAATTTTATTTATTCGCCCGCGGAAATCCAAGACTGTATTTTCAGATATTAATAAATCTGTGTTATGTAGCCTGTTCTATTTGGAATTAACAAGTATATGTGTGTATATGGTACTTAATAAGGAAAACGTAGGGAATTTTCTTGGTTAGGTACTGTAAATTTTCCACATATTCCCTATTATGGCGGTGGAAAAAGATTAATCCTACACTTGGAAAAAAGATTTTGTTATTTTCTACATAGTACCATTTAGGGTTGCGAGGAAAAGGATCCCCCATTACAGCGGAAAGGTCGATAGTATTCGTATTTCTTTTTTTCAGAAACAACGATCTTTTCAACGAAAGTTTTTGCCTTTTTTCGACACTAGTATCTATACCCTAGCATTACTTGTGATGATATAAAAAGTTTGACCTCACATATAAACAGTATCTATACGTCAGACGTTCTACGATGATACGGCTGGCACATTCGATTGGACGAAACCTGAGCGCTGTAAATGTATACTTAACGCGAGAATGCAAATTATGCTAACTTATTATAATCAAATTGCAAAAAAGTAATTCAACGTAGCTACATAACATTATACGCAACATTCTTATAGTTTATTCGGTTTCCGTATCAATTTGACAGTTGCCAGCCGTGTCATCGTAGGACGTATGACGTATAAAGGCCGTCACACACGGCAGCTATAATACTAATTTACGAGTATATAGTTAGTTAGTTTTTAAAAGACGGGTTGAGGATGTCCTCAAGTGAGCTATCCACGCACCTACTTTATAGTCTTTACTTTATTATTTTTATTTTTCAAATAGGCATAAGTTTTTTTTTTTAATCATTACATTCAATAGTATTTTTCCTTAACTCAATATTGTACAACAATCAATTTTCTACTTCCTAACCATGCTGTGTTTACACGTTAAGGGTTACGACCTAGCTCATAACTTTATATTGATTTTTCTGTAATTTCTATGGTTGTAATCTGTTGTGTTTACCTAATAAATAAATTAAATTAAATTAATTATTACATCCCGGGATGTATATATATTTTTGGTACCACACACGCAGCAGGTAATGATGTATATCTTTTCTTAATTTCACTGGTGTAACACCTAGCTGACGCACGTCGACTGACGATTGGAATAGGAGAGTAGCAATAGCCCCCTCCCGAGCGCGCGAGCAGGACAGATAGAGAGATGTATCCTAATAATGAAACGCAATATATTAAAATATATCGAGATGTATTGAGATGTACGTTAATGTATATTTACGTATCATAGGTCTTACATATTTCGCCAGCTTTGGCGATATCTCAAGATCAAAGATGTAAAAAATATACATTAACGCTGCCGGGTGTAGGTTCCTGAAGGATCTTATGGAAAGATGTATTGAAATATGTCTGGCTATAATATATATCTCTATTTTAAAGCTGCCGTGTATAACGGCCTTAATGTATAACAATAAATCTTTACTAAGCGAGTTTTAGTTCCTAAATGACTGGCGGATTATTTGTATTCTAAACAGTGTCTTCATCATATCATCATGCATTACCATCATGCATTACCATCATAATTTCCAGCCGATTTCCGCCCACTGCTGGGTATAACTAAATGTTAATGATGTACGCTGTGGTCTACTGGTACTGGTGGTTTTTATGAATGAATGAATTATTTATTCGCCAGAAATTGGATGACAAATCTTAAATATTAGGTCTCACATATTTCGCCAGCTTTGGCATGCAAATATTTTAGAGTTAACTTCATTAAATTCAAGTACTTGGAATAGAATCATTACACCACTCATAAATTACCCATATACATTAACATACATTTCATGTCACGCAGAATAATTTAATAATTATAATGCAAGTCAATTTAAAAAAATTCAAAGATACAATAGTCAAAGTTTGGGTGCTTTACATTGCATATTATTTATCAATTTTTATTTATTATTTATAAAGCCGCTGCGATTGATTCCATTGGTGAAAAGTATTTGAACATTATACTGGCCCAAATTCAGCTATTACTCGTACATACAACCTCTAAAATGTATCTTTCAGGCAATAGAGTTTTCCCGAGAGAGCTTAGTATTTTGCTTTACGTCAATTACGCCGCCGCCGCGCTTGTGAAAATATGTTCGACGTACACCTCACCTCTACTAAGAATTTATAAAATATAAGGTCCAAGGATCAGAGAGGTAATGGTTTTCGGATGTATCGGTCGTTAACATCGCAATATCAGGCAAGTCCCGTATGTCCACAAATACCTATAGGTTAACTTGGCCACCAACTTTTTCAATAGAAAACTTATTCTTCGTAAACTGATGAATGCGGGTCACTAAGTTACCAAGTTTGTCACCACTGCCGTATGTTTATGGAACCATAAAATTAGGGATATGTCGAACAAAGAATTTAGTAAATTGTATGGCCGAAAAATATTAAGATTTGAGTTATAAAGTTGTATGAAAACCAGTGTTTTCATATAACATTACAAAATGCTACCTATATAAGTTTTGTTTGAATAATGAATTTAAAGTTGCGGTTTCTACTTTATAGATTAGCTGTTTCAGCTACAACGACATTTTGAAAACAATATTGTTACCCATTGTTTCAATGCTATACCGAACACTTAAATAATATCAATTTAAGAATTAGTTATCTGTGACAAACGTACGGACAGCCGACGTACCGAGTAGGGACAGCAATACGGTTCCGATTGCCCTTTTCGGGTAGGGATTCCTAAAAAGGCCGTGTAATACGGTAAAACCCTCACATTCATCGAATAATTTTCTTTTTTGCGAAAATCTTGCGAACAGATAATCGAGATGGAATCGATGAACTTTGCGGATCGGGGTTGGCTGCAAACCACTCCAGTGTTTCGTAATTGAGGGCTTACGTGACGACTCGACGCCACAGCTGCCCAACTTCCCCGCAAAGAGTTCCCCACTATCCCCAACTTTATCTCAATCTAAGTTCCGATTCTACTAGAGCGAGTAGTTTCCCCGTGGTTGTGAAAACTAATACGGCTAATATCATTAACGATGAATCGTGTTCGGCGTCGCAATTTCAGAACATAAACCAATTTGTGTGGGATGGAAATATTCTAATTTGATATCGTACTGACGGGGTCACTGGATTCGCAAACTAATGAAACTGCCAAAACAGGCAACGTAGTTTTGTAGGCAAAAGGTACTAAGTTTATCGGACATCTAGAATAGGGTAGTTTCCAAGTATCACTATCACCAGTATTAAACGCATTTCTTGAAAATTAAGAAATAGTTATTAATTGATGGTCAAATGTAAAAACAGAATAAAAATTCGTTGAAAATAAAATAACTACAGGCATCAAAAATCATCGCTGTAGAAAGAAACGACAATAAATTTTATGACGTAACTGTTCTGTAGCGCCATACAAGCAGGTCCTGGCTGCATATAAAGGACTGTTTTGCTAGAAAGAGACAGCATCTGTCCAATACTAACTTTAACCATTAATATCTCTGATGTTAGTTGAGATATCGAAAAACTAATTTTAGATACTTTTTTAGTATGTCCATGTAAGTTGATTGATTCAATAAAAAAATTAGGTCAATACCGTATTACGAGTATGTTCGTCAGATAATTATGATTTTGTTAGCATTTATGTAGGCCTGTTATATTTCATGATTTGGTCAACTGAAAAATTTAGAGTTATGTTAACCCCAGACAGACATTTCTTTCGTATGGGAGGTGAGGTCTCGGGTGCACAGATTTCGGGTGTTCGGGAAGCGGACGAATATAAAATCATAAAAATTAAGATCCAGTTCGAAAAATATAGATAGATAGATAGAAACACTTTATTGTACACAAATACAGGGAAAGTAAAAACTACAGGAATAGTAGCACGATATGTACAAAGGCGGCCGTATCGCATAAGGCGATCTCTTCCAGACAACATCTGAAGTTAATTGGACATTAAAGAGATTAGCGACAGTGTAGTGTGAAAATATGAAAAAGGTTACTATTACTTAATACACAGTAAATTTAGTAAAATAGCGCCCAATTTCGTATGAAATGAGGATTTCGGGAGGGGTTGTGACTCCTAAAACTCACCCTCTGTCTAAAGTCCTGATGCTGACATGCGTTACATGTCTCAGTTATATAGCATCGACGCAATAATATGAGCGACGACGAAAGTGTTCACGCCATAAACTGAAAACGACCACATAACTAGCATCCACCAAGTTATTTCGTATTTCATGCCGTATTTTATTGTAAGTTGTTAAAGGCTGTGGCAGTTATCCCGCGCGAATGTGGCACTAGGGAAGGAACTGCTGATTTTCGATGTGTTGGTCTGTTGCGTATCGCAGTCCCGGAATCTTGGTCATTTATTCGCAATTTCCTCGCCTTGTATTTCCAATTCACGTATAGGATACCAACACACGTTATTGGAGGTTACCAACCTATCCTGTGTTTATACGTTTACTGTATTGCGTAGTCATCGCTTGGACCTAAGGAGAACTTACCTTTTATAAAAATATACAGACAGTAAAAATAAATAGGCACCTAAATAAAAAGAATAATTGGACAATAAAACATTAAAACTCACTACAAAAAACATACTTTTGCGTTTTAACGAGAAGTCTTTTGTAGGATCTGAAACAAGGAAGTACAAAACGAAAGTCATTTGCGAACAAAATACTTCGGGAACTTTTTATGTAAATAAGTGAAGGAAAGGGCGTCTTATTCACAATTTGCAATACAATGGGTGAATGTTAGAGATGATTTTTCCTTCTTCGCATAGTAAGCGCGGCTTTGGTCCCATAAAAATATATTATTCAATCGCCTGGCTTTCTATTCCAAATCTAAAATGATAAAGGATGAAATGTATGAGGGATCAATAGATATAAAGGATGAGGTTAGTTACACGGGCTGCTGTTAGCTCCGGCATTGAGAGAAAGGATTTTGAATTCGACAAAGAATATCAGGTTTCCTATTATTCAAAAAAGGTGTGTCTAAAAGACAAACCCTTTATTTTTCATATTTCGTCAGTAAGCACCTCTAGAAAAGTAATCGTTGTGAAGTAAAGGTGAATAAATGCCGTCAGTCTAGCTGAGGTTTATTCAATCTTCCAAAAGTCTGTATTTTAGCGTTCCGAAAGGAAGGCTCAATCAATTTGCCAACGAAAATTGAGTCCGAAGAGCCTCCAATTGTAACCTCACAGGTCAGTGAACTCACAAAGACGACTTTCCCGACCGTAGTCGGGTGCCGACGTCACAGTTCACACATCGTCCGAAAAGCGTCAAATGTACGGTTCAGAAAATCAATCCCAGAGGAGCGATTGGTACGTTTAAACGTGTCCATTATTTAGGCGGTATTGAGTTGGAAGCCGTCGGGCTGCAAGGGCACCGGGCCAACCGTCCGCGAACGTCGGGAAACATCGGGATCCCGGTCCGAACTCCCTTCAGGTAAGACGGTAATATTTTATTCAAATTAAGTAGCTACGGACGCGTGTTTGAATTTGTTCTTTGTCTTGGTCGCTGTAATAAATTTAATTTTAGTGATGAAAATTTTGTAGTCATACTTTACAGAGTGAATTAAGTATAAAATTTTATCGGAACCTTTCGAAGCTGCTTCTCGTAGTTAAGGAAGAGAAAAAGTAATAAATGCAAGGTAGAGACGGAGACGTTGCTTTTTATTTAGTGCTTGAAAACGGCGCACTAACGATCCGTATAATGAATACGAAGGAATGGTAGTTGTAAATAAAATTTTCAAGGAGATTCCTTGGTACACTCAATGCGACGCTGACAGGGATTTACGTAGGTAAATTAAAATAATTAATTAATGGAAAGTAGTTTTTTTTTATTATTATATTAGGAGAGCAGGTGGCCAAACGGGCTATCTGATGGTCACACTTAGTTATTTCACCTCACTATAATGTTATTAGAGGGTTTTCGTTGCGCTGCTGACCTTGAGCCTCAACCGGCACATGAGGCACTCCATCCAAGTCCTTAAGGCTTGAGGATTTAGATGGAGGAACTGATATGCTGGTAACTACGCTGGCTCTCATATGTTTCAAACCGACAAAGAGCAATGCAAGCATTGCTGCTTTGCGGCATAAATATTTAGCTTAAAGGCACCTTCCCAGGCAGACTCTGCACAGTATTTATATTACCTTCAAGATAGAACCTTATGTAACGAGTTGTGAAATAAAAGGAGAAAAAAAATGTATTATATTGAATTTTACAGCAAAGATTTACTGCCTACTTAAGAAAATCTTTTCAAGGTCATTGAGCTCCAAAAAGGTTATCTTTTAATTTTTTAATTAAAAAAAAACTAAAACAGAATTCAACCAAAATAAATTCTGAAGGAAAGTTTTTTAATCAACGTTAATGAAAAATGTGCGTAAAGCGTTGGAGGTCGGCGCCAGTTACTTTTTGTAGAGTGGATATATTTGCTAAAATACTTTTCTGTGGCTGTCACGAACAATCGTGAAAAAGTATATTGTGTTTATTGTTAAGTAGGTGCTAAACAATAAATACAATTATAGTAGGTAGGTATCAACATCAGCCCATTTCGGCATTGAACTTTTCTTTCATGTGACATTCTATATAAACTTGAACTACAGTATCAATAATAATTATATTGCCACAATCCCTACCTTACCTACCTAGTAAATCGAAAACCTATCTAGTATATAGAAATTATAGCCATTAAAGGAGAGTAAGAACTAATTAAACTTCCGTCATCGCGTAAAGGCACTAAAATGTCCAAGACGTTCAAAACTTTACGGACTAAAAACGGATTACCGTCGGAACTGCCAGTCAGACGGACTCGTACAGACGTCGATTTTTCTACCTATATAATATCTAATATATACTTATTCAGATATCTTAACAATACAAAGCAATAACAAGACACACGCAGTGTGTCCGCCAAGTTAAAAAAAACTATATTTAACTTAGTGAGCGAGAATTTCTATTAGACTGTGTTATTTTTCAAATCAAATCAAATAATTTATTTGTAAAGATAGGTTACAAAGATCTTAGGTTATGTCGTGACGTTCGCTACCGTTTGCTTTGATAAGACGTACAAATATTCCTTATACATTTATATAATAATTATGTTACAGAATTCGCTGTTGATTTTTACTGCTTACGACGATTGAATATTTCGGGTGTAAACTTATGGCACTTTAACTATAGGTAAGCGACTACCGATTTCCCATCAATACCCTAAAGGATATAGGGAAATAATTTCCCACTAAAATAGATCCTAAACGGATATAGGTAAATAATTTCCCACCATGAAAAAAACCACTTAATTATTATTTTTTTACTTTTATGCAATCTAGCCTTCTTTCAAAAGTCAATTCGATTTTTTTATCCATAAACGGACTTTCAGGTCCTCAGGCCTTATTAAGGGTTAATGCGACAAAGTGCTAAAGAGTATAGCCTGATTTGTTGCCCAGTTCACTGTACTTTATTTACACACACATGCCTTGAGTAATTATGAAATGCCACTAAACAGTTAGCACTAAACAAGTCAAACTTTCATGGAGTGCATTAAAAGGGGCCGGTGTTGATCGACTTGACACGCAAGTGTCATTCGAGTCATTCAAGTACGTACTTGTACCATAAAGACACTTAAAATACTTAAGTACATAGCTACTCTTAGGCTGTTAGTTCTTATAAATTATTATTTGTAAATTATTATCCAACAAAAAACATAATTAGGTCCCCTTTTTCCGGTGCTGCACACCACCTTCATCAAACTTATTACTTTTGTTTATTTATTTTTATCTTATATTTGTTTAAAATTACGATCATTTTTATCTTCTGGACCTAATTATTAGTATGTATGCGCTTTTGGAAATACATTCTTTCTTTCTTTCTAGGTATCAATTTGTAGTAAGTAGGTATTTGGGGATATTTATGTAAAGGTCGACCGGGCTTGTAATAAAGTGTGCCATGTTGCGGCATTTATGTGAACTAATTTTTTCATAGCGATCTTTATCACGTAGATTTTTAAACTCCCGTGGCGCCTTCTTAACAACTCTATTATTATAAGCCTAGAAGGGCTATAAATGTAAATAGTTGGTTAATATAATTAATAACAAAAATAAAAGAAATGTAAGTGACCGTTATATGAGGCACTCCACCTAAGACCTCAAGGTTAGCGGCGCATCGAAAACCCTCTAAAACATTATAGTAAGGTGAGATAATGTCTATGGATGACACTGATCACTTACAAGTAGGTACTCCGTTTGCACGTCTGCTCTCCTTATACCCACAATAAAAAAAATCAATCATAATTCAAAATAAATGATTTCAGAGAACAATATATGATTTCGGAGGACAAATCTAATTCTTCGATAAGTCACAAAAAACCTTTAAATATTTATTCGAGGAGACTTTCAATAATAAAAACTGGCGCTTTTGTCCAACGACTGTTTCGAAATCCGTAAAAAGTATTTTCATGTGAAATGGAATGGAGTTTAACTTGCAATTTTATTTCGCAGGCGGGCGATCCTCTCCAATCCGGACGTCATCGGGCACACACCTATAGAGGCTTTATTCGAAAACGATTTCTGGGGAACTCCGCTCACAGACCCCGGTTCTCACGGGTCCTACCGACCATTGTGTGTGGCTACATATCGACTCAACTACGCCTTCAGCGGATTCAAACCATGGAGCTACCATCTTCTCAACGTTCTCTTCCACTGTTTGGCGACGGCCTTTGTAGTTACGACAGCGAGACGTATTCTACCACAACACTGCTCGAGAGTTGGCACGGTTGTCGCTGGACTGACATTCGCAGCGCACCCGATACACACAGAGGCAGTGGCCGGAGTGGTCGGACGAGCAGATCTCGCAGCCTGCAATTTCTTTCTTCTAAGTTTCCTCACCTACACCAAACACATTCAACTACGTGAGGAAAGCCAAAAACGGCTATGTCGACACATCGTGAAGAACAGCGTCTTTCGTCGACAATTCGCGACCTGCGATCAGCCGTTTCGACTCAGTTGCCACGGACTGGTGCAGCAAATAATGTTGAACTTTAGAAGGTTAATGAAGGCGGGTAAAATTGGACCAATGAAAGTGTTCGACGCTTGTGAGGTGAAGACGGACACTATGAGACTGAAGTGTCAGTACAGTGAGAGTGTCAGTGAGGACTCTAGTGAACTGCTACAATGGTTCTCGTTGGCAGGAACTCTTCTATTCGCAGTCGCCGCCACGTTATGTAAAGAACCGGGCATAATGGTTCTGCCTCTCTGCATACTCTATGACTTTCTGAAAGGCACTCGTCAGGAGGAACCCTATTCTAAGGTAAGATATATTATTTTCTGTACACTATTTGTATTTGGAGGAGGGTTTAGTATACTTTATTACATAAAGTCAAATACCGTAAAGTTATGAGGATCGTTTCCTTGACTCCGAGATTGAGGGGCTATTGCTTTCAGCTTTAAGTGCGTGGATGGAGGTTCCTATTACCTATTTTATAAATAGGTTGTGTTATCTATTGTACTGTAAGATTTAGGATTATTAGGATTTTTGTTTTGCGTGTTCTATGTATTTTGCATGTTTTGTAATTATTTGAACAATAAACAAAAAAAAGCATATTTATCTGATTATCCTATATCGAATACGATAAAAGGATACAAAAGACATTAAAACTCCGAGTTACCGTCGTTCTTTCTAAATCCGCGGCATACGCACTGCAATCTGTCTTACTTCCGAAGCTAAAGTCACTAGTAATCCAATTGGCATCTCCTGAACGTCTTGATTGTTTCGAAGTCGTGGTCAGAAAGTTAGATCAGATGACCACGGGAGAAGAAAGTTCTGAGACGTGCCACACTGTAATTAGTAATTGGTTTCTTTTAGTTGTAGGACGGGGTTAAGTTATTTCTCAGAGGAGTAAAATATTTCTCGAATGATCCTTTAGAGATCATATCTACACGTACACGAGTACGTGTAGATATGACCAAACTACAAAAAAATATACTAATTAAATGATTAAAGGTAGAAAGAAAGAATTTATTTCGAATAGCGCACACATACAAATAATTAGGTACAGAAGATAAAAATAATATTAAACAAATATATTATAAAAAGCAGCACCGGAAAAAGGGGGCGGCCTCAGCCTATTGCCGTAGCGCTTTTAGCACTGCGGCGGTGATTTTCAGGCATCACCTGTGTGCCTTGGATCACTCCCTAATGATACACTACCGGAACATATAAATAACAGAAATATTAATAAACAGACATCAAATATTAGGAAACGAAGGAAAGTACTTAATAGATAGGTAAGTACTCGTACTATATCATTAAAATGAGTTCTTCCTAATTCGTGTCAAAATATATTAAGTACCTATAATTAAAATATAGATAGTTACTTACTTTCATTATCAAACAACAAACTCATTTAAATTGGCGACCGTTTTTTAACAAGAACATCCCGTTGTATATACAGGATGCTCAATTACAGTTGTTATTATAGCAATCATCCGCGGACCCTCTTTTGATAAATAAGTGCATGATAGTGGACGTTCTCAGTTACTCGTCTGAAAAACGCAATGTACAGTGGGCAATGTAAATATCTGACTGAGTATGTTTTTAGTCCGCTGTATAGTCCGTTCCATGAAACTTATATACAACATCGATCTACTGTAAAAAATAAAATCACCTTACATACTTAACGTAATTACTTTCTTAATTGTCTTAACAGACAATGTGAATGTTTTCAAGATAAATTAATGTTTTGCATAGGTATCATAGATCGTATTTAATACTTCCTCCTTCCTACCTAGACGACGTGTTCTTCCTTTTAAGTCTCTTTGCTTTTATTTTTACTTTTTTTTGCTTAGTCACAAGTGTGCCAGTGTAAATAGGTATTTTGTTACACATTATATTTTAATTATTTAAAAAAAAACTACTTTAGAAAATTCATTTTATAAAATTATAACGCCTTGTTTAATTTGTCTGCACAATAAATTCGGCGTTATCTTTACCCTCTCTTCAGTTGTTAGCAGGTTGTTAGTCATTCCAGCTCTGTACCTATAGCCCCGGGTTTGGAATAAAGAGCATTACGTAATGTAATTTAGCTACCGAGCAACTAATTTAATTGGTATAATTGTGTAATTAATTATTAAAAGGTGCGTAAATCTTTTTGTGAGTTAGCGAGATAAAAGATTTTCTCTTTTTTGTTTGAACGTGGGTTTTGTACGCCCTTTTTTCGATGGTATTTCCGCTCTGTCTATCCAGAAATGTAATTCAAGACAGTAATGTAAATATTTAGTTGTTATAACTCAAACCTTTCGCTTTACGAACTTCAGAAATAAGTAACGCAAAGTATCAAGATTATTATCGATGCTAAATATGTGACCAATTGTCATCTGGTCGATTCAAGTTGATAATGTTTTCAAAAAGAATAGAACTAAGACCATATAGGTAATTTTAGTTACATTAATTCGTCTATGATAGAAATAATTTAGTCAAGAGACAATTAATAAAAAGCTGCGAGAATATAACATGCCGCACGCAGTCCCCAGTTCCCCAGCCCTGTAACGGCGGCTGCGGTATATTTTATACGGCTAGCTAATTAAATCCAATTTTCGAATGCGGGCAGCCATGACAGAGATACTGCCGGCCGAGCGGACCGACCCGCAGTCATTTGCTAACTAGAGTCCCTGTAATGTTATTTTTTAATACTAAAGCTGAAACATAACGTCGGTCTGATCATCTTACTTTGATCCTACGAAGTGGCGTAACTTAATTCCTTTTTGCATATGAAATACGTAATACATGTAAACTGTAATATGTAATAAACTGTGATAGTTTAAGGTAGGTCTACTTTTCAGTAGATATAAATGATATACGCCCATTCGTGATTAGACTGACGATGAGTATTGACTATTCGGTTTTCTTGCCTTTTCTGTTTTGTAGCTACAGGAAAGCTATTAGCTTGTTAACGTTATCCTACCGTTAGGGCACAAGCACAAGGGATTACGAGCCATGATCCAAAGTGCGCCCACAGTACTGATTGCTGTAATTAGCATGCCTTCAGAAACTTTAAAAAAAACTGTACAGCCTACCACACTATGTTTTTTTTACTGTTAGAGAAGTTACTACCAAAATGCAGGTCCATTAAAATTTATATAGTCTTACGTTGTTTATTAGTACTATTTAATTTCATGAAATCATTCTGTAAACAATATTTCACTATTTTGAGATGAGAATACAGTTTGAGAATTAGATAATGTTGTTGTTTATGTTTGAAAACGATGCAGAGAAAGCCATGTGGTGCACTTTATGAGATGCCAATGTCCAAATGTGTATTAATATTCAGATTTATTTAACATTTACTTCATTCATTCTTCTTTATTTACTTGCGCCTTAGTTTATTTTGGTTAAACTTTATTTGGTCAAAAGTGGCCGAAGCTTCGAACTCTATTTGTGATGTGGAAATGACCGCCCGGCCGCGTTAAAAGTAAATGAGTGAGAGTAAGATAGAGCAATTAAGCATCATGATGAAACTCAGCGTGGTTAGGGAATTTTATTTTCATTTGGACAAGAACAGTGCATTAGTCTGTCCCTAGTCGGTCCGCCCAGTGACAGCGGCATTTAGTTGTTGGGTATTTTATAATGAATAATGAAATATTAGGCGGCCATTAAGAGGTTTACTGCGACCACTGTAGTTGACAAGATTTTTAATTAATAATGATACAACCTTTGTAAATCAGTACCTTTGTAAATCAGTACCTTTCTATCTTTCTAATATAGTCTATCTAGTTCCACCGAAGGGCACAGGCCTGCCTGTACAGCAGAGAAGGTTTAGGTTAATTTAGACTTGCCCAGTCTTTGTTCAAAACTCAACCAAAATGAATATCTATTCATCATTAACCATTCAACGATTTTGTTTAACAAAATAATAAATGTTGCATAGGTAGGTGCTCGATACGATTATAAAATTGAGTCATGGACAATAAATGTAGATACAGTAATATTTGTTGCTAGATGTGGAGATGCAAGACAACATCTTCACATTAGTTCTCAGAATATGTATTTAAATGATATATCGTACTTGTTCCTAGATTGTGTCTCGCAACAAACTGTCCAACTATTTTCCCTATAGCAACATTTTATTGCCCTCGCAAGTTTATGCGATCTCATGCAATAAAGTGATAAAACAGTTAGCTCGCAACGCTACCAAACTGGCTCGGATATATCGAGCCGAACAAATAAAACTGCCATTAAAAGCGCAAAGTTGCCGAATGTTTTGTTTTCTCTTTTTTCATAACATCACTTACGTTACGTCTGATGTTGTGGGACAGCGAAAATATTTCTCATCGCGGAAGATAATGTTAGAACAATTCAGACGGTGTTCAAAATAAAGGTATTGGAACAATGAAACCGGTGGGGAATAAAAATCCGACTTTTCATTGTTCAAGAATATTCCAGTTTGAAATTCATTGGTACCAACCTACCTTCCTTTGTTTACGTTACTGTGTAACCTACTTCTTTGTGTAAATATGAGATTTTGAGCTAGATATTTTGTCGAAAAAAGGAAAAATCCTTCTAAATGGAGAACGACATTATGACTTTAGGTATTCCGGATTGCTCCGCAAAATTCGTGCTAAAAGTGTCAACATTCCTAATTAGTGCCATATTAAAATATTCCTGATTGTTCCCAAAACTCTTTACAAAATAATTATGATGTAATCACTAGATGATTTTTTGATGACCTATTTTACATAAATTCTTCGATTCCTTTGACGAAAATATACCTTATGTGTTCAGAGTACATGCAAAGTAGAAAGAATAATTACGATTCAAACCAAACACGTCTGATCTGTTTGGCAACAGGAAAAAAATTCGTACTTCAAAAGCTTTCCTCCAAAAGTAGAGTTCTACTTCCCATGTAATTTCCATAATATCGCTTTCCAGGAAAAATTAACGATTCGCTTAGCCAAATGAATATCGATTCAACGTCGCCTCTCCCTTGTCGGCTCATTTACCCTGCATAAAATTAGTACCGGACCTTTTCGCGGATAGCGCCCAATATTTCTCCCATCTTGAGGACTGGAGCAATTTTCTGTAGCTCTCAACATTAAATTAACATTTGGGCTTTTTCTTCTCCCGCTTGCCCTTCGTTCTCCGTCCCTAGCCCAGTATATTTCAGCGGTCGCGTAATTTGTGGCTCGTAAATGTTCTGAAATTGGTCATCCCTTTGGTTGAGGCGAATTTATGGCCTCCTCGGTCGGCCTGTCGAAAGGGGAATTAATAAGTCCCCTCTAATGGTGAAACGTACCCTTACCATCAATTTGAATGCCCCAAGATTGGTGTGGACCAGCGGAACGAGCGTCTGGACGTGAAATATCTCACTTACAAATACTTATTCATTTTGTGCTCGGAGAAAATTGGATTCCCGACGATTGCCCTATTTCATTATCGTTACAAAATAGCATCATGTAGTAGATTGACAGCTGGGAAATTGAATACAGTATAGATTGCCTTGTCTAGGTCGCTAAGTTGTAGATTTATGGAGTTTGGCCGGCACTGACATTCATCTCTCACTTCGATATTCAATTAATATGTTTCCACCAATCTTTATCAAACTACTGCCATTTACTTTGGCCTCTGTTAGCATTAGCTGTGAATAAGCGATGTATGTATTCTATGTATGTAGGTATTTCGAGCTTTTAAACCTGATTTATTCACAAGCATGCTACATTTCCATAAATATGGAAGAAAAATCATCGTATTGAAATTTTAAATTATAGCATGTGAAACGAAAACCTACTTAAGTTAATAATATAGTAAACGTATTTAGTCAACTTGAAGCATTAAACATCAATTTTCTTGTAGTTCTAGAGCCATTCATTACTCCGAACCGAGTCTTAGGTAGGTAGGTAGGTAGGTACTAAGAGTAATTTTCGCTAGAATGGTCTTTTAAGGGCTCGGTCGTTTATTATAAATTAATGTTCAACATTTCGATTCCGTCTTAGTTCCAGTCACATAATTTGGCCAAAATTGCCTTTTACCCAAATAATATTAAAAGGTCAATGTTTATTTATTTGAAGTAAGTACTTTTAGGTACTTATTAAAAAATTCAATGTATTGTTTTCCGTGGCCTGCCCTAACTTTTGGGGAATTTCTTTTACTTGCCCATTACTTTCGTGTTAAAATGTTATGGACTCATGGTATAAATGTACACAAAGTAATGTTCATCATAAATCGATGTTCATGATTTTTGTGTGAGTTTTCGTGTCGCAGGAGGACCTTAGTAAGGATAATGAGAGAATAATGGTTACTCTGACTAGTGTATTGTGCGCTGCGGACTAATTCCCTTGTTTGGGTAAATAATATTATTTTGTTTTGCTCCTAATGGCAATGAAGGCGTCGCCGCCTTTGTGATTCTTATTTTCGTGCAATGTGAGTGAAAAAGTATTGTAACTAAAATAACGCATAGGTAACGTATAAAAAACTTCAATGAGGGTTACTGTTTTTTCAATACTGAAGCATTATTTGGAGTTATAACACTTTTTCTAGATTTGGTTTTTTAACTATTAACAACATTAAAGTTTTTTTAGGATGATAGACCGAAAAATAAACTGCCTTCTTTAGACTCTCTTTCAAAGTATAATAAAAGAAATTCGGGATGTGCTAAAATAAATAAAGTTTTGGGCAGATTGACCTGTGGACGACTATACGTTGTCAGGTCCGTCCGACCCGCAGATCACATGATTGGTCAAGCGTGCGGCGTGGGGGTTGCCCGGGGTCAAACCAAGATAATATTGTACATCCATGATGATAAGAGAACGCGGATAGAGCAGATAGCGTTGATTTAACGTGGAATACCTGAATGTATTATAAACGTGCTTCGTTTGAAGAATTGCAGGTTTATATGGAGTTAGTTACTTATATACTGCCTTTAATACTTTGGCAGACGCTGACAAGTCATTTAACCCGAAAAAGAAAGGTACTAATTGTCAGCACTTATTTCAGTAACTAACTCCGTATAAACCCGTGACTGATCTACGAGTACTTATTGACTTTATTTTTCATGAAAATTATATTTTTCGTAAGTATTGATTTATATTTTATTAGCGGCAAATATTTCTAGGGTGTCATATACAGGTTATAACAATAAGGATAGGGCATTTTTTTTACTTATTTAATTTTCGAGAAAAACGACAAAATCGTTTGTTTGAAAATTCTACAAACGAATGAATTATTGCTACTCTAATACTGAAATAAGAAGTATGAATGAAATTCGTTTCATTCATAACGACATGGATGAGTTTATGCCACCAAGGCGCAAAATAATGGGGTTTATTTTTCTTTAGTATGGAAAATTTTCATACAAGTAACAGGGTTATTTTTTCGTGTAAAGTGGTACTAATTACCAGCACATACCCCCCTCCAAATATTTGCTACTAATAAAAAAGGATCTTATATTTTAAAAACTTGACGGTTTAAGTATTACAGCATCAATGTAATTATAGAACATGCCACTTTATTGACAATAAAAAAACCATACTTACGAGCTCCATAGACACTATAGCATGACATTTTACGCTATAGAGTATTGTGTAACGGAGAGCGTCGGTGGCACAGTGGCTAGGACACCGGACTATTATTAATAAATTTACTATATACTTAGTGAGTTCACGGTATCGTACAGCAGGTTCGCGATGTCGTAATGAATATTACGACATTCGACAACATTCGACGACATTACGACGTTCATTAGGTACGTAACGACCCTTAGGAATGAAGTAGTATGTGTTGCTGTTTGTGGTTTCAAATTGAACAAATTACCAAATGGGAGTAGAAAAAAGTCTTTTTTATGTGAAAATGATTGAGCGACTTTTATGTAGTGTTCAAGGACAATATAATCAGACGCTCGTACCACACGTAGGTGGATTCCGGGCGCCTAAGTATACTGTGAAATAAGAGCGTCGGTGTCACAGTGGCTTGGACACCGGACTCCCAAGTGGGAGGTCCGTGTTTGAAACCGTGCAGTGCTATGTACCAACGAGTTTTTCGTATTTTTCGAAGACTTACGTATATTTAACGACTGCTCTAACGGTGAAGGAAAACATCGTGAGGAAACCTGCACACTGAGATGACAAGTGTGAAAATGGGGTAGGCACAAAAGATCCTCAAGGGTCGAAGTGCCGCTGGGTTTATTCTCGGCCCCCTATCATAAGATAAGAGATTGTGTTACGGAACTTTAGTTCCTTAGTATTAGATATGGACTGGTTTGATTATACAATTTGAGCTAAGCACCTATTATAGGTTACATGTTTCATTGGCACGATGAGCGTTCTCTGTTTACCTAAAAATATGAGTTCATCCAAACGAAACGTAGCGTTTCGGATGCTGAGTGCATCAGCTGCCCGCATCCTGAGCAAACAAGTCGGGATATAAATAACATTGGTCGAACGCCTCCTTGTCTTCAGAGAAGAATAATGGTATTTTCTATTTCGTTAGGTCCCACTATGTGTAGTAGGTACCTAAGGCTCGGAAGGCTGCCAGCTGCGTCGTATACCGCCGGATTCGAGTAGTGTCCCCCCATCCAATGTGATATAAAATTCCTCCTGGATGCGGCAAACTACTCCGACGGCCAACTTTTGGAAGGAAGTAAAATGTAAAACTCTTGTTCAAAAAAGTAGTTTCTCGAACTGAAAATAGGACATTGAATGTATGAATGAATATGCATGTCTTTTGCAGAGTTACTTTTGTTTTTCACAGTTTTTTAGTTCAGCTTACTGAACGTAGTACTATTTTAAAATGCATCTATAGAAACGAAGGGACAATGGGTATTATACAACATTATAGCTGCCTTCAATAACACTTTTTTTTGGAGAGCCATATTTATTGTGGTTTTACTTTTAACTTTTAATAAATATTTACGTAGTTTTTACGTATTCGTATCATTATCGTCCAACCACCTGAATTATATAGTCCTACCTCAATTTTCATATTGTAGACGACCTAACCAGTCCCTATACTTATTCAAGTCCTAAAAGAACTTTAATAATACCGTAGGTATCAAGTAAGTGAGGTGAGGTCATAGTTGATTCACTTCTAAATTATTATATTAATACGATACCTCAATAATAACTAACACAAAGTGGTACATTCCTCAGCATTTTAGTACAGGCGGTATACTGTTCAATAGGTTTATGGAATTATATTGGAATTCAATTAGCTAGTGGACACTGGACATTTATTTGACACTGGGTATTCGCCAATGATTTTTGATATTAACGCCATCTATGTACAAGGGCCTCTTGAATGAATCTCTTGCGTAAAACAGTGTGTGGACAGTACAAATTAGTTTGTAGGTATTATTATTTATTTAGGTATTTCATGGTCGTAGGAAAAGTATTATCATTTACTCATTGAACTCATTTATCACTCGTGCTAGCTATAATGAAACTGAGCTGCGCCTCGTTTTACAAATAAACACTCGTGTTCAAATTGCTATCATTATGTAATAGTTGCAGAAACTCCCATAGTACAATATATTGATACTATATAGTAGTAACAACTATTGTCTGTGATGTGATGTGTTATATTATTGTAGGTATACAAGTCTATTATTGTAGTTGTCAAATATCATGGATGAAAAAAATATAGTCTAGGGGCGGGCGTTCCTTTCGTCATGTCAAATATGTACAAAACTTAGGTAAGTGAGTACCAAACATACAATTAACTTTTCGATGGTTGGTGTATTTGTTTGCCTCTGTATCTGTTTGTTTGGACTATACAGCTATAATTGAAAAACTGTGTTACAGGATTTTATTTCCGAGACTTTAAAATGAGTACGAGTACTTACACATTTACAAGCACTGAAACATTGTTAATCAGACACAGAGCTAATTACACACACATTAAACCCAAATAAAGTAATTATTATGCGTCTCCAAGCCGAGAAGAACTCTGTGCTTAAAAGTAAATTAAACATGTACGGAATTTATGAGCTCCCAAAGGAATTTTAAAAAGAAATTACGTTCAAAGTTGTGACGAAAAGCGTTCGCCAGCCTCTTCCATTCTGTTGTTATTGTGTGACGCCCCGGCCCTAAATCAAAGAGCCGTGAAGTCCCCCCCTCACTCTTCCATATTTTCGCACCCCGACATCGTCGTATAATGGCTATTGACCAAATTTATCGGCTTTCGTGTCATATTTTCATCTTTATGTGGCGTCGGAATTGGCCTCACATCTGTGTGCTCGAAAACGTTTCGTTGTTCCACTATTATTATTATCGTAGCTGTTATTTAGTAATTTAACTTCGTATCCTGTGTCTGACTATCCAGACCCAAAGGAATACATAAACCTCTTCCACTAAAACGTGTAGTCTTGCTTATGCAAGACATATTCCGTGAAGTGGCTGAGAGATAGGTAAATGGGGTTGCATACAAAATATTCCATTGCAATGGGTCGAAGTATCGCTGGGTCATCCAACCCCCACTACAAGATTAGATAAGATAAGATCTTACGTCTTTGAAATTGTATTACTTACGTAACGTTATAATGAAGCTAGCGGGAAGGTCTAGAACTTTTTTCACTGTTCTGGCTGAAAAACGAACTTGACCTGTATTTTATCTTAATGATCTCTGCAAAAGTTGACGAATTTATTTTAAATTGGAGAGCGTTAAAAGTATTAAAGACAAGATTGGTGTATTATTGATGAGAGTAAAGATGAGTATGTCCTTACGCAAGTAATATACTCGTAAGTCAATTCACTTACCGCACAGTTTTATTCATACAAATATAATCCCACTTATGGAGCCGGTATTACATAAAATCTTATACTTATAAGTATACAAAAAGAAGAATTGTAAGCTGTTGATGTCTATTCTAGGTGTTATTTCAACAACGCCTAATGAACAACATGGTATTGAGGGTGAGTGCCGCAAAAACACCTTAATACCCTGCACAATCGGCTGCTCACGTACGTTGCTATTCAATGCCTCGCCTAGGAGAAGCCGGGCGAGCAGTCACAAAGGAAAGGAAACGAGCACAGAAGAAACACCGTCATTAATAAATGCTCTACCATCGTTTTAGGATTGAAACTATAGTAAGTAAGACATTTTAAATCTGTGATTTTACCGATTACTTCATGCAAGTCGGAGTGCCAGATTGCCGTTGCGGCGATAGGCGTTTCATACTCTCCGTGATCAAGGCCTTCGAAACTAGACAGAGGACTTCCAACTTTAATCAGTGAGTACTCCGTAATTAATCCCATGCTCTACCAACGTATTTGTTAGTCAGATTTAACAATATTGATAAGGACTCCTAAAATGCGCAGATAACAAACTGACTAACAAAATTGTTTACGGAAAAATGAAAGTAGGTCAAGTAGGAGGAGAATAGACTATTTTTAGATAAACACCCTTTTATAAAGAAACGGTAATATAATACGGATTGTTAGGTTATTGGTATGAGTCTTTACTTTAATATTATTCCTATTAGAATCAATATAAAGCTTAGTAAACGGCGACTCTATCGAAAGATACTGTAAAATGGATATTTTAATACAACATTGACTTATTGAATCGGTGCCCCATATATGCTAGCTAGAGCTCATTCGGTCTCTAACAAACTTCATCTATGGAAACGTTGCGAGACTCAGAGCGAGAATGGAGCGAGTTTCCGAGGTAATCTCGAGTTAGACGACAGATGAACGCCCAACGCGTTTGAGCGAGAAAAGGCGAGAACGGTTGTCAAGGAGCGGCTTCTTGATTTACGCTGTGAGAGAGAACAAGATAGTTGGCATGAAAACACACACTGAGAACACGTAGTTTATTTAATTTGATATGTGTAGCTCTTTATGAACGATGAAGCTGGAGATAAGGAAAATGGATATTACCACATTAATGGTAAGCATAGCTTTGTTGTACTTAACTAGTGACTAATAATGGTAATAAAATAAAGGATCTTTGTTAAGTTATGTCCAAGCTGAGAAACATTTAGTTTGGTATTTTTTTCCTAGTTTATTAATTTGATAATTACAGTGCACTGCACTGTTTTCTGCGTGAAAATATAGAAAGAAGCGACCCTTCTTTGCAGTAAAAGAATGCTGCTACGAGTATCTTTAGAAATTCAGAACACGATCGTTGTCAATAGCACCAGCTGTTAATATTAAACTTGTTACTTTTAGCTGTTAAAGTAAACCCGGGTTAGAAAGTAGGAAAATTTATTATAGAATGTTTTTACAGGGGCGCTCGGAGTTCCCTAATCTGAAATCGATAGAAACGATGCCGAACAAAGTTCCGAATAGTACCTTAAGTTCGGAATCGAAGAAAGTCGAACCTTTTTGGTCGACACCTGTGTAAAGATATGCTCCATTGATAAAGCTGCTAGTTTTCTAAGGTTCCGCACAAAATACGAGATAAAAATGAAACCCTTAACTAGGTCGGAAATATAGCGTTTTTGGGGGCATATACTTACATTTTATATATACAATACAATAAATAATGTATATTGCCATGTGTTGTTAATACCAAACAAAATAAAGAATGACGTTACCTCTTCGATATACACAAAACACGATAGAACAACGAGTCAGTGGATCTATTTTCGTTCTTAGTTGGCATTGGTCATCAAAATCCTTCAAATGTTACAAGGAATAATATAGATATTTCCTTGAAATAGGACGTGGTCCCAAATACAGCACCTCCATCACTATTGTACCGATCAAAATTTAAAACAACTGCATCTCTATTTTATTTTCCGATCGCGTAGTACATTGTCTTATAGTCATCTTTAACTTTGGAACAATGACTGTATATTTTGTAATAATAATATCTCTAATGAATTTTAAATGTATGTCCTAATGTTTGTACGTTAGCACTTCAATGTATTTCATTTGATTCAGTAATTGACAGGCCGCGATTTCTTGTTGGCCCATATTTTCTGTATATGTCATCTTATTGAGCGAGATGGCAATGTTGAAACGCATACATTAAAGAGAGATATACCTATATTTGACAGGACCTATATCAGAGTCGGTGCTAGACGGGAGGCAGGAAATAAAATTACCTGAATCGTATTCGTTCGTAACTGCGATACTGGGTACAGAACCGCAATTGCAAAGGTGGTTTTAGAATCAATATAACTACGTACTCGTATTTCCTAGTAATCCTAACATGCATTTTGTAAAGCAGTCAATAGTGCAGTATGTTCAGAGGGCGATGCAAACCAAATTGATGTGGTCCATTGCATTCCGCTGGCCGTCGAATAGAGCCAATAAATCGGATCAATGCATCAAACGTACCAACTCGATCTACGTGCGACTATTCGTTCCGAGTTTCGACCAGCAAGTTTTGTCACAGATTTGGTTTTGAATGAGCTTTGTAGGGAATAAAGATGTGGTATGAAAACAACCATTCACATCACATTGGCTACTGTTCTTTGTTGATGCCATAATTCTTTGTTCTTTGTTTCATATTACCTTTGTATCTAGTGCCGTAGGTTTCGTATGTGAAAATATACAATTTGTTGTGAGACTGTTATGTTATGAGTACCATTGTTCGTTCTGATTTTAACGTGTTCTGTTATCTCATTTACATTTATACTCTCCTATGTAGGCAGGGGGAGTTGGGTGTTGTTGCAATTTGTGGGATTTAGGCGCTATATATGATTTTTGCTCTATGTCAGATTATCAGGAGATCAGATTTAGTACAGTCGCAAATAACCATACATACATACATAGTACATACCCGTACATACCTTCACGCTATGTCCCTTGCGGGGTAGGCAGAGTGAACGGAGCGCCACGAATCTCTATCTTGGCACGCCTCTCTTGCTTCCTCTACAGTCATTAGTTGTTTTACGCATACTCGCAAATAACCGCTCTGTACTCGTGTGCAAATTTAAAAAGAGATTTTTTCAATGATTTTAGGTCTAGAATGAAGAAAAAATATTCTATTCTGTCTAGGCGCGTTCCTTCCTTTGTTAACTGTGGTATCAGTAAATCTGACTAAATTAAAATCTGACGTAGTACAAATCTGACCGACTGCTACTAAATCACACCAGTAGGAACTTGGACCTTTCTTGCTGTACTTTCCTTATTAAAATAAAAATTGAATTGTATTGATACAATTTTGAGTATTGTGTATTGTAATATCTCCTTTCTTCATGAACCGTTCGCTTTTGTAGAAATATTTCTAAGTCGGCGAGCAGAGCATAGAACTAAATGCTGCGTTTCGATTCGCGATCCCCACCGGAGTGGAAAGGACATTGTCATGGAATATGAAATTCCTTTCTTCGTTTCCTTTCTTATTTAGAAATAAACAAGATTTCAATTTTTCTAGAATAACATTAATATAAGGCTGAAAATGAGGCTTCTTTCAAATATAATATATTAGCTTGTTTATATCGACTTCCTCTGGAAATCCGAATTTTACCTGATGTACAATGTAATATTCACGGTAATCTATTCTAGAAATACCTAACAGAAAACCCCTCATTCAATTCGATTCAGTGGTTCTGGAGTTATTTATAAGCGAACATAAAGAAAGAGAAAGATGGATTCTATTGAAAATTGGATAGGAAATATGTATTCAGTAAATTATTACTAATAAAGACTTCAATATGTATTTCCTTGACCCAAATTCGAATATCGACTTTAAAATTTCGTAGAATTATATTTAATAGGTTCTTACGTAAGAAAAACCTTAAACCAATCCATCCGTATTATTTGTTGAATGTGTACTTATGTGAAATTTTTTTTTATAGTTCACAAATTTGTGAATGTCGACCACAGGTCAACCTACCCAAAACGTCAAAATTTGAGAATCTGAAATATACCATATTGCGCAGGCATAAAGTTGAGATTTAATCGGAGGTTTTTGACAGATGGTATTTAGCTAGTGGTCGGTGGTGGTACTAGACGTGATCAATATTATATCCTGACCATGAACTAAAAAATCTTGTCAAGAGGGCGCCATTGATGGTAATAGTTTTATAATCTGTGTTAAAGTTTGCTATGTAAATGTAGTACCTACTTACCATTTAATTCTACAAGTTAGCGAGGGTTTTTTAATTCCTGGTCAAGATAAAGCATTCTACGTGATTCTACGTTAAAATATCTTTTATTTTAGTTCAAACATACATACCTATACATACGTCCATAATCCCAGAGGGCGAGAAGCGAACATATATGAAATTATGTGTACAATAAAATAAGTTTTTTTTAATAATGTGTGGTGAGTACGGTTGGCAACACAAACATCAAGAAGCCACATTCCCCAATTTCGTGTACCAAAATCAATTAAAATTAATATGTATATATATTAAATTAAAAATATCTTTTATTTTAGTTCAAACATACATACGTCCATAATCCCAGAGGGCGAGAAGCGAACAAATATGAAATTATGTGTACAATAAAATAAGTTTGTATTTTTTTTTAATAACGGGTGGTGAGTACGGTTGGCAACACAAACATCAAGAAGCCACATTCCCCAATTTCGTGTACCAAAATCAATTAAACTCAAATCAATCAAACTATGTTTAGGCGATACCAATAACGATATACTACGCAGCGTTATCTTCCCAAGTTAAACTGAACTTGGTAAGTAATTAACCGTTATTAAATAAGTTACTAAGTAAGAACTCCGATATTGCTAGCTAATGTAGAGTCCCTATTGATTTTCGCTTATTATTTTGCTGAGTAGGGCTCATGTTTTAGATTAGCGTATTTTCTTCTGAATAATATTGTTTAATTGAATGTGGTTGCCCGAAGCGGGTTAAAGCTGCCCTTGTTCGTTTATTTACTCATATAAATATTTGTATATAAATTCATTTTAAACCATTTGGAACATTTAGAGCACTGCGGTTACGTCAACATAATATGATACGTATTACACAAAAAGCGTTAAAAATTAATTTTGTTTGGCTTAGCTGTTACGAACTGTTAGCGAAGAATAGGTCATTTATTACATTTCGGAAAAATTATAATGCTATGGACTAATAATATCATAATTAGAAAAAATATATAATAAGAACATAATTATAACTTATAGCTTATTAATAATAGGCATTGTCAGAAAATAATAATAATAAAAATAAAATAAAAAAATACAGTAATTAGTTGCTGTATAGAGGTATTGACAAAACATTTAAATATATGTCAAAAACGATTATTATTAGCAAATGTCAATATTTCAAGCAATTAATATACTTACATAATAATAAAGCTGCTGTATAGAGGCGTTGTCATATCATATTAAAATTAGTTAAATTAAACGGAATGTCAAGGTCAAAGCATTAAATAATTACATTAAAAGGTAAACCTAAAAAAAAGAATGTGCTGATGTATGCATTGTCAACAAATATAAATATAATTTTAAGTAAGTAACTAAAATGATTTTGTACATGTATCTAATTTCATTGTCTTGTAAAGCTAAATAAATAAAATAATAATATTAACAAGTGCTACAGAGTACAAATCATTATCATCCTCCTTAGCCTTTTTCTGTTTATGCGGGGTCGGTCCTGTTTATGCTACAGACCACAAATAAATCTCTAAAAAAGTAAGAAGAAACAAAAAGGTAATATTTAAACATTTTAAAAGTTAATCCTTCATATTTATGGATTCTGGTGTCTCTGAAACCTCTTATAAAACACGGTCAAGCATGACAATGCATTTTATTCGTATCATTAAATTGATTATTTAGTGGTAGAGGGGGCGCCATAGGACTAAACCTAAAACATCTTGCATGCAACTACAACCGTGAGTTGCAAAAAACGTTCTCATTAAGTCTCGTGTCATCTCTATCTAGATATGACATAAAACGAAAAAAATATGTATTTTAATAAACACTTAACTTTGAGGACATTTCGTGCAATTGTAAATGCGAAAGTTTGGATTGGACTGATGTTTGTTAATCACGCCATAACGGCTCAATGGAATAGAATGAAAATACATCATTAAAAATGTGTACTGAGTTAGAATATAATCTAGGTTAGCACATAGGATACTTTTCGCTCCAGAAAAACTCAGATGTCACCCTATCAAAGTGTGAACACCACGCGGACGAAGTCGTGGTTTAAAATTAGACTATACAATTCAAATCTGACAGAAGAATTGGGATAAGCCAAAATGCGTGGTCAACATACATACAATATGTACAGCTATGGCAACAGGGAGCCATTGTTTTCTTGTTGGGCCTTTTGTCCTAGAACCGACCGACAGTCGTGGCGTGCCATCCGTAATTTAATCCCACCGTACAGCATCGCTATTCGCTACCACATGACAGCGTGTATAGTAGTTGGTAGTAGCTACTCGTAAGTTGTTCTTTTCAGGTATAAAATATATTATTATTATATTATAAAGTTCTATTTTATTAGATCAAAATATTGTGCTGGTTATATGTATTGTCATTTCTTCACACTGCCTTCGATATAATAATGCTTTAATGACTTTCGATTGTAAGTACATTATTCAAAAAATAAGCAAATACACGTCCGAACTTTGCCATGACCCAGCGACGAATGAATCAACGCTAACAGCTCGGCCATCTGACTCTTGGTACGTCCTCGTACCGTGATGAAATATCTAATATTATTAAGTACATTGATAAATTATATAATAAAGTAATATTATGATTCATTTATCATCAATAGAGACGACAATTAATCTAAAGTTCTTACATCTTAAACAAAATTACATTGACAAATCGCGAAGTGAAATTATAAATCATAGTCAAACAAAAATAAAAATAACAATTTCTTAGATAAAAATCGCTTACAGTTTGTAACATTCTCTAATTGGATTGTCATTTCGCAGCTTTACATTATATTGTAAATCTTTCATTAACAACAACATAAAATTAAAATAAATTCACATATTTAGTAAGAAATAGCTTACATAATTTTTGTTTCTAATTCAAAGTGTGTTCAGATTAAGGTCTATATTTTAAATTATATCACTTACTTTCCCTTCATCTTTCTAATTATAAGTCTAGTAAATAAATGGTGCAGTATAATTGTAGATCAATATCGTTAAATAATCGAATATAGAATATCTCGTATGTCATTAATCATAATCATAACCATTTATTGCGTGTACATTGCAGTTAATTAGTTTTGTATCAAAAAAAATAATTCTAATTGATTGTAAAATGTATCTATTATATAAATTTGAACACCACATGGATATGGATATGCTGGAACTACCTCTGTAATTTTAAGATCCTTCATACGTACATAACGTGTATTCTTGCAAATAAAAAAATAATAATTTCGTTTCAGTTCTTAGCACAATTTCCTATTTAAATCGTTAAATTCTACCTTCACAGGCATACACATCATTACACGAATATTAATCAAATATACAGATTATTATATATTTGATTATTATAACAGGACCGTGTCACTCAACTAACAATACGATAGATGACCAAGAAAGGCCCGCCGTATTTCTTAAATGTTGTGTAGAATCACAACTATTTATCACAAAATAAAGTTTTGTATGAATCATTTTAAAGCATCCTGTGTATTTACTTTTCAATCTCCATTCATCAATTTGATTCATAATAACATTTTTATTTCAGCCTGTCTCCGAGTCATAGATAAATACCATCTTTATCTTTTGATCACTTAGGCACTGAAATTACTTTAAATTAATGGAGAACACACCGATCTAGGTATAATTCGTTAAATAGAGTATAACATCCTAAAGATAATTGTATGTATCAAATTAATCAACAGATAATAATAAGTAATTTCAAGCCAATAACCATTCCTAATAAATTCATTAAAAATAAATGTCATATCACAACATAATCATAATCACTACAGTATTTCTAAATATAGGTAATCATAATAAACAGATGTCATACAAAATGTAATAATAGTAATTAATAATCAGTCTTTATATTCCAAGAACTCTTTTGTACTATAAAATTCACTCGTCAGTCCCAACTTCATTTCCATTGTTCAAATGACATTTAACTCTATATTGGCGTTGCCTATCTTGTGAACTTCCCAGCATCATTTTCATTGCTCAAATGAGATTTTCCTCTATATTAGCATTGCCTATCTCGTTAACTTCTCAACTTCATTGCCATTGTCGAAATGAGATTTACCTCTATATTGGCGTTTCCTATCTCGTCAACTTCCCAACTTCATGTCCATTGTCCAAATGAGATTTACCTCTATAATACAGGTTATGCATATTAATTCATCAACTTCACTATCACAATCCTGACTATCTATCGAACATCATAAGTCCTGGTAAGGGAATCTGTCATTTGGATGGATTTCTGTTAGGTATTCGATATGGTCCCTGAAATTTTCCTACCAACTTTTGAATTTTCCACCATTAGACCTGACTTATCTTTGTAATCGTATCAAGTCGCCCTCTATAAAAATATTAGATAAGTAACTACTTTTCGTTTCCTGTTATAATGATTCCTATCCTTCTCTTGTTATTTTCTAATAATGAGTTGCCTTGTCTCATATCTTAATCTATGGTATGCCTTCTGATGGTATAGGATCTTCTTTAAAAGCCCGGTTCGTAAAACAAATACCACGGTCAGTTATAAGTATCGTGAATATACTAAAGTCGATATCACCTTTAATTATATTTACATATTTTTTTTTTTGAAAAATCCACAATAACTAATAAAATATAGCAGTTACCTTACTACGTACAAAGGACCCAAGGTGAAATGGTCTCTCTATTAAGAGGTACAGTATGGATACCCTCTCGAGTATCTCTTGCAGCTTTATGAATTCTATGATGCGCATTCCAAACAAACACGCATTATTATTATTTTCAAACCACCCATTTTGAAAAACCAATATGAGTTCCTTAATCGAGCTAATGTTTTGTCAGAACATAAATGGTCAATATCACCATGGTTTCTTTTCAGAATTTCCCAACGAAGAGCCTTTTTATTGACTAGCGAAGTCCATCATCAGTTAAGTTAAATTCAAAGTTCTTGTGAATATCAACAATATGCTTAGTGTCGGTATTGTCGAAATTAGTTTTTCTAATAAGTGCTCTGTCAGTGTCAACGCAAAGTTGTTACTTGTCAATTTTCTCCTTTAAGACACGATAGGACTTGCATAAATCGGGTGACGATTCTCTATGTTTGAATAGATCATTTCATGTACCAAGTTATGTTAACTTATGTCCCAAATAAGGATTCGTTCCACATGCGACAAAGGGTGTAATAGTAATATACAACGCGTTCTGAATCCTTCAATTTGATCTTCATTTCAAGAATTTGAGTCTATTTTTTTTATTTTTGAGAACAATAAAAATTCTAGTGTTTCTACTTGTTCAGTAGTATTGTACCTCAACGATATATAATGTCATCTCTATCTTCTATGTTTATTGTCAGGTTACAGACGTCAAACGTTTTGTCAATTATATTGCGGCAATATTAAACTAGTCAGCAAAGAAAATTTAATTGAATCGAAACGAATTGAATTGAATTTAATCCTTATTAAATTTTAACATTTTCGTGGATACATTTTGTATAAGAATACTACCAGATTCTGATAACATTTATCATCTACTTTGCCTCTTACACATCCATTTAATCATATTATGTACTGTTGGTACATATTTATTTACACCGCTTTTACCTCTTGCAATCAGTAAGTGTTACCGTGTGACGAGTGTCCAATTAGAACGGGACCCTTCAGCACCGAATCATAAAGTACTTTTTATTTTATTTTTCGTATGGCAGTTCGAATTATATACAATAACTTCAAGTGACTACTTATAATGATCTCTAGAGTTTCAGCTATACCCTGAATTTTAATTATTGCTCCAGTTTAAGCCTTGGTTCATCCAAATTGCCACCCAAACCTCTCATCAAAGGAAGGTTGTTTACAGATAATGGTAAACCTAACGATAAAGCCTCAGTACGTAGCATAATAATACATTCGCTCCCAATGGGAGCTGATTTTGCATTGATCATTGATCTTGATCGACATAATAGGATAATGGACATCAGTCCTCAACTATTTTTAATGGATTTCTGAAATCTACGTAAAAAAATAACAATATTCAGTGAAAGTATCATTCCGATATCTTTTAAAAATGATGACGCTATGACGCTTTAAGGTGAAAAGTGCCCAATTGCCTACAGTTTATAAAAGATTCATACAGTGTGCACTTTAGTGACTTCACGGTAAACTAATCCAGCAATATACCTGTATAGTCAGACAATCGTAGATGACAGCTTACTACATCAGCTAACTCCTATTGAAAAAGATCTTATGGCCTTACTATTCTTTGCGGCCAACATCAGTCAGTACAAAACGAGTAATGTTTTTTTTTAACAATCACAACCAAAAGTAGGTATTGGTAGTAATGTCATTGGCTGGTAAACTAAACTGACATTAGGTTAACGGCCACACTTCAGTTTGGTTTCAGGTTTGTATACACTTCATCTGTCTTTATCAGGATGATATGACGTCAGCAAACCCCGGTCTCAACGACCACGAGGTTTTGCACTTGTAAGCTTATGACATTGCTTCTATCTCAACGCATCATACTCAGTCAGTTATAGAAACATTAATCTTTGGTCTGTGATCAGATATTCAAATAATGAACTTAGTTCAGGAGACTATGGTATACATCGTTAACTGTAACGAATTGTCTTTTTTTTTTGGATTCATTTCATTCCTATTTATTATATCATACATGAATTTACAGCTAATCTTAAAAGTTGTTTTCGTTATTATCGTTATAACGGTTCTTCATATTTAACCTTTAAAGTTAACATTTCTGTCAATAATACTGCGTATTCTTCACTACATGGAAAAACTACAAGTTTTGTTTACCACTCCATAAAAGAATGTTTTACAGCGGGTAAACTCAGAAATATTTCATATTCCACTTTTCTGCGCTATACTCCCGGTAACCTATTAATCAGTCTTCTATCACCTAGGTTGCCTGGAAGAGATCACTCTGAGCAGTAAGGTCGCATTTGTACGCTTATGTTATGTTTCCTTTAGTACGTAAATTTCTTATGTGTAATAAAATAAAGTATTATTCTATCTATCTATCTGGTACCAGGTTTGGCTAGGCCGGTAAACTTTTAGTAGTGCATAACGAATAATTTCATGTTCATCCCAGTCTTATATTTCAGCACACTCTTCCACTTTCATCTCATAAGTCAATTCAGAATAGTTTGGGGTTTTGGACATTGGATTAAATTCGGGAGTGACGTTATGATTGTTTGTTTTATATTTTTTTTAGCGCCACTACAAATTGATCAATCACAATATAATAAATTAAGTATTATCGGGTCTAAAGGTTCCTAGGTCACGTTGTTCAATGCCTAGCGTTATAATGATTGTCTTTACACCTGGATCTTTAATAGTTGCTATCCGTCCGTGGTTTGGACTTCCAACTTCTGCTCACCTTCAGATTCCGTCTTGTACGTTCATTGAATGGGTGTCGCTCAAGCTCACCACCCGAACTACGAAGGCATCTGTTATGCCGATCCCTACGACGTTGTTCCAACTCCTCGTCTAAGGGACTTGGTGTGCGTATATCAAAGTGAAATGAGCATTGCTCCATCTCATCGCTCAATTTACGGCAAAACTCACGCTTATCCTTCCTCCGTGATTGCATCACTGGTCGGTGATTACAATATGCACCGAATTCAAAACTCTTGCTAAGCGAACACGTAGGTCGAGGCCACTGTTGTCCGCGATCGTCGATCTCGTGCCTCTGTCGCAGCCTGGCATTTTTGTCGGCCAACCCAGCTCACTGATTTTGTTCATTGTTATCCATCTGAAACTTATAAAAAATCGTCTGAGAATTTGTTTTGATCTTTTTTTTGCAGTAACGCAGTAAGTAAAAGATAAATTTTCTACAAAGCACAAAACCTGAATTCCATTTTTTTTAAACACAATTGTTGTGCTTCCTACGCTCACTCAAGTTTCAATAGTTATTTTCACAGTACAACGACGATATAAAGTGTTATAAGTCCTTTACCATCAAAGATAAATCAATCCACGTTTGACTTCCATAGCACAGGAATTTATTTTGATAAACTCTAAGACAACATAATTTTAGTCATAAATACTTTAACACGAACCTCTTACCAATGAGGTGTTCGAATATCTACACTCGATGTCAATTAATGTCAACCCGATTAAAATAAATTAGTCAAACTCTGACTTCGAAAAGTATTTCGAAGTTATTTTTACCAGTAGGTAAGTTTGTTATTCTCTGGTGATGTCTACTTTTTGTCAGAGTAGTCTTGCCTTACCAATTACATATTCGCTTATCGTAGTAAAGCCATGACATCACCATCACCCGTTTTATTTCCCATGTTAGAACACATAACACAACCATTGCGTATAGGTATACGGAATATACCCATTCAGAAGGATCCCTTTCCTTTGTGAGTCCGCCGCTAAGTTCTCTGAAGTTAACATAAACATTGATAAGAAACACCGGCTCAGGTTCGTTCGAACCTTGTGCGACACGTATACTTGTTTAGGAGCCCAATTCCACTGTTTAACAAAGTTTATCGATCTTTTCCAATTAAGTATAGATAACATTTTCGTATTGATACATTTTTCACTACAAATCGATTTCTGCTAACACCAGCAAACACATATGAGCGGACCGATCGGTCGCTGGCTTGACTGAAATATACCGTTAAATAAACGGTTCGTGACTAGTGGTTATGATAAAAGTCAAGTCAGTGCAATTTAGTTCACATTGAGATAACGTTAAATTACTTAGTAGAATCGGGCCCCAGCCCGGGATGTTATGTGCTGCTTTTGTATACTTATTCAAATCAAGGCCAAGTCTAAAAATGGAATCTATTGTCAATTTCTACTTTCTTTATTTAAAAAAAAAGAAGTAGATATCTATTATCTTAGGGTTGAAATGAAACGTAGTACTTACACTATTTCCGGGCGCGGCGAGAGATTTGAAAAAAAATCTCGTACATCCCAATTCTGAATTTATTGTCATTTCTTCAATGAAACACTGCCTTCGATATAATAATGCTTTAATGACTTTCGATTGTAAGTACATTATTCAAAAAATAAGCAAATACACGTCCGAACTTTGCCATGACCCAGCGACGAATGAATCAACGCTAACATATGTAACACTTTACAAAAAAACCGTTTAAACCTTAGATATTTGCATGTCTGATGGCAGAGGAGACGGTCGCCCAAGTGCTATTAGAATGCACTGAGGTCACCATCCTACCGGGCGGAAAGCCTCGGCACCCCTTATGTTACTTCCCGAAGTCCTTCTCCTGTAGGACATTAATGTCCTCATTAAAGGACTGCTGGACTTTTTGGCGAGGTTGGGGTGGCTTGTTTTTCCATTTCACGCGAAATAGGCGCTATAGACGTCGAGTTGCGGGAACCAGCCCGTTACTAATACAATACAATACAACCCTACATAAAGTATTCAACTACATTCTCTAATTTATTTTATTTTAACCATTATTTAGCAATAACCTTGTTTAACCCTTAAAATTTATGTAGTTAATAAATATCCTGTAACATTTTGTATTTATCTTGGTAAAACGAATGTTATTTTATTAGACAAAATGAGGTTAATAAACATTTGTACTGTTATGTTTATGTAACAGTAACGGTATAGTATTTGGGATGACAACATAGCTTATTGCGTTGCTTTCCCTATTTTTGATGTCACGACATTAGACATGTTACCTTGTCCATTATGCTTGACAAAAAGAAGTAAAGAAAGGCATATGAAATTACATTTATTGTGTTACACGTTATGTTTATGGTAAACTAAAGGATCCAATAACTTGGGACGACACAAAGGAGGTCATGGGTCGCTCCTTTCAGAACGTAACAAAGGCGTATATTCGCGGCATCACGACCGTAATGCGACCTGTGACGTTATTTCCTGTAGTGCAAATTTTCATCAATAACAAGTTCAGTTTGAAATAGGAAGGAATGGATGAAACACAATTACTTAAACAGAACTCGACAGAGGCGTTCTATTTCTTTCTCGCCTACTACAGTAATGGGTTTGCTGCTCCCTTCCCCCGCTAGTTGTGCTGCTGGTGAACCCCCCTCCCCCCTTTCCCCCCAGTCTCTGACGCCGTCGGTGCCACCAACAATGACCTCGTATTTCAGACGGAATTGCTCAAACACGGAACAGCGAAAACGTGGAATAGCATTTGGGTCTTTTATAGTATAGCAGAGCCATAACATACGTTGTTGTGAGGTGTTCACGCCTTCTAATGTATTGCTTTAAAATTTGAATATATCGATTGAGAAATATGTGCTAAGTGAGAAACTTGCTTAGTATTTACTTTAGATTTGCATAATTTAATATGATTGATACGTCGCGTATACACAGAAATTTCAGGAAAATGGTAGATAAAAGTAATCTGGTTTAGTAATCGATATTATCAAATTGATAAAGTGGATTTACTCATCTTTAAGAATAGTTTAACATACTGTCTTTTATTCCAATCTCACACTCTTTGGTACTATGTGAATGGAAGCAAAGAGTGACCATATAAAATGCTTCAGCGTTCTTAGGACTCGAGTTATTTATATAGAAGAATGTAGGGAATGACCTTTGTTACAAAATAACTAGTGATATTTGTTTATGGTGTTTTTATCTCGGGCACTCAGGGAAGACGTACCATCAATAAAATAGTAGAAGTAGTAGAACTTCTTGTCCATTCTGTTCTATCGTTGAACAATAGAAGTATACTTACATTGACTTGAACAAAACGTGTTTTAATTCACTTATTCCTTAGTGTATAAGATGTACATCCGTACATAACCTATATTAGACTGTTTCCGCCGCCTTCTGTGTAGTGCAACCTCAGGCAACCTCACCACAATACCAGGTCTTTGGTCAATTAGTCGTAATGAGGGCCCTGAGCTAAATACTTTGGGTCATTAGCTCACCGAAGCTTACTGCAGGGGGGGGGGGGGGGGGGGTTTGTTTGGTTATGGGGGGGGGGGGGGGGCGTAACCAGAAAAAGTTGGTAAAAAAACGACGTGGCCGGATTTTTTTCTATGGATTTTTAGAATTACGTTAGTGGGAGAGAGTTGAAGCATGGAACTTCAAAATTGATGAAATAAATAAATAAGATAGCAATTATAATTTTCAGAACTTAAAACTTGTTCTTCGATTTCAAAAAATGTTCGCTTAAACTTAAAACTAATTCATTAAGTTGGTACCTATGTGAACGCTTTATTTCAAAAGTCTTCGGTAAACTTAGCTAAAAGTTTCGGATATGGTCGACAATTTTATATTTTTCCAGTCAATTGAAAGATTTCTGAAGTTACGGTCCAACTTTCGGTATAAAGTGAAATGCGAAAATTAAATTGTTATATGTTTATTGCTGCTCAATATCCTGAAAAATTGTATGAAACATATTTTGATGTGTTTTCTTCGAACAAAATATGGCCTTGCCTTAACATTAAAATGAAATCAATTTACGTTCGATTGATGTTAGGAATTACAGGTGCTTTTACTTCTTATATGGCTGAAAATTCAATGCAATCTATGAATAACATACGTACCGTACAGTTTTTGAGTGTACCCTAACTAATTCGATTTTCAGTGATGTTGGGTTTCAGAAAAATCACGAACAAATTTCCTCGCTAGTTGGGTTCAAAAAACACCGTAATTGGAAAACTAGGAATTCGCCAGAGCCTCATTCATTTTTCAGCAGGCTGCGTCACTTGCAGGTGAATTTGGCCGGGCTCCAAAGATGTTAGTGGGATGAACCATACCCTGGGGCTCTAATTCCCATCACATTGTGCTAATTTATTTGTAATTATCTCTTCTATCGTCGTTGCCGAGGTGATTCAAATAATATGAGTTACTATTACTATAGTGTTAACATATTATATCTTTCTTACGTTTTCCCGCAGCGTTACGACATGGGATGCTTCAGAAAGAACGTTAAAAAGTCCTCTCCCACCACGGCCGGCAACACACGCAATACCCCTGGTATTGCACGTGTCTCTAGGCGACGGTGACTACTTACCATCAGTGGCCCGCCTGCTTGTTTGTTGTAACCTATTTATAAAAAATATAAAAATATCCCATACGACAGCATGTCTACCAGACTGGGGTAGTTATTACCAATCAAATCCGCTGCGGCAACAGGCTGAGGCAGTCCCATTTTTCCGGTGCTGCACACTACCTTCATCAAACTTAATTACTTTTGTTTATTATTTTTTATAATACATTAGTTTAATATTATTTATATCTTCTGTACCTATTTGTTTGTATGTGAGCGTTATTGGAAATAAAACATTTATTTATTTCGTTCAATCTCAAAACGATGAAATGATATCATGAGATGGCTTGCTGAACAGAGACAATGCTATAACGTTGGTATAGCGCTGTCTCTGTTTAGCACGCCATCGCTTTCGTCATTTTGAGAAAGGCAATAACTACATACCCTGTACGGGAAAGCGAGACGATGACCGAGGAAAAATCCGCCAATAGAAACTCTTCATTTACTTGTGATGTCATAATGAATCGTTAATATTGATAGATATTTTCTTTGCGCAGCGTCTTGCTTCCTCGCACAGCTTTGGTGGATAAGCACCCTTAACATTAAATGTAACATTTTGCATACTAAATTTGACTAATCAAGTGAATTTATTGATATGATGAACTTTATTTACCTTTTTTCACTTTAGGTATATATGTAAGTACTTAAGTATAGAGTTCTTTGATACATAGATACACTTTATTGTACAAAAATACAGGAAAAGTAAAAACTACAAGAATAGTAGCACGATATGTACGAAGGCGGCCTTATCGCTTAAAGCGATCTCTTCCAGACAACGTCTGAAGTTAATTGGACATTAAAGAGATTAGCGACAGTGTAGTGTTAAGATATGAAAAAGGTTACTATTAGGTACTTAATATACAGTAAATTTAGTAAAATAAAAGTAATATGTTATACATAAATAATTATGTAGGTATACTAAAATAGTTAAATGCATAGATAAACGAGTATATAATATAAATAAATATGTCGAAGTCGCCGACGAGACAGGACGTCAACACCAGAAATAGCGTGAATAGATCGTACAGTTGTAAGGAAGGCCATTGAAATACGTGGACGTTTAACCCAGGTTACGAATAACAGCTAAGCTTTATAATGAAAACTTGAACGTGTACCTCTCAACCCTGAGCACTGGGAAGACACCACACACACTCGTGTAGATCCACCTACACCCCGCTATAGTATTTTGAATGCGTCGTCAGAAAAACAATGAAAACATACCGACCTGCGTATTCCTTGTTTCACATCATTTTAACATCACAACCATACCAGAAAATGATCATCAGCACCGGGAAACCACCCTGATTACCATTACCACCAGCCGGGATGGAGCCGACTGTTTTCTTCATATTATAACCTCAAAACCACCGGTCCCCGCTCGCTCTCTGCCACTAGACTGACTTGCGTTTTCGTTCTACGCATTATAGCGCTGCATATTACCGTTTTTGAGGAACACTAGCGCCTCACTCCTTTTTTAGTCCGCAAACTTTAAAATCGTGTCAAAATATGCTTTCTACGCAAAATAGTTATTAAGTAATAGCGTTATATAATAACAGAGCTCACAATAATTAAATTTCCGTAAAGCTCTACACAGTGGTTGGCGGTAGCAGAGACGTAGACGGCGGCGGCGCGCGGCGTCGCGTCGACTAGATCATTTAATTTTTCGCTACGCGATTACGATTTGCATAAGCTGTGGACCTTTACTAAATTACTGTTCCTCACCGAATTAAATACTGTGACTGAGTGATATAGGTATAGGCCAGAGGGTAGAATAGCTTAAAACAACCCAGATATTTTAAGCAATTATAATTTGAATAAAGTTACAGATACTTATAGTAAATATTATCTATCTGCTTGATATACGAGAGAGCTTGTTCATGAAATTTGCCCACTTAAAAAACACACAGTTTTTAAAGCAATGGATTTTTAGATTTTGCATAACCAGTATGGGTTAACCCATAGAGAGTTATGCAAAATCTAAAAATCCATTGCTTTAAAAACTATGTGTTTTTTAAGAGAGCTTATTCATGATATTAGCACACTTAAAAAACACATATACGAGAGAGCTTATTCATGATATTTGCACATTTAAAAAACACATCGTTTTTAAAGCAATGGGTTTTTAGATTTTGCATAACCAGTATGGGTTAACCCATAGAGAGTTATGCAAAATCTAAAAATCTATTGCTTTAAAAACTATGTGTTTTTAAGAGAGCTTATTCATGATATTAGCATACTTTAAAACACATATACATATACGAGAGAGCTTATTCATGATATCTGCACATTTAAAATCACATCTTGTTTAAAGAAATGAATTTTTAGATTTTGCATAACCAGTATGGGTTTACCCATAGAGAGTTATGCAAAATCTAAAAATCCAATTATTATTTATATTAAATGAAAACAATTATTTTCGATACGCCATTATGTATAAACACACACAATCCTTTTTATATTATGTCATTTAATATACATTTATATGACTCTTATGCCATTAATCTACTTCTTTCTTTCTTCTTTCCGTGGGCAAGTTCTTGTTTCTGAATACGAGTAAATTTTTAGCTATATTTTTCTTCTAATTTTGAAATAAATAGGTAAATAATAAATAGGCGTCAGATTTTATATACGATAACGCTAATATAGTTACACGTTTATACTAAACCTACATGTTCCATCGTCGACCTTACGGTCGCTTACCATCAGGCGAGATTAAGGTGAAATATGGGTTTAGTGGTAAATAAAGAAACACATGAAAAATAAATAACTCTAGGTGTGCTCTAGGTAAAATGTAGAGCCGAGTAGAGTTCGCAAAGAGGACTAATATTACTACTAATAGGGTACAATGTAACAAAATAATGTATCCCATTAGTTACTGAAACGTTACCTTTATTAGCAACCCGAGTATTTTTGCTAGATAAATTAATTAGCCGTGTTGCCGACCGTACCACATTCGGGTTGTTCCTTCTTCGGTAGCAGCAAATAAAATATGAATTTATAGTAGGTATAAATACTTGTTAGGTAGGTAGGTATACCTATTTTTATTTAACAAAAATCTCTTCATGGAAATAAAATATACTGTAGTTTTGTTTTTATTTTATTTTAACTCATGTAACTCTATATTTTACTTTTTTTGTGTATTTGCCGACGTATCAGATTTTTGTGATGAATTTGAATAAATCATTTCCCGACATGTCAAAAGGAATATTGAAATATGCTTCTGAATTGAAAAGGCTGAGTGTAAATAATTGTCCACCACTCAAGACATTGTTAATACTTACCTATCCGAAAAGCAGCACTAATCACGGTGTCCAATAAGTGCCCAATCTATGACCGCCTTTTGTTTTAAATTTGTCCTCGGCTAAGTGAATAGGAGTTCTATTGGACCTTCTGTAAGATTTTTTTTGTTTTAATTATTTAACACCATATTATTTTCTTTTTAGTTGAAGTTTAAGATCGATAAGTATCTATTTACATATCTATCTATCATATACAAATTAAAAGTAAGTATGTAGGTATCTAATTACTTAATCAAAAGTTCCCGAACTGGAAACAAACCGCATGCTCTCCCTTATGATACTTCCCCAGTAAAATTATACCGGCTCCACCATTTACTTTTATTACGTGCCGACGTTAACGAGGTTTTACCCCGGATATTATAATTAGGCATAATAATGAGTTCAGTTCATCTTATAGAGTTATAAAGAAAAGTAGGGTGAAATATTTTTTTGTGTATTGTTACGAGAATTTAGTTAGAAATCGAGTCTCATTCCATATTTAGACGTCTGCATGAAATCTCTATACTTTAAATTCGAATTTCGAATATTAAAGTACATATAACTGCTGGCGCGGTTTTTGAGCACTACATGAAGTTAGTTCTCACATGAACAATAGACGTATTATAAGACTCACATTTATTTATTTACCCATCAATGCACAAAAAAAGGTGTACATGAGGCGAGCTTAATGACTTGCGGCATTTTCTACCAGCTAACCACATCACAAGGCAAACGAACCAATTGCGTAAAAGCAATGACACTTCACAAAATTGTGTTTCGGCAGTGTTTACAGAAGAGCCAGTACTTACTAAGGCCATGTGCTCCATCTTTGATCTCATCTTCACTTAGTATCACCAGGTGAAATTGAGGACAGGTGCGTGTTTCATCTTAAATAAAAAAAACTGCGTAAACTATTATCGAGGCTCTGGTTTGCTGTCTGTATCTATTCGAGAGATTAGATGTTTCGGTTTTGAATCCCATATAGTACAATCGACCACAAACTACCATACTATCTGTCAAAAAGCTACGATTAAAACTCAACCTTATGCCTGCACAATACGATACTTTTTTATTTATTATTAATAATAAATATAATAAACATATTTTATTATTTATTCGAATAATATAAGGTCGGGGAAAAAGTCTTTTCGCATATTGTATGTACATATAAACTTGTAATAAAATTTCTTTGGCTGTACTATTTGTATCTGGCTGGTTTTGATGACATTAAAAATGTCTTGAGTTTTCATATAAAATGCGAAGAAACTTTTTCCCCGACCTTATATTATGTTACACACTACATGGTTGTTTATAAACGTTGTTGAAGGCAAATCTTTTGAATAGTGGAGCTTGTTGACGCTTGTGAAAACTGGGGGACTAATGATTCATATGTCAAGTTTTACGTCTCGTGGGAGACATTCGCAAGGCCGCAAAAAGACACGTTCTGCAACTTAAAGGCAATTGAAATATGATAAGCATTTATTAAAGAAAGGTTGGAAATAAATGTAAGTATATTACACTAGTGCGCACACTGTAAAAATATTCTAAGCTTCTCTCTTCTAAGTCGTGTCCCTCAATGCTGGGGGTCGTGATCAATCTAAGGAATTAAACCACATAGAACGACTCTCGTTGCAGATTTAATAGGGTGGTTTGCCATTGCCTTCCTCATTTCATACACTGGTTATCTCAGTATGAAGGTTTCCTCACGATGTTTTCCTACACTCTCAGAGCAGTCGATAAATGTACGCAAGTCTTTCGAAAAAACCGAAAAACTAATTGGTACATGACATTGCTTGGTTTCGAACTTGGACCTCCCGCATGGGAGTCCGACGTCCTAGTCACGACGCCACTGACGCTCACAAATTAATTCTAAGATTACCAAGAAGTAACATTTCTATTGTATATTATTTGATAGACATTAATAATAATGATAAGATGTTGGTTGAAGTAAACCAAACCGTCTTGGAGCCTACCAAGCAGGGTAGGCTCAAATGAAAACAATAGTATGGTTAAATCAATCAATTATCTTATCATAGGCCTATGGGTGGCCTGAACATCTCTAACAATCGGTTGGCAACTAACCAACTAACAAGAAGAAGACCTGATATGCTTGAACTAGACGCATGCGTTAGCGAAAGCGAAAGATGAACCCGTGCCGTGCGCCAATCGTCATCGCCCTATTGAATTACGATCATTTGATTTTCGGTGAAATTTAGGTAACCCAAGCGCGCCAGTGTAATTAGGGCAAACATGCCATATATTGCCGCCATGCTGCTAAACGTATGCGATGTGTCTATCGATAACCCTAGCAGCTTTGAAGCTTCATTTTGTTTTTTATGCTGTGACAGAAAGGAAATTAATTGAGATGCTTCATGTGTATGTAATTGATTGTGAATTATACATTCATCACCAGCAGCCTATTAATGTCCCCACTGTTGGGGCACAGGCCTCCCCTTGCACAAGGGGGTACGGGTCATGATCCACCGAGCGGGCCCAATGCTGATTGGTGGATTTCACATACCTTCGGAAACTTTTTTATTCCCTCACGATGTTTTCCTTCACCGTTAGAGCAGTCGGTAAATGTAGCAGTCGGTAATTATACATTAGAACCAATTATTTTCTTTGGAAAAATTAATTCAATTAATCAATTTCAAAAAGTGGGAATTCAAATTCAAATATACTTTATTGGGAACTACCTATGATAAAGGTGGTTCCTCTGTCTACCCCCTCGGGGATTATGGACGTGAGAATTATGCTATGCTATGCAATTTCAATCATCCGGCTATCAAAAAAAAACTTCGTTTGTGATAACAATGTTACACCTGACTGTTACAATCTATTTTAAAATGTTCCGGGAATTCCAGGAATCTATTTCCTGTGCACTCCATTCGTCATTACAGCCACATGGAGTCAGTGGTTTGAGTGTATTTTGTGTCGCTCGTTGAAATCGATATGCTGCTGGTCGGTAGCTACCTTTATATCATAATTTGACATGTCAGTTGGTGTCTGTTCTCAATGATATTCAAATTCAGATTTTTAATCGTGGGAATTGTAACTGATGTTTAAAAAACGGTTTCGTCATTTTTTAATGAGTTTTCTGTTAGTGTAATTATGGATGTTTCAGGTATTTAATTATGAAGTTTTACTTGTAAGTATTTGTACTCATATTATATTAGGTCTTTACGTATATTAATGTTGCCGCTAAATTCAAAGCAATAAAATTCTAACCTATTACATTAAATAGTGTAATAAATGGGCCTATAAGATTGTTGCCTGAGTTTTTATTATCAAATCAAAAGCGAACGGTCATATATATTGTATACCTAAGCAATATCTCAGTGAAGAATAAACATAACATGAAGTAAAAACTAGTAGTTGCTTAAACTATATAAGCCAAAATAAGAAAGGATTTTGTTCAAGATTCAATTAATTCATATAGCAACATTTTCCGGAACATTTAAAAAACTAAACGTGAAAAATTATAATATTAACCTTTTTATACGCGGAACGCAAAAAGTGCCTACTCTTTAGGGATCAATTTACAAACAGCTTGTTTTCAAGTTTCCATATAACTCCCGCGATAATTTTATGAGTGCTACACACGAAAGAAGTAGTTATACCAATAGCTGGTTATAAAAAACATTACATTCTTACTTTACATTGTGGAACTTTGAATTTTTAAGGCTTGCTTGACCTACATTTTGTTTATTTTCGTAGACTATTAGATAATATCTTCGACCTTTAATTACTGAATGGAGAATAGGTAAACGAATTTTTTTAAGAATCAGGTTTATGAGTCAAGGTTGATTAAATTAGTTTTGTTTTACTAGTTCTTTGAAATTGTAGATAGGTATCACATTTCACGAAGCTTCATTAAAATTCTGGCTTTTTTAAAAACTTTTTGTATAATGACGTTCTCTTCTAGACTGCTGAAGAGTAGAGAGGGATAGAATATTTGTTATAATCAAGGATGAAATCTCAAAACGGTTCTAGCGACTGAAGACGATATAATTAACACATTCTTACTGTAATAGGTTTTAACAAGTGGGCGCTACTAGTCTGATTTCTGTGACTTAAACAATAACATTTGGCCGCGATTTTGCCCGCGTTGATCAACTTGACATAATGTTTCTCCTAAAGGAACAGACTCTTTGCCGTGGTAAAAAGTAGCTTAGGTATTTACTTATCTGAAGAAATGAAATGTGATGATGATGATGATGAAAGAATCTGTTCCTTTGGGAAAAAAACATTATGTCAAGTTGATCAACGCGGACAAAGTGATCCAGAGTTCTAAGGTTTGCAAGAGCCAAATGCAATTCCATTAATAGATAACTTGCATTAAACCGTTGCGGCGTACTCTTAGGCCGTCTTGCACGATCCGTTTTTTCTCGGGTTAACTCTAACCCGATATCAATTTTGTATGCAAACCATAGACAATCCGCGAGTTAACCCAGGGTAAACTTTACGCGCAAGCAGGTCTTAATATAGAACAGACATTCGTCGTTTCGCTTTTATGTAATTCTTGGGATTTAATTATCGAACAGTTCATTCGTAAAGACACAGTAAGTAATTTACCCCTAAATAGATAGGCCGATCCGGGGATAAAGTAAATGAAAATAAGACAGTGTTTACTCATGTCGAAATAAATAGCAATCAATTCAACCGATTCGCAGTATTCGCGGGAATGTTCAGCAATCTTTCATAGCTCCCATCCTTGTCCCCTTGGAAGTAACAAGCCCGCCCGTCCCGGGATATAGTAATTATCATAACACGTTTATCGTACGCGGCGCAGACCGCAGTGGTGGTGCGGTGCGATGGTGTCTGGTTTTTAACCCCCGACCGATCGAGGGAGTTATAAGTTTGACACGTTTGTCTGCCGCTATGTTTTTCTGTTTGTGTGTGGCATCAGAAGATAACAACGGATTGTCCGATTGGACCCGGTTTTTAAAAATTTATACATACTTTTGTCGAGAGTGTTCTTAGCTAAAATTGGAGCAGTGGTTTCGAAGATCTTGGAGTATCTATGATGTCAGATGGGATTTCTGGAACGGTAACAGCTAGATGGTTCGAATTTGAGCTCAAATATTCAGGTTCATGGTGCGTTTCCGACATCTGAAACCTTGAGGATCTGATGATGGCCAGGAAAAAGTATGCGAACTTCAATTTCACAATATGAAACTAGAAGAATTTGAAGATTATCAGCCCGCCGAAACCATAATACGAGTAGTTAGATGGGGTCTTCTCGAACGAAAGTTGTAGGGAATCCTGAGACGATACAAGAGAAAAAATTAATTTAAAGATGGCGGTAAAAAATATATCTAAATGATGTGGAGCTAGGCTTTATGGCGAGTCCGAAGGCCGAGCTCCGCATAAGGCGTAGCCCGGAGTGTCCCCGCCTTCAGGCTCCGCAGGTCTAACTTGTTGAATGTTCTTAGCTATGTCAAATGAAAATTGAATCAGTGGTTCTGAGATCTTGGAGTATCTTGGGATGTTAGAGTATGATGGTATCTCTGGAACTGTAACAGTTAGGTAGTTCGAGTTTGAGTTCAAAAATGACCATGGTGACCATCCCACATATGGAACCTTGAGGATCTGCTGAAGACAAGGAAAAAGTAAGGCGGTGTCCACAATAGTAAGTCGGGAGTTTCTTACATTTTTAATTTAGAGTTATATTATGGTGATTGCAAATCTAAGGTGTATTTATGTTGTCATGAGTTAGACAAAAACAGCAACAGCTCATGACGATACTGGTGTCAGATTTAGAAAATCATTAATTATATAAGTAATAATTATAATTTAATTACAAGTACTAATAATATAGTAAATACTTGTCTAATAATAATATTTTTTAGTAAACAATTTTTTTTAAGCAATGTACAGATGTACGACGGAGCGACAGCATTCGGAGAACAGAAACCTGAAATCTGTTAAGCCTTTTGTACCCCAAAACACTCATAAATAACCTATTCAGATTTTTGTCGCGTAATACTTCTGTCACTCTCCATCCCGCGTCGACGGCGTGCCCTGTTTACCTTCATCATTGTCCCGATATCTGAGAATATCCCGTGGCAGTGGGAGTTACCTTTGTTTGCCTCCACGGTACAAAGCGAACAGTCTGTTGACATTGACTGTTATTGTAAATACTCGGTTACGTATATTTACCGAACGAACGTAATACGTCCAACCATACTACTGAGTCAATAAATAGAAAAATATTACTCGAAACGAAAACAGCTTGTATTGATTACGGATGGTAGTCAATAATAAAACTTATAAGCTGATGGGGCGTGTTTTATACATTATGTAATCATTTAGGTATAGTTGCTTTGAGTTTGTGTCATTTGAAACATCAATAATTTATGCTATAGGTATTCTAGTAATATATAAAAGGTCTTTATAGTTAGTGTTCTTAAAGTTTATTTTAATTATTGCGATAATTAGTATGACATGGACAAAGTATTAAGTAGTAAATATTTGCGAAAATATGAATGAATGTATTTTATTTTATTTTATTACAGGTTATTGTACAGCAAAACAATTACAACAGTACTTGTCTTAAAAAGTTATAACGCCAATTACACAATAGCTCAATATTAATTTTAATTAAATAGCACTAAATATGTAGAAGAAATAGAAATAGAATTACAATATGTGGTTAAAGGCGGGTGTTTGTGTATGTGAAGGTGTGTAAGGTGGTGTGAAGGTGTGTAAGGTGGTGTGTTTGTGTGTGCTGTGTGTATTTCAACACTTGCCTAAACGCTCGGAAAGAGCCCTTCGAACTCGCTGAATATATTGCCCTTGAGACACGAAAAATATGTATGAATGAATACACTTTATTGCACAAAAATAGTGTGAATAAATATACAAATATACTTATAGATAAAATATCTACATATACATACACAATATTAAAATATAACTAGAAACCAAAGTTGTGGAAAAGTAAAGAATAAAGAACAGTACGGAATAAAGAAGTGAGAGAATGTGAGTGTCCCTGCGACGATGAACAGGTAACCACTTGAGTTGATGAAAATGAGTTGATGACAGCAGATGTCGTTTCACCCATAAGGTAATCAGAATGTAATTATCCTTAAGAGAAGATAACCTAATCTAAATCATTTACTAGTATTTTATTCCATTACCTATCTAGTAGCTTAGTAATTAATACCTATTCAAAACGGACGTAAAAGTAGGTAAGTATACCTAAAGTTTTCATATACGAACATATCCGACGAACAGTCACAGACTGCTAAATCAACACTGTTCAGTTCTACAACAACGCCATAAAACGTTGAAAAAGACCATTAAAAACCCAACTAAGTTAGGGTTTTATGCGAACATTATGGATACATTGTCGGCCTGAAATCATTCTCGTTACGTGACTTTGCCATCTCCAGTTGATCAACTCAAGCGCAAAGGACGAGAACAATTCTGTGTAACAACATCTTTACCTAAATCTGAAGGTTTTTGAAGTGTTTTTTCTATAGTTACTCTGAAGGCAATATCGATTTTTAATATACAAAATAAGACGACACGTTTAAAATTTTAAATTATTAGAAATCTGTTTCTACCTACATAATATCATACTTTCAACTGTTGGAAACTCGCGTAAATGCTCTTCGTTTATCTGTTTTTTTCTGCTTTTCACTCAAAAGAACCCTGAAGTATCATCCTCAAAGACTTTTGTGATTAAGTAGGTACATACTCGTATTTTTATTGTTATTCACTTTGTTACAGAAATAAGTATCGTCTATTAATTTCTTTTCAATTTTTTCTTTTACTTTTTTCTCGTGACTTTATTCGATAGTGTTGTGTATGTAGGTAGATATAAGTTATATCTACCGTACGTTCAAAAAGTGTGCAGTCCTAATGGAGCTCTGGCGTTTGATTGTTTCCCTACATAACACATAGTAAGTAGGTACATACTCGTATTTTAATTCTTGTTCACCTTTGTTACAGAAATAAGAATCGTCTGTTAATTTATTTTACATTGTTTCTTGTACATTTTTCTCGTGACTTTATTCGATGGCGAAGAGTAAAAAATAGTCTCGACTCCACTTTATGGCTGAAATTGAAATAATTAAATTGTCGCACATCATCTCGTTATGACATTTCAGCGCACTCATGGACTGGCTAAAATTAAACTTTGCAGGTCAACGTCCTCGTTTTATGAATCTTACTAACTAAAGTCGGACTCAATAGAACTTGTTCAAAATTTAAACAAACCACCATATTGGCGATGTCGATTGGAAATTGAATCCGATTTTACAAAATTCAGATTCAAAGTCAAAGGATTTGAAATTCACCTTTTGAGATTCCTCGCTAGAGAAGTTTATATGGGAACCGCGTCTGCCAGTTTGCATATACGATGTGAGCGTTTTCCCATTGTCGGCCATTGTAATATCAAATGTATGGAACTATAATATGTGCATTTGCACAAACCCTTTGGCTCACTGTCAGTGCTCACGTCATCATCGCTACTAGTCCGAGTAATGTACAATACTAATTTCTTGGCCTATATTTAATCACTATTTTAAGGCAGCTATCCTTTTTACCATTTTGAATTCCAACGTCTACAAATAGATTTTTTTAATTTGACATATAATTGTAATTTTATAAAATCACCAACAAATGATTAATTATTAATTCATATTAATTTGATTATTTCTATAAATGCTGTGCTTCCGTGGTGGTTAGGCATAAGATTAATTGTTAAGAGATGTGGCCAAACAAAATAACATAAATAGGCTGTTAATATTGTCAAATATTGTTCCAATATCCGTAATTTGTTCGTATAAAACATGACATTGATCAGGAAATTAGTATTTACAGGGAATTTTATTAAGTTAGTAATTATAATGTTCCATTTACGTATTATATGATAAAATTGACATTAATATTAGATGGTGATAACACCTAGCTAATATTAACCTCTCTAAATTTAGGACACCTTTTCCGAGCGAGTGGAAGTGTCGCGTGGGTTGAGTTAATAATTTTAATAACTGAAAATATACCTTTTGTGAGTAACGAGGACATTATATTATGTTATTATATTACCTATTATCTTAAGATATAAATCTTATTAGCGGTGCCTCCGTCCCTCGGATATGTACCTGTAGAAAGGCACCTGCAGTTTGAATAAATAACGAAAATATTTTTATTTTTGATCCTTACAGTGTTCGTACGAAGCGATTTGCTTCTTCATTCATTATGCGAACGGCTAAGGTTTCTGCCGGCGTCTGTATTTTCCGAAACCTATAACCTTGGGATCTGTAAGGCCAGAGTGAATAGGCATTTACTGGACTCGCATGCTCCATCGTCGATCCCATTGTCGCTTACCATCAGGCGAGATCGTGTCAAATGCGGGTTTAGGAGTCAATAAAAATAAATTAAAAAAAGGATGATTATATACGATAATTTGCAAAGCAAGTCAACATCGTTAACAAAACACCATCTTCTAGCAAACTGAATAACAACTTCAGAATGGTAACTGTAAAACAAAATCAATTTTATACGTGGTAGAACATAAAATTTAACGGTAATATGCCCGCCGCTTCACCACCACCCTTCCTACATTTGACAAATTCAATTTCTATACAAATTGATAAAATTACGATCCGTTATCAGAGGGCAGAGATTTTATCAGTGTTCGTTGCTGACTGTACACTTGACCTACATAACACATCGGGGCTTTTTGTTGCAGAACTTTTGCGAACTCTTTGTTATGTGATTTGTCGCCTATTGTAAATGTGTGCGTGGTCGCACGCTGTCCGTGCCGCCATATGGCTCCGAGAAAAGTTTACGATAAAAATAGAAATAGATACGTGAAAGGCATTCCGAGTATCTGTTCGAGTACCGATGAATGTCCTATGTTCATTCTTGGAGATAGTGTCTGTTTAGACACTATCTGTTTTAGAGTTAAAGAGGCATTAAAAATTCGGGATGCTACTTCATGAGCTTAATGGTTAACTCATATTACAACATATCAGCATCGCCTCACCTCATAAACAATTCGGAACGGCTTAGGTTGCTCCGGAGTCGATACGTTACTGGGTGATTTATATGCGTTACTTGTAAGGCTGTTATTTCCATCTCTGTCCGTCCTCTGTCTGTCCTTGAAGGAATTTTTTTTCATTCATGTATATGTGCAATAGGATGAAGTACTCTATACAATATTATAAATACGAATTATCGAAAATCAATAATTGGGAACTGAAACTTTAGTAGTCTTATCTAGAATTCTCTAACCAAGTACAATCGAAGCACCGATGCGACGCCGCGCTCATCATACCATTGTGACAGCGTTGATCCACGTACATAAACCTCGAGAGCTTGCAGGCAGTGATGTTAAAGAGCTGGGCAATAAAGGAGGCGCAGGTTGATACTACATAATAATACGTCAGAAGCGGAAGACCGGCAAAGTTACGCTTCCACCAGACACGATTCCTCTCATAATATTATTTGCGGCCGCGAGTACGTGCCTCGAATTTCAGCAGAGCTACCTGGTTATGACGATATGAAATTTGTTCGCAACAGGAAACTTGCTTATTTACCTTCACCATTGCGATGAGCCCGTATTATGTGGCTACGTTTGGTAGATAGGAGTACAACTGACGCTTGAAACAGGCACTTGTATGTTTTGTTATGCAAGTTTCGAGGAATCTCGGAAATTAGGATAATAATGTAGGTTTTATATTTTATGTCGAAGACATCTAACTAATAAATGAATCTGAAAGGCGATGAATACAGAAATCGGACTGCACCGCCATGAATTATGGATAGTAAAAAAGGTATAACGAAATACATTAGAATTAGGATATACAAGAGGCAAGGGGATTCTTACGTGTCTACCGGTGACCTTAGTAGGTATATGCAAATATGCTAAAATATTAGCAACTAAAGACAACAAAAATAAACGGATCATGGGCGTTACGTCCAATTCCCCGAACGTCCAATTTCCCGAATGTCCAGTTCCCTGGTCACTTAGATTTTTAAGTCGGTACATCCAATGTCAAAGTGACAAATGTCAAAATGACAGATGTCAAAATGTCACTGACCAAATGTCCATGATCCAAATAAACATGTAAATCTCGTTTTAAATCTTCAAAGGTGCAAGAAATGCCACCTACCCCATTTAACGGTGAATGATTAGACAATTTTAAATGACTGTTAAATAATTTAAACAGTAATCCCTAAGACAGGAATTAAGTTATGAATAGGAAGAAGCTCAGTAATATGTAACTTGGAAGATCTTTAAGCTTTATGAAGCTATATTTTAATTTCATATTTTATAGTCGCGATTTCTGTCGAGTTTACTGTTGTTGAATAATAAGAATCCTTTTTAGGGATCCGTATACTCTGAAGCGAAAACGGATTTGCTATTGCTATCGTTCCGTCGTTAGCCTGTCCATCCATCCGTCCGGATTTCACGGACGTACGAGATTTAGACATGTCGGTAATTTTCTGTGCTATGGTTTTCGAGATAGCAATGTGCAATGTGTAAAATAGTTGAGATATAGATTATTTTTCCGCGCTACCAAAAGAAAGAAACAGAAAAATTGACACATAGACGCATATTTAAAGATATCAAATTAGAAACAGACATTAGACATTAGACATTTCTAATTTATGTCGACGCTAATAAAAGTTGTGTGCTACCAAGTTTTTACTGTAGACGCACTCCAATACGCTCACACAACTTTTACAATACAAAGTATTATATTAAACAACTATTTATATTAAACATCTACGGGGATGTTCAGCATCTCATTGATACGAGTGGAAATATTGAAACTCAACCGCGAAGAATAGCCTCTGTATTAAAAACGCCTCCGTGCAAAACGAGTTTCGCGCAAAGATTTCGATCTTTTCTCGCACCCCATGTATACAAAAAATATTGTAGGGATCGACCGGTTGGTGATACAGGAATGCATAATAAGCGGAACGTTGTAGCCTGGCTGTCGATGAAGGACTATGCTGAAACGGAAGAGCTATTAGATATATTACGTTAAGTGGTATTTTATCGTGGCTATTGTTAACCTCTCACATCACACAACACACACACACACACACACACATCACCTCACACAACTTCATACACCCTCTCCCCTGTACACCCACAGTATCATATACCGCTGGCTATTTTAGTGTGGACTGGCATGCTGCAAGACAGCCGTTGGCTAGTGCAGGTGCCAGGATTTGTTTTTATAAATGGATACCTACTTACTTGTTTCAATTTATATTATATTGTATTGTTTTGTAGTATTATGTATTATATAAGCTTTTTGAATAAAAATTTGAATTTGATTTGAATTTGAAAGTCTATTATTTATTATTACTTACGTAAGTACCTGAAAAATAATAGACTTTGTATTGTAAAAGTTGTGTGAGCGTATATATAAACATTGGAGTGCGTCTACAGTAAAAACTTGGTAGCACACAACTTTTATTAGCGTCGACATAAAATATTATTTCTTCTGTCAGAGGCCTGCCTGCCGTCGGAATTAAAAAGCTTTTTCCTGTTGTAGAGATTTCGTCATGTAGTTATGAGGACATTAAACTTAATGGAGCCCTCGGCACCGCCTACCTCGGTGACTTTATGAGTTTATAGGCAAGGTATCTTGCGGTTACATTTTATTTCCGTGATATTTTGTCTTTAGAAGACTTTTCCACCTCATTTTACGAGAAAGTGTGCGTAAATCCCCATTATTTTACAATGCGATTTTCGTGTCGTATTGTTGTTTATGTAAATAAATGTATGATTTCGATCAGAAATAAACAGTTTACGCTCAAATTTTGCTCATATATTCCAGTTTTAACCAGGAAATATAAATCCACTGCATTTATAATAAAGATTTAATTGAAAGATTCTCCATGGGGATAATATCCTTTTTTTACATAAAGTAGGTACTTAAATACATACCTTCATGCTATGTTGCGGGTAGGCAGAGAAAACATTAAGTTAATCTTTAAAAATCTAATATCAATAACACACACACGTTTGGAAATAACTGTTAGTGTTGTTATGAAATATGTAAATAAACAAATAACATCAACAAACCGACATTTTAATAAAGTTTTTGCTCAATAACTATAATAGATACCTATAAAAATAATGTCTGGACATTATTTTTACTGGAACCATTAGCTGAGCTTTTGATTCGGGTGATGGAGATTCTTAGTCCAGATTCGTTACTATTTAATGATGTTGGTTTTTCAAACGGACTGGCAAATGAGCCGACGTTTTCGAGGCGAGGATGGTAATGTCAGCCAGCCAGTAAATTTTCCAGATAAGCGCCCCTCTGACGTCTAGGCCAAGTTTTCTCTTATTTCATTAAGTTATTTGCTTTGACTTCAACTCCGGAGCTAACGAAATAGTCTGATATTTACTCAGAATAAGTTATTTACTGTTCTACTGTATGTAAGCCACAGTTTCTACTTCATGTTTATAGAAAGGAAAACAATTGCTTTACGTTAGTTAAATAACTAATTATAGTTTGCATTTGGGATTATAGTATAATTATTAATATTAGTGCGCAAATGCTGCAATTATAAATTGAGTTTACAATTGCCTTTCCGCACGTGTTTCATCACACCAGTTGAGTAAACACTTACATTATTACTTAAATATTATAATTTATAATAAAAGGTAAATAATTAATAAAATGTTACGTCCCAATCGTGAAACATCCCATGATGTTTGAAGAAGAACGTCAAAAAAGTCCTCTCATATTAGGCATGTATTAGGTAGTTATGTATTACATTTACATTATATGTATTAAATCTATTAAAAGATTAAGATTAAGTTTTAATAGATTCCGGTGCTAATATTTCGTTTTCACTACTAGAATGACAAATTTTTTCGAAATTATTTATTAACAATAAAATAACCTTGAACTGAAGATGCGGTTCGCGCGCGTTTCTCGTTTGTTTTATAAATACCGCGCCAGCCGGCCAGTAACATTTTTCATACAATATTTTCCTTCTATCTTCTTTGGTCGCGGTGTACACTAGGAACAATATTAATGTTCCAAATTCAAATCACTTTTCTTCCCTGTTTGAAAGTCTCTTACAGAAAAGACCTATTTTGTTAGCACTTTTTGAAGTATCAATTAGCGCTTTTCGAATAGGTGGGATGAAAAATAAAACAGTAATTTTCTGACTAGAAGATCTGGGACCCCAGATATGGATCGCACCTCATCGTAACCACATCTAATTTTGGTTTCCTATCTGCGGTTATATTCAGTCATTATCTTAATAGACATCGCCGGCGACGTCGATCGAAAATGTGGCTGCTACACATTAGTATGTAGTCATTACGCTTATCTACCTGCCGTAACTCACCGTGTTGACATGTAATTATTTCTCCTCGGGTGTGAAAAAGGTCCCTGTATTATTCAGGTGGGCTCTCGATTGATTAATTCCGAATTCCGTGCTCATCTAAGTTTCCTCGAGATTTCCGCCTCACTCCTGCTCCCCCAGCGGTGTAAATTGTACTAGAAATCCGAAACGGCGTCGTTAGTTCTGCGCTGGTTTCCCCTGGGCCAGGTCGGGTATGGGACGCGGCAACCTCTATAAATCTTTTCCTCGTGCTTCCCGCAACTAACAAGCCGGTATCTCGCACCGCGCCAGTAAATATCCGAGCAAACTTTCATAATACCACTTTAAACTGATTAGACTATTTTCATATTAATCATTAGTGGCTGAAAGGGGGTTGGCGGGATGTTAGGCGCTGTAGTAATTTAATAATGTTAAGGGACGTTTCGCTGCGATTCCATCCTATATAAATCAATTTTGTCGAGCTGCCTTCGTCGTGTATTAAAATTATTACAGATAGCGACCGGCGCGGTACATTAAGCTATTGCGCGCTCTTTGTGCCTGCTTCTAGCTTGAATACATTTTGCTCAAGTGGTGTTGTGCAGCACAAATAGCTCAGTGATAAATTAACTTTCAGAATGACAAAATCATTTTATTCTTATAGCTTCTTCAAAATTATGTAGGCAGTTACCACGGTGATTGAATTTTTTTATTTTTTTATTGACTACTACCCGCATTTGACCTCGATCTCGCCTGATGATAAGCGACAATGATGTCGACGATGGAGCATGTGGGTCCAGTAAATGCCTATTCACTCTGGCCTTGAAGATCCCAAGGTTGTAGATTTCGGGAAATACAGACGCCGGAAACATGCTGTTCCATTCCATATATCAATCAGTACCACCATAAATCCCTAAGTTGGTGTAATTTAAACTCATTTGTAGCTCTTCTATGAGTAATTTAAGTTAGTTTGTTGATCGAGGTCAAATGCGGGTATAGTAGTAAATAAAAAAATTAAATACCGCTTATCAAGCATAAACGTTTGGGTATCATAATATGACGATATCTTTATTTTCTTTTCTGGTCTTGCATGTATGTTTGCTAGTGTGGAAAATCACACATAATTTATATAAAAACATATTCGAAGCTTATAAAAAATTACCATAATTCAGAAATATTGCGGCAAATTCTTTGACAGATATTAATGAAATTTCGTTCAGTGGTGATCAATCAAGTTTGGTTAAAGAAAAGTTTTCGCGAATATGAAAGAACCTATGAAGTTGGTAACGGCGTGTATAAAAAAGTCGAAAAAAGAAACACGTATAAACTTACATTACCTTATTGATAAGGTCGGCCTTGGTAACATAGTTTATAAACACCTTTGGGTATGCAACTTCAAAAACTTATGCTATTTAATAGATATGTGATCTACACCGTGTTTTTTTGGTTATATATTAATTTTGATCCTATACTCAGAACACCGATGTAGTCAAAGTCCACATTTTTTAAATTTTAATAAAAAATATATTTATTTCCATACAAACTAAATACCTTGTATTATATTACCTAGTATACCATATTATTTATACGAGCTGATAACGTCACATTTTGATTAATTTAAATCATGACATTGTCATGTGCAAACTAGAAGCAAGTAGTTTTTTAGTTTTGTTTCAGGTTTGCTTAGTTTAAATAAAGACCTAATGACTAGTGATTGTATTAATCAATAAAATTTATTAAAACAAAATACCAACTATCAAATACTCGAAAATGAAGCGCTTTTCAGTACCACTTCCTTTGTTAGAGAAGTGGAGCTAGAGAAGTCTTTGACCAAAGTAAATGCAAATCCTCAGAAACACCTTGTATACGTAATTGTATCCACCTGAATTCCATAATAATATTTCGTAGCATCACGGACTACTTATTTATCTAATGAGGGTTTATCTTTGTTTCAGCATCGCTGGCGCAGCGTCTGCGCTTTGAGCATGGGAGGCTTCGCTCTCCTGTACTGGAGGCTACGACTAGCCGGCACCCCCTCAGCCTTCGCCGCTGCCGACAACCCCGCCTCCCGCGACACCTCCCTCCTAACCCGATTTTACACCTTCACCTACCTCCCCGTTTTCAACTTCTTCCTACTTTTATACCCTTTCCAACTCAGCTTCGACTGGTCCATGGACTCTATACCCCGAATATCTACCATATTAGATCCACGAAATATTTCCACCATCATATTCTACGCAGTCCTATCCAAAGTTACGTGGCGAGCCATAGTGAAAGAATTCAAAAAACGCCAAGAGAACCCCATCAAAGAAAATAAATATTACAAAAAACAAAATTGCAAAGTGAAACAAAAGTGGACTTACAATTGCAAACAGTACAATAGAGGACCAGATTGTATGGAGAGAAAAAGCTACCACGCGTTGCATAAAGAAAATATGTCCTCTAAAAAGTTAATATGCCCATGCAATGGCTGCAGGCATTCTCTCACTGAGGAGCACACGAGCGCTTGCCGAGCTGTAAATAATAATAACGCAATGACGCACCACTCCACTTGTGTGTGCCCGAAGTTTAAAATACAGAATCCATATAAACATATTGTGTACCGCAGCCCTCAAGTTGCATTGGTTATATCTGTGGCTTTCATGGTTCTCCCGTTCGTGCCTGCCAGTAATCTGATGTTCTACGTGGGCTTCGTGGTGGCGGAGCGAGTGTTGTACATACCCAGTGTTGGCTTGTGCCTGCTGCTCGGCCTGGGAGCAGGCACTCTCACGCAAAATTGGCATCGTAGTGAATCAAGAAGTAGACTTTTCATGTTGGCCATTTTGGTCGGACTGTCAGCGATGTGTGGTTATACTCTAAGAAGAAATTTGGACTGGCACGACGAGGAGAGTCTCTTCAGAAGCGCCTTGCATATCAATCCTCCGAAAGGTAAGATTTAGTAACACATAGTTTTAAGTCCACATAAATGAAAGTCGCCATTAAGGTGCACACCACGTACGCAAAATGGTCGTAGGTGACTTTAAAGTTGGAAAGCCCACGCAAGCTTATTCTCGTCCGTCCCCAGAGCACGCTATTTTAGTCACAAAGCGATAAAGTTCGTTTCTTTCACATGCTTCGGACTACTTTATATGTGTCACTGAGGTACCTTATGGTTGGTCTAAAACTTGATTCTATTTTCGGAGAGATCTGTCGTTCAACACGAAACCACGTAAAAGTTTTCAATTTTATAGACGCCGCGCAGTAAGACGTAAGACTAAGTATTAACCGTCAGTCAACGTCCCATCAAAATTTTGCGAGCTCACGCCATAATATTCGAGGCGTGGAGTCGGCACTTCCATTCCTTACCTTCCTCAAAAGTTTGTTGGAGTTGCTCCCTCGTTACGGCTCTAAACTAAGACACAATTAATTTGTTTGAGAGACAGCTACAAACTACCTGTCCGCGGCGTGTTAGTCCCTCAAACTTGGAAAAGAGGCTGTCACGGCACGGGCGGCTGGCTGTGGAGTACCTTCCAGGGAGTTGTAATGTATTCACTACCTCTTCTCGCAGTCAGACTCTTGACCTTTCTAGGACGCTATTAAACATGCATGTGCGACGTCCCGAGGGAGGCCGCCTCGGGTTTCTGTTCACATCACAAACTTTTGCGCAAAGAGAAAAGTTTGGCCTGCTGGTTCTCATTTTGCCTCACTTCATACGGCGAATGTTGAACTCAATCTCGAATTTAATATTAGTTACGATTCGGGATCAACTCGGTTTGGTAATGTTTTATAGAACTACTCCAATTTCCATTGTGTGTTATTATGAATGGCCTAAACAGAGCTAAAAGCTAAACGGACTAGGCTTTGTTTTTTCTTTGTATAAGGTAAGTCCAATGTTTGAAAGAGAGTTGAAGGAGCTGAATAAGTAATGGGCTTAAAAAGTTACAAATAAAACGAATAGATAGGTAGGTTACAGATTCTAACAAAAACAAGATACATATTATTATTGGGAATAACGGGTGTTACTCACTTCACTTTGTGACCTCACCGCGAGTGGCACACTTATTGCTTATTGAGTCTTCTGAGTGGACTGAAACGTCGTCGGAGCTACCTCCGCGATAATAGGGTAGTTTCCAAGTATCAAATATTAAATGCATTTCTCAAAAATTAAGAAATAGTCGTAAATTGATGGTCATATGTGAAAACAGAATTAAAATTCGTTGCAAAATAAAATAGCTACAGACAATCAAAAATCAGAACGGTAGAAAGAAACGGCAAGAAGTTTTATGATGTAACTGTTATCTAGCGCCATATACTAACTTTAACCATTAATATTTCTGATGTTAGTTGAGATATCGAAAAACTAATTTTAGATCCTTCTTTAGTATGTATGTCCATGTTAAGTTAATTGATGCAATACAAAAAATTAGGTTAATACCGTATTGTGAAATAAGTAACACCTGTTATACCCAATAATAATTAAAAATATCTCGCTTGAGTTTTACTTCTAAAAATGACATATTTCAGTATAGTAGATAAGTCACCAAAAGGATAAGTGCAATATATAACTTATCAACAGGTTCCCAACTTAAATATAGTCAAGGATATCTTATCGGAAGGAAAAAAAACTGTAACTTATTCAGAAACCGCAAATAAGATAACAAAATATGCTCCCCTCGCCAGAAAAACAATATTTCACGTAAATTATGACACTTTATCGAAGGGTCTCCGATGTAAAACTATCCAACTTGTTTCTGATGGTTTTGTGAGGAAAAAATAAGAGGCCTGACTCGCTTTTTAAAAGTTTCTATCTAACTTCTTGTATTTTTACGAGACCCGAAATCACTTGTAAAATATTGAGGAGCCGGGGCTACGACAGCTGCGACACAAAGTTATTTTCTCATGGGGATTACCCACAATGACAAGATAGTAAGGTTGGAAAGTAGTTACCAAGTATGTTAAACTCGCTTTACGTGGGAGTTTACGAAGTAAATAATATATCTATTTGTTTTGCCATCCGTTGAAATAGTAATATGCATGAAGTTATTCTGAAAGTTTTCTTTCAATGCAATCTTCAACAACAAAAACTGTATGTACGATATTTTTAATTAGGTGATTATTCATGATGATCATAAAATGGCAGCCCATAAAAATAACTCATAAATATAAACTCTATTTATAGATAAGTAAAACACATCAAAATGAATGAATGAATAAATACTCAAAAAAAAATCAAAAAAAATCTGCTCGGCTCGTAATAAATGGCTCATTTATTACGAGAAACTATTGTAATATTAATAATCACAAGTAAAATTGAAATCGTTTATTTAGCGCTGTAAATACCAGAATATAGCAAGTACACAATACGGAAGTATAGAAAGATTAATGCAGCACAAAACATCTGGTGTTCAACAACCACCACCACCACCAGTACACTTAATAGTTTCCTAAATCATGAATATGACCGAGAAAGAAAGAAAACAAAATGGAAGATAAAGGACAATCAGCCCTGTCAGTGTTTCCAACTCTCCGTATCTATATAAATAAGCCGAGAAAATGAGAGATTCAATGGGCACCGCCGGTCCAGCCCACTTGACCGTACTAAATTACGAACTCGATACTTGTAGCTCTTCACTTGTCAGTTCTAGTGGCGATAACGGTTTATATCCTCGGCAAGTGCTGACTAACTCGCTCGAATTCGAATCGAACACACCGCAGAGTACGTCTAAGTACTCACAAAAATGGCAGCCAATCCCCGCGTCGGACATAAATCATGGATCAAAGTGTTCAGGCTGAACTGCCTCCTATTAGGTTATACATAACTCTCTTGGCAATGGATCCGTATTTTGCTATTCTTTCGTTCCCATCGGTATTTCATCACGTACCGTTGGCAGCGAAAGCGTGTGTATTTTTGTATTTTTATATTAGTATGTAATAACTTAATAAGTATCCTTCTACCTACCCACTTGAGTAATATCGTAATATTCTGTAAGAATTTTTACAGAACAACTGGCAATAAACTAGAACAACATTTTGATACATTTACCACTGAAATCGGCCTACTACCGCCTTCTCCTTTAGAACAATGACGTGAGCAATGACAGCGAGCTTCGGTTTCGACCTATAGGTCACTTACTTTCATACATTTCAGTGCCCGACTAATGTATGGGGAAATGCTCAAATCGCATGCGCGAACTGGCAGATGGGGTTTCCTTATAAAACTTCTCTAGCGAACAATCTACGTAGGGGTCAATTTCAAAATCTTTGATATTTACATATTTTTACCGCAATCGTAACTCATCTAAATATAATAGAAAAATGAATGTTTGTTTGTTGGTACAAACGTGGAGGACAACCTCCATGCGTTCCTATACCATTCATCCTATTGTGGTGAAACTTTGGTAAGATTGTGCGCACGCCCGGGAAGGTTTCTGAGAGTCAAAAAAAGTCCACGCGAGCAAAGCAACAGCTAGTTTATTGATAAAAAATATTATAGATTCAAATTTTTGAGCATGATAGTTGAAAAGCAAGTAGGTGCACTTTGATAAAACTGCTTGCTTCTCCATTAAAGTACGTATAATTAATCAGGAAAAGTTTACACCAGACTTATCGGTTAATTACCTATCAATTATTCCGTGTATAAAATTGAATATTTACGGGTAAGGATTCAGGATCTGATTACCATCTAATTGAGCGTGAATAAACAAACTGACATGCGTCATTTGACAACGGCTGGATGGCGATTCTGGTACCCATCAGCTATCATTTTCGTTCAGCAAATAGACAAAATCAATCAAAATGAGTGTGACCACCATTACAAAACATTTGCTTTTAATTTTCTTAGAACATGCCAGAATCGAAACCCAGATCTTTTAACGTAGGTGGTGCAAATAAATTACAAGTTCTTTTATAGTACTTGTATTAATATTACATGAATATATGAGTACATAGGTACTACATATACCATTAAGGAAATCTAATCATGCAATGCTCCTTACGGTTTAGGTTTAAGCAAAGAGAATAAAGCGACGACGGCATTACTTTTCCTAGAATAACTTAAGAGTCATTCAAGAAAAGTAAGTCGTTGCCGCTACATACGTAGCATGATGTTGATGATACATCTTCTTCTAAGTCGTACTCCTCATTGCTGAGGGTCGTGATCATTCTAAGGATTAATCACATAGTGGTTTGCCGTTACCTGCCCCATTTCACACACTGGTTATTTTAGTGTGCAGGTTTCCTCACGATGTTTTCCTTCACCGTCAGAGCAGTGGGTAAATGTACGTAAGTTTTTCAAAAAAACCGAAAAACTCATTGGTACATGGCAATGCTTGGTTTCGAACTCGGACCTCAGCATGGGAATCCGACGTCCTAGCCACGACGCCACCGACGCTTTCATTTGAGTCTATTGTACTTGATGATACATCTCGTCGTAGAAAATAACCTTAAAAACGAAAAACTACCACCGTCAAATACTAATTCAATTTTACCAAAATTTTGGGTATCTGTTCTCACCATTTAAGAATGCCCTAGGATATTACCAATGATTATGGAAGGTATTACGCTTCCTTTAAGCACTTTATGTACTGTACGAGTACTAATTGGTTTATTCGTAGAAAAAGATCCAGTTTTAAACTCTATCGTGGAGAAAATCCCCGGGCGACCGCTACTGTAAACAAAGTTAATACCACAGATTTAAAAATGTTATTTAGTTACCTAGTTCTACCCCCAATTATAGCTCCATTCGAAAGCATGGAAGTTTTAAAAGTCGACTATCGATCGTCTAGACAGTTACTTAAAACTGTAACTATTACAATGCTTAATAAGAACTTTGCTGTGAAAGAACAGGTGTTCCAGGTGTATTTTATTATACAAATTGGTGTACGTACAGTCGACCATAGGTCAACCTACACAAAACGTCAAAATTTGAGAATCTAAAATGTATCATGTTGCGCAAGCATAAGGTTGAGATTTAATCGAAGGTTTTTGACAGATGGTATACTATAGCTTGTGGTCGCCTGTACATACCTGTTTCATAGTTTATCGACATTTAGGCTATGGCATGCAGTGCTCTGTTCACACAATATTACCCACGTATTATCACTATGTTTTTAGGGTGCCGTACTAAAATGGTAAAAAGAAACCCTTACGGTGAGACTTCGGTATCCATCCGTCTGTCCGAATGTCTGTATGTCACAGCTGTTTTCTCAGGAACTACTGAAGCTATCGAGTTGAAATTTGGCACTGTTGTAGGACATGCTTGCCCCGCAATTGGTATTTTTTAAATTTTATGAAAAATGGGGTCGAAATCTGAAAGTAGAGGATAAGGAAAGAGGGATATCATATGAAAGGGCTTTATTTGCACATTACAAACCCATTTTTATTTTATTTTATGTCAAAAAAGTTTCAAAGCTTTATGATTTTTGAGAAATTTAACAAATATGATATCATTTTTTACGATAAAAAATCTGAAATAATTAGTACTGATAGAAGGTGTTATATGTATCCTGGGAAAAATAAAACAAAGTCTAAATATTTATGATCTTTTTTTTAAAAAAATTGAAAACATATTTTTTCAGAACGAAATTAGAATCTTTCATTTGAGAACGGAACCCTGGGTGCGTGAATCCGACTCGCACTTGGCCGGTTTTTTAATTACACATAACAATTTATAAACCAATTTGATCTTAGGTTTATTTCAAGGGTTATTCTTTAAATAATTGTAATTGTACTTAAGACCATTTCTTTCTTTTAGCTAAAAGGGTGTTTCAATAGCCACCTCTTATGAATTTATTACTAAATTATAAGACTTTAGCAGGGAGTCTAGTTACTAAATATACTTAATTGTTTTGTTTTCGCTTGAATAACAATGATTTATATCTTTCCGTGCAAAATATGACTATAGCCTCTCTTCTAAATTGCTTAGGTAATAATTATATTAAGTAGGTTACTTACATTTGATCCAACCTAGTAGAGCGTTACATTTTCTACTCGGATTACCTACCAATTTGTATTTACTTTGAAAAAGGAGCCATCAACATTTTCCTTTAACCTGAGTGTTTCACCTTTATAAAAGTTCTCCGTTTACCTTTGGTAACATGACCTGAAGGCTAACTGGATCCAATTTGTCTGTGACGGGCCGAAACAAGCCAATCACTAGGCGTTCCCTATTACCTCGAATTTGTCGAAGAGGGACACGGTAGCGATCTAATCGGTTAAGCCCGAGGCTTTAGCGAATACACCTTTCGTAATAATATAGCAGGGAGAAAACAGTGTACAAGCTTGATTTATGGATCGGCATTCGGCAGTGGGACTACTAGCGACATTGTCAAAAAAAGTTTATCAAACACCGTTTGGTTAATACTTGCGGTTGTTGGTACTTGGTGAAACTTGTAGTACATGATTAGACTTAAATAATACAGGGTGGAAAGTTTCGGCGGGGCACCCAGGGCAGCTACCAGATCCGTTGGAGCTACGAGAAAATGGTCTTGGGAGACCTTCCCTAACTTTTGAAGCTATTTAAAACTGCATTCAGAGATTTTTGTCAGTCAGCGAGAAAGATGCAAGTTTTCACAAAAAAAATTTTTTGATGCCTATCGATTCTATTTCGTGTCAGGAACAAAAGACTCTATGGGGTCAACCAAGGTTGGAGTACTAGAAATCTCAGAATTAGCAAAAAAACTATTCCCATTTAGTATGAGTTATGATTTAAAGGTTACCGTGGAACAATGAATTCCGAAAAATGCTGGCCACAGCTTCGCCAAAATTTTTGAAAATCGAACAAATTTGATTTTTGTTCTTCCATGCTCTAGGTAGTATGTTCTAGAATACGTGTTTGTAATTTTCTGCCCGTTTGACCCACATACACCTTTTTACAGGTGTCGCATTCCAATTTATAGATACCGCTGTTGTGAAGCTTAGGGATCCTATTAGGTATATTATTTAAGTCTTATCATGAAACACAGTTTCATTTTAAAACGTAGAATTTAAATAATGCAACTTTTACTGAAATCGTATGGGAAAGTCATTGCGATTTTACATCGATTGTTGTACGTAATTCTTTGCATCGATGTTTGGAACGTTGCCATTCACAAGAGGAATTACAGTTGCCGTTAAACAAAAAGTTGCCATTGAAAAATTAGATAATTTAGGTATATTGATATGCAACCAAAGTGATTTTTTAAAAGCATTCAGTTGTGTTGAAAATTGAAAGTGGCCACTATTGTAAATAAGTAAGTAAAGGGATTATTATTGAGGGTGTCGCTATTTTAGCAGAACCAATATACAACGGAAAGCGTTTCGTAGATGGAGCCACGAGCACACTCCGTAAACAGAAAAGCATAACGAAACGTCATTTTTGAAGATATCACACTTATTTCGTTATTTGAGTTAATTTAATTTCTCAAAGCTGTAGTAAAATTGTGCTGATATCATAATTATATGGCCATTTCAAAATAGCAGATCTAAAAATCTGTTAAAACAGCGTGGTGCGAGTTCGAAGGAATTTGGTGGAAAGGTAGGTATCCACTTGTTGATATTTGGCTTTATGTGCTAATTTAAAGTTTATTAAACAAAAACATTGTACAATCATTCAATATTAATCAAAATAATCATATTTATTTATCAAATTATTGTCATTGAAAGCAATAAATTTAGGTTATATTATGTTTAGAACAAAATCATCTTTAACTACGTGTACGACACACGTATGTCGTATTTTGGAATGTTTTTTTTACTGTTCTAGTAGCGCATCTAGTGGTAAAACATTGCAGGATTCTCTCCTATTGAAACATCATTGTCATATTCACTTTCTTCTCTTTGAGAATTTGATTGACCGTGACGTGACAGTACATTTTTATTCTATTTCAGTTCAGAAATGTTACACTAAAACGAACTCAATATAGGTATTTAGCCTTCGAGTCGTCACCCAATTGCTAATTTGATTTGGAATTTGCTAAGTATTTATTGCGATCAGAATTAAAAAGGGTCAAGGAGCCGTAATAGCCGTAACTCTTCACCACTTACTCTACTGATGTAATCAGTTAAGCCAGGCCTTATCGATTCCATCTCTAGGCTCTTGATAGCAACTCGAGTGGCGACTACAGGAGATTAACGCTATTATCTTAGTTACCAACTTCTCCCACTGCCACTTAGGTGTCACGAACTAGTTCGACGGACACCAACTGTCAGCCTGTGGATAGCTTACAATAAATACTTAAGAATTAGTTTCGGGAAAAAGTAATGCGGCAGGTTCTCCAGACGATTTGTAACTTGTTTCCTTTTGGCAGTTCTAATAGCAGCAGGTCGCCCACTGAAACTTCGAAGAAACTTTTGCAATACAATAGTAATGAATGCGAAGATCGTTTGGAATCCCTCAAAGCGGCATCTGCTTCATTAAATTAATTTTCTTTGAAGGACAAAGTAATTGAACTTGTTGAAAAGTCATTTTAACGAAAAATTAACGAAACCACTAAAGTTCGTCTTGAGGATTTCCTAAGCGAAGAACTTTTACAAAAGGTATGTCTACTTAGAGCTTTAATTAAAAGAGAACAATGGATAATATTATGATAATAATGCAAAACTCCAGGTTGGATAGTATTTGGATTGTAATATAATTGTTTCAATGTCCGCCATTACATTCAGTTTTATACAGGAAATAGAATCTAGAAAGCCGATAGTTCACTTGTTGCATAAAATCTAAATTAGTTTAATTATTTCTGAACAAAACATTTAGAAAAGAACCGTTTCATGGGATCTTTTGTATGGGAAGTTGATAGGCAATTTCTCACAAAGGGGTAAGTTTCTGATATTGGCATATGAATCACGGAGTGGGTTGTTTTATTACTTTTAGAATCAATTCAATTGAATGCGGCCTGACTCTTGCTGTGACGATAAAGTAGACGGAAAATAAAATGTGCCAGCCATGTTTAGTAATACACCACATCTTCTAGAGAGCGCTACCATGCTCTATATCTATTAGATTTATTTTTGAAACGTAAAATAAGAACCAGTAAGTTTTTCTTATCTTATCTTATGATGGGGGCCGGGAATAACCCAGCGGCACTTCGACCCTTGAGGATCTTCTTGTGCCTTTCCCATTTTAGTCACTGGTTATCTCAGTGTGCTGGTTTCCTCACGATGTTTTCCTTCACCGTTAGAGCAGTCGGTAAATGTACGGAAGTCTTCGAAAAATACGAAAAACTCAAACTCACCGACGCTCTAAAGAAGAATCAATAAAGGTCAATCGAGTTGGTTGGGACACCAAAATTAATTATTTTTTATTTGAGTATATTCCGGCTACTCTTGTCCGATTCTGACAATTAAATGGGTTAGCCACTAACCACAAGACCAGAGGAAAAGAAAACGTTTCATTTACTAAGATTCTAGTCATATACCGTAAGCCGAAGAACAATTTTTATTTGAAATTTTAATATTGCCTATCAGAAAGAAAATAATTATTAACATGGCACATATTGTAAACACTAGAGTAGGTATACGGCACATGCATCGATGTCACGAGTATTATTATGCCTCACTTGTACGTACCTGTGTACATAAAAAAGCTTTCAGGCCGATACACCAATCAGTGGCGCTAAGCAAAGTCATGTCTCTTTTATATATTTTTACTCTATGCTTTCTACAGCTAATGGCGTCGATCGTAAATGGGATAAGATTTTTATTTTCTCTTTGATGTGCCCTATTTAACGCAAGTACCAGTTTTACGTAAGCGCGCTTAAAAGGGACGCTTAGGGTAAACACACGTGATAAAGTGTAAACGAGATTTAGGGCTCCATGGGCTACTGTTTACTCACTGTCGATGAGTGATCTTAATCTTTCTTTTCTTTACACAAATGATACCTTTTAATCTATTTTTAAATGGCAACAAGAAAGATAATCAACAAAATGTCCAATTGAAAGAAAGGCATTTTTTAGACCAAAAATATTACTCGTTTAAAATTAAAATAAAAACACACGACATCTTTTGAATAAAAGATATTTTCTTATCGCTAATACAAAGATAAGATTTTAAAAATAAAGGCTCTCGGTGACTGTCTCGCTACTATTTGCAAATGCCTTTTGTTAGCGAGCCCTCAGGGGCTGTGGGATTGTTCCCTTATTCCACTTGTCTGGACAAACGGTTCGATTGTTAAGGTCATTTCCTGTATTTGTTAACGTCTCCCGGGATAGACGTTTCTTTAGCATTTAAATAATCTATACTAGTATCGTGAGCAGTAAACATACATCCTGTTTTATCATGATTATGGGTAGATGAGACTGATGTTTTTTTTTCAATTGCTATTTATTATACATACAATAATAAAGAATAAAAGTAAACAATATTTAGTTTGATAAAAGATAAAATATTCCTTATTGCGCTAATTATATACCTACAATATGATTTATTCACATTATAATAATATGAATTGTTTTTTTTATAAAATACATACAGTAAAACTATTTATAAATATATGCGTCGGTGGCATAGTGGCTAGGGCACCAGACTCCCATGCGGGAGTTCCGGGTTCGAAACCGTGCAGTGCCATGTACCAATGAGTTTTGCGTATTTTTCAAAGACTTACGTACATTTACCGACTACTTTGACGGTGAAGGAAAACATCGTGAGGAAACCTGCACACTGAGATGACCAGTGTGTGAAATGGGGCAGGCAATGGCAAACAACCTCATTAAATCTGCCACGAGAGTCGTTCTATGTGATTAATCCTTAGAATGATCACGACCCTCAGCAACGAGGAATACGACTTAAAAGAAGATGTATCATCAATATCATGGTACGTATGTTGCGGCAACGACTTACTTTTTTGAATGACTCTTAAGTTATTCTAAGAAAAGTAATGCCGTCGTCGCTCTATTCCCTTTGCTTAAACCTAAACCGTAAGGAACATTGCACGATTAGATTTCCTTAATGGTATATGTAGTACCTATGTACTCATATATTCATGTAATATTAATACAAGCACTATAAAATAAATTGTAATTTATTTGCACCACCTACGTTAAAAGATCTGGGTTTCGATTCTGGCATGTTCTACGAAAATTAAAAGCAAATGTTTTGTAATGGTGGTCACACTCATTTTGATTGATTTTGTCTATTTGCTGAACGAAAATGATAACTGATGGGTACCAGAATCGCCATCCAGCTGTTGTCAAATGACGCATGTCAGTTTATTTATTCACGCTCAATTAGATGGTAATCAGATCCTGAATCCTTACCCGTAAATATTCAATTTTAACATTAAGTAAACACGGAATAATTGATAGGTAATTAACCGATAAGTCTGGTGTAAACTTTTCCTGATTAATTTTACGTACTTTAATGGAGCAGCAAGCGGTTTTATCAAGGTGCACCTACTTGCTTTTCAACTTTCATGCTCAAAAAGGGGTAGGTACAAAAGATCCTCAAGGGTCGAAGTGCCGCTGGGTTAGGGTCCAGCTCCCTATCATAAAATAAGATAAGATTTATAAATATACGTACATACCTATACAACACACTTGTAGGTAATTTATATCAGAAAATATGATTTATTGCTGCAAGTACTCGTATATAGGAATGTAAAAATGCAAACGTTTGCAAATATGGTGCAAATATAGTTCCCTCAATTGCTCCATCGATCGACGATCGTTCATGAACGGCGGCTTTCAGTAATCGAGTTTTACTTTACGGTGGTATTAACGCTTATGACGCCGTCGCGATGAGGGTTAGGGTTCCAGCGTGAAAGTAATCGACTAAGCTATTCGCATCCAATACCCAACCACTCCTAACTGTTAGGAAGGCCATATATTTTAGTTAAAGCCATCCTTTATGTAACTTGAGTCGATTACATCGAGTTGATACAGGTACTTAGGCTGTTATAGAGGAAGTGAGTAATTTAATATGTATCTTTTGGGTTTATATTAGCAATTAGATACTTCTGATATTTCTAAATACCGTGTAATGTGTTAACATATGGTCAGTGGTGCAATGGAACAAAAGCGCTATATTTCATCATTGCTTGCTTGCTTATCGTATAGTTAGTGGCCAACCTATTTGTCAGAGATGTTCAGGCCGCCCGTAGACCTCTGACATGGCTTAACGACTGCTGTCGAACGACAACAACCGGGACCGACTGATTAACGTGCTTTCCGAGGCACGGAGGAGCTCAGATGAAATATGCCACTAGCGGGTGACGTTGGCGCGGTCGGTACCTGGATGGGTATCCAGGTACCGACCGCGCCAACGTCGCTTAACTTGCACGATCACTTTCGGACCGTGCTCGCAACTAGGCTACGAGCTTCTCATCATCATTGATGATGGTATTGGTAGTACCAATACTTTGCCACTTTCATCAGTGCGACAATCGTGTGCAACTTTATATACCAAAGCATCACGAAAGTCGCACTGACGTTTTTGTATTAATGCAAAGACAAATACGAACTATTTACATACTTATAAGCAAGCAGTAGGCCGGACTGTGTGAGTGTTACTGCCATAGTCCACATTTGTAGAATTCCATTGTCACGTAACCGACATTCGTACTCATTGTATTGACTTTACAGGTATATGATTTTGTATTATTAGTCCTCAGTTAAAAGTGAATGTTCCCTCCTTAAAGCTGCATGAAGGCAGAGCACACTTACATATTACAGACTTAAATTGTTTCTCTATTTATAGAGATATGCTTAGAAACAAAGAGCGTCACGTAACCCACATCAAAATAACCGTGTATGAAACGTTTATCTTTATTTTTTAAATTTCAGCTAAAATAAACTGAAATGATACAAATAATTAGCAATCATATTTATTGCTTGAAATAACTTAAAAAATTCCATAGTTAAACTAGAGATAATCGTTTATCAGTGTCAGCGAATATTTGTAACGATTTCAGTGGATTGCCCCATTTTAATTCCGTAGGTACACATAATTTGATTATATTAGTTCGCTCACGTCGAATCAGATAATATCTGAGTGGGTAATGCGGTCGCCGCAGGCGCAACCGGAGATCGGCTGGCCGCTTGAACGCGCTCGCGAACATCGGATCTCAGCTATCGGCACCGGACGTTGTGTAATCGACCTCTTTAGGAATATAGTGTAGATAGCGGGGACGTTCGTCATATCATAGTAAACTAGAGAAGTAGGTCATCTTTATACAAGCATATCATATTGAGTGTGTGCGTGCGTCATCGCATCGCTTCGTACTATTTACTTACTACATAAAATCTCATCTGATCAGTTGATGAGACCTGGGGTCCAATCCGCCTAAATTACAACGTTTGTAGTTCTATTTCTATCCAATTTCAATTTAGTTTTCGTTCCAATTCTATTTGGACACTAAATCGCATTGTACTGACGCATAACTCTACCACTGCCACCTTTCGATTTACTATCGATCGGGCAAAAGGGCAAAAGGGCAAAAGGAAATCTTCCTACTATCATACATTTGTACAATAATCAACAATATCGGACAGCTCTACTTAATTTACAGGTGGTAATTATTTATTTATTTTATTGGGTGAGGGCCCTCATCCCTTGTATAAGGATATCGTGAATTTCTTCTTCTTTTTACGAACAAGAGTGTATCAGCGACAAAAATACAGCCCAAACTCTCACTGGACAGTTAAAACTTAACGACCGAATTAATTTCATTTGGAGCCGCGATATCTACGCTGCCCATCAATAGTTTATAACTACGAGGCTTTATGTCGCGCCCCGGGCGTCGGCTCGCGATAATAAAAGCCTTTATTCGCGCCACGTCAGCTGTGATAAGTGGAAAATAAAAAAGTGGGCAGGTGATCTGGCTTGTTACTTTTATGTCATTTACAGTACCAGTAGATACTGTATGAGCCAGAACAAAATAGAAGGAGTGCAATAATAGTTGTTTGTGCAACGGCCACGTAATAATAGCGATTTTAACATGAGAGTTGTTTATGAAACGAAGCGAACGTGAGTTTCATAATAGATCGTTCGAGTGTTAAAATCGCCATTACGTGGGTTGCATACAATACTTTTTCTACGACCATGACACATAAAAACAGAAAATACAAACCATTACGGAGACTTCAATAGACAGCATGACAGCTTAACATGTTATTGGTAACTATGGAAACCGTAATTAGGTGTCGAGTTTTTTTATGGCTATAGTACCAGTGACATGTAGTGCATTTAATACGAAAGAGTTCTTGTAGGCAATGCCATACAACAAAAAATTTACATATTACAATCGAAAACTGTATATTCCATTGAAATACTATTTTCGCACGACCATGACGAATGAACCTCTTTATGTTATTGATTGTGTTTTTTTATGGACAAATTACAAAATGGGAGTAGAAAAAAGTGTTTTAAAATTCAAAGAAATTATTTCGCTGTGGAAATTATATTCGGTTCGAAGGCGACCGACCCATGCGATAATAATTAATTAAACTGGTTATTTATATAGTTAATCAAGCACTTTTCTTTTAACATTCAATGAACTTTACACAATGGAATCATAAGTTGAAAACAGCTGAAAATCAGCGATGGGGTTCTGCCGTATCGGCTGTGCCACATGCTGATGCTTTGGGTATTGTTATTGTAATTGCGATGTCAAATAAATGTTTCTTCTTCTTCAAGTTTAAGGTAAAGGAACCCAGTGTAACTATATCTTGAAATTAAGCTGTCCCTAAGTTTGTATTCAATGTAGTACTTACATGGAATGATACACTCTAAAGCTATTTTCTTCTTTCTTCTCTTCTTTTCAGCCTAACGTAACCCATCGTTGGGTATAGGCCTCTTCATGTGCACGCCATTCTCCTCGGTCTCTAGCCGTTCGCATCCACATCCTCCCCGCCGTCTTCAAAATGTCGTCGGTCCACTTCGCGGGCTGCCTTCCGACACTTCTGCGCGCCACTCGGGGTCGCCATTCGAGCAGTCTTCGGGGCCACCTATCGTCCTGCATTCTACACACGTGCCCTGCCCATCTCCACTTAGACCTGGACACTATACTGGCTATATCCGGCACTATCGTCTTTTTCCGGATCTCGATGTTCGGCACTCTGTCCACGAGGGAGATGCCTATCATGGCACGCTCCATCGCTCTTTGTGTCACTTGGAGCCTTTCAATCGCCTGTTTAGTTAGTGTCAAGGTTTCCGCTCCGTATGTCATAACTGGGAGGATACACTGCTCGTACATTCGCCTTTTTAGGTAGATAGGAATCTTTTTGTCTTTTAGCACGTCAGTCAATTTACTAAATGCAGCCCATCCTAGTTGGATTCGTCGATCTAATTCCTTAGTCTGGCTGAATCTGTCTAACGTAATTACCTGTCCCAGATAGATATAGTGGTCTACCCTATCGATTGGCCTGCCGTGAACTAAAATGTGACGGGTGGTAGTGTCATCTTTATTGCACATTATTTTTGTTTTAGATGTGTTCATTTTCAGTCCAACAGCGAGAGAAGCGTCTTGTAGTTGTTCTAGCATAGCGCATAACTCTTCGGGATTCTTTGCGAAAATCATGAGATCATCCGCAAATCGCAAGTGGGACAGAATTTTGCCGTTTATGTTCACACCTTTCTCCGACCAGTCTAACAGTTTAAAGACGTCTTCTAGAGTGGCTGTAAACAGCTTTGACGATATAGTGTCCCCCTGCCTTACCTCTCTTTCGATTCTCACCGGTCTAGAGAGCTCGTGAAGTCTGACCTGAAATCTATAGTAAGAAGTAAATACAGTTAGTCTAATTTAGTGTCTTGAAATCTGTGTAATGTTTGTAAGAGATCCAATTACATAGACCCTGAAACTGCGTCAACAAATCCATAGATCTCTTAAATTAAACGCTATAATCCTACCTTATTTACATATAATACCTACATATATACTTGTTATCCTAGTCTTAACTAATGGCTTAGTCCCATCTCGTCCCCTTCTCAACTCGTCACCCATGAATTTTACCTACGAAAAATTCCCATTTTGTCACTCTGCACGGGGTATTTCCTATTTTTCCAGAATCGTTTTATCAAAATATCCAATTTCTTTTACCATGTTATTAAGTAAATCTATTTATTGACGAACATGGTGATGTTCACTCCATCAATCTGGCCGGTTTACCAAATTACCTTCGTGAAATTTATAACGGTTCAGTAAACATTAGTTACCCTACCTCAGTAGGTTATTTAGGTTGTACGAGTACCTAACCTAAGCCTTAGCCTTTAATGAAATCCGTCCTGAAGCTTTTACTGACGTTTTGTGAATTTGGGCTGGGAAGGGTAATATGAGTTTAGAGAGAAATAGATTAGAATTTTGTATTACCACGTAAATAAGTATTATCAGTTTTACCCAGAAGGCGCAAACGGAACCCTATTGCTGTAGCTTTGCCGTCCGTCTGTCTGTTATGCGCTCCTAGCTCATAAACGAGAGAAGGTATTGAATATCGTTGTTTACAACTTGTCAATTAGAGTAGGGAGGGAGATCGGGGACAAAAGATGCACGGATAAGTAGAGACAAGGACATTTTCTCGTAAACTATGCATGTTAGCATGTGAATACGATCTACAGGTACATTTAAAGTGCCCGGTGTAACTCTGAGCCAGTGGTCGACACCAGACTGCGGGCACGTGTTCCAGAGGGCGGGCGCCAAAATTTTTGGATCCCAAAGAGATTCTTAAGTTGTTTTTTAAAAATTCATACAACTTTCTGCTTTATCTTTTCTGTAAAAATTGTTCTGATTTCGATTATTTTTTTGTTCAGTTACTTTGGAGCAGTACAAAACCAAATACTCCGATATTGTTTATAATACCACTTTTAAATACTTTGGTATAGAGTATCTATTGGTATATGGCCCAATTTGATTTTCTGAAAATGACGAAAATCGATCCACCCTACTGTTCGTGTACCCACCTACAGACTACAGTTGATTTATTGCTTACAGTCTCTGACTTGTTTTTTTAGGATAAAGGTTAGCTGTCAACAGAATCTAATTAATGTTTTGTTTTCCGCAGCGTACGGGAATCTGGGCAGCGTGCTGACCGCTCAGGGGCGGACAGCGGAGGCGGAAGTGGCCTTCGAGAGGGCATTGAAACACAGGCCCAACATGGCCGACGTACACTACAATTTGTAAGTATTTTATCTTAATCGTACTGATATTATATTGGTTTTAAAACTTCCCTTGAAATTAGGTCGAAAAAAAGGAGATAGTTTTTTACACTACGATATGAACTGTAAATGAAGGCCACATAAAAGTGGTTAAAACTCTTTTACAGTACTTTTACAGAGCGTAATTATTATTAAAAAATTCGACGTAAATCTATTAGTACCGATTAATAGCATACTCATGCTATTAATCGGTACTAATAGATTTACGTCGAATTTTTTAATAATAATTACGCTCTGTAAAAGTACAGTACAAACGCAAAGGCGTTCTTGGGATTTCAGGAAAATTAAGCTTATGATAAATTTATTTACTATTTATTTATGACATTATACTTGACTTATACCACACATATACGGTATTTGAAGTTTTTATACTGTGGTACCGACGCGACGTAATCCTACGTAAAAAAATGAGCGTGAGCGACCTACGAATACGCGTAGCGCTACAGGTGGACTGCTACGAGAAATACTACGCCATACAGATTAAATATTTGATAATTTTGTTATTTAAAGGCAGTGACATATTACCTATATTAATTCAATATGTAGGTAATTATTACATGCCTTTTTAAACTACATTTTATCGTGATAGAGTCACTTTATTTACGTCGGTACATAACTTTTTGTGTCATGGACGTATCTAGGTACAGTGGGCAATTATTTTCCGAAAAACCGTCAGTAACACTCGGCGTAGCGTGCGTATCGGCATTATTAACTTTCTTGTGATGTGACATTTCCAATATCACTAGATATTTTATGATGTTATGTTTAGTTTATTAGTTTCGTTAGGGCAGATAATGCAGGAGAATACATAGGATATAGTAGTAATAAAATGATATGCATAATAATAAATGAGAATCTTGGAAAATTTTCCGGAGGATTAATGAAAAATTGCCATACCTTTTAAAGTGTGAAGTGCTGATGATCCTTATTACATAAGTTTTAACAAATGTCAAAAAATATTTTTATAATATTATCAAATAAGCTCGTTAATTTATTAATTGAGAATTATTACGAGGGTTATAGAGTAAAATATTGGGTTCTACCTTATGTGTCATTTTAAAACTTCTACTGCAAGCTTTTCCGAAATAAACACGAACTTTCGCGTCTAGTACCCGTATAAACATAAAAAGTTACATAACAACAAGGAACAATAAAAGAGTCAATGATTTGATGCGTTGCCCGTATTATTTGATGCGTAGCCCCTATTATTCTAATCTCGATAACAACAAAAGTTTAATATAATACATTCAAAAGGTTTCAGAGTTCACCCTCGGCAAAGAGAGAAATAATATTCGGCGTGTCTTTCCCAAGGGATTGAAAAGGCAAAAGGTCCGATCCCTATTAGGGACAGCGGAAAATATATTCTAAAAAACCCATATAAAATTATAATAACAATACATATTTCCTAAAATAGTTGAGCAAGCTTTAATATCTTTTAGCAGTATCCTGACCGGTAAAAAGTCTTGTAGTTGTAACCGAATTTTGTTCATATGTTTTGTGCCTATAAGGTGAGCAGACGAGCAAGCGGACCCTCTGATGGTAAGTGATCCCCGTCGTCCATTAACATTAGGAGGGGTTTCGATGCCCTGCTAACCTTGAGGACTTATGGATAGAGTGCCTTATGTTGCCAGAAATACGCTGGCTCTGACCCTTCAAATCGAAATACAGCAATACAAGCATTGCTATATACTTTGCGGCATAAATAGGTAAAAGGTTCTGTAAACATTATAATTTTGTAATATTTTTTTTACTTTATCACTGAAATAACTCAAAACAATGAATCTTGTAATGCATGACTACATTAATTCCTCAAAGCAGGGGTTTTGTTTTTTATAATCAAGCTTTACTCGGATTAATCTTGTAATTGCAACTAAAAATAAACAGATAATAAACAACATGTACACCTACTACATAACACGTATGTAACACGCATATACTTTCTGAATCTACTATATGTACTCGTAGGTCTGTAGGTCAGTAATGAAACTCGGCATATGATTAAATTCTCATTACACACTATTAGTCCGGTCAAATTGTGTTCAATTGTACCGTGTAATTTGCAAATCGGTGGATACGATCAAAGCGATGAACCCACTCGTAATAGAAGTGTATGCCTAATTGATAAATAAAATCGTTAACGGTTAACCTAATTTAATTCAATTTCACAAAGCTATTGCTTGTTTATTGCGATGTAAAAAGAAGGACGAAGAAACAAATTGATTATTAAGATCGTATATAGTCCAAGGCTTCTTTCGGACAAGGACAAAACCTTCATATTATTATCTTACAAGACAAACTCAATTTTTTGCGTGAATAAAAGAACCTTTTTGTTCACGCAGTAAACAGAAATACAATGTATGGGGAAACATTGTGAATTTAATTTTACTAAAAAATACTGTCTCAGAAAATTCATAAAGTGTATTTTACTTTACTTTTTACTTCATTAAATCAATGCATTTATATACCGAGAAAAAGAGTTGGAAAATTAATCATATTATTCTTGTAGGATTTAAACTCGCGACCTTGCTTTTAAGTACGCCAAGCATGGTTTAAATGCTTAATAAATAAAAATATTGTTCTAAATATCTTAAAGTACTTAGATACTAATAAAACTTTGGCAATTAGAAAATTGATAATGTTATTATAAGTAATTCAGAGCAGATTTCACAACTCGTTATTGGGTTTCCCAAAAGGAAACGTTACTTCTATTTAGACATCCAACAAACTGGGACACAATACGTCAGCTGTGCTCAGTCAGACCGTACCTACAATCAATAGGCGCACAACGCGTCGCTCTGTCCCATTAATTCAGTGAGGCTTTCAGTTCTTGAATTAATCGGGTGCGCGTCTCTCTGGCTAGAGAAGTTATATTTGACCGAACTTAGGCTTCGGTTTTTCTCTCACTTTTGATGGTTTTCAGAGTAATTTAAAACTTGTGATCACCGAATTCCCATCTATTTGATATATTGCCGTTTCACGGAAGTGGAAATCAGAGTTACTTGTAAACCGTTATTGGAAATGCAATATTGGAATTTTACCGGCAATATTGCCTATGGCAAAATTCCAGTAACAGAATTATTGGAAACGACAGATCTACCTATATAGGTATGTAATATAGTGCCGGTAATATAGTGCTACTTCTTTTTAGGGTTTATTTTATATCTGATATTTGTAGAAAGCGCGATTATCTCACAAAACCAAGTAAGTGGTTTTGTGAGATGATCGCGCGTCCTCCCAAATGAACTACAAAATAAAAGTTACGTTCGTCAAGGATGACAAATGGACAGATTTTCACAAAGTAACACATAGTTTCATGAAATAATATTTAAAATTGTAAAATAAAACCACACTGATTATATGATGTAAATGGACATACTTATATTTGGTTTAGTTTGACCGATGACTGGAGGTCGATGGTTGGACTCTATCTGTGTCCCATCAGCCCGCCACCTAAGCGTTGGGTTTCCGTGCAGTTTCACAAATTAACGTCAAGCCATACGATGCTAATATAATTACTGGATGTGACGAGGCCGCAGATGGACGCACTTGATGTGATCAAGTTTTATGGCAGCGCGCAGCGGCGCTGCAATACGGCTAATGAGATTTCTTTGGCACGTGCGTCCTTACGTCGTTATTGCCTAAAATTGTTCTTTATTTCTTTGACTCGACGATAAAAAGAAATTGCCAAGGGAAGTATTTAAAATATTAAGAGTTTTCGGGTTATTCTTTCGGTTTATTCCGTTAGACTAATTGCAATAGATCAAACTTCTTCAATTTAGCATTTTACCAGCGAAACAAAAATCCAGATACCATTCACAAAACTTTTCATAATGAAATGGTAGTCAAAAAGAGTGGAATTGTAATCGATCAAAAAGTTTTCTTTCTATCATGCCTAATCGTCCAGAATATTTCGCATGAATAAATTCCTTTTCCTATCCCGCGCCAAACCGATACGAGACCATCGTTAAGACAGTACACAAGACAATAATTTCGGCTTATATTACGTAATACGGAAAACGTATTCACGGTTCATCTAGAGCGGTCGTAATCTAGACGTTCGCACCGTAGTCGTTCCTGTACACGTATTTATGAGCGGAGTCGTTTCAATCTCGGCCCGAGCCCCCCATATGTAATAGGGCATTGTTCAATCCTCTATTCTGCCCCGTCAGGTTCTACGCTTGTTTGAATAAAACCCTAATAATGGATGCGTAATAATGGTTTACAATGCAGCCATGAAAAGAAAGTGAGTTTGTACAAAGGTTTAATCAAATACTACCTATAAAAATTACACAAAGTACATAGTATGATGGAAGGAAGGTGGTTTGACTCGGTGCATAGTCAGCCTGTTTATTGCTGTGTTTCATATTGTCGGGTAAAAGAGCCAGCATAATTGCCGGCACACGAGCCACTCTTCTATTTATTGCTGTGTTCATTTTGTGGGGTAAGAGATTCAGCATATTTACCGGCACATGAGGCACTCGCATCGATCATCAAGTCTCTAATAACATTATAGTGTGGTGAGATGTCTAAAAGCGACGATGACCATTTACATCAGATGACCCGTTTGCTCGAAACAATAAAAAAACATTAATCGCAAATTTAACAGTTATTACTTCTGCAGCAGCGTTTCTATAATATCCTTTCTATTTCTTACGTCTTCCATTACAATACAAATACAATTTCAATGTATTATGTTCATAAAAATAATTTACATATCACACAATAATCTATATAAATGTCAAATTACATAATAGTCATTAAAATATACATATATGAATATTCGTGTCTATGTCATAATAATTAAAAAAATAACAATCAGTAAATTTATTAATTACTTAATAATATTAATCATGATTTCGTAAAAAATCAAAAATATCACTAAAACTATAGAACGTTTGCTCGATACCCCAAAGACTCTAGTCATCGAATGCTGTTTATGCGAAGAATTGGCTCAGGGCTACATTGACTATAATGTCAAATTGTCTACTGTACCAATCAGACCAGCTTCCCAAACCGTGGCTTTCAACAAAAATATCTGAATATTTACGCTATGTCTCTTGCGGGGTAGTTGAAGAGGTACATCAGGAATCTCTATATCTTTTCATGCTTCCTTCGCTTATAATTTTAAACCTGCAGTTATTTTGATTGTTTGATGTGTAATACTACTTTCTCTAAATCTAAAAGGCAAATCGTAACACTGACCAATACGCCTCTATCTCACATGTAATAAGTATCTAGTGAGAAGCAAAGTGTAGTCACACTATTTCACACAAGAGGCGTAGCTAAGGAGTCCTAAACTAACAACAGGGGATCAAAGCTATTACCTGCTCCCTCTATGCGTGTTGATCGAGGATGGAGATCAGGTCAAACATGACCGTGTGGTCCGGTGGTTGAGGTAAATGTTACATTTAGAGAGCACGCAGTAGCTTTCAGCACTTCGATCACGATCCTGGTGCGATCAAATTTTTAAACAACTGCATCTCTATTTACCGATCGAATGAAATTAATGGAATTTAGAAATGGAATGGGAATATGATTTGAATTTTGAAAATATTGATGAAGAAATGAAGATGCCAACACGAAATGAGGTGAGATAAACGCTAACAATGAGGTTGAAATTGATGGCAAGGAGGTTGATATGGACGATGACGTCGACATCGTTACAATACCCGGGGTCACCGGTGCTAAAAATTTCTGAAAGTTTTTTTTTTGCTGACTGTACTTTTAACAGAAGAGGCTGATATGGACGATGAAATTGACATCGTTACAATGTAACCGCGCCTTTAGTTATTTATTAATTTTGGAAGGAACAATTAAGACACATGACTGTATATTTCGTAATATAAACTAATTATTTAAAAAAATGCAAGTTTAAATATAAATTGCATTAGGACAGAAATGTGTTTAAATAAAAAGTATTTCATTTGATTTCGATCGATAATTAACAAACCGCTATTGCTTGCTATTGGTAATTTTTTTCGGATACCTGATGTTATTTTACGTCATGAAATTTATACATTGTAGAGATATGTGTCAGTTTCCTTGCGATTATAACAGGTCATAGGGAGAAGGCAAATAAGAAATAGGAAATTACTGGAATTGCATCTGCCCCGTAAAACGGGTACAGAACACTGACATACAATTCTAATAATTTCAACCCTCGTATATTAGTTCAGTAATGGATATCATCACAAAGCGTACTATTGTTTTCACTCAGCCTTCACCGGATTAGAAGTCCTACTACGTACTTAACTAGACTGCTTCTTTCTCAAAGCAAATATTCTCTCCTATCTACTCTATTTCATGTTATGTTCATTCAGCTGTCACCCTTTCAGAAATCCTAAGTTACTTCAGCTTGACTAAAACAAATCCAAAACACCCCTTCATAGTACGATCCAGAATAGTTCCAACAAGTCAAGATTTCATAATCTGTAGGGTATCTGATGTCATCTACGTCGCAGTGCTATGGACAGGATAATAAATCGACTGTTTACTTATAAATAGAAACCCGTGGACAAGCTCTGTTTACATAATTTGTTTATTGGATAAGGAAAGCAGACTATCAAACGGGCCATTTGATGGTAAGTGGTCACCGTCGCTAATAAACGTCACACCTCAATATAAATTATTAGAGGATTTTCGATGCGCTCATAACCTTGAGGACTTGGATAGGGTACCTAACGTGGCGGTATAATTACGCCCACCCTCTTAGACTAGGACTTTACGGGTCCGGTTTTAGGCCGTAACATAGCAATGCAAGCATGGCTCTTTGCGGCAGAAATAGGTAAAAGAGTGAAGGTACAGTCGACCACTAGCTAAAGTATACCATCTGTCAAATTACTTCGTTCAAATCTCAACCTTATGTCAGCGTAGCATGGTTTCTTTCAGATACACAAATTTTGACGTTTTCGGTAGACCTGTGGTCGACTGTACCATTCTATGACTCGGTACAAAGTCATACTAGCTTCAAAATTACCCTTAGTTAATTTGAATAATGTATTTAGCTCGTTTGCAAGCTATTTGCGTTTACCGTAAGTCACTTCCGTACGCGATGAGAGCTGCCTGTGCGTTCCGTTCCCTATGTAACCTGAATGGGATGACATTACTCTAGTCTTCGTATTTCGCGCGTGCCTCGATTATAATCTCTATTAATCAACGAGCTCTTATGGTATGGAGGGTGAGCGTCGGTGGCACAGTGGCTAGGACACCGGACTCCCATGCGGGAAGTCCGGGTTCGAGAACCATGCAGTGCCATGTACCAATGAGTTTTTCGTATTTTTCGAAGACTTACGTTTTTTTTTTATTTTTTTTTATTTACTTCTAAACCCGCATTTGACCTCGATCTCGCCTGATGGTAAGCGACGATGAGGTCGACGATGGAGCATGCGGGTCCAGTAAATGCCTATTCACTCTGACCTTGAAGATCCCAAGGTTGTAGGTTTCGGGAAATACAGACGCCGGCAGGCTGTTCCATTCCTTAGCCGTTCGCATAATGAATGAAGAAGCAAATCGCTTCGTACGAGCAGATGGTATATCAACAACATAAGGATGGAACCCCTCTCCGCGCCTGGTAGTCCGAAGGCGGAATGGAGATGCTGGAATTAGGTCGTGCAATTCCGAAGCGCACTCTCCGAAATGTATCCTATAAAATACCGATAGACAGGCAACCTTGCGCCGATGTTCCAGACTTTGCAGTCTAGCTTCCACCAGCGATTCGTCACCTATAAGGCGCTTAGCGCGTTTCTCCACTGAGTCAAGGGCAGCCAGTTGGTATTTAGCTGAGCCGTCCCACAGGTGGCAGCAGTACTCCATGCACGACCGGACTTGAGCTTGGTAAAGGTTTAAAAGCTGTCCCGGCGTGAAGTACCGCCTAACCTTACTCAGGATGCCCAATTTTTTGGCTGCGGTCTGAGCTTTTGACTCAATGGAGCGCCCAAAGTTGAGATTGGAAGTCAGATCCAACCCCAAAAGGCTGAGGTGGTCGGTAATCGGTACGGATACATCCCGGAAAGTCGGAGTCAGGTGGAAGGGACTCCGTTTAGCGGTGAATAGACACGCCTGCGTTTTAGTGGCGTTAAACTTGACCAAATTGGCATCGCCCCAATTGGCCACGGCCTTTAAGGTCAAGTCGATACGCTCAACCATGGCCTCTCTTTGAGTCTGGATCTCACCAGCACCAGCGCGCGCAACAGGAAGATATCTCTCCGTAACCGTGCTGTCGTCTGCGTACCCAAAAATACCCGATATGAGCAGATCATTTATGTGCAGCAGGAATAGGGTTGCAGAGAGGACAGATCCTTGTGGAACTCCGGCGTTGATAGCCAGTTGGTCAGACGAGCAGCCATCTAGGACCACGTAAATTACGTAAATTTACCGACTGCTCTAACGGTGAAGGGAATCATCGTGAGGAAACCAGTGTGTAAAATGGGATGGCACAAAAGATCCTCAAGAGTCGTAGTGCTGCTGGGGTTATTCCCGGCCCCCTATCATAAGATAAGATGGTATAGAGGGATAATTGTATAGAAAACATGGTACCAACCAAACTTTTACGCCGAGCGCGGATTTACGAGTACAAAATTATTGATTTGCGACTGGTGCTAAAAGTAAACGTCATCGCGTCTGCTAAAGCACTGCTCTATGGTTAATTAGCGACAGACATCTTAATTAGAATCGTAACGTATCATTGAAATCGAAGGGGCAATAGCCCTTCAAACAAACAAATAAAACGACAAACGTTGTTCCATGACTTACTCCTCCATATTCTAAGAGTTCGTTGTTAACAACGGCTGCTGGCTGTAATTGAAAGAAACGGAATGTACGATAATAGGAACTACGTGTTACGTAAACCTACGTTACGTTTAGAGCCTTATCTTGTCAAGGACGGTAAATTTCAACGGCGGGTAGTAAACTTGTTGCCTTGTGTTTGAAACCCCTTTGATTTACTTGCTGGAAGATGTTTCCTTCATTTACCTTTAAAAAAATATAAAAGTTTGCTTGATCTGATTCTACCATGTTGGTATTAGTTAATACGAACTGAACGGAACATACTTAACTTACTATTGTTTTTTTTTTAAATTTAACGAGGCATTGGCAACACAGGCCATCAGCCTAAACATTAAGTGATTTAAAACAGTTTTTCAGCATCAAAATGTTGTGGTGTAGACACATTTTAACGCTCCTAGGAGTTATGACGGAAATTTCAACCGGTCTAGTCTCTGGCGAATTCTCATGGCCCGCCGCAGAATTATAGAGTAAAACAATACAACGAACCACTAACGAGAAGTTTATTTTAAGAGTTCAACACATTGTCACTATTACTGCCGTTTTCTAGACAAAACTACACCGATTTTAGATATCAAAATCACCAGAAAACAATTTTTGAACAATCAAACAAATACCGTAGAACCCTCTCCAGCGACTTTCTCGACAAAACTCTAACTTACTCTTGCTTACATTGCGTTTTTGATGTACGGTACGATCTACCTTATAAGTGGGCACTGTTTAAAAACACCATCAAACATGGCTGATAACTCAAAATGAGCTCCGTATAAGTAATCAGATTAATTTTACAAACTTGTATATAATATTTTCTATGAATGCCAATCATAAATCATAATCATAATCATTTTTCACCAAAAAATTCGTTCGAAACGAATCGAATAGAAAAATTGAATCGCAACTGAAGTTCAATGCGTGAATTATGTTATGACAGATAATGTGTCAACCAAAAAGTGTGACAGGGTTCTAAATTTAGTTCCTATAGTTAGTGTTATCGCTGTAATAGTTAGTGGTTCAGTGGTTTCCATTTATTCTATGGGAGTGGTTACTCTGTTACGTCAGTAAATATAGTACTCTGTGGTATTAGTCTTTTAGAAATTACGCTTCTCTTTGCTAGATCGATGCTGCAATCTATCAAAGAAATTGGCGCTATAAAAAAATCAGGCAAAAGCTTCGATAGTCTATTTTCTATCGATTTGCCTTTTGACTGATATAGGCAACGGAAATACTAAGTAATATTTTGAGTTATTGTACCTAATTATGTTTTGAATGTCAATCGTAGATAGGCAGTAGTGCATCTTTCTTCGTAGCGCATATTTAAGGTCCTTTTTTATTAGTGGCAAATATTTGGAGGGGGTATGTCATTGTGCTGGTCATTTACACCACTTGTTTGAAAATTTTCCATACTAAAGAAAAATAAACCCCATTATTTTGCGCCTTCGTGGCATAAACTCATCCATGTCGTTATGAATGAATTGAATTACATTCATACTTATTATTTCAGTATCAGAATAGCAATAATTCCTTTATTTGTAGAATTTTCAAACTAAAAATAATTGTCGTTTTTCTCGAAAATTTAAAAGTAAAATTATTATTTTTGCCCTATCGTAATTGTTATAACCTATAGATGACACCCTAGAAATATTTGCCGCTAATAAAATAGGACCTTATATATATAAGTAGACTCAAATAGCGCGTTTCACGAAATGCTAAAAAAGTTAGACACTCACTGTAATAGTTGAATTCTACGCTATATGTCTAAGATTTTTAGCCACTTCGTGAAATGCAGATCTCTAGTTAGCACATAGCGTAATGGTATTGTCATTTCAGTTGGACCACGGGGAATCCCCTGAATTACACTATGGGTCTAGGTCGGAAACGCATTTCGTGAAATGCAGAACATGTTTTACGCGGATAGTGTAATTGAACCCCGATGGCGTAGTAGTTAGACGTTCGACTGTCAATGGGTGCGAGGTTCGGAATCGATTCATTTGTACTGGTTCTTGGGGTCTGAGTCTCGGTCTTAGGTCTGGGTCTGGGTCATGGGTCTGGGCCTTGGGTCTTGGGTCTGCTTCTTGAATTGGGTCTTGGGTCTTAGGTCTGGGTTTTGGATCTGGGTCTTGGGTCTAGGTTTTGGGTCAGTATCAGTATTAGGTTAGTTTAGACTTTGTTCCTAAACAATTGTAGAACTGATATTCACCGACTATTTGTTTAAGAATTCACTCTATTAACTTAGAATTGTTTGCAAATAGCGGGAATAATGAGGGCTAAGGTACGATTTCACACAGAGATTAGATTATTCCAATTCTGGCGGCAAGAAATCACTTGAGCACGTACGTGTCGCTCGGGAATTCGTGTTGGGTTGGTGTACACTGTGAGTGTGAATGAACCATGGAAAAAGGACGGGTTCTTAAGTTCAAACCTCCTGAAATTCTAAAATTAAATTCGAAAATTTTCCCGTTTTTTTGCCTATATATCACTTTGATAGATATGATTAAAATCTTGATTGAAGGGAACAATTTCTTTTTACGTTACTACAAAGTAAACAAACCGACATGGAGGCTCATATGAAAAGAAGTACTTGTTTGAAGTAAACAATTAATTAAAGTATTGCTTTATTTAAGTAGAAAATACAATAGATTTTCCGGTTCCGAATACTTATAACAACTCATGTGCTTATTCTGTGGACTTATCAACGTTGACCTAAAATACCCAAAGACAAAGATTATCCGCATATAAAATTCGGTATTGCGGCTCTTATGGAAATAAACGTTTACTTTATGAACATCCTGCAGATAATGGCACGGCATCCTTAATACAACGCTTATATTAATCCTACATGTTTATCCACACACTTCCAACATTTTGCCTAGGATTCGCTTCAATTCGGTTGGTATTTGCAGCATTCTGGAATACACAGTACGGGCACTTGACACGGATTGCAATACCGTTTGGACACGGATGCAACGTACGCTCTCCTACTTGTGCCTCGTGCAGTAATACGAGGCAGAGTCAGGCGAGGCCGTATACCGGGAGCCGAAGCTGTGGATTTCTTATCTCATTGAAATGTTGTTGTATCGGAATGGAATAGAACACTTTCCAATGATAATAACATACGAGATAACTTGAATTTCTTACTCCCAGAAGACGTATATTTACCGACTGCTCTAACGGTGAAGGAAAACATCGTGGGGAAACCTGCACGCTGAGAAGACCAGTGTGTAAAATGGGGTAGGCATAAAAGATCCCTAAGGGTCGAACTGCCGCTGGGTTATTCCCGGCCCCCTATCATAAGATAAGATAAGATAAAGTATGTCTACTCTCAGAAGGTACCAATGAAATTGTGGTAGAACTCTCCTAGAGACACAATAAATATATTTCTTACTTGACGCATTGTAAGACAAAGATGTGAACAGGCAAGATAATATTGATTATATTCAGTAACCCTCGCTTGAAGAGTATCTTTGAGGTTAGAAGGTTTGAGAGGCACCGACGGGCACAGTGTGGGCTGTACTTATAGCAGAAATCATGTACCTAACCGCTGAGCTCTTGCGCCATGTCACAAATTACGTTCAAACTATCTTAATTGTACATTAGAAATGGATTTTTCGAGCCCTAAGAGATTCCGTATCGAACAATTTCTATTTCTTCTGACCTAAGTAATAAAATCCCACCAAAAACAAAAATGTGAAAAAAGAGGCTTAGTTCGTACAAGTTGGTCTGTCGACTACGCTGATAAACTAATTGATCCTATTTATTATGATTGGTTGGTATTATTAGAAACTCGCTTATTAACCTATATCGGTACCTAATACAGGTTGAATGTCAAAGCTGGTTTCGTAGAAACCAAAAGTATTGTCACACCACTAGTTTAGGCACTTGACAGCTGCCAGGCGTAACATCGTAGAACGTACAGCCTATAAGTACAACTATTTCGTCTGTACCTCCAGCAAGCTAAGAATTTCGTATTCAGCTCCCTACTCACGAGACAAGGCGAGGTAGTCGAGGCGTCGAGGCTTCCATATAGCACCGCGTCCTAGCGATAAGGCGCAGATTAAACCCGTGTTTGCTCACACACACATATTTAACATTCTCGCCCGGCTGACTCGCGACAACGCTTGGTATTTGCATAGTTGTTTGTGAAACTGTTCGGTCTGGACTTATGTAGTATGTAACTGTAAATAATGTGCGAATTATAATGCATTGTGCCGTGTAGGTAGAGTTAGAATTGTTGATTTATTAACTTCTATATTTCGCTTGGAAACGCGAGAGATCTCCACAAATATAAAATAGGTAGGTACTTCTATAGGAGCAGACTTTACTTTAGCTTAAATAATTCGTAGCAAAAACGCACCCATAGATGAGAAAATATTATGGAGACTTGCAGCTATATTTGTATGGCGGATGATTTGAATGTAGGCCGAAATTTTTGCCACACTTTGATATCTGAGGAAATAGATATTCTAATTTCATAAATAATGAGTGTGAGTGAGGTAATACAAGACATAATTAGTTATTTGATTACTGATGTAGTGTTGAGGATGCTGATTTAGACTATAAAGGATGTTTTACCTCAAGACACAGACCAATTTAAATATTAAATTTAAAATACTTACAATACAAAACGTGTTATAGCAAAAAAGACACGAAAAATAATCCAAACCTTTTATGAAGTAAAAACTACTATTTTCTGAAAGATATTAAAAATAGTTTGCAATTCCGCATAGATTTTTCATAAGCTTCGGGCAAAATGCAAGCAAGACAGAGTTTTGTAAAACTACTTCGAGTGGTAAGTGCGGAGGAAACCGAACTAAAAATTTCCAAGTGTGGTAAATGGAAATATAGCTACAACATTTCTATTGCTTCTATTTACAATTTATGGTTAAAATTAGAAAGGTATCAGTGGGGGTGGGTAGAGGTTATAAGACTTTGTTTCGGAGAAAGGACGAGGTGTGTATGATTCGAGGAAATAGGGTTGAAAATTATGATATCCAAGGAGACGTATAATTAAATTTTACCTACCTAAGAGAGTATTGTTTCTAATTCTATTCTTACCTTTAAATTTTCTATGGTTTCAGATGTAGGTATATTTTTGATACCTTCCGTTTACTAAATTTATGTAAATTAATAAGAAAATTTTTTAAGAAATTTACGTAATTTTCGTATAATATTTTTTATAGACATTTTGTCTGAAAAATATAATCTAAGGTATTTGTTTATGTCATATAAAAATATTATCGAAATTGTAATGAATTTAATATTTACAATTTAAAATTATTTATACACAAAACTAATATTGCTTAGGTTACCCGGGATTCAATATCAAATAAACTTGAATAAATATATTAATTGATAATATTCATACTTTTATTCAGTTTTGTAACTGAAAAAGAAATTAACGTTTTTCAAATGAAGACAATATTATAGGACTTATATTTGTATAATTGATAACGCCTTATAATCTTTTGCTAATGGTTACTAAAGTAAAGTATGAAATGTTAATAATCCTCTTAATTAAAAAGATCTGTCAACAACTCTTTAACGAAGCCAATTAGGTTCTTTAAGCATCAAACACTCTAGTCGTGTATTAATTGAATAAATTATGCCGGCTTCTAATTAGCTCAAGTTCTTGCTTTTTATGTCACTTCGAGGCATGTAGACACGCAAATAAATTAAGTAAAAGTCCTATTTAACTTTATGCAGTCAGAAAAGTGCGAGAAAACGGGAAGGATATTAGTCTTACTTAAAACTTACTTGATTTTAAAAAAAACAAAAGTTATGTACAGCTTACTAAAAGTTATTTATAAGTTACAAAGTTTATGTAAATAAGAGTAAGTGTATTTTTTTTCCTCGAATACGATAAGTTGTTGTTCGATAAGTATAATGACAGTCAGCAGGGGAAGAGGAACTTCTGAATGAATGAAAATATGAAAAGCGTGAAGTTAACGGAAATAATTTGTAGAACTTTAGTTAGCATCCGTCAATTTTATATTTTGGGGCTCGTAGCAGGTTAAGTTACGGTGGGCGCGGTCAGTACCAGGATGGGTGACCCTAGCGGTCACATGGCATAGGTATTTCATCTGAGCTCCTCCGTGCGCCGAAGAGCACTTGACCACTAACCATACGATAAGCAAGTAATTTATAGAAAAGTTAGCATCAGTCGTTCGTATATTTTCAACACAAAAATAAGTCGTTCCAACCTGTATAGAGTTCCGTGTTTCAACCTAACCAATATTTTATTCACGATCCATTTGGATGCGGATTTTATGTCATAGGTTTACGAGAAGGTTCAGCCATATACATACTTACCTACCTAATACCATTTCAGACACGGCAGGGGTGATTCTATTGTAGAAAACGCGATGCAAGGCCTCAAGGTGGTTTTACTATGAATACATTAGCTACATAAAACACATTTTAAATTTAATTTTTTTTAAATGTAACCTAGGTAAAATGCAAAAATACAACCCAATTTTTTTTTAATTTACCGGTAATGCTGAAGACTTGAAAGAATATGTGAACACTCCACACCGAAAATATTCCTTCTAAGAATAGATGTCAATGGGCGACGCTGACCACTTACTTTCAGGTGGCGCTATTGCTCGACCGCTTTTCCTAAACATAAAACCATACAGCTTACGGAACTTAGAATAATATAAAATCCATCGAAAGTTTCGAACCCCTCGAATACAATTACTGGTTGTTCTGCTTCCCTGACTGAACAACAGCTATTTATTTGGTCACCGAGTAGCACAAACTGACTCGAGACATGCAGCCCGATGCACGGTTCGTGACTAAACTGAATTCACTAAGATTTGATGTTGCATTTCAGCGGGCAAACAGATTTCGTAACTATGCTTTCAAAATCACTAGGTTTCGGTTTAAGGTTATCGCACACGTATCACCCCGGCCAGGTACCTCAACTCGAGCCGTTCAGTATGCAATGCACATTAATCACCGTCGTAACGGTATCGCACCGCCTCGGGACAAGCTAGTGATGATTGAATTGTTGAGATTTATTGTTTTAAATTAGAAAAAAATGTTTTAAAAAACATCGCATCCAAATAGGATCCAGACAAACGTACAACTTGCACATCAAACTTATAATACATACCTTTTGGTCGGAGGTTAAAAATATAGAAAAAATTGATTATAGCCCGTATGCTTGTGCAAGAAAAGGTCTAATTGTTATCGCGACTTGAGATATATCTATAACAAATAGGTTACCTTTTATTGTTGTCTTCAATTCACCGACGAACAATCGATTTAAGTTACGTATTTTATGTTCTACTATGTGATATTTTTAGTTCTACAATGCGAAACGCCGACAGTTATTTGCCCACGCGGAAAAAAATAACTTAGTAGTTTGAATTCTTTTCATAAAACTCCTGTATTGTTTAACTTCCTGAAGTTGAGTGGGCTATAGCTGTAACTTGTACTGGACAACGCCTGCGATAGCTGGGCAATCATTTCACTAGATATTTTTTTGCAGATTTGGTATAATAATTAAAGTAACTACTCTTTATTGTAGAAAACTTAGTATAAAATACATGATACAATATTGGCGGTCGTATCGCTAAGAGAGATCTTTTAAAGACAACTTTTGTGTAGAGAAACTAAAAACCTGCACGGAATAATGTAGATATAATTTCTTGTGTATATGGTTTGCCCTATGTGCTGAAGCACAGTATATTTAGGTAAGCAACAGGTACTTACAAATATTCTCAGATTTCGTATTTCCCTTTCATAACTCTTGGAAACCGGTCAAGGCTCTTGCGTATAATAGAGCACCACGTACCTACCTTCGACATGAAATGAAAATTCTCCGGGAAGAGGATCCCGCATGGATTCCATGATTGAATTTGTGTAAAGCTGCTCGGAGTATATTACATGCTTGACGCAACACAAACGAATTCCTGTGTTTGCGCGATGTTCGCACTATTCTGGACGGACATGTGCTGTAAAATTTTCGCTACACAGTTTTTGCTGTCATTAAGTTAGTTAGTTTTTATTTAACATTAAAATGTTGTGTGCCTGTTTGGGGTGATTTTTTTTATCAGAAACCATCAAAATTACTTAGGTATCTGCAAAATTATCACCGTTGTCAAAATATCTATTCTTTTAAACGTAGTCATTGTCGTTTATCGTTTGTCTATACTTATTACTAAATTTTTCCTAAAGCTCTGCGTTAATACATCCTAGGTATATGTAAAGCACGGGCGTGAGTACAAATGAATGGACAAGAATTCTTTTAATTTTTAACGGCTATGGATGGGTGTTGAAATAGCTTAGGCTTTCAACTTGTTGTTGTTTCTACTCTTTGCTGAGGGTCGTGATCATTCTAAGGAATTAATCACATAGAACGGCTCGTGGCAGATTTAATGGGGTGGTTTGCCATGGCATTCTCCATTTCACACACTGGTTATCTCACTGTGCAGATTTCATCATGGTGTTTTCCATCACCGTCAGAGCAGTCGGTAAATGTACTTGAAGTCTTCCTAAAAACCGAAAAACTCATTGGTATATAGGCATTGCCTGGTTTCGAACTCGGACCTCCCGCATGGGAGTCCGACGTCCTGGCCACGACGCCGCCGACGCTCTCAATGTTTTATAATAAGAGTCCATTAAAAACGTCAAAGTACAGGACAGGATTATTATTAGGACACGTGTTCATCCGTGACATCCTTCTTGTTTAATGTTTTCTCAATTTACCAGAGTCATAATTCACAAGGGCTTAGGTAGGTAGAATCTGATACAGGACACAGCTGTGGTTAATTTGAAAAATATTAAGAACTTTGATTAACTTTAGAAAGATGGTACGCCTACGCTGTTTATTTTGATCGAAACCGAAACTTTTGTGTACAGCTGAGACCCCGGGTAATAAAGGGAAGATGTTCCATTAGGACTATAAGAAACATAATTTGTAAGTATATATTTCCGTTTATCCTTCTACCATTGAAATAAAAAAAATCTAGTATAAAATTAGGGAAATAAATCTAAGGTCCAAGTCTTCGCCATTAACCAAATATGGATAGTGCATTCGAAAGATCTCATCTAGAACTATATCTTTCATCATGGAAGAAACATTCTAAGTCATTTTGTACAGGAGCTAGATACCAAAAACCCTTTTCATATTAACTTGCTCTGATTCCGTTTATTTTCGTTTCGCCAGCAATCAAACAAAGTGCAACAGATAGGATTCGTTTTGAACTACGACTGCTATTAAGACATAAACATCCTAAGTCGAATAGAACAGGAGCTAGAGACTATAAAGGGCCGTCATAGCGAACTCCGTAAATACTCACCCGTTTTAAGAATGCAACAAGTTTTTTGTAACTTTTGAGTAACTTATAGTAATCCCCTATCTTCTTCATCCATGATTCCGTCTGTTAAAAATTCGCCCATGTGGCGACATTCTTTACTCTAACATACAATTAAACATTATCCAGATGATCCAGGGTCAGATCGGGGAATCGGAAGCGCTAATTGGAGTGAGATGGAAACAGTTGGAATCCAGTAGGCCAATGGTCCTTATTTGACAACACGAATCTTTGATGAGTATATAAGATTCGTGTTCCCGCCAAGTGCAAACAAATCTTCCTCAGTGCGGACTTCTGGCCTGAAGCGGTGGTTTCTCGTATAGGGAAACGACGTCGAAATGTCATCTCATGCCGCACCAAAATAAATTGTTTTATATTTATATAAAACTTATGTATGTTAGTCTGTAAGGTATATATCTATGGGCCTTTTGTATAGTTAGCTATATGATTTGTTGCATGAAAATTATGAATTTATTATTATTGTTATCTTGTCACACTATTACCATAACAAGAGACAAGCATCACTATCAGCCCAAATACCCAACATATCAAACTAAGTGTCGGTTATAATTCGAGTGCGTTAATAAACATTAATTCAATTCACAATTTGTCGCCTCGACAGAGACGCGGAATGCCGCGATCGCGTGACGATGCCGGTGTTGCCTGACAATCCATGTTACTTAGGGTTGCCATACGTCCCTATTTTAATATTAAAAGGGACGTCTAATATTATTAATATTAATAATACTAAAATAGGGACGTCTGGCCTATTTTAAGGGAAACCAAACTATTAATAAAATTACTTAAAATAAGTATTTAAATAAAATAATTGTATTGACATTCAATGACATTCAATGACAATTCATTTGGGGTTACACTCCGTAGTTTTAAAGCATTTATCTAAAGTCAAACTGTGACGTGTTTGTCGGCACTGTCCTGACAATAAATCCTGATGCAGAAGATATACCACTTGGGTTTAATCTTCTAACTTTAACCTTCTTGGTTCTAATCCTTGCCTGAACACAGACAGCTAGGCAGATCTTATTAACTACTACCAAGAAAGTTCTTCGGGGCTAGTCATCGTCATCATACGATACGCTTAAGTAGAGGTGACAGGAAAATTCCATCCTAGCACAGAAAAATAATATGTATTTTCCGTGACGACCCGTATTTTTAGACTAAACCCTTGTCTCGCTACACAGGATGTAATGAGAAAATTCACCAGACCCTTTAAGGGGCGAAAGAAAGCACCTATGAACAAGTAAAGAAGACAAAATTATGTAATAGGGAAACTAATATTGTGAATTTTCATACAAAATTACTGATTTTGCAAGTTCTACACCCAAAATCTCGTGTTTTATGTTCTCGTTGGATACAAGTTACTAGTCCCTTAAGATCGCAATAAAATTTGGCAACCCTAATAGTTCCTGACGTGCCGTGTTGCCTGACGGAGGCATCCAGTTCGTGAGCATTCGGTGCATAAATTACTAACAATTTATCCAAAGCTACGATTCGGGCGCAAACGTGCCGAATTAAACTAATATTTCGTCACCGTTATTTATTGCTACGGTATTAGTCACGTTGGTGATACAGTTCTCTTGTGACCTTACTTTGCATTTCGTGTACGAGACTGATAGATAGATTGATTCGTGAATATATTGATTCATACATAGATAGATTGCACAGAAGATACTAAAGAATAGTGATTGATGTAAAGGAACTAACTATAAACTAAGATGAAAGATCTATTAATTTGCCGTTTCGTAACCAATATATTTCACATGTGTAAAGTGATAAAAGTAGCATTTCACCAACGCATGGTCTATCTATATCATCCTTCATTTTGTAACGATGTCGACTTCATCGTCCATATCAACCTCCTTGCCATCAATTTCAACCTCATTGTTAGCGTTTATCTCACCTCATTTCGTGTTGGCATTTTCATTTCTTCATCTATATTTTCAAAATTCAACTCATATTCCCATTCCATTTCTAAATTCCATTATTCTATTAATTTCATTGTGTTTACTTATTCTCTCTCTGTATTTTGTCCTGAACGGACGTATGTCAGTTTTATAAAATTGTCTTCTACTACTACGTATTTTCTACTATTGTGTTGTTCTGTTCCTGATAAATATAATATCTACTATTACCAAGTTCCTTCTATTACTTCATCTGCACACTGTGCTAGAACCCTGCTAGCCGGCACCTAGAGGTCAGATTGTAGCAATTTAAGGGTAAAAGGACCTAAGATAAATCCATCAGACGTATCTACATTTATTTACGATTATAGCAATAGACAACAAGTTCTTCAACAAAACTGCAGTAGAAATACTTAAAACAATAAGTAGAGAAGTTCCCATTATCAGAAAAAGCTTTATTTTTGCTGCTAGCCTAACTTTCCCGACCACTCCAGTGGCCGGGAAATGTTTATTTCAACTCAACTCAACACAAAGGAATAAGAGGATTACTAAAAGTGAAAAGTAGGTACTTAGAGTTGAACCTGCGGTCGACGGTCATTTGACCACGATGTTTTCATTCCAATGTCTACAATGACTGTACGGAGTTTCCAAAATGAATTCATAGGTATTCGTCAATATTTTGGTTACAGATCTCCTAGTCTAGCTTAGTTTAGCTTAGCCTATACTTGTCTCTCTAGATAATTAAAATGTTATTAAACCCTGACCAGAAAAATAAAAAACCTTCGCCTTATTGCGAAATCAAATGAAACTATTTTTTTCACCGCGAATCCCATAACACAGACTGTAAAAGTGGCAATGGCGCCCTCTTGACAGGGTATTAATTTTCTAACCTTAAAATCGATGTAACATTTGACTATTGTTTTTATTAAAATCATGATTTGTTTCTCTTTGGACTCGTTGATTGGTAAGTAGTATAGTATAAGTACAAAGCTTCACTTAGAATTAGTTACTTATGTCTACCAAAAGTGTGCTAACTTTCTGAATGTTTTTGATAACGATGTAAAGTAGATTTTATATTCATTATTACACGACCTTATAAATTAGCTTATTTACACAGAATTTTCAATTCGAATTAGTATTTGTTTTGTATGTTTTTCTTTACCAAAAGTTTATAATGAGGATGTAATATTCATGAGGATAAAACAATATAGACGTGTATTATATCCACGACGAAACGTTACTACCCACTAAATACGAGTATATACAGGGTGTAACATTAAGAACGGTCAGTATGGGAAAGTCTGAAACTATAAGACATACGAAGATCTGTTCTTAGGAACCATGTCATCAATTTTAGTAACAAGAAACACTGTATTCATACATTTTTTTAAAAACCTGTACTCCGCCTGGGAATCGAACCCGGTTGTTTTGAAAAAAAAATCCAACGCTATTTCTTTTTAGATATCGATTGTGTAGGTCTTAAGGACTAAATGTTAGTATGAAACGTGATGTTTAAAATTAATAAAACGCGTTGTTTCCATATCTTTTAATTTATTTTAGTAGGTGTACGAAATGACTACCATTTTGTAAAATACAACATTCAACTCGTTTAGGTAACGATCTTACTATTGAATTTTGTATCTTCAGGTGGTGAATTTGCGTTAAAATTGTCTCTATGGCTGCTTTTAGGTCTTCAATTGTGTCGTAGCTTGTTTTGTACGCTTCATCCTTAACGTAATCGATATCTAAATAGAAATGGTGTTGGATTTTTTTTAAAAACAACCGGGTTCGATTCCCAGGCTGAGTACAGTTTTTAAAAAAAATAATTATGAATTCAGTTTTTCTTGTTACTAAAATTGATGACATGGTTCCTAAGAACAGATCTTCGTATGTCTTATAGTTTCAGACTTTCCCATACTGACCGTTCTTAATGTTACAGCCTGTATACTCGTACAACGTATACTAAATATAGAACTACGTCAAAGTTTGCAATTATTACATAGATATTTACGTAAACTTAGTTTCAAACGTCAACCTCATATTTTAATGTAATATATAGAACTAGTGATTCTATAATTGACCTATAATGGCAAAAGGGTATAGTGATAATTATCACTGTGTCAGTATTGTAATCTATTATTAAAATAATGGACTGCAACTATGCGACGGAACATGAAACAGCTTTCCGGGTACAATTAGTTACAGTGTGGCTTTTAGGTTGACAATGGAAACGTTCTATTATAGTGTAGATATAGATATGTAGCGAAATGATTTTGGTAGCTCAGTAATGATATTTTAAGATCAAACAACATTATTCGAACAGTGATTTAATATAATTTAAAATTTTAATAAATTACATTAATGAAAATGATCTTGTATTATTTACAATTCCGTCTGCAAAAAACATAAGTGTGTTTAGCATGTATCTAAAGAATCAGAGATATATCTTATTAAAAGGAATATTTATTTCGTTATAAACATATACAGCGTTACACTAGGACTAAAGTAAAAAAAATTACATAAATATTATTACAAAAAATAAGAAAAATAAAATAATGTGCCTAGGTCTGAACGGTTTTCTATAACTGTTATTGATTAATAATTTAATACCACATAAATCGGACTAGGGTGAATTTAAAAATCCTTTGGTACCAAAATAATCTAGAGCACCAGTTACTTAAAATGCAATCTTTACTTTCAGTTATGTAAAGAAATATACTGTCCACTTTCTCTGTCTCACTTCGTAGAGTGGTAGACTATTGTAAATTTACACTAAAAGCTACAGTTACGTCCCAAAAAAACATTAATTCCGTACCCTTTGAATACACAATGCATTTTCACTCAGCCTGAGGACGTTACAATAATTAGAAGGGAATTAGTAACAAATTATTGCCGGCGCGGAGGAGGCATAATAGCACTGCCGGGTCGGACGGTCTCATTAGTGTACGCTGGGCCATGTTGAGCCTCGTTGTGAGGCCTGCATTATTCATGCGGACAATATTGCACTGCCACATCTATACTTGCTTTTACCAATATACATTAGTGAGTGCTAGAGAAGGTTTAGATTCAGTCGCTACTTTTTTTTCAGTAGAGTAGTCGAGATCACCTGATGGTTTGTGGGTCACCGTTGCCCATCTTATCTTATCTTATGAAATGGATCCAGGGACCAGGGGGCCAAGGACAACCCCAACGGCACTTCGACTCTCAGGGATCTTTTGTGCTCACCCCTTTCCTTAGTCTCCTTCCTGTTCCTTAAAGCTTCCAGGTAGGAGCCTATAGTCCTCTGGTTTCGGGCAGGCAACCCCCAGAAGACTCATACGCTTTCTAGCCAACGAGTCACATTCGCACAGCAAGTGTTCCAATGACTCAACGGTGTCACCATAGGCACCGTCGCCCATAGTCCGTAGACCTGAGATGCGTCATTCAGATCTTTAATTGCCTATTATAACTTTCTTCTTATCCTTGCCTTCCTTAAAAAATGTCTCCCGGCGTTTAGACAAATTGGACAATACATGTGATATACAATAATATAGATATACATACATACTGTTGTGGCGACGCACGACGCGCGCCACTACGATACAGTACCTACTCACATCGGCGTAGAACGCGCTATCGAAATTTTCCTGGGACTTCGTATACTTGTATATACGAGTTCCAAACATCCATAGTTGGACCAGCACATCTGGTCACCAGGCACAACACCCCGCCTGGTGGAAGATCTTCCCTTTTTCCTTTCATACAACGTCGTTACGTCATCCATGTCCTCACATAGCGCGTACCTATACTGTAATGCAGTGTATATGTTAATAAATAAAATTAATAAATTGTAATTTGAAGACCTAGTCAGCAATAGATTTTCAAATACCTAATGCTTTGCAGATAAAATATCTACATAACTTTTTCTACCGTATATCTATCGATAGCCTTATGTTACATACTGTCGATATGGTCTGTTTGTCTGTGAAGGGTGATCTCGAAAACAGCTGAACGGATTATGTTCCGGTTTTCACTGATGAATAAACTGATTTCTGAAAGGATGGTGTGTGCGAAGCTGGTATAGGTTGCTTGACTGTATGGCATAAACGAAACATAGAGCATAATGACGTAAACCTAAATAAGAGATAAAGAACGTACGCAAGTAATTGTTATCAACCTTCTTATTGGATTTCTAATTTAGAGTCTGAATTTATTCTCGTAATGATAGTGTAATAATTGTATTGCTGATGTAGAGCGAAATCAATACGAACAATAATTGGTTTATTTGGCTCGGTTTTGGTTTTAAATTGAAAATTGGTTATAGTGCCTCTAGTTGACTTTGTGTTGTATTGCTAGTGACGTATGAAACGGCAAGCTCTTCGCAAATATTTGATGAAACCGCATAGCGTTGTCATACAACGGTAATCAAAACAATGAATTGTTAAAGTGGTTTTGTTATATTTAGCGCTTTGTTGTCAATGGCCGCAAAGCAATGTTCATTAAAATATATTTCGCGGACATTATGAATATTATTATTATGATGCTATCTACTGATTTAACCAAACTGATTAATATTAGAGCAAGTTCTATAACTTTGATTATTGTATCCGCGATTCGCGGAGTTAAACCCTAAAATAAAGTCGTTCTAGACATTTACTAACATATGTAAAGACAAAAGAAAGAGTTCAGACGCGCCTTAGATATTATAATGCTGTTTGTTATTCGCATAATGCTAAATAAAATTTAATAAAAATTCACTATTTTATATCAAGTAGGTATAGTCACAAACCTTATTTTGGGATCCACACTGTAAATGTCTAGTTGTATCTGGTGTTATGGTGGTGAGTAGATCCAGCGGTGAGGGATACCCCGTTTATCTTGTTTCCGCGATATAACACTTTGTCGTATTACAGTCTCAGTAAAGTCAATTCACTCAATAATCCATGAATTACATCCCTGTTTAATTATAAAGCACACGGTGCAAAGTGCATGAGCATCCGACTAAAATGAGAGATGTAGAATGTAAAAAAAAAACAAAGCCGAAACAATTATAATTAATTTAACAGTACAAGCAGCTATAGTTGCCTCACCCCCGAATATGAAAGAAAATTCACATGCACTATAACTGAAAACTTAGAACTATGTCCGCGGCTTCGCTCGCCTGGAATTTCAAGCGATCTGACCACGCATACCGGACGGAAATTTTTACCTTATCCCAGGGGATGAAAAGAATCCTATGCATTTATCCAGACATATTCTAACTCCATACCAAATTTCACTCAAATACGTTTAGATGATACCTACCATATAAGGCCTTTAGCATACTGCAGTTATTTTTAAACGGAGTCGGACCGAACCCTTTCTATGGATTTTGGTATTCTATGGGTATTTTAGAAAAAGGCATCTCTACAGGTACATATATGGTCCGATTCCCTTTTAGTACTAGCGGCTCAAGACGTGAATCGGCAAAATATGGCACATTATGATACAAACTGCAAACCATTATTTGACTGACATATTATTGGTAATATTTGTTGCTTTTGGTCACATGTCGTAAGGCGAAATCACTTTTGGGTCTCATTTTCGTATTCAGCTAAAAACCGTTTTAGCTAAAAACGACATGTGGCAGCTCTAATTAAGCTAAAAACGACATGCTGCAAGGCACGATTAAGTTAATAAGAATAAAATTTTCTCTGTTAGTCGTTGAAACATCTCAAAATTTGGCTTTATTACACGCCTAAACTGGGGTTGCTGGGGTTTTTTTGACATCGCAGTACTTTTAAAGGTCGATAAGTGTCCCGAAAAATGAGTTTCCGCCGATAAAATTGGACAAAACGCAATATTTTATAAAAACGAACCCTAACTTTAATGGGCGCCATCTTGAATCCTAAGTGATGAAAATGTCACTGTTCCAGATCAAATTGATTATTTTGGTCCAGACAACAACTGTGCAAAGTGCCTTGCTTGTATCATTAAGTGCGATATCGTTCAGCGTACCGCTAGTACTATGTCAAAATCGCGTGAGTAACACTTCAATTCGCATTTATAATATTAGTAGATTTATGGTCTAAAATAAACTTAAAAATATTAGCGTGTTTATGGTTCTGGAGTGGAGATCGCGTTTGGGCAAACGTAGTGTGCTATATGGAGCGACGATCTGCGCAAGGTAGCGACTGGAAGAGAAGAGCCGAAGATCGGACTCAATGGCGCGCCTTGATGGGAGAGGCCTATTCCTGCAGTGGACTAGATTGGGCTGCTGATGATGATGATCATCTATATGGTCTATATAAGTTAGTGACTACCTAGTTATTTTGAGATTTATTTTATGTCTTGTTTTTATTAGTTTAAAATACATAAGCTTTTATATTACACGTAAATAGTAAAACTTACGCCAATAAAGTTTCCACTTATAAATATCGCATGCTTAATAAATAATAAAGGATAATGGGCAGATTCAAAGAGACGATCTAAATAATCAAATATGGCCAGTAACTACACCGCATATAAACTAGTCGTCCCAGAAAGCTAATATCTAGCTATTAAATCCATTTTAAGAACCAATTTCTCAGTTCAACGCTACAATTTAGCGCGTAATCGAATTTCAGACAAACGTTTCACGGAATAGCTCGTAATCAATAGTTCATCGTATTCGTAGTACCTATAGTAACTACATTGCTAACGGACAACTTCGAGTGTACAAAAACATTGTAGGGATCTAACAACCATTGTTTGTACATTACAAACAAGTATTACCACAAATTGTAATGTTTAATTTGTGCCCAGAGGCATCAGTGCTTTGTCGTTTTAACTTTGATATTTTCATACGAATGTCATGAAATCACATCAAAAATGTATTGCGACAGGATTCCAAAGAGTATAGCTTGATTTGTCTTCCACTGTATGTGTATGTCATTAATATGTCAGTTAATCAACCTGAATATTGGTTTAATATTTAGTATAGTTTAGTTGAGTTTAGTTTAGTATCAGTGGAAATAATAAATTTTATACGTAATGTTAGCTATATTATGCAAGGCTGGGTGTACATTTCAAAAGTAGCAATAAATTCCTTAAGTATTCATAATAGAGGAACAAAATCTGTCACTATGTTATGGCGTTACTTACGAACCCAAAATAAAATAGACAAAATAGTCTATCTGCAAGAGTAATCTCTTTTTCACAATTGAAAGCATCATCGGTTGATTCGCTATTTGTAAGAAGTATGCATAAAATTTTTGAGATTTTTACTACGTATTGTTTATCAAGAAAAGGAGGTCTTTCAAATTAAAATTAAATCGTCTCAGATGTTATTAATATTATTTTAATTAAGGACAATTCCGTATATTCAAGTCTAAAATTAATTATTTCTTTGTTTCAGGGGAATTCTACTCCAAAACCAAAGAAGATACGGAGTGGCTATCAAAAGTTTCGAGAGAGCAATTTACTTTAGGCCTTCAATGGCTTGTAAGTACTGGAAACATTAAATTGAAACCACTCTCGTCATACTTCGTAACTTTGATTAATTTTATTGTAAGGCTACATTCAATTTAAACTACAGTTAAGAAAAAGTGTGTGGATTCATGATAGATAATTTATTTTGTTTGCGAATATAATTTACAAGTCTTCATTCATTTCTTATTAAAATCCATTTTTCCATTAGCTGCAGATTCACATTATAGGTACTTCCCGAAGCCCGAAGTGTTGTTACCTTTTCTTTGGGGAGTAGGTATTCTAATTCAATAAGTTCGAACTTTTGTACACATACAATGGCACTGAACTTTCATGAAGTCGCTAACTAGTATAGGAAGAATTTTTCCTCAGAAATTATTGAGAAGTATCTCAAATAATATTTTTATAAGTACCCACTAAGAGTACGAAATAGATATTACTCACTTTTTGTTATCGAAGAACTATTAAGCGCTTTTGTACTCTTAAAAATTTATAATGATTCGTCGAGTACTGAATGGCTTGTACATACAAGTAGTAGCATAATTTAAGTAGGTACAAGAAGAAACTATCGAAAGAAAAGCGAATTTCTTGAACATTTATGTAACACTTTGTAAGTATTCAACGGTTTACTTAAGAATATCTCTCTATAGTTTTCTGCTTTATAAACTTTAAATGGTCACCGGTCAGCTGGAAGTTTGCATAAGTTTTAACAGCAAGAAACTTTTGCAGAAAGCTGTCGGAAGAAGTGCGGGAACTAGTCGAGAGTGACTTGTAAAGTCAATATTAGTGGTCACTCGCCCAGGACACTGCAGATAGTATTTACCTACTTAAAGTTTATACCTATTATACAGTTCATTCATTTAGGTTTCTCAAACTACTCCAATTTAGTTGGTGCAAAATCTATGGCTGGTTTCGGTATTGTCTATAACACACTCGTTTTGGATGATAGAAAAAAATGTTTGGGTGCGCGTTCATTCCTTCATGACTTTCTTAGTCTTTGGTACATAAAATCTTTGTAAGTTTTTTTTTTCAAAAAACTATAATTTGAAAAATCAAGTCACGTTCGCTACCTTATGCCTGCCATATTTGTTCGGTCACTAAATTCAAAAGTGTACCAAGTTCATTCACATCCATCTCATAGGTGGACGACCTTTTCCCCGTGTTTCTCCCGTGGTTTCCACTTTTCAGCATTCCGGTCCCTGTCCATCCATTTCGTGAAATAAGTACCTAATTTTAATTACTTAACCATACGACCACACTTACCACATTGTAAAGACAACATAATGTGGTGTCGTTTTAGTAGAGGCAGTCATTATTCCAGGTGGATAATAGAAACTTTGCAAAATGACTAACTTCCTAACAAGGATTCTACCTGAAATTTTGAACAAGCGCTTATCTGGGAATAGTTTATACCTAATACACCCGAGCTAACTTTAGTTGCCGTCTGCTCGGGCGAGTTAATTGATAAAGATTAAGGACCCAACTATAGACAATACCTTCGCCTAATTCCTGACCGTCCAATTGGTGGTAAAGTTATCTTTAAACTTGCCGTCCATTCTTCGAATAAGCCCGCAAAATAAATTCACTCACAATTCACTCAATATATTGAGTGAATGAAATATAATAACTCTTCGGGAAAACTTGGCGTACATGTCCAAGTTTGAGGTCAAACTACGGATCTGTCTATATAACGGAGATGTCTATGTGACCTAATTAAATTCTTATAGGATTCCTATGTCTATATTATATAGAAGTAAACTGAAAATAGTAGCTGTAGAAAATTGTTCTGTAGCATAATAGTATTTCACAATAACCAATACTTAATATACTCATTTATTAAAGAGGAATCCATTATAACAACTAGTTTACCATGCAAACGTTCCTCTGTCTACCCTCTCGGGGATTATGGACGTGACAGTTATGCTATGCTATGCTATGCGAACGTGGAAATAACTGCTGAACGTCAAGTTAAATACGAAGCCCTAAACTGGTCTCAACGTTCACCCTAAGACACAAGTAGGGCTAATGCTGTCTGAAGAGTGCGTATGGCGTAGGCGAATCGATCGATATCAACGTACGTGATTAATCTATCGCGGACGTTTTAACAGCATAACCAGTAATGTATACTCACCCGCCACTTGCGCACGCTTCGCACAGCTTTGGCATTGGCATTAAGACTTCTGTTTCCAATGGCATTCTTACGAAGCTCCTCTTCCAGTGGCATACGTGAATCTCGGTGCATCATTGATGGCGGACGGCCGGCTCTCAGAAGCGGCGAGTGCATTGCGCGCAGGCGCCCGCGCAGAAGGCATGCGCGTGCGCGACCGGAGGGAGCACGACGCCGCCCGAGTGTCCGCCCTCGTGCAACTTGCAGCGCTGCATTCACAGCGAGGGCACTGGCATAAAGCGCTGTCAGCGTATAAGGATGCGCTTCAAATACTGCCTGATACGAACGCGCCGCTTGTTGGGTGGACAAGACATGTAAGTGCAATCCATAATAATTTAAGGCAGGTTTATTTTATATACAGAGACAGTTACTAAAATCAGCGGCTGGTGATTCTCTATTTCGGATATCAGCACTGAGTTGTGTGCGTTTTACAAAGTCGGTAACTGACTCTGTAATAAACCTGCCTCACGTTTGCTGCTAATGTCTACGCCGTAGCTTGGTCGACGCCGTAGCTCGTAGCAGCATTTTACCGCCTTAACTCATTTTAAAGGGCTTATAACTTTGAAACTGGTTATGAAAATAGTTACAAAAATAGACCAAACGACTCTTTTGTCCAAATTTGACTCGGTTATAACTTCCTCACACTTTCAAGAAGTTTACGTATTTTTTACATATTTTTTTTGTCTAATGTTATTTTTTCGTATCTTTCTGCTTTCCAGATTACAAACAAACTATTACGAATTAATAAAGTGTCTTTGCATTTAGCAATGACGTAAAGACACGTTTTTATATTTTTTTAAAGTCACGTTTTTATTTTATATGAAATTCTTAAATGCACGAACCTTGATTTTCATTATGACTTTCGCGGTAGATAAAGTTTGTGAACGGAGAAGTGGTAAGATTACCAGAATGACCTTTTTTCTACACTTTGAGAAAAACGTAAATGATTTGCGATATCCCATGTTGCAGCGATGCTTTACTAGATTGATAATCAGAGTATATTTAACTACTTTTTACATTACTTCATTTTATTAAAATTACAATACTTTTCACAGAGTGTCCTGTCTATGGCGGGGGAAATACACGTACAGTTACAGCAATGGCCGCAGGCGGAGCATAGCATTCTGTCTGCACTAGCCGTCGCTCCTCACCACGTGGGCACCCATGTCACACTCGCTCAAATTCTCGCTAGAAATGTTCGTAAAACCTCTTAGGCCCGTCGTCCATTAACTACACGAAAGCAACACGACATCGACTTAGCATCGCTAGCACGCAAATGTCTCGCTTTAGTTAGAAGCCATCGTGTAGGCTTACTAAGCTGCATCATAGAATTATCTTATGGGCGCTTTTATGTTTACCATGCCGTTACCGTCCACGTCCACGTTTAACGCTTTTATAATTTACCTACCGATAGGTGGAAAACGGGGCGGGAGGCGCGACCGCGAGGCGCTCACTTACACTCTTTAATATACTTGTAGATACACACTACCACTACGCTCTCAACTTTACCGTGACGATTTGAAAGGGAGCCTAGGTGTGCCACGGCAACGGTAATTACGTCGACGGTAAAACGTTACCGTTGACGGAAACATGTATAAAAACGTCTTCATACAGTTCCATACATTTAACTTCACTGTTAAAGTGACGGTAAAACGTGCCGTGGTAAAGCAGCCTATGGGGTCACACTCTAATGAGTGTGACATATTTTGTAGTGATAACTTTCTCTCTGTTGTTGAGTTCCAAAGAGTTTCAGTATAGGGAATATTAGCTTTTTGGTTGACACCCAAATATTTTGAAATTCAGGAGAGGGCCCTATTAGTCCGATTTCTGTGTTGACACCAAACAAACTATTACCTACAATCTAATTTTGAATAAACCGTGGGCGTTTGCGATTGCTATAATAACATGTTGGCGGAAACAATCTGATGGGTAGATTTTTGTTGCATTTACCTCGTGTTGCTTTCATGTCGCCTAATGAACGAAAGGCCTCATGCTACATGAGAAATACGTACGAAATGGGCGAGTCTATATCGATGTACAAAAATGGCTGGTTAACGTGCTCTTTCGCTGATATTTTTTATTATTTTAAACCTTCTTTTAAACCTGTTGGAACATACAGATCACTAGGTTAGGTCATTTTATAACATTAATAAAATATGTTATCGGAATGTAGGTAATACCTACTAGGTAGGCTACATGGCTGTACGTATTTTGTTTAAGCTAAGAACAGTGGTTAAAGAGCGATAAGGCCGCCTTCTGCACATTGTATTGTACCTCTCTTTATGTTGTATGTTTTGTTTTTGTCCCGGGTGTGCAATAAAGTATATTTGTATTTGTATTTGAATTGCACAATGTCTGTATTACATAATTATTACTAAAAATAACATAAATCTCTGTTAACTATGTTGAACCCTAAAATTTTTTTTATGATTTCTTGACATTCATCTGAATGTAACACAATAAGTTAAAGCGACGAAGTACTAAAGGGTAATAGCCTGATGTGTGGTCCACTGTACAGCGTTCGCACTGAAAGTTTAAAGAAATGCCTTGTATTGGACGTTGTTTTGATCGATGTGTTGTTTCGCAGGCCAGTAGGGCGATAGAAGCAGAGATGTGGTTCAAAAAGGCACTAATGTTAGCCCCCAATGATCCGTCAGTTCGAGATCAGTTTGGTAAGTTATTAGATTTAATCGCATAATCGCAACGCGTTGGGCGTTGCGCTTTCAACTTTACATAACACAAAACTTAGCATCTTGCGATCAAATCAGTTACTGATTTTCTACGATTATAGTTTTTTCTATGTTTTTTTATAAGAGGAGCTCAAAATTCGCAATCAATTCGATATTTTGTTTTCAATCAGGAAGTGATAAAAATGAAAAAGTGAAAAAAATCTACTTCTTTATACCTTACTAAAAATATTTTGTTTAGTAAGTCCTACATTACTGTTAATGTGCTCAAACAAGACAACATAAAAAAGTGAAAAAGACAAAACAAGATCTCATCTATAAAACAGAGGAAAAATTCATAAGTAGAGCCTTATGTTCATAAGTTATGACTTATGAGTTTTATTCAATTACTTTCAAAATAGGGTCTCCTTATTCTATCTTTACTTTTATAACCCGCCGGAAATATCTGTGGACCTGAGCGAGGCTTTATGGCACGTTCGATGTACAAAGTCGAGTGCCTATACGGAATATGTTTTTACGCTTACACATGTCCGTGTCTATGTGAGTGAACGAGATGGATTCAAAAGTCATTTAATTTTTTACATGTCATATTTGCCATAATCACTACCCCAGGGTCCACAGATATTTCCAACAGGTTATATAATATAATATTAATAATTATATTAATGAGAACATTTCGCCAGGAATGTTCCTGAGATCACAAAGAAGGCTACGCGACGCGGCGGAGCAGTTGGTGGCGGCTGCGCGGCTTACGCCAAGCGACAGCGTGCGCGCAGCATCTGCGGCGCGTGCGCTCAGAGACGCGCGCCGCTGTCGGTCTGCTGAGCGCTGGTACGCGCGCGCCGTGCAGTTGAACCCTGAGGTAAAACATACTTTTTAAGCTACAATAAATCTTTTAGGTCGCAGTGGCTTATGGGCTGTAACCTAATAATAAACACTTACTTTATTACATTCGTGGTTACTATACGATCAGTCGACAGGCGCGTACGCAACGCTATTGGTGCAACTGTAGATCTATGGAGCGCGGACCACAAGGTAATATGAAATACGTATCAATTCCTATGATATGCATCATGACAGATTTTAGGAGCGTCACTCTGGCGTCAAGTGGAGTTAGAACTTTTCGCTTTATTATACAAAGTAGGGTGAATTACGTTGGGTTTGCTAACGCAGATAATTCTATGAAATATTTTTAATTAAAAAAATTAATCTATATTTTGTCAAAAGCTTTAGAGAAAGTACTAAGTAAGTACCGTATTTACTTACCTACTATGCCATACGTATTTTTTCCAAGTGGACTAATGATGTATTTATTACTGTTATTACTGTTTAACTTATCTATAAAATAATAATACCTATACTTATAAAATGTACCTATTCCGAAAATTCTTCATTGAACTAACCACTTATACCTAAATATTGTTTGAATTATTTTTATAAAGTTAGGCCTCTTGTAAAGTTTACCGACGTTCCTTGCAGGCTTATGCCTAATAACAAGTATACCTACTTGTACATATTGTTCAAAGATCCAATTTATAAAGTTTGTAATTTCTAGGGAATTTATTTACCCACCTCCTTTGAATACATAGTCGGTTTTGATCGACAAATAGGCCTTTTTAGGCAAAAATATAGTTCGTTGGAAGTATAAATGATTACTTAGTTATAGGTACGTAAAGTAAGTTTCCACAAAACACAGTAAAACGCACTGTGTTTTGAGACAATAAACTAAACTAAAATAAAAGTACATGTACTTGGGGAAGACATCGTCGACGCAATGATAGCAGATACCATGACTTGTCGTCTTCATGTCTGCTAAAAGTAATACATTCCCTAATGTAGGATATGGCTACATTTATTTTAGTGAAACGAATTAAAAATTCATTTTAAATAATTATTTAGTTTTATTTACATAATTTTGCACTGTTCCCTATGATGATCACAAAAGACAGAGAGCGATGCCTTGTTTGTATGTGCCAGAACGAGAGGGAAGATTTGACGTGTGCGTTTAGTTTAACCATAATATTTATAATCTACGCTGCGTTTCGCACACCTAACATTTATAAAAACAGGTGTATTTTATATTACTTTAAAATTTCCAAATATTTCATACGTTCGAAGAAGGTATAAATTTTCTAAGAAATGAATTTGTTTACAGGATGCAGAATACCACTCAAACCTAGGTGCGATTCTGCATTTAAACGGAAAATACGCGGCGGCAGCAGCCTCTTACAGAAGAGCTCTTCAGTTGCAACCCAATGATGAAATCACCATAACCAATCTGAAGAGAGTCAGGACACTAATGGGTCAACGCAAAAAATAGTGTAATTAATGTATAATGTAATGAGGTATAACGACACATCAACATGTAGACGAAATAGGGAGTCAATTGCCAAAACATTTATTAACTAGATTACTCGTACATACAGCATTTTTAATTTTAATTATAACACTGGAAATATCAGTTTATGACAATAGTTTTACGTCATCCATGAAACAAAAGTTTTCTTTGAATTAGAAACTAATTCAGTATATTTTCTAATTCAAAGATAAATTAATTAATTGATTAGATTATAGTGTTTTATTTTCAATGAAAAATTACCTATAATAGCGATTGTCCATAAAATGATTCAAATGAAATCCTAATAGCAGGCAGGCTGGTTTTGGAATTACATAAATTGCATGTAGTCTACGCAAAGAATATTATAATTATCTGTTACGTACCTGCTTAATTTTATCTAAAAAAGTGGTATATAAAGAAAATAATAATATTCCTACTTGGTGGTCTTGGTAGTCAGTGTACTGATATGCTTGACCCCCCCTTATACTGGCAACGTCCGTCAGCTAGGGGGGTCGGATAACTCAGACAGGGCACATACTGTGCAGGTACTACTTACCTCTACTAATAACATTTTTTTGGCGATAAACTTAAAACTTTTCACTCAAAACTGTCTAAATATTTTATAGAAACAATAATATAACTTCATATCGTGCTAGCTGGTCAAAAATGATTTTTTTAACTGTTAACTGATATCACGAACTGTCATATTTCGCGTATCATGTCGTACACTTTTTACCTAAAATATCACTAGAAAACCAGAAAAAAATGTTGCAAACTGACGTTATATAAAATTGATGGGTCATTAACCTGCAAAAACTTGATGTCTAGCGAATGGACGCGGTGACAGGCGTCCAGTTTTTTGTAGCGATTTATGGAACAGTCTAAAAGCGATTGGGATTATATTTTCATGAAAAAACAAGAGAAAATGAACACTTCTTTTGACGAATTCTTTCCGGTTTGTATTGAATCTTTAGTTTTAGGATTATTTATTACACTTAAATGAAAAGCCGCATCTAACTAGCAATGAGACAATTGCCTACACAAACATAATCTAAGCAAACATTACAATTAAAAATGTTAAATTATTATTACAGATATTTATTTATTCTTTATTCTTTATTGCAAGAAATATTACAATCTTAATCTTCTTATCTTAAATCTTATAAATCAAATACATGCTTACTTCATATTATTTTAAAAGATTATGATTCGAATCTACTTTGAAGGGTCTTAAAACAACGTTATAGGGTAGCTAGATATTACTGTAAATAGATTTTTAAATACATACATATTAAACAATTTTATACGTGTAAATAATCTATTTTTAAAATGTTATTCCCGGTTATGATCTTATTGGGATACGATTATTTATCTCGAAATTAATTTCCGTCTTCCAATCTTTTTCAAAGATTTCGTTCTTTTCTGAAACTGAACCAAAGGCTAGTGTTTACTTGTAAAAAGCACTTGATATATTTATGCAAGTATATTAATTAATTTTATGCAATCAGTTTTTTTAACAATATATAGGTATTGCATATTGAATGGCCTAATAAAAATATTTATGCAATTTATGGCAAAATAAATTAAATTAATTAACATCGGATTCACGGATAAAATTAATAAATTAATTGCTTATTTGATTCACTTATGTATGGTTTCAATATTTATTGCCAATTCCAGGAAAGTTGATGTCAATTAAATATTTCATAACATTTTAATTTTTACGTAAGTTGATAATTTATTTAGAAACGAATTTCATTGTGATAGAAAGTTAACGTTCTTGTGATTGGCATATTTTTATTATTCATAAAAATATAGATATACTTATTTAACGCAGAAATTTGCATCGTTTGTAAAATTTGAAAATTTGTCTTTACCTAATTTTATTTAATTGTAAAGTCTGAAACATATCTATTCAATAATTATGTAGATAATACACATTGATTGTTATTACATATTACATTTGTAAATTATTGCGAATTGTTGTAATTAAATTAAACTTATGTAAGTAATTGAAATTGGCATGTTTATACTACTTATCTAAAAATAACTGACTTTATATTTCTAAATATATTATTTTTGTCATAATTTTTTCACACCTGTGACAATAAAGTATGTAAATTACGCTTTGTAGTAATAGACAAATGCCAAAGAAAATTAATTCTGTTCTTTATATATTTATATCCGTATGTTTTTTCGCAATAATAATTATACGATGAACTCATAATTTAATGTTCAAATTTGATTTTTCATACGAAAATCTAAAAGTCTTTTGTCTACTAATGCATGTTTAAGGCCGAGCGCGCCGCGCTGGAACGCAGTGGAGCGGATTTTTCAATGCGATAAAGGAAATTGAATTGTCGATACAACACTTAAAATTCATATTTGCAAGGAACTTTTCATCGTGGAAGCCGGTCGGTCGGCTACGCGCGTTTGCCGCCGCGTCCTATCGGCTCCGGCCTGACGTCGTCGCAGCATGCGCTGTCGCCCACCGGCTAGTGTTGAAAACTAATGACTAAAGTCGTTAGTCATGACTAAGTTTCGGTTATATTCTGTTTTTATCGGATACTTTCGGTATATTGGGTTATTTTCGGTGACTTTCGGATATTTTCGATGAATTCGGTTATTTTCGGTTAGTTTAGATTACTTTAGGTTAATTCCGTTATTTTTAGTTACTTTCGGTTAATACCGTTAACCGAATTGACCGAAAGCAATCGAAACTAACAGAAAAAAACCAAATTAATCGTATAAATAAAATAAATCATTAACCCAAATTCTTCTTTTCTGGATCCTTATTTTATCATCTTCCTCTATTGCAACCGCCAGTAATATCACATCCCATTCCACCATTTTCAAAATAAAATAAACGATACGTCAATACGGTACGAATGGAACAGACTGACACCGCCTCGGCGCTCCGGCGGAATGCGCGCGGACGCACGAGCATGTTCGAGGATTTCAGTGGATTTTTACCGTCGAGTGGACGCGGTCGGCTGCCACAGCAAGCCCGCGCACGCGCACGCGCGCTCGCGCATCCGTTTCCATCCGCTGCGCTGCGCTTCGATGCGCTCCGGCGCTGCCCGTTCGGTGTAAAACATGCTTAACACGAATTTATTGTTTACGATATCAGTCTACAGTGTATAGTAACATTTGTTAAAATATCCAAATATCAAGTTGAACTAATTAGGTACGATCTATATAATTGCTGAGAATAATACCTTCATATTACCATAGTATAAAGACATCTAATTGCATACTACAAATACGTAAATACTTCCACAGTACCCTCTCTGACTGATATACCAACCCTTGATACCAAAATAATATCTCGAGGTTTTAGAGTTGACGACACGTTTTTCTTTTAATCGATTTTGTTCCGATTTCGTAATACCGAATGTTTGTAGTGAGTAAATACATTTACTTATGTAGTGACCTTGAATAAAACAATAGTAATAACCTGAACCTATCCTGGTGAATCTGATTCATTGATTACCAATATGAATATGAAAGATTTTAAAACTAATGCAAACAATATTTTTCATATGAGTTAGACCGTGCATACTTCCTACTGAGCATTATATCGAATATCATAATACTTGTGAAATTATTTTACATTTATAATAGTAGCATTATTTGTAAAGTTTATCAAGGAATTGTAACCTTTATTGTTTATTTATATATAAATAGTTATGTAAATATATATTTATGGCGTTAATGCAAGTGAAACTGCAAATTCCCAAAGTGATATTATATGTTGGTAATTTTGTAAATAAAAGCTTCAATATTTTTTAATTGTATTTATTGAAACTATTTCCATTTTCAGCAGAAAGGAAATTTTACAATCAGTGGTGAGGTGCCTCCACAAATATTTATATTCAGGTACTCAAATGAAGAATATAGATGGTACAAAAATAGACTAAAGTAAGGAGAATACAGAAAGAAAGTCTCGATGGTGAAACAAATAAAACTTTTAAGACATGAGTAATCGGTCCGCGATGATTCGTTGGAATAACGCAGGTCCCGGAAAGGCCAATCGTTCAAATGACGATAATTTTTCATATTTTTCAAAACGTATAATTATAAAAGACACCTACAAATGATATCTATAGTTTGGCAAGAAAATTGTATACCAGGTGCAGGTGCTATGTTGCAGAATTAAATGGAACTATTTTTCAATAGCGTACTCCATAATGAATGGTTTACATTGCTCAAGTGTTTAGTCAAGTGCGTTAGTACAGTGACTTTTTGTCACTCACCATCACTGGCCAGGCAATCGCCATACTCACCACTGTACTTGCCACTGGTATTTACCACTTGACTAACACACTTGACCAAGTGTAAACCAAAAGTGTAACCCTTTAAAAGTACCAATAGCGCCCTCTTGACAAAGTTTTAATATTTCTCGTATACATGTACTTATTTGGCGGTAGTTTTGATTGGAGGGCTATCTAAAGAGACTCGAAGACGTACTCCTATGGCACCTTGAACTAACTTTGATGAAACTCTAAAATGTAATGAAATGAGTTAGCAATACACGACTCAACAAATAAAATGAGTTATAGAGATACGAACTAACTAACATGGAGAACAGTTATCTAACTCAATGAGTTTCAATCAGTAGCTACATGCATCTTTGAGTTCTGATTTTGTTATGGTAAATCAACGAGGAGTGGGTTTCTACCTAACTTCAATGTGAAATGGATTAAAGACCAAATATGCTATAGATACCTATATATATATTTTATTTATTTACCACTAAACCCGCATTTGACCCCGATCTCGCCTGATGGTAAGCGACGATGAGGTCGACGATGGAGCATGCGGGTCCAGTAAATGCCTATTCACTCTGGCCTTGAAGATCCCAAGGTTGTAGGTTTCGGGAAATACAGACGCCAGCAGGCTGTTCAATTCCTTAGCCGTTCGCATAATGAACGAAGAAGCAAATCGCTTCGTACGAGCAGATGGGATATCAACAACATAAGGATGGAACCACTCCCCGTGCCTGGTAGTCCGAAGGCGGAATGGAGATGCTGGAATTAGGTCGTGCAATTCCGATGTGCACTCTCCGAAATGTATCCTATAAAATACCGATAGACAGGCAACCTTGCGCCGATGTTCCAGACTTTGCAGTCTAGATTCCACCAGCGATTCGTCACCTATGAGGCGCTTAGCGCGTTTCTCCACTGAGTCAAGTATATATAATATACAAAAATATAATAAACAGAGAATATAAAAACGCGGTAAAGGTTATGTTATTCGGCTTAAGAACTTTTAACTTCGCCATTATATAAGGCACAAGTGTGTTTCTGGAAGGTGGGCAGGCGACTGGAAGAGAGAGCTGTTTTATAATTTTTAACGAATGTGGATCGAAGTTGAAAGCAAGCCTTGGCCTAATTTATAGTAATAAATAAGGTGTTAATTACAAGTATTTAGGTATATGTTGAATTAGGATCAGGATATGCAAGAATTTTATTACGTGAAGAAAACAGTTAAAGCCTTTATAGTTTGGTATATTTTTTAAATAAACCAACAAGGCCTCGTTTATAACAATACCCAGGCTAGGGGAACAATTATCCACCCCGAATTAGGCCAGGCGTGGTTAACGGTCTAAACAACCCTCGTTATAAGAATAGGCCATTATCCAATGGAGGACTATGCACTAGACTGTTTTAGTTGCTTATTTTATAGACTTTTGTTTTTTACAGTCTATTACCGAATGAATGCTAATGTTAATGCCGTAGTATCTGTTCGTGCCAATAAATTAGTTAGGACGCAATGTATAAACAATTAATCATACAGTGGAGCATCGCCCACACTAATAGTGGGAACACCATAACGTTTACAGATGGTAAAGTATGACATATTCATACCTATTTCGTGCATGAAGTCCATTAAAAGTGCACCGAACCAAACTAAAGCTAGTTTTTAATAAACATTATCTTATCCTATCTTATGATAGGGAGCTTTCTATCTTATCATATCATATCATAGCTTATCATATCTTATCATATGAATATCCTATCTTATGATATGATATGATATCTCACAATAGGGAGCCGGGAAAATCCCAGTGACACTTCGACCCTTGAGGATCATTTGTGCCAACGCTTTTTTACACACTGGTCATCTCAGTGTAGAGCAGTCGGTAAATGTACGAAAGTCTTCGAAAAATACGAAAAACTCATTGGTACATGCCACTGCACGGTTTCGAACCCGGACCTCCCGCATGGGAGTTCGGTGCCCTAGCCACTATGCCAGCGACGCTCTTAATAAACATTAACCCCAAATGTACTACAGTATGTAAAGCGTTGACCCTGAACGATTAAGAGTAAGTTACGCTTATTCAAGCGTAATGCTTTCAGTGGTTATTACACACGACTAAGCTTTTTTAGCAGTCATGCAATAACCATGAATTTGTGATCATTTTCCAGCTAATTCTGAGATTTTCCTGTATATTTTTTTATTGTATAAAGAGAACATATGAGAAAACGGGCCACCATGAAGTTAGAGTGTTTCCGATGCGCTGCTAAACTTGAGGATTTAGATGCATTAATTGCTGCTTTACAGCAGAAAATTGTAAAAAGGTGGTACCACTCTAGACTGAATCTGCGAGTCATATCACCTCAAATTCGCTAACTCCTCGTACATATTATACATAACCAAGTTATATTCATTGAAGAAAAGTGACTTCAGAAATATCGGTACTTACCTAAGTAGATTGATTGCGTACCCAGCTTAATTAGATTTTTTTAGCCCAGTACGTTAATTTAAATTCAATAGAATGTATTGTGTTTATCTGTTAGTTTTTTCCTTATATCATGTATACATATTATTATATACATTATATGTATTGATATTATAAATATCTAAGTATACCTACCTATTTATGTATTTTAAACATTATTATTTATTAAGTACCTATAATTGTTATATTTTTATTACTTGGTATAATTTAAATCGTTCTTGCACCCGCTTACATTGTATTTTACAAAAACTCCATCACCCAAAGGTTGCCTGGAAGAAATAGCTTAAAGCTATAAGGCCGCCAATTGTATTTGTATTTTGTATCTTTTCTTCTATTCTGTATTTTTGACCTGTGTGCAATAAAGAATATTTGTATTGTATTGTACGTTATCGACTTCAATTCTAACTCCTTTTAAGGCTATCGCAGCTCACAATAGCGATAGCGTTGAAAGGAGTTAGAATTTACTTCAATTCTAACTATTTTCAACGCTATCGCAGCTCACAATAGCGATAGCGTTGAAAGGAGTTAGAATTTACTTCAATTCTAACTACGTTCAACGCTATCGCAGCTCACAATGGCCAAAGTTAAGTAATGTTAGTTTTTGTAAAGCGAGGATAATGCTGAAAGTGATTACATTCTTAGCAAAAAATAAACCGACTTCGCACATGGCGGTGCTTTTTTGCGTGGCTGGCTGTGCAGGGAAACGACACGTCAAATAACTTGGAAAAAAGGCACTTAGCCCTCTCACTCACGCCTTTCCTGTGCAAAGATGGGTTGTTCTCAGTTTAGAAACTTATGTTTGGGCATTTTTGGGTTTCACCGTATAGATATAAATTGTAAAGTAAAGTTAAATGCACTTCATTCCACAAATAGAAAACAACAAACAAAAAATAGAAAAGGAAATAGTGAAGTACAATTTAGGCGGCGTTGTCACTAAGAGAGATCTCTCTTTGTTACCAAGGGTTGGAGAAAAATTGGGAACGTTAGAGTGTGTACTTATTTTTTATGTTTAAGTTATTAGCCCTTCTCCCGAATTCATAAAAATAATCAGAACACTGTCCTAGTGTGGAGCCATTGAATCCTGAAAATGTATAAGATGTTCTTCAGTAGAAGAAATTTCATTTTGTTTTATTATAAAATGTAGATAATGATTGCGACTTCGTTTTATTAGGTAAGTACCTACTTAATTAGCTTCACACAAAACTTTAGTAGTATACATCTGATCATCAATTTGCTGACTTAAAAAAGAATTAAACCATTTCCTATCTTCTACATGTTAAACGTCGACTCTACAAGTATCTTGGGTACACTGCCGGATGTGGGGGACTTAACCCATTTTTTTTAATCTTTTGCTTTTTTTCTTCTTAGTCTAAGTTTAGTTTTAGCTTTAGTATTAATATAGATTTATCAATGCGAATAAAATAAGTTGAATGTTACTCTACAAGAAAACTATATTTTGGTTCCCAAACAGCGTGCTACCGTACTCTGAACTACCCCTATAGACGCATCCCCTAAGCTTTGTAGTAATTTCGCTCCAAGACATTATTTTCCATGCTTCGCGCTCACCCTAACGCCATTTACTTTATCTCTTGCTTCCTTTTGCATTTTGTCCTCGTTCTGTCGTGTGTTTTGTAATTCAATGACATTTCTGAACGGAGGTGCTGAGTGCTCTTTAATTATGTTTTTAAATTATAATATTAATTCCACTTTTGCAATTCCAAGTGCCTCTATAGATCTAATTTTCTACATTTTAGTTACGTTCTAAATTACCAGTCTGATAGAGATCTAAGTACAGTACCTACTTATATTTTAACTACAAAAATTTTTATTAAACCAAACAACATATCATTTATTTTATTTATTTATTTTCCCTTTATAAATCAAAATTGTACCTACATAGAAGAGCCTAAATCCCGCGACACAGGGTATCCTAGTGCGGGATTTAGAGCATCAACCACTTTTTGTATTAATTTAAGTTGCAAAATAAATTTATTTATTTATTATTACATTCAATTACAATCAAGTAGGTCGGTAAAAAGATTGCAGCGTCAGCGTATAACTCGGCATTGCGCGCACACTATGAACTTTGCCTATACTGATTAGTTTAACATCGATTTTTTTGTTAGAAAAATTATAATTTGGTTTTTCAAAAAAAAAAAGGGCAGATTGCTGTAGGGACACAGTGTATGGACACAGTGCACACTGTGTGAATGTATTTCCTTGTCAGCAGTTTAGTTGCTGCGCCCGCGTTCTTCAGTCGTTCCTAAGCCGTCACACATAGTGACACACTTTATTTTAAATATATATTTCCGTTTAACCTATCTTGTGTGTATCAAGGAAGACCCTGAAGGAAGAATAACACCTTGGACATATTGAACCTAGATAGGTATTTATCCATTTTATTGTTGTTTCTACTATACTGTATGTATAGTGATTTTGTACCACTGAATACTTCAGATGTCTCATATGTTTCATGTTCGTAGAAAAATTATTGTATGCAACGCACGTAATGGCCATTTTAACACTCGAACGATCTATTATGAAACTCAGCGAAAGTTCTCATGTTAAAATCGCTAATATTACGTGGCCGTTGCATAAACTACTATTGTAGGTATCTCTTTCAGCTGCTGTAGCTTTATTGTCTGGTCATATTTAAAACTGGAATGTTTTAAAAAAGTTCTCGCTTTTATGCGAATAAACTCTCTGTTCAGTCAAACGAAAAAATCCGTACTTATTATTTGGAAAATGGAAATAATTTCAGACTTCGTTCCTATTGAGGCCACAGCTTTTCTTGCGGCTTAAAATAAAACTGATATATTAACAAAAAAATACCAAGCCTCTGTACACATCGGCGACCTTAGTACCTACTACCTACCTACCTTACCTATTGAACCATAGCTTCTTGCTCAATACCTCTTTCCACCTTTTATTGCCTACTGGCATATCAATTTTTTATTTAATTATAGTGTCTGTGTTTAACCTGGTTTTATTTGTGACTCATAGTGTCGTTTAGATATTACGGTAACCACGTTAATGATGGAGCAAGTTGTGACCCCTCTCAGTCTCGCAACGCTACACTATACAGAGTTTACCAAAAACCAACGTCAACCCGGCAAAGAGCTACCCTAATACGCCAGCTCATGCCTAACCAGAATAACTAAACTTGACTTCACTAAGAACTCCTGGGTTTTCGTATCCGATCAGACCGAAAGAAAAGACAAAAGTCCAACGAGACAATTTATCTATATAAATATATAAGGATCAACTGTTCAAAATGCAACAAGTAATGAAGTTCAGAATTTACAATCAAAAGAAACAGGGACCGCGCCCGAGCCTTCCGGAGCACGTAATTCCAAAGGCGGCTACAGTACAGACACCTATACAATATGCTGCGTCATTTCGCTAGAGAAATTTTGGAGCATTGGTTATATGAAATGTCTCCGAACCCGGCTGCAGCACAGCGCATATGACGACCAAAAGCGTGTCTCTCATGTTGCCGGGTTCGGAAGCAGATTATGTTTTATTGGTCTCCTTACCCAGCCTACATCCTACGGCACAGGTATATGTGACGGGATATAATCGGACATTTTTTTTGACATGAATTCAAATGAATGTCTTACGTTCGGTTAAAGGGGGTCATCCAAGAAAAGTAACGTAACGAAAAATATGTACTTTCGAGAGCTTCGTGTAACGAAAGTTTAAGAGTTAGAAAAGTAATAGTTACACCATTTAAAAGATCGGTCTGACAACAAGAAAAAAAAATGCTCGATATGACGCCACCAGAAGGAGCCGAGGGGGGCTCGGCTCCCTCTGGTAGTGTCATAGGCCACGCAAATGAACACTGAAAATGAGGTGTTACGTAGTTAGAGCTTTAAAGTGAGCTAGCGTCGAAACAACTCGATGAATTTGGACCAAATAAACTGTATTTTATAGAATAGAGTATATGCTACGGTTTGAGGTTAAAAAATATAGTTTGCGATATTAATAAAGTACTGACGTTGACTGCAAGTGAAAATGGGAAGGTCGAAAGAAAAAAAAGGCTAAAATTAACAGATTAAATCCCATTTGCGACCGACCAAAATCACTTCCGGGAGCGGGGATGATACGTCTTCATCGTTTAAGATAGAAAGAAGCCCAGAAAAACGACACCGGCTCGAACCAGGTTGACCAAGATTGTGAGCGCCGAGGACGAAATTTGAATTCATGAAATAATAAAACCATCAGTAGTAGCACCGACTTCTACCCACCCCGATTTTTTAAAAACATTGACTCGATGAACGGCCCCGGGAGGGTAATTCCAAGCTAAGCTCTGAAAGACGAATGTTTTGCATAACATAATATGGTACGTTTGGTGTTTGTTATACACCCGCTTGTAACAAGAAACGGGTGTTCAGTATCGAAAAGTAAACAACTTATTTTGTTCTACAATTTTTGGAAATCCGCAAAAAAACAGAGCTTTGGAATTACGCTTCCAGGGCCGTTCGGCGTGTCACCGTTCATTAATATTAATCTCCGAGGCTATAGCCCAGCGGCCACTGCGCTCACTTCATGCATAATTTCAAACCGAGAGCTCCACGTCCTCAACAAATTTTAATTGCAAGAGTTGTTTAACATTGCAACTTTGTTCGGAAACGCGCCGACAAATATAGCACGTTCGTTGTTTGGAACAATAACAGCAAAAAATGGTTACGTTGACGTTTGTAAAACCCAGACGGAGATTACTCTGCGAATAGTTTGGTTCGGAACTTTTTACTCGAGTGTGAAATTGCAGCTTTTCCATTTGCTTTTACCAAGTTGGGATTAAGGTAGGTTTAGCGCCGGGAAATGCATTTTCCAGGTAATTCCTACTTAGGTACTTACTCGGTATGTTAAGATTCTTAGAGTGCATGCTGAAGATATTCATTCATAATGTAAAAGTTCCCATTTATTAAGTCCGATCTTTATACATTTCTGTTTTACGGTAAAAGTATAATAAATATTAAGTTAAAATATTTTTCAAGAACATATGGTACTCATAAATAACTTTTTAAATAATTTACACTGAATATAGTAATATTGAGACTACAAATATATATCACAGAGGACTATACAGGGTGTAACATTAAGAACGGTCAGTATGGGGAAAGTCTGAAACTATAAGACATACGAAGATCTGTTCTTAGGAACCATGTCATCAATTTTAGTAACAAGAAACACTGTATTCATACATTTAAAAAAAACTGTACTCAGCCTGGGAATCGAACCCGGTTGTTTTGAAAAAAAATCCAACACTATTTCTATTTAGATATCGATGGTGTAGGTCTTAAAGAATAAATGTAAGTATGAAACGTGATGTTTAAAATTAATAAAACGCATTGTTTCCATATCTTTTAATTTATTTTAGTAGGTGTTCGAAATGACTACCATTTTGTAAAATACAACATTAAACTCGTTTAGATAACGATCTTACTATTGAATGTTGTATCTTCAGGTGGTGAATTTGCGTTAAAATTGTCTCTATGGCTGCTTTTAGGTCTTCAATTGTGTCGTAGCTTGTTTTGTACACTTCATCCTTAACGTAATCGATATCATTTAGATATCGAAAACTGTATTCATACATTTTTTTTTAAAACTGTACTCAGCCTGGGAATCGAACCCGGTGGTTTTGAAAAAAAATCCTACACTATTTCTATTTAGAAATAGTGTAGGATTTTTTTTCAAAACCACCGGGTTCGATTCCCAGGCTGAGTACAGTTTTAAAAAAAAATGTATGAATACAGTTTTTCTTGTTACTAAAATTGATGACATGGTTCCTAAGAACAGATCTTCGTATGTCTTATAGTTTCAGACTTTCCCATACTGACCGTTCTTAATGTTACACCCTGTATACCTATATTCAGTAGATACGACGGCGTAAAAGGCGTATTTACTTATGGTAAAACTACATATACATGATAAATAAGTTTTTTTTATTACCACATTCCGTATCGCCGTATGTCTGCGACTGGGCGCTGCAAGCAACGTCCCCCACCATTGCCATTGCGGCGCAGCCGTCGACCAGCTCGGGCACCATGGTCTCTCTTGCTGTAGAAGCGCATTCCTCGTCATGCCGAGCTCAAGGATATCATACGCCGGGCCCTTTCCTCCGCTGGAGTGCCAGCCGTTCTCGAACCGAGCGGACGGGCGCGCAACGAGGGCAAGAGGCCCGACGGAATGACCCTAGTAACCTGGAAGATGGACGGCCTTTGGTGTGAGACGCCACTTGCGTCGACACCCTTGCCCTGTCTCACCTTCCAGTCACTTCTCATAAAGCCGGCTCTGCGGCAGCTGCTGCAGGAACCCTCAAACGACGCAAATATACTGACCTGGGTGAATATTTGAGCCGTTTGGAGTTGAAACATTGCGACCCTGAGGCCCGGGAGCGCGCCGTTTCTTCAAGCACATCGCAAAGCCCCTGGTCGACGCGTCCAAGGACCCAAGGGCTGGCTCCTATTTGGCCCAGCGGATTAGCCTAGCTATCCAACGGGGAAACGCAGCCAGTCTCTTGGGTACACTGCCGGATGCGGGGGATTAAGCCCAAATTGTTTATCTTTAGTTGTGTTTTTATTTTTAGTTTAAGATTAGTTTTAGTTTTTAGTTCTAGTGTGTTTGTTGTTTACTAGTTTTACATTGTTAAATATTAAACAGCCCCTTATCCGTGTTTAATAATATAATTTAATATTTTTAATAATGTACGTAATATTCTTGAAAATCTACAAATATTGCGAAAGTTAAGGCTTTTCGTCATTATGAGTAGATACATACGTACATACCTGTATCACATACATAAGTAAAGGTCTAACGACTTCCGCTAATTACCTTCTGAATTTGTTGTAAAACCATAGAATATACATGTAAGTATAGGTAGATAGGCAGGCACGTACTGTAACGTTAACTCTAATTAGGTGTGTAGGAACGAAAACTTTGTATTTATTACATATTGTCATATTTAATTTTATCAAGCAAGCTAAAAGTTTGCTAAGGGGCCATCCATAAATTACGTCACACGAATTTCATGATTTTTTTGTGACCTCCTGCCCCCCTTGTCACACTTTGCTGACCCCCTCCCTACCCCTTAACGTGTGACATAATTTATGGATGAAACCTAATAAGGCCACGAGAGCAAATAGATATTCTATGGTCACTGATTAGGTATACATTTATTTCCTATTGGCATCTTCTAAAGCTTAATAAAGCTCATTTTCGTACTCACTTGATCGCATATGTATCGCAACTAGTAATAAAATTCGGGGAAGAAGTATATTTAAAAAAACTTGTCTATAGGACACATTAATACGTGTTTAAGGGCCTAATTTCAGCAAATGGGTATTAGAGAGATTTTAAAGTGCGCTGTAAATACTGCGCTGTGAATTCCGGTACGAAATCGATTAATCATTAAAGTTGAGCAGATTATCGAACGAAGCTTTGTTTGAACAAAGCAAATGCTCTGTACATAAAACGTAATGGCACTACGGTAAAGAGAAACAATGTAAATCTCTTTTAAAGGCTATGTTCCACTAATCTCTAAAGCTACACAATTTGTGCTAAGCGTGACTGCTACACGTGAAAGTTGCTTAGAAAGTAGGCTTTCTTAACGATTTTTAGTAAATCGACGGCTTTATATGCAAATAATTCAACTCCCGTGCACATAGTTGTTCAAAATAACAACGTCTCTACTTAACAAGTTAACAGGTCTAGCCTAGTTCAATATAAAACTCTAACTTAGCGTTTCTTGTGTTGTTTACATGTCTTCTTATTTATATGTATATCTATATATTTCTGTGTTGTCCTCATCCATAAATGTTTGTGTTGTTTTGTTTTAGATGGTGCCGGTCAACTTTAGACTCTCAACACAAAGAAGTCACAAAATTTAAACAAAAAATAACCGGCCAATTCTCTTTTCGTGTTTTGTCTAATACGCGACATTGGCGGAATTATTGTGCCTGAAACACAATAAAGGCCATTTTAAAAAAAAGGTCTAGCCTAAAGTTAAAATCAGAAGAATAACTGCATAATTTTCGAGATTGTTTTGTTAGAAAATAATAACACCAAATAATATGACAAACCTATGAGATAAATCTTTAATTACATTCTGACGACATCTTTCTGAATCCCATATGTAAAAGGAGAGGCTATAATGAGGTAATACCATTACGTTGTTTATCTCGCCGGGCGTGCCCGAGTCAGGGCGCTAAAGCCCAAAGCTTATTAAAATCTGACACAAAAAGTTGCAGCACCGCCAACGTGAGGGATCCCCTATGTATACCCAGACACGGCTAATCTGCTATCTGAGCGTAACAAGTTTTGCTCAGATATATCTGGAAAACTTATACGTAGAAAGTTATTAAATAAGCAACAATTTCTGCTTCCAACTAAAATGAAATAATTAGTCAAGTAAGTAAGTAAGTAATATGTTTATTACACACACATCAATGACCGAAACAGTTATAATTATGATAAAATAATTATGTAGTCAAAGGTAAACATATTGAAATCGTGTCTGATGGTTTGCTGTTGTTGTGAAAAGGGTCTCAACTTAGCTTATTGTACAGACAAAAATGCCTACAGCGCAAGTAATAACTTTTTGTCAACTGCACAACACACCGTCGATAAAGGGACAAATCCTCAAGGTTATCAGCGCATCGAAAACCCTTCAATAAAGTATGACAATAGTAAGGTGAGATATCTATGTCCTCTGCTCTTCTACAATTCAAATTTCAAGTCTATGGCGAATTGATACATACAATTACATTTCAGATTGCAGAAATTTGACAGATGATATGGTATACATTAGCTAGAGGCCGAATGTACAATGAAAAAAAATGTAGGTAGTGATAAGTCCTAAATCATGGTTGATTAGCTAGATAATATTTTTATATGTGTAGTAGCATACATATTACTTCCCTAATTAATAAGTCAGAATATAATTAGGTCAAAATCATTTTAAAATATTACAACATTGATTCATTACTTCATTACCAAAGAAGTATTTTCACCTTCAGTTTCTGCCATTCGAGATTGATGGCGCTGCATCTAACACGAATGCCAAAGTGACAGAAGGGTTGTTTTGACTTAATGTTTTTTCATTGAATAATAGGCAGCTTTTTTTAAAAAAATAGAAATTCATTGAACTATGAGCAAATAATGAAGAATTAATATCGACGATCAAATAAACAAAAAAGAAAGTTTTTTTAAATTTAAATTTTATGGCCTAGGTACATGCTAGGTACCCATATTTAGGCACATTTTGACATTCCAGTATACAATCAGCGCCATCTGTTGAGTTGATTGGAAGCTGCCAGAAAATCCCTCATTACCATTATACTCGTACATTTGTTCCAAGAGAAAATTTTGGAACAAAATTTGTGCGGGCGGTTATAAACTTTAATATAGATATAGATAGCATTAAATGATTTATAAGTACTGAATTTCAGCTATTGCAGGTCAGTGATAAGATAACAACAGAAATATGAAAAATTAGCTAAATTGATAGCATTCATAGAGCCCTTCGGATTGTAGAACTCTTTGTTTCGTTATTACCTACCTTGTATAAGCCAAGTTTCGGTATAGTTAATAGAAGTGTTGCGTGCAGAAAGGAATAAGAATTTAGTGTGAAATGAATATATCACTCAAAGTAAGCGAGTATAGGAGTTGCAATAAGACGCCGTGCCGCCCCCGCTTGAAAGTAATTGTGAATTTGCTGCTGTTTCAACGGCAAAGTGAAATTGTAACTCTTCCCACAAGCCATGGAACTAATGGAAGAGACAATTATGTTTTACATTGCAAATGGTTTTTGTTTTCTAACAATAATAATTAAATAACATGGATGTATTACGTACGAACATAAGGTTCTATTCCGTTAGAATATTATTAGAGGAGCTCGTAGCCTAGTTGCGAGCACGGTCCGAAAGAGATCGTGCAGGTTAAGCGACTTTGGCGCGGTCGGTACCTGGATGGGTGACCGCTAGTGGCATATTTCATCTGAGCTCTTTCGTGCTTCGGGGAGCACGTTAAGCAGTCGGTCCCGGTTGTTGTCGTTCGACAGCAGTCGTTCAGCCATGTCAGATGCCTACGGGCGGTCTGAACAACACTGACAAATAGGTTGGCCACTAACCATACGATAAGCAAGCAAGCATTAGAATATTAAATCATATAGATTTTAACGATAATGTATACGTTTCTGTATAGTGTTAGGTATATTCGTTGCACTAAAGAGTTTTATTATATACTCGTACTTATAGCACACTTCAATTAATTTGGCCTCGTTAGGGTCACTAGGGAAAGAAAGGGAAGCTGACATGATCACTTTGTCGTGTACCAAAACATCTAAAAGACTGTAACTTATCCAGGTATGCTCAGCAGTGATAATAAGAAAGCGTCAGCAAGATACGAGTTTAATAGAAAAACTAGAGGACTAATAAAGCGCTGATAATTTGAGCCCTTTGCGGTTGAGACGTTGGTGGGACTCTGGCGTCTCAAATGGCCCAAAAGCTGGTTCGTATTTAGCCCAGAGATTTAGCTTTGCTATCAAACGGGGCAACGCAGCCAGTGTTTTGGGTACACTGCCGGACGTGGGAGATTTCGCACATTATTTTTATGTTTTTGTATTTTCTTGTTTAGGTTTAGTATAGTTTTAGTATGTTTAGAGACAATTATTAAATCGTATACGTATTTAAAAAAATGTGCAACTTATTTATATCTCATAGGAAGATTCAGAAATACTCATACACTATACGCTTCTTCAGGACGATATTAAAACTATGTAACCGTCATAGTTAGATAGGGCATTTGTCTTTGTGTTTTATACAGGCTCCGTCATTTAACTCGTCATTTAACTCGCAACCCCACAGTCGTTTCATTTCCAAACTTTTCGAGCAATTACCAAAGTAGTTCTAAAGTTTCACATCGCCCCTTTCGAGATTTTCACTTGGAAGAATGAATTTCCAAATTACAAATGGGAGATTTTAATATTTCGCGATTCATTTTCGTTAGCGGTTTCATGAAATAGTAATGTAAGTTGGACAATCAGGTTCCATCTCGGTCGTTACTAGAGTTTGAGATGAGAAATTAAGTTTCCGATAAATTGGTAGGCCTCCAATGTTATGAGTGCTTTCCTGAATCTAAATTTATTTTTTCTACGTAATTTGTTCATTAAGAAACCACAATCAATAACATTAAGAGGTTAATTCGTCATGGTCGTGTGAAAATAGTGTTTGAATGAAATATTAAATAACAGTTTTCGATTGGCTTATGTACATTTTTCTTTTTTTGTGGCACTTCATACAATAACTCTTTCGTATTAAAAGCACTATATTTCACAGGCCAACTACTTGGTACTATAACCATTAAAAAAACTCGACACCCGCACCTGCGTGATATCGACAATACATCGAACACACATGTCTACGGTTTCCATAGTTACCAATAACATGTCAAGCAGTAATACGTCGCCGTTTTAATTTGTTTCTCTTGAATGAGTGATAATAATTAATAATCGTCGAAAATTTAAAAAAATAATATTGGGGAAAGACTAGGTACCATAATCCAAAAACGCTTGGATGAAAGAAAAAGTAGTCCCCTCTCCGGGCGGGCGTTCGATTCTTCATTAAAAAACGTAACTATCTACTTGAACTAATAATGGCCGCTAAATGGTCAAATATTTTATAAGCGACAGTACACATAATGTTAATAAATTTAGCCAGAACTAAAGAATGTAATATTATTTAACTTCATATCAAATTCCGATACTTATTTGATAGGGGGAGTGGAATGAAGTGAACCAGGTGCGATAGAAAATATTTCAATAACCGATTTCTAATAATGTTAGTGTAGCAATACAATCATTCTATTGATTGATTGATTGATCCTATCCCATTATTTGACATAATATTACTCCGTTATTCAACACAGTAATATTTTGCAACTGAGGATATACAGGCTGTAACATTAAGAACGGTCAGTATGGGAAAGTCTGAAACTATAAGACATACGAAGATCTGTTCTTAGGAACCATGTCATCAATTTTAGTAACAAGAAAAACTGAATTCATACATTTAAAAAAAAAAACTGTACTCAGCCTGGGAATCGAACCCGGTTGTTTTGAAAAAAAAATCCAACACCATTTCTATTTAGATATCGATTACGTTAAGGATGAAGCGTACAAAACAAGCTACGACACAATTGAAGACCTAAAAGCAGCCATAGAGACAATTTTAACGCAAATTCACCACCTGAAGATACAAAATTCAATAGTAAGATCGTTACCTAAATGAGTTGAATGTTGTATTTTACAAAATGGTAGTCATTTCGAACACCTACTAAAATAAATTAAAAGATATGGAAACAACGCGTTTTATTAATTTTAAACATCACGTTTCATACTAACATTTATTCCTTAAGACCTACACAATCGATATCTAAAAAGAAATAGTGTTGGATTTTTTTTCAAAACAACCGGGTTCGATTCCTAGGCTGAGTACAGGTTTTTAAAAAAATGTATGAATACAGTGTTTCTTGTTACTAAATTTGATGACATGGTTCCTAAGAACAGATCTTCGTATGTCTTATAGTTTCAGACTTTCCCATACTGACCGTTCTTAATGTTACACCCTGTATAATATACCTATCAAACAATTTGAAATTCGTTGAGAGGACGCTACTAGTCCGATTCCTGTGGTAAACCCTGACCAGGAACTAAAAAACCATGTCAATTGGTACTTTTATAATCTGTGTAATGGAGTTCGCTATGAAAAAATAGTAGGTACCATTGACGAGGGTTTTATGGTAGTATGGTCCTGATATAAGTATATACACAAAAACACTATATTACCGAATCTTTGAATAACAGAAAACTAAAACATTTTGCTTTCTAACGTAGAAACTTCCGAGTAACATCTGGTGGAAAAATTTGCGGCAGAGAGCTAAAAGGAGATGAGACAAGACTTACTTGAGAAGCTCCTGGATCTGATCTCCAGCGGCTGGTTTCTTTCCGGTTTCCACCAAAGTTTGAAGGGTTGAGCACTTAGAGCACTCGCGGCGATAGTTCAGTTACAATATTAGAGTAATTAGCGTGGAAAATAATTAATTCCGGGGAGCGTTTGTTTTGCGTGACCGTTGCGACAGAAGTCATTTCACGAGTGCGTTTGATTGGCAGATGACATTGTGACGTCATCACGATGCGCGTATTCTTTCGGTCTTGTCTCTTAGGTGACAGGTAGGAAAGGAACAGGTATAATTATATGAATATTAGATAAGTACAAATGTGTATAGTGTAATTTAAAATAACGATATGGTGGTAACAACATCCGCGATAATTATGAACCGAGTAACACCCGTTATATCTAATAATCTCGACCGACTCGTAATTACAATAGATGTCTTAAATTTCATGAATTTGCTTTGTCATTATGGGGTGGTACTTATGTAATTACTGAACATAAATTCTGATTATATAAGACCATTGATCTGAGCTGCAAAGTTGTCCTTTGGGCAGCACATTGTTTGTAGACAGAGGAAGCGGAAGGGCATCAGAGCGGTCGGACACGACAGAGCGTGTTAATTCCCGTCTGAAAGCGTGACGTCACGCCTTTGTATACTGCTATTAATATTCAACTTTGCAATACAATTAGGATTTGCATGGAAAATGTTTGTTGCCCAGTCTTGGTTAATATTAAAATAATAAAGCGGCAATCTTATTTTAACTTATCTTATCTTATGATAGGGGGCCGGAAATAACCACAGTAGCAATTGGTACATGGAACTGCACGGTTTCGAACCCGAACCATCCGCATGGGAGTCCGGTGTCCTAGCTACTGTACCACCGATGCTCTAAGCTAAGCAATAAGCATTGATCGTAACATAATAATTAGGTACCCCACTGGTTGAAAAATTCCCCTTTTGCCCCTTTTACTAAATAGTTGAACCAAAACCTAATTCATATCGATATTAGACAGGCCATATTGATTAATATCAGATTCATTCAATTCCTTTACCATAAGCCAATATCTTTGAAAAATATTGTTTTAGGACTGACTTGGCCGCCCTTAGGGATACCCGACAAATTGAATTATCTAGTAGGTACCAAAGGGACATATAGAACGCCATTAACCCTTCCCGCGATTGGAGTCCTAGACTTCTAAATAATCTATCTATGACGTTACAGCTTTTACATTCCCTTATGTCGACTTCTGTGAACTTTAAAAATAAAACAGACGGGAGAGGCATTTACAACAGGAGAGGCAAAAAACGAAAAAAATATGGGAAAATAGAAAAAAATAGATATACGAGTACCTACTATATTACTGTTGAATATTGACTATTCAACAAATACATTAGGTGTTTCTATATTGAAACAATTATTTTCCCCTTCCCATAAAGTTGCAAAATCGGGCTTCCGATTATGCCGACCGATGCCTCTCGCTATTATTATTATTATGTCTTATATCGAAAATATTATTATTATTTTCTGGTCCCGGTCCTTTGAAAATGCTTGCGTGGGGATGAGTCCAACACGTAGAGGCCTTGATAGATAGATAGAAACACTTTATTGTACACAAAATCAGGAAAAGTAAAAACTACAGATATAATAATAGGCCTTGTTAGAGTATTTACTATAAAATTGTGATATGGAGTGCACCTATCGAAGCCAGTCACTGAACACATATAAGAATGCATTCAAAGACAGTCCCCGCTAGTTGCATGAACAATTGGTAAACTAAGGGATTAATTATGGGATATTGGGTTGAAAGGTAGGTGGACACCTGCCACGTTCATAGCACTGTCTCTGAAGGTGATGAAAAAATTGGCAGGTGGTGACTTGCCGCTTACTGAATAGATGGGCCCCCAAAATAGTCGTCATATGACAACAGGGGGCAACACCAGAGTAAGCAGTTGAGGGGGTGTAGAGAGGTGTGCTGCAGTTTCACTAAGCGCTACTCCCGGCTTTATGCCTTTAACACTTCCATCCCCCGAGCATATAGCTCCAGCGACTCCACTCTGGACGGCCAGTTAAAGCAAGTTATTATAATTATTAAAAACTATTGTTTATCTCCCAATTCTGGGGTATTCTACCACAATCGCGGGCTTTTGGCCAAACGAGAGTGGGGACGAAAAAATAAAGAGGTATATATGAAAATGATAAATATGTAAGTATTTTATAGTAATTTAAGTTTATTCTTCTATTGATAAGTATTTGCGTACTATTCTGCATGTATTTATTATAACTGCTTTTTGTAGGAGTCTGTATGTGAGGGCGTGCATGCCAAGTGTTTTGAGGCCGTGTAAAGTGTAAAGTGTTTGGGATTACTCCTGTAGATGACAAAATGATTGGTATAGTTTTCAATTTCAATTTATTTAAACTCATTTTGGTTTACAGAGATACCTCCAAAACACCATCATGTCATACAATACTTACATTATACATAATATTTACAATTGAACTAATATAGGTACTTATTTACTATTTAAGTATATAAAGCTATTTCTTATAAATGTTCCCATGTTATCAACAAATATATCTATTTCGAAGTTCTGAGCGAGCATGTCACCGAGCAGGCGGCGCGCGCGTGACGTGGGCGCGTTGCGTGCGCGTCGCGTACGCGTGTGCGGACACTCAAACACACGAGGCGCACGGCGCGGCGCCATTGCACTGTTGCCTGCTTTCGGCACCCTCAGCATCATTTGCTCCAATGCAGACTGGTTGTCTATCTTATTGTGAATTACCGAGTAATAGTGCACCACCAGCTGAAGTTTCCGTCGTAACTCTAGCGTGTCCAAGCCGACCATACCCGATACAAACAGGGAAGGATATAAGTATGGGTAGTACCCGTTTGACTGTTTGCTCTTTCCATTGAGTCTTTAGTTCGATTGATAAATCGGTATATTTGGAAATCTTATCTGTGTGTGTTGATGTAACGTTATGTGCATTGGGTATGGCTATTATTATGTCTTATATTTATATTATTATGTCACTCGTAAGTTTTTGAGAAACTAATATTAAGTAAAAAAAAATTTCTGTCCGTTACATTTTGTCAACTTTATATAGGATAAGTACTGATCTATATTATAGAAAAAGTTTGTCCACAGCTGATATTGAAACTGAGGCCTGGGGTACCACTTAACTAGCACTGAACCGGATTTATTTATTTAATGGCTGTAAATATAATGATTGGTCTGCAAAATTCGTGCCTAAAGTGTTAAATTCTCAACTCGTGCCACTTTTAAAAGTATTCCTGATTAGTTCATTATTTTAATTCATGTGTATCTTCTTTATTTTAAATAAGATTAATTCAATTAAAATCTGACCTAAATATTTTGATACAACGTACTTAATTTCATACTTATGACCTAGGTACCTTTTGATCCATCTAATCTGAATCTCTTAGAATTATTTTTATTATTTTACATTTATTATTTTACATTAGAAACTGAATGTAAATTATAATTGAAATCTGTGGCGAGCGTAAAATATAAGTTCATTATAAGGGTCTCAACTATTTGCTGGAACAATGAATATTCAGATTAACACACTGTTGGGTAAACAGAAAAACGCGGCGGAGTTTTCAAATTTTTCAAGTTTTCTTATGATTTGTAGGACGTAAAGTCTAAATATTTAATAAGTCTAAATCTATATTACTTACCTGTCATTGAACTATTTCGTTACAGTTATATAATTTTCCTTCTAGTATAGCTTTTAAGTACTACGGCGGCGTAGCATGCTGCTACGACCGTAGCGTTATCAATGTCATGCAAAGCTCATTTAAGATAAAATTAAATTGAAACTAACTTTACGTGAGATCAGTTATAAGTGAAGATGATAAATAATTTATAGAAGTATCATGTCCATTTCCCAAAATGTTCAACCTTATCCACATTACTAAATACAGATAATCACGTAAGACTACACTATATACTTAAAAACACACATTCTATCCCTCTCTAGTCCATAGCTCTAGATATAGATGACACGAGACGGAAGTCTTAACATTACGGACGTTTCTTTCCACACTGGCTAACTATATTTGCTTGCACAGAAAGTGCGACGGAATCCCGACTTCCAAGATACAGGTTTTCGACCTAGTTTGTAAGTCGGAGGTCCTTTTTTTTGTGTGCCCTGTATATAAACTTTTTCATTTTTCATTTTCATATAATTAAAAACACATGCTATTCTTCTCTAGCCCATAGCTCTAGATAGAGATGACAAGAGACTTAAGGAAGTCTTAACATTAAGGACATGTTTTGCAACACTATAGTTAGCTCGACGATTTATCAAGCAGTGTGTCCAATGCCGGGTCGCGGTCCCCCGCCGCTGCGGGTAGTCACTGCTAATTTGCACACAATTGTTCATCCCCAACTGAAAGTAAGAAATAAGAAGAGAAATGTAGTCACAACTCCATGTAGCTCGCTAATTGGGACCCGCCAAATTGTATTCAATTCTGTCGGATGGATCTTCATTAAAAGTTTATATCAAACGTAAATATTGATGCGGAGACTTTGAGTGACTTTGTTAATCTGTGTTTAACAAGTAGAAGTAGAAGATTAGGTACGTTTTCGGGGCTTGTTATCTCGGAATGTAATATTATAACGGTTATTAGATTGCGAGCATTGCGTGTAGAGCGCTTGTCGTACCTAATATAACATCAGCCTTCTAATAAGCGATGACTGGTGTAATTAAGCTTGAGTTATGTTTTGACACTGTTAAACATAGAACCTATACAACCTATAACACATATAATTTGTGAAACTTAAATTCTGCCAATCTTTGAAATACATTAAAGCGTAGCGAAGTCTAATGTGTATAATATTATATTTACATCAACTAGCTTTCTTTTCGTAGCTTAGTTGCGAGCGTGGTCTGAAAGTAATCGTGCATGTTAAGCAACGTTGGGCTCGGTCAGAACCAGGATGGGTGACCGCTAGTGACACATTTTTATCTTAACCGCTGCGTTCCTCAGAGAGCTTTGTCGGTCCCGGCTGCTGTCATCGGACAGTAGTCGTTGGGCTATGTCAGGTTCCTAAGGCGCAAAACATATACAAGAGACGTGCCGGCAGCGTCTCGTTTTGCAACCGGCCGTTGTGCCGGCGTTCCGCCCCCTTCAAACTATTTTTATACAAAATATATGAAAGTGAAGCGGCGCAAAACATACACAGAGGTGTGCCGACCGGCGGCGTGCCGTCAGCGCACTGCCTGTGTTTGTTTTCCGCTTAAGGCGGCCTAATCTAAACAACTCTAAGAATCGGTTAGCTAACCAAATGACAGAAATCAGAAGAATATCCTTCAGAAATGGTTATAATATTCGAATGATAAAATTTCTTCAATCGATATACTTAATTATAATAATATTACGTATCTAAAATCCTGTGTTGAAAGGCATTTGTTTTCAGAAATCCCATTCTCATCAACAAAGAGTGTGCAGCCAAACGAAAATTCGCTTGTTCGAGTATCGTTATTTGTCCAATTATATTATTTAATTGAACATTCAATTTATTGAGCAAGTAGATTATTTATTCACGTTACTATTTTCTACAGAATTCGTGAATTTAATCAGTATAATTTCTCAGTGAAATTGTGATAACTGACATGAATTTGAGACATGCCTATCACTCAAATAATCTCGTTACTCCCAAACGAAATGAGGGACTGCTGGTGTTTAAATAAAATAGGAAATTATATCATAAAATGGGAAAGTGTACGCGGGAGCCAGCCATCTTCTGTTGTTGCGGCGGCATACTTTGACTAGTAGCGGCGCTAGCGCGGGCGGCATTTTCAAAGAAAGAGCTTATTTGAGTGAACAGAGTATACACGAAAAAACGAAAATTAGATTTTTGATTGTCTTGGAACCTTGTCGAGTTCTTATGATACGAAGATGGCGTTATTTCCGTGCCTCGTCGAGTAATTTGTTGCATTGAATGGAGCTGATCTTTAGTATAACAATGACTGAAAGTGCTTATCATTTTCATTGTACGTCTGTCCCACCATTCGAGTGCATTTTTATGCGTAATCTGGAATAAACAGAATGTTCATTGTATGATATGAATCTTATAAGTTTTCCGTAGTTAACTGTGATATATGTAGGGTAGATAAATATAAGTTCAATTAATTTTGAGTTATTGTGTAATTGGCGTTATAACTTTTTAAGACAAAAGTACTGTTATAATTGTTTTGCTGTACAATAACCTATAATAAAATAAAATAAATTCATTCCTCGATAGACGTTGATAAGCTACACAAGTGTTTCATTGAAGAGCCTTCCCTTAGGAGTCCTGTGGGATATCCCAGGATATATATCAAACTGCCGACGAGGATGTGATAGGAATGAAATAGACCCTACCTAAAACCTAGTCATTTATTCAGGTCACCTACCTGGTGTAGGCAACTTTTCGTTTCCTATTTATAAAGGAAGAGAAAAAGATTTAGTTAATTAGATAGCCGAGGTGCAGATAACTCGCTTACGGCCAAATCGTCAGGTCGTTGCGTGACTGGGCCACGATTTATGACTTAATAGCGGAGTCTCGCGTTAAGTAGGCCTTAGATAAGGCGCTTCTAAGTGATTGTCGGCGCTCACAACAATCGTAATTACTCCAAACTACTATCTGCTCAGGCGCACGCGATCTCTTTCATCGCTCCACTTGAATTGTGTTAATTGCTTCGAATACTATTTCACTGATAATTTGTGAAGGGCGCTTGCACGTTGAGAAATTTAGCCGGAGTTCAAAAGGGTGGAAGCAATTTATGAAATGGTGATAAGTGTTAAGGCCGTGGTTTTAATTGGCGTTTTTCGAGATGCTTGAGAAGTTGAACGTTTCATTCGTTAGATAATAATTTCGATAAATTGTTAGGTACCTATGATTTAGAGGACAGTTAAAGCTTTATCAATTTGGTATACCTATAAGTACATCGACATTTAATGATTAGGTGAAATGTGAAATAAAAATTATTTAGATAGGTATTTCATTTTAGCTTAGGTATTTTAGTGTTAGTTATTTTAATTTCTATGTACTTAATTTTAAATAAAAACCAATTTAATATATTTATTCCATAAATTAAAATGTACAAAGTTTTACGAAGTCAGTACATTTACAAATATCTTTTTCATGATTAGACTTAAATAATATACTATTTCACGGGTTTTTAATATCAAATAAATATTGCCTCGGAAAGCACGTTAAGCAGTCGGTCCCGGTTGTTGTCGTTCGACAGCAGTCGTTAAGCCATGCCAGAGGCCTACGGGCGACCTGAACAACTCTGACAAATAGGTTGGCCACTAACCATACGATAAGCAAGCAAGCAACGGATTTTTATTGTATTTTATTAATTACGACCGATTTCGTTTACACATCTTCAAGTATCTTGATTACGCGAGCACACCTTACAATCACATTAAGTACATTGTATATAATACAATGTACTCAAAATTATGACTAAAAAAGTATCATCCGAATCCCCAGCATGAGGCATGGTCCCGAGGATACTGGCACACAAATACCTATTTGTTGTGTTTATATACCACTAGCAAATTATTCACCGAAATAATGCAAATTAAATACAGTAATTTGTTGAGTCCTTGTTATTTCACAGCACCGCCTCACGACAGACTAAAAATAAGAATAACAGATACACGAATTTAGTTATAACTCAGTCGTCTTCTAAGAATTTACCGTTATTAATTGTAATCCAATAATCCAATTACATGAGGAAGGAATATTATACTTCTAATACTTACTTACTTACGAGTATTATACTTCTATCCAATAACTGGATATTAATAGAAGTAGGTACTCAATAATATAAACATATTAACTGACTTACGACTGTAGAGAAAGCAAGAGAGACGTGCCAAGAAAGAGATTCATGGCGCTCCATTCTGTCTGCCTACCACAGCGAATATAGGTGAAGTTATAAATAGTTTTGAATTATATTAAAAACCGGAAGATGGTTCAAAGTACTACATATATAGATACATACATGGTTGGTTACGACTGAAATTGCTTTTCGTCAAAATACACTTTTTGTTAAAGGTGCATTTGCTCAAAATATACTCCTACCTAAAAAGACAAAAAGTACATACCTACTGAGAAAACCAGTGTTTCATGAATCAAGTTTAAATTATTGTTCACAAATCATAATGTTCTACTCAATCCAAAGTGAACAGACACAATAAAACTTGTTCAACGAATACCCAAGAAGCATAATATATAATATTCATCAGGCAGTTATTAACACAGAGTTCATTATTGTATTGTCCTGTATAGGACTGGTCATATACGAAACACAGCGACCTAATCGCCCAATCACAGTATATCACACTGTTAATACTGAATTACCGTCCCAGCGGGTGTATCGACTGTGGACACTCCATTTAACAATTGGACAGTCAGTTTGACACACGACAGTATACGCATGCCCCTTGTCCCCAAAGCTCGTGCAGCGGTGATCTCAACCCTGAAATATGCAAACTGATGCATTCGCATACAGGACAGTTGACATTTTACACAGAGTAGGGCACTAATTGTGGAATGAAATTGGATGGATATTGGTCACCGGGTATAACCATGAAGGTACGATCGCCTGCTTCTTTCATCCACGGGTGTAACAATAATATAATCGAAACTGTGGTGGTGTTGATCATTTTTGCACTGTGAAGAACTTTATAGTTTACTACTAGATCTGGTGATAATCTGATGTGAAGCGATTAAAGGAAAAACATATTGTACAGTCGACCATAGGTTCACCTACTCAAAACGTCAATATTTGTGTCTGACATTGACCATGTTACCCTGACATAACGTTGAGATATAGAAGTTGAGTAATTGAAGTTAGAGATGTTATGGTTGACTGTATCGACTTTGTATGGAGAGTTGAAAGTATTTTTGAGAATTTGTAAATTATCACAAGGTTAGTTAACCGCCAGCATACCTATGAATTTGGAAAAGAAAAATAAACATAAATTAATTAGGTTTTCAGTGAGAAAGGGAATATTTAATTTGTAAGTTAATTCATCGGCTGAAATACTTAGGTAAACCGAAAAAGTAAGATTAATTAAGGAACAGTCTCCAACATTTTTGTTAGATTTGCAGACGTTTCATATAAATATTAGATCTCTTAGAAAAAGAACAAAGTTGTTTCTACTTAGTTAGCAAACGTAATTAGTTAATTTGGTTCTTTCACTATTTATTTTAGAAGCAAAATATGTATTATTTTAGAAAGATGTGTATTTTATTAATAAAAATAACCGAAGGCATTGCCAGAAATTTCTTTTGGGAGTATTCAAAGTTTTCAGAGGGGGCTTTGAATACAATTTTATAAATACGTGAAGTCTTAGGGATGTAAATATTTAGGCCCTAAAACGCAATGTATAAGTAACACCTGTGGTGATACGTGGTGGTACTTTTTACTAAATTTCCTGCTGATTATAAAATACCCGTCTGGTTAGGAAAGTTTATCGAAAAAATAACATTTTCGTAACACAATTGTGTTATGAAAATGAATTAATGCGGGGTGAAAGTAACTACGTTTAAAATAAAACAACCGGTTTAATTGCGATTTCTCATTCCGTTTCAAACAACATGTAAAATAGAACGTAATGTTCCATTAAAATTTTTACAGAAGCCTAAAAGCAACTTTGTCCTTTTATCTAACATTTGTATCCTTCACATACATAGGACAGTTCGTTTGACCTACATACATAGGAGTTTCAAACGTTCAGAACAGGGATTGAATCTAAGCTGGATTTTAGATTTCATCCCTACGGACGGAAATAGGGATGTAGACTGGAATTATCTATTACAAGATTTTTTTTTCTTTCTACGTTGCTGGTAATATACCTAACTTGGTTATGTACGAGAAGCAAGCGGAAATAAAGTAGGTACTATTATTATTAAAGATGCAGATTATTGACTTATTACGATGATGCTGATAATAAATTATGTTATCGGTAATCTTGGTGCAGAAAGACACAGCTACAGAAATTGGACACTAGCGCCTCTTCTGAATTTCAAAATCTTTGTGCTCAGTAAGGCACGTTTATATTAGGCCCAGCACAAACTTGTTGAAAAACGCTTGCAGAGACTGGTAGAATTGACTAAGGCTGAAAACGCCCTAAGGGCTCAATAAGGGTTTAGTTTAGTTAGTTTGAACCCCTAAAACCTCCTCGGTTATGAGCAGTGGTAGGTACTTGCATTTGGTATGATCTGGAATATAAAATTTCTGCCAAGAGGGCGCCATTAGTAGTTTTATAATCTGTGTTAAGAGTTCGGTATGAAAAAAATATAGTAAGAACTATTTAATTCCGCAAAATGGCAAATATTTTATATTCCTGGTCAGAGTATACCTAAGTAGAATCGCGTGTGTACTGGGCGGGCGCATTCGACTCCCTCACTTTGTGGCGAGTATGTAATCGGAAGAATGATAAAACACTCGTTATTATACGATAGCAAGATAGCTTCTCTACAAACAACACTGTTAGATAACGTTAATAACAGGTTTAACCCGAAAATAAAACAGTAAGTAAATGAACTGCTAACAGTGGTGTAACCAGAAATGAAGAAATCGGCTTGTAATATGGGGTACCTACCTATCGTGTTCTATTGTATAGAGATCTAGAATTACTAGTAAAGGGTAAACTACTGATCCATTCTTGGTTTATTTACCATATACTCGTACATGACATGAATGATAAAGCCAAAGATAAAGTGTAACTCAAAATCCTCAGATAATTTTAAACGTTTTTGAAAACATAAAATTGTGCCAGAAATGTCATTGCCTCTAGTTTGTAAAGACTGCAAGACATTAAGTATAGACTAAAAATTTGTGCTGAGCTATCGAGCAACTCGCTTGCAATGAGCAAAAAGGCCATGAATATGCATACACTTAGCGGGCCCTTCGCATATCGAACAGAGGCTTAAAAGCTTAAAACTTACTCATGTACGAGTACGAAGACTTTTTTATTTAACAACTTTTTAAATGAATAATGGGACAGATCTCGGTTTGAGTTAACGGTTAACGCAAGTAATCTTGAGAGTAAAAAAATATGTGAACTCTACAGATTTAATTAACAGTAAAAATCAAATGATATACGTAATTTTGTATAATTTTAATTATATATATCGCGAAATGTCAAAGTCGTAAACTGTCAAGACGTCCAACTAGGAGAATGTCAAGATCGCAAAATGTCCAGATCGGAAAATGACCAAGTCGGAAAATGTCAAGATCAGACAATGTCAAGTTCGCAAAACGTCCAGTCACAATGTGTGCAATGTGTCCAATGTTACTGACACGGGGACGAAACGGGGACGATACGGGGACGATACGGGGACGATACGGGGACGATACGGGGACGACATAGGGACGACACAGGGACGAAATTATGTCAATGTGTGCTATGCAATGTGTCCAATGTGCAATGATTCCCCATTTGTCGTCTCCGTGTCGTCCCTGTTTCGTCTCCGTGTCGTTCCCGTGTCATTCCAGTGTCATTCCCGTTTTGTCTCCGTGTCGTCCCTGTGTCGTCCCTGTGTCGCCCGTGACATAGATATATTGCACTCATTGTGGCTGGACGTTTTGCTATCTTGACATTCTCTGAGTTGGACATCTTGACATTTTACGACTTGAACATTTCGCGTCGTATCATTTTATTTAAGTACTTAATCAATAATCTTTCCCCGAAATATTAGTAATATTTTTGGCGCCCGCGTCTACTACAAACGTAGTAAGTACTTTGAATAGGTCTATTTGTTTAATTTGCCTACCTCACTACGGATATATGTATATTTATATGGTATAGGTACTTAGCAGTTACCACTTATGTCTTTGCTAGTTGTTATATGCTAAACCTGTATACTGCGTACTATGTTTATGGTTCGATTAGGGTCGACAAGCCTTCGCCCCTGTCGCCTGACATGATGGATGGTGCCCACATCAGATTTCGGATAGTTTCTTTTGCATATTATGTTTTTTTTCTACGGTATACACGAGAGACGAGCGAGGTCGCTGTTGCCTTTCAAAGGATTTTTCCGAAGGGTGTCACTTCAGTTTTATGAAGAACATAATGTTGAAGCTTATCTTCTGCCGTAAATCGGATTACGTTATTTATATCTCTACCAGTCTACCTACATTGTAGTTCAGAAGTCGATGGTGGTATATTCACTTCGTCTACAGTAAAATTTTATGGGATGGAAAGTTCAGATTTTTTTTGTCGAAAAAGATTTAAGAAATCAATATTTTTGAATGGGTTTGTGTACTGTTATTGCTTTTTGGCTTCTTTGTTTTTTTATTGGCAATTTGCTATTACAGGTCAGGTACAGGTATTATAATATTTCTCTAGTAACTTTTATATAAGTTTGTTTCGAACGTCCTCGGGCAACAAAACTATAACTTTTGTTTCGAAGATTGAAGTCCTAAAGCGTAAAATTATTAAAATATCACAACTGACGCAAAATGTTGTTTTATATTTTTTTATTTCTAACATTAGTTAGTAACTTTCTAATAACAACACAGCTACCTGTATTTTTGTAGGAGGGTAGATTTATATTCTTTTAAACGAATTTACATTGTTTATAAAATAAATTAGGCAGAATGTTTTGTCAATCCGAACAAATCTATTTATTTTTGGCCTATTATTTATAGCAATAAATAAAAATGAATAAAAAGCCTAACTATATTTTGCCACTTAGCTAGGATCATAGGCTCATAGATCATAAAGGTAAGTAATGAAAACATTACAAGTAAAACAGTCGAACAAGGTTGATTACTCTTTCAAACCAAAACACCCGAGTACCTATGTAAATTAGGTACTTAGCACACATTTACATACGTACATATACATTTTAGTAGGTTATTAAACATGCGCCGTCGCTTGAGTAAACATCGTAAATCACACAAAACTAGGCGCTTTGCACACAGAATTTGCGTTTCTAATTTCCTCATAGGTATTGTTTGCATTATGTACTTCCGTACGCGTAGGTACCTATAACATTATTATAGAACGGTGCTGTGTGTCTATGATACGACTGTCAACGACCGGTGACAAGCAAATGGAGTGAGATCTAATATAGCCACAGGTTGTTTAATTTCCGTTCGTGCTTATAGGTTTATGGAAATACACAGCTGTAAATATAAGGGCGCCTTTAGCGTTTCTTTTCAGGAGTCATTTTGAAAGCCTTTATTAAAATAATGCCTAGGAATTTGGAAATGGATTTAAATTGTCGGTTGAGTTGGCTAGGACACAGATAGATACAGGGCTCCTATACGGAAGGACCAGGTTCGAAATCATACAGTGTCATATACTAATGAGTTTTCGGTTATTCCAAAGCTTACGTACATTTACTCGCTACAATTACTCGCTACAATTACTCGCTAGATAACAAGCATGTGAAATATGTAAAGCAATGGCAAACCATCCCATTAAAGTCCAGAAAGTCATTCTGTGCTTAACTCGATAGATTGACTGAAACGTTTATTTATAAAGATGCTTACAGTCTACATAACTAATAGATACTTACGCTTAATTATAGTTACCGATAAGTGATTATGTTTGTACTGTAGAAAATTTATTTATGTAGTTCCCACTACTTTGACTTTGAAGAGACATCTAACAACAAACAATCTAACACTATAAACCAGCGTTTTCATTTCAAAAAGTGGTTTTGCATTCTTTTTTTTAGATATAACTTTTTAATTTAAGTAGTGTTTGTATTTTAATAGAGATGAGCGAGATTAATTTGTTACCATTTCTTTTAGCTCAAAAGTTTTTGCCTATATCGTAGGACGTAAAGCCTATAGTAAGGTAAGTTTTACGACTGTAGGCTTTACATCCTACGATATAGACAAAAGATGTTAAGCTAAAAGAAATGGTAACAAATTAATATCCCTCATCTCTATTTTAAACAAACTCTACTTAAAGTAATCACTCTTGCTTTATATTAATACGTAATAAAAATTGCAAAAGCAGTTCGTTTACCCCTCGTAACAAATAGATCGAGTATCTTGTTACTTAAAATAAATTAAGCGAAAGAAATGTGAACAAATACCTACCTAGGTACTCGTTTATGAGATCGAGTGCTTTTAGTCGAATGAACGCATTGTCTTACACAACACGGTCCAGCTGTTTACCGAACAAGCCTCCGTTCAATTACATACTTTATTCAATAAACTATTCAGTCGATAAAATTAGATGGGTTTATTCTATAAAATAATACAGAAAATACAGTTTTATTCTATAAAATACTTACTTACCTATTATAGGTAATTAGGTATATGTTTTTTTTTATGTATAACTAAACCCGCATTTGACCTCGATCTCGTCTGATGGTAAGCGACGATGAGGTCGACGATGGAGCATGCGGGTCCAGTAAATGCCTATTCACTCTGGCCTTGAAGATCCCAAGGTTGTAGGTTTCAGGAAATACAGACGCCGGCAGGGTCTATTGTCTAGGGTCTAGGGTGTTTATGGGTACCTACTTGTTTACAGTTTTATTCTATAAAATACTTACTTCTTCATAGGATTTACTAATTTTATTTTGTGCGATAAACATGGTATATGCCTCTAAAAGGTATATGTTTATCGCACAAAATAAAATTAGTAAATCCTATGATGAAGTAAGTATTTTATAGAATAAAACTGAAAACAAGTAGGTAATTTTATCGACTAAATAGTTAAAGGTAGGCTTTATACGATTTTATTCAGTAATAAAACAAAGTACTCGTAAGTAATAAAACAAAGTATGCTGGTGATCTCATCCTTTGAAATCATCCTTGTGGGAAGTTTCATCCCACTTTGGAAAAACTTTGTTGTTCACGAAATATATAATGGTCTTTCTTTCTAAGCTCTGAGTGTGTATTTTCGCATGCGCGCCTTACCTTTTTTGTAACGGTTCGCAGTTTGTACAATGAATTGTAGACCAGACAAACAGTTGGAGGGTTTTCAAGTCCGTTTGATCCCAGTAGTTCCATGATGGAACTATCAAAAATTAAAACGGTTGTCTACAAGGAAAAAATATTCTTTATGGATAACCCGGTTATCTATCAGGCATATTTTTCCTTGTTAATAACCAGTTACCAAACTTGTTTACCTACGAGGTAGTCACGGGCTGAATTTGTTCAAAGTTTGTAAGGCTTGACCCATGGTGTGTAGCTTTTTAAATTGTTCTTTGAACAATCTGCCCATATAAACGAAGAAAGAAAAAAATAATATTATATTGTAAGATATATTTATTTCTTTATGTGCTGCTGAAAGTTTCTTGCGCTGTTTCTTTCCTTTCAGCTACAGCACCTTACGAAGCGATGATAGAGTAAAAAATGACGTTGTAAAAATGATCTTTAAGGTAGTTACTTACAATAAAAAAGATTGATTTGATTTGCTTTGATAAAAACATTAAATTATCTTACAAAAATGACTTCTGCTTCTGTTTTAGAGAATAATGAAAATTTCTACAAGTCCCTTTCTACATTTCCCTTAGCGAACAGCACAGCGGTACTCGTAAATAACTATAATTTGTTAGGTAATTAAATTAGATACAGATTATTTCTGCTGAAATATTCTTGAAATAAAACAAAGGTTATTGACTTACATAATTTTCTTACATTATTATATCATTATGTCTACTTACTTACTTACTTACTCCGCTGGCGCAGCGACCCGATGTGGATCTTGGCCTCCGATACCAAAGAGCGCCATCGCTCTCTCTCTCTCCTGCACAGTCTCGAGACAGTCAGGCGCCCTTTGGGGTATCAGAGTAGTCGCCTCCTAGTGTGTGCGGTGTGTTTGTGATCCTGGTGGACGCAACAACCCTAAAGGAAAACAAACTCACTGCACCGGCATACCCCGGGCAACGCGGTTAGTAACTGATACTAGAGATCTCTTGCTAGCCGTGGCCAAGGACTACCCACTCCGCCTGGCAATTTGTAGGTGCGGCCAGGCGTGAGTATCTGCACCTACCTGCGTTTGTGGCCTACGCAGTTGAGCGCCGAAGGCGGGATGACGGAGTCCTGGGGGGTTGAGCCGAGCGGTGTCGGGTAAGATACACTTGCAAGGCAACACGCCCCCTTTGGTCCCGATTTCAGTGCCGAAACGGTGGCCTCCACAACTAGCCAGTGTGGAGGTAATGGTCGTGCGTCCCGTCAGAGGGCCGTGGCAAGGTGCGGAGGGGGAAGATGGCTACCATGCTGATGGGGTAAGGAAGCGCGGAACAACTCTCGGGCTATTGAATCCTAACCCGTGAGCCGCGTGGACGAGCTCCTGATGTCGCGTAGTTCATCCAGCCCAATGTACCTATACTCCTCTGGTAGTCCTAGTGGCCCATTTCCCTTGAAATGGTACACTCCCAGGTGCGGGCTCCGTGGAGGGTGGGAAGCCAGAGGAATGAAACACAAAATCTACTACAAGTATGGATCGAGGATTTAGAAAGAACCCTAGGAAGGTGCCGCAAGGCGCCTCCAAACCTAAAAGGGCACCTGCGGGGAGGGGCGCATCCAAGGGAAAACCCAGGGATGTGCCTGCCTACGCGGGAACCCATGCGGGCGGGGCGCTGGAATTGCCCAGTACCTCAGCCCTTTACGCAGCGGCCGCGGGTGTACCCAAGGCCCTTCCCCCGAAACCGATAAAAGTCGGAGACGGGTTGCGGGAGATGGCCTCCGAAACATCAGAGGCCCCCCACGTACAGAAAGTGATGGCCTCCGAGCAATCGGACGCCATCCAAGATGACTTTGATGCGGCCTGGCAAACGGTTGGTCCCAAGCGGAAGGTAACCAATCTCCCTCGTAAGGGGGTGAGCGGTCCTAAAGCGAAGGTCCCTGACCGAACCAGCGAGGCTGAATACAAAAGAGCGCGGCCCAACAGGAAGCGGCGTGCAAAATTACGTCAGCGACGTGAAGCAGCTGCTGCCTCTGCTGAGGACACCTCTTCATCGACGTCCGTAGCCACGGTGAGGGAGGAGGGCCGCGGACCCCGGCGAACACCCGCGGACCGGGGACGGTTACCTCGCCCTGCGGGGAATCGTCCGCGTCCAGAGGTCAGCCGTGCGGGGACAAGTGCGCCTACTCCCAGGACCGAGCAGGTCAGGCGTGTCCAGCCGGTCACCCAGGTCTCTGCTAAAAGGTATCGCCCGAATGAGTCCGTCTCACCCCGTGGTGATACCAAGAAGCAGAGACTTGAGACGTCCGGTGGACCCCGACAGGCTAGCTACGCGGCAGCGCTGACAGCAAACCTAGTTGCTTTTGTTGCCTCGGCCTCTGGTCAATTAACCAAGGCCGATGCAGACCAGGTTGACTCAAACCTGCGGGTCATGCTCCTTGGCTTAGCCAGGAAGCGACCCGTGGAGGAGGTGTCACCCCAGTTTCATGGCAGACCCATGTATACGGATGGGTACCTGAAACTGTGGTGTGCGGATAATCGCACACTGGTCTGGTTGAAGACAGCCATTGAGGGTATGACACTACCCTCTGGCCTTAAATTGACAGTCAAACACGAGTCGGAGCTAATGCGATTCGTTAGATGCGGGATTGCCATACCGGGAATCTGGAGCGAGGCTAGTGACATTGGTAACATGCTTCGCTTCCAGAATCCCTGGGCTGGTGTTGACCGATGGCGACTCCTTAGGGTGCAAACGCAAAAGGAGATAACTTTCGTCGTCCTCAGTATCCCTGAGGATAACATACAGTCAATACTGGAGCATGACCGCCGACTCTGCTGTGCGCTTGGGTCGGTTTATGTCAAGTTCCAGAGACAGAGAGGGAAGTTCTCGAGCTCCCCACCTACACTTGGAGCTGAGGCTCCAACAGAAGGACAGGCTGGAGAACAGCCAATGGCTTTGACCTCAGAGCCTCAAGTACCTGCTGACTTAGCCAGCAAGCGGAACGAGGCCCCACCTAAATCCATCGTACCTGTGGAGGATGTAGACGCAATGGACGTCGCATCCACATCACAGGAGGAAGACGAATGGACGAAGGGTTTGGAGGAGGAATTGCTAGGCGGGGAGGAGGGGGACCGTGGAGGAGATGGCGTCCCTCTCGTCTAGCTGCAAAGCCATACAAATCAACCTCCACCACAGTATTACCGCAACAGCTCAATTACGGAAGTGGTTGGAGGTTAACAAGACAGCCATAGCATTGATACAGGAGCCGTGGATCAATGCTGGCAGGATTTGCGGTCTCTCCAACATCGGAGGTAAACTATTTACGGGTCCAGAACCCAACCCCAGGTCATGCATTTACACAACCGGGGACATTCTTACACAGCCACTAACAGAGTTCTGTTCCAGAGACCTACTCGCCCTGAGGCTGAATTTACGACAGGACTCTAGCATCCCGGAGCTGGTGGTCGCCTCGGTGTATATGCACGAGGGTGACAGCCCTCCACCTGAGGAGATGGCGAGGCTTGTCAACTACTGCGAACGTGGCGGTCTGGAGCTAATCATCGCCACGGACTCCAACGCCCACCACCCCCTGTGGGGCATGGAGCACAGTAACAACAGAGGTAACGAACTTACGGACTATCTGTTTACTACGAACCTAGAGATTTTAAATATAGGTTCTGAACCGACGTACGTCACACGACGTAGTAGTACGATAATTGACCTGACTTTGGCAACGAGGGGCGCAGCGGACCTCGTCTCCAACTGGTATGTGTCGGATGAAGCATCATGCTCCGACCACAGGTGGATCCTCTTCGATATTCAGGTAATTATACAGCAGGCGCCGCCTCGCAGGAACCCACGGAAAACAGACCGTACCAAATACACCAGATGTGTTACGGAAAGCCTGAATACGATGTGCGTTCCTGAGAGGATGGAAACTACGCAACAAATCGAAGTACAGGTAAGTGCTATCACCAAAATCATTGTTGATAGCTACCACTCTACTTGCCCTCTGACCAGTCCCCCAAGCAATAATGGCAGAAGTCAGAAATGGTGGGGCCCCGAGCTAGAACGGCTAAGGAGAAAGGTCAGACGCTGCTTAAACAGGGCAATGAATACAAGTGCGGATGAGGACTGGGATAAGTATAGAGAGGCTAAATCCTGGTACAAAAAACGCATTAGATACAGGAGCGGAGCCTCGTGGAGAAAATTCTGCGAGGGCATCGAATCCAATATGCAGGCAAATAGGGTGAGAAAGATCCTAGCAAATCAGCCTAATCAAGGCCTAGGATCCCTCCGTAAGCCAGACAATACTCTCACTAACTCTCTGGAGGAAGCACAGGAAGTCCTATTACAGGCCCACTTCCCCGACTGTAGAATGGTAAGCACCACCAGGTGGGTGGACATGGAGTTTACGCCAACGGAACACTGTTGGCATTACGCCCAAACTGTTGTGACTACGGAAAAAACAGGATGGGCTCTAAACAGCTTTGACCCCTTCAAGGCGGCGGGGCCAGACAACATCTTCCCTGCCCTACTTCAGTGGAGCGGCGAGAGGATGATCCAGGTCCTGACCGCTATAATGAGAGCGTGCCTAGCGCACAGGTACGTTCCCAAACAATGGAGAGAGGTAAAGGTCGTGTTCATACCTAAACCAGGTAAAAGTGATTACACAGATGCGAAGTCCTTCAGGCCAATTAGTCTTACGTCTGTCCTCCTCAAGACTATGGAAAGAATGTGCGACAGGGAACTGAGGGACAACGCACTGAAACACATTCCGCTGCATCGGAATCAGCATGCTTACAGCTCAGGTAAATCTACAGAGTCTGCACTGCACATGGTAGTAAGTAAAATTGAGGAGGCAATTGCAAACAAATCCATGTGTTTGGGCAGCTTCATTGACATCGAAGGAGCCTTCGACAAGACCAACTTCACCAGCATATGCGCAGCTTTGACCAAACATGGTGCGAACGCGTGCATGATTGGGTGGATTGAGAACATGCTCAGCAAAAGGATAGTAAGGTTTGCGGGTTGTGAGTCCCTAGGAGCAGTTGTTGTGAGAGGCTGTCCCCAGGGCGGAGTCCTCTCACCCCTCCTATGGAACATGGTGGTAAATGACCTGATATCCACACTCAACGCACATTCCCACTTTGCTATAGGGTATGCAGATGACATAGCAATCCTCATCTCAGGTAAATTCGCAAATACTGTTTGTGAGGTAACACAAGGAGCACTACGGACCGTGGAACGATGGTGCTCTGACTACCAACTCTCAGTAAATCCTACAAAAACCGAATTGGTAATGTTTACGAACAAAAGGTCTCTGGGTAACTATAGGCTGCCCGAACTGTTCCAAAAGCGGCTACAGCTTTCTAATGAAGCGAAGTACCTTGGGGTGGTGCTCGATAATAAGTTAAGCTGGAATAGTCATCTTGAATACAAAATAAGAAAAGCTACTATCACGTTCTGGCAGTGCCGTAGAATGATAGGTAAAACGTGGGGGCTATCCCCCAGGATTGCTCTATGGCTCTACACGACGGTGATACGACCGATGGTCAGCTACGGAGCAGTGGTCTGGTGGCCACGCACCAAAGTCACCACTGTGAGTACTAAACTACAAAGACTCCAAAGGATAGCCTGCATGGCGATCACAGGCTGCATGAAGACGACACCTACAGCGGCTCTGGAAACCATGCTGGACCTACCGGCGCTGCCCCTCTTCATTAGACAGGAGGCAGCCATTGCAGCGGTTCGTCTGAAAAAGCTATACCTATGGAGAGACGTCAGGATTCCCCACACTGAAGTCCTTAAAGAGGCTAATGAGGACCTCCCATTGATGGAAGCAGTGTGCGATAGGATTCCGACGCTGTTTGTCTTTGATAAGAAATACAAAATACAACTGTACGAGGAGGACTACGAGAGTCTCAACCCCAGAGAACTCAGAGTCTTCACGGACGGCTCCAAAACAAGGTCAGGCACTGGCTCCGGAGTATTCTCGGAGGACCTAAACATAAGAATATCTACACCACTAGGTGCTCACAACACAGTCTTCCAGGCCGAATGTGTGGGCATCATTCGTGCAGCCGATGCAATCGCCGCTAAAGGAGTACGGGATTATCCAATCCGTATACTCTCTGACAGCATGGCGGTACTTATGGCCCTCAAAAGTTATGTCGTCACATCGGGTCTAATAAACGAGTGTCACCAAAAACTAAATAAGGTAGGTAGTCACATCAAGGTCACCCTTCAGTGGATCAAGGGACACAGTAATTCTCGTGGCAATGACGCGGCGGACGAACTGGCGAGAAGGGCATCGGAGATGGTTGCAGAGGGCCCAGAGCCCCTCATACCCCTGCCGTTCTGCTGGCTAAAGACGTCGCTGCGCCAACGCACGAAGGATATACAGAACTCTAGCTGGGCCAAGGTCGTGGACTGCAGGCAGTCTCGAGAAGCCTTGCCGAAGGCTGATCCGAGACTAACCAGGCAGCTCCTTCGGCTCAGCAGAGTCAAACTGCGGAAGGTAACCGGGATAATAACCGGTCACAGTCCACTTAACAGACACCTCTTCAATATAGGATTCACAGACAGCCCCTTGTGCAGAGCTTGCATGGAGGCAGAGGAGACGGTCGCCCACGTGCTCTTGGAGTGCAGAGAGGTGACCACCTACCGGGCGGGAAGCCTTGGCGCCCCAGGATCACTTCCCGAAGTCCTTCAGGACATCGGAGGACTGCTGGACTTCCTGGCGAAGTTGGGGTGGCTCGATCAGTAGTAGTTTCCACCACACGCAAAATAGGCGCTTGAGACGTCGAGTTGCGGAAATCTGCCCGTTATTACATTACATTACATTACAGTCAGGCGCCCGGAGCTCATGCAGATCTTTCTCCACTACATCGCACCAGCGGTATCTGGGACGTCCGACCGAACGTCGTCCGTCAAGGCGTCCCATATACGCTCGTCTCCTGAAAACTAATATAGGAAAATTACAAGATAAAAAGTAGGTACCAGTATAAGTCGATAATCTTATTGGATTTTGTGCATTTAAACTGTATTTTTTAACCCCCGACTGACTGAGTCTTGCCTCATGTGCCCGGTAATTCCGCTGGCTCTCGTACCCTTCAAACCGAAACACAGCAAGTCAGCATTGCTGCTTTGCGTCAGTAATAGGTAAAATGATACACTCTGCACAGAGTCAATCTACAAACTATACCTAAGTACTTTCATTGTTAAATTATTTTAATAACCTATGTAGGTTTCTGGGAAAGAACTTATGTGAATGAAAATTAATAGTTATTTATTTGCTTATTTCTAATTCAATTAGTACAGAGTAAATAATAAAACTACTTACAATAATTGAAATGGCATGTCCATTGAAATTGCCATGACATGCTATGTAGGTTGTAGGTCATACTATGTTTATCACATTGTATAGGTATGTAGGTAGATGTTTACAGCTACGAAATTAATGTAATGAATGTGATATCGTCTGACATATAACATGATAAAACTACACATAAATACACAATTCTATTAATCTAATGACACCCATTTCATTTCGTTCTCATTACTATAATACCCGTACTTAGCAAATTAGCGTAAAAGGCAAAAGACAAATTATGGCCATATAAGGCTACATATAATACTATAAATACAGGGTGGACCAAAAGTCCGTTAACATTTAAAATGGTTATAAAAAATACAAATGCTACTTTAGTGAAAAACTGTTTATTTAATAATAAAGTAGACAAATTAGGATTTCACTTTTTAAAAATAACATCATTCAAATGTGACCCTTGTTCATCCTGGCACACCTGTAACCGGGAACGGAAATTTTGCATGACCGCCCGACAAGTGGTTGGTGAAATGTTCTGCATTTCCTCGCGTATATTTTCTTTTAATTCCTCAATAGACACTGGGTTGCTGATGTAAACTTTACTTTTGAGATATCCCCAAAGGTAAAAGTCCATTGGAGTTAAATCCGGGCTGCGGGGTGGCCAGTGAATGTCACCTCTTTTGAATATGACTTTTTGGCCAAAAAATTCACGAAGTGCTGCTATAGAGTCATTGGAGGTGTGACATGTTGCCCCATCTTGTTGGAACCAAGAGCTTCGATTAAAGCCTGAGAAGTCCTGTAATGCTGGAGCAAAAAAATTCTGTAGCATCACAATGTATCGCTCTGTATTAACGGTGACGGCGCGGTTTCTCTGATCTTCATAAAAATATGGACCAATGATTCCGCTGGCTGACAATGCGGCCCATACAGTAACCTTGGGTGAGTGTAAAGGTTTTTGGTGCTTCAAGTCCGGGTTAGTGTCACTCCAGTATCTGCAATTTTGTCGATTGACATGTCCATTTAGGTGGAAGTGTGCCTCGTCTGAGAAAAAGATGTTATTGAAGCTCGTAAACCTCTCAAGCACTTCGTTAGCAAACTGCAGTCTCTGAGCAGGGTCATTTGGCTTTAAAGCCTGTACAATTTGAATTTTGTAAGGATGTAAATGTAAATCTTTGTGTAGAATGCGATTTAGAGATGTTCTGGGCACATCTAAAGCACTAGACCGCTTTCGAGTAGAGAGACCAGGTTGTTCTCGAACAGACGCTCGTACACGCTCTATGTTTACTGGATCGCGCGATGTCCTAGGTCGGCCGGATCGTGGTTGACTTAAAGTTGAACCTGTTGTTTCGAACTTCTGTACCCATTTTTTAATCGTTTGAATTGTTGGTGCTTGATTTCTGTTCCGTATATTGTAATGATTACAAAATTTCCGTTTAGCTTCGGTCGTAGAATCGTTGTTTCGATAGTACTCGCGTACGCAAAATGCGCGTTGCGCTCCGCTGAATGACGCCATGGTACTAAATCCCTATTAGTAGCTCTCACTTGTAGTAACACCCCCCGCGCCAATACCCCGCCCGCGCCGACGCAGCGACCTATTCAAATGTTAACGGACTTTTGGTCCACCCTGTATATGTACGTGCACCAACATTATATTATTATGTCAATTATTTAATTGCTCTACATGTCTACATGATGTATTTACTCTAATATTACTGGTATAACAATTACCTGAGTATGTTATTTCTTGCAATTATGGCTAGTAACATTGTACAATTGTTTTCGTGTATTTTAAGTACCTTATAAAAGCTAATAGTCATTATAATAGGTAACTATATACAAACAGCTACGATAAAATCTATTACCTACATTTGATAATGATTTAATTTCTGTAAACGGCTGGTTATTTAAAATTATGTCCAATACTTATTTAATAATGTCTTCTTAATAAATTACATTCTCAAAAAATATATTTTGGGAAGAATATTCAGAGATAATTGGCGCTTACCGAGTCTATTTATGGAGTATCTTTTAAGATTGAGTTTAGTTTTTAAAACGTGCAGGTTTCGGTCATTAAAATCTAATCAAAATATTGATTCAGAAACATAAAAACAACTTTTTACAAGATTTGCAATTTACAATGGTCAATACAAACGGGCGGAAAATACAACTAATTTTACAAATTTAATACTCCAGTGGTGTTGTATAGTGATTCGAGTAAATATCAACTTATTACAGAAAGGAAGCTCAGTACTAGCGTTTGCCGCACGAGGTGTTCAGATTCACACATTCACACGCCGCGTAGAGAACACCGTAATACTTCTACGAGTATTTTCAAAGCGTGGAGACCAGGACTGATGGACTGATAAAGAAAATATTGACAAGATTTCGACGTGACCACCACAACACAACTCTGGACCTAATGGTAAACTGGACGTTTTCATTAATAAACAGAAACACACACTCTTGCGTTTTGGCACGAAACGTCTAGTACCTTAAAAAGATCAGTCCTGTAATAACGAAATCAAGTATACACATTGGATTTATAGGACTGGTCGTGGGTGCCAGACGTTTCCAGAACGCAAGAGTGTGCATGCGTGTTTTTACTCGTATTTGTATGAATTTTACAATTATTTACTTATCTCCACCAGCTTTCACATTTTCACCAGGCGAGTGTGTGTGTATTTAGTTCGCATGGGGAACGCCAGTGCTGAGTTACGCTTCTGTAGGTACTATATTTTATTTTGTGTTTGAACCGGCAATCTGGGCAACCGGGCCTTGTAACGTATTGCCAATTAGGGCCAGAAGATGTGGCCGTGTGAGTAGTTGGCTAATAAACCAGCGTGAATTGTGTCTGTCAATAGGGGCCGCTATCTTGATACTCCGTGTAAACTGTACCTTAAAGATATAGGTACGATACGTTTACAGCGTACTGCACAAATGGAATGTAAATAGGCTGATGATGTATTCTAGAAAATATATTGGGTGGATAGAAGTCTTGGATGAAAGAAAAAGTAGTCAGTTTCCCATAGAAGTAAGTAGATAGTTTATACAACTTACAAGTCAATCAGTAGTCATTATAAATAAAAGGCGTTGTATGATTTACATACTATACCTATATTTAAATTCTACAGATATCTACCTATTTAGTTTATAAAGTCCATCCAGGATACGATACTTATATGTTGAGTAAATGGGATGATAATGTTCATAACTAAATCCAACTCGGTGCGGCTTTAATAGATATTTACGAGTACGTCATTTAACAAAATGGATTCATTGTTTGCGCTGTAGCGGTTACAATTATAACATAAATACTGAGACACATCAAGCTATACTCTGTGGAACCATGTCGCAATAAATTTTTGTAATGATTCCTTGACATTCGTATTAATTGTGTCATATAAGTTAAAGCGACAAAGTACTAAAGTGATGTGTTATCCACTGGTACGTGTGCATACCTACAAAGTATTAAAGTGATGTGTTATCCACTGGTACGTGTGCATACCTACAAAGTACTAAAGTGATGTGTTATCCACTGGTACGTGTGCAAACCTACAAAGTACTAAAGTGATGTGTTATCCACTGGTACGTGTGCATACCTACAAAGTTGAAAGTCGCTACTTCATTTCGCAATCGGGAAAAAAGAGTTAGGGGTGTTTGAATGTTTGAAAACAAGATGAAAAGCAAAAGCAAAACCTCCGCTTACGGGTCTTTAATTTAGAAACCCACTTAAACTCTAAGGATAAAGGGATCAAAAAGTACTCAGACGGGTACTTAATGAAAATTAAAACAATTACGAGTGATGTTCGGACGGGCATCCATTAGCCCGTTCCAACCGGTACAGATAATACCGGTACCGGTAAGGTGGAGGTTATTGTTCGAAACAACAATGGCGGCACTTACGCGAGCGCTCTTATCTCGTCAACCACCTCGTTTGTACCGCCAGCTGTACCGGTATACCAGTGAGCTGGAGACCGCCTGCACAGCACAGATATTGTTCCGACCTACCTGGTACAGGGATTATCACACAGGTTGAGGTTGAGGTCAGGATACAGTTACGTCAACTTTGTGAGTAGACTTCATGCTTTTGTAGATTTACCGTCAACTGAACGAACCGTTCTTAAAGTTAAGTCTTCATTAAAATACATGCTATCCCGTTCTATGCCATGGCTCTAGATAGAAATTATACGTGTATTCATGCAAATCACGGACAAAAATACGTTTATGAAAAACTACTCGTCATAAAACCTAATAAATAAATTTTTCCATTTGACTTTGTACGACAACTTTGGATATTAGGTTACTCGTAAGTCATCAAAGATGATCATTGCTACAGCTTGAATTTGATTTATTGAACTGTTCCGCAAGTTTCGTAAAAAAAGGAAAAGTTATCTTTAAGCGAATGTTATACAGGTGGACAGTAGATTTAATGTGATATGGTGTTCTGAATAACACTGGAATAATAAAAAGAAAGTAGTAATTGTTATTCTTCTTTAAAATCTTGATACCGCAGGAATCAGGATACAAATCGATACAAGGCAAGGCTACACAAACACTGTGTCATACTCAATTCGAGCAAAGTTGTCTTTTGTCTAAGGTGAATTCCTACTCGAAGCAATACCCTGTCAAAGCTATAAGGATCAATAAGCGGGCGTCAGAATACTGGACTGGGCTGACAATACACAATGGACCCCAAGGCCAATGGACCTTGGCGTCAATATTATGCTCGAGCAGGTGTAACGGTAGCCTTTGATGAAATAGCGTCGATGGTCTAGTGGCTAGAACGCCGGACTCCCAGACGGAGGTCCGGGTTCGAAACCATGCAATGCCATATACCAATGAGTTTTTCCGCTTTTTTCGAAGACTTACGTACATTTACCGACTGCTCTAACGGTGAAGGAAAACATCGTGAGGAAACCTGCATGTTTGAGGAAATTAAAAGTTTCCGAAGGCGTGTGATATCCACAAATCAGCACTGGGCCCGCTCGGTGGATCATGGCCCGTACCCCCCTTGTCAAGGGGAGGCCTGTGCCCCCAACATTAATAGGCTGATGATGATTGATTAAATAACTAATGGTACAGACCATTAGTTATTTTAATTTGATTATAATTATGTAAAGTAATGTGAACGTATTTTTCTGTTTTTTTATGTGTGGTTGTACACTGAAAAAAAAACTTTGTCAAAATAATTAAAATGTTGTTTACTTTAACAAACTATCTTTATGAAACACGAGCATATAAAGCAGCTGAATTGCTAACAACGAAGCCAAATTGATTAAATTTTTGCAAAGTTTCTTATTGAAAACATTGAAAGTTTTGATAAAATGTACTAATAAACTGATTAACTCGTACTACCCCATATTATCTATCAAGTAAGTTATTAGTTTAGACAAACGTTAATTGGTTACCTAATACACGTTACTAAGTGCTTTATAAAAATATTTTTTTTCACATTGTTAAGAGTGTAACCAAGTATGGTTCTATAAATCAAACATAATCTTTGTATAATCAATCAAGCAAGATTTGCACATTGTTGGTTAGGATTTTTTTCAGTGTAATACTTCTTGTTTCGGTCAATGCTGTGTGTGAAATAAACATATTACTTTCTTACTCCTTTAAACTCAATAGAATTAATTCGTTGGCGTTGCTATGACGCTTCTTCAAGTGAATACCACCGTACACCGTACCATCTTACTCATTAAATAGAAGGATGACTTCTTATAGTTTATTGATGGATTTCACATAAGGAGAATTGGAATACTTTCTTTCATTACGATGGATCTTCACCGATGCTCGCATTACTGCTCGACACCTTTTTATTTTTAGATGAAGTCGAATTTATAAAGATAATATTATTTATTAGAATTCCATATTCCGAATTGATTGTAAGCTTTGGCCTTCATTATAAATGGATGGCTTTGCCCAGTAGTGGGATATTACGCTATTAAAGTAAGACGAGGGTCAAACCGGTCTAACGATTTCAAACCTTCCCTTGATAATAAACTACAAAGGGCAAACCATACACAACACCTGTAGTTCAATGACCAGCAATTTACTTAATGTTGGTTTAATCAACGGAGTTAATTAGTTTTACCTATATCAAAACACACGATTTTGAAATTAAAAACAACATAACCTAAACCTGAGAATGTAATGTGACCATCGCTCGATACCGATGTGGCTTTCTAACGTCTTTATTTATTTTGTACTACTAATAAATTCTGAATTTTTGGACACGTCTGACGTAATGTTCATAACTCGATTTCATTAATTTTCAGTACGACGTGAAAATCTGAAGTAAGCTCATAGCTCGATTTTAATAATTTTTCAATATATTTCAGTAGTACAAGTAGTTACATCCTACTGGAAATTAATGCTGTTTTCAATGAGTGAAACCTATTGACTTTTATATAATTTCCTGGTTTTAAATTCCTGATGCACACAATCCTCTTTGAAACCAATGTAGCCTTACAGTAACCTCTATCATGCTCTGTGCATAAAACATTGAAAATTGGTTTACAATGTGATTTAGTTCGTTGCGGTATTCTGCTAATACTACGCTAACACATTATGAGTGGACCGATCGATCGTTGGTTTGACCGAAACGTATCGTTAATCGAACGGTTCTATAGAATCGGGCCCCCAGGTCTTTCACCACCGTGTCTCCCCAGCGATACCTGGGGCGGCCGACATCTGCGAATTTATACATACGAGTATGCTATGAAAGTTAACTTATGTCACAGAAACTACAAAACGTGAACAAAGTTACCCAAATCCACGTGTGTTTACCTAGTAGATGCTAGTAGTAACAAATTGCCAACCTTTTTCTTTTCATAAATAAGTCTTAGCAAGTTGCGTAATACATCACAGAATCAGCTAGAGACGAAATTTAATAGTTGCTACTTGGTCCGGTCGTTCGGAGCGAGTGGAAAGACGGTAGGCCGCAGTTTCCCGAGGGACCGGGCATTTTGACCGTAATCACGCTAATGGACAAACCCTGTGTCCGATCCGCACAAGAGCTCCATTCAACTGACACTTTAACATCCTTATTTAGTTTATTTACTCTTACTTAGGCCTTTAACACGACAGCGTGTTTACCTAAGCAATCAATTGAATAGTCGGGTGCGTCAAATCCTACAAATAAACTGGGTGTACCATAAAAACTGACACGAGCCAGTGATTTTACGGCTTTTTGATCAATATTAAAATCCAAATACTTAACTCAAAAACGGTGAGTTTTTACTGATGTTTATATTCTGGTGGGACATGACCCAAGTTATTATGACATGGCCTCAATGTTACAGCCTGTATTTGGTTGTAACTTTCTTGAACATATTGTGTAGTATAGTATAGGTCAGATTGATTTGATTGTTTCCTGTTGCCCGTGGTCCAACCGCGTGGTTCTAGTAGTTGCTTGCTTATCGTATGGTTAGTGGCCAACCTATTTGTCAGAGTTGTTCAGGCCGCCCGTAGGCCTCTGACATAAGGCCTATCTAGTAGTAAGAACCAAAGAGAGAATAAGTTTGATGAATATTAATATAATATTGTTTTTATCATACGACTAAGGCGTAGCAGCTAACAATAAAAATATTTCACAAAATTCATAGCTTCTATTATAGGATCCCAAGTTTCTATTAACAAGAAGACGAACAAGTGAAATTTTGTTCGACATGGATATACTACAGTTCATAAGGAGCTCGCAGAGAAATGACTGCCATTACTCATCGGCGTCTGCCCCGAGCACATTCTTTACTTCTGCAACGTACTTTTTGACGTATACATCTACTTTGCATTCGCCGCGAGGTCAGCCTTTCAGATGGCACTTGTTGTTCACCATGGCATCAGAAATGGGATATAAAATATTTCATTGTCATATTTCATGGACGGCGGGTTTCAATTTCAAAGGATGGTTGGATTTTCGGTACACAAAACAATGTGTAGGTATTAATTTCGGAGCTTTTAGCCGTCCAATTCCATGGACCAGACTTTCCAACTCCATTATCCAGTATGGAATATTCGTTTTAAGGCCGCTTTGCCGTTTTGGTAATTGATAGTAGGTGTCAACGATGTACAATCGTTGACACCAGTCAATTACCAAAGCTGCGACCATCATAAAAACGAATATTCCATAATGTATGACTTCATGCATATCTAAACACTATATCAAAGTATTTATTTGCCGTGTGAACGTTTAAATTACATTTTGCAGAAATAACATCATCATCATAGTTCTGTTACGTCTATTGCAGAGTAATAGTAATAACAAAACTTCAGAAAAATATACATATCTAAACAACAAGAAACACCACTAAATATTCAAAATCGTATATTAGGTATGAATTTTTTTGTAATCAATGCCATTAGGTATGGACATTTCTGTAATCAATACTGATGTATTATTCCATTACTACAGAGTATAGGTAGTAATTAACTAAATAAACACGAAATTTTAAACAATGTGAGAAACACAGCATGTTACTTATCCACGTAAAGAATACGAGGGGGTAATAGGAGGGCATTAACAGAGCATGCGGGCTTCCAAACGATTGTTTCATTCATAATATTTCTGAACCAAATCACGGACAAAGTAAGCGATACGGTTCTAGCGGGAACTCTATGAATAAAATTATCATTTTGCAGAATTGATTCTGGAACACAGTAAAATACTTGTATTATACTGCCTGCTTATGAGCATCCGGGTTATTCAACGTATTGTTATTCCTTTACGATATCTAGTTTAAAATTGAAATTTCAATAAACTTCAAGGTATATTGCGTTGCATTTATAAAAGATCGCAGTACGTCAAACTATAAACAAGGAATATGCCTATATGATAATACTCGCATAATTTTATATAATTGATTTTCGAGTAGTTTGAAGAAGGTATAATTCCAGTTTTTTGGAGTGGAAATTTAGAAAAAGGAGCCAAGTCATATAAAGACACGAAAAATTAAAACTAAATAATGTTAGCTAATTGGAGTGCTATGGAGCGTAGCATACTCAACGTCAAAAGGACGGATCGCGTCAGAAACACGACCCTGCGCTCCAAAACACGCATCGCTGATGCAATCACTAAATCATGTCTATTGAAGTGGGGCTGGGCAGGCCACGTGTGCCGCATGCATCCGGAAAGGTGTGCAAAGATCGCCATGCACTGGATGCCACAAGACGGACAGCGGCGCCGAGGCAGGCCCAGGCGTAGGTGGAAGGATGATATCGAACACTTCCAAATAGGATGGTATAAGGACGCTGAGGATAGGAAAAAATGGAAAGGAGGAGGGGAGGCCTTTGCCCAGCAGTGGGACAGCCTATAGGCTATTATAAAAAAAATGTTAGCTAAATATAAAATGTGCAGTTAACTGGGTGGTATTAATATTCTATAAGTCGACCTTTACTTACACAATGACACTTTATATGGTAATGATAAACTAGATAATGTTATACTTGAGTAGGTCATGTTTACCTTTGATTTTTAACATATATTTATTTAACTTATTAGTAAAGAACGTTATGTAATCGCAAAGAAAAATCGAAGTTTTTAATGCTATATGTACATGGAATGATTTAAAAACTTCCAGAGACCCGTAAACAATAGGTTTTGTATATTTCACTCACCTTCCTCTAGGTAAAAGCTCTTTAAACTAAGTATATACAGAGTTGGCTCTAACCATATTTTTGCGTTTTTTATGAGGAAGAAGTCGGACACTTTTACAGCTTATTGTTTATGATGGGCTATCCAACTACTTTCCTGAATACTCGTAAGTTATAGGCACATTTAGCAGCCAGTGCTTTCCCAAGGTTCCACTCACGTCCATAAACAGTCTCGGTCATTTCGCATACTTACCTTTATTTTAACATGATACAAGGCGATGCAACCAAATTTGGGTTGGGTATCGATTCCCTTAAAAAATACAGCGCATGATACCTACTTAAAACATCGTGAGTTGCAAGAAAATAAGGTTTCCTTAGGTCTCGTGTCATTCTATAATATCTAAAACTATAGCGTAGAAAGGTTAGCATGTATTTTAATGAAGACTTAACTTTGAGGACGCGTTTTTCGTGCAACCGCATGAATGTCCTTCGTTACAAATAATATGGACATATGGCTTGAAATGGTCTTTCTTTCAACTTTTTTGCACCTTTTCTCGCTTTTTATATTCACTTCCATGCTAAGCGATGTGTGAAATTCGAAAAGGTTTGAAAAACATTTTAAAATATCCATTTGGGACTGCGACGATTAAAACCGTTGATTTTCAACACCCAAAGTGCGACAATAATAAATGTATCCCAGAGAATCAAATAAAATTTTCAATTTACCGGATCCGCGACGGGCTGATCGACAAATAGAAGGATTGACTGCGATTTCGGGCAACGTTGAGTAGGCACCTACTATATTTTGGTAGCCTGAAAATTGCCGTCATATTTCTGTGTCAAACGTGCCGAAAATAACTTCCTTACGTGATACTCAAAGTTCCAATGGGAAATCTGTCATGGTGTAAAAACGAAAGTTTGTAACACAACTCTTTTCTGTGTTGGTTACAAGAGTTTTCTGTTTTATTTTGTGGGGACGCACTACAATTACGAGAATGAGAACTAGGATGGGTGACCGCTAATGGCATATTGTAATCTGAGCCCCTGCGTGCCTCTGAGAACATGTTAAACTGACGGTCCTCGGCTTGCTGTCAATAACAACTCTGATCATACTGCCGTCATAAGGAAAAAATACATATCTGACATTTTTCGAAATTGAGTTACATACATATTTCGTTTACACTAAACACAACACAACCCTATAAATCTTACTTTTTAATAGGACAGATCTGCGATATAACATAAATGTACTAAGTTGAAAAGACACATTTAAGCATAAGCATCTTTTTTATTTACAAAATATGTATTTGGTCATAAAATGAAATGAAATTTCTGCATTGTTCGTGAAACGAACGTCTCGCGAGGGGCCTGAGGCAGTGGCGGGGGCCAAAATGTCAAAAATTCAAATATTAGCACGGAGCTGTCATCTCAACGGACACGAGAAGACAAAACAATAACCAGTTGCTAATTGCACGTTTTTGTACCTACTAGGTTTTTCATTTCTCAAGAATTTCTTATCATCATAAAATATCTACTTACCAGCATACAGTCCACTTTTATTCAACCAACGGATCCCAACGTCGACACCAATGAGGACGTTGGCATGGTCATGAGAAGAAAAAACGGTTCAGCGTAGATAGCCATTATGTAAAACGGCGGATTATACAATCGGACATATCTATAATTCCACAAATACATTTATTTTCTTCTAATCGCGTGACTACATTTAGGTCTTACTTAAAAAATCAGATGGCAGGTAAAAATTCATTTATGAACTCTATGGTTTGTGGAGTAAGAGTTCTCGGTTTTATTGATTCTTAGCATGTGAATAGTAGGTAAGTACCTATAATCAATAGCATAAGTATAAAACTTAATGAAGGGAACTCTTGCATGTACTCGTAGTTGTGTTAAAGTTTACAGAAAAAGTTTAGGTGCCTAATAATAATTGGTGCATTGCTTTGACTTATCAAGACAATTAAATTATATTTTTTGTTTGTTTAACAAGGCATCGGCAACACAGGCCATCAGCCTAAACATTAAGCGATTTAAAACAGTTTTTAGTTTTTAAGCATCAAAATGTGGTGGCACATTTTAACACTAGGAGTTATGACGGAAATCTCAACCGGTCTAGTCTCTAGTGAATTCTTATGGCCCGCCGCAGAATCACAGAGTGAAACTACACAATTAACCACTAACTAGAAGTTTATTTTAAAAGTTCAACACATTGTCACTGTTACTGATGTTTGCTAGACAAAACTACACGGATTTTAGATATCAAAATCACCAGAAAACAATTTCTGAGCAATAAAATAAACACCGTAGAACCTTCTCCAGCGACTTTACCGCCAAAACTCTTAAATTATAAATAGCCATTAACTATAGAATATAATATTAATACTGCACAATTTCACTAAGTATGTACTTAGTCAAATAATGAGTTTGCACACCCACCACGTTATTAGATTTTCAAATATCGAACACATTACCTTACATTTAAAAGTTCGTTTTTCACAAAGTTTTATACATATTTTGACGTTTGTGGTTTTTTATCTATACTTTATACAATTTGGGATGATCCTTTAGACAGATGCCATACAACGTAAATATGTCACGTTTTGCGAATAATGTCAAAACCAGAACTAAAACTATTTCCACCGAAAACGGCTATAAATATTGTTTATACATAAAAATACTATTTTTATATTCAAATTATTATTTATTTATAGATTATTTCATTTATATCGTTTGAAATAAGATTGTTACTATGATTATATCAATAACTGAGCAGTTGCATACTACCTTCGATAAAATCGACAATTATTGTAAAAAAATCTCCAATCGATTATTTTTCCTGGAAATTGTTATGATGAAAGTAAAACTCAAGAATTTCACGACAAAAAATCTGAAATAATTAATATTAATATGAGGTGTATTCCGGGAAAAATAAAACGACGTCTAAACATTTATGATTTTTAAGAAAATAAGATCTAAAGGGTATTTTTTCGAAACGAATAATATATTGGCAATTCTACCCTCGGTGAGCGAGTCCGACTCGCACTTGGCCGATTTTTTTTACAAAATGGAATTATTTAATCGAAATAGTTAATCGATCTTTTAAATCGTTAATCGATAACCATTCATGCACCGAATATACATTCCTATATGATTAGTCAAACAAACATCTAAACTCTAAAGGATCAATTGAAAATGAAAAAGGTATAATTAGATTTCTGTTTTGCCTAAAACGCCAAATAAACAAATAACTAGTAATTTGTTTTACCTATGTTAAAAACGTCGGTGGCGTCGTGGCTAGGACGTCGGACTCCCATGCGGGAGGTACGAGTTCTAAACCAGGCAATGCCATGTACCAATGAGTTTTCGGTTTTTTTGAAAGACTTACGTACATTTACCGACTGCTCTAACGGTGAAGGAAAATATCGTTAGTAAACCTGCACACTGAGATAACCAGTGTGTGAAATTGGGAAGGCAATGGCAAACCACCCCATTAAATCTGCCACGAGAGACGTTCTATGTGATTAATTCCGTAGAATGATCACGACCCTAAGCAATGAGGAACACGACTTAGAAGAGAAGAAGAAGAAGTTTAAGACATTTCGTCAATAAGACTTGTCTTATGTCATTTGTCACATAGTTAACACTTTTAATTTTTTTAAACTTTTATTAGTAACTACTTACAATGTCATTTATTTGCGTTCTCGGAATTATTAAGTCATGGATTCGTATAATTTAAACCCTCATCTTAAATGGCGTTGGTGTTCGCAACCCATGATTGCCAATCTCACTCCCATCGGTTACGATATTTTCTATCCTATATATTTTGAGATTCATATAAGTAAACTTATTGCATTAGGCTTCGCTTAGGGTTTGTAATAAAATCTAAGTAAGTGGATGTCGTAAAGCTTATGAGTTTAGAAATAGAAATAGAAATAGAAATATATTTATTGCCAATATACATAACAATTTAAAATTTAAAATTATAGTACAAATAATTATAATATGATATATATTGAATATGTAATGTATATTTGGCAAAAGGGGGGAAAGTCAGCAAATGCTGACATACTCGGATACCAAATATGCAGCGCTGTTTTTCATTTCCCCCCTTATCCCAAGATGTTAGTGGGAGCGATAGTGAGTTTGCCGTGGAACGTAATATTACACTACAAGGAGTCCCTTTACCGCTCATCTGATGGTACACACAGCTATTAAACCTGTGTAAGAAGGATATTGCTCACAAAGGATTTTGCTGATCTTTATTAGGACAATGGCGGGTGCTCTCGGTTATCTGAGAAAAATTGGAGTCGTGGGTTCAAACTTTGTACCTATGTCTTCTATCATAATTCTTCGTATTTGTGATATAGGAGTACCTACTGGAAGATGCCTACCGCCGGGAAAATATGTGGTAGGAAAGGTTAGTGCAGTAGATGACAATGCCATAGGTATTTCGATAAAATATTATTATTTCTAGTTATTAGTAGTGGTAGATCCTAATGTGAAGGAACGCCTGGGGTGGTACCACCCTCTTATCTATTTCTGCCGTGAAGCAGAAATGCTTGCATTTCTGTGTTTCGGTTAGAAGGGTAAGAGAGCCAGCGTAATTTCCGGCACATGGGGCAATCCATCTTAGTCCTCAAGGTTAGCAGCGCATCAAAAACCCTCTAATAGTAATATAGTGAGGTGAGATGTCTATGGGCGACGGTGACCACTTACCATCAGGTGGCCCGGTTGCTCGTCTGCTGTCGTTATTTAATAAAAAAAAATTATATTCCATAAATATCTCCCAAGCTGTTTATGTACACAACATTAAAATTAGAAACATTTTTCTTTAAGCCATATTTAAGAACACCCAGCATTGTGTAAATGTTTTTCATGACCGGCGTTATACAAGGATTTCATTTCGAGACAAAGAGAATTATATTTTGAGAATAGCCTCTCTTAGTTCCGTCGTGTTAGCCATTTCGCACAAAACACGTTTTCTGACTATACCGGGTCCTTTGTTCTCTAACAATGAAACTGCTTGAATATAAACTGTGTATCTTATCGCGGAACCCTTATTTGTTTCTCAGATCACTGTGCTCAACTTTACATGATGTTGCTGCCTCTTTTGTTATAAGATTAGATTTGAATATCTCAAATAATTTTATATGTAAGTTGGTTGTTGTCATTGGAGGGAAAATGGTTGAGTATATTGTAAACCCAGAATTAGGAATGCTTTTGCATTAGGCAAAGGATTAATCACTATGACTCTGTACTGTATAGGAGTAAGAAAAAGCCGGAGTAGACCTAGACAGCTTAGAGATTTCAATATACAAAGCATACGATCCCAAAGGCGTCGAAACGAAGAATGATTGTGGATGAAGCGAAGGCGTGCCAAGATAGAGAATCATGGCGCTCCATTATCTCTGTTTAGGCAAGGTACGCGAATATGTGTATGAAATTAAGTATGTATGATCGCTACTTTGTTTCTTCTACGAACTTATATATTAAGAACTTATATAATGTACCAGACATCCGCTTTTTTAAAGTAGGTATTATGTATGTACATCTGGGTCGAATATCTATGTGAACTTTTTTGACAATACCTAGTCACTGTCTTCCGAATAGCAATATAATAATAATAATAATATACTGCGTACATACCTTTCTTCAGGATAAGAAAATCTTGTGATCCGTGTAGTTTCTGGTTGTGGGACGTCATCTGGACTAGCTGAAGAGTTGTAATCCAGATTTTATAAGTACACTGAACTTAAGCCGGCCGGCACACTGGTTTCAAACAACAGATTTGGTTATCTTACACCATTGCGCATATATAACTAACACAGCCACGGACACGTATTACTCTTGTTTAATAAGTTTTAAGGTACACAACGGATTATTTTGTTGTAATTAATCCAATTTGATCTTTTCATGTTAGAACAGAGTCGTGACGAAAATCAAGATGGCGATTGTAGCAGAAAAAAAACTTAATTTCCATTTCCGATCTTCTGTCTTCATGTTGGCAGTATCCAGACGCGTCGATTATAAATCAAGCGTTGCCATTGGTCAACAGTAACAGGTTGTCAAACATTACTACCATACTATTGTACACAGATTATAGAAACAGGATATTACTTTCTTTTTAATTTGTGATTTTGGAACATATAACTTTTTTTTTGATATGATGAAAATTGATTTTTTTTCAATTGCTAAGTGTATGGTCGTCCTACATTAGTACCTACGAGGTGAACGCTTACGTCAAATTTTCAAAGAGATTTTATCTTGAAAAAATCGTAATTGTAGGGTCACCATAATACAAACTATTCAATAAAAAGGAAGTGTTTTATATTACTACCATGGTTAGGAAATAGTAATCGTTTTCTGAGTTAGAAAAAGTAAGTTCTGATTACGTCTCCCCCAAGTCTTCCTGTATATTAGATATAACTACAACTTTTAGTTCACTTTTGATATCATCGCTCAGTAATGCCTGAATGCTCATAATTTCTGTTTATAACGTAGCATTAATAATGTAATGCCACTTTGAGCTAACAGCTAACAGCTCTGGAATCTGGAACTGGCTGCAAACTATTCATGACGCTTTGAGATATGAAACGCATTACATAATCCAAACACGCTTGGAGATACTTTGGGTGAAACATATATATAACATAATAAACAGATTGGGTTAATACCACAATATGAAAATACGGAAATCAGGCATTCGAATTTTGTACTCCTTAGTTTATAATTTTTTAAATAAATAATAATAATACCTAAGTAATTTTTCTAGACAAAAACAAAAATTGCAAGAAAATGACATTTTCTCAAAGATGCTCGGAAATGTCCTCAATACATTCGAATTTTGAACCAGGGAAGTAGGTACATACTTCCCGTCTCGAAGCCCAATTCTTATTTTTGTTTTAAATTGACGACAGTAATGGATTTTCATACAACTGGGCTAAGGCCAGAAATGCTCTCGTCTTTTATTTATTACTTTTTAAAATTCGAATCCGTCGGTCGTGCGTCCCCGCCCCCTCCCCGCGCTGCCCCGACTCGAGCACCTGCACCACCAGCGCGAGCAGCTCCAGCTCCTACTGCCAGCGCCACTTCTTTCCTTTATGGACGCGTACTTTCGACTTGGAAGCAGTATTTGGAATGTGATTTTTTTTCGATTTATTCTCATTATTTGAGAAAAGCACTATACAAGCATTGACCAAAATAGCAATTTTTGACCTTGTATCGTTAAAATCCCTCGCACAATGCGGTTGTATGGCTAACACGGTCATTATTCAATTAAAGTGAAGACCGTATGTAATCAAAAATACGAGTTACGCCTTGTAACATTAAAATTCTATTATAGATGTAAATTTTAACTTATAATTCACCTAGGTGTATTTGTCTAGGTATCTCCATATACCTATAAATTAGTAGTACGACGGGCAAAAAAACCAACTGGTACTTAGTACACCAAATACCTCCGGTAGTACCGCGAGTAAGTCGCGGATAAGAACACTATAGGATATAGGTACAAACTATATCGTAAAACCAATTTCACCTTATCTTTAAGACTTAAGCTGAAATCACTTGAATTGAGCTTTTCGCTACGATGGCCACACAATCACCTTCACAGATAAGAAAGGCTCTCAATATTGTCGTTGAATATTCAATTGCCATAAAATCTAAAGTAGACATCTACAGAGTAGCAAAACCTCATTGTAGAGAACTATAGGTACACATCTGGTACACATAGATAAATAATCTAACAAATATGTAAGAGCTATGGGTTAGACAGAATATCTTAGAAAGATAGTGTATCTGTCTAACTTTTTTGGCACATCGTAAAATGACTACGCATTTCGTGAAATGCGCGATGAGTCTACGACATATACATTCCAGAATTAGTTTCGAACATTATACCTGTTTATATCACAACAAGTTGAAAGACGGGTCATTTTAACTCCAATCAACAGCCGTACAAATTTAAAAAGCACGCCATTAGCCCGCCCATCTAATAGAAACACACTTGTGCTTGTGCTTTATCAAAAAATAATATTTTGGAGGTTAAATTTGCCGTCTATAAAAGATGGAACTAGGGCGCTACTTTTCAATTGCAATATTTTATATTTAGAAATTCTATTATAATCCATCAAACCCTTCAGCTGTCACATATCACTGACGTATGTGAGCAGGCATTGCCAATAACTAAATTCAATTACGGTCCTAGCACAACACAGGTCAGGTCAGGTGAATTCAAGTTAGAAGATTGATGTAGCCATGAAGTTCGATTGCTTTATAAGATTAGGTGTATATCGTACTAAATAGTTAACTTACTTATTAAGTCGAGTACCTAAGTGTTAATAAAACAGTTTTTGGTACTAATGTGAAATGTTCACAGATATGACTATACAATATTTTAAGTCTATTGAACTAAAAAGTTTGTACTTACCAAGATTAGAAAATAATTTCATTGATATTTTAGGAATCCTTATCCCTAAAGAACCTTAACTTAACCTTAAAATGTTTTAAAATAATACTAATATTAACGTTTGGGTATACTAGGCCTTGTTCTGAAGCATGGAAACTTCAATATCTGAGAGCTTTGTAAGAGCTCGTACAGTCGACCAGTTAAAGTATACCATTTGTCAAAAACCTTCGATTAAATCGCAACCTTATGACTACGGAATATGGTACATTTCAGAATCTCAAATTATGACGTTTTGGATAGGTTGACCTGTGATCGACTGTACTATCCTTTTCTTATTTTAGGTATATGAAAAACCAGCACAACTTTAGATGTTTAACATTAAGTTATGACAGAATCTAAAGATTTGTCGGAAACTTGTAAATATGAATGCATTAATATTTCATAAGTACACTCAAAGCTTTTATCGTGTTTATGAAGACTAGTGGAATATCGGAAAAACATTTCCACCGGAACACATCTCAGGATACCAGGAACACATGGCCATATTATAGCTTACGGTACAATGCCTGTAAAGCGTTCGCCACTCCACGTTATCGAATAACGCCCAAGCCTCGACAATGGACGGCGATTGACCAAAGCGAGTTATGTATGATATATTTGCTACACAGGTATATCTACGGAATAGGTGCTTGACTGGAGTTGTATACTTTAGCCAAAACAATGTTTTTTGTGGATGTGGTGCAAACTTCTGATAGGTAGCGATTAGTATGATTTGATTCGAATATTATTCTAAATACTTATTGTGCGAATTTATTTTACATATGGTGTGAGGAATTCTTTACATAGTTGTAAAACTGCGATATAAAATTGAAACACATATCATTAAATTATTTAATATGAAAGCTACACACTATGGCGCGGACTACACGACGACGGTTCCAGTGACGTTCGGTTCCGGTACCGGTAACGGCCGTGTAGTCGACTGCATTCAAACTCATGCGTTGCGCTCAAGCCCCGTCCACTCCGTTCATGAACCGCGCTGGCCGGTTCCAAGTGGAACCGTTGTACGTGTAGTCGACAGCGCATTTTTGTTTGAGTTTATATGAAGCACCGGTTCCACGGAACCGGCCAAGGAACCGTCGGCATGTAGTCCGGGCCTATGAAGGAATTCTACTGAGCAAAGACAATTTAAGAATTACCCTTAATAAATTAAAACTAAGCAGCGTAATTAGTTTAGTTTAGTTTTTTTATTTTTATCTTTTGATAACAAAGTTACGCTTAGACACGTCAAGGAACGATTATTATCCGTTATATTATAACATTTAAATTATTACTTACACACTACTATCTGCTGTAAAAGGGCATTGTAAAAATATAGTTACTAAAACATAAGAGAGCTCTTTCACTAATATAATACTTTACATTATTTCATTCGATAAAATACTTACCGTCGTTCTTAGTAAATAAGTGTCTTACCTACCTTATACCGTGTCTTATATACCAAAACTTAGGCTTAGGTAAAATGCTTAAACATATTATACATAGTCATTAATTCACAAAGAAACCAGATATATGTTTGTCTTTTCAACCAAAAAAATCCTTTAGAGTTCGCAGTTTTGCACTGAATACTGAATTCGTAATAATACACATCTCTTTGTACGGTGCATAGTCAGACGTAGCTCTCAGCTTGGCTAAACAAAATACTCTAATTTGAAAAGCTTGCAAGCATATAACACATGCACTTTCCGGTTTGTTTGCATAGAATAGTGAATGAAGTACCTATACGAAAACTAAATAAAAAAAGGTTATGTTTTAATAAAAAAAACATCATCATCATCAGCAGCCTATTCTAGTCCACTGCTGGACATAGGACTCTCCCAGGGCGCGCCATTGAGCCCGATCTTCGGCTCTTCTCATCCAGTCAATAAAAAAACATCGTTTTAATTAATAACTAATATTGTGCAAAAAATTCATTTTATTATCGGGTCAATGGCAAAAGAATTACTCGTACGAGTATTGTACAAAAACATGAGAAACGCTCACAGAAATTGAAACAATGAGTTTTTGAAACCTATTGATATTGCGAAATAGCGTGCTCGCAATTCAAATAGAGTTCCCTAGTGTCGCATACAAATGTCCCACGCATATTTTAGTATCTATTGTGACTGCACCGTCCATTTGTGTATCAATACGTACCTACTTGTACCTACACAAAATTAACTTTTGTATTTACACTAGGTACGTATTTCTACCATGCTTTTATTAATACTTTACTTTTCAGTTGTTGTCTTATTTGGTTATCTGGGTCAAATGTTTTAATCACATTTTCACTCATTTCCAGAAGTTCATTGTTCAAGTTCATTTCAAATTTGAACATGCATGTAGTTCCTGCGCGTAATTTATACGCACACACGACTCGCGTTACGAATTCGCGCGTCGTCTGCGCGTTTACAGCGCCGAAGAACTTAAAAAAGCAGATTGTTTGTGTTTGTATCGATAAATACTCGATTAAAACGCGCGCAAGAAGCGCATTTAAACTGCGTTTGTTTCTATGGAAACACGCAGAGATGTGATACAGACGCGCGTTGCGTTCGTTACCTGCGCGTTTGTATCGATACAAACGCGGATCTAATTGTGCAATGGTTTACTGCGTCTGAATCTCGTTTAAAGCGCGTATAAAAATGCGGTGTGCATAGGCTCTAAGTATTGGTGTATGTATGTACCTTCTCGTACTAGAGAATCTGACTGTAGGTTATAATGTCAAAATGTAAGTAATATTAATAATTATTATAGGTTATAACAGGGGTTTTTTCATTTCGCGGCGCACTTACAGGTTTATTATTTCGTCCCGGCGCTCTAGTCAAAATATGTGGAAGTACCTACATGTACAATGATACGAAAACAACTTTTTAGTTACACCTCACGAAGTGAGGCTCACTTGAAAATATATTTAAAACATGAAAAAAAAAACATTGACCACAAGAATATATTAAAATTGACAGAAATGTATGAAAATACAGTAACAGGAATAGATACTTGATCATTCTCACATGAACTGTCGACTTGCTTATTTATTAACTTTCCATTTTGCATATACTTATGTTATTTTAGTTTCTGGAAAAGAGAAAACAGAAGTGCCTCCCGGCGCGAGTGGCGTGTGAACGGCGAGTCAATCGCGCCTTGCGTTAGACTTCGAATTTTGAAATTGATCTGTGCATCATTACGATCCTATGTGAGAGTTACGTAGACGGATATATATTTTTGTTTAAATATTAAATTGAGTTTCATTGTGTGAGAAATGTGTTGCATTATTTTCAATTCGTACACAGTGACGTGAGGTTTGGTGCCGTCTTTTGCGGGAATTTTGTTGGAAGTTAGAAGTCTAGGTTATAATATGTCGCTGGGTTATATTATATAATCTACATATTTAGTTTTATTATTTTGCTAGAAGTGTAATTTTAACATCAGGCTAATGTGGGGCTTAAAAGACATACAAAAATAGTCGATTGTCTAGAGTTCTAAAAATACTCTTAATATGCACATTAAAACAATGCTGAACATTACTAGGACTATCATGAAACAAATACAAGGCAATTTAAAAAATGTTTGTCATTACGTTGTTGAGTAGTTGTTTTCTGTTAAAATCACTAGCATCATCATCAGCCTATTAATGTCCCCACTGTTGGGGCATAGGCCTCCCCTTGTATAAGAGGGTACGGGCCATGATCCACTGAGCGGGCCCAGTGCTGATTGGTGGATTTCTCACGTCTTCGGGAACTTTTAATTTCCTCAGACATGCAGGTTTCCTCACATGTTTTCTTCACCGTTAGAGCAGTTGGTAAATGTACGTAACTCTTTGAAAAAATCCGAAAAACTCATTGGTACATGGCACTGCATGGTTTCGAACCCGGACCTCCCGCATGGGAGTCCGGCGTCCTAGCCACTAGACCACCGATGCTATATCTGACTAAAATCACTCATCTGACTCTAAAAGAAAATGTGCACCTACCATAACCACGGTTTTTATAAACATCAGGAGAAAACACAGAGGACCGACTTGAATCTATAATATTACTTACAGCAGTGAAAATATTGTAAGTGTTCCAATGTTGGAGAGCTATTATAAAAAATATGTTGCACTTGTGTTGCATTTATAATGGTGCATGCGTTGTGCATCTCCTCTACACTTACGTTATTGCATTTGCACTCTGTCCGACTCTTTTAAAATGCACAGGAAATATTATAGTACATTACCTGTTATGTAAGTACATTGTAGATAAGTATAGTTTAATAATGTCGTGTAACTAGCGTGTAAAGGTTTTAATAATATTTATTTTAAAACAAATATTGCAGTTAATACTTGTGGTTGTTGGTACTTGGTGAAACTTATAGTACATGATTAGACTTAAATATTCATATTCATATTCATTTATTTCAGTAATGATCATACATTGTCGAAAAATAAATAATAAAATGTTAGCATGTCATGATCAATAATAGTAAAATTTCTTACTTAAAGTAAGTATAAAGTCAACAAGTTTAAAAACTAAAATAAAATAAAATAGTATTGCAGAATATAAATCTACAGTTTCAAACATCGTTCGTCAAGGAACTCGTTGACAGAGTAATAGGCCTTTAGGATCAACCATTTTTTTAATTCAATAACGAAACTGTTGTACGTTTTAGTATCTCGGATAGGAGCTGGTATTTTATTGTAAATTCGCGGACCAGCGACGTGCGTGGACAGCTGGCTCTTCAATAGTCTACTGTCAATCAGTTCGAGGTCCTGCTGCCTCACTTTTGTCAGTCTCCTGCCAACCCATTTCTTAGTAGAATACTCTCTCAGTGAGGATTTGAAAATCGATGAATAGATCACAATAATATACTGTTTCATGTAGTTAAGAAAATAACTATAAACAAATACCTGAAGATGTGTAAACGAAACCGGTCGTAATTAATAAAATACAGAAAAACCTGTGAAACAGTATATTATTTAAGTCTAATCAAATATTGCAGTATCTAGAGAGTTTTAAGCTGAGAAACGTTTGCATTGATACCTCAATTGGTTGCAGTATCTCACCAAGTGTTATGTCGCATAATTAATATATTGTATCTTTTATTTATCTGTTAACAAAACCTCTTCTTCTTGATTGTGTGATGCGGATATAAAATATATTTTTTGTAATCGCAATCCTCGCTACGCATACTTACGCACGAGGTACTCGTAATCTTAACATAAATCATTTGAGAAATATTCTCTGCGACAGGCGTAATTTGTCATATGAAATTTCTATAATAAAGTCAAATTGATATACGAGTACGACTTCATTTCTGAAACCACTTATCAGAATGCAAAGTGTTTAGACATAAAAACTGCTTATATAGATCCTATACACACTTCGTAATAATTATTCTTAGTATTATATAATATAATAATTCTTAGTGATATAATGTTGAGTAATAAAATGTAAATTTATAATTGGCAAATGTTCAAGTAATATTTTATTCTCTTTATAAGTTATGTAAAAAAACTGTAAATTTAAGTAAATAAATATATAATAAATAAATAAAATATGGCATAAAGTATAACACTAAACCAGATGACAATGAAATACACAAATAACACTGAATTAAAAGAAGAAAACCCCTGACTTACTGTTGTGGAGATTCCTTTACGTTTTCCTGGTCATCATCAGGCCCTCAAGATTCCGGATAAATTTTGTGTTCAAACTCAAACAATCTAACTATTACTGTGTCTGAGTTCCCATCTGACATAAATGTCACTCTAAGGTCTCAGAGGTCACTTACCTTTTTCTGACAAATAAAACAAATAACAGAGCACCAAATAAAAACTAGATAGGTAATAGGACATAAAACGCAAAGTGTTTCGTAGATGGAGCCACTACGTAAACAGAAAAGCAAAACGAAACGTCATTTTTGAAGATATCACAAATTTATCGTTATTTGGGTTAATTTAATTTAATTTTTCAAAGCTACTTGTAAAACTGTGATGATATAGACCTAAAAAATCTGATAAGACGTCGTGGCGTGAGTCTAAAGGGTAAAAAAAAAGATTTGGTGGAAAGGAACGTATCTACATGTCGATAGGCTACGTATCATTGTGCTAGTGGCGCCTCTAGTGGTAAAACATTGCAGGATTATCTCCTATTGAAACAACCATTGGTAATGGTAGTATAGGTAAACGTATATTTGTAAAATAGAGGTATAAAAGTACGATGGAAAGGCTTCAAAACCAAGTCTTTCAACAAGCCCAATTATTAAGAGCGTCTAGTTGAGTGGCCACAATCTAGTCGCTCCTGGAAGAGCTTTATGATTTGACTTCACGTCTTTGTTTAATTTAAAGTTTTCGCATCAAACGTTGACCTAGTTTCATCTGTGATACTCAGATAATACTCCATTCTTGACACGGACTTACTGAACCGTTATCCACTAGGACAAGACCGTTGCGGTAGATATTTCATTTATAATAACTCAAAGGGAAGTGCTATAAACAGGTATGGTTGATTTAATTAAATAGTCAAGATTTATGGGCATGAATCGTATCCTATTAACGTATCGTTCCCTTCAAGGTTACTCTTTGAAATCATTCATGAATATGAAAACATAGGAAATAAATCGCTTAGCTAATAGCATTCGTCTTTTCATACCGAATTTCAATGGCCACCATTTTAATTGGTTGTTTCGCGTAAGATGTGTTCGCGGAAATTTACCGCTAAAAATAAGGTTATTACCTAGCACTGTGCTTCTGTATGACCTATATCTGGGTATGCATTTGTTTTGGCTAGCTGTGCATTTAATGTCCATAATTTAGTAATAAAATTTTATAATTCCTTACATTGTCAATTTCTAATTTTATAATATAATTCGATATTTAATAATAATTTTGAATTTCCAGTTTAATTCTAATTTATTTTTATAATTTTTAAAAGATCAACTTTGTGTCAACTAAGTACCTACATTTATTTTATTAATACTACAATGATATTTTGACTTTAACTTGACGAAACATTTTGTGCGATATTACCTGCCATGTTACAAACATTGTATGTAGGTAGTGGAACAAAAATGGAAATAAATTATTTATTTATTTGTTTTATTTTATTATTTATGTAGGTCTGGGTATTTTAGACGCTTCTTGCGTCTCTACATGTTTGTTTTAGGGATGTATCGCGTGCCGCCGGAGATTTATAACTCAATCCAGCAATCAGCGAAACGCTTAACTAGCTGACGATAAGGTGTCGGCGAACGATTGCGTTCGTCTATTTCACGATAGCTACGGCCTGCGTCGTTACGAACTGTTAAATGTGTGTATTTGGACTTCGAGGTAAAACTTGGGTAAAACCTTGTTTATTTGTAATCAATCAGCCTCTTTGTTGTACCAACAAATTAAAAACACAACTCGTAAAAATAGACGAATTGAAATACAAATTTATATTTCACCTTAATTAAGTGTACTCGTAGCCCGGGCTAATTAGAAATAAAAATAACGATAATTTGAACAATGATGAAGAATCTATACTACTGTACAATTTTGTATAAAACATATTTTCTGTTTAATATTTCTTGACTGTACATAATTTACTTGGTCTCCTATTTACATGTAGTTAAAGTTAGAGACTAGCTAACTAACTATTGTGTTCTGCAAACTTCTGTTATTTTATTATCTATTTCAATTCTACTTTCAATATCAGAAAATGTCGTAATAAATCTTCCAAAAAGAAACGCAAAAACACATTAACTTAATAAAAGTTAATGTGAAACATTACAACCACAAAGTGTAATGAAATTTATTTCGAAGGAATGTTATTTTCTTCTTTCTTTATTTAATAAGTAAGTATAATATTCACGTGTTAGTATAATTTTACGGCACACAATCGGTCGCCATGTGTTGGTACAGAGACGTAATATCCGTGCGACAGAAGAAAGAACCCAGTGGAAATGAACAGAAAAAAGAAAATGGAGCTCTCCATAATTGTAAAGCGACAATGGATTTTAATTCCGAAGCTAATATTAAAACGTATAGAAAATATGTAAAGACTACTCAATGCTCATGTTTTGGAATATTGAGATTGGGTTTTCAGATAATGCTTTTATCTCGATCAAGTGCTGTAAAGTGCGGCTCAAAACATTGCTAAAAAATTATGATTAATTGAAATGAAATGTTTTAGTTATTAAATTATTATGAAATTCATTTTAGATCTTTTTTAAGATTCGTGTTATTAAAACATTAAATAGGCATTATATTTTAATATTTTTCTTACTGACGTTAATGCTGGTATAGCTAACTTCAAAGCAATCGTAAAAATCTGGTTATAAATCCTCTCTGTACGTCTATTTCACAAAAATAATATCGTAAAATATATAATATCACTTTATAAACAATCTTAAGGCAGTATTGTGTGAGTTGAGTTTAATTTGAATAGAGCTACTGATAAGTCCACAAGAGTGTCAAACAACTCCTTGAATAGCTTGAATGTGTATTTATATCGTGGTGTGGTTAAGTCGGTCATTCGCCAAGTTGAGATATATTCCACTTGTACCAAAACCAAATAATGTATAAATACTACTAAATCCAATTAAATAGTATAGGGCGCTAAATGGAGTGGAGGAGTGACTTAGTTTCTGCTTTAATTAGATACCATCGACACGGTGCAATTAACACCATCCACCGCATTCAAGAACTGTTTATCATCAAAGATCTATACTATCTATTCAAGGCAATGCAATCTTAGTGCATGGATGATACACAGCTACCGGTAGACGAAGCTGAGCGGAGCGGAATGGAGTGGCCGTAACCTATCAGTTTCTGCTTCAATTAGACCTCACGTGATACATTACCCTCGTCCACTGAAATTGAGAGCTATTTGTCATATTACTTAGATCAAATAAATTCAAGGGAATGCAATCTACACGTCAGTAGACACAAAGAGGAGCGGATTGGCAGTAACCGCTCAATTTCTACATCAACTACTTCTCACACGGTTCATTACACCGTCCACCGAATTCGAGAGCTATTTTCCATAAGAAATTAAATAATAGGTATTCGAGGCAATGCAATCTACATCAGTAAGCGGTACCCAGCTGTGAAAAAGTATTGGGAGCAAAGCGGAGCGGAGTGGCCGTAACCGCTCAGTTTCTGCTTCAACTACCCCTCACACGGTGCATTACCCTCGTCCACCGCATTCGAGAGCTATTTGCTGCCGGAGATCAGATTAATGTTGCCACTTTTCTACTTGTCACAACCACGAAACTTTTAGAAAGGCTTTGCTTTACACAATTGCTGTGGATTGGTCGCGTTTAAACTGCAAGTATTTTGTGGGTAATTTAAAGTGCTACGAACAAACGTTGTCGACGATGTTATTTTTGCTTTCTACGGCTAACCGTAGCAACATACGGGTGTTGTAAAACATATGTAAGTATTTTTATTGCTTACTCCAAATATATTATCAGTACGTAACTTCTACAAATATTGTACTTGTCTGAGACATTTATTTTTAATATGTCTTAAACTGATTCGTTTGTGAGGTTTGTGTAGTCAGTTCTACCTAAGAAAAAAAGAGTGTATTAAATAATATTAGAGAGAGAGTTTATTTTTATTCCAGTTATTTTCGTTTCAGTTTACTAAGAAAGCTATAGCGGAAAGGCTTTAGCTAACCGAGTGGCACATTAAGTAACCTGATAAAAAGCAAGGTCGCTTCCTCGCAGTTCAGAAAAAGCTCCGTCGTTGGTACTGTATAAATACGGGGTTGCGTTAAAAGTGGATACATTCCCGTACCGGCTGCTTCCGCCTCGCGCTGGAAATATTACACGGAGGTGTAAACGGGCCCCGGTGAGGCCGTTATTGCAGTCGTTAAGTTAAAATTTTCTCTCTTGAATAGCAACGCGAATGTGGCACATAAACACCGACATTTATGTTATTCGCACGCAAATATTGGGATAAAAATAAAGAAGAATATTGGCCGTATAGAAGATAAAGTGTAGGAACGTGGTGAATGCAAAACTAGGCTGTATTCTCTTGTGAAAAACAGCGAGTGGTATCGTGTCGTGTTATTTGCCGTATTTACTTACTCCGGAACAGCTCGGAAGTTAAAACAAACAGTGTTTGAAGCGTAAAATTGAGAGTAAATATGCAACCAATATGTGAAACATTTTTCAAGAATAAAAGACTACAAGCGTAGCATAGCTACGAGGCCTACGAAGCGTAGAAGTATGCGCATGCGGTATTTATCTTTTTGCTTAATCGAATATAAGGCAGGGAGTGTTTGTTCACAGATTATGTAAAGGTGTTACACATATAGGCACGAATTATTAACGACCATAACATAGTGAAGTAAGAATTTACATTACAGAACTACCTTTTATAAATAATTTATATCTGAAATGGATCTAAATCCATTACTTAACGAGCTAAAAATAAATATCATATTTATTTATTTATTTATTTATCGTTCGGTCGTCAGCATCACACAATCACACCATTATTTTACAAAGGCAAAATATTCTTCAGCCATACTATGGCTACGTCGTCCAGCAAGTGTAATCTGTCGATTCCTCCTGGTATGGCCCATATTTCGCAGTCCTCCGTTAGGTGGCTCATTGTTTGCACGGCCCCGCAGGAGCACGCGCGGTCAGCTCTAAAGCCCCATTTGTGCATGAGTTCACCACATCGTCCCTGTCCGACCATCAGGCGGTTCAGTTTCGACCATAGTGATCTGGGCAGGTGAAAACCGTTCACTATGCTGTTAGGGTTCTGGATCAAGTGTCGATTAGGGACCGCCGATATGTTCCATCTTTCCGTCCATTTCTCCTCGACAGTTTTACCCTCAGTTTTATCATATATATAATATAAAAGAAGAAGTCCCGACTGACTCAACAATGCCCAACCCAAACCACATGGACTGTAGGTGCGAAGCTTCGTATAAAAAATCATGAATATCTATATCTCGCAAACCACTCAAGGAAGTGATGTCAAATCTGATACGTAAGGCTCCGAATTAAAAATAGTAGACACATGTTTCATCATCTTTTGAAGTTAAACACTGCAAAACAAGGAAATATCTATCTATAATATATTTATCATTTGTATAAAATATATACTAACTTCATGATAGATACGTATATTCGAGCATTATTTGAATTGTGGAATAACATTGTGGGGAATGAACAAAGGTGAATTTTTGGGTTTAGCAAATCGGGATCGCCCTAGAAAACACTAGGGTAGGTACATATATCATAGCCACGCAGGCGAAGCCGCAGGTAATAAGTTGTTCGTATCGTAAATAAAAACAGAGTAGGTTAATTTTAATACTCCCCGGCAAATATATACTCTCGTTTCTCTCTGTTTACTCATTACCTTTACCTTTGCATGTTTATTTATATTCCTGTTTCTTTCAGTTACAAGTAATCTGCATATAGAATATTCACTTTGGCGTATTTTCATTTAATAGAGATATTCATCAGAGAGCAATAATTTCATGTACCAGTACTCAAACTTCAGTTGAACAAAGCAAACTGGCAATAGAACAAATTTCCCTCGAGGACGCCATTATTACGGCTTTCTATGGAATATAATACCTACGAGTATATGTGTACAGAAACACACGGAAAAGGTACGAATTTGATCTCTGGAATCTTTTTACGACATAACATAAAGTATGGTAGATATTACTTGACTTGACTTTTTTTTAACAATTGTACTTACAAGAATCAAATCAATAGCAAGATACGATCAAGATTTTACTCCCCATGTTCGACATGCTGCCTGCCTGCTAATCCAATAATAATAATAATAATAAATAAACTGGAGTATGGCGACACACTAATATTATGAGGTTATCGTGAAGGGTAAATCCTTCTAATTGGTGATAGGTAAAAATTCGGAGTACTCTAATTACTTGCTCGCGAATATATAAATCGATTTTTTACGTCTAAAATTTTCCAAGAAATTATGTAAACAGTTTTTAGAAACCTTAAGCAATAATTTACACATTTCCAAGCTTAGTTTTTTTACATTTATTTTTTACTCTAAAAATACGTTTCATGGAACGTTTTTGAATAGCGAACTAAATATCAGACTCTATTTACCTTCTCACAAGAGAATTTGATTGCGGATGACATTTCGTTGATAGATATCTCTCTATGTATATATACTATCGGAAATTATCCCTATTCCCTAGTGAGTACAGAATGTATTATACAAGCCTCTGCACCATAAATAAACTGTTTACTTGCCACATGTTTGCGAAGGACGAGAGCCATCTGCAGACACGGACCTAGATTTTACGAGATCATACGTTTTTATAGCCAAGGTTATTTAAAAGATTTAGAACTGGAGCTATAGTTCTATGACAAGGAAAATTCACGGTTCAAGTACTCGTGAATTTGAACAACTGATAAGAATAAAAAGATGGATAAAATATTACTTTGTTCTTTACTTTTCTTCATCATTTGCTATCCTGTGAATCCTCGTAGAACTTCGGGCCCTTGAAGTAGTTCGCTAGATCCGCCTATTAAGCGCCTATTTCTTGACGGCTTGCCACGAACAGCATTGAAACTTTCTTAATTTTTTTAAATGATGTTAATTGATCGATTTGTAAGACAATACAAAATGTTGTTCATATTAATCACATAAAAGAAATTATAGATATTCTCTCGTTTGTCTTTTGTGTTTAGGCATCCCTAGACTAAAATCTTGTAAAAATGCATCCATTTTCAGTTTAGTTGAATAAACATAAAATGTATGGAATATTCACACTCCCGTAGCGTAGTCTCAGTTACCGAATGATGCAATTGAGCTGTGTGTCGATGCATATAACTTTGTCCTACGATGTCCAACGTTCAGCTAGTATAGGGTCACCATAAAAGCATTTCTGTCCACTGTCCAGCGGTAGATCTGCATTTTGCAACGTTGCACAATTAGATGGACGTGTGACTGCGATAGGTGTTTGTTTTCCTGGTACGTAGAATACCGTTTTGAATTTTGCATGGAATTTGTTAGTAGGTGTAAGTTTAAAAATGTTATAAATAATAGTTTACGCTAAGTACCCTTAGAGTAGCTTCAAGTTGATAGTTGTCTCCAATTGACTATAATATTATGAGGACGGCATAGACAAGATAATGTAAGCCTGACGAAGACACGATTGGTTGGCTGATTATTTAATAGTAATTGAAATTCACAGTCTGAACAGTGAATATGCATCGCTGTGATCATACGCGAAATAGTACTGCAAGATTTTATGTTTATTACGTTTAAGGATTCCTCCATGAAGGAACGGGTTAGAATTTCCCTACAGCCACTGGGTGCTTATGTCGTACGAGACGACTAACATTGCTGGTAGGATCCCTTCAGAGACCACGGTACAAAGTATGTAGAAAAGAAAAAAATAGATGTTGGTAATTTTTAGTCTCGCGATGACCTCTAAATCCGCTCCTGGCGACGACTAAGTCCCGACAGTAGTCGGCGTGACGTTGTAAAAATTCTCGCGGCATACATAGGGACCGCACATCCGCTGATCGCTGATAAATTGACGCGGGTTGTACGTGACCCATCCCTCGAGCCAGGCTCGCACGCACCACGGATCACGCTGACTCGGCAAATGTCGCAAATATGAACACCGACTTAGGCGCACTTGCACAATATACTTGCCTACTCGTAGAGCTTGGAAACTAACCGTTTGTTACAGGCGGGACCACTTTTGGTAACTGGAAAATTGTTTTAGAAGAGTTTTGGGGTATTACCTACGTGTACTGTAGAAAAATATGAACTCCCATGTAATGGTGCCAAACTAATTTGTATGGCGAAGATATAGAGATCTAGTTTACATTTGACAAACAGAACTTAAGCGGGTCTTTTCAAGGTCGTTTCCGCAACGCCAGGCGTGGTCTGAAACAGGATGCACTAGTGGCATATTGTCATCTGGAGCCCCTACGTTCCTCGGTGAGCACGTTAAACTGTCCGTCCCGGCTGCTGTTTTCTGACAGCAATCGTAGGTCAAGTCAGAGGCGTATGAGCGGCCTAAAAGAGAAAGATGATGTTTAAAAGCATTGGTAGCCGGTTACCATCCCAAAAATATATCTAAGTACTTAGACTAGATATAATATTTTTCTTGTGTGACATTAAAAAACACGTGACTATTTTGGTGGGTACGCAAAACTTCCCTTTGTTACGAATCGACAAAAGTTTTTCGACTTCCCATTCAAAAAGCACCTTTGGAACGATGACTTTGTAACAACAACAAAAAGTTGTTACTTATACTTTTAAGGAGTTGAATCACCTGGTAAAAATACACGAAGTCAAAGTCTTGCAAACGGAGGCAGTCTAACTGTCAGTTAAGTAGTCCGAAAGGAAAATATTAAATATTTATCCGCTCCAGGCATGACTTGACACAGGAAATTACTATTTCTAGCCTGAGGCGTCAGCTATGCTCTTTCTTTAAGTTCAGTGAAAATATTTAAAGAAGTTTGTAATGAATTCCGTATTCTATACTAACCTAACCTATCCACTATGTCAGGTAAGATCGCGTTGAGCATTTCTGCATAACTACTGGATTAATTTAAATATATAATTTGTTGATGGTGGTATGACTCTGTGTAGAGTCAACCTCGAGTGATGGCACCATTTTACGACCTATTTCTGCAGCAAAGCAGCAATGCTTGCATTGCTGTGTTCCGGTTTGAAGGGTAAGAGAACCAGCGCAATAATCGGCACATGAGGCACATATATAATGAGGTGAAATATAAGGACCACTAACCATCAGCTGACCTGTTTAAACTGTGAAGTTCGTCTGCTTTCTTTATATATTAAAAAATATATGGTAACTATTACTAACTTATTTGCTGGCTTATACAAGCTACTAAAACAATTTATGTTAACAAATTTTGTTCTAGACGTTTAAAAATATTAAATAGGAATTGAAGAACATTGGCGGCGGGGAACGCTGGACTCTCTTGCGGTTAGTAGCTCCGGGTTCGAAACTTGCAGTGTTATGTATGTATCAATGAGCTTTTCGGTATTTTCGAAAACTTACGTACATTTATCGACTGCTTTAACGATGAAGGAAAACATCTTGGAGACCTGCATACTGTGTTACCAGTGTGTGAAACGGGGAAGTTAATTCCAAACAACCCCATTAAAACCCACGAAGTCAGAAATAATCGTGACCCTGATCTGTCCCTTATTTATTTTTTAAACAGGTGAACGTCAGGTTCAGTTAAACACTAATCAAAGAGCATGTATGAAGTGATTGTAAGTGTGGAAGAAGCGAGAACGGTATGTCAGGATAATTGCAGGTGGAAATGCAAGCATGAGTTTATGTATATAAAAAATAAAAAATATGATTAATGGGTGAGGGTGGGATTTTAGAAGAAGAAAGGGATAATAATCGAACAATAATTGAATTGAATAATAATAGTCCAGTTAGAATAGAACCATTAACGCACATCAATTACAAATTACTAGAAATACTTTTCATTGTAAGAAACTATAAAATTTCACATTAATATGAAAAATATTAATAATACGCTGTAGGTACTTCTATACCTACCTAATAGAACAAAGATATTATAAAGTTCATGGCAGCACTTTAATATGAAAAAGAAAAAGCCTTCTTTGTGTAATCTCGACAGTGGACACAGCATTTTGCATAATTCCAATCCCATTTATCGAATTGACGCACTTCAAAAGCTTGTAATAATCGCTTTTGTTATAAATTTTATCCTTTTCCTTCTTTGATGAAGAAAAAATTAGTATCCCTGTTCGCGCGTTCCTTCTTTCATTATTTCCTTTCTTTTTTATAAAGACTATCCAATAAGGTATAGACAGCGCTCATAACGCGTTATAATATAACGATTTGTGTTATACAAATCTATATAAAATCTAAATAAACTCAATCGGCTCTTCTCATATAACTTCAAACTGCAAACTTTCTAGTTTAGGTTCATTCTCTTATTATAAACATAGCATAGAAAAAATAGAACAATTTATATTTTATCAAATAATTGTAGAATATCCATTCTTTCTAATTGTTTTATTTAATTTCTTTATACCTAGTATAGTAAGCCACTGAAAGACACAAAAACAAAAGACAGTCGAAACTGGGGCAACTATGTTCAGCGCAGTTATTAGTTTTGGTTCATTGCAAAGATAGGAACCGCGTCTGCCAGTTAGCGCGTGCGCTGTGAGCATCTTCCCATACATTCAGTCGGCCACTGGAATGTCAAATGTATGAAATTATAGGCGCATTTGCCCACACAATTTGCCTCGATGTCAGTGCTCACATCATCATTCTAGAAGAGAGGGCGCTATATTACGCACTTGTGGTTTGTGGTAGGCAAGTACTATACACAACAAGAACGGTCTCCGGTCGTCTATTGCAAAAGATCGATTAGGGCTGGTGCACACGACAACCTGGTACGTAATGTCTCCGCGAGGCTAGCTGAGATTTACAACCGTGTGGACACGCCTATTATAACCTTAAATCACAGTGCAGTTATTTGTAAACAGTAACTTCAAAGTATACGTATATTTACTTCTGTAAAGCATCAACTATTATAGTTTTAGCATATAATAAGCTTTTATGCACGCCTAACGGGAATAAGTATGGAACTGTAATATTGTACGAGTATTTTCCAACTATACATGGATGGATGTAAGTATATAGTTATAGTTATAGTGTATATAGTTTTAAGTAGAAAGCTATTCGCTAAAATAAATAAAATAAAATATGTATCTCACAACCTTAAATAAGCGATACAAAGAAAACCAACCACCGCCGGTAGGACTTCAACTCACTTTCGACTTAACAGAAGCCAGTGCGTTTTCCAATTTCGCTACAGTAGTGGTCAAGTCAACCGGCGTATTATCTAAGACTCTAAGTATAGATTACAAGGCAACTTCGATTCGGCTGCTAGCGTTATTTTTGTACAGTATGTGTCTAAGTTGGTTCGATTTGAGCTCAAATGTTTAGGACCATGGTGCCCTTCCCACATCTGGAATCTTGAGGACCTGATGATGACCAGGAAAAAGTAAGGGGATCTCCACAATGGTACGTCGGGGGTTTCTTAAACTTTTAATTTAGAGTTATGTTACACTTATATCGCTAACTCAACGGGCAGCGTATATTCAACCCTCATACCACTATAGGGAAGAGGTATGTGAACTAACTGAGTAACTAAGTTCTGGTTCCTGTACAAAGTTAATCCGATTTAGTTACGGTTAAATCTATTTACTGCGCTGGAGCGCTGAATATAAAGCAAACAATCTGCGAACTTTGGAATCGGCGCTCGTTAGCACCTCGCTCTCGGCCAATCAGCGTAAAGAAACCCGTTAAGTTTAATTGCACTGAAAGTTACATCCTGTGGATATTACTGTTTTTACTTATTAGATATGAAAAATGATTTGGTAATGAGTTTAAAAACTAGACCATACTATATTTACACGAATATACCTATTCGGATATACGCTAGCTCTTAAATGCTAGTATTCAAATCCAAAATATATATCTATTCGGATGTATGATAAATATGGTATGATAAAAAGTAATTCAAATAGCTCTAGATATCAGAAACAAGAATTCAAGATTTTAAAATTGCTAATGTCAATTTTGTATTTTCAATGATATTAAATGACAATTTTCTCTTTATACTAGGGACTAGCTATTGCTAGCTGTTAAATGTTGCTAATACCATCCTATCAATAGATATTAAATCCTATTAAATGTTGCTAATACCATCCTATCTATTGATTGTTATATATTGTTGTATTAGCAACAATTAACAGCTAAATGTTAATTTAATTAAACAGTTAAATGTTGCTAATACCATCCTATCAATAGACATTAAATCCTATTAAATGTTGCTAATACCATCCTATCTATTGATAGGATGGCAACATTTAACTGTTATATTAATTTAACATTTAGCTGTTAATTGTTGCTAATACAACATTTAACAGCTACGAAGTTAATCATTCAGTTGAAATGTGTCTGAAAATAAGACGTCAGCATATAACTTATTAATTTCACCTTTTGTTTTGTCTTTTAAATGTTTATATACAGTCTGAAATGTTTATAAAATAATGTTGCCATATTCTATCTATAACAAAGTCTCTATGTAAATATTTAGAAAATCAAATATAAATAATTCTATTCCAACAGAAAAAAAGACTCAACTCGTCTGTTGCCCAACTGGCGATGTTTCAAATGTAACCCTTATCAATTTTCTCGGATGTCTAGCCGTCCTTCGACCCATTATTATGTACGTGTGCCGGCCATGGATACATCTAAACCTTTTACTGGTTTAATCATTGTGGAAAAGATATAAAAAGGTTTATTAATATTTCCATTTTAATAAACAACAGTTCATAAAACTCACGCGGTTAACTAAGTTTCAGTTCACTCAAAATAATGCTGTTCGATTCGCTAGAGTTCTTTAAAACATAAATCTGTTTCAAAGTAAGGTAAAAGTGTAATATCAGACAAAACATTGAAAATATAATTAGTTGTGTTCTAAATAAATCAGGTACAGGGAAACCTCAGTTAAAAGACCGTTCATGTTTTTGATATACAATACAATTACCGGGCGCTTCAAATTAGGAAGTTTAGAAGAAGTTGAGTGGTAAACATGAAACTCGGGCCAACACCCGCCTAATTAGTTAAGTTTATAAATTTGTTACCTGTTTGGTATGCTAAGTACTTTGGAGAGTCGGGAGCAGCTATTTTTATAATACCTCGCTCACTTTAAAAATTTCGGCAGGATTTTTTGTTATTTATTTGTTCTGTCCTGGTTCTGCGGTACAAAAACTTCACCAAAAAATGGAGCAAAAATACAATGTAACTAATACGTGTATTTCAAGTACAATGATGGTCTTAGAAACATTTTGATTAGTAAAGAAAATTCAAAGTTAAATCCATTGGATCCTATTTTAGGGTCCTACAACACCACAATATAAGGATTTTTTTGTATAAAACTGCAGATCACGCCAGCCAGTGTAGTGATCACTAAATTGCACAGGGAAATTGCAAAAAATATCTGTAGTTATTATCGATCCACTTCATATTATATACTACAGTTGGTGCTGACAGTAGTATGTAGTATGTGACTACGCACATTGCTTGTTGAGAAATCTTTCTCTATAATATTCAACCTTTTGCGATCACTTCGTGCGCATCTACGTGTGGACTGCTTAGTAGATTTCACATCGCCACGATTGGTGGGGATACGGCTGTATACTTTGCCCTTGAGATGTGACTAGGGTCTTAGAAAAACGTGTTGTGTTATATCAAACATAATTTGTAGCACGAATACCTCTATCCACAGAGTACCTAGCTGTGAACTCGACAAAGTCAATATGATTCAGTCTAGGTCCCGTAAATTCTCGGAAAATTGACGTGTTTTATAGCATACTAATGCACAGTGTATGATAAATTATAGTCGATGCGCGTTGGTAGAGCGAAATACATATTTAGGGATAGTGTCCAAACGCAAATCATTTTCTCAGCTTTGGTTTTATTTTCAAATGCAGTCAAATCCGAATAAGGGTGAAGGGCTGTCTCGGGCGTCACCAGTAAGCGTGGTTTGTGACTGCAATAGAAATATACGACGAGACCAAGCCATCAGCCACTAGAAGCGGCCAGACTCAATAACTCGAGAGCAGCCAAAGCAGATTATGCATGCGCCAAAAAGGCTCAGGGCTACATTGACTAGAGTGTCATATTGTCTACTGTACCAATCAGACCAGCTACCCAAACCGTCCCGTCTATGTCTAGCGTCCCAAAACGACCAAGGGTCTACAATGACGACCATAGTCAATGTAGCCCTGAACCGCCAAGAATAGCACAGGCGCTGGGACTTAGCTACTTTACTACCATCCACACACATAATACCATGTAAATACACCCGCACCATGCCATCACCCTCCCACACACTCAGTACCTCACATACACACTAATATCCTCATTCATACAAACAAACACATTCATACATCACAACACGCACACACTGTTGCTTTCTTCGTCCGTGCAGTCACTGAGGGGCCAGCTGAAAATCAGTGCTGTGGCTTGCTTCAGCATTATGCTGAGCTGGTGTACCCTTTTTGGCACTGTACTACACCAGATGTTCTGTGCTGCATGTAATTAAACTTTGTATACTTCTGTAATCTGTATTCTGGTGTTTACAGCGCTAAATAAACGATTTCCATTTCCATTTTTTTTCTATGAGTAACTCTATTCAAATCCGTCTTCATACACGAGATCGGTTACAATTATGTGCGATGTATGTGACCGGTTCTGGTTGGTTTGGTTCTAGATAGATTTGTAGCCAGCAAAGTCTAGGTCAAGTGTCAAGTGATAAGTGACTAGTTACATGTGACAAGTGACTAAGGACAAGTGACAAGTTTCAAATGACATTGTCTGCCTCCCGCGTTACACAGCCTACCCGAACTTAATCTCACGATGCGACCATCGACCTCTATTTCTCTTTAAAGATATGAACTATTTTTGCAATCAACCATTTTAAGACTTATGTATAATTATGACAGGTTATATTATGTACCTATGCTACTAAAGTTGAGGCTGAGCGGAATTCTGTATCTACAAACAATAATACTTATTACTTCCATGTTACCAATACAATGCTTGAGTTTCGCAGGCTCCTCTCAGCTCTAATCTATCACGCAGTTCTATCGAAGCGCACCTCCCTCCGCTTGACATGGTGAAACAGTCAAACTAAAAATTCGCTTTCTATTTAACTTACGGCTTCCACCAAAGGTTTGGTCGTTATGGCTCAAATTGAATATTTAAACCAAAGCCGAAGCTTCGACTCTAATATTTAGCAGATATTCGGTCGCCATTCGGGACGCGTTCGGATTTGGCAAATGACAGACAAATTGGCGGCCTGTGAACGTGACATATGGTGGCGACACCCGCTACGCAGCAGTGTACCCGACTCCGAAACTCTTGACTTTGCGAACTTCCAAAAGTTACAAAATAATACAATACGATACATTTAACTTATGTTCCTGTTAATACTTTTGGTGAATGGAATAAGATTATACTGCTATATTCTTTTGCTTTCATACATTATGATCATTAGTAACGTTTCAGGCAGGCTCTTTTGATGATTATTTATCGGTGAATGTGTATAGAAATTCCTGCTGAGAAGATTGGATAGACTTAGTTATGTCGTTTCCATATTATTATGTAGGCGGTGTTATGTGATTATCTTTCTGGCTATAACCATTTTGTTTCAGCAAACTTATAGTTTTAATAACAATTCGGTAGTTTTCGGTAGCTACATGGAATCAAATATCAGACGATAGAAAGAAACGGCAATATTACATCATGACGTCACTGTGTAATAGCGCCATAAAGGCAGATCCTGGCTACATATACATAACTGTTTTGCTAAAAAGGGACAGAGCATTTCTCCAGTACTAACATAATCATTAATATCCCTGATGTTAGTTGAGATATCGAAAAACGAATTTTAGATCCTTCTTCAGGATGTCCATGATTGAAAATTTAGTCAAATACAAACATACAAATAATTATTTTATTCGAATAGAAAATAATCTATGAACAACAAAACAACGTTTATTCTTATCTATCATATCTTATGCCAGGGATAACCCCAGCGGCACTTCGACCCTCCGGGATCTTTTGTGCTCACCCCTTACCTTAGTCTCCTTCCTGTTCCTTAAAGATGCTTTGCATCAAGGACGCTATACAGCTTACAGGAAGGAGCCTATAGTCCTCTGGTTTCGGGTAGGCAACCCCCAGAAGACTCATACGCTTTCCAGCCAACGAGTCACATTCGCACAGCAAGTGTTCCATTGACTCAACGGTGTCACCACAGGCTCTACAGGTGGGATTGTCTGCCAGTCTCATCTTGTGTAGGAGGCTCTTAGTGCCAAAATGGCATGTGAACGCCCCTACAATGAAACGGGTGAGACTCCTGTTATGGTTGTAAATTTTTCTACACCCAGTCGTGCCACCATTTCCAATGAACCTCTCAGAGTGTTTTAAGTTGGTCGTTCTTTGACCACTCCACCATATACAGGTCCTTGGCTTTAGCCTTAATGGCTGTTTTGATGGTGCTCATTGAGAGTCCAACAAAAGGCTCAGGTCCCGTAAAAACGGTTTTTGAGCCCTTTTTAGCCAGCTCATCAGCACACTCATTTCAACAACGTTGATTAGAATAAGTATCTAACTTTTAACCATTTCCCACAACAGTTATCTCTTCAGAGGTAAGTGCTCCAGCAGCCACGGGATAACTGTCTCAAGTTTACGGCTATCAATCAAAATTTATTTAGTTCGGGATTGTTGCGTGGCTCGCCGCCGCAGCGCTAGCGGCGTGAGATTTTTACGAGATTGTAATTATTTTGAGTGGTCTCAGCCAGCTGTGACAAGATGACAAAATATTTGATGGAAACAAAGTTTAATATCCTTAACGAAGATACCATAAATAGCGCGAGCCTTTCTACATATTATCGCAGCAAGAATATCTTGATTGTTGATGGAATATTTTTCTGTATACAGGTATACCATTGAGATGGGCCAGTATGGGAACTCTGAAACTATAAGAGATAGAGAAATATGGTCAAAGGAACAATGTCGTCGATTTTAGAGTTAAGAAAAACTGCATTCATAGATTTACAAAAAACTCATACACGACTGGGGACTCGAACCCGGTCATTTTCATAAAAAAAGTTAACGAAAATTGATAGCGTAGATTGTAAGGAATAAATGTTGCTATGAAACCTTGTGTCTATGAACTATTGCGGAAGTTTTGTTATCTATCATATCAGTTCATATTATTAATCATACCAACATAAACAATTGATTGAGTCCACTTTAAGCTAGCGCTTATAAACTCATTTACATAATTTGAAAAAGGAATACCGATTGCCGTGACTGCGTACCAGCAAAAATTTAATGATTTAAAAATGGAATGTGAACTATTTGGTTTGCCAGGCCGAATAAGTTAACATTGAACATTTACTTAAATGGAATTACAGCTAACTTATGTTTTAGATTTTTTAAATACTAAATATCGTAAATGCTTTTTTTTAAATTACTATCGTAAATATGAAAAATGAAGCTGTTTATTCAGAAATATCTCATGTCATTGTAAACAATTTTTTTTGTCGAAAAGGTCAAAATAATAATCAATTTAATTTAACCAAACTAATAATAATCTTCCAATAATGAAATAATTATCGTCTATGAAATAGCACGCCCCTTGTCGTCGCGGTTTATTTAAATAAATAAAATAATTAAATACATCACTTTCTTTTAGTTGTAAACACAGGGTTTCATAGCAACATTTATTTCTTACAACCTACATTAACAATTTTTGTAATAAAATAACTTTTTTCTGAAAATGACCGGGTTCGATTCCCGAGTCATGTATGAGTTTTTTGTAAATCTATGAATACAGTTTTTCTTAACTCTGAAATCGGCGACATGGTTCCTTAGAACATATTTCTCTATCTCTTATTTATTATTATTATAATTAAAAATTAAAACGGTTACATACACCACTTACATTAATTAATAAGCTAATTATCAATATTTATTACAATATTGCAAATGGCAAAAAATATTTTTACAGTTAGAGAAGACACATTCATCTCGCATTCTCAATACTAGCTAATTTTTAGTATGCTTACAAAAAAACAGCAAAAATGTACCTACATATTTACAACTTATAATTACATAAAAAAACATTCATCTCACACTCTCACAATAGCACAGCCAGGCCCTTCTGATACTCGGCCATGCATCCCAAAATACGTCACGATTACTGTTGGTGGTCAGGAGCTCGTTCAGAGCGGTCTTCATGCGGCAGATGGGGGATTCGAATGATAGTTTCTGAGTTCCCTATACTGACCCAGCTCAATGGTATCCCGTATAGGTAAGAGGTTTCATATTTTCCAGACCTAATTCTTAAGGTCAAATACATTTAAGTTCGTATATCAGCCTAATTGGTGAAAATAAGTAATTGTAGACTCAAGCCTAAAACACAGGCTAACAGTTATTTCTTTTATTATTATTTTTTATTTTACAATGATAATAACATAAATCCTAAACATAATAATTATTGCTTGCTGCATCTGTTAATTATCATTGCGCTTGTGTTCTGAATCCCCTAAAAATGTATTTATAAATACTTACGAAATACTGTTAAATCTCCACCGCCTTATTCGTTACTTATATGATTTATAGACTTTCAAAGGCTTAAAAAGCAGCTTTCACTTTCAAGTGATTTATTATCCACCCCTTAAGTGTTTGTGGAATAAAACAGAAAGGTATTGAAAGTCTGCAAGCGATCAATATCTGTCAAAGCGGAAAATATTCAATTAAACCAGCTCGGAAATTCTTTCATTCGATAAACGGAAGGCGTGAAAATTGAAAATTATGTGAAAAGATTTTTTATACACGCACAAAATGGTGTTTCCTTAATGGGATTCTTTGGGATATCGATTTAATTGGACAATAGGTAGGCCTCTGTGAATTGTATAGGAATATCGAAACCTCGACGGGTATTGAAGTGTAAGGCTTCAATGTTGAAAGCTGAATTATTATGTTTAAAAGTTGCTTTCATGATGAATTGTAATATTTACAATGCGTAAAAAGACCTTTCCTATAACAGACTAAATATAGATTCGATACCTATCTGCTCCTCCTTTAATATTTATTATGACAAACGTTTTTCTGACTAAAAATTTCCATAATAAAACGTCGTTCACTTGATCATGTTTACGAGAAATCGAGAAACTTGACAAACATTTCTTGTAGCAAATAATATAATATGATTTTCGGGTACCTTCAGAAACTCTTAGCAGTACGTAGGATATCTTATCTTATCTCATGATAGAAGGCCGGGAATAACCCAGCGGCACTTCGACCCTTGAGAATCTTTTGTGCCTACTCCATTTTACACACTGGTCATCTCAGTGTGCAGAGGTTTACTCACGATGTTTTCCTTCACCGTTAGAGCAGTCGGTAAATGTACGTAAGTCTTCGAAAAATACCAAAAACTCATTGGTACATGGCACTGCACGGTTTCGAACCCGGTCCTCCCGCATGGGAGACCGTTGCCCTAGCCACTGTGCCACCGACGCTCTACGTAGGAGATCACTGTTAATGGAAGGAGCTAGAGCAAAATGAGTTAGAATTACATTAAAATATGGATGAAAACCCTTTACGTATACCTACAGCCATCTGCCAAAGCTAGCTATTAAAGAATGGGGGACTGGACAGACCTATGAGTCTGAGCTAAGCCGTTAATCCCAGGGTTGGCTCGCTCACAGTATTGGAGCCGGGTGTCTACATGAGTTAGAAATTGATTTTACACGACACACTGTACGAGGATGAACTCGCCTGTAAGGAAAAAGTAAAACAAGTGCTCCACTTGTTGAATCTGCTTTCTAAACTAAACAAAGAGTTAGTTGTGCTAAAGCAAATTGTTTATAGACGAATATGTACATTTAGAGTGTAAATGGACCAAAGTAAATGATTAATTAGATTAGGTATCGTTCATTTTTTTAACGTTAGAAGTGTCAAAATATCCTGTTGCGATGGAACACAGTAAAAACAACACTCGTCACCGTCATAAATCATGTTAGTTGCGTAAACTTGTGTTAAATAAACATGGTAGAAACTAATTAGTGTAGAAAATTCACGTGGGACCAAACAGGGTAATATGGGCGAAGTACAGTTTGATGTTGCGCTCGCAAAATTAGGGAAGTTTAGGGCCAAAGTCGACCTCGCCCGTAACAAGTTAATTTAAACTGCCCGAGTAATTTGCACAGAGCCGTGACACTAATTCAATTAGTTACAAGGTACGCAAACAGTGCCGCCACCCCAAAACGTAGACAATTGTCACCATTTTGTTATTTCAAACCATTAAATTACCTAACTTTCATAGTTAAATACATTTTTGTTGATAATTCTAATAATCTTAGATTTTTTCGTATTTGCCTTTAATTATTACGATGTCCTTTACCGATACTAATATTAACTTACTTATAAATTCTTCTTCATATAGTCGTATTCGTCATTGATGAGGGTTGTGTTTATTCTATGGAAATAATCACTAGGCAGATTAAACGGGGTGGTTTAAATTGCTTCGCCTTCCCCATTTCACACACTGGTTATCTCAGTGTGCAGGTTTCCTCACGACGTTTTCAATCAACGTTAGAGCACTCGGTAATTGTTCGTTATTTTTTTTAAAAAAACCGTAAAACTCATTGATAGATGGAAATTGCATGGTTACGAAATCGGACCGCATGGGAGTCCTAGCAAACCATGAAAAAATCATAGTATTTCAATACTTTGTTTCTGATCAATATTTGTAACTGTAACTTTATATGTTACTACAATATCATGTTCTGACTATCACGTACACATCTCATGTCGAAGTACAATAGACATCTATAACATATTAATGGAAAGAATGTATCGTAATTGTAATACCGTAGAAAAACATCTGATGAAACAAAGTCCTGATGGAACCGTGGTATAATCACTGCGTAAGTTAACATTTTTGCACCTTGTCACGTTAACTTTATTATTATTATTACACTTTATTGTACAACAATAGACTTAATAAAAACAATTAAAATGAGACATTGTACAAAGGGTGAACTTTATTGTGGTACCTACTTCAAATTTATCGTAAATAACGCGTAACTTTGACAAGGTATATACTAAAGTGGTAACCTACCTGGAACTGACGGTACCGATTCTTCCACAACATTTAGAACACTTTTTCAGCCGAAGCTCCTTTAGTAATTTACAAGTGAATAAAGCTCCGAGCCCAATTAGCTACAATTACAAGCTATGCAAACAGCGTGGTTTGAGCTCGGGATACCTCAAAGCGCTGCCATTTTGTTTTTAACCGACGTTCAGAAAAGGGGAGGATATGAATTCGACGCGTATGTATGTACGTGGATTTATTCGGTGGTCCTCGACACGGATTAGCCTAGTGAGGTCCTCCCACTCTCTAACAGCTTGCAACGCTTCTACGTCAAACACATCACAATGTAATTTTAATGCTTATTATTTACTTAGTTTAGTATTACGTACATGAAGGTAAAGAAAAAGACGGAGGGAATGTCATTATGTGATTGCAAAGCAATGGCGGCAGTATAAGTATGCTAGAGTATATAGAGAATTGCCATATGTAAAGAAAATTTACCCAATTTATTGAAATAAAATCACAATAAAGTTTTAGACATTTGTCACCACTCTCGGAACTAGGTTTTTTTTTTATTTAAAATTAAAGGAAGGTCCTTTCTTTTTGTCCAGGTATAAAAAGATAAATAAAAACATTGAATTCAAAAATATTTTTATTTATGTAGTAAACTAGTATTGTAGAAGAATTTTGAAATATTTTGAAAATAAATATGCATATATAAAGTAAGCCTATCAATCTCCCACACTTTCGGGAAATTTTCATGTTTAATTATTGGCAACACTGGCTGAGTGTGTCAAAATTTCTGATCTCAATATTTTAAATAAAAATCGAGAAATAAGGTGAATAAATTACTCGCTTACTTATTATAGGTGTTCCACTGACTCTTTTTTATGATACCACTATGGTTTTGACATGATTTTAACTACACATGACGGCGTAATGTAGTATATTTTCAAAATGTCAACAAACATGACACGGGCGAGGTCGGAAGCGTAATGGCGAGTGAAACGTATTTCTATGGTGTGCATAGCGCTCGTATTTACTAGCGAGCTGACTTCCTATGGATGCGTCAAGTTGGCTTGGATTCCTAGTTATTGTTCATGGGACTATGTCCGTTTTTTTTCTTTGTCCATGATTACGTACTTACATCTATTTACTTAACTTGTGTTTGAATAAATAAAAATAAATACAAATACAAATTTGTCTCGTTTATCTGTGACTAGAGGGCTGATTTTGGGGAAACATCTGATTTTGTTCATTTTATTCTGTTACAAATAATTTGGGATCAGTTGGATAGTAATTTATAAGAACTTAGTTACTATTAACAGAGAGGACGCTACTAGTCCGATTTCTGTGATAAAAATTCTCTGGGCTTGTTTTGACAATAGGTAGATGATATATTTGGTACCATTTTCGACCTCTGACCTGTTATTTTTTGCAGCCTTGAAATCAGCTAGGATTGGATCTCTGGCAACGTATGTAATGCATGCTAGAAATCGGCTCACAACTAGCTCAGAAACTTCAACGATATTATGCATCTGTGGAGAGCTGTGCAGTGCAAATCACAAAACATTTCAGAGACAGCTTACTGTTGGATAATTTATAGTTAATGTTTTGCGGTAAGTATTCTGTGACAATATACTTACTTACAACAGGATTGAAAGTGATTCTTCACATCGCACATTCTTATGTAATTTCAATCTCACATATTTTTTTCGAAATTGAAATAAACGCTACAATTTTAAGAAAATTTACAAAATTACAAATCATTGCACCAAATTATTTGTTATTTATTAGTTTTTCTAAATTGTAGCCTTTATTTTATTTTCAAACAAAAAAAGTGTTCCATGGAAGAATGTGCGATATGAAGAATCACTCAGTTATTCTTGCTTTTTTCTGCTTTTCGTATCAGAATTAGTTTCTGGCGATTTTTAAAAGCAGGTCAAATAGACAAAGCTCCTCGAACGCGATCAAATGAACCATTAGCGACCTAAATGTGTCAATTTCATGGAGATCAATTTCATCATTACTGTTAATATCTTGTAATCTATCTGTGCCTTGGCCGGCCGAAATGCTGAATTAGAGAGTGTCTAGACCACTAGAACTATTCTGCTTGTCTATAACACTCCTAGAAAAACAAAAAGATAAATGACACATGTAACGAACTCTCTTATAACACATTTTCTAAGTCAATATAGCAAAGCTACAAAGCTATATTGTTGTTATAAGCCTGAGGACACATTCTGTAAACTAAACCCAGATCTCAATAGGCGGCAATGTATAAAAGGAAAAACATTTCCGCTTGTTCTTTATCTCAAACTGTACACCGAGAATCACAAGATAACATATTTGGAAACTACCGAATTCCTGAGACGTGATTGTTTATGGATGGTAATTAACCAAACTTCTATTAAATAGCATTTTTGTCTATTGTAAAATTAATTTATCCTCTGAATTACTAGTTTTGCGACCAACTTTGAGCATCTAAAAATTACCGTTTCTGCTACTAAAATTAAATATTCTCAAAACGGAAAGATTTAATATAACCTCAGTGTGGTAATTTATATTATAGCCTCTGAAATTTCAACCCGAGTTATTAACCTTCCTCCCTTACACCTCACCAAGCATATGCAAACAGCTTACACATTAAATAGGATGTTAGTTTTTGTCGTCAAATAAAATTCTGGTCGCTTGCTTTATAATTCCCATTCGTTTAATGTACCAAAAATCTTCCTGTTTTACTAAACTCAGACCACGTTATACAGATATACTCGCGCCTAAAATATTTTGCAGATATACGAACAAATAGTATTGCACAGACTAGACAAACACATAATTCAGCTGACGATGACTTTTATTTTACCCATTTTTCACTCGTCTCATAATGTTCTACAATTAGGCACGTGTCTTCAAAATTCTTTCCCCGTGTCTACTGATATAGATATTTTTCAGCAAGACTCTTTCTTTCTTAAACCTTTGCTCTAAATGCTTTTTGAGCTGACTTATGAAAGACGTATAAGGTAGTAATCGAGGTCAAAGCGAAGAAAACTGAGTGAATAAAAAATAATGTAAAAAGCCTTACTTGACAAAGTAATTAAGCGTTCTTTGTCATACTTTCCAACTTTCTTCTAGGTATTTTATTAAGCAACCCATTGTTACTCTGTTTAAATGATACCTCCTAAAATATTTATTTTTAATTGGTCTGCCTTTTACCTATAGTTATTTTTCGTAATGATTGTACGGTTACTAATCAATTTGAATTATTCAAACATGCTAAACGTCCTGGAGTGATATAAAACGTGATACCTACCAACCTAAATGTAGATTTGGCTCGAATAAAGTGAATTTCCAATGTCCACTTTTGTACTGAGAAAGGAAAATTGTGTCACACAGGGTCAAGTCGGATCCTAAGCGTGTCCGGAGGAATAGTGTCCTTAAATAATAAAAATCCATTGAATCAGCCAGCCCTCTTAGGTCGTCCTTAAATAATGAAATAAGTATCCAACTCCAATGGCCGGTTAAATTCTAAAAATATGCATGTCTCTCTCTCGTAAGTCGGTAAGTAGGTATTACATTTTTAAAAGTAGTTAGTTAACACGATCATGGGTAAGATATTTTTCATTTCGAGTGGTTGCAAGTTTTGTGTAGGTCTCTTCTTCTAAAGTCGTGTTCCTCATTGCTGAGGGTCGTGATCGTTCTAAGGAAACAATCACAAACGACTTTCGTGGCAGATTTAATGGGGTTATTTGCCATTGCCTTCCCCATTTCACACACTGGTTATCTCAGTGTGCAGGTTTCCTCACGGTGTTTTCCTTCACCGTCAGAGCAGTCGGTAAAAGTACGTAAGTCCTTCGAAAAAACCGAAAAACTCATTGGTACATGACATTGTCTGGTTTCGAACTCGGACCTCCCATGGGAGTCCGATGTCCTAGCCACGACGCCACCGACGCTCTTCTTTGTGTAGGTAGTCAAGTATTAAATCGGATCAAAAATGTACCACAGGCAAGGGCATGCATATCGTATTTTGATAGAGAATTATTATTATTATGATCCGGATTACTCACGGAACGGATCAATTCCCGATAATATAATTCAATTTGCTTTATCCTTTCCCGAGAAAATGGCGGTATATTTTCGACGATAAACTAAATTAATAATTTCAGATGACGAAATTATATTGACGATGTTTCGATAGGCATCTAGGCCCAAACAAATCTCCGTAATAAAGCTGCGAGGCTTGAGAGGTATTTTGGGTTTGTTATTTTCAGGTAAGTACTTTGGAGAATTTTGTACTTAGGTACTTATACTGATCTACTTAAGTGCTCTATTCTAACTATATTGTAAAGTAACAGCATTCTCTAAACATATTACCTTAGTACAAAACTATTATAATAGGTTTAGGTATCCCACTCGAACTCACATGACTAATCCAATTATACATTCCTACCAAAAGCATAAATGAGAAAAAGGGGCCAAGTTGGGTACAGGGAATAGTGAGTCTGTCGGCTTCGCCTATAAAATAATTGAGATCTAAGTAAGTATCAAGTTCAGTTAGTCTTCAAAATTACATACAGAAATATATAACATTCTTTAAATTATTTAATAATAAAAATTACTGCTTCTTAAAACTAAACTTCTAACTTTGCAATTTTTCACACCATACTCTTGAACTCACTCATGTCTTCTATTGAATGCTCTTCTCCTTCCAATCAAAAGTTAAAGAATCGATCGGTAAATATAAATGCAGTTGTTACAAATATCGATCGCAATAGGATCATGATCGAAGTGGTGGATTTACAAACAGATTATTCCCAACTTTCTCCTAATTCCTTATTTTTGGAGGTGCTACCCCTCAAACACTAATTTAACTTTACAAATGGTACTACAACACATTATTTCAAGCAAGATAGAATAGACATTAAGTTCGTTATTGATTAAGTTATGGTAATCATGTTATTACTTCTGCCGAGTGCAAAGACGCGAAATCATTCGATAAGAGCCCGCAGGCGGCGCGGCGCGGCGCCGGGGCGCTATGTGCGACACTCGCGGCATATACTCGGTTCGGTACCTGATCCTATACAAATATTTGAAACCAAGCAAGGGGGAATTGAGAATTTGTATTATGTAGGTACGTATGTACATATAGATATATCATGGCATTATAATCTATTGGATGATCAGACGAACATTCTATCGAAACATAAAAAAGATCGTAAATTGAACGAGTAGAAAACGAAAACCAATGTATGTAATAATAAAAAAAATCAGTAACATTGACATATTTTGCATTCAAAATCGTTAAACTGTGCACCTTTAATGTAGTTATTAATACGTAAATTAAAATACAATTTAAAATAGTACCTATTTACGCGAGTGACATATTAAGCACTATTCGCTATTTTTAAGTACTTTCTGTGAAAACTTCACTGGCTTTTGTGTTATTTATATTGTCTGTCTATTATTATGTACTACTTTAGCTGTATGTTTTCCTTAATAAATAAATATAAAAACTGATAAACTGGCTCATGTAATGGGCCCCTCAGTATATAATCGCATTCCCTTAAATGTTAAAGAAGCGTTTACTATAAACTCGTTCAAGTACCGATTAAAAGCATGGCTCTTCGAGACTCTTTTTACAATTTTGATGAATTTATGAATTACAAATATGCTATATTAAGTACATTAAATGTATTACATGATATTGTTCAGATTTTTATTTTGTTTTTTATTATTATGATTTATTATTTGAATGATTGACTATTATGTTTAAACCTAATTATTAATACAAATGTTTTTATGTGCAAAATTATTAACTTATTAACTAGTTATTGTCATTGTTATTGAAATGTAATCAATTTGTTTATTTGACGTGTAATTGATATTATAAATTAAAAAATAATAATTTGAATTTGGTATTGTGTACTGCCCGTACCTATATGTCCATGGTTCTGAAGGCTTAGCTGTGGAGGACTCTACCAGCCTGCTCCATAGATGTCCAAATGTGATTTTTGGCCAATTTTTTACTCAAAGTTCATATTAAAAAAAATATTTATCATCTCACTGAATTTAATCGGGTAACACTATGGCAACCCTCATATCAATCGAGTTCTGCGCTTATTTCGAGTAACGTTATTTGTTACGGTACTATACTTCGGTAGTATTTTAACCGGGAGCTCTGGAACTTAATAAAGTTCTCAACCTCAATATGAAATGGTAACAAATATTATATCCGGAGTGAAATTCGTTCAGAAGTAGGAAGTAGGTACAGACTAGCCGGGAATCATTTCTCAGGAGCTCGCTGCAATAAAGTTGATGTCACAATGATTTGTGAACGCACTCGATCACGTTTAGTCCATGTTATTTTTTTGGTAAAATTAATATTCGGGTCGGGTATTATTTGGTATGAAACATAAACATGAGGATTTAGGAGTAGGTATCTAGTTAGAAAAATTACGAAAAGGATTTTCGTTGAAAAGGTACAATAATACTACAAAATAATGAAATAAAAGTTGCATAATCTTACACGCCTAATTTAATTCTTAGCTGCGTGTTTATTTTGCCAATTTTTGGCAAATAAAACTCATACCATTTGGCATTCATGGGATTTTGTCTAAAACCCAATTAAACACTGAGATGACGAACTCTACGACATCAAAATAATAGAAAAGATTCCGAACTGATTTGTTACAACGCTATACTTATTATTGCAAAAAAGCTCGGGTTTTAATATATTATTAGGCAACAAAAATCCTTTGTTTTCCTCCAATGCATTGCGTGATAAGCCACTGTAAACATATAGAACAGACGAAGTATTACGTTTAATTATACGGCACCGAAGACTTTTATGCGGCTTATCGGCATATAACAAATCTAACAATTTTCATGGCGAACAAAATACGTTGTTGACGACTTTAATCGGCATTGACGATACATTTTAATTGCAATGGACGGCACACACTTCGATTATTAAAAGTGCTTTTAATTATATGTCCGTGTTCATCCATAATGTAAGTCAGTATAACGTAACGTGTTATTGGAAGCTACTAAAATAGATTGTCGACTACTTGTAAATTGATCGTACATACGTACTTACCTAATAGTTTCAAAAGTTGTTCGATTTCATGGCCTTCCTTAAATTTAATATGCAATGAGTTTTAGATTACCGGGTGACGCAAGCAATTTTTCAAAAATCAGTGAACTTCAGTTAGAATCAGTTTACTTATTTAAAAAAATTAAGGAATGTTTCCTTTGAGTAAAATTTGCTATCTTCAATATTTAGGGTACTTTCCCTCCAGGTACGGTTCGTTTATTCCATCCTGTATATAAAAATGAATGTTTGTGATTGCGATGAAACTTTGGGAAGTTGTTGTGCGCACGCTCGCGAAAGTTTCTAAGTAAAAAAATGTCTAGGCGAACTGAACAATTTTCCCTCTTGTAATATTTTAGTAAGGTGAGATGACTATGGGTGACGGTGACCGCTTACCATCAGGTGGTCTGCTTGTCTGTTTGTTTTTCTTTAATAAAAAAAAAAGATTTTTTGTATTAATCGACCACGCAGGTTAAGTAATGTAAACTAACTGTATAGCTTTAGTAGCATAAAGGACGGTACACACCGGGAGCATTCGCGTGTAATGTAACAGCTCGCAATGGAGCATTACATAAGTGAATACGTCGAGATACGCATTACAGTACGCACACTTGTAATGATACAACTTCGAACATTGAAGTAGTGAGTACGGAGCCCAGCATTGTAGTGCGCACTATTACTTGTAACACGATACAGTCTCAGTCGCCAGAGAGAGTGTAATCACTACTACGACCTTTTTGTCCGACATTTAATCTGTGACGATACACAAACGAATATTCGCCGACGTATCAAACGCTTGTAACATACGCGTGTAATTGTAATGGTCGTAGCCGATCTGTTATAAAAGCGAATTCTCCTCCGGTCAGTAAGCGCCATCGAATTCCTATTTGTTACATTACACGAGCGTAATGCTAATGCACTCAGTTGTAGGTACTGTCTCTAAACTAAGATTAGGAGTGGCTTTGAGCGATGGCAGGGTTGACCACTAACGTAACAAAATCTAATCTGAAAGTAGGGTTCTCTACCTAAGGTTGAAAAGGTCTGATGAAGGGCTGATCCACCTGTTTTAATATAATCTAAAGCTTAAAATTCACTTTACGTAACAGAAAACGAAATCTTACTCCCCAGCGGAGCTTTATGGTATAAGTGAGTCTTAAGTATTTCGCCTTTCTTTTGGTTGTGTTCTTTCTCATTGGTAAATTTGAACAGCTTAACTGCAATATTATCAGGTTTATTCTGTAAACGTCAAATACTAACCTTAATCATTGTAAAAAGTCAAAAACTTGTGCTGTGGCCTAAAGTAAAGCCTTTATAAAAGGCGTTATATTCCATCGACTTTTAAGCAAAAAAAAATGATTAAATTTCTCCACTTTTGTTGTAGCTATAAATAATCCTTTTATATACATAAAACGCGTAAGTGTTTCTGGAAGTGGAGGGCGAGCGTGTGGGCGTAATTTTTATATTTTATTTTTAACTACTGTTAATGGGAGCCGAAATATCTCGTCTATCTATATTTTACATACGATCTGATTCTTACACTTCCGACTGAATATCAGTCCCTATGTAATAATATAAGCCGAAAATATATTTTGAGGGTTCGAATGCATGGCTTTGTGTGAACCGGAGTCAAAGAGAGAGATATCGAGAAGTGCTCGCCGACGCTTGCGAGGCGACGTGAGAGATGGCTTTCAATATCAAATTGAATTCCGCGGTTCATTGATTTTCAATTTGTTAGCGAGTACTCTCACCATTTACCATAGACACACTGGGGATCTGGCGGCCATTATAAATCTTTTGAAAAATGTCTCACGTAATAAGTATTTCTGGTGATATTTTTGTTTTTACAGAAGTTTCATAAAACAATTTCGTGAGTTGTAGATTTAAAGAGGGCATTTATTTGACTCACGCAGTTCTTACACAAATTGGTGTGGAACTTTTCAAGTAGATATCTGTAGAAGTTTCTAATAACATAATTTACTTAAAATGTTCCAAAAATGGAATTTGCCGCATCTAAAATCTCAAGGTTATTTCAATGTACCCAAATTACACTAAAACATTATCGATTAATCCAATAATCTCTTTAATGCCTCAATGCCCATCGCGCGAGACATGATTTCGCATTTGTAATAAATAACCCAAGTAAGAAATGGGATATTTTGCAAAAAACCTTAAAACGCAAATTTTAAAAAGAAAAAACGCAAAGAGGAAAGACGTCTGTAAATTCGGATGGACTTACAGAGAACATGAATGTGATTTAATGAAATTATCGAGGTGAAAAGATTAAATCTATTCGCATGGCTATTCATAAAGACCTCCTCATTCGCCTTACATAAACAAAACTTTGAGAAGATTAAACTTAAAGAACGTAAGTGAACCAACACTCGGATTTTCTTCAAAGAGAATAATCTTATATCTGCGAGCCAAAACCTTTTTACATTATAGTAACGAAATTTACTTTTTCCTTATAGGGATATTTTTGGGGTTCCATAACTAAAAAATTAGGAACCCCATCCTTTAATGATTCAACAATGAATTTAAACCAGCTATTTATTGTTACGGTTATTTTTGGCCATTTGTTTAAATGTATTCGGGATAAAAAACCAGCATATTTTATCATTGAAGGTAGAAAATGGACGGCGCCGCCGTCGTGGCGAAGAAGAGCAGACGAGCATTATCTGATGAATAGGGACACCAGCTGATGGTTAGTGATCAGTTGATTGCCATCGGCCATAGACGTAATACACCTCATCTCTCCATATTTTGACACATAAAAGTTATCACTTACTGTATGTAAAAATATAATATAAATATATTACATGTGTCAAAAGCCTTAATCTAATAAACCGCCCCGAGTCGCACCCGGCGGGAAGGTGCCCATCACACTGGCAGCGTTTCCACGCTGAATAGCCAGCGAGATGCGCTGCAGCAGGTACTACTCGGCGCGGGGGTCACCTGAGCGCTCTCTTAGTTATCGGGCCAAACCGCGGACAAAAACCTTGGCCTCCGTGCACCATACGCCCGTGGTCTCCACAGCGAGTGGAACAAAAATATAGGCCGTTTCGAGCCCCGCGTACTGTATGAACATAGTTAATATTTTACTTACTTACCGCTTAATGACGTCACACAACCTGCAACCCAAGCACTAGCCATTACACGTTTCCCTTTCAAAGCAATAACCGAACTGTATCACAGCAACCACTTTACCGTATTTTACTTATCAATAACGTCGCGCCCAAAGAAAATAGATTTTGCCCTGAGCATTTTGTGGAAAGGAAATGTGTGTTTCCCATGATTTATATCCCAAATAGAGGCAAGAGGTGGTCGCTGTCTTGGTCTATTCTCAGCTTGGGCATTTTCAGTTGGGAAACTGTCCGACGGAGGACTAAATAATGGATCCAAATGTGTATGACAAGGAGTTTTTCGATGCGGTAGAGTGAGTCGCTAGTTTGTTTGCTGAACTTCGTGATCTTCACGTTGAGGCAAATTTTTGAAAGTATTGTTTCATCCTTGCACTTTTAGTAATTAATTTAGTACATCATATTATTGATGTGTGATTGTGGATTATTATTACTACTAATTTACTGTCACAGTTATTAATAACCTAAATTAATGTGGAGATCTCCTTACTTTTTCCTGGTCATCATGAGATCTTCAAGGTTTCAGATGTCAGAAACGCACCATGTACCGAAATATTTGAGCTCTAGTTATTACCGTTTCAGATATCCCATCCGACATCAAAGATAGTCCAAGATCTTATTGGAAACCACTGGTCTAGTTTTTACCAGAAATGACTAAGATATACTCTCGATAAAGTTCTTTGTAAAATAATAAAAAAATTGGGTCCAAATCGGATAATCAGTTGTCTAGTTATGATGCCACAGACAAACAGACAAACGCGTCCAACTTACAACACGCCCTTCCTTGCTCGGTCAGGGGTTAAAAAAATAATTAAGTAGGTGATGCGCTTCCGCACTTTTAGTTGCAGAATAAAAAGCTATGGAGCTTTTTCGCTAAAATGAAATAAACTGAGTTCGCAATCCGTACAGATCAGACTCTCAAATTTAACCTGGATATACTCGTAATTAGAGTTTATAAACAAAAATAGTTTTTTACATATTTTGAGGAATGAAGAGTTATGACTCTTGTTTATAAACTCTAATTACGAGTATATCCAGGTTAAATTTGAGAGTCTGATCTGTACGGATTGCGAACTCAGTTTATTTCATTTTAGCGATAATCCTCCCAAAAGTTCTAGAACATTCACCGGCAGCGCTAGCATGACCGCTTATAGAATTCAGATGAAAATAGAAGTAACGTGGAAACTACAAGTGTCGGTGGCCTAGAGGCTAGGTCGCCGGACACACATGCGGGAGGTCCGGGTTCGAAACCATGCCATGTACCAATGAGTTTCTCGGATTTTTTCGAAGACTTATGTACATTTACTGACTGCTCAGAAACCTGCTCGGAAACCTGCATGTCTGAGGAAACGAAAAGTTTCCGAAGGTGTGTGAAATCCAACAATCAGCATTGGGTCCGCTCTTCGTGGAACACGGTGAGGGTATGGGTACCTCCTCGCGTAAGGGGAGACGTGCGCCCCAACAGTGGAGACATTAATAGGCTGATGATGATGAACCTAGAAACTAAAAAAAAAACTTTTATTGACTACTAAACCCGCATTTGACCTCGATCTCGCCTGATGGTAAGCGACGATGGAGCATGCGGGTCCAGTTAATACATATTAATTCATCTACTTATCACCAAAAAATATCACACGCAGAGCACCGTTTTCTACCTTCATGATTACAACAGATTCCCAATTGGCACTCCCGAACCGGTAACCAGCTGAGACACGAGGTGGCCGCTCGTATGAACCCGCCTGCCCGCCGGCGATAAGCTGAAGCCTTTCCACTAAGAAAGAAAATAAACAAACTGCCCTCGCTACTTATATTCAGCCAATAATCTCGGGACGCAGGAATAACATTCGGACCTACCTAGCGATATGAGAGAATGTACAATCGGTGTTACGAGCCAATAACAGATTTCATTCGCATTTTCTTGTACTTCTCGGTCAAATTTAGAAAGTATTTTCGCTGAAATAAAAATATTCGCCGCTTTTTTCAATGAGGCTTTCCAATCTTCAGCCAATTCTGTAAATAAAGTATAATGTCTACAACTGTGAGTTATTAATTCCAATATTATAACTAATCCTATTTGCTAACAAGTAAACAAATAAATGAATTTTTATCAGGAACGGGAGCGAGTTATATCTTATAGTTAAGAAGTTATTTACCAAGGCTACATTATAAGTTTTATTAACTATCTCAGGAAAGCAAGCTGCTGAGGTGCAGGCGAGAAACTGCGAGGTTCGCTTATCTGCCTGATGTCTAGTAACACACGGCTATAGCAGTGATCTAACATCAATGTCAATTTTCAGTTCTGTCGTTATTTTCAAATTTTAAAATCGATCATGACCCAGCACAGTAGCCCAATTCCTCTGTTTTACAACGTTTGTCGCTCTTTTGTAAATAAGTTGCGATTACGATCCAACATTAATTACAAATCGTATCGTATTCTGCTAACACCACCCTAAGACACATGAGCGGACCAAACGATCGATGGCTTGACCGAAACCTAACATTAATCGGACGGTTCGTGACTAGTGCTATACGAAATACGTCAAATCGTTGCAATTCAGTTTATATTGAGATTACGTTGTTTAGAGAAATCGAGCCCCTGATAGCTCTACCGTTATAAGTATACAGGATATAAAGTTTGGGAGAGGTGATCAATTTCCAACCATAAATTCTAAGAAACTAATAATTTTTACGCCTTTAAAAGGACTTCCTCCTTATTATATAATATATATAGTACTCCTCGTCGAAACCGACGACGGCGACCCCTTTCAGTTTAACACTGAAACACTGTTTTACACTGTTTTGCTGCGCTGATGACAGCGCGTGAATTATTAAAGTGGAGAAGCAGTTGCGCCGGTGCAGATCCACTCTCTCGTCTTCCATTTCCTGGAACCAGTGGACCAGATGAGTGATGCGACTGATAAAAAACAGAAGGATTACATTATACGAAGCATCTTAATACTTTTTCTAAAATCCTTAAGGCGTGCCTTCAGGTGGGAGTAGCATAAACAAACAGTACGAACGGTTGCTGCAGAATGTTAAACTCCTCAATACGAATACTTGGCAAATAAATACTTCAAATGCATGTGGAAGGCATCTACTTTCTGATCGGTCCTCGCGGACTACTTAATGTATGATCTGGAGCTTCGAAATGTCAAACAAATATTAAGCTCTCCGTTTCACATGTAGGTGTGTAGTAGCTTTGTTTGAATGGAAATATTTCAGTGCTGTGCATCGTTTTCATGAAATGTGTTGAGTTCTTTTACCGTCTGGATCATATTCGAATTTTTACTTAAACCCGTTTTTCAGAAACGGGGTTTTAGAGGTATCTTTTTTTCTACAGATTTTAGACAACATATCGTGCTATACAACATATATTTTTTCACAAAATTTGACCGAAAGCTTTTTTTCATGGATCCTGAGTCTTTTTAACTTGTATCTAAAGGTAAACTCAAAACAGATAAGAATATTTTTTTTTAATTTTGTAAAATATCTTTACGCAAATGTTATGATATATTACTCGTACTGTAACCAGATTACAGCCACTGTACAGTAACTGCCCCCTTATTGCGCCTTATGATATTACACGAAAAGGGCGGGACGAACGTCCCCAATATCGTAGTTTTTGTCAGGAGCCGAGTATTACACTAATGGCCACGTAAAGATATTTGTATAGCAATTTCGAACCGCAACCGTAATCATTGTTTAGGCCTCTATAATAATACTTTTGTGTAACCAACCATTGCCAGCGGTTAATGGCAAAGTTTCCAATAACCATTAAAATCTAAACCAAATATATACTTACGTAAATAGTTAAATACACAAGTGAGATATGTCGCAGTACAATGGCACTTTTAAATAAAATATCTATCGACAGTATTCGAACAACATACCAAAATTTATGGAATATCCAATCATAATTCTAAAATCTTCTGTAAATTATAATTCCTGGAATTACCGCTGTAAACCGGAACAGTGGCAAGCAGCAATAACCGATAAAGGATAAGGATAATCAAAGATTTCGACACGGGCATCGGTATCCAGGGAATACGTTTACAGGATTATCCTGGACTATCTTGATTGCGGCACTAATTGCGAAGCTGTCGGGGCTTGCGCGCGCACTTTTCCACCCTATTTTACCAGAACTTTCGGTAACCGTTTTCGTGGAACGGAGACTCCTGTGGGAGTAAACTTAGGTAGACAATTTTGAAACAGATTAATTTAACGCTAAAATGATTTTATACGCCTTTAGCTCACTTCAAAGATTTTAAAATGGAATCGGACCGAACGGGGTCGGGTTGGGGAAGGTATGGGTTCGGTATGATTCCCTTTCAAAATCCCTGCAGTGTCAGACACCTCTTCAAAATAGGCATCACAGACAGCCCCTTGTGCAGAGCATGCATGGAGGCGGAGGAGACGGTCGCCCACGTGCTCTTGGAGTGCAGAGAGGTGACCACCTACCGGGCGGGAAGCCTTGGCGCCCCAGGATCACTTTCCGAAGTCCTTCAGGACATCAGACGACTGCTGGACTTCCTGGCGAAGTTGGGGTGGCTCGATTAGTAGTAGTTTCCACCACACGCAAAATAGGCGCTTAAGACGTCAAGTTGCGGAAATCAGCCCGTTATTACATTACATTACATTACATCCCTGCAGTGTGCTATCGCCTTTACTAGCAATGCATTTGCTACCATTGGTTTCAAAGAGTGGTAAGAGAGGAACAAAGTTTGTTAGTTAGATTTCAGTTAGGTTTAGGATTATTTTTTCTTACTTATATTAACGAAATCACGCTAAACCAAAGAGAAAATACCAAAGATATATAAAAGGAACAAACGTACAAAACGTCGACTGTAAAACACGATATTTTTTGTATAAGAAATCCGAGGTGAAATTTTTAATTAATGCTTGATCCTAAATATTTTTCTTTCATCTACATAGAGAGGTTTATTACCTAACTCGTTCGATATTATATCGCTCAGCAATGATTGCATCGATTGGACACGGAGGCGGTCTCGCCGGAGAAATAGCCTACCTATCTAATTTCTTGTTTGTCGTAATTGGTACCCGTGTACGTGTAGGGAGTTACAATATTTTTATCACTTGGAGATATCGCCGGTGATAATGTTATTTTGGTAGTGTGTTATTAATCTTTCTTAGTCTATTTAGACTATTGGTACGGAAAATTGATACTTGCGGAAAGTACAGTTATTTTCGATAGTGAAGACGAAAATGGAGTACGTAGACTTAGTATAAACCGACCTACCAAAAACTTTTAGTTTATTATTCTTATTGTTTGTATTGTATTTACCTACCTATATTTAAAAGTACCTATAGTGTTTATAGTAGTTAATTATGAGGAAAATGAAGCTAAATTTATTTTCTGAATTATTTATTAATTTTATTATTTCTCACAGGTGTTAAATAACGTTTCGTGTAATGTCACGTGCGCTAAGGGCCAAATTGTTTCAACTCGTGTTTCATGACCCTCGCCTGAGAGCTCGGGTTACGACCTAACACTCGGTGAAACAATTTGGCCCTTACCACACTAGTTTCAGAACGTACTATTATTAGTAAATACAACATGAAATTATATTCTTATACTGATGCCTCAGTGGTATTTTTTTATCCATAATATAAGTACAAGAATATCACTCAAAAGTGAGACTATACTATATAGATACCTGCAATGCTCTATTTCAGCTATATTGTCACCTGTGGTAAGTAATCCTTAGAAAACACTCTTAGTGTTAGAGTGTCGATGGAACGATGTGCAAAGCAGCTAAAAAGCTTAGGTATCGAGTAGAGTTCCTAGCGTAGTAGAAAATTTAGAGCGGCTTTGCTGCAGCCACAACTTGTTTGTATCTAAATACAACTACCTGCCTACAGATATACCTATCTAGGTATCTACATAAGGTAGTATATAGACATTTTTATTTTATTCGTAGCTATTTCTTCTATTCTTAGCTCTTTGTAATCTCTGTTTCGAGTGGGTGTAGGATTGGGTTGGTAATGTATCTATTTGTAATCTAAGACCTCGAGAATATATTTAAGAGAGGTAAGATAAGTATTTAAAAAATTACAAATATTAACTTTCATCACTATATTTTTGAAAATATTATACCATGGTTATAAGGAAACATATTGTGTCACTGTGTCTGATTCTGAAAAACACATGATGTACGAAGTCCAATTCCCTAGATGGGTACTACATACCTATACCTAGACTAGACACCATGTCTCAAGTCACTAAGTTCAGGTGCCTGCCCAAGTTTTAGATGAATGCCCACCAAGTTTAGTCGTGAAGAGTTCAGAGTTACCATTCTGTCGTACTACCTCCATTCTACAAATATGTGTCGAACAACTGCAGTTAGAGACTTAAATTTTCTATTAAACTGCTTATAAATCCTACGATTAAATTAGCTGAAGACACGCTGAAATACTAATCGAGGAAGTGTTAGTAGTAAAAGTAAAGTTATCGTAAGTAGTTTTTGCATAAAACGCTAAAATCTGAAATCGCGCTCGTTGGCAACACCTTTGGCAAAAAAGCTTTTGACGCCCGTGAGATTTAAAATCTTAATGTGTGGTTAAGCGATCAATCAATCTGGAATTCTCATGCTAAGGGTCAGCGGCAACTTAACAGCGTAAACACATTTAATAATTCAGCTAAATGAACACCAAAGTTTAGAGAAGGCATAAAACCGAAATCAAGGCACAGTTGGGATTTTCTAGGAAACGCTTAACCGAGACGTTACATTAAATTTTCAGGCTAGCAAGCCTGTCTCGCTGCCGGGGTGTCCGCAGAGGATTTCAGCCCATGTAATTTCACACTACAGATTTTCAGGTAACGGTGTAAAGAAAATTTACGGGTTTGAGCTGAAAGATAGTTTTGTTTGCATCTTGGGGATGTAACATAGTATATATTGTGATATTAGTGTGAAAAGTGAGCCATTATAAACGTCATTTTTCATCATATAGGGAGTAAACACTTGCATTCTAATTATTATAATAAAAATAGCTAATTATATTATAGCTAATTAAGAATGTTAAAAAAAATTCTGAAATGAATTATAATAAAACTATTATGTGAACCGAGTAAAGGCTGTTGGCAACATAAAGTATTTTTTAATTTGTCATTGCAACACTGCAGTTCAAAATGGCAGTTGTAGTTGTCATCTGTCATTCCTATCGTGTGCCGGTGCTCTGTATTGTGCTCTGCTTGAATATATAAAACTAATACGACGAACAGTGGTTCCTCTCATCTCCAGAGAGCTTGCAACCTACATCTCTACAATCCACTGTTTTCCCACAATTTGATATTGGAACTGGTCTGCGTGGTGTGCCGCGAAACATCCTCGAGGCAGCCGCCATGCCCGTACAAAGGCACTAATAAAGGCACTACAGAAATTTTTGATTTTGTTAAGCATACACGAGAAGAAGCTCTTTAAGAGCAGTTGTGATGAAAAATGAATTGATTACTTACAGGGTAACTCAATATTGGTTCTGTGGCCAAATTTGCCGTTCGTATGCGTCAACGTACTTACTGTAAATTCTTTGATCACTTTGCGGTAAAATTGGAAACGCAAAAAATAATAATTAAAAGCAACATTTTAAATAAAAATTCTTTAGAATATTGATGGAGGCTTCAAAAAGAACGTAAAGAGAGTTCTATCTTTCCAAGGCCGGCAACGCACAAGCAATGCCTCTGATATTGTACGTGTCTCTAGGCAACGGTGACCATTTACCATCAGGTGGCTCGTTTGCCTGTTTATCTTAGTCTATTAAAAAAAAATTATAATTACTCAACTATAATTAGGGATTTTCCGGCAGCTGCCAATCAACTTAACAGATGGCGCTTATTGTATACTGGAATATCAATATGTGCCAAAAATATGGGTACCTAGCACATGCTAGGTACCTAGGCCATAAAATTTGAATTAAAAAACTTTCTTTTTTATTATTTGATCGTCGATATTAATTCTTTGTTATTTGCTCATAGTTCTTGTTTTATCATTGGGAAATGATGAATTTCTATATTTTACAAAAAGCTACCTACTATGCATGAGAAAACATTATGTCAAAACAACTCTTCTCACTTTGACATTCCTGTTAGATGCAGCGCCATCTATCTCGAATGGCAGAAACTTAAGCTGGAAAATCCTTCATTGAGACACACAGCAAGGGTAGTGAAGGGTATTGTATTACTATTCAAGGGATATACCTATTGAGGTACAGCCCTTGAATAGTTTTTAATTACATAATGTCTGATTAATTGATTGATAATGATGAATATCACAAACACAAAGATTCCTTTGTCCATGTAGAAATTTCCTTTAATTAATCCAATTAAATTTCGACAAAGCAAAGTGAATTGATTTTCTTTCTTCTCAGTCGAGTTGGAAATGTGTAAAGGTTAAATCATAGGTCTCGTAGCTACTCGTATGTACGAGGTATTTATTTAGATTTACAAACTACTGGTAGCCTACCAGTGGTAGGGTATTATAAAACGTTAACAGTCTATACAAAATTGTTTGACAACTTCACACGTCCAACTAAAAATCTACTGTTATGTGACCCAACAAAGGAGGTATGGACACATTGGATTAGTACTTGGGATCCCCAGCGTAGATACACTGGACTGTGAATGTATTAAATAGTGTATAAAACGTTTGAAAGGTGACCCGGCATCATCTTAAAAAATAAACTATACAAGTAATTTGATGAATTTATTTAACAAATTAACGTTAATTTGGGTGAAGTTTTAAAGATTACGGAATTCTAACAGAAATCGCTATTTTTCTTTTTCTTTTAAATCTTTTTATTACTGTAATTATTAATCAAGGTTAGCACCTCAATTATACTGGATCACAAAGCGAAGCAAATCTGCCTAAAATCTACAAACGATTCATTAAAAATTATCAAGCTCCGCTTAGCCTACCTAACGAACGTCGGTGTCTACCTATATACTCGCGTATTCTATAGTCTATGACGTTTATTTTCATAATGAAAAGAATTCCCATCAAACTGAATTATATCAAGGATAGTTTAATGATTATTATAAAATTGACTCGAATGTGAAGTTTTGTCAAGAATTCCACTGTCTGAATATACCTTCGTTTATTCACTCCTTTTAGAACATCGCCGTAACCGACGAATCGTAGGTCGCCTGAGTTCGAAACCAGGCAAAAGCCATGTACTAATGAGGTTTTTTTTCAATGACTGAAGGAAAACATCTTGAGGAAATATAAAATGACTATGAGGAGTGAGACCAATCAAGTCCAAGACCAAAGTCGACTTTGTGACTAATAATATGGCATAATTATTAAAGTTTTGTTCTTAAACCAAGTTACCGGACGTATAAAGCCTGTTTGGGACAGAGATTAAACCGCGTACATTGTATCATACAGCAGGAGCGTTATTATATCATGTTAGTTATGAGCGAGCAAACAATACAAACTTTAGCCCAGAATTACGTCTTGCACTGACCTAAATACCATCTGAACTAAGAAGCGTGGTAACCATTGTGTCGTGCACAAAGTAACTCCAAGTTCTTGGGGAGTTTGGACAGCATTTGTCAAAGATGTGGCCCAGGTGAATGCCACGAGTTAGCTTGAACCAAGTTCGAAGTGAGTTGTTCAAATAGGTTCTGGGTCTTGAAGTTTGGCTGGACAGCACCTTGAAATTTGAAACGAACTTACTCGTATCTATATTTAAACTTTATTTAAAAATATGCTGCGAGTAAAATAGTTTACATTCATTTTTTCAAATTGTGAGCAATTGGTACAATTTCTCAGTATTGAGAATGAGAGAATGAGATAATTTGTACCAAAGAACAATTTGAACAAACTATGAATTGTAGTAATCGAGAATTGTACAACAACGAATTTGAACGAACTATACAAATTGCTCACATTTCATTATTTCAATATTCTAAACTGGAACTTAAAATATACTTACTGCTGGCTTCCATTCCGGCGGCGGGCGATTGTTTCTGTTTGCATGTACGAGTATTATACCAATAGAAAACAATGAAACTTTATCTTTACTTTCCTTCAAAATGAAGTTCTTTACCCCTATCCCAAAAAAAACCTGTAATTCTCCATCTTACCGCCATTAGATAGAGCCCACGATATTAAGAACTTAAGATCGTGCCCATATTACGTTCTTTTACTTTATGTTAATAATACGATCACAATGTAGGACGCACATGCGCCAACCCAATATCATTCGATTAGAGCACTCTGTGCCCGTAATGCGAGTTCTTACTAGAAAGGACCTCGATTCATGAAATAAAGTTGTTTGAGCCAGCTGGCGTCGTGGACAGTTGTAACGGTAATACGATTCAACGATTATAGCAGGCACCGGTGTTACCCGGGTAACCCGGTACCCGAGTGCTTGGAATTTGGAATAATGAAACGCTTAACGGTTTCGCTTGCACAAAATTACCTTAAGTAGGCCGGGAATGTTGTTTAAATATTTGGCAATACCTAAACCCTTTCAACATAGGTAGAAAGGTAGAAGGTGGTTGGGAAAATTGTTTAATGACCTTTTATGGATGTTTCCAATATCAAAAAGAATGGCCTTATTCCTCGGGTTTAGAAACATACTTATAACGATTTGATTCCAAGGAAAGCCATGTACCAATGAGTTTTTCATTTTTATCTTTGACTTACATTTTTGTCTAAGTCGTGTCCTCATTGCTGAGGGTCGTGATCATTCTAAGGAATTAATCACATAGAACGACTCTCATGGCAGATTTAATGGGGTGGTTTGCCATTGCCTGCCCCATTTCACACACTGGTTATCGCAGCGCGCAGGTTTCCTCACGATGTTTTCCTTCACCGTCAGAGCAGTCGGTAAGTGTACGTAAGTCTTTCTTCTTTTTTCTCATTGGTACATGGCATTGCCTAGTTCCGAACTTGGATCTCCCGCATGGGAGTCCGACGTCCTAGCCACCACGCTTTCTCTCTCTCTCTCTTGGACCTACATATCTACGTACTTTTACTGACTACTCTATCTGTGAAAGAAACGTTTGTGAACAAACCTGCACTGAGATCACCAGTATGCGAAACGAGGAAGCCAATGGAGACTATTACCCCATTATTTCTGCAAATAAAGTAGTTCTATGAATGATATGATGATCGTGCAGGTTAAGCGACGTTGGCGCGGTCGGTACCTGGATGGGTGACCGCTAGTGGCATATTTCATCTGAGCTCCCTCCGTGCCTCGGAGAGCACGTTAAGCAGTCGGCCCCGGTTGTTGTCGTTCGACAGCAGTCGTTAAGCCATGTCAGATGCCTACGGGCGGCCTAAACAACTCTGACAAATAGGTTAGCCACTAACCATACGACAAGCAAGCATGAATGATCACGACCGTCATCAATTAGGAATACGTCTAGATCTATTTTGCTTTATGTAGGTATATTACGCAATTTAAAATACGTGCAAGTAAGTTTAATTCGATACAAAAGCGTTATTGCATTCTCGGTGCATACTCAGCGAACCAACTGCGTCGTCGCGGGACGATTTAAAGCGAATATGTCTTCCAGAAACGTATTTATTTCTACAACATTTCTAGCGACGGATTTTATTTAACTTTACCAAGTACGTACTTAGTGGAAAATATCGTTGGAAAATTCCTAAATTTAAATTTTCTTTTTCCTGCCAAATTGTTGGGTGCATAGCGGGAAACTCAGACCAACTTTGAGATGTTTTTGGAGCATATTCTTACCATACTCTCTATATTAGTCTTACAGTTAGGTAGCTAACTATTACTATAAGAATCTTAAAGCTTTATGGCAAAAACGCACTAAATGAGTAGGCGTTTACTAACTTATAAAATAAACAACATTGAGAAAAAATCGGTATAATACTAAACGTACTTATACTATATCTAAAAAATCGATATAGAAAGTTATAGTGCCTATTCTCGGTTTTCTATCATTCGGAATTATTAATTTTCCTAAGCAATAACTGCTATGAAATACTCGAAAAATATTTTTAATTATCATACGTATAGGCAGGAGTAAGTATTGTGTAGATATAGTGTCTCCTGTTCAAAAAGATAATTATTCTTTAGTTAAGTAGAGGAATGGTGAAAAGCATAATTATGTTTCTTTTTGAACAGTAATTTACTACTGTGCTCTACTCAATACTAGGTTGGATGGAAGAGATCCCAATGGGATAAGCTCGCTTTTGTACTAGTTTTAATGTGTTTCTAATTTTTGTGTAAAAGAGATTACATACAAACAAACCAAGAATATAATATGATAACACGAAACTCTACACCTTGCATAGTTAAATTATCTTGATTCACAGAGTCAATTCCCATGGTTTTTTATCGTGTGCTGTTTCGAGTTTCCGAGTGAACAGTGTTGTATTGTGTACAGCTACCTTGAGGAGTAGATATCGAGGGTAAACGCCGACGAGCGTTCCCTCCTACAAATTGAAAAGCAATGAACCGCGGAATTCAATTTCATATTGAAAGCCATTCATCTTTGCCGCTTCTCCGAGACCGACTGAAAACGTTACAGCTTGACTTTCCCACCGCCTCGTCCCTTGGAAAGGTTCACCTCTTTCTTTGCAATTTGAAGAAAGATCCTTTGCAAAGAGTCTCTCATGAAGTCAAACTATGTAAAACGTAGTATTTATTTATAAGCATTTATGTTAGTTGTATCTTTTAATTTTTTAAAGTTTCGCTAACTATTTGGCCTTTTACAAAATTTATAGTAGGTCATGAAACATTTATAAACAATATTTTTGTAATATAAGCAAGTTTATAACATCTATGCCTTAATTAAAAATTAAAACTTATGATTGAACCTTGGCACACGTATTTCAGATGAGATTGTCCGCCGCAACAATAGACCTCTAATAAAAAATCGTGACATAAAACTTTATTCCCTTTTGAATACCTCCTAAGTACCTAACTTTTCGTTACCTTGTTGGCGGCGTCTTTAGTGATTATTAAAAAGAAAAAGTTTTTATTATTGTGCAAGTTTGAGTCCATCCTCATCTGATGACAAGAAAAACTTTTATTTGCTAAATTAGCTCTTAAAGTGAGGGCTAACTCTAATAATACTTCAGCTTCCCATTCCTTCCCTAAGTGACCCTAAGGCATACATGGTCACCTTGTCGTGTACCAAAGCCTCTAAAAGTCAGATAAAAAAAATTGTGCTAAAAGTTAATGTATAAGAAGATTTTTTTGCCTTTATTACGACGATAACGGATCAGTTGTTATTTCACGGGACACAAACTTTTGTGGGTGCAGACATTAGTGGTACTAATGGCCACCACAAATGGGGGCTATTTTGTGAAAATAATTACCTACCGCACACACTTTTATGCCCCCGAAAAGGTGAGGTGCCAGACGTCCGTCTATATGAGGATCATTTCGTATAATTTCGCTCGGCTTTAGGTGCTTAGAGCAGGCCTCTGTACAATTTACCACTCGTGTGAAATGTTACAATTTTAATTATTTCGTAATTTTTAGCCAAAGAGCAGGCCTCTGTAGAATTACCACATGTGCGAAATGATTCAATTTTAATTATTTCGTAAATTTATCCAACGTAACATAACATTGAATGAATTTATATTGCCTGTCATTCTTAGCATCGTTTACAACATCTATATAGAGATACTAAACCGTACAACAGTTTCAGTTTTAAATTAAAATAATGGTTAGTCCAAAAGGCCTAATACAATGAGTTCCTTGACGAACAATGTACCTATGTATATTTCATAATTTTTTATACTTTTTGACAATGTACTTACTTTACAAACGAATTTTTTAAATAGATATTAATAGGGTTATATGTGATATAATAATTATAATGTTAATAAGAACAAAATGATCATGCATGACATGCTAATATTTTAATACTTATTTCTAACTTATTTTACTTTATAAGTGTGAACCTGTACCTATCTTTTTGACAATGTATGATCATTACTGAAATAAGTGAATATGGATATGAATATTATTCCAAGTTATGCCGCATATAGATAACTTGTTAATTTATAAACCTAATCAATTCAATTTGAAAATTTAATTAACACCACAATATTACCATTATAAATGCACGAATGAAGGGAGCATGCGGGCAACCTTTACAAAATTTATTACATAACAGCACCGAGATTATTCATAAAGCCCCGCAGCAACTGTGTGCAAGCACGAATGACCCATGAAAGCGGTAGTGGAGACTATACTGTGTACACAAAGGCTTAAGGGTACGACGTCTAACATTTCCACCCATTATGAGTCGAGACCACCATTCAGGGGGCTCAAATGAGTCTTAATGAAAGGTACGATACCATTATGAAGGCAATTGTGAGCTCATAAAGGAAATTAAAAAGAGACAAAAAAGACTCTGTTAGTTTGGCACTAAAAGGTGAAACAAAAAGGCTCGCACCTTTTTGTGTGCGAGCGTGAACGTTGGGTCAGAAGTTGTTTTCTGTGTTAGGTGAGCTAAAAAAGGTTTTTATATGAAAGAGCGTTTCCTGCACCACTAGCCTCATGTACAGCTTTAATGTAAACTTACGGTAGAGCTTTCTAAAACTATGTTATTAAGTTATAAACACTACTAACAATGTTTTTCAAAGTAATTACATTTGTTTAAACAAATTAATAATACAATACAATAATCTTTATTTTCAGACTGCATAGGCCCATAGATAAATACTTTACAGACTAACATATCATACATAAGTAATATAAAAATAAAAACATTAAATAAAAAAATAAGTTTTGCAGCATTAGATGACGATGACAGATTTTTCATCGTCGTCTCTCTGTAACGACGGTGCGCGGCTCTGAGGGTCAGCGGTGGGCGTAAGGGCGGTGGGTCGCCTGCGCGTAGGGCGACTTAAGCGGCGGGGGTCCTGCAGGCTCCTTAGAAGACGGAGACGTGGTGATCTTGTGTGCCACCGTCTTAGTAGCTAGCGCAGCTGCGGGGTGGGGTCATCGGCCCGTAGCTGGGGTCTGATTTAGAGCCTGATCCAGTAGCAGCTACCGGTTATTTTCATCAGTATATTTAACTTATTTGACTGCATGAGACCTTCATATGAATTTTGGTAAGTTTCCTGTTTGATTAATTATCTTAACAAAATTTTTTTGCGGCAGGATTCCACAGAGTATGTGTCTTCCACTGTACCTATTTACCCACTACATCAAACACCGATAGAGACAAACAAGTCCTACTACTATTAAACTACTATTTTACATTCGCCATATTTACCAATTTTCCGATTGAATCTGATAAAAACGTAGCTTTTTAAAGTTTAACCCAATTGCCTTTTTCTACCGTGCGCGCCCAAAGGGTTCTGACCAAAACCGTTGAAACTTTTTTAATGAATTTGTAATTTCCTCTGTCGCAGTTCGTGTTACCGGTTTCTTTTCCTTTTCGTCAAATTTTTATTTTCTATTGAAATACTTTGAATCGGGCGAGCTAATAGATGAAATAAAGAGTAGGTATAACTTTTTTTTTGACATATGACAAAAATATTGAAGGTTGCTAATATGACATAACAGTCACCGCTATTGAAATAACATTTATGCCATAGGCACCTTGAAGGAAAGAACTTTGCCGTCGTCAGTCCACGAGAATACTAAGTTCAGACATGTCACTGCTTTATTTTTATTTCAAGTCTCGGGATGATGTTTAGAGACATTTTTTCATTTTTTGTATTTATCTGCATTGACCCAGAAAATGAAAGATTTTCTTTGTTGTCGTATTTCTCATTGCTGGAGGACGCGATCATTATAATATAATTTAATTCTAGAATTTACCATAATAAAAGGCTTGTAGCAGATTTGGTGGGGTGATTTATCATTGCCTTCCCCCATTTCAGACCCTGGTTATCTCAGTGTGCAGGTTTCCTAACGGTGTCAATCATCTGGTATGGCATGGTTTCGAACCTAGCGGAAGCATAGCAGTCCAGCGCCCCAGCCACTACGCCACCGCCGCCTCCGCTCTTTAATTAAGGAAAGAGCTCGCGAATAACATAATGACAATTGATTTTGATTTCGGATGGACAAACAACAAAGCTCAGTCGCAATCTGACAAACAAATTATTTTAATAGGCACAACACAGTCCTAAACAAAGCCACGCCACACAATAGAGTGAGTAATGGTGGGCCGACACCAGGTAAAAAGCAGGTAATAAGAGAATTCGACGCAAATGGGTGGAACATTGTTGCATTAGTCATCACAATGTCGACTTGGTGACATTTGGACAGCGGTGACAAATGATACCTTTTATTGAATAATTATCGCGCGACTTGACTGTCACGAATCTAGTAAATGTAGGGGAAACCGTGATATACAACACCGAATAACATTCAAGGGCGGTTCTGCGTTGTTCGAAATAATTTTCTGTCATGCTCACTCTCGTACACTAGAGGGTAAGAGTGAGGGAGATAGAACACATTTCGACTGCTCTCGAATCACCAAACAGCAAGCGGTCGCGTGTTATTGCCATATGCTTGCACGCTACATTAAATTACGGTTAACTGTGCCATTCTGAATGAAAATCTCAAAATAGTTTAATGCGGAATTTTCATGTATGAGATGTTATGCACATTTAACTAATGGGATTCTATTATAAGCCGTAATTTGTCTACTACGCTTTACCAAAGCTACGCCGTAGCGTTCCGTAGCATAACTACACAATCTGCGTAGAGCAGCGCCTATCTTGTGAAAATACACAGATTACATAAAATTAAATAAGGCAAAAATATTCTTATAAAGTAAAAGGGAGAGGTTACTACTTAGCCCAGTAAATGTGTTGCATTAAAAGTTAACGATGCCACAAAGCAGTGTCTCCGAGTCCAAATTGCTTATTTTGACCGGCTAGGTAGTATATTAATTATGCATGCGCCAGGAGCCCGCTTCTATCCTCGCCGAGCAAGAATCCCTAGTATGTTAAAAATTACTATGAAAATTAAGTTGAGATTAAAAGATTTTGGATTTATAATATCAAATACTCTACTTCTTTTAGAAAGACTAAACGTGCAACTGTAATTAGGTAAACTTAGATAGTGACGTATATTATTTCCTAATGGTTTAGGTAGCATAGTTAATCATGATTTTTCTTTAGACATTTTAATGCATATTTTCTTTGGATTTATATTTCGGTTTACCTGTTTACGAGTAACTTTGGGTTTTAGCTCACGGCAGCGTCTTGCGAGTTTTTGACTCTGTTTATCTGCTCTTTACTTCTTTTGTATGCTTTGTTTTCAATGAAAAAGTTTGAGATCTCAAGTTTATCTTATTTCGACTATGTTACACAATGTACCTATCTTATACTAACATATCCATTGTATGTAGGTACCTTTAAAACTTGTACTCGTAGTTTTCAAAACTCACCTGATCCTATTTCTTATCTTGGATTCATTGACATCATACCTTCCACACCACATGCATAAATAAAAAAATCCCTCAACCTAAGAGGAGAACATTTCTTTTTACCAATAACTTTTTCCACAGGGGAATATTAATTCGTACATTCATAATTCGCCACTTCGTCTTCATGAGTTCCTGCGTGCGCAACCAGTGTTTTTCAAACTTATGGAGTTCGTGGCACAGCTTAAAGTTTTGGTGCTTTTCACGGGTGTCTCAAAAGTAGAACGTAACATTTTATAAAGTACTCGCTTTTACCCGCGGCTACGCTCACGTGGACTTCAATTTTGTGAGAAATTTATATCGTAAAGAGTACCTACTTAATTTTTCAATTTTGTATACTTTTAAACTTCTAATAGTATTATTGTTAATTCTAAGCCGAAATTAAAATCCTTAACTAAATAAATAAGAAAATGGTTTAAAAATAATTCACGAGCAGATTTTGAACCTACGATCCTGCCATTCAATGGAATTGCTCTAACCAACTGAGCTATTTACATTTCAATTTATTTAAGTATATACCTACACAAATAATGGCTTAATGAAATTTCAGAATGAATATTAAGTAACTAATAAACGAAAATCAAAGGAGCTCTGGACGGCGATTCTCGTAATGGAATGTCGAATTCGACATTAGTCCTATCTCATTCGCTCACCTTACATTTGTGAGCGTGACAAGACGTTCGTAGCGCTCGACTTTTGTATGTCGAACGCTGCGAGAATCGCCTTCTAGGTCTAAAGTTTAGGAAACGCTGTTACATGCGATTTTTATTACGTCCTACCCGCCGCTCTGTTGGTCGTCTTGAGAAATTTACTAAACAAGAAACTGCAATTTCCTGTGACTAATTCATTACTGTTATTAATCTTGTTCACTGCGTCCTATTTTCCCCTAGAAGAAATGTTCCCCACACTTATCTTCCTTGTGATCCGTGACCGCAATGAGAATAGACTTTTATTTAACTCTGAAGATTAATGCCTAAGGATTTGTTTACATATTTCTTCTTTGTACAGAGGCTTATTGGTTGAACGACCTTATTAAAAATTTAATAAAGATCTGTTATAAATAAGTTTTTCATCACCTGCTCATTAGTCTTTTCATTGCATGTTGAAAAAAAGACTAATGAGCAGGTGATGAAAAACTTATTCATAACAGATCCTTATTAACTTTTTAATAAGGTTGTTCAACCAATAAGCCTCTTATCAGACCAACATACTTCTTTGTTTTAAAAAAAGTTTAAATTATTACTTTTTATTATAATATTTAATATTATTAGTAATGAAAATGTTTACTCGCCAGATGTGATCAAAAACAATATGTGATAATTCACTTGTTGAAAGGCAATTATTGTGAACTAGCGCCGTAGAATGATGAGAGAGAAATAGGAGAGACGAAAGCGGCTCGACTCCGATGGCTCGGACACATCACTAGGATGGGGGAGGATCGGGCAGTTAAACGAGCGTATGTGGGACGCCCTAACGGATGACGTCCGGTCGGACGTCCCAGATACCGCTGGCGCGATGAAGTGGAGAAGGATCTGCGGGAGCTCCGGGCGCCTGACTGGCTCGAGACTGCGCAGGAGAGAGAGCGATGGCGCTCTTTGGTATCGGAGGCCAAGATCCACTTCGGGTCGCTGCGCCAGCGGAGTAAGTAAGTAAGTAAGCGCCGAAGAATCGTCGTCTTTTTCGTACTTATAAAAGTACGAGAAAGGGATTTAATAACAGGCTACAGTTCAGTCTCAAATTACGAGTTTTGAGAGTTCATCTAAACAAAACAATCTAAACAAGAAAACTCCGTCAACACACATTTATTAAAATTTCAATTTCCTATACATTTAATACATCTCAGACGATGGAAGATTTTAGAAGAGGACGATAACAAGTAATTTAATAAATATTCTACAAGTTTGCTACACAATAATATAATTTGTTCGTTTTTATTTTCAAAGAAGCATCAAAGAAATTAAGTACTTACAAGAAAGTCCAAAAGCAATGAATTACACACCAACGCACACGTTAAAAATACTTCTGGAAAGTTGGAACTTTCCGTGAAATACTTTCCCTTAGAGACGTCCAAGATGTCCACAGATATCGATGGAATATGAAGTATCGATTGTTTCGATTCGAGTATCTAACAATAAGTATTTTTCTTTGATGTTAATTTAGCTATTTATGCCTCTGCCAACACACCTTCCTTTTTTCTAATTTACGGTTAAACCCGCGTTTGAACTCAATATCATCTGGTGGCAAGTAACAATGACGGAGCAAGTACTTAGCTACTTGGCTTAGTAAGTACTGGCTCTTCTATAGTATTGGCTTTCCGAAAGTAAAGTCAAATAAGTACCTATATGTTTAAAATAAAGTGATTTAAAGCGTAAAAATACTTGCCTATCTCTTTTATCAAATTGTGTTTAATAGGTAAGTAAGTACTTATCCTATATTATTTATGAATCTCGCCTAACAAGCAAGCAATGAAAAGCAATAATAATTTATGAATTCGTAAGCTAAACGTTAGCTTACGAATTAAAAAAATATTTACACCAGATTTTCAACGTAAGTTATTGATTCAAGAAACTTAATGTGTAAACTCTACAGCCTGAAATATCGATAATATGATTTAATAATTCGAACATCTCTGTTCCCCTCATAAATAAAAACCTCGATCAATTTTTCTGGGGCACAATTTATTTATTATTTTCGTTTTGGAGCGATCAATTGTGTAATGTAAAGAAATGGGAGTATCGCCAGAGATTGTTGGTATAAATCATTTTTCAATTCAATTTAAACGACACAGAGTGTTGTTGTTCGCCGATATGCTCGGGACTCGGGGAAGGCGTTTGCGGCTTAATATGGACACGCCTCTTTTATTATTTAACTGCTGCACATAGAACGTAAATCCTCATATAAATGTTATATGACGATTTAGTAAGCACTTACTCGTAAACCGTGTTTATTTTAGGTCATAATAATCATTCAGGCTGTCGTATTATTACCTTTAACACTCGGATTAAAAATAAAATTAGGTACATTTTAGCGTAAGTCCACCAAAACATATTGCATTAAGGTCCTATTAAGTGCATATATTATCTAAAACGTAAAATGCCTAAAATCCATGTCTAAAAAGCATTTCCCTGAATAGCATAATGCCTAAAACTCGAATTGCCTAAGCTGCACTACGTCTAAAAAGCAATTTGCCTGAATAACTAACTGCCTTAAACTTAGATGCCTAAGCTGCTCAGCGTCTAAAAAGCAAGTTATCTAAGCAGAAAAATTGTTCAAATGTTCACTTGCCAACAAAAATTCATATATTATACAATTAATTAAATTTCTTCAATTCCTATATAAAAAACTGAATTTCTATGTGTACATAAACAAATAATCAAATGATAGAAATCGTACCCAAATGCTTAGATAAATTGATTGATAGATAATCATGGCTAATGTTATAAATAAATTAAATTGTTCGCTTTCGCTCGATTTCCGTTGGGAATAGTTATAGAATAACAAGCAGATTGAAATGGTCGCCCACTTGTATGATAAAGTTAATGATCAGTGAAACTGATACAATGTAATTATCTCGTCTGACCCAAAGTTACTATGGGATACAGAAATCATGTAAGTATAAATATGATCAATATAACACTAACATACCTACTTATTAAAAGTAATTAAAAATGTTTATAAAAAGATATAGTTTTTTATAATGTACCTATGTATAATGTTATTAACACCCTTCTTCTTTAAACGTCGTCCGTATATAGGCACTGTACTGTACGATACGACACATCCACAGCCTTCCAACGCAGCGAAAGCAATTTCGAGTTGCAGTTTATCAAACCCAACATTTAAATGACCAAAGTCGGCTTCTACAAACAACTTGTTTGGTTGATAGGATAGCATCGGGTGCTCGACTCCTATTGTGTTTGTTTCAACCTATAAATCTGTCCCTAACTTCTTCTTAAAGCGTATCTAGTGTTTCGCCGTCCCGTTTCGTAGACACTCTGGAAAACCAATTCCAGTATATTGCATTAAAAGTTGTTGCCAAATGGTGTTTGTGTGTTGATTCCAATACTTAGTGCTCCTTTTTATTTCTCTGCGGCACAAAAATATTCAAAGTACGAGGAAGTAATGGACATTTTATAGGTGAAAGATACTGTGGTCAAATCGTTTTGTTTCGATATTAGAAGACAATTCAATAATAATGTAAATTCAACAGAAGTATAGGAATAGCTACAACTAGAAAACTACTGTAGTAGGTAGTAATCGTCGAAATTGAGACAAATAATCTTGTGTAAATTAAAAGATAACAAATGAAACTTAGCATATCTTAACATTGTGGGTATTTTGGTCTAATTATTAATTGACATCGACACTGGAATGTGTGTGGGTACTTTAGCCACAGGTTTCAAATAGAACCAGTATAGATTGAATAAAAACAACTTGCCAGGCAGAACGGATCTGCCGAAAAATAGAATCTATTCTGCAACTCCAACATTATCGAACCATCACGCAAAAAGCCGCCAGTTTGCTTGTAACTGTCTAATTGTTGAGATTTTTGTCGCAAACGATAGATGCGCTTTCGCTCTGTATTAGACATGAGTGTTTGTCGAATTCGGCTGCGCTTCCTTTTTATATCACGGCATGTTATGCGAAGCATGAGGTCACAACAGATGAATCTGATTTCAAGTAGAGATCTTGTTTTAAGTAGCGTAGTTCAAGCACATCACAAAGCAGTTTCATATGTTTCGATATCTATAATAGTTCTAAAGTCATAAATAATTTAATATAAGTCGTAAAAAAAAATTCGGCGAAAGCTGTTGCGAAGTGGGGAAACAATGTTGCAGTTATTGTTAGGTATCGTTAGAATGGGGCCGCTTGATTCTATCCAATGGTATAAATTACATTTTGATAGGTTAAATAGTTCAAGAACTAGTGGTATGCTGTAAGTACACATTTTCATAAGTGTTTCACAACTTCCCACTAAGTGCAAAGTTAGTGTGTAAGACATGAAATAGAATCCATGTCAAAAATCAGCATGACGATCATTCGCCAATATTATTCCTGACCCACCTCAGGCTTCGTAATCTCTAACGGTCCGTTTTCTGCGGTTTACTAAAGGACCAAAGTTCCTTTAGATAAAAAAGGTCATCCGGTATTGTGGTGGTAGTTTACGGATAATAACATTCAATTTTAGTGGAAGTATTTACGCGTCCCCACTAGGGCCCGACGCGGCGATATTTATGGAGGTATGTAGCAGCCACCCAAATTGAAATACATTAATATTTTGCCATAAATGCGACACTTTCATGCGAACGTAACGTTATCGTAATTGGATTCTTCTCTGAGTACGATGTGCCCGTCTACTGAGCTATAAGTGAATAAAATACCTAAATGTAGATGGTTGCTTTATTTTGACATGGTTTTTATTATTATTTTATCAAGAACGTCAACGGCAGTCGGCATCAAAAACAAGAATTTACTTGATCCTATTTAGATAATTTCGAAAACATTTTGACTTTCAAAGCTCCGTTTGTGTTGATACCAGTATATTTTATGCGCCTAAATATGAATAAGACAACTCAAGCTATACTCTGTGAAATCCTGTCGCAATTTTTTGATATGATTTTTGTCATTCATAAGTATGTGTCAAATAAGTTAAGGCGACAAATTATCCCCTTAGGTTTGACCATTGTACTACATATAGTAACTCTGTGGTATTACCATAATAAATATGTTTACTATACTCATACATGAAGGTATATATGTCTGTACATTTGTACAGGGTATTTTTCTATAGTCTGTCTGGCTTGATAAAAAAGCGTTTGAGCACTTTATGCGCGTTATTTATTTGAAATTGGTTCGCTCTATGAGAGCGATTAGCGATAGGTTTCCCAAAAACTTATATTGCAAAAATAACATAACACTTATCTCGTGCAGTAGCATGCTGTCAAGAAAACCAATATAGGTTGATATGTTCTATATTAGTCTATATTGATGGATGAGAAATATGTGGAAAAATGTGTTGGTCGCAGACAGGGTTTGCCACCCTATTTATACTCGTATTACCTACGTATAAATTGTGTTCCTAATAAGATTTATGAACTCATTTATTAAAATTATGTAGGTATAACCACAGAAAACAAGTAAATATTTCACTATATGAGTTGCAGGAACTGCCCTGTTAAAGGGTAAGTACCCTTTAACATAGATCCTATGTTATTAATCTGAATAATTACTTATAGGCAAGTATATACTTCATAAATAATTGATGCTTTCATTTAAATAAATATCAAAGAATAACAACGCTCGCTCTGATTTCTGGGAGGTCGAAATTAAACAATTAATAGGCAGTTGAGCTCATTTGCGAATTAATTTGATGAATATTATCAGTGTTATAATTACGAGTGTTTACTTTACGTACACGTACATAGGTATTTACTTCTTTGATTATCTACTTATAGGTGCTTGTATCTACATCGTTTTAGCCCAGCAGTATTGTATGATTAATTAATGCCGTGAAATAAAATTCAAAATTTTTAAAATATGTTGGTAAGTTCCTTGATAATAATTTTAATAATATTCTTTATTTCGCGCTACATAGACACGTAGATAAATATACCTTACAAAATAAGCTATCGATTATTTTTTTGGTTCGGTGTCGCCTCCCTGTAGCGTCTGCTCTTTGGGCCAGGAATCTGGGTCGAAGAACATAATCCGATATTTTGCAGGAATACTGAGCTCCAGAGATTGAGCTATATAATAGACTTCTGTGCAAATATGCTACGTTCTATATATTTATAAGTACGTACTGTACTCATTTTATATCAGTTCAGCTTCACTGATAACATGGCCTTTATCATATTGTAATTCCTAAGGGAAAAATGAAATAGACGTCTCTCTAATCATCGGCGGTCGAAAGTCAGTCTATTTTCCTTATTTCATTTCCCGCAAAGGAAAAGCTTATATATTCTATAAGTACTCGTAGTTAGTTACACGTCGTATGTTATGAAAATGCTTCAATATTGTATTATCTCCATTGTATGTCCCCTCAAAGAAATGTTCTTACAACATTCACCTTAATATGAAATACCATCGCAGCTCAAACCGATGGAAAAGCAAATAATACATTATTTCCTTAGATATTTGGACTGACTATTACAATTCAACAAAGTCAATTTTATTTCGACTGTTTATTTAGAATCGTAACGTATTGTTAAACATCATATTCCTTGAAGATAAATACGTACCTATCTTTATTTTTGAACTTTCAACAGTATACGAGCAGAGTATCTAACTAACAAAGTCATTCATTCATCCAAATCTACGATAAATTAGTAATTTCTCGTTTAAACCACTTAAAATATTGGATTAACCTAGTACTTATTAATATTGAATAGAGGTGTCACTGTCACCTATATTGGTACCATTCTTTTTAATATCGTAATGGTTTTCTCATCCATCCACGAGTAAGTACATGTACGGTACGCAGAAAGAACTTTTATTTCGCGTCGAAATCGAATTTTCGGTCGGAATATTTCTCGAAGATTCAAGCATAAAATTCCTTTGTGCTTCGCCGCAGATATGCTGATATTATGGCATTGGAGAGGCGAAACTAGCGAAGTGCGCATACCTCAGGCTCTGGCAAGGCAATTTTATGTACCTACACCACAACCAACTGACTCATGCTATAAACATAAGCTTATAGATAAGTACTTATTTTACTATGCAAGCTGGTATAAAAATTCCTAGTTTTCGGCAAAACCACAGAAATGAGACTAGTGGAAATCTTTAGACAAGACCTACTACGGTACAATACTTACTACCTGAGTGATTATATTCTTAGTTTTTCCCATCAGTGCTTAGGCATAAGTAAAGTACCCTGAACCCTCTAAATTTGAACTTCACAGCAATAAATCTCTACAAAAGACTGGAATACTTACAAGAGCAGCAATATACTTAACGATGTCCTCAACTTTAATGCCACTTCCCTTGTACTTCTTACTCCAAGAAATTAATGACTGCCTTCCCTTGGGATATTTTTGACTGTTTGCCCCTATTTATAAAGATAACATTGTCTGAACATACTCAAATTAAATTTTAAAAACTTGCGTCAGTTGAGCTAAAGGATCACTCCAATATAATTGACAAGATGTTCTACGATTCTATATTTATATTATCATTATACACCAACGTACTTACAGTTTAATTTATTTCAACGACGGCGTAGAATTTTTTTAGTACAAATAATCAGGAAAAACCAAGGCAGAGATGTCATTAAATCACAATTAGCGAGGTCGCTACGTGCGAAGGGTATCCTCCGCCGCGAAATTATTCGTGCGAAATCGTCATAATTGTTTCGTCTCGATGTTTCGGTCAAGTTTTTTAATGACGCTGTTTTGAGGTTGCTCCTGACATTTATTTCCATGTCAAAATTATGACTCATTTGTTTTAAGAGGAAACCGTAGACGGTTTGAGTAGATCCAAGATTGACTGCGTTGAGTTTCTTTGTGAACGTTGCTGATTCTTGTCGTAAATGTGGTGTAGATATTATGTATTAACTAGGAAATCTTTATATGCAAGTGTGAAACTATAATACACTTTCTACAATTAACCAACTACATTTTACAATTAGACAATTTTTTACATAATTATAAATTTTTTGTTACCTTTAAATTTTTGCCGATGTTTTATGATGGGACGCAACAAATGTTTTTTCTTGCTTTTAAAAACTGTCTGGGAAATAATTTACTTCGACAACTTGCAACTCATATTTTATTTTCTCATCCATGGCAACCAATTTCTTTTACAAATTTCTTTTCACGAAAATTAATAGGATCTCGACGAAGAAATAACTCGGGTGGAATTTACGTAAATACCATAAAGAAATCATAGATTTTGCAGGAATCAAATATTAAACGACCGTAAATTTTTTTCCGAATGAAAATCTGTAAAAAGGAAAAGCTTTGAACGTAAATCCTTAAGTACAAAGGTGTTTTGAGTTTAAACAAAGCGAAACAATTTTGACATAAAAAATTATAAACTCTATTATATCTATATTTTTACTGACGCCCCTATGTTACAAGTAAATAAATGTTCTACCTCCTTGTAAAAATATCATGTATTTTATATTTAAGGTTAAACAGATCCAACACAGAGAACCATTAAATCACAATTAGACGTAATGCGGGTAGATGCGTGCGCGGCGACCGGGGCTTAGCGAGAGCGGGCACGGCCGAAGGGCTTTGCTGGACTTACGCGCCCCCGCGCCCGTCTCTTATTACCTCTGATCGCAGAAACAACAAGACCAAACTTTGTAGTTGTAACAAAAGTAATTCTACGCAATTTTTATAGGCGGCTAACACGCGGTGCACCCGCGGTTAATCTTGCGTCAGTTACCGTAGTATAAAGTTGCACTCTAGCAAGGTAAAGTAATGACATAGACACCGCGCTAAAATACACACAACTTTTGTTTAGTTTGACTCTTTACTCATATGAAGCTTTGTACAAGTTTACATGAGAGAAAAGATAATCAATGGGTGCACTCAGCGTCGTTGCACACAGCTGCTGTCACACAAACTGAACGTATCGCTTGATGTGATGTCTTACATTTTTAACCCCCGACCGATCGAGGGAGGGCGTATTATAAGTATGACACATTTATCTGTTTGTCTGTCTGTTTGCCTGTTTGTGTGTTTGTATGAGGCATCATAATTTGAAGAATTGTAAGATTATCAACCCGCCGAAAGTGTAATAGTTAGATGGCGTCTTGTCGAACTAAAGTTGTATGGAATCCTGAAACATTACAAGTGAAAAAAATATTAAAGATGGCGGCCAAAACATAAATGAAAATGATGTGGAGCTAGGAATTTTAAGATAGCCATGGCGAGGCCGAAAGCCGACCTCCGTGTAGTGCAAAGCCCGGAGCGTCCCCCCGCTTTCATGTACCGCAGGTCTAACCTGCTGAATGTAAGAACCACTGATCTAATTTTCATCAGATCACAAAATTAGATCAGTAGTTCTAAGATCTTGGAGTATCTTGAGATGCTGGTGTGTGATGGGATCTCTGGAACAGTAACAGTTAGGTGGTTCGAGTTTGAGCTCAAGTATTTATGACCATGGTGACCTTCCTACATCTGGAATCTTGAGGACCTGATAATGACCAGAAAAAAGTAAGGGGATCTCCACAATGGTACTTAAACTTTTAATTTAGAGTTATTCATAAACATACTCACACTATGCTAGTAGCGGCATACCTCTAGCTAGAATAGCATGTTTAATAAAAATGTAGCTAGAGGCATACCTACAGCTAGCGTTGCATGTTTATGAAAAATGTAGCTAGAGGCATACCTCTAGCTAACATAGCAATATGTTTATGAAAAATGTGACATCAAGCGAAACGTTCAGTTTGTGCGACAGCGCAACCATTGATTATTCTTCTTGAGAGATTGAGATGTACTCATGTAAAGCTTCATATGAGCAAAGATTCAAGCTGTATACAGTCATTTTGGCCAACGTCACCGCTGCAGGTATTTGGTGTGAAATCGGAATGAGTTTGAATAATTCCATACAATAGACGTAAATTGTTTGTTCAGCTTTAATTGAACTCAACATTCGTGTCAGACATCATTCACCAATTTCTTCCGCTGAGGCGCTAGTGTAGCTGGGAGATTACATTTTGACAGCGAGTACTTAATTTTATATAAAAATATAGAACATGTTGTGTGGGCTTATAATAGCCACCAGCTAGCCATTCCAAGTTCCAACATAAGGTTTTTGTCTGTCAGAAACCTATGACCGAATGTTGTGAGATAAACATATTGGCACAGCTCAGTTTTGAGTCATAGTTTATTAAGTCAAACAAAACATAACCAAAAATATAATTTGACAGACCTCCAACTATACAAGCGCCATCTGCTTTGAGCTTCTCAGAAACCCTGCTAACAATACAATACAACATAAGAGGTGTATAATGCCATATCTGTGTGATTCTATCATTTCTTCTTATTACTTATAGTATACTCGTCCAATCGCCTTATCGTCGGAAATATAGTCTCATTAACCGACCTTTTATATCGAGAGAAATGTCTAAAGTTTCCTTCTAAATTACAGAGCCTTACTGGTTGGAAATTTACTAGTAAAGGGTTTGCACAAAGTAAATTAATGGCGGTTAGCTTTGAGCGTCGGACGCCTATTTCAAAAACGATGCTTACAGCCGTAAACTCTAGGGAATCGAATCAATATAACTCTAAATTTCAAAAAAATTTAAACCCCCCATATACCGTTGTGGCGATCCCCTTACTTTTTCCTTGTTATCATCAGGTCCTCAAGATTCTATATGTGGAAAGGTCACCATGGTCATAAATTTTTGAGTTCAAACTCGAAACACCTAACTGTTACCGTTCCAGAGATCCCATCATACTCCAACATCCCAAGATACTCCAAGATCTTAGAACCACTGATGCATTTTGCATTTGACATGGCTAAGAACATTCAGCAGCTGCGGCGCCTGAAGGCGGGGTTCGCCCTACGCGGAGCTCAGCCTTCGGCCTCACCATGTGTATCTTAAAATTCCTAGTTCCAAATCATTTTCATTTATTTTTTGGCCGCCATCTTTAATTTTTTTTCTCTTGTAATGTCTCAGGATTCCCTACAACTTTAGTTCGAAAAGACCCCATCTAACTATTACAGTTTTGGCGGGCTGATAATTTTACAATTCTTCCAGTTTTATATTGTGAAATTGAAGTTCAGTAACTTTTTGTTAGTCATCATCAGATCCTCAAGGTTTCAGATGTAGAAAACACACCATGAACCTGAACATTTGAGTTAAAATTCGAACCATCTAGCTATTACCGTTCCAGAGATCCCATCTGACATCAAAGATACTCCAAGTTCTTGGAAACCACTGGTCAATTTTTATCAGAGCTAGTTTTAAGATGTAATTAGTTTTATTTAAATAAAGGAAAAAAAAAATGATGCCACAGACAAAAGTGTGAAACTTATAACACGCCCTCCCTCGATTGGTCGGGGTTTAATAATAGAAATAGAAATCTAAGCAATAATTTCTTATTGGTGGAGTTACGCACAAGTAACATAATAAAGTATAATAGACGGACACGGTAAGATATGTGAGAAAAAGTAGGCACACTTAAATAGGTATTGATTCATAGGTACCTTATCCTGCAAATATAATATAAGCACTTTCTTGCAAAAGTTATGTGATGTGGAGTAGAAAATAATGGTAAAGAAATTAACGTTGTAAAAGGCAGACGTGTACGGGAATGTTTATCGTGCCTACATTTTGACTCTCTATTACAATTAATTTGGTAGAGGCTTAGATTGGTAGAGGTATTGATTACAAACATAATCCGGTTTTCTCAGAAACTGCCTAGTACAAGTGAAAATTGCTTCTTTTGGCTGGTCCTAAGTAACTCTCAAAAGAAATAGTGATTGACATCACTCCGTAGTAATGGGTGCGGGCGTAGCAAAATTAAATTTCCTCCTCTCGGGCACTCTTTTGTTCTTAAATAATCCTGTTAAACCCTGAAACACCTTTCAGGATCTGGTTGGGCTCCCGAATACGCTCCATCCATTCACCGCAAGAAATCTTATTATACTCGTACTTCAATAAGATAAAGCTGCTGTAACTGACAGGAGCTAAGAATTTGTTTCAAATATGGCTTGGTGAACATTATACGAGGAATCTCATCAGCATATTAACCTCCTAACTGTTCGGGCACAGGTTTCCCATTGCACAAGGGTGGTATGAGCCACGATCCACCGAGCGGGAAATTATACGAGGAATCTAGGCCATAAAAACACAAATTTTCACCAAATACTTTAAATAAAGCCATCGCCAGGAAACCTGCTGAGTTCAAAGATATGTATAATACGCACGTTAGACCGGCGGTCGGCAACAGGCGGACCGCGGTCCACATCTGGACCGCGGAAGGTCAAAACCCGGACAGTCAAAAATTTAACTTATTTTCAATTTGAATAAATAATTTATTAATATTAATTTCTTATTATTACAGTCTCACGATTAGATTACTGGCCTTAAAATACAACGTTTGTCTTAAAATACAACGTTATGACTATTTTTCACTTATTTATTTTATTTAATACGGAGAGCAGACGAGCAAACGGGCCACCTGATGTTAAGTGGTCACCGTCGCCCATAGACATCTCACCTCACTGTATTAATATTAGAGGGTTTTTGATGCACTGCTAACCTCGAGGACTAAGATGGATTGCCCCATGTGCCGGAAATTACGCTGGCTCTCTTACCCTTCAAACCGAAACACAGAAATGCAAGCATCTCTGCTTCACGGCAGAAATAGATAAGAGGGTGGTACCACCCCAGGCGATCCTTCACATTAGGATCTACCATTACCAAACTAGACTAGGTTTCCATACAAATTATTTTTACGCATTTATGTCGTACTTGAGGAATATTTTTCATATTCATAATCATAATTTACTCATAAAATTAATTTACACGTCAAATGTTCTTAGTATAAATATTATAAGTTTACATGACAAATATGATTAAATTTGTGTTTTTAATTCACAATATTTTTTTAAGTATAGAATTCGTTTATGTTGTTAAATGCACAGCCTAGCAACCACATTTTTCATTTATTAAAAAAAAACAGATTTTTTTTATTTCACTGGGAGTTTTATTATAAATTTTTGGTTACTATTATTTCAATTATGATGTTTTACTTTCGTCAATACAAATATAATAAAGTTTAGAACCTTTTATTTGCTTAATTTTCATCTTTCAATATTTGTATGATAATCCGTAAAAACCTTGTTGTACTTTGTGAATAGGATATCCCTTCTTTAAGTTTTACCTGCACTAAATCAGTTCAAAAGTTATTCCATATTTTGAATCCAGTACAAAGTCTAAAGACTTAAAGCAACGATGGGTCACAAAGTTAAAAGTCATGTTACTTAAAAGGGGTTTGCTGGGGTCGAAAAGCTTTAAGGGTAGGAGAAGTGGATTGCACCCGCACACCTGCCGTCTTTGAGATATATACACAGGTATATTACATTTTATACAGCAACCTTTTCCTTGAGTGAAAACAAAAAATTTCAAACAGGTTTTAGTTGTAATATATTTTAGGTTTACAACCACTTAACTTTCAGTCTAGATACATGTCGAATGTTTTTCCCTGAATCCGAATTGATAGTCAGGTATCAAGCACTTACTTTCTAGGATTGGCTTTAACCTTTTTAGGATCAGTTTTTCAAATAACTTGGACATTGTTTGTAACAGAAAAATAGGTCTATAATATAATTATATTATAATTATATATATTTTGTAATTGATGATATAAAATATTGTACTGCATAAGATACTATATGAACAATTGTCCTGATTTTTCGTTACTATTACGAGATCTTTTTTCCGTGTACACATTGGGTGTTATTTTATTAGATACAAATATTTTGAGGATGTGCTTGTTTATAAGTTACCAGTACCTATGTATGAGGGATTTTAAGAGGTTACCACTTTTAATAAAAAATAACCTTTTAAATCATGTGTTAAAAATACTAGCTTAGTAAGTAAATTAAACGTAGAAAATTGTCAATGTACAACGAAGTAAAAAAAATTACCAAGAAAACGAAATAATACAAAGTTCTGAAAGCAATTTTTTTTCTTATTAAATTTTCGAGTAAAATAATACTATTGTTTTTCACTTAGCTGTACAATATGCCATGACAGCTTGAAATGTTATTGGTGACTTTGGAAACCGTAGACATGTTTGACGTATTGTCGCCATCGCGCAGGCGTGGGTATCGAGGTTTTTTTATGGTTATAGTACCAAGTAGTTGGCCAGTGAAATGTAGTGCATTTAATACGAAAGAGTTCTTGTATGCAGTGCCATACAACAACCAAAAATTTTCATATTACAATCGAAAACTGTTATTTAATATTTCATTAAAACACTTTTTTTACACGACCATGACGAATGAACCGCTTTATGTTATTGATTGTGGTTTCGTATTGAACAAATTACGAAATGGGAGTAGAAAAAATTGAGTGGATTCTCAAAAGGTTGAATGATTGTTCAAATTTTCATTTTGTTACGTCAATACGTAACAAAAAGAATATGGACACAGTTTAGAAGATACTTGGGTATTCTGGCACTACATCGGAACTCATCGGGTTCAGTACTTGGTATATGGGTACTCGCCTCAAAGAATTTGTAATTGCGAAAAACACCAACTCAAAATATAGGTACTACTTGTAGAGTGTTCAGGAATGCAACGGAATCTGTATTTTACCTCTGATTTTGCTGCCTAAATTGCCAATTACCAGATTCGATCAGTTCGAAATGCATCCACTCAGTGCAAACGAAACGGCTTTGAATATTAAATGGCATACCTAGACTAATGTAGGTATAGGAACCGGCAATTGATTAAAGGCACTTGAGCTGTACTCGTGTATGTATAATTAATATATGCTTAATTGGTATATAGATCTGTATGATTATATACCTATACAGTCAGATAATTAATTTCTAATACATAGTCATTGAGAAATACGCGGTCCATACTAATAATTATTTTTGTTATACTTCCTAATTTTAGTCCACCGCTGCACATACCCATTTCGGCCACAGCACTACAGCTATATTTTTAAACACTTATATTACCATTGATCAGGACATATGGATGGATCAGGATCATCATCATCATAGGTACATTTTTCACACAAAAAATATCGTTCGAATCCAATTCAATCGAAATATTGAATCGCGAATGAAGGCATGCCTAATTGTCTGAATTATGACAGTTGTGTCGACCAAAAGTGTATAACAGAACTGAAGTACCTACTTATTATTGTCATGTTTATAAGATATTAATATAATATGTCTTTGCTTCATAAGGCAATGAGTTTTCCTTTAGCAATGAAGAAAAATAACTATTACTGAAAACTCAACCTCAATAACTAAAATTGTGTTGAAATGCAGTCGGATGAAACAGAGAGAATGTAATGGGGTGAAACCAAAGATTTTGAAATTTACCCTAGGGCGCTATTGGTCCGATTTCTGTGGGTGAAACTGACCCAACTGACAGTTTAATGATTCGCTACCGTAGAGACTACTATTTCATATCATAATAGCCTTTTCCGAGAAAATTATAAATATCTTAATACAGATTTTTTAGTTGTATCAGTTTAGAAAAATACCATTGATAGTTTTGACATGATTACACCTACGACTAATGTTTGAGAATAATATATGCAGTCATTCTTATTATATAGAGAAAGTATAACAGTGTGTGATCACGAAGTGCAATTAATCGAAATTTAAATATACATACTCTGGAATTGGCAATAAAATAACATATAGGCTGCCACAAACAATCTTTGATGTTAAAAGCGGCTTTGTAGCCTTTGGCCATTTCAATTTATTCGTCGGGCATATTTTGGCGGCCATTCCCCGTTGTCGATCAACCCTTTTGACAATTTATCGGGACATCACATTTTCATACACAACCGAGTGGCACGAACTCTCCGGCATATCGCCTCATACATATTCAAATAACAGGGGCTGTACAAAGCAGAAACACGCCGGGCCCCGACGTGTTAGAATTACAAAAAAGCACAGTATATACGGACTGATAAACAATCTATACCATGATAACGCGCTCGCACGACGAAATATCATGTACATTGTGCTAAAATATTCATTTACCTTTTTTGGAACTTGGATGCGAATTTCCTCGAATGTACTTACCTCCATTCAACCCAACTTTACGCATTGATAGAGTTTAACATTACTCCTACCTGGTAACATAAAATATTAAATTGGATATTGTATTACTAGAAAAACTTTAATGGAACAGAAACTCCAATGATAAAGCTGTTATTTTCGATTTCAATTAATTCAAATTCAATTTAATTAAATTTTTATCAAGAGCAATGATAATGTAAACTATAATTTTATCACTTCTACAGGTAAATTATAACATTAAATTATGACTTCTTGATTACACGGAGCGCTTGGGTTCAATTGGTCCACGATTACAAAGCGAACACGCCGCTAGGGCGCTCCCATGCGGTAAAGTTCCCAGGATGCTGGTAGCGTTACCCCGCTGAACGGCTAGGCTTAGGCGTTGAGCTAAGTACGCGCCAGCTCTGAGATCCCCCGAGGCGAGGACCAGCCTGGTCGAAATGTCTTTTACAATATTTTTTTGTGTCCGACGACCACGGACCAAAAGTTTCCACAGACAGTGTCACGAATTCGTAGTGTGCGCTGAGCTGTGAATACTTGCGCCGCTGCTCCGGCCTTGCGAGCGGTGCCGTTGACGTGAGAGCGATCCAGGTTATCCACGCAGGTGACGTCTCACACCAGTACACGGCCGAGACACCACGGTACCAGTGTGGCCCCGTCTGGTCTCTTTCCGTCGTCTCGCAACATGCCGCAGGGTTCCAGGTTTGAGGGTATAGAGGCGATCGTGAGGGCGCGCCGGACCAGGTCGTTGAGGGCCCAGTGGCGGTTGGGGCGCCCGGCACTTCTAAACACAAGAGAGTTTGTGGCGTCCAGAGTGGTCCACGTCTCGTCCGCATGGGCCACTACGGGGCTCGCACACTTTGGCACCCAGACGCAGGCCGATCGCTGTACCCAGACAGCTGGGATCGAGGACGGTGCCCAGACTGTCGGAGGGGAGGGCCCGATTGAGAGGGGTCGATGTCATCTCTAGAGTGGTAAAGCAGTGCGGAATATATCTGTTTGGTGAGGGGTAGATCCCACGAACTTTGTCTCCCTGTATCGGTGGGGATGCTTTCCCCTGGACAGGAAGCACTCCAGGATGCCTCGGGCAATCACGTAACTCGAACATCGGCTATGGGAGAATTCAGGATCTTATCGATGAGAGAGTTACAATGATATGTCCAGAGGACAAGAAAGCTGGGAGTACAGGGAGGGAAAATCTAAGGTACTTCCGTTAGGTAGTCCTAAAAAGCTGAAACTTGGCATAGACATAGGGTTGTGCAGTGTGCACACAAAAAAAGAAAAACTAAAAAAAATACGAAAAGGCACGGTAGTATCCAAGTCCAACAGTAAAAAGGGGCTATACTTAGGGTTGTGCATACAAATAAAGGAAAAACCGCCCTGATTGCTGCACTGTGGTTTTGTACTCCAGCGTAACGGCCAAGTCACATAGTATTTTAATAAATTGCAATTATTATTATTTATTTATATTTATATTATACATTTATTAAATAAAATTACAAATAATGTCAACTTAACATAATAATAATAATTTTCCAATAATGAAATAATTATCGTCAATCAAATAGCCTGCCCCTTGTCGTCCCCGGTGCAAAGGTGCCTATAACGCTCGCGGCGTTACCGCGCTGTATCGCTACGGCCAACCTTTGCACCAGGTACAACCCGGAGCGAGGGTCACAGCCCCTCTCCCTGAGGCGACGGCCAATCTCTGCCACGAATTGTTTCGCCTCCGCCTCCCCAACAACCCGTTGTCTCCACAGCGAACGGGACGAACAGGTAGTTCTGTTGGAGAGCGGAGTACTTATCCCGTTTTTTGACCGCTGCAAACTCGGCTGCTGCCCCGGCCGTTCGTGTCGTGCGTCTGACATGGCTGGCCGCCGTATATTAATTAAGATATGAATACATAATGAAATTGATACATTAATGGTATTTAGTTTTCTATTATTAAAATTAAAGTGCCAAATTCCTCTTAGCCTCTTTTTACAGAAATGTTTTAGATGGGATAACTGTTTGCCGTACGCACGACTATGATGTCTCTGGACACAATAAGTATGAAGTTAAAATTGAAGGTGACCAAACACAACTATTACCCACCTTAACTATTATTCACCTTACCCACCGTAAAAGTAGTCTAAACTCTCCTTAATCAAAGGTTGGCTGGAAGAGATCCCTACGGGATAAGCCCGCCTTTGTACATATTTTAATGTTTTTAATTTCTGTGTATTTTTTTTTTCTGTGCAATAAAGAGACTACAAACAAACAAACAAACAAACTATTCGTCTGATCTCTGATAAATAAATACATCAGCGTTCGTCTGTGGGGCTGAGCTGAAAGCATAATAAAAGCCTGCAGCACCTAACGAAACGTTTAATGGGCGCTTTACAGTTGCGTGGAACTCAACTTATTCCATTTTACAGACTTTTAACTACGTAGTTTTTAGGCGGGACATTTGGTGTTTTTTATTTCAAAGACATAAAAATATTACCTAGATATTACACTTTTTAGTAGGTAAATACTTTCTTCGTCTAAAATTAAATAGCCTGTTTGCTTCGCTATTAAAATCCAGAAACGTCTTAAAATATAAGGCGCAAAACATATACAAGAGGCGTGCCGGCAGCGCGCCGTCAGCGCAACGTCAACGCGCCGCCTCTGTCTGTTTTGCACCCGTCGCTTTCATACATTTTGTATGCAAGTAGATTAAGAGGCGGCGCGCCGGCCGTTGTGCCCGATTCCGCCCCCTACAAACTATTTTCATACAAAATGAAAGTGAAGCGACTTGCTTGCTTATCGTATGATTAGTGGCCAACCTATTTGTCAGAGTTTTTCAGGCCGCCCGTAGGCATCGGACATGGCTTAACGACCGTTGTCGAACGACAACAACCGGGACCGACTGCTTAACGTGCTCTCCAAGGCACGTAGGAACTCAGATGAAATATGCCACTAGCAGTCACCCATCCAGGTACCGACCGCGCCAACGTCGCTTAACCTGCACGATCACTTTTCGGACCGTGCTCGCAACTAGGCTACGAGAAAACGTGAAGCAACGAAAAACATACACAAGAGGTCTGGCGATCGGCGTGCCGTTAGCGCACCGCCTATGTTTGTTTTGCGCTTATGATGTGACGCCGCGCCGTAAAAGTTAAATAAAATAGGACTTTTAAAATGTAGATTATTTTTTTTAGAGTCACGATATTATTTAGAGCTCAATTCAGTCATCTAACCCCTTTAGCACACTGCAGCGATTTTGAAACGATATCGGACGTAACCCATAGAAATATTAAAAACAGAAAAATAGATATACATCATGCGACCGGTGCGATTCTGTTTCAAAATCACTGCAGTGTGCTAAAGGCGTAAAGGAAAATAATAAAAAATTCGTAACTCTATCTAGAAAACCTTTGACGCCAAAGTAAGCTCATATGCAATACCGCATAGAATACGAACGGATCGAATCGACTGCGAGTTATATAGCAGAACTCAATAAAAACGTCAGGGTGCGATTCAGCCAATGACGGCTGGAAATTCAAATATTGCCAATATTCGACATCTGTATGAAAATAGATTTAGTTTCACTCCAACATAATATTCGAATATCCAAATGTTCCCGTGTAACTTTCGAATTAGTTTTTCGATTCCTATTCGAATGATAAAAAATACTTCGCAATAAATACTGGGAAATCTGTACTGTAGCATTCCAAACAGATTTTACATCACACCTGTTATACGAGAAGCACCTTTTTGTGCATGAATATAGCTGATCGAAAATTGCTGATTAAATACTAGTGCCTTTACTAGTTTTATTTAAAAGTCAAGCAATTTCCCCTCAGATTATTTAACGCCACCACAAATCATCCAATGTTTTACGCGTACCATTTTTTTGCAGTTTCTTTCAGTCTGTTAACAACTAAACAAATAGTTGTTTGCATATAGACGCAAAGCTATTATTTCAGAAGCCAATAGCCGGCGGGGTGGCACTCGTCCCTAAGTGCACAATCATGTATCGGTTGCCAAATCCTCCGGGGACTGTCCGATATACCCATGATTCAGTGCATGCACAAAGGCACAGTTTTAATTTTATTTTGTGCCCGCCCCTACTAAAAATTTATAGTCTATATCGGACGTTTATTGTGGCCAAAATGTGTGTTTGATACTCGATTTTGGAATCGAATACGTGTCTCTGTTGAGGGGCAGCTTTGTCTTACCATTGTATATTACATACCGATTAGGATGTTTATTTTATGCTACCTCATAAATATATTTTTTTATTTGTCACATAGGTACTCACAGGAGGTGCCTCCTTAACTGTATATTTCACTCGTCGGCATCGAATCCGGTTTACATTTTTTTATCATATAAACTAAAAATTTGAATTATTTTGTTTTATCATTATTTCAGAATACCTACTCATTAATCAAGGATGCGGAATAATAATAAGATACTTAGCTGTACTTACTACAGCTTTTCATAACTTCGTATAATTCTGAAACCAATTTAAATTATCACCTTCAGTTGTCTAAATTTCGCATAATTTGTTATTGATTATGCAATATTATTCTGTTATTAATTTTATTTATTGTGTCACATAAATATATTAAAAGCAAACAACAATGTACTGAAATAACATTGCAACATAAATATTCCAAACGTTTTGTTTTCACTTTCAGGTTATTTTACCTGTGTACGAAAATAAATAAATATTGTGGTCGAGACCTGATATAATAATTCGTAACATTTTGTTGGTAAAACAAAAATATGTTGAAATAAACCCTGTATAGATTACTCGTTAGATAACTTTTTTTTTGAAACGGCGTCTTCCAGTTGACGCATGCGATGTGAGCATTTCCCCATACATTAATCGGGCAAACACAAGCCGGCAGAACATATTCGATATTTTCATACAAATAAGTATTAACTGTCACCATTTGACCACCAGCTACACTATAATAGTGCCACAGCGGGAGTAATTGGCGAATGTTGGCTGGCATTTACTACAATAAAAAGATCTGCATAATACTAATAAATAAAGATCCTTTAGTATAAAAGTCACATTTTTATTTCTTATTGTGTAAAGAGAGCAGACGAAAAAACTAGAATAAGAATAAACTGTAATAAGTAGAGTTTTCGTATAGTCTTATAGGTACCAGCGTTACTGAATAAATACTAGGTATTTCTGCTAGTAAGTAATAAGTAAGTAGGTACTCGGCCCCTGAATGGCGAAAGTACAAGTCAATGTTTATCGTTATGTAATAGCTCTGTGGATAACTTTTCTTTTTATGCAAAATACTCCATTCCGCTGTTGTTTTTCACATCTTATACCTCGTCCTTTTACCAAATTGTACCTAGTAATAATATTAGGTATTCGCGTCACGTCGTTCCCCTATTACAAGACACAAATACAAAGCGACAACCCAAAAACAAAATGTTTGCCGACGATATCGCCCAAATTGAAACCTAATAGAGCGTGCTATCCAATTTTGTGTTTCCTTTTTCTTCCGGCCTAATTGTTAAAATTTATTTAGTTACATTTATATAGGTACGATAAGTATCTAATACTGCAATTAACTTACTTTTATACAGTCTGTTCCTTGATTTATCTGATACCGCACTAGCTGACGTATCAGTATCAAAGGGGAACAAACTGTACATTTATTTTATAAGTTCTTTATAAATATAGAACTATTACTATTTAAAAATAGGAATATAATTATGATCACAACTCAGTATCTAGCCTAAGTGAAAGAGATAATAAAATATAGTGATTTGACAGACTAAAATGGCGCCTACTACAAACTATTGGCATAATTATTTTTATTTATTATTATAAAAGGTATTAAATGAAATATTTAGATTTCATCAATAATAATTTCTTTATGCCAGCTTTAGTACTCGTACATAAAAACAGTAGTAAAGGTCACCAATATTGGCTACCTGCATAGGGTGACTAGTGTATCAAAAAGTCTAATTTTTTCAGATGGGGTTTTAAGATTTCGGGAATGTCAGTTGGGGGTTCAGAGATTAGTTAGTTAACCCTGACAATTAATGACGTTAAAAGCAATAATTTAGTTAAATATTAAAGTAAAGATTTCGGTGAGGTTTTGTCACCAAAACACACTACTACTATATGAACGAATTTCGAGCGTCGGTGGCACAGTGGCTAGGACACCGGACTCCCATGCGGGAGGTATGGGTTCGAAACTACGAAATGCAATGAGATTTTCGTATTTTTCGAAAGACTTACGTACATTTACCGACTGCTCTAACGGTGAAGGAAAACATCGTGAGGAAACCTGCACACTGAGATGACCCGTGTGTAAAATGGGGTACAAAAGATCCTCATGGGTCGAAGTGCCGCTGGGTTATTCCCGGCCCCCTATCATAAGATAAGATAAGGTATGAACGATCCTAAAATTTTGTTAGCTGATCCCTGTATGTAAATACATACCTACTTATACAAAATAATGTCATAATACCAAGCAGGAGCTACGTATGATGTTGACATTGTTAGTCAAGAACCAATTATTGCGGTGCCGTCGAGTAAACAATCCAATTTGCGCCTGATTTTAAATTCAAATGCGATATTAGTCATGTTACTCATGCTTTCCATTAAAAATAATGCCGGCCCGGGAAAAATGGGACAATGCATTTACTGGGGAAACTTCGTAACGCCACTGTTGCATAATGAAGTAATATTAGGACTCAATTTGTGTCACTCAGTTTGGTAATTTTCATTTTGTTAGCATCTAAAATTACCATAAAGCCACAGCAAATTTATATTAGATATGTGTGTCACTGTAACATTTTATTAGTTAGCAATCAAAATTTATTAAAAGAAAATTATTTTAAAATACCTACATTTATTTAGTATATGACAAATTAACTAAGATATAACCTTTCGTTTATGTGTATGTTTACTGACGCTGAACGGTTTTGTTTCTGTCTGTACCTACCTCAAGCTATTTCATCTTATTCCGTTTTATAAAAGCAGAAATACCAACATCTGATCTCGATTTTCCAATAAAAGTCTCAACTTTTTATCTATAAAAAGTTTCACGAGGACGCCGATGTGAACTCGATCGTAGCTTGCTCTCGTACCGGGTCGTGGAGTAGGTCGTAGAATAGGCGTAGATACGTAGGAACAGTACACTAATCGTGACTACATAATAATAATTTTGAAGTGAAAACTTCTTTAGGCGCACCTTGCGCTCTTTCTGAACAGTGAACCAAACTGAACCGTCACGCACCGTGTCTGGGACGCTGAATCCGGTATACTCGGCTCCATTCGACATCAAGCGCGCTGGGGTCGGTGACGCTGAATCGGGTATACTCGGCTCCATTCGACATCAGCTGTCATCAGCCACGTTTACTGTCTAACAAGGAGTGCATCGTTTCAAGAATTATGTTTTTATTTATCTAAGTCGTGCTTTGCGTGTTTTTTTTGTAAATGTTCACTTCTATCGTGTGGTCATAAGCACACACGTCTTTTTTTAACTAAGTATTTGTTTTTTGAAGAAAACAAAAGTTAGCAATCGATAGCAGTTTTTTTCGTCAGGCAATAGTGCCTCCTCTGGTTCCCCTACTGTAATTAATTAAAAGAATATTTCTGAAAACAAATCTAATCTTCCAAAGAATACTCAACTCACGATCCTCTTCTATTTTATACGAGTACTTTAGTCTTTCGATGTAGTGTTAGTCGATCTTCTGGCAGTCACTTTAAAGTACAATGATCTAGTAACGAATTCCTCTTAACTTTATTACACGAAACTACCAATAGACACCGTAAAAATGTAATGCGTTTCAATGTTACGACGGTCTTAATAAATAAACAATGTCTACTCATAAGTCATAAATATCGTGTTTTAATCTGCACACAGAACAAAACGGTCCGTCGACGAACAATAAAAAACGCTTAATGTGAAGGTTCTGTTTTCTTGTCACGTTTTTACGCCGTTTAAACGTTCCTCCAACAAATGGCTTGGAACACAACTACCTACCCTACGTCACTATACGTAATAGAAAATACAATACACACAACTGAACTGAACAAACTGAACTGAACTGTTACAACATTGTTAAATTACTAAGAAATAGAATCCGGTGATTTCTAAAATAAAATAAATATCCGAACTAACTCGTAAATGAGTAGGACCGGTTAGAAAAGTTGTACAGTTGCCATCAGATCGGGTTACCCTTTCGTACTTCATACTCGTACAGTCGACCACAGGTCAACCTACCCAAAACGTCAAAATTAGAGAATCTGGAATGTATCTTAATGCGCAGACATAAGGTTGAGATTCAATCGAAGGTTTTTGACAATTGATATACTATAGTTTGTGATCGGCTGTACATCGGGAGCTTTAATACTTTGTCGTTTTAACTTATTTGACACTTCATTCGAATGTAAACATACCAAAAACGTACAAAATTATACTATTAATTATATTCTGTGCTTTTAGCGACAGGGTTCCATATAGCTTGGTGTGTTTTCCACTGTACTTTCTACTTACTAACAGATAATCAGCTATTCTTGATTTCGCCAACTTTTTTGACCATACAAGTAAATACTGATGCCACTTCGTTCATACCGTTATTCAATAGACCTTTGTATGTAGTGGAAAATTTGATTTAAAGCACTGTATCTTTAAAAATAAAATACCTACGTAATTTTGTAGAACTAAGTGCTTTAATTAAATGAATCAAATTAAATTTCCCACCACATACTCGTATAACGAATACCGCACAACTCAGTATCATTAATGCTTGTCAAAAGCTATATAAATTTTGATATATAAAGCACTTAGTTCTAAAAAACTGCATGAATAAAATAAAAAAATATTTAAAAAAATAAAATATTACATTTTGTTTTTTAAATCATTTGAAATAAGTGCTTAAATTCAGTTTTTCCACCACTTTTGTCAAAGTTACTATAGAAATAAAACACTGTCTAATCACGTGTAACTCCAACAATGTACACAAAAGCTAAAAGGATCCAACAGATGAACGGAAGAGTACCTAAACAGACATTGTTATAAGGCTGCGAGATATTGTTGTGACTCTTTGGTTACGCAACCCTGAAAATACGGAATTAAAAACATCTGTTGTTTTCATCAGACGCCAGAATTAACTCTTTGTTTGCCATTAGTGAACATAGACTACTTTGTAAGAAGATTTGGAAGGTGTTACTGCACTTAGTAGAGATCTGTACAGACGCTGTTTTTTTTTCCAACTGTACCCCTTTTTGGGATTCTGTGACTAATTAGGAACCTTATAGTTCCGTCATGTATGTGTCTGTCCGTCCGTCTGTAGGTCTGTATGTATTTCACACAGGAAAATCCCCCACACCCTTTAGTTTTTGAAATACATTTACAAAAAATCTGAATGATACCTGATAGCACAGAATACAATATTATAGTGAAGTTAAGTATAGGTACTTAAGAAAATTATTACAGACCTTTTACCAAAGTTACGTTGTGAATCAGAACTCGACAATGAAAATAAAACAATTAATAAAACGAAATCAATTATTATAACGTAGCTAATTTTGAACAAATTGTAAGAAATTGACTGCAAAATAGACACCGGCACACGGGCCGGAACGTCCACAACGGTCCAGCCAACCCAACTTATAACCGCGATACCGTGGCGGCGCAGCGGCGCGCAGAGCACAAATGTGTGAGTGGTTCGCGCCAGAACGCTACATTAGGTAGTTTCATTTCTGATACTTAACTATTTTGTTCTCCTACTGTTACTTAACTATTTTGTGTTCTTTTATACACACTTTAAATCACTGAAATGGAAAGTGGCGCCCTTTTCCTCATTCTCATTTTAATTCTAGATAGGAATTCTTGCAACAAATTCGGATTAATCCCCGGGCACATAGTTTCAAGATGCTCTAGGCTCTATCTAGAGCGACATCTGTTTGTTCAGTAAACACATTGTGTTTTGCTGAAGCACGTTCTGTATCCATGACTCGGTTTCGGCTAGCTCGAGCGAAACGTCAAGCAACTAAGCCGATGTCAACAAACAGACTATAGTAGTGCCTTTACTGTATGCATTTAAGGTGATTATGTTTCAAACCCATCGTGATCTGACCATAATATATAAATTAAATTGATCAAATAATATTTCTTATAAAGGTCTGCTAAGTGCTAACCCAAGGTAAAGAAACAGTTGAACATATTTAAATAGACCACTTCAAAAAAGGAGGTTCTCAATTCGACTGTATTTGTGTTTTTTTGTACGTTATCGCATAAGTATCTCTTGCATTTCTCAACAGATTTTGTTTTTTTTGTTATGAAGGATATATCCAGAGTGGTCCCATAAAAATTTGGTGAAGCGGGCTCCTTCCCACCACCTACTCCAAAAGCCCCAATATTCAAACTAAAATTGTGTAATGAAATAAAATTGAAAAATAAAAACCGCCCTCATATTCACTGAAAAGTTATATACGAGTATAATTATATTAATTATTATAACTAAAGCCGGGGTCGTCTTAGACTGACCTTTAATGATCAGATTGATAGAGTACTCATAGATTATAATATACAGAGCAGACGACCCCAACGACGAGCATGCGTGGAACGACGAATGACTGTCGAGGAAGCAACAGTGGCATGCCAAGACCGCCTACCCCGCAAGGAATATAATAATAATAAATTCATTATTTTCAGACAACAAATTATATAGCTAACCATAATATAGCGTGAAGTCATGTATGTATGTAATTATTATAACTGTAATTATTTGAAGTCTGCTACGCGCTATAAGTTTGTGGTTGTCACCGACTCTAAATAATTTAGATAGGTATATACTCATACCTAGGTTTTCATTGTTATTGTTTCAATTATTTGTAACTTTTCAACGATTTGAAGGCAGTTGTCCTACACTTTATGTAATCTTATGTCCTGTTGAATTTGAAATAGTACCTAATCTACTAATTAACATAAACTTTATTGTACACTACTCCATAATGATGAAAATAATTCACATAGTTACTTACTTAGGGTATATGGTTTTTTTTTACGATTTTTTGGCCCTCATCACCTCCGATTTCAATTATTCGGAGTTGTCTTCTTTTCATTTTTCATAATGTATTTTTATTGTGTTATTTTTATAAGTGTTATTTCTTTAAACTTAGGGTATTAGTTAGACAAAAGTAGATCGTATCTCGCATAATCTTTAAGAGAAAAATACGTCTCAATTTTTACAATACAAGTTCGAAAGTGGGGATTTAGTAATGTATTCATTCCAATCTCGTCCTAAAGCCTTTTTGTTATTTAGTCCCCGAATCGGGCGTCTCTGGAAGAAGCAAACCTCGAAAATTGCAATCACGCAAATTGAAAATTAATGGACCACGAAATCCAATTTTGCATTAAAGCTTTCTGTTAGGTAGGAGCTACTTGCCGCTCTTTTGATGAGATGACTTTTGCAATGTAATTTTATGTAACAAATTATTTATACATCGCTAATTTCGCGCATTTGTTTTATAAATCACTATATAATGTAAAACAAAATCTCCCGACGCGTCTTTCTGTCTATCTGAGAAAGTTAATCGCGAAAACGTCTGAAAAGATTATATTCCGATTCACATTGATGTAAAGAATGATACTTATATAATCATGGCATTTTTTACACGTGTGACGACAGGGTGATTCTAAATTAAAAATAACTACTATACTTATGCCTAGTTATTTAACATTCAATTTTTTACTTGCAAAACATGGTTATAATGATTCAATGTTGCACTTATTATTAGTTTTAGGCGAGAAAACATTTCGGCCACAGACCCCAATTTTTCCGTATATAAACATGATGGAATAGCAACCCCTATGCCTATGATATGCAAAAATGTTATGAAACTAAAATTAGATTTCTTTCGGGATAGCGCTTTTTGGCGTAGCACGACCGCTAGCTCGTGTTAAATTTTCATACACGGCCCATCAACCTGAATTGAAACTGACTTGGTCTATGTTTTGCCCCTATATCAATTTACTGTATTAATAAGTTTTTTCAACATTGTTAGTTTTATGCACCTACCTACATCGCAAAAAAAATGAATTTGAATTTCTCTTTGATAAACTCGTTGGCAGAAATGCGTACTATAACTTTAGAACTTCAAAAATAAAATAAAATACTACTTATCCTGGCAGAGTACAACTCGATGAAAAACGTATCAAATAGGTATTTACGAGTATATGATTTTTTTTCGATTGGCGGCGCTAGTATGCGCGTTAAATATCTGCCAAATCGAGCCAAAAGAGCGGGCATACAATCGAACCACCTTTTCCCGAAGCAATTCAGAGTACGTTTTACCCTCCCCCCCTCTATCTTTGTTCTGGTCATTACCAGAAATCCGAAAAAAAAATCGACTTGATAATTCCGCAAACAAGATCTTAAATTTAAGACTGTAATTACCAAGTCACACGGGTGGGATTTGATTTTTAGTAAGATTAGTTTGACAACTATGTAACGAAAAAAAACCTTTTAAAATAGTAAGTAAGTGAGAGAGTAAGTAAATGTTGGTAAGTTTGTTCATTTTTGCTTGATAACAACCAAATGGAAACCAAACCATACCATAGCATTGGATGTCGCCACGAACTGTTGATGCCAAATAAAAAATAGGTTGTTATTCTAATTTTGATATTCAGGTTCAACTTGTGCCGCAACTTTTAAAAAGATTGAACAAATTCAATTTTCGTCGATTTTAATTAAAAACAACCCATTTTATTTGAAAAAGGTTCGATCTGTTCTAGTTGATTAGACATTCCATTAGGCAAGGAGTTAGATAAATCATCTCGAAAATTATGTAAATTCACCAGACTCTGTTTCAAATCGCCATTAAAACCCGTGAGAAAAAGTTGACTCGTCCAACTGTCCGTGTTTGTTCATAGAAGTTATCTGTTTTAAGGCATCGTCTAGAGGTAATTCGTGAGATTTTGAGTAAAAGAGCCACTTATGTTTAATTGGTACACTTGTTCATTCGGCATCTGGCATGATTACCCTTGTCGGTATAGAAAGTTTGTAAGAGTAGTTCTTTTCGTATAATAATTTCTAAATTTTTGTCTTCAAAATATAGCTTTTGGAGGTTAATAAGTCCCTTAGATACTTTTGAAATTGCTTTTCAGTTTGGATTTTTTTCAAATTTTTAAGGAGGTGGTTATAGATTTTCACTGCCATGAAATAACTATAAATACTACCCTCACATACACGAGTAAATCATCATTATCTGTAATGTGAACCTACTGTACGAATTGTTATATAATGCATTTGAAGACGAGTTTACCACCTCTACTTATTTATAATATAGTTATCGTTCATTGACGTTTTCAGCCGATTTCCTCCACTTTCTTTTTTTTTCACTCACCTTTCTTTCATACACTATATTAAGCGGTCCAGTGCTACTCATGTCTAGTCTTCTTTTTTTAAAATACAATACAATCATTTATTTGTTGAAAGTAGGTGTACATGCAAATGTCATGTTGATCTTATAAAATAAATAGTGAGCAAACTACTTACTACCATGTATTGGCAAACAAACATAACCGCGAGGAGATGTAAATTTACATAATTTACCTCTCCTAGCGGTTTTTACGATATCGTTCGACTAACAGGCTGGTAGTCTGCCCACTGATAGTCGTCTTGGAGCCCCATTTCCACTGTTTAATAAAATTTGACGTTCTTTTCCAATTAAGTGGCGATTACGATTTCGTACTGATCCAACTTTAACTACAAATCGTATTCTGCTAACACCACGATAACACAAAATGAGCGGGCCGGTCGATCGTTGGCTTGACCGAAACGCAATGATAATCGTACGGTCCGGACTAAACGTCTTAACTTGTCGCTGCAAATTAGTTTTTATTGAGATTATATTGTATTAATAGAGTCGGGCCCCTATTCTCGGCTACCACTGCGTTCGCGTCTCTATCCATCGTCCGTCGTCCCGTCTAACCAGATGACCTGCCACCTCCATTTGAGTCTTGGTATTCGTTTATCAACGGTCTCCACCTTTGTCCGAAGTCGCTTTTCCTAATTCCGGTTCTGTCTAGAAGTGGGATGCCTATAGCATAGCTCGCTCAGAAAAGGTGAAGTATTAACACAATTTCTCAGTGGTCAGCTTTACTATCGAGGCCATGATGACATGCATTTTCATATCAAAAAGTATAATTGAAATATATTATTACTAGGTATTTTACAATGTGCAGGAAGTTAGTGGAATGGATAAAAACTCTTCCTCATCTAGCGCGTAAGATAATAAATATATATTATATATCGTATGATTATGATATCGTATTATTATTACATGTGCACTGCTTATTTTATTATTTGTAAAATGTGAAGTCTGGTGGTGTGACAGAAATGCATAAAAGATAGAAGTCGGTCACGCAAAGCTCTAAAAGTTCAGTGCTTAAAACCTTATGCATGTTAAAACTAATTACACTTTAATGTACTTACCTTCCTCAGTATACTTACGAGCTAAACTCTCTCCTGATGTAAATTATTCTCTTCTTTAATTAATTATTCTCTTTGCAACTAATTGTAATATTTGAGGCAACGTCTAGGCACCTTCATAATGTCACTCCGGTTCTCGTCTCAATCAGTCTGTACAAAGCCTTGCATAAGCTCTTGCACATTCCCTTTATCTAGATCAAAGTTTAATACTTAATAACAAATTAAGTGTGACTATGCGCAGTCTCCAGATATAAATTATTAATTTCTAGTTACGAAGTACTGCCGCCTGAGGCACAGAATAGCTTTTCAGAAATGGAATTTAACAATTCACGTAGTTTCAACTACGGAACCATAACTTAGAATAATAGAACATGAATAATAGGGAAGGATTTTGAGAATATCAATGCTAATATTGCGGCCGTGGGAGCGGGATCTACTTTCTCGAAGGCTGCCGATGGCCCCCGATGGAGTCGCCGTCCCTTTAGCAGGTTTATCATAATAAAACGGGAATCAGTTTTTACATATTGGAGAACAAAGAGAAGGCTTACTTAGTTCTCAGAAAGACTCTGTAAGAATAAAGGATAATTTAGATAAGTAAAGAATGTTCTTTCTTACTGCTTTGTAAGCCTAAACTAGTACTTATACCTATTAAACTATCGAACTAGTACCTATTAAATAGGTATAAAAATGCAATAAACTATGTCAAAAACTTTCTATCCTCATTTCCATAGCTCTCCCCTTTCTCACCAAGTGCATTTAAACTGGCATTTAGTGAATTTTCACTAAAAATATATTAAATATTTTTCTGCGTCAAAATATGAAATTCAAATCCAGAGTGATGCGCCTCAAGTAAGTCGTTACAAACTCGTTTACTTGGTGCATTTCCTCCCTGCATTTTCTCCTACTGCACCGTGCACTTACAAATTTAAAGTGTATCTCTCGCATGCGCCGACCCGTCGCTTGGTCTAATTGCTAAACCACTGAACTGCCTAAACTAAGCGAGTGTTTCATTTGCCTGCATCCTGGCAGACTTAGCAACAGTAAGAATAAATGAAATATTTCTATTTGTTTAGGTATCGTTAGACGAAAGTCTTTAAAAAACAATTGTGGGCGTTTTAAGTACTCGTATATTCCATTCGTGCGTCATCTCAGCTACCTGTAACATAATTATAGACAAATTAATTACTTCACTACTTCTACGTATCTTCCTTTGGAATAATTAATTTACTCTATTCCGATATCTTCATTTTCTTTTCATATTCTTTTATAAAAAAAACACATTCGTCATATTTTGTTAGTTTATGCTTACTGATCTCCAAACATCGAAGAAGGCTTCCGATGACGATGATACTTTATTAAAGAATTCACTTAAGAAAAAATCGTAGTTCGCCACATAAATCGCCAGAGGTGTATCCAGCTATATTATTGTCGCTTCTATCGGTAACAAAATTTTGACATAACCATGCCTCAAAAAGTATTGAACCCGTTGCCTGTGTTATTGATAGTCGATAAAAACTATCAGTCACTGAAATCCCAGTTTATAACCGTTCATAAAACTCAACGCTCGCAAATATCCAACGCCGGGCAGCGGCATTGATACTTAACCGCGCATAATATTTGGCATTTTCACCAAATTTGCATCATCATTTTGCGTCAAATGTCGAATACGATTCCCCTTGTAGGCACGAACAGGTCTATTTCCATTTTGAAATGTCGGCCCGGAGCTACAGGCTCAAGTGTGCCGTCAGAATATTTGAATATTTTAACATCGGGGAGCTGGCGCTAAAATAAAATATGAATTTTTATTTGTTGGTGAATACCGTTAATTTTTTTACCAATTCGTTTTTATTGTTATCGATTGATTAAATTTAATGTTGGCAATTTAACCGCATCTTCATGAATTTGTAATAGAAAACTCTCAGAGAAGCGAGATAGGCCAATCTGTGGATATGATCGAGTCATTCGATGTACAGGTAGGTAGACGAGTATATACCGACCTGTACATTGAATGAGTCAAATTCTATCACAGCAAAAAGTCGCTCTTTAGTGCTGTCGCTATTCAGTGAGACACATTTCGTTATTCAAGCTTTCGTGAGTCGGCTTTATATGGTTAGGTCGGTTCGAGCCATTTTCGACCCCCTATAACTCATAATCTATTTGACCTCCATACCTGAAATTTTATATGTGTATTAAGTAAGACCCACCTAATTACTCAGAATCCCAAATTTCATAAAAATAGTTCTAATACTTCCCGAGATATTAACCTCTGAAAATGGCCATTTTTAACACGGACTCACTCATCAAAAACATATACCACTTCCAATGGACTTAGAAACTTGAAATTTGGCATGGAGTTAGTTAATTGGAGATACATAAAGGAACAAATCAGAAAACAGCCAAGTGTGAGTCGAAATGGAAGACAAAGTTAATAGTGCTGTCCCGAAAGTTATGTCCATACAAATGAATGAACGTACCGGGACGTACCTGGTGCAAATATAACTTTGAAACGACCAGGCTAGTCGTATCGCTTCGATAGGACTCGGCCGTCATCGTCATTTCGGTGCAAGCGAGGGGGCGCGGGAGCAATCAACCGAAAGCACAGAATACTAAATAGTACCTTCTCCGTACCGGAAGCAGCTCCAGCGGAGAAGATTGAAAACAGGTAATAAAATTAAGTATCGAGCGCTCGATTCCACTCCTATCCGTTGTCACTCGACAATGATCTCCGTCATCCCACTTGGGCGTATCGAGTGACTGCCTATTTGGGTCTCAGGCTGGACTAAGCTGATCTTGAAAAATGACGAAGCTTGGCTTGAAAAATTACAAGTACTTACGTGATAAGTGACAAATGATAAGTTACAAGTGATACGGGACAAGTGATAAGTGGCATGTGGCAAGTGATATGTGACATGTGACTAATGACAAGCGAGTAATGTCTAGTGATAGGTGAATTGTCACATTGTGAGAGGTAAATGGTGACATGTGATAGTTGAAGAGATATAAACCGATTGGTTTCATTACCATTTGTCCCAAAACAATGCTCTAGCTACGAGTATATAAACAAAATTAAGTTTAGTGTTGTTGTTTTCATGACTCCGATGTGTGAGTTTGTAGGTTGAAAACAATTTGAGCTTGGCTCGACCACTTTTATGGTGACCACGGTTCATGGCGCGAATCCAAACCACACCGCGTTATAGCTGGAATAGGCCCTGCGCCAGAGTCGAGTTCCAAGTGAAAGGACAATGTTTTTTTCCATAGCTACATTGTTAGCCTAAAATTCAGGAATTAAAATTAATGATTTTATATAGCACGCCTAACGTTTCCATCAAAACTTCATAATGTCATGAATAGAAAAATATAATTACTGCGTTTTGATCAAGAATACACCCGTATAATGCAAGGAAGTCCTAAGTAGGTACTTATCGTTTATGTCAATCAATTCCGGAAGTCTATATTATTTTAACAAACTCTAAAAAGATTGGTTTAGGTTTTATAGGTGTTAAAAAAGGTAAATCAGTTATATACAAAATATACTGAGTGTACTCATTTAATTTTGTATTTCGCATTCAGAAATGTCCGTTGGATTCAAATAATTGAAGTAGGTAACGTAAAGCATTATATTAATTATCTTATAAGTGGCATGTCTTTTTAATCATTGGCTAAAAAAATCATTGCCCTATATGCTAACTAACAACTTTTGTTGCGCAGTTTATAGCGGCTGGCTCGAAAGTTATCTAATTTGTGCGAAGTACGTATGGGGTTTGCAAAGCTGACTAATTAGGGCAGCATATTGTGAAACAAGTGGAACCAGTAACACAAACTTACTTTGAATCTGAATATTATTCTGAAGTTACTACTCTATGTTACTCTGTGTAAAGTTTTTCTTTGGTCGTTTTCATTGTAACTGAAATGAAATTAATGTACCCATAAGTATACATAAGACGAATCCTATAAAAAAGTTTATACAGATCGTATCATAACAAGATCGCGTCACTTAACCCCACTGTTATAGGAATATGATACGATCTGTATACTCGTACATACGTATTTTTAAACATGTTATATGTTATTTTAAATATAAAATACGCACTCAATATCCCATATCCCCTTATAATATCAACCGTACATTATACCAGTCCACTTTTCTAAAGACCTGCCTATACAAACCCTCGACAGGACCCCAATGAAATCTGAAACAAAGGAGGTAATGAACTTAAATAAATAGGGCCCCAAATGTGTTCCAAACGCGAAGAAGCAGAAAGGGTGTCATAATTAGCCAACTAACATCCTCCACAACACGAACGTGCGGAAAACACTTAATTGCAGCTCTGAACGTCGGAAAGAAGACTCACACATCTGAACCTGACCATACAATTTCTATTTCCATCCAATACGGTCGTGTTTAGCTAGAAACAGCAGTAAAATAGGACAGGGAATCGGGATCCGAGCGTTGCCGAATTAAAATTGAACACATGGTGCCTGTCGTGCTACTTGGTGACTTGATGGATGAAATGTCTTTTTGAAAAGTTTCCGCATGAGATGACATTACAACAAAATACACACAGACGGTGCGCTCAATAAAAACGCGCGAACTCGGCTCACGCATACACGGGCTCTGGGTACAGGCGATGATCTCAATACAAGTCAAAGGAACTCGGGCGCGAAATACACGCGCTATCGAGTGATAGATATATTTTTTTGTACTTTTAATAAACGTAATTGACAGAAATATTTTTCACAAGGCTGTTTCTTTTAAACTGGAAATTACGAGTATAACTACCTAGCGCCGGTCGAGTGACGTAATCAAAGTCGAGGATGCCCGGAGCGGACATTCTGTGTGTGACGTCACGAGTACGTTTTGTTTGATTGCAGTGTTAGTTTGTGTGATGAGACCGAGTTTTACTTTGACTTTTAACTATTAGTATACCTGTTCAACTATACTAAGTAGTATATAATATATAAGTTGAGTTGCGCATATAATATTATTTAATCTCATTATGTTTTGTTTGTGGAAGGAAAACACATATATTTTTTAATTGAATTGAATTTGAATTGAACTCACCTCAGCTAGGTGCTCGATTTTCACTATCTAATTAAGGTTGTGGACCAGTAGATTCATCATATTTGTAAAATGAAAAATCTCTTTATTGTTTACGTCACCCGTGAAACTCTACGACGTGCCTAAATTTCACCAACCTGTATAGGTTAGGTTTTTCATTCATAATCTGCTACTTCACTTTACTAAATATGAGCAAAAACCTTCACTCACCCACAACACACAAAAGTTTTTCACACACAACGCATGAACCTGACTAATTTAATTCCAATGAGGTTGTTAATAAATATATTAAGGCGTTGCCGGCTACAGCAAAAGTTATTACCGCGGGCCGTAACGCAGAGGGGTAGCCCATTCAACGTGACCCCCGCTTTGTTTATTAATGAGGGAGACGGCCAAGGCTCGTTGGAGACATCATCCGAGATTTACCGGTGTATTACGCTCATAAATAAAGATTGTTAATTGATATAGTAACTAACCGTGGTTAATTTTAACGAGTTTCGCCATCAAACGCTGAGTTTCTGGTAGAGACCAATTTAAAAATGTCTCTTGGGACAGTTGGCTTCGTTCCAATTTGTTCTCTTTCTTCATTATAGCGTAAAATGGCTGTATTGATTGGATTGATCATAAACCACTTTTCTTAACATCAGTACTAGTTTTCTCGGGTACTGTACCGGAATTGGATTTTTACTAGGTAATGTTAATTTTCCTACGTTCATAGTATACTCAAAAATTAGCAGCGCCTGTCCCTATAGAATGGTTATGAGCACTTACAGTGAAAAAGAATCAGGGCTCGGAATTTTGACGATTTACACACAGCGAGCGCAAGTGGACAATCATGAATTACTCAGTAATTCATACACATGCATTACATCTAATGCATTTGATCAAGAAAGTTATTTTGGCGTTGTAGGTACGAGAAAATGGAAAAACATTGAATACGGAAAAGCAGTAAACGTACTCATGTTATTTTCCATTCAACATTTTACTCGTTATTTTCTCAACTGCCGCTGTCAAGCACAACGTAGATTGACAAATCACTTACGAAGCACAACGTTACACGTACAAGTCTTATGTATGTACTTACCCTTTAAAATTATAACATAACAGCGAAATCTTGAGCTTTCCTCCAAGGCAGCGTGGTACGTTACTGCGAAATTTCGGCACGGCGAATTTTTATGAGTGTCTTCTCTAGACGACACACGAGGGAGTCAGTGGCTTTTGAAACGACTGGTAGTCAAAGAGAAATGGAGATTTCCCAGTTACAAATGTGTAACCAGTAGGTAGAGGCTGTATTTCTTCGCGGATTACTTTCTCGAAAGCGCACTGGTAACGCGCGAGTCGGAATTTTTATTACCCGCGGCTCCCTGAGGTACAGTTTCGCGACAGAGATACATTCGGATCATTATTATTTTGTAGCGTATGCGCGTTCTGCTTGTGAAAAAGTAACAAGTCGGAGTAGATTCGCTCTCGCTACAAGATATCTATTCGGAAACTAAACTCAGTCTGTTACACAACAATTCTACGTTGTGCACTCTAACGAATAAGTGAGTATGCTCCTTTTTTTGAAGGAATCTTTCTTTTCTTTGAGTACCTAATTATCTTAGTTGATAGTATTTATTTACTGCTTCCATTCCACACTTAAAAAATTAAACGTTAGGTACTTACATCATAAATTTTCTGTGAAATTATGATCGAGGCCAACCGCGTATCTACTCCATATCTACTCTAACGTCAAGTCCAAAGCAACCGACTGAAGTAGATACCCGCATCTCACATACACGAAGCATTATTATAGGTTGTACTTATAATGTATACCTACTGAGGGCGTCGCATAGATTAAATTAATTTAAATATACAATTACATGCACGTTAAATAAATCTGTTTGTTTTGTCGCACGACATAAAGTTACTAAAACGTGTCACGAACTAATATCAGAGTAACTTACCCATTCATTTAATAAGCTAATGAGATTCACGTCACACTTTACACATCAAAGAAGACATCAGAAGGTGTTCCAGTATACAGGTGCATCTGGCTCGTTATGAAGTTATTGCCGAGGCGCCAGCCCGCCGCCTGTTTTATTAAGCTTGATGAAAACTTTACATCATCATATTTTCTGGATCGCTCACCTAAATTAAAGGTAATTTATATCCCAATGTACACAGCCGGTGCCCGTCGGAGCTTTATTAAACAAATAAAGTAATGAATTGGTGAGCTTTCATAAACAAGCGTGCGGAAATTTGAAACTTTATTATTTACGAACGGTGGAAGAAAACAAATATTAAAATTAATGAAGGGCTTCTTGAAATGAACAACGGTTCAGATTGTTCGACAAACAATACAGTGTTGAAGCCTATCTAAATGGCTGACGGCTAATTTTAATGGGAGGCTCAATAACTTTGTTAAGTCTTTAAAATATGGAAATTCGATACCTAACCTAGGTCCAATATTGAATTTCCGTTTATATTATATAACAGTGTTCGAAATATCCCATGCAAAATGAAACTGCTTCGTAGATAATTTCATTATATATACTCGTACATAGTAAAAAATATGACATGAGTGTATATACCCACGCCATATTGCTGAATTAAATAGTACTATTTTTTCATAACGAACTCCATAACACAGATTATAAAACTACCAATGGCGCCCTCTTGACAGGGTTTTTTAGTTTCCGGTCACGGTATGCATAACATGATTATTTATCGCTAAAATACCTACTCTATGTACCAACCTAATAATTAATGATTTGTTCCTGATTTGTATAACCGATTTTGTATGAAACGGTTTGATATGGCACCAACTAGAAACAGATATTTCATACATAATGAAATCAAAAACCAGTACTTGTAAGTGCACGATAAAAGTCTAATTAGGTGCCTAATGATTGATTAGTTATGAAATAGTAATTAGTTATTTTTCAGAGATAAGTAGAGTTAGTAACATTCTCCGAAAAATAACCAATCAATTAACATCACAATTTTCGTTTATTCTGTTAACAAACATGACCTCAGCAAGCCACAGTGGTACTCGTATATCAAAATGTGAGATTATGAACAAAATGTGTAAGGATCAAAATAAATTAAATTAGACGTGATCCCTATTCAGCGGCGTGCGAAATTAAAAATATAAATATCGTGAGACACCACAGGCGGTAGTAATCCGGAGCGCGAGAGATAATTGCAAAATGAGTAGGTTGGGGCACGGAACAGAAAGTCTATGAGAGTCATTACATAAAACCAGTTGAAAGACATCATTTCCATTTTTATTAAAAATCTGTTAGAAATTAAAATAAGCTCGCTCGTTCCTTCGCCCGCCATAGTCACCACCTACCAAAAACTCACTTGTGCTTTAATAAGAAACTTGATGTGCAACCCGTACCATCACAGTGACGTATAGGCTCACAAAATAGACATACGAGTAGATACAAGTATTTAAGCATAAACTTTAATTTTTAAAGCTAACGATATCTCTTTTTCTACTAGGTGTAACAAAAACCCCCTATAGTCCCGAAAAGTCAGTACTCATAACTAAACAACTTTCACTTCGGGGGTAAACCTCAACTATCTTCCTAATTCCGTTGACATCACTCTCTTTAATAATCACTACTTAGTTGAACATTATATCGTTTTGTTTCTGTGTTCCAAAGGTAATCTGGATCCTTGTTCGTCCTCACAGAGTACTAACATAGTTAGTGTTCCCGTGGAACTAGTGATGCAATGGAGTTAAATACCAATAATAGGTTACATACTGTTTACAACATACGTAGTATTGACGGAAAATAATAATCTGTTACATTATTATAATAATCTGCTTGATAATATGACTTTAAATTGGTCTCTACCTATATAATAATAGGAGGAATTATTCACTCTATAGAAGGTTTTATCAAAGAGAGCTGGGTAGTGTTGCCTTTGGATAGACTAAGTTTTTTCATTAGATAACTTTGCATAAGTTCGGAAGTGTAAAAGTGCTAAAATAAGAAACGGATATTATAGGTAAGTCATCAGTTATGAACTATATACCTTGTATTGCACTATTATGTACCTACTAGTTGATATCTCCTCGACTCAATATTCTTCTGAGGAACTTCGAAAAAATTATCCAGTCTCAGTAAGGTTTGCTTTGTATGAACCTCGCGTCCACTATTCCAAATACTAATAATTTCACAGCAACCATTACTAAATAACTCATCTCGAATTAATACAAGCAACCGCTTGCAGCGTTAATAAATGACATAATATATCATGATGTATTAACGTGGTGTTCTAGCAACACTGCAGGTGAGATTAAGTTGCTGTGCGATGTACAATCCGGCCTTGATTTATACCGTGCACTATGTCCTCGGTTCCCGACGCAATCTCGCCAACTTTATGAATCATGTACACTATGCATGGGTAGGGTTTGTCTCGGGTTGTGAATATGAGAAGCTCAAGTACGTACGAGTACCTATTCATTAATGTGATTAAAGGATCCATATTTTACAGTACGCGCGAAGTAGGCCCAGGCGACGATGGGAAGACTAGAATGATATTTTCCAACACGCATGGCGGGAGGTGACCCAGGATAGGGAAAAGTGGAAAGAGAGAGGCCTTTGCTGAATAACAGTCGCAAAAATATATTTAAAACAATTTGTATTTATTTAATTTAGAAAAATTGTTTGAAATATTTGTAGAATCAAGTCGTAGAAAAAATATTTCAACCACTTGATTACCTTGAAATACAGAACAGAACTTGTACTTGTACCTAATTATACAGAACTTGTACATAATTGTTTACATTGATACTTAATGATCTAATAATGTAGATTAATTGTTTATTAACTTAATGATATAATAATGTAATAGTGTGTTAATTGTTTATTAAATATTGTTATATTATTTTCTCTCACATAAGTAAAAATATGCAATTTTGTAGGTCTAAAACATAAATTGCATAAGATTTTACTTGACTGTGAGAGTCTGGTGTTTGTGCTATATAAACCTGTGTAACAGATCACCAGGTCCTCGTCACATCTTGGAAAAAACACAAGCCCAAAACACAATTCACAGATAATTGCAAAAATAAAGAAATCATCAAATAACCCTTGTGTTTTCACGTTGTGAATTGTTCATAAAGTACCATTCGGGTCTTAAATATTCATTATGTGGTAGCACAAAGGTTGTCCCCAAAGCGTTATATTTTCACCTCCGTAAGCAACGGTACTCTCGTGGGGAAATTAAATCAACAAATAAGCCTTAGAGCAATATAACCCATAAATAGCCTTACAATGTCAAGCCGCTTGAAAATTTCTTTCGCTTCGTTTTGATTCTATTCAAATATTAGCTGTTGTTATCAGAAGGTCAAAGAGAAGATTTTTGGATACATGGAAAATAAATTTTTAAATTCATGAACAGAATGAAAAGTTTCGACGAGGCACCAAAGGCAGCTACCAGGACCTACAATAAAAGCTACAAAGAAACTTCGGTAAGTACCTTTTTATAACAGGGGGAAATCTTTCATAGATACCCGGCCTTCTGGGCATTTTGCGTTGGGCCCTTCCCATTCTTAAGGTAAGGACCTACATACCGATTTTTAAATAAATTTAAAACTTCATTCAGATATTTATTTATTTTCATGTAGCTTTAACGGTTCTGGTAGTTGCCTTTAGTGCCCCATCGAAACTTTCCACCATCTATAAGAGATTATTATGATTATCCCATCCTATCTGGAACCAAAGTTCAATAGGGATGTAATCACACCCGATTATGCGCCGAGTTTTGGCAGCAGACTTATTCGACAATTTCGAAGCAAATAGTTGCTCTGTAATCATTCTCGCACTTGTTAATTAGAGCTTACTTTAGCGCGAACGAATTCATGTTTACATAACAACGGAACGGTCGGAATAGCAAGATGAGAACAGAACAGTGTCTGTAATTAACATAGTAATTATAGGCGTCTAATTGCCTTCCCCTTCATGCCTTGAGTATCAAACGGGCGTGACAAGACTGAAGAGCGATGGCGTCCCAGCTTGACAGAATAATATGACATTTAATTAAGTGGATACTGCCGCATATAGGCGCAATTTTAAATTATACCTATGTTTCAATTTAAAAGTAAATTATGGAAGTCGCAGAGACTGCTATCCAAACTGAAGGGCTTTAGTATTAAAAAAGAGACCAAGGTTTTTGTATGATTTCAACACTATAGTGACGAAACCATTAACGATAACAGTAAATTATAAAAGGCAAACAGATTGTGTTGTTATTCAGATTAATTATATAACTCTAAACTAAAAATTTAAGAAACCCCCGACGTACCTTTGTGGAGATCCCCTTACTTTTTCCTGGTCTTTATCAGATCCATGGATGGATTCAGGTGTGGAAAGGTCACCATAGTCATAAACATTTGAGCTCAAACTCGAACCACCTAGCTGTTACCGTTCCAGAGATCCCATCAAACTCCTGCATCCCAAGATACTTAAAGATCTTAGAACCACTGATCTTATTTACATCTGAGATGGCTAAAAACATTCAGCATATTAGACCTGCGGCTCCTGAAAGCGGGGACGCTCCGTGCTTCGCCCTAACTATACGATAAGCTAGCAACTTACCATTAGGTGGCACGTTTGCTCGTCTGCTCTTCTTATTCGTTCTGTATCTAAAAATACCGAAACTTCATGACATTCTCCGTTATCTGGACATTTTACTATCTTGACATTTTCCGAAGTATCAAAAAATACTTGTAACAAGATTAAATATTTATTTCTCTTAAGTTTTGACGAAGAGTCTCCCCGGAGAATACAGAACGGACACCTATAATAAGTTCGGGGACAACATTAACTGACAGTATTGGCAGATTCAAGCGGGAAATTTTTGACATCTGTCACATAACTAAGTAGGCGGAATGGGACTTTCGTGTTTGCCTTCTCACAAAACTGTAGTAATATCATAAAATGAATTTAAATATTGAATCCGGATAGTTTTCTTTTGCTTTTAGAGATAATTTCGTGTTCAAATAAAAATGAGTGTCATGGACTAGTCTAGTCGGACTAAGGAGTGGATCACCCCGCGATTTTATGGTCCTATGGTCATTAATAATATTTATTGATGACATAAAAAACCTGCCAGGCAGAAGGGATCTGCCGAAACATGGAATCTACTGGACTGAGACTGCTTTACACAGAGGAGGTATTTTACCAGCATTGAGAGAAGTCATACAAGTACCACATGCGTTAAGCGACGTACTCTCATCAAACTCTCTGCGTCAATAGCCGTAACCAACATTCTCACTTGTGTAGCAGCACATTTGAGCCAAGTGTTCGCTATCGTCGTGCAGATCGAGAGTTTACTAAACAATTTGTAAATAATCCGTTTGGTGCCATGTGAAGTGTCTGTGATCGACTTTGGTTTCAAAATGATATACATCAAGTCGATCACAGACACCGCATACGGCATCAAACGGATTATTTACAAATTGTTTAGTAAATTCTCGATCTGCACCACGATAGCGAACACGCCAAGGCGTTGAGGCTGATTGTTAGAATTATGCTACGAAGTATCCACTTTTCCGGCCTCAACACTCATCGCTCGACGCCACGTATGGCATTCCAGACGGCCCAGCGACTGGCGAAGATGGACGTTTTGCATTTTCACTCCGTTCACTGTGACATGATTATCTGTTACTTTGCTCGTAGTTGTCCGATTGTTGTGAGTTTCACCTTAACCGATAGATGCGTTGCCGATCTGCATGAGACATTGCCGTTTTTCGAATTCGTTTGCGGTTTCTTTTCAGGTTCCGACATTTGCTGCGAGCCATGACGTAACAACTGAAGAAACTTGGCAATTATTTTCAACTGTTGAAACCAGATGCGAAATGAGACCTCGTTTTAAGTAGCGTAGTTCTAGCACATCACAACGCAGTTTCAAGTGTTTCGATATCTATAATAGTTCCAAAGTTTTAGAGAACTTAATATGTCGGTAATTTTTTTTGGTCAAACAAGGGCAACTTCGGTAAGCTGTAGCGAAGCGGGGTAACAATGTTTCAGTTATTATTAGGTATTGTTAGAACGGAGCCGAATGACTCTATCCAATGGTATAACTTACATTTTGATAGGTTAAATAGTTCAAGAGCTAGTGGTATGCTGAAAGTACACATTTTCGTCACGGTAACTCGACACAAGTTCACTCACATACAAAGCGAGTGTGTAAGACATGAAATAGATTCCATGTCAAAATAATAATATAGTTTATGCACTATAAATATCTATTATTGCGAGTACCTGCTGTATGTCTGTACTAAATCTTCGTATAGTACTTACACTGTGCTAAAACTAAGAAATATTAAAATTTCATATAAGTACAGGTATTTAAAGAACAACAGAAATCGGACTACTAGCGCCCTCTTAAAGAACATTATTATATAATAATAATAATCTAAAATAGAACCCTTTCTATTTCAAAACTCCATGAATTTTCAGAAGGTAATTCCAATAAAGCTTTAATCTCGCTTATAATTCCATTCGTGTCCAAGTTTTGCAATCTTTCTCTTACCGGGCGAGTTTACCTATAGTTCAATAAGACTCAGATCGTTTAATGTCAATTTGGTCCTGGGTTAAGCTCCCTCAGGATGTTGTCGTTTCATCGAGGCTCCAATGAATTCGCCGTCAGGCCAAGCCTCTCGCCGTCGACCCTTAATCGAATAAAAACAAAGCCTATGTGACATCACGTGAAGCAAATACATGGGCTGATGTGGAGATTGAGCTCAGATTCCCTGAAAATAGTGGCAATTGGTTCAATCAGTGACAGTTAAAATTATAAAAAGTTAAAACACCGAGTTATACCAATTTCTACGACTCCAGTTTTACGACTATCAATTAACGGCATTTACGGGTTTTGACAATTTATTATGTGAACTTTATTTTTTGTCCGCAAAATCTCGAATACACGACTTCAATTTGTAGGTATAAGTCAATCTTTCTGAAGTTAGGACATCTTAGGGTAGGAATTTCTTAAATTCTTACAACAAATAAACTAAAATTGAGAAAGGGACAAGTATTAAAATACTTTTGCACTCAATCACCCATCCTGTTTGTACAATCCAACGAAATTCTATCGCACAAAAAGCTATTACCGTGAAAGTTTGCTGGGACATCGTTTTTGGTTTATCTACTTACCTATAACAGCAAAGTTATAGGAAGATGAATAGCTTTTCATATTAAATTGGATTCCGCGGTTCATTGATTTTCAATTTGTATGGGGCGTGCAGTCCGCCGCGGGACAGTGGTTCCCGGGTACGCAAATAAATCTGGAACCAAGAATGTTACAGCAAGGCACTTCGCGAAACTATTAACCCTATCGTAATAGCATGGTAACGGCCTGTCGGTTATTAAGTGTACGTTGTGTAGATAAACGCTTCCAAGAAATAGTGGCGTGTTACAGACGTAGCGAAACACCTATTAATTTTGACACATTTCTTTTGAATACATCTCGTCATCGTAGTTTTGAAACTTGAAACATACATTTAAAATCAAATTTAAATTTGAAAAGAGCAAGTTTTAAAGTACAAGGAAACCATACAAAAATTATTCAAAATAAACTATGTAAAAGTTAACAAGAACAGTTTTAAAACTCTTTTAGATACAAACTAAAATGTAGTTATTTCAAAATTAAAAAATTGAACATTGCGAAAATTCTAAGATTAATTTTGGAAATAGAGGGTACATTCAAATAGTTACTAAAATAATAGTTTTAAGTACAAATAAACCATCCAAAACTGTATCTCTAAAATAAACGATCATTCCAGCGTAGCTAAAGACACGAAAAGTGTATTTTGTGCAGGAGGTTGCATTGTGAACGCGAGCACGTATCGCGTCATTGGTCCGCGCCCGCCCGCGCGGCCAGATGTATTGGAAACCTAACAGGATGTCTCGCAAATAGAATGTGCGTCGCATACCTAATACCGCGGGAACTCGAAACTGAACGCCGCGAATGCGGAGGGTTAAATTTTCCCCGAATATTACCTAAGTGAATTATCGCCATAGCTCGACGCGTGATCTAGATTACAGGCTGTATCTTACAATAATAGATCTTGTAGGTTAGAAGTGGGTAACATATCTCATATTGCAGAAGTTTTACTACAGTGCCTGCCGGCACAAATACGTAATTTGACATAGTTACATATCGGAAACTTATTATAGGACATCATAATTATTGTTAATTTTTCGTATGGTTAGTGTCCAAACTATTGCCAGTGTTGTTCAGGCCGTCCGTAGGCCTCTGGCATGGCGAACGACAACAATCGGGACTGTTTAACTGGTTCTCCGAAGCCTGGAAGTTCTTAGGTGAAATGTGCAACTAGCGGTCACCCATCGTAGGTCTGACCACGCCCAGCGAGGCTTATCTTTCACGATTACTTTATGACCATGCTCGCAGCTAGGCTATGACCCCTCTATAATTATTATTACAACATGTAGAAATTCATACTAATATGGAAGTAAAACTTTTTGCCGAACGAAACAACTCTCACGTGTTTCTATTCACTGAAGTTACGAGAAAGAAGTGAAAAGTAGGTAGTGCAAACTGGAATGTCGCAAAGTTACTACCTTGGGAACTCGACTGAATGCTACAGATAGAGGTGGAAGGAAGGTGATACTTACCATCTTTTTCAGAAATAAAATTCCAATTCCAAAGCGAGGTACCGCATGGCATTTGTCAATATACTGAAACAAATACACTAACCGTTAGTTGCGATAAACGTCCTTAATGTTAAAGCTGCCTTAAACCTCGCGTCTTCTCTATCTAGAGTAATGTCGTAGAAAGGGATAGCATGTATTTTAATACAGACTTTTTCTGCAATTGACAAAGTAAATGGAAAATGGAAGTAAACTATATTGATTGGAACGAAAGACTTTTTTATTATGAGAGACCAATAAACCAATGCCTACATCTATGAAGCAAGAACTACGACCATTTATGTTCAGGTAGAGTATGTCTAAAAAGTCAGTTTACATGGGTACTTATTTTCATGGAAATTAAGCGACCTGTCAAAAATTTCCAATTGTTTCCAATTGTTGATAAGTTTGGTTAAACTATTATTTCTATGCTATATCACTAACATCTGTTTTTCGGTTACCTTGTAAATACATAAGTAAAGTGACTTTTTAAACAGACTCTACATAGATTTTGGTATTAATAATATCACACGACATTCTCTAAACTTCCATAGTATCTAAGTTCGCGTTCAGAGATAGAGCTATTTATTTATACACAGACCCTAAGTACATACACTATTACGTGCGAACGGCTATCCGGGAGATGACCTATAAAAATAAAACTGGAGAACCGCGATACCAGTACGAGGCCGGTCGTCCCCGGGCGGTCATTCCGGCCCAACATCCGAAAATTGTCACCTCGCTGCCGTCTTCATTTGCAACAAATATAGGGCTGGAACGAGCCTAAGCCATAAATTGCCGAATTTACTTTCCCTCTTTTCTCTCAGACGTGCTATTTTTCAGGCTCTTTGTAACGGTACAAAAAGGGACATTTCAACATCAATTCTGCTTCCCGAATCGACTTTAGAATGCAATGGAACTGTAGTGATGTTAGGCACCAAACGTCCTCTTTTAGTTTCAAGTTCCAGAATCGCTCTGAACCACGTACAAGGAAAATACCTACCTTGTTTATACCTACCTACTAATATTAATAAATTATTTATCACGTAAGGTTCACGTAGAGTGACACATGACGTGCCCTAAATGGATGAAATTGCTTTTTTATGTAAGAATCGTAGCTACAGCTTCATCATAAATTTTCTGTACAAGTAAATGCTTTCAATAATTTTTTATCACGGCTTATTCACGTTTTGTTTACTTAATTTGTATGTTCTTATCAAAATTATTTATTTACGTATTCGTAGCTGTTGCACAGATAGGCGTTACTAAAATTTTATTTTAATCCGTGAATCCCTTTGTTCATATTCCTGATAAATTCTGAAATAAACGGGATAAATTCATTTCGGGCAAGATTAATTTATCTATTGAAGTAGGCTCACGTTGGGCGCGTATACTTAAATAATGGTGGACCGGTGAAAGGACTTTTATCAAACTAAGGGTTGGTACTAAATCGAAGTGTCAGCTACAGTGCCCTTGTGCTTGACAATAAAGGGAAATATACAGTCTCTTTGTTTTGTGTTGCTGAGGTTTAGCGTGTTGAAAAAGTCGGTCGGTCTAATTATTAAGGTTTACCAGTAAAAGCGTTCAAAGCTTTTCCATGAATCTTGTTTTCTTTGGTGCTAAAATGTCGTAATAAGTGTAAAATAAAAATGTTTTTCATAAATAATAATTATTATTGTTTCTATACAAGTACATTTTAGCAATAGTTGTCCAACTACTGGACAATGACCTCAATATGTACATAATGAACCAATGAATATTTAATTAGATTATGGCTGAATAAAATTTCATAATTCGCTATATCCTTATCACCACTTCGTAGCAAACGGCATAGCGCGGTGTAGCACACGTAGCGTTTTTAAATCGTAGCAGCTAGAAAGCGAATACATTTACTCAATTATAGACTTATTCATTTGATAACGCGGTGATAAGAAGTCATTATAAACAGTGTCATAATACAATTCCAGAAGAATCGAATAAAACTCATTATCATATTATTTACCAATAGATTACGTAAAACAGAAGTATTTGATTTGATAGCCGTAGCACGCCCCAAAATCGGAAGATGTGGTGAAAACATATCGTTTCCTCTACCAACGGAAACCTAAAAACAGTAATAGTCGTACAATATAAGTTGGGTCGAGTTGGCAGAACTCCAGTTGTTAAACTACCTATAATTATGTATGTTAATACGTGCGAGGTGGTTCAGATACCGTCTAACGACTTCCTTTGATAAAAATAAAGTTGCGTTGAAATTTTAGTTCCGTAGTTGCAAGTTTATTGCCGAATTGCGTGTGAAAGCATGCAATCAGCGGTCCGCCATCGCCCTTTATATAGACATTGATTTAATTTACATATGGACTGATGAAGATGGTAGCGATAATCAAGATATTACTTTGTTGCAATTTTGATTTTATCGTAGGTACTTACTTTCACGGAGCAGTTGCGATTTCGGTAATTTTATTGCCTGCTTATTGGGACCGGTTAGAATCGCAAAGACTATAATATTGTAAACTAATATAGCTCCTGTCGAATATAGCTTTATCTCTCTTTATTGTATGAGTTTGAATATTCTCATCTCGCTCAATAAGGTGACATATCTGGAAAAAATTGAAAATGCGCAAAAATATTGGCCAAGCATTCGCGGACTGTCAATTACTTATCGCAAGGTATAGTCAAATTAAATACATTTTATTTAAACACATTTCTGTGCTAATACAATTTCAACTTGCATATATTTATTCATTACGGATAATATTATTACTAAATATATCTACAGAAATGTTTCTGAATTGTATCTTCCAAAGTTAAGATGACTTAATAATAATAATAGGGCCTGGGAACCCTGAAAAGAGTAACAACATAATAATAAATTCTTTATTCTCATGCAACAAATCATATAGCTAACTATACAAAAGGCCACTAGATATATACCTTACAGACTAACATACATAACTTTTATATACTTAAATATAAAACAATTTAATTTGGTGCGGCATGGGATGTGATTATTTTGGATCGGCAAATACCGAAGTTTAAAATTTTGATCGCAAATGATCGTGACCGAGGAGCTTGTTCACAGAGAAGAACAAAAACAAAATTGCTAGACTAGAAGAGGACATAAAGAGAGGCTAAATTATATCACTATAAGCCTCTTAGCCCAGGAGGATCTTGTTAGAAAGTTTATGTCATCAAGTATAGTATAAGAATAAAACTGATCTGACGTGAGTTGAAGTTCGGATCTCTCAGGATGCAACGAGCATTTTGGGAAATTAGGATAAAATGTAGTGAATATTGAGTATAACTTTTTACAGGTCACATTATCGACAATTTATTATCACAAACAGGTCCACGTCTGTCCAAGTTGGGAAAATAAGTATCAATTTAAAAAAAAATAGATTAAGAAATTAATAAGCTATCTTTATCTTTGTAAAAATGAAATAATAACTTCTTTCTTAGGAATATGTTATACTAAATCTTCAGTTCCTCACTCAATAATTATTGGTGTATATACTCAAATTATTAGTCATAGTTTACCGCGGCCAGTATATACTCGTATTCTGTAGTAGGTAGGTATGTGACTCTAGTAGGTAACAGTTTTCGCAAAATTTCCCCAGGGTTCAGTGCAGCGAAAAATACTGCATTCGCAGATACATATTTAAAATACGTGTGTGCCGCTCATGAATATAGATGATGGGCAATTTATTCGTCGTCCGTTTGTTCTGTCACCGGTTGAGCTTGACAGATGACGCCATCGTTGTGTTACTCAGAGCAACAAACAAATATGGCCGCATCACGCTCTCATAAACGGGCTTAAGCATTAATCCCTCAACAAATTACCACATTTTACGCGTGTAAAGTAAACGTTACGAAATATAAAACAATATGAGAGGTCGACGCTGGATTCGCTAATGATACCGTGAAAGCTTATGGTGGGTAACTAGGTAGGTTCAGTTGCCTTCGTTTACGTATTAATCGCGATTTTGTGCACGGGAAATGAAGCTGCCTTAATCCTGATCGAAAATGTATTACTCAAAGCACGTACAATTTTTATTAAAATATGACTTATATTGTATCGATATTTATTACGTGCTGCAAGGAACAACATTCAGTTGTTTCGTTTTTATTTGTGATATTTTCAAGATTTTTTTTCTTTTACAAACATTACTAATGATATAAATAATAAAATTGGGTTCAAATACGAAGACACAACGAGGAAAACAATTTCATAAATACAAATATAAATCAAATTAGAATGAAAAGTGAAACCGCTTTCAATCGTCCAAAGATTTAATTAAATTTAATTGTGGTCTTTGTCAAAACCTAGTCGTAAAACAAAATTTGGCCTTCGTTTAAATGAAAACGAAATAACAATAAATACGTCGTCTGAAGACTTTCTTGTTTCTCCGAAACGAAAAAATAAAGCAGATTAATCGCCGGGCCCTTATTAACAAAGCAATTGTTGCTGGGGCTTAATTTTGAAAACCAACAATGGAAAATAAAAATAGAATGGAGTGCGCTTCGTCCTCTCGTCCTAATGAATGAGGAGTAATTTCAGTTTAAATAAAAGAGGGAACAATAAAATTCCCATTTTAAAAACAGTACGACGAACAAATTGCCGTAGCATCCAATTTATACGCGATGAGAGAAAAACTGGCAACATTCTACTCGTCTGCGGTGTGGACTCGGAGATGTTTCGTTGTTGGGGCTTCGGATGGTATAAAAAACAACTGACGGAAAAGTAGTTGAGAGATTTCATTATGACATGTGATCAAATGGCAGCACACGCTGAAGTATTTTTGCATTTCCGGAACATGAATAAAACATCTGATGCATAGAACATTATAAGGATTAGCTCATTAAAGAACTGTGTTATTTAATTAAGTACTGCATAATAAACAATGATATCGTCGGTACAACACATTTTCGTTTACACCTGTACCCATAAGTAAAAAATACGACGCAAAAAGAAATATTACGATGATTTTACCTAACTTATGAAAGACGATGTCTACAGCGGAACGTGACAACAAAGACTTAATACCCAAGCAGGTACATGAACATTGAACATAGCGAATGAAAAAAGGGGAGACTTTTTTCATTAAGCCTCCAAATTGCTACGAAATATTTCATTTCGATCGAATGATTGGCTCGGGCCCAACGCGCAACACGACGGGGACCGCGACGACAGACCTCCGACATTCTCTATCAGATGTTCGCGGCACCAACATCCTATTTTTCTCCGCAAGAATACAAATGTCTTGCCAAATTGTCTACCATCGAACTAGTCCAATTTAGAAAGCAATTTCCCAACCAATTCGTTTCGTAAGCGGATCAAGAGGCCAACCTTAAATATGGCTATTAAATCGTTTTCGCCGAACCCACATTCGTCTTTTTAATGCGAACTCCGAACGTTAACAAATTAGAAAGTTCTAACTGATGGAATCAATGAATGGATCCTTACATGTCAGTTTCGTTTTGCTATTGCGATAACGAAATATCATTTAATTGTCGTTAGTGAATTTGTTTTATCTCTCCACATCTATAATCTACACAATACTCTGTCTACATATAAAAAATATTTAAAAGAAATATGTTTAAAAAAATTGAAACTAACGATCTGTAGTTCTGTAGATTACGAATATGCCATAGTCGCATAACAACGTATCGGGCAGTTACGTAGTTGTACATAGCAGGTGTCGATATGTACTTAGCATGAGTTCCAATTAATGCTAAGTAAATCTACATGGTATTTTGTATCACGGAATTATCTTCCGTAATCACCGAATAGAATACACGATACTATAAGGCCACGTTTATTTGACACGAATTTCGTCGCGCCGACAAAACGCGGTCGCCGCGCGACGCCCGCGTGCTCATGTAATGGACCGTGCTGTTGTAACAGCAAAATAAGCACTATTTATTTAGTAACAACGTTTTAAATTAAACGCGATACATCTAACTATTATTACCGTATCGGATCAGAATCTCTGCTCTAAACTCTTTATGACTCTTGTGACGCATGTTACTCATCGTGAAGAGCCACGAGTGACCACTTGAGTGGAGTCACTTGAGTGAGACAAATGAGACACGGCACATAAGGCACACGCGGCACATGCGGCACATGAATCACGTGAGGCATATACGGCACATGAGTCACAGGTGTCATACGTTTCGGTTTCCGTTTCGTATCGGTAGCCGAAACTAAGGTAACCAATTGAAACGGTAACCGCCAGGAATCGTTTTTTCAAACCCTGCTAACTGGAGCGGGGTGGGCGGGCGGAGGCGGAGTGGCAACGCGATCGCGTTTACAACGCGCGACAACCGCGCGGTCGCTGCGCGTTTAGGTTATTGTGAGGAATTTGAATGTTGTTGCCTAGTAAATAGAGTTCACACTCGCCATTAATGAATACGAGATCGTTTGAGCGTCTTTTAACCGCAGCCTAACGACGGAATGTAATGTAATATAACATAATTAAGTTTCAACATCGAGTAAAGTAAGTACCTATACTGTCTAATGATGACAAGCTCTGGTTGTTCCATGTTACCAATCAAATTAATTTATCCTTAGATGTATAACAAATTCGTGTTTGCCTGCTTGTACCTGATAAACCAAACCGACTGCGTTGCATGAAAGGGTAATGTAAAATGAAAGGACATTCGGCTACGTGTGTATGCTCTAACGAGCGAAGTTTTGACGTGATTGAAACTGTTGACGTCCTGATAGTCATCGCACCCTTTCATTTGGGGCTGACCCTCCAGCCCTCACATTCATTTACCCTGTGTCCAGCCTTCGCATTCAATAAAAGGCTTAATTAAAACTTTGCATAGTTGCCGTCCGGGTGACGAATGGACACAGTTGCGTATTACTTTCCCTATATGACCCTACAGTCCCTAATTAAAAGCCTTTAGGAATTCAACTTTTAGATTAGCTTCCTACCCACATGTGCTAAACTGATTTTCAAAGATTACTCTTTGCAATGTTTACAGGAATTTTCCAACCCTTACTAGATATTAATATAGTTTACTATTTCAACAATGAACTCAGTAGAAACTTTACACTATGTTCATTATTGAAGTAGTCAGCAGAGCGCTCAATTAGAAGTTCGAAGGAATACCGACCTTAAAGTGCAGCATATTTCAAAACCGAAGCTTTTCCGTATAGCTTTAGAATGGCAAGTAGTACTCGTCTCGTGCAGTTTACCTATGACCCATCTATTTACCACATCGGTGACTGTAAGTATGCTCTACGCGAGCGTAGTCTGATTCGATATCGGCACAAGGCGAGCCGTGTAAGCTGTAAGGTAGCCATCGCACGTTGGCAAAGCAAACTCGACGGACGTGAGACACATAAAACTTGAACTCCACGGTGCTCATCCTATAGGGACATATTGGTCACGTATTTCCGTCCAATGCTTTTATTATCTCTCGCATTTAATTTTCCGCCTAAGTTAATCTTAGCTAAGCCAGCTAAGCTAACTGTCGTTTCTTCGTTTATTATGCCACGGTTGATAACTCATTCTGCTTTAATGAAGAAAGAAATGTTTGATGGAGCGGTGTTATTTTATATTATTTTTCAGTCTGTTACAGAAATTCATAGACATTATATTAATGTTAACAGCGTTCTGTAAATTAAAATTATAAGTTCTAATTTGTATATCGATGCTAATTTTCCAATGGAAACAATATTTATGTACAATAGCGAGCGAGCTCCAAATTGCTGCGTAGCGATATTTATAAACATTAATTAAAATTTATATTGTTGTCGAAAATTTACAAAATATTGGACATAAATCACTAGCAATGGCGTGGAATATTACACCTGTCACATTATTTATAGGAACTTTATGTTTTTGAAATAAATCACAGAGGACAAGATTTATAGTAGCTATTACTACGGGCTCATTATTACTACGGTTCAATAGGTCATTTATCAGAACGCAATTGCTGTTCTGCGTCATGGTAAAAGCTATACACGTGTCAAAGATTATAAATACATCATCACTGACGATAGGAAAACAATCTATCAAAATAAGAACCGTGTAGTTACACGGTTACATAATACACTGCGACGCAAAAATAACGTGTCGGTTACAAAAATAGTAAGGTTTTGAGGTTTTCGACCTAGAAAGATCCGAATTGATCTCCCTGTTGCGCGTGCGCTAAGAAATCGAGAGTTGTGTGATATGGTATGTATACGATGTAGTTTTCCAGAAAATTCCGACTTTAAAAAAATTCAAGATGTCGGCCAGAGGGGCGGCCGTTTCATTAAGGACAAATTCTCCCATACAAAATTCTATAGTGCGATTTTTGTAACCGATCCATTATTTTCTTAAGCACTACAATCCATACATCTACCTACTTAAGGAGATTCATTTAGGATTCGGAACCATTTCCAATTGAATTTTAGAGACCGCATCAGGACAATATCTACCTAGTTACATAACTTTGTAAACATACAAGCATTTTTTGAGCGACGATTAAAAGGAGAGGTTCTTAATTCGACGCGTATGTATGTTTAACCCTTTTCATTTACAGAGTAAGTATAAATCTGACTTTTTCAATTAATTAATTGTCAAGTGTAATAAACAGCTATGTGGATGTGGTACCTGTCTGCTGTTCCCGGGACATAATTATTATTGTGACAGCCGTGCTCGGCTGTCACAGCCAGCGCGACTCTAGTCCTTGCTTTTTCCAACTGATTACTCCAACACAATGGACAGTACCGTCTGAACGACTGAACAAACAATAATGAAACCTCCGTTACATTGTTAAAAAGCAAAATAATTCCAGTCTAACTAACCAGTGCTAACTGTGCAATTCGGTGACAGGTGATTATTAGTGGAGTTATCTTTGAACCTCCAGTTACATTAGTAAATCAACGTTATTTAACCGAAAATTGAGAAATTTTGACAGGTTACAATATTACAATGCTGTTTCTAACTCTTTGAAAATACTGAGGGGTAAAAAAACATAGGTAATGAAAAATAAACCCCTAATGAGTTTTAAGGGTATGGTTAAGAGACAACGCAAATGGCTTCGCGCCATGTTTTAAGGTTGTAAAATGGCGCCGTAAAATAAAGTTAATATAAATCCAGGCGAGAGGCGACACATAAAATTGGAGTAAATCACCGAAAGTCAGGCGCTGGAGACGTTTACAGCTGCGGAGGCTGTTAGTTCCGGCGGTCGGGATCGCGTATACCACTCAAAGGCCGAATAACGTGATATTTATATACCCTCAAGTGCACTAACGTATACGTCATATCTGAAGGAAATTCTTTTTAGTGGCATTGCAGCGCGATTTCTACTAGAGCGGTTTGTGGAAATTCGTCGAATGAATTCTCGTATAGTTTTGTCTAAAAATATCTTATATTCTATTGTTTTAATGCTATTGTCGTTTCAAAATGACTGACTCGTGACTGTGTATGATACTCAAAATTGTGTTTCGTTCCTATTTCAATCTAAAATTATCATCCGACCCAAGGTCCTATAGGAGTCGCATCAACCAGTTCTCGTCTAAACCAAACCAATTCTGTTTAGAATGAGACCTAATAACACTACAAACGACTTGCGTGTTACGACAAGGCACGGGATGCAACAAAGCGAAATTGTCATATTATTATTTGGGTCGTTTACACCACTAAGCCAGATGTATGGCCCATTTGCTGGCAGGGCCGTACGAAGTGCTACACGTTATTCATGGGCTTCGCATTAATTTCGCCCCAATGTGCAGTTAGCGCCAAAAATTAACGCAACAGCGTAGGAGCGTATTCAGTCCTTAAAATTTTAATTTTTTTAACACTACACACCGTCGTCTGGAATCGGCAAAAATCAAAGAATGGTTCTTTTTGTCAGATTGAAGAGAGGGCTGCGGAATTATGACTTGTGAGAATGTCTCTCTAAAAACTGACGGAGATATTCTAGCAATTCCAGTGATCTGCGGCAGTTTTTAGAAATTTTAGATTTTTGAGAGCTTTCGTGAGAGTTTCAGACTAGACTGAGAGACGAAGCGACAAAAAAGCCAATTGGTTCTTGATAGTCAGGAGTAGTGGTTCTTCATTTCACTTCATGCTATGGCTTCTGAAAATATTATCTAAACGAAATGTGTTTCATTAACTCTTATAAAGGATTTCCCTTTGTCACTCAGTCACCTGTCGTTTGCAATTTTGAAACTGAATTTTACTCCAAGTTTCGTAGTTACTGATAGACGTAGATTTGGCGTGTAGTTGAAGACTGAATTTAAGTAATTTTCTCAAAGGAATATTTATATAAGTATTCGTATTAGATATTTATCGTTTATTCGATCTCCGATACATTCCTATTTATATATTTTATTCAAATAGATACCAAATATTATTTTTATTTCGGATGAGAGCATAATTTCCTCATGGTCATACCACCATGAGAAACATAATCAATAGAATCATAATGAGAAATAATATTGCAAATTATGCACCAATTATTATTTCTAAAAGCGTTTCTATTTTGCTCAAACATTTTCTTTTAGAAATATTTTTTCCACAAAAATATGTTGCTATTTTAGTGCTAGCGATAAACCTGAAACAGTGTAGTTTAAAAAAAGAGAAAATTTAATATCTCGATAATAAAACAGGAAATGCAATAACCATGCTAACTACAAACTGCGTTATGAAAAATATTTATATTCATGTCCGCGTCGAGTCAGCATTGTTGTTCATTTTCATTCAGAGCAGTCCCGCTGGGCCCCAGGAGTGACGTGATTCATTTCCAAGGCCAGTGACGAGGTTAGACAGCCTCGGGTTTGGTCTCATGGATATTAGAGTGATAGGATAGAACGGCAAGGACATTAGAAACCTTGATGACGAAACTTACTAGGCTAGGTATATATAAATAAATGCTTAAATAACAATTAATATAATATTGTATTTTTATTTTGCGCTTGACCTCGCTTCACTTGGTGCTATCCATAGGAACTGGAAAATTGGCTAGAATATATTAGTGATATCCTGAATTTAAACTTGGTACATCTGTAACATTTTGTAAGTTATGAGCAAATAAGCAATAGATTTTTTGCTCAATACTTACAAATATGATCCCAATAGATAAAGCGATGGTCTACTAGCAGTTATCCGGTATTATCAATATCATGGTAATGGAACCACTTTAACACTGAAAAACATCTTTGCCTGCAGAGACCAAAACCAAAACCTAGACCGATCTAAACCTGGTCCCCTCACTAAAATAGACTGCATTATAAATTTGTACCCCATTGTTTCTTTTTCAGCAACGGGTTCAGTTCAGATACCTATTGTTGAGACGAACAAAAGGTTGAGATATGCGATTTTTAAGTGCAAATCGTGCAGTTCTCCCACTATTTTTCTGGCTGTAAAAATTAAGCTCTAGTTAAAAGGGCTACTCTGTTCAAATTAATCACAATAGTTTCATGGCATCATTGAGCATAGGATTTGTGTTTTGTAAGTACGGTAGAAGTAATTGTACGAGTACTAAGGCCATCTCACGACAACCGATAATATTATGCTCCATCTTTAACTTGATCGTTGCTTACCATCGGGTAAGATTGGGGTCCAACGTGGGTTTGGTCGAACATAAATAAAACCTATACCGAGGTCAATTTTGTATGAAAGTATAGATGATCCTCGAGTTAATAAGGTTAAGGTTAAGGTTTGCATATTTTTTTATATATTTTTTAAAATTATTTTTGTTATTTATTTATTTGAGGGTAGTATCTATTTCATACGCCTTTTGCACCCGTATAAATATATCACCTGAAGGTTGCCTGTAAGATAAAGCGATAAGGCCGCCTTCTGCACATTGTATTGTACCTCTCTTTATGTTGAATGTTTTGTTTATGTCCCCGGTGTGCAATAAAGTATATTTGTATTTGTTAATCCAAAATTAAATGTTGCCCCAAGTCCATCTAACCTAAAGTATTTATATTATTTTATACCGATTACCTACACACATCAATAAATTGGCGCCTATGGGGTAAAAAATAACCGATTTGCCGATTTCAAAAGAAAAATGATGAGATTTTATTCCTTGGAATCTTATTATAAACACATTCCTTACAAAGTAAAATCTTACGGCTCCGCACTTTTTTTAAGCAGCTCTATATCAAACATAATAAACTTGAGGTAACAGAATTCAAAACAATAAGGTGCATGGTTGTGATGACCTTATTCTGGAGATGATTGGGTTTTATGTCGCAATTTGCTCGTGTAATGTCGTAAAATGTTTATTTTATCGGCCTATTCCTTCCTTCCAACGTAATCTCTGGGAAAGTCGCATGTGGAGGTGAGAACAGAGTACATAAAATGTTATTCGGATTACAACTCCTGTAGTAAAGACGATAAGTGAAGTAATTAAATAAATACGAGTATATACAACAAGAACTAAAAACTACGTAAAATGCATAAAATATACCTAAACTATAAGACGAACAAAAAAATACATAAATAGCAAATACTAAATAAAATTATTTGTTGGACTGCAACATTACAAAATCATAAAATTATCAATCAAACAAAAATCAACAAAAAAAAATCGCTGGAATTTATGAATATGAACAAACTGTGTCCAAAAAGATTTATAAATGACGATTACAAATTTTCAGACTCCGAACAAAATATGTGAGCGGCCGATTTATATGAATAATCGAAAATATGTTCTACTTACTCCATTTTCAAGGACAAAGTTATTTTCATTCAACACGTGGTAAAACTCCGGCATTTTTTTTTCCATTTTTCTGGGTTCTATGGGTCCAAGAATGTTAGTGCCTTCATACGGCACACACCTTATGTTACTAGGAGCTCATACCCTAATTGAAATCATGATCATAAAGTGATCGTGAAAGTAAAGGAAGCTACTTTGGGCGAGGTTAGAATCAAGATGGGTGACCGATAGTGGCACATTTAATCGGAGCCCCTCTGTGCCTCGGAGAGTACGTTAAACAGTCGGTCCCAATTAGACAGCAGTCGTTAAGCTATGTCTGAGGCATACGGCCTGAACAACTCTGAAAATACGAGTAGGTTGGCCATTAACCATATTACGATAAACAAACAGCATATAAAAGCAAATAAACCTAAATGGAGTCCAAAACATTAAAGACACTCCACTAACCGCGCCGGCGTAGAATAGGATCATTGAAATAAAATATTTTCACCGGGAACGCAGCAGCACCGTAAATAGGTCGAGAGCTGTAGTAGTAGGCAGTACACAGGCCCTGTATGGGACTGACATTAATATATTTTACTGCGCAAGTAAACGTTATTAACCTTTATTTTTGTGTTTATTGTGCGTAGGTAGAGCTCCACGCAATGTACGAGGGTACATATTTTATTGCCGGTACTCTGCGAAATAAGTTTCTAGTTGAATTATAAATTATTCCCATTCGAAGTTTTAGTAGTAGGCATTATTCTGCGGGCGCAATCTATTACCGGACAATAAAATAGCTATTTCGATAATCAAGTTGTATACGCGTTCAGAAATATTGGAGGTACTTGCCTAAAGGATAGACTAAGTTATTGTCACTTCCTTTACGAGTAAGTAGAAAAATACATTAGACAGCAGTATTTGTCTGAACTCTTTTCATAAAACCCATGTATTTATTATTTAATTTCCTAAATCTGAGTGGACAATAACTGTAACTTTCAGTGAGTAATAACTACGATGACTGGGCAATAACTGATCTTGATATTTTTTTAAAGATTTGGTTAAATAATTTATACAGAACGGAACTGAACGGAAAAAGTAGGTAATGTATAATTTGTAAAACGAGGATTTGTTCCTGAAAATAACTGTTTTCACTCTAATTTTATTACGAAATATTGAATAATATTCCGTGATATTAATCAATATTCCGTAACAAGAGAAATCTTTAAAATTGTCTGTGTAGATTTATCAAGAACAAACATTTAAAATAAAGTTAAAGTTTTTTAATCACAATCCTAAAGTTATGCAATTTAAGTGCATCGGGCGCATCAATCAGGCAGGCACTGCACTCATCAATCAAGCACTATTGACAGACTTTAATATTCGCATCCAACACGAGCGTGTCGCACATCGCGATGTTTTATCATTTCCTGTCTCTCATTTCACTGTGAACTCTGCATTGTACGATTCGTTGCTTTACCATAATGTTGCCATCACAATTAAAATCCCCACTGTTGGGGGCAAGGCCACAAAAAAGGGACTATAGTGGCGCGGCGCTATCTTTTCTATAATGATGATGATTGAATTTTGATAAGTTGCGTACATTTTAGAGTACAAGAGTGTGAAAAACTTATGATAATTGCTCAATTTTGAGCGGGCGTGCCGCTTGTTTCCTTCATTCTACGAACGGTACATTGTATGTGAATCTGTGATTTACTACAATGTTGCCATATGACTTCACATTTTATCCATCTGTGTGTTAAAAACAAAAGTAAATATTCAACCATTTTGAAACTTCTTTCAAAGAAAAAAATCTTCTAGATCTTCCGCGTCGTGGATTTATTCCACTAGAGATTTTGAAGAAAGTAATTTGAAACTTTTATAAAAGTTACGAACTCTCTAAAATCTTTCAGATTATTTAGAATCCTTTAAAAGACCTCCTTTTAAAAGCCGTTTAAAAGCCAATGCTGAAAGGCTTACTATGCTGTGCAAAAATCTAAGCTTTTCGGAGTTTTTTATTTAAAATAGAGAGCGAAGTTTCACTGCAAGTTTGAAAGCATTATCCTAAATCCTAAAATAACAATAAAAGCCATATTCCGATTTATCTAATAATTTTAAATGGCTACAGTTTTTACCAATAAAAAAGCGAACCATCAACAATGAAAATTAAAATCAGTGTGTTTATCCATAAATTATGTAGGTATTTAGCCAATATATTTTTAACTAAACTATAATTAATTTTACCTACATCTTATTATTACAACAAACAAAATCTATAAACATCTTCAGTAATATCATAAACTGACCCAGACGTGTTGAAAGAGCTTTAAATCAGGCAACACTGGTTGCCGGACGAGGAGAGCGTGCAATCGCCCTGTTTATTGCCACCCCCTCCCCCATACAACACAAAACTAGTATGAAACAGTCCCATACACAACCCGCCATTGTCCCGACAGTACATAGTGATGTACCACGAGGAACTTATTACTTTGAGATTACTAGGAAACCGAGTACACAGTACTTTCTAGAGTTTTGTACTCGAGTACGCGAAGTACCTAAAAGAACGTATACTCAACACGAAGTACCCGACTAATCAAAAGTAGGTAAATATAGGGTAAAAATAGAAAAGGAAAAGAGGGAACGATGAAGATCGACGTAAGAGTTGTTTCGTTACAATAACGGTAGCAGGTTCGAGTCCCGCTCGTTTAAAAAAAAACACCCTTTTCTAAATTTGAATTTTTCCCTTCTACAAGAGGAGACCTGTGCCCCAAAAATGGGAACGTTAGTAGGCTGATGATGTACATGCTAAATAAAAGAAGTCCACGACAGTAGGTTCATTCCTTCAAAATATAGGTTGTTAATATCCAGATATACTCGTTTAGTTAGATAGATATTGAAGGAAGGACCCTGCTGCTCCAGCTTCAGTGTTCTATGGTAAGTACTAGTTACAGTTATCGAAAAGAATCAAATACCGATTCAAAAATTGACGGTCTCGGTACATCCCTATTACCCGACTGCGGCGATACTCCGAAATGTATCATTTCACCACGTTACTGTCGCCTTTTGAATTCACATAGGTTTCCTTTAAGAGAGAAATATTGTAATAGCTGGTCTTACTTTTTACTGTAAAATAATGGTCGTTGGTATGTGAATTTTGTTAAATTCACTGTAACAGTAGGTTCTTATATACGAAACGACATTGTTCAGGATCATAATTTTTATATTCTTTTTGTTATAAAACATTATTTTGTTATTAGTATGATTTTTGAATATGGGTACGACAAGTATATGTAAGAGTGTCAATTTAACCCGATCTAATACCAATCTAATTAATTAGGAACAAAGATGTATACAGGGTGTAACATTAAGAACGGTCAGTATGGGAAAGTCTGAAACTATAAGACATACGAAGATCTGTTCTTAGGAACCATGTCATCAATTTTAGTAACAAGAAAAACTGTATTCATACATTTTTTTAAAAACCTGTACTCAGCCTGGGAATCGAACCCGGTTGTTTTGAAAAAAAATCCAACACTATTTCTGTTTAGATATCGACTGTGTAGGTCTTAAGGAATAAATGTTAGTATGAAACGTGATGTTTAAAATTAATAAAACGCATTGTTTCCATATCTTTTAATTTATTTTAGTAGGTGTTCGAAATGACTACCATTTTGTAAAATACAACATTCAACTCGTTTAGGTAACGATCTTACTATTGAATTTTGTATCTTCAGGTGGTGAATTTGCGTTAAAATTGTCTCTATGGCTGCTTTTAGGTCTTCAATTGTGTCGTAGCTTGTTTTGTACACTTCATCCTTAACGTAACCCCACAAGAAATAGTCTAGTCTAAAATAAATTAAAAGATAGTAATTAATAGTCTAGTCTAAAATAAATTAAAAGATATGGAAACAATGCGTTTTATTAATTTTAAACATCACGTTTCATACTAACATTTATTCCTTAACACCTACACAGTCGATATCCAAATAGAAATAGTGTTGGATTTTTTTTTCAAAACAACCGGGTTCGATTCCCAGGCTGAGTACAGGTTTTTTTTTTAAATGTATGAATACAGTTTTTCTTGTTACTAAAATTGATGACATGGTTCCTAAGAACAGATGTTCGTATGTCTTATAGTTTCAGACTTTCCCATACTGACCGTTCTTAATGTTACACCCTGTATATTACTAGTATAAGGGCATGACAATTTTACTTACTATTTTTAATTATGGCAAGTATGAAAGGCTGAATGTGAGTATGAAAGGCATTTGGCCCAGCGACTGTTTACATAGGCTTCTGAAAAAGTATAGAAATAAAATATCCCTAGAATTTAAAGCAAGGCTTTTAACAAAAGCTTTCAAGTTTTATTTTACACTGGATTACATTCGTTTCACTAAAATTTTATTAGGTAAATTAACCGCGCCAATGCTCTACGAAAGCAATAACATTAGACACAATAGTCGAAATCTCGGCGGAGTCGGGAAATTCCACACAATCCCCAAATAAATGCGATTAGCGATCCACTCACTATAATTAAGGTTGGGGCCGTGATGAATACAGACAACTAAACTGATCAGTGCGGGAAATCCAAAACAATTTCAGTGGAGTTCTTCAATTTTATTTAATCCCAGGAAAGTCGCCACGACCTGCGGGGCTCAAGTAATTTCCTGAAGGGGCGCGAGGGGCGGGGGGAGAGGGGGCGACTGAAAAACGAGAATTACACCATTCGCTAATTGCTGCAATCAGTTTAATGTAGTCGACGAGACCGAACTGAATGGGATCCGACCAATGGCCGCCCTGGAACAACCAGCGTTATATTTTAAAAAGTGAACAAATCTTTTTGTGTATTTTGTATTCCGACTGTGAATACTCATTGGAAACACTCTGACTAGAATATTCAAATAACAACACGTACTTACCTATTGTTAATTTTTGCAGTGAGAATATTTGATGTTTTAAAAGGCCTTTCGGCACTTTCTACCGTTGTAAATTCTAGCTCGTACAATAATATTTTTCAGCGGAAAAAGTAATTCCGATTTTAAACTCTATAAAAGCCGATTCAGCCTGGTAAAAAACAGACGGACTATACTATAAGTGGGTTATGTAAGTACCCACCTACACCCAACAGTATTACAAGATGCCAGAAATTTTGCACAATAAATATTTTTAATATCAAACCCGTTGTGTACCTACGTGTATTCGTAACATTAAATTTTAATGGAAATCTTTACACCTTTTTCCTATACATTGTTGATAACCTCCAGGCGTGGATCCGATTTTCAGATTATGTTTTGTTTACTTACAGCAAGTCATATTTTTGCGCAGATAAATATCTACTTGAATGCCTTCTATCTACATTCGGTAAATGCTTTTTGATTAACAATGCAAACAATAATGATGACGTTTCTTCTAAATACATAGCTTCGACTCTGGGGTGGCCGCTAAAGCACAAACTAAATTAAACGTTATTATTGGAGTTAGATCTTTGTACGTAATGCTATTTATCCACCATTATTTAATGAGCGGAGTTACCATTTAATTCGGGCTCCATTAAAAAGCCGAAACCCATTACATTTATTGTTGAGGGAATTGGAAATAATTACGTCTGTCACAGGCGAGGCAGTCTTCTGTCCAATAAAAATGACTTTGACGACTCGAAATGTTAATTAATAATACGAATAATTAATTTGGGTGGAAAGTGGTTACTTAATACAGGTATGAATATTAAAATACAACAACACACTAAAAGAGATTGGGCGGATTCCATACAAGCTTGGGCCCACATTAATTTTATTCGTCTCCAACTATACGAGTAAATAGTGCATAGAACTATATCTTAGGTACATTTTGAGGTGAGGTGAGATATGTCAAATGCACTGTTTGGTTGGTAGCGAAGACTTAGGCCCGAATACGGCCAATGTCTTTTCATGCTAACAGGAATAGGTACAGGAATACGAGAGAGTAAAAAACCTGGTGTACAATTATACAGTATTTTTTATTTTTTAAATCATACAACAAACATACTAGTATTAAAAACTCAACATCTCTAATATGAGTTGCAAAAATATTTGCACGCCATGAGGCAATACATGGAGGATCAATTAATAGTAACATGCCCTTTATTTATTACCCATGTTTTTACAAATCTGTAATATACAGACAGATAGATATGACGAAACTATATTAATTCCTTATTTGGGGCTACGGAATCCTAAAAACGAATAGGCGATCACAACCACGATAACGTTAGGAGACTGTTCGGCTCGCCATGCATATGAAGTTTACTTTTCATCTCCGATAAATGGGTGCCAAAAGTCCTTGAGGCATAGTACAGTACAGAAGGGTAGAGTAGCAGAGAAGCCTACAAAAATAAAAAGTAACTGAGAAAAATAAAGGCTCGGGCTAAAAGGACAGCTGCACCTATGTCGGCACGCAACGGCAGGACCCAACGATTTATTTTACTCTGTATGTCAGCCTTGCCAATTTGTACCGACGAACCTTCTATATACCTATTTATGTACACAAGGATAGGTGTGCGACTCGTGGTCCCATCTACATTGTCTCACTATTACTCGTAGTCCCACTAGCCTGAAAATGTAGGTTCGTGATCCCACTCTATTTATATTTCCAAGTGTAATGAAGTCCTTCAGATACTGGCCACTTCAGTCACAATTCACAATATATTATAATTGTATTAGTTTGACATTATTGAGAAATAAGAAATATTGTTTTTTTTAAGAAAAGAAATGTAAAATTTAGTTTGACTTTATTGTGAAATAAGAAATTTATAATTATATAATTATTTTTACTTCATCAGTAAACTACCAGTTAATTATGTTGGCTTTTCTATTTCACAACTAATGTAAATATTGTGATATTGTTTATGGCCAAATCACGGCTGAGTGATGATCCCATCAGACAGTGGTCCCACGAGCCCATTATATCGAGATACTGTACCACTAGTGGGTCAAATTAGTGTAACGAGTCGTAATCCCTTGTAACCCCACAAATTTGACCGACTAGTGGTACATTATCTCGATATAATGGGCTCGTGGTCCCACTACAGTCAATTATATACTAGCTACTAAAACAAACATATTATCACATATTTTTAGATCGACACAGTCATATCAATCATCTCTTTCAGGCTGTTTTTCACACAGTTGAGATTGACTATAATATGAAAGGGTCTACTACCGGAAAAATTAGAGAAGAAAGGCGACAGCAACCTGACAGGTCATTGCAACTGATATCTAATTGAAAGAAACAAATAAATTTTATATTGCTATTCTGACGTTTGTGGAAAGAAAGAGTATAGCAAAAATCAGTATCTGCGCTCTCCATAAAGTAGGCATATTGGGTCAGTCATCCAGCATACCACTTCATTTCGCCTCGCTCCAGTACTTTCTAAAACTACGAGCTCTATCTTCGGCCTCAACTTCAATATACTTACCATAATATACAATTAAAGTTAAATATGACTTCACTGAAACAGGGGAAGTATAATCTTGCATTACCTGAAACAATTCCTGATTGATTATTAAAAAGCAACATATACTGCCAGAGTTCTTATTGAAGGTTACGACTTGAAAAAGAACCATTATGTTTTTGTAAGTATCTTAGAGATAGACAAACACAACCATTGAAACAAAACCAGAACCATCTGCTCCGAACTTAGGCTCAGAACTTTATCGCATTGAAACGGAAACAAGACCACAATCGCATTTAACGCATTTTGGTTTGCATAAAACGTGATCCATGTTAAAACAACAAGAAAGTTTGCATGGAAGACTCCAATGCGGCCCGCGAAGGGGCACAGTTCAAGTAGAAATGAGAGGCGGAACAATAAAATGCGGATTTTTAAGGCTGTACGGGAACAAATTGCGACTCGGAACGTTCTCAGCCGCGCCAGGAGATGAGCTTCCACCCCTACCATGGACAATAAGTTCACAAGCAATCGTATTCTCGTCGAAAACTAAACAAAAGGCAGTGTGTACGCCAAGTTCGGAAGAAAGCACGACGGCGCACTGAGGTGTGTATGGCTAATTTCGACCCCTCGATAACTCAAAATCTATTTAACGTACAACAAAAAAATCTTATTAATGTTTAGATCCGACATCTGTTATCTTTTCACGTGCTACGTAAAGGTCGTATCCCTACGCGCAGCAGTGCTACGCACAATGCATTCATTCCTGTGTAATTGCATGTTATAGTGCGATTACATCACAGGGTATCCTAGTGTAGGAGCCAGTGAAACCCGAAAATATACAGGTGTTCTTCATTTGAATACATTTTATTTATTTTATTAACTAGACGGCGCTACATTCTGCGCAAGGTGGCTGGCAGTTTGTTACATATTCCCTTGTGCCGTGCTATGTATGGCAGAAGGACAGGCTGCTGTTAATGAAATAATGTTAGTATCGATACGTAATCACTCTCACAAATTCAAAATACAGTAGTAAGGGATTCCGCGGTTCATCCCCCCGCGAAGATTTGTTGGTGAGATTTAATTTGAGATACGGTCACGACCACGCTCCGCCGTCGTCGCCAACTTTTTACATACCTATACTATACTATACCCAGAATTAGCTGCCATTGTTGACTCGGATATTATTGTGGGTTACCTACCTTTTGCGCTACTTTAATTTAGTGGGAAATTGGAATAGGTTTGTTTGACAGGCTGCCAAATAAGTTTCTGTGAAATGCAAAGAGAGAGGAGGAGGAGAGAGGGTGTTGGGAAATTCGTTTTAAGGTGAAGTGAGTGTTTCATTGTTATTTACCTGGACATAAAAACGGTATTATATTGTCTGCCGAGTTTTTATCTATCTTTTAATAAAGTCTTTGGTACACGACAAGGTGACCATGTCATCCTCGATAGGGTCACTAAGGGAAGGAATGGGAAGCTCAGTGTTATTAGAGTCGGCCATCGATTCCAAATTTTTCATGGTATTAGTCGAGGACTGACTCAAAGTAACATTAAGCCTCGCATTTTCTGCTGATTTACAAAGTAAAAACAATTAGATAAAAAGATACTTCACATTGTACGCGCTTACAAAATTACGGGTATTACCTGCATTGAAACTATTAGTACACATACAAAATTAACACGAACTTGATATGTATAACATTTCTACTGGTATGTTTGACTTTACAGTCCACAATTAAGCAAGACACGAGTACAAACATGGCACAGCCAAACCGCCAATTACGCGCCTACTTGTGAGCTACGATCTAATATCATAGTTCACCGCAGTAGAGCACTGAGTATACCCCGGACATAGCTCCGGCAAATAACTTAGTGAATGTTCCAATTCACAAGTTGCTAAGTAATATGCACATTTAGTAGGAGCCTAGAAGCAGTAGGAGCAAGTCAGATTTCGCAGGAGTTTAGGAATTATGCAATAACTCCGCGTTCGATCGCGCAGCGGTTAGAAAACGTGGAGTGAGTAGTGTTGTAAAACTTCTCTCTATTTATTGAGAGAAAATAAAATAACAGGAAAAACTCAGAGATTTTGTGATTTCTTACATGTTACCTACATAAAGAAACGAAAGTATAGGTCGGTACAACTTCTAACGATTGTAATTCAGTTACATTTCCTTCTTCGTAGTAGGTAGGATCCTTTCCAATATATTGAAGAAAAGTTATAGGTACCATATCGTTTCAGTACTCACACGTAGTAGCACAAAGAAAATGTAGATAGTGGTTGACTGTTTCATTATTTTATTACAAGCTTTTCTATATTTCTATCTAGTCCTCTTCACTTCTTTTCGACGGTTACTTACATCTCTAGAAGCGACCTCTGCGGCATATGTATCATTCATAAGGAAATGCGGCTGCGGGCGTACACCGCGAATATTTCACAGTCGGTTTATCGAAAGAGCAGCGGCGCGTTTAAAGGCTCATAGAGTACGGGCACAGGTGGCTCGAATATCCTCGCCAATAGTATGGAGACGTGATCGGAAAACCCAATTGCAATTGGCATCTCGCGACTTCCTCTTCAAATAATGAAATTTGAAATTTATTGTGCCAATCGAACGCGTCCCTGTTACACTGTTCCAATAAATTAGGGAGCGGTAAGTTAGGTACGCGCGAACGAAGTTCAGGTAAATTTGTTACGGATAGTGAGTGAGGGTGAATTCTGTAACATAATTTTAATGAAATATAAGAACGACGGAAATCGGTATGCGATGTTACGAAATACGAGTAATAATAATAATAATAGTTTTAAGTAGGTACTCGTATCATTAGGTACTTTAAAAATTTGTGATGTAAAGAAAACTTCAAAACATTATGAAATCGGTATGACACACTTGAAAATTAATTTATTAAAATTTTCTTGACAATACATTAAGCTACAAAGCTTAATTTAAATTTAACTTAATAAAAACTGAGAAAGAAAGCTATTTATTTCCAGTCATTTAATTAGTTCTCATATTTCCTTCAAATCCTATTACTAATGGATACTTGTATTTTATAATGAAAAAGTATCTAATTTGTCTCTAGTTTTTGACAAAAACATCTCAAAAACTATCATGTACCTACTTATAGTACGTTAAAGCCTTAAAGGGGCATTACTACATAGATACAAATGTATACGTAGTGCTACGGAATCGCTGAATTTTCTATGGGGCCACGTACGAGACAAGAGACAAGCCTGCAGCATGCTTTTTAATTCATGTCGCTCGTCCAAGTGGAATCAACCTGTCCCATGTCCGCCCGAACCTTGAAGGAAGCTACAAGATTCACACGAACCCTATTTTTATTTTAAATTCTAGGTGACTGCAGCAGGACGTGATAGGATTTAAAAGTAGGTGACTTCATGAAGGAGGATTTTTCCAGTGAGAATACTTTTATATCTGAAAGGTACCAGATCGAGAGTGGATCTAATAAGAATTAGTACCTACCTAAAAAAATATTAAAATAGTCATTTATTCATTTTCAACTTTGAATACAGTAGACGCGAGAATATTACACAGTGTTTTACTTAAATTAAATCATGTTTTGTTGTCTCAGTGAGAGTTCATTGATTAAAATATTGATTTACATTGTTCACGTTACAATGCCGATGACTATAGTAATTAATACAAATAATAATAATAATACTATATACTGTAATGGTACTGATAATTATCCTAAGCAAGTAATTGATATTCAGTTATTAAATTTATGTTAACATAATAGTGCCTAAAAGTTTTTTATAGCTATGAGTCTAAATGACGTAGAAATAATTATAAAACCTTATTTAATTAGGTATCTAGTATATGTCGTTATTGTATAGGTTCCTATAGGGTACACCATTTCTATATTCAATTTAATAAGTGTAAAACGAATGCAGAAGCACGACGATACTCACGTTTTTTCCGACGAGTCTATAACGAGTAGAGCTCGGTGGAGCGCGATAATGATGCACTTTGCAAATTGCAATAAATAAGTATTAGTTCTGTCACAAGTTCTCCTTGTAGTTTTATTTTTAACCCCCGACCGATAGAGGGAGGGCGTGTTATAAGTTTGACACGTTTGTCTTAATATCGGATGATCCGATTTGGACCCGGTTTTCTTTATTTATTAGATAAATTTTGACGAGAGTGTTCTTAGCTAGGTCTGATAAAAATTAAACCAGTGGTTACCAAGATCTTGAAGTATCTTTGATATTAGTTGGGATATCTGGTATGGTAATAGTTAGAATCTATATGGTTCTAATCTATATAGATGGTTCGAATTTGAGCTCAGATATTCAGGTTCATGGTGCGTTTCCGACATCTGAAATCTTGAGGATCTGATCATGACCAGGAAAAAGTAAGTGGACTTCAATTTCCCAATATGAAACTTGAATAATTGGAAGATTATCAGCCCGCCGAAACTATAATAGTTAAATAGGGTCTTCTCGAACTAATGTTGTAGGGAAACCTGAGATATTTCAAAAGAAATAAATATTTAAAGATGGCGTCAAAAAATGTATGGAAATGATGTGAAGCTAGGAATTATAAGATATTTCTTTCATGAATTGTATGAAATTGACTGCAAAACACTTTTTATGATGCAACGGGTAAGGAATCAAGTGTGTACCCGACACGCTCTTGACCGGTTTTTATGTATACAATCTAAAATAATCCCGTTAAGAAGAAACCAAATAAACCGCAGTTCAAACCGTTTCCTCATTCATACCAAACTGAAACATGTTAATATTCGCATATTGTGTAGGAACCTACTAAATACATCAGGGGTTCCCAAAGTGTGCACCGCGGGGCCCCAGGGCGCCGTGGATGGTAAACTGGGCGCTGCGAGGCACTGCTGTTTTCTCTTCTCTGGACGCTAAAATAACTTATAAGCAAAATGAAAAGATATTAATTAAATAAGGAAGTGGACAGTTCATTATGTGAATAAACTTTTCTGTCAATTTTAATATAATATACAGGGTGTAACATTAAGAACGGTCAGTATGGGAAAGTCTGAAACTATAAGACATACGAAGATCTGTTCTTAGGAACCATGTCATCAATTTTAGTAACAAGAAAAACTGTATACATACATTTAAAAAAAACCTGTACTCAGCCTGGGAATCGAACCCGGTTGTTTTGAAAAAACATATATCCAACACTATTTCTATTTAGATATCGATTACGTTAAGGATGAAGTGTACAAAACAAGCTACGACACAATTGAAGACCTAGAGACCAGCAGCCATAGAGACAATTTTAACGCAAATTCACCACCTGAAGATACAACATTCAATAGTAAGATCGTTACCTAAACGAGTTGAATGTTGTATTTTACAAAATGGTAGTCATTTCGAACACCTACTAAAATAAATTAAAAGATATGGAAACAATGCGTTTTATTAATTTTAAACATCACGTTTCATACTAACATTTATTCCTTAAGACCTACACAATCGATATCTAAATAGAAATAGTGTTGGATATTTTTTTTTTCAAAACAACCTGGTTCGATTCCCAGGCTGAGTACAGTTTTTTTTTAAATATATGTATACAGTTTTTCTTGTTACTAAAATTGATGACATGGTTCCTAAGAACAGATCTTCGTATGTCTTATAGTTTCAGACTTTCCCATACTGACCGTTCTTAATGTTACACTCTGTATAGATAGATAGATAGAAACACTTTATTGTACACAAATACAGGAAAAGTAAAAACTACAGGAATAGCACGATATGTACAAAGACGGCCATCTCTTCCAGGCAACCTCTGAAGTTAATTGGACATTAAAGAGATTAGCGACAGTATAGTGTGAAGATATGAAAAAGGTTACTGTTACTTAAAACACAGTAAAGTTAGTAAAATAAAAGTAATATGATATACATAATCAATTAATTTAATTATTAAAATAATAAAATTAATATTAAATATATTTGAACCTCACATTGCAAGATTCAAGTAAAATATTGTTTTCATATCATTTTACACACATATTTTAACAAGGGCACCGGGACAAAATACCAAACCTGTAAGTGCGTTGCGAACTGAAGAAGTTTGGGAACCCCTGAGATACATAGATACGTAGGTAGATACTTTTAATAACTCGCACTGAATACATTCAGTTTCCAGTTTCAGCCGCACCAACTCTCTCGCTAGCAATAAACGCCCCGAGAAATATTTTCACATCGTTGTGGAAGTTAAAATGAAAGTAACTACACCCGGTAGGGCAATAGCAGACCCCTACCACCACCGACGGGTAATTCAGAATAATTCCAGGAGTTACGTAATTTTATTCATGATACGAACATACTCGATGGCGCACCAAACCATTTCATAGCAAATATTTGAGAGATAACGGGGAATATTGTTTATCTATTGTGTATTGCAGTCCGCCGTTTGTCGAAAACAATGGAGGTTATTTTATAAAATAGAGCGAAACAATAGGTACGAGTATCTTAAAGTGATGAAATAAGGTTTTCGAAACAAGATTTGTGTGGTCTCAGCGAAATAGTTTCACTTCTACAGTATATAATAACACTTTGAATGTGAAATGTCCAGATCGTAAAATGTCCAGTTCACGTCCAAGAACCAAAAGTATTTAAAAGATAATTTGAGATGTCTTACTCAACCAGTGTAATGGTTAAGGGGACTTTCAGAAAATAATTATTATAAGTATTATAATAAATATTATAAGTAGTATTATAGTAGTATTAAGTATAAGTATAACCCCACACGCGCGTATATTTTTTATTCTTCCACCAAACCTAAAGCCTAAAGCTAAACCTAAAAAGTATATACATTGATAAATCTATAATAACACTAAAGCTAAAACTAAACTTAGACTAAGAAGAAGAGAAAAAAATAAAAATAAAAAATTTGGATTAAGTCCACCACATCCGGCAGTGTACCCAAGACTGGCTGCGTTGTCCCGTTGGATAGCTAAGCTAATCCGTTGGGCCAAATAGAAGCTCTTGGATCTTTTGACGCGTCGACCAGGCGCTTTGCGAGGTCCTTGAAGACGCGGTGTGCTCCCGGGCCCCAGGGTCCCAATGTTTCAACCCTACTAAGTACTTATATAAAAAAAGTTTATAACGACGTCTGTCTTCCAAAATATAACAAAATAATCCATGAATTTATTTTTTCAATAGATAAATGGCCCCCAATAACGTCAAAGTAGGTATATAGTCCCCACGGAAATGTTATATACTGTACCTAGACCAGCTTCGTGGTAGGCTCATCATAGCGATCTCTGAATGTAAAATTTCCAAACACATACAGTACAAGCACGTGCTTGAGTTATCTTCCATTTACCTACTACATCAGGAATACAAAATATACAACTTCTAGATAGGATTTCTGAATTGGTTTTCCAGGAAACAGTCCGGGTGATGAGGATACAATTAACGTCTGACTACGATCAAGTAAGGCAGTTCTAGTTGATTTGAAGATTAAAAGGCATCACTGTTAACATATTGTTATTATTATAGAAGCAAGTTTTTTTTTCATTTATACCTCTAAGTATAGCTATAAAAAGAGGAAATATTACCTACCTACTTATTATAATATGGTAGTAGGTATTGTTCCTAAATATTCTAATCAATAAAAACCCTCGCGATATTGCGGAATTATAAATGAAACTATTTTTTTATTGCGATCTCCGAGGGCCTTTACATATACGCCGCCAGCGGGCGGCGCGGCACCGCTGCCGCCGCGGCGCCGCAGACTGTAGAATTCCTTCGATTTCTATGGGCGCCTTACACACACGCCGCAGCCAGCGCGGCGCGCGCCTCGCCCGCGGTGGCGTGACGTCACACCGCTGCGGTGGCGCGCGGCGCTGAAGTTTCAAAGAGAATGTATGATCGCTCTGGCGGCGCCGCGCGCGGCGCCATATGTAAGCGCTCTAAACCAGATTATAAAAGTACCAGTGGCGCCCTCGTGACAATATTTTTATTTTCCTGGTCAGGAATTATTATTTACTCACTTAGAACCCCAAAGGAAATTGATCAATGAAGCAAAGATGCTTAGATCGTAGTCAGACGTGTATCCCAAGTCTATTCCGTGAAAATATTTTGTGTAACCTGAATTAAATCGATTTATGGAAACATAAAAGGTTTCCAATGAAATTCCGAACGAAATATGAATCAAAGATTCGAATAGAAATCGAATTTTTATCAAAATAACTTTTCATGTAATGTCGTTGGAATCGAAGAAAAGAATAATAAATTTTGATTACTTTCTCACGTCCGCAATCGTGATCCGATTCCACAATTTTGCACCGTTCCCCTTGGAAAAGTCATGATTAAAATGGAAAAATGTAATACTAATTCACTTTTCAAATCTTATATTTTTCAATAACCGCTTTAGTACTTCTGCGATTCCAGTACGTAGATTCCAAGCACCCTTTCTATCTTCTATTGTGACTTTTATTTTAAAGTCAATGTGAGTTTTTTTAACATATTCTATAGGTCTGACTGAAAACAGCGAGTAGTTACCTACCGCGGCGAGGAAGGTCTTTCAAGACGAATATATGAGTAGGTAAACGAATTTCTGACGTGCGTAAGAAATATTGCAGAGTCTACATGTCGTCGTCGACGTTCCAATTTGGACCCTATTATAACTTGCCTAAAACTGCTACAACATATAACTTCTTTTTGACGAGTAATGAATAAACTTTTGCAACATAATTTGATCTCAAATTAGGTAACAAAACTTTAATTACTTGCATATAATAATATATACTTATTTGACTCTATCATATAATTTATTGATATGAAGAATGTAATCCATTTCCAGTATTCTTATTGTTGTTTTAGCTGCTACTTTATTGTTAATTATTATTTTACTATGATAAATTATTGACTATGATGTTTATAAATCTAATTATTAATACAAATGTTTTTTTACGTGTGTTATTGCTATGTAATGGAATTAATTTTTTTTTATTAGACGTGTAATTGATATTATGAATAAAAAAATGTCAGTCGTTGTTATTTATTTATATTAATTATTTAATTTATATAAATTACACGTATAATAAAAATATAATTAATTTAACCTAATCTGACTAATATTTACAAATAAAAGATTTCTCCCAGGCTCCTACCAACAGGCAGAGTGCCCAGAAGGCTGGCGGCGTTGCCCCGCTGAATAGCGAGGCTTAGGCGTTGGGCAAAGTAGCCGCCAGCCCTCCGGTCATGGGACGCCTCCACCAGCCGTCTCCCAATGTCCTGTTGCAGTTGGTGCGCCGCAGGACCCCAAGGCCCCAGCGTTTCCACCTCAAACGGCAAAAACATGCAGTCCCCACTGAGGCCTGCATATTTGCGCCGCTTGAGGTTTTCGGCTAACGCAGCCGCTGAGCCAGCCCTCGACACGGTCGCTGGAAGATGGGACGGCGATTACTATGATTGATTAGCTAATTATTATTATGTTTAATTTCGAACACAATTTATATTGTTATCGAATAAATAAATTGAATTGGAAATATGCATTACGAAACGTCTCGAATATGTTTACTGTTTACCATCAAGATCAATAAACATTTACTTCTTATTTTCCAATTCTGGTCATGCACAGATAACAAATTTTCCCGCAGCGTTGTTTACTAGTTAGCAAGTAATAAAAAGTAAAAGTAAGTTTGATAGCAGATTAGAAACTCTGCCGGAAGTTCGGACGGCGGCGCGGTGGCTTACGTTACGTGACCAAATAAGTCCGACTCACGACTTCAACCCGACTAACTGAACTATAAGTATCTTAGTATCTCCTCTACTCCTACTAGTAGCTTGTAGGTAAGTACTTAACGAAGAAGTTTCCTTATGCATCTATCAACGAGATTTAAATAAAGCTTTTGGTTTATAATAAATAACCCCTCGGAAGCAAAAACGATAGTCTGCTTAAAAACTTGATCACAAAGAATTCTTTTTTCAACAGGAAGCGATGTCGGATATTGAAAATAAAAACATATTATTTATTTATGCCTAATGCTGTAACAGAAAAATGCTCAAAAGGACTTTGGATCTACCGTGAATAAAACGATACAATACATTATAATTATAAGTAGGTATGTACATGTCATGTTGATCTTAAATGATAAATAGTGAGCAAACTACTTTCCACCATGGATTGGCTTATGCCAATTATTATTGATGATCAAATGAAATTATTTCAGTAAAAAAAAAGTTTAAACTATGTAAGACTTCGTAGAGTACTCAAGTTATTTCAGGTTTCTGCAAACGATCAGAGCAAAGATAGAGGGGGGTCAAAGTGATCTGAATGGCTTCGGGAAAAGGTGGTAAGGCACTGTGGCCCGCTTTTTGGCTCTAATTGTCGGGGTCACTACCGTGCCCCCAGATTAGTAGGTATACTAAATGTTACGCTAAAGCATTGTAAAGCTTCAATTGTCTGATTTATCAGTGTTAAATCGATTATTGTGAAGTCGCGAAGACATTTATAATGAAAATGAATGATTAACAATCATTCTCGAAGAGAGACAAATAAACGCATCGATTTCAATTCCACCACGTTTTGCTGCCTTTTAGCTCTAAGTTTCTAAGATGCGATGGTAATATATGCGGTAAAATTTGAAGGTAATAAAATATTAACAATAGTATTATGTGATAAGGTAAGTAAGTATTTAAAAATGACAGTGCATTAAAACAAAGTATTAATTAGGTATGTTGTACCTATTTAATGTTCTTTTCCTTATCGTATATTTGATTATCTATAGATAAAATACAATAGACAGATAGATTCGTAAATTATACTGCAACACTCTCTAAAGAGATACTTTAAAACTACCTCGCCAATTTAGAGGCAGACTTTCCCCACAGTTAATCCACTTGATCACAAACTTGGTTGGCCGCACGTACTCCAGCTCACCGTACAACGTCTACGAGTATTTCCTTTTAATCTTAAATTAACTCTCAAACAATTCTAACCGTATTTCGCAGAACCGAGACCAGCCCGTAACCAGCGGACTCCACAGACTCCGCAGACTCCGCAGACTACGCACGGTGAATTCAAAATTACTTTTTACATTTTTTCTCAAATGGCGAAGCCGAAATCAATTTTTTTGTTAAACTTAATTAGCTGACGGAAAACTGAGGGAAAATTTACCATTGAAGCTTTTTATGCAAGCAGTTATACGAATTACCGAAGTGACAATTATATTGAATATTTTAACATATAATTTTCTTTAATTTATTCTCGGACTTGGTAAACTGAGCGTCGATGGCGTAGAAGCTAGGACGCCGGATTCCCATGCGGGAGGTTCGGGTTTATAATCATGCAAGGTCTTATACGAATAAGGTTTTCGTTTTTTTCGAAGACTTACGTACATTTGCCGACTGCTCTTACGGTGAAAAGGAGATTACCAGTATTTGAAATAGGGAAGGCAATGGCAAACTATACCATTGATAAACTAAGTAAATCTGCCAAGAAAGTCATTTATATGTGGTTAATTCAATAGACTGATAACGACCATCAATGATGAAAACGACAAAAAGGAAGAAGTACTTTACTACTTTTTAAAAACCAAATTGAATCTAACAAATTATATAGTATATCAAAAACAGTACAAACACTACATGATAAGATAAATCAGACGGGAGAAACCGGCCAGTGTTATTCATGCATCAATGGGTGGGATGCAGAGTATTATATCTATACATATGTATTAATGCAGTGCATCTGATCGGTTTTTATTTTTATGCAGAAGTCGGTGCATGTTAGTCAATAGTAGGTAGGGAATTATATATTAGGTTAGTTAATATTAGGGATCTATAATGTGTTGATCTGTATGTGTGACGCTGACGCGTACTCACTACGTGTACTACTATACTATACTATATTTATAAAAGGGAGCAATAAGTCCGCCGATAAACTGCTAAGCAGTTTGGCGGTATACACTTATATATTACTGTATTTACTGTACTGTGTAAAAGTTGAATAAATAAAAATAAAAAAGTACACTTTAGGAGGAAAGAAATCTTAAAAATTTGTTTTTACTTTCATAAGTAGGTGTATGTAATTAGTAGGTAGGTAGGTAGTAGGTTAACGATCTCATAAAAGAAGAATAATCATTTATATAATAAGAAGATACAAAAACTGTAACTATAAACACATTTAATTTTAAATTTTGCAAAAATTCTTCGATCCATTTTGATTAACACGTGTTTCATGGATGTTGTCTATGTCGAGTGATTAGGTTGTTTAAGTGTTTAATTTGATTTACTTAATTAAAATTTGGGCAGGTGCTATGTCATTTATTTAAGGAATAATCATCGATCATACACTTACAACTCTATCCACTTTCATAAAAAGTCACCACTATGTAAGAAAACACAGCCAGCTAAAACAGCCATTTATTAAATTCATACCGTACCTTACCAGTAACAGTCCCTTCATCTCCAACAAATGAGTTCCTTGTAGACAGAGGGGAATTGTTTCAAGGTAGGTAGGCGCACAGTCGCGCCGAGCACCACGCGACAATTGAGACGAATTTTTTTGAAGGAACTGCTCCTTTCGCCATCCGCAAGATTAGATCCAAGAAGATAAATCTCCTTCCCCCCACTTGTGTCGCCCATTTTCTGTGAAGGCTTTATTCCGGATTATTTATACAGAACATTTCGCCCGCCAGCTTGACATGCACTGAATAACGTCATGCTTTTAATCTCTCAAAGCTAGCATAGCGGTAGCCACCTCGCTGCTCTCATGTATTAGAAATAAACAAATAGGGAGCTACGCTAAAAGCTTTCCTTTGATAGTTATGAGCATCGTAAAAGAGTTTTCGGAAAAGCCTTCGCTTAGGTTATATTAGGCGCTATTATTAGGGTATATTTGACGCTATTATGATTCAGTATTAAGCACATAAGCCGATTGCTACACGTGGTTCTTATTAACCACGTAGATCAGAAACCCGCCGAGCACGAGCCCTCGTAATCACCATGGCAACAATGGGGGTACTTAGAAAGAAGGAGGTAAAGAAAAACATCTCATAATAACCAAGGCCAAGTGCGAGTCGCTCTGTCTAGAGAGATCAGCAATATTACGCTAATACGATATTTGTGTGAGCTATGCGCAAAAAAACTTTTACTTGTTTTGCTCTTAAAGACTTAACTTACAAACTAGTACAGTTGCGTCAAGTTTTAGTATTTTCTGTTTAAATAGATAGAAGACATGACCAATATTCTAGTAAATTATTAAGTTCCTAAATAATACCGATCACGATAACTGGTCTAAAATTAACAACTTTGACGGGCGCTTAGGTCGTTATTTCTCTATGGAAAAAATATTTTAAAAATTCTTTTCTTTTTCTTGATGAGCTCAACAACATATCCCACCAAAAGGGGGTATAAAAAGATTTTTATCGACTCCCGTGACTTGCACGAGATCCTCTAAAAACAATTTTACAAAATTTTAAATTGGATATTCGGATTTGAGTCCCGCGCCACAGACGGAGGGACGGGCGGACAACGGAGCGACAGCAATAGAGCAATATCGCCTTCCAAGTACGGATCCCTAAAATGCGAAAAAACGTATATACAGCTTGTATATACAGCTTATTAAGTTAGTATGTATACATTTTATTGTCACAGGAGCAAACAATTCTCTTAATCAAAGGAACAGGAAATAGAGACTTGATCGTTCTCTTCACTTATCTAAATGACATTTACTCCATTGATATTATGATGGATTAACAAAGAATTTCGACGGTAGCGAGGGGCAAAAGAATAAAACAAACAGATATTTATTTATAAAATGGCAGGTTGGTTGTGGTTGGTTGGATTTTGTCAAAGGTGTCGTTCCGCCAAGAGGTGCGTTTCAAACATATCTACTCAAGGCGATTGGTTACAATTTATTTTTCCTGCTGCAAAAAATATTACTTACTTACTCACTTACTCCGCTGGCGCAGCGACCCGAAGTGGATCTTGGCCTCCGATACCAAAGAGCGCCATCGCTCTCTCTCCTGCGCAGTCTCGAGCCAGTCAGGCGCCTGGAGCTCCCGCAGATCCTTCTCCACTTCATCGCGCCAGCGGTATCTGGGACGTCCGACCGGACGTCGTCCGTTAGGGCGTCCCACATACGCTCGTTTGCAAAAAATATAGTAACAAAAAATATCTTATCAAATTCACATATCTGGAAATTGCGAACATTTACAATTGACTGTAAGTAGCGAGCAATTCCTGATGTACCGCAAAGTTAAATTGGAAAACTTCGTACGCTGCAACGTGTAGTCTGTAGTTGTTCTTCAGTAATAGGCACTCATATTATTGTCACAACTGCACCTCACTACAAAGTTATATTAGTCCACGATTGTTGGCAACTGGACATTTATGGCTGCGGTCGGAGATTGGAGTTGACCAAGGTATTTAAGAACATTCATATTTTCTTGTTTAAAAATAATGGTATTCGCATGTTTAGGCTTTGTAATATCTTGTCCTAAACCTAGACAACGTTTAGGGTAGGTTTACAGAGTCAGTTACTGACCTTTCTTTGGCAAAATCTGGCAATTCAATTAGCATACTGCAGCGATTTTGAAACGGAATCGGAATGAACCCATAAAAATATGTTTTTCGGTTTACTAGAATGCTATGGATTCCATCCGAATCCGTTTCAAAATCGCTGAAGAAACTAAAAGCGTCAGAGTTCACTCGAAATCTGCCTTTATATTTTAAAATGTTAATCTGTCTCTTTTAAATTGATTGAAAAGTTCTATCGCTATCTTTTTCCACTCCCATTTCGTAATTTGTTCAAGAAACCATAATCAATAACATAAAGAAGTTTATTCGTCATGGTCGTCTGAAAATAGTGTTTTAATGAAATATTAAATATCAGTTTCCGATTGGCTTATGTAAATTTTTCATTGTTGTATGGCATTGCATACAAGAACTCTTTGGTATTAAATGCACTACATTTCACTGGCCAACTACTTGGTACTATAGCCATAAATTAAAAAACTCGACATCCGCGCCTGCGCGATATTGACAATACGTCAAACATATCTATGGTTTCCATACTTACCAATAACATGTTAAGCTGTCATGGTGTCTGTTGATGTTATGTTTTGTATTTTCTGTTTAGAAAAAGTATTGTATGCAACGCACGTAATGGCGATTTTAACACTCGAATGATCTATTATGAAACTCAGCTTTGCTTCGCTCTTCGTTCCGTAAACAGTTCTCATGTTAAAATTGCTATTATTTTTAAAAGTAAAGGCATTTATTGCATAACTATGGGTACTTTAATAGATCTTACAAATTATTTTCGTCCACAGCTATAGCCTACTACTTTTCTTGGCGTACTGTAATTAAACATCTGATTTTTTTCGCGATATTTTGCATTGTTTGAAAAACAATGTTATAATTGTACATTGTTACATGACTGTGTTAATACCGTGAGTAAAATATTCGTATTTGCACCGAAAACATAGCAGCACTGCACCTGTGCAAAACTTTTAAAAATATTCGAAAATGCATAAAAGATACGACAATATTTTTGTGATCGTGATATACTAGTAGCCTTAAAGCCTCCATAACAAATGGTCCATAGTTTGTGGGTTCCTGTTACTTACCTATCTTATTATCACTGAAAGTAATTGTGATAGGTAAGGTATTTTTGTCAATGGCGGATAGCCGATATCAACAAAAGTCGCATCAAAACCTGATGTGATTTGCACACGACCGATGTGAGACGAAGCCCTACAGTGGGATGACGTGAGCTGACGGTGTGGTGATGATGATAAAGTTATTAAAATACTGCTGTTATCAAATTATCGTGCTAACTTTAAAATACTGCTGTTATCAAATTATCGTACTAACTTTAAAATACTGCTGTTATCAAATTATCGTGCTAACTTTAAACACTTTTTTGACATGGAATCTATTTCATGTCTTACACGCTCGCTTTGTATGTGAGTGAACTTGTGTCGAGTCACCGTGACGAAAATGTGTACTTTCAGCTACCACTAGCTCTTGAACTATTTGACCTATCAAAATGGAAGTTGTACCATTGGATAGAGTCATTCGGCGCCGTTCTAACGATATCTAACGATAACTGAAATATTATTTCCCCGCTTCGCTACAGCTTGCCGAAGTGGGTCCCTTTTTTGGCCAAAAAAAAATTACCGTCTTATATTAAATTCTCTATAACTTTAGAACTATGATACTCGTACAAGTAGATATCGAAACACTTGAAACTGCGTTGTGATGTGCTAGAACTACGCTACTTAAAACGAGGTCTCATTTCGTATCTGGCTTCTACAGTCGAAAATAATTGACAAGTTTCATCAGTTGTTTCGTCATGGCTCGCAGCAAATGTCGTAACCTGAAAAGAAACCGTCACCGAATTCGAAAAACGGCAATGTCTCATGCAGATCGGCAACGCATTTACCGTTTAAGATAATAATCACAACATTTCGACAACTACGAGCAAAGTAACGAATCATCATGTCACAGTGAACAGAGCATGAAAATGCAAAGCGTCCAATCTTCGCCAGTCGCTGGGCCGTCTGGAATGCCACGTAAGCGTCGAGCGATGTTGAGGCCGGACAAGTGGATACTTCATATCAAAATTCTAACAATGTTGAACTATCAGCGTCAAGGGCCAAGTGTTCGCTATCATGGCGCAGATCGATAGATTCCATGTTTCAGCAGATCCCTTCTGTCTGGCAGGTTTTTTATATTCTTCATTAACCACTCTAACTATGGCTAAAATGCCTGTGTTAGGAGTGCTTCACCAAAATAGTCCAACGGTGGATTTGATCCGGCGACCCTTCGCCGCAGTCTCGTGCCCTACCCTTCGAGATATTGTAGCTTCTGCTACGTTCACGGTAATTTGTTCCATTACAATCTTTATATTTCTGAAATAATCCGTCCACTTCTTTTTCCTTCTCATCTTTTACAAATATGAGTTAGGTAAACGGCCGAATTTTTTTAATAATATTAGAATATAATATTTGCAAACTGTTTGGCTATTCCTCGAGGTACGATTGAACCGAGTCGGTTGTCGTAAACACTCGCTTTGTTGCAGCAATTCCTGCGATACCACATTTCTGCGAGATTAAATTCGTAATACGGCTTCCGTTTGGCTCGCTCCGTATTCACTGCACCTACTACGGAACCCTTGTGAATGTTGTTTGACATCGGATTCTTGTGGATGCGGATATTTTGAATAACTAAATCAATTTTGTACGCTCCAATAGAACACTCGTGCTTCAAACTACCGTTACAAGGTCCAAATAGAATGTTTAAAATCTACTCAAAATTTCTTCTTAGTAACAAGTTATATTATATAATTATATAATACTTTTAATTGTTTGGAGTTTTTAGTTTATCAACTTTTGAATTAACACGAATTGAAAATATTCGCTTTTTCATTTCACTTCAAAGATTTGTTGGACAGAATATTGAAGTCTGTTCACTTTCGTCAAATCTTATCATATTTAGTCACTACTCGATACAGCACCCGTTTGCTTATAAACATACTGTTATTACCGTACCTGTTATTGCGTCGACATTACGTCGACATTTAGTTCGAAAAGGTCATACATAACAAATTTTATTTAGAACACTGCGCATAAAAATCATCGTTCTGTTTTAAAACCCCTGTCATAATCATTTGAGCTCTACCTTTTTATTCTTCTCAATTTATTCAACTGTTCTAGTCACACAGGAGTGTGTCGCCAAGTTCGGAAGAAAAGGGCGGCGACCAGACTCTAGAACTCTTTTCTTCTATTGAATGACTCGTGTATAAAAACTTGCCAAGTTAGGGATTTAGTTTTAAGAAGCAGTATTTTTTCTTTTTAAACAATCTAAATAATGTTATATATTTCTCTAGGTAATTTTGAACGTTAACTGAACTTGGCACTTACATAGAATCTCAATTATTTTATTAGTGAATCTGACAGACTCACTTTTCCTTGTACCGAACTTGGCCCCATTTTTCACATTTATGTTTTTGGTAGGATCATTAGAACAGATATTTATTAATCATTAGTATAGATACAATTCATTCCACTGTTCATTAGGTTATCTGTAGTTAAGTATTAATATATTTCAAGATTCACAATTTTATAAACCTCATTGTTAACATGCAAAATTTAATTATTTTAATTTAAATAAAACACCCGTAGCTATAAATCAATTTGTAAAAACACCAAAAAAGGTGGCGCGTAGCGGCCGAGAACAGCAATCTGTTAAGTCAGCACTCCTTTTTTCATTTTGATCACCATTTAATGAAAATTCTGTTTGTAATTGATACTAATGTCGTAGTAGGGGTTGGGAGGGGAAATGGGATCTTTTTCAGAACGGCTTATTTGTCAATGTCAGGGCGGCAGTGACGCCTGCGTCTGTTTCTGATAGCTTGTTGTTTCGTTTTATTGGTACGTTCTCGTTGCGACTGATGTATGTTGCGACATAATTCGTAGGGTTAATCGAATGTAAGGACCGGGTCATTTATCATTTTATACTATACTTTCACCTTTATTCTTAATACTTCTTGTAAACGAGTAGTTTAGTTAGACAGTTCCTTATTCTTTATCGTCTGGTTAATTGGCAATTTAAATCTCCTCTTATGACTGCCATACCTAATGTGTTAACTCAGAGTTACTGAATGTGAATTACAGTCAACAAGTACTTATGTTAGTAAACACAATTTATAAGTATTGTACTTTCGTTTTGTTTATATACTTTTTTTAAATAATTGTAGAGCATTGCCAATAAGTATTATCTACTGTAATACCATAATACGTAGACGCCAATCATAAGAATACAACTTTTTTATATTAACGAGCTTCAATATTGTGTTGTATCGTATTACTCATTCTGCCTCATTAGATATATCCAGGAACATCCTTAATCGAGTTATTTTTATCACAAGCAAAACTAACATAAGATAAATTGGATAGCGGCCGAACCCATTCGACAGGTAGTAGTCATGTTCACAGACGAAATTGAGCCCGAGTGTGGACCCGAACGCTTTGAGGCACAAAGTCCCCTCGACTGAAGAACGATCCTGTAGCCGGCCCCGGTCCGTCACCAATACATGCGGTTTTCTATATAGGAACCTTTGCAAAGTATGCAGCGTGCATGCTTGGAATTTGGACCGCAACCAAACTCAAGACCGTGACAGATGGCCAACATTTTTCAGACCAAATGGGCTAGATAAGAAATGAGAGCATGCTACAATTTTGTTACATGTTGTGATGTTTATAAGATATAGCACCTATTGCTGCTTGCTGGACTATTAAAAGTACTAGAGACACTTTATAAACCGAAAGATAGCATTTACGATCTACAAATACAGGTACCTAGTAATAGGAACAACGACTTGCTGTTTTGCAGATCCACTTATTTTTTTCCAGATGTCGAAAAATCACAATGGGACCAACTTTTTATTTCGAGTTTGAACAAACAAAAAATGTAGTAGTCCCCTCAGGGATTTCAGTCCCATCTGATATCTAAGATAACCCAAAATATTGGAAACCAAGGCACCAGTATAGGTAAGCCACCATCATCATACGACCTGTGTCGGATGATGATGGCTATCTCTTTTAAATATAAAAAAAACTGAATCCAAAATCCAAATCGGATTATTGGTCGTTGAGATATAAAGCCACAGACAAAACTTACAGATAGAGGGAAATACGCCTCAATCATAAAGTTATACCAATAATTTTTGGTCACAGGTTAAAAATCGTAACTAGCGCCCTGTGGAATAGATATTTTTTTGTTCAATGCCACAATTGACGAGAATATAATTCGTCGGACACGCCAACCGTGTGTCTGCCGAGGGGACGGTCCCGCTATTTGTCATTTTATTAGTCACACGCCCCGCAATATTCTGCGAAATAACTCGGGAGCTGGTGCGGCGAGATTGCTTCTCGGTTTACTGCCTGTAGCCGGGAGCTGGGGCCGAGAAAAAGTTGTAAATTTGCCGACAAATCGCGCGTTTATGCAACCCATCTGACCTCAAGCGCCTTAACCGCGGCCCGTAATCTGACCCCAAAAGAAATTGAACTCACCTGGCCACGATATACAAGTCCACGGACACCCACTTCTTAATAAAGTTTCTTTCTCTTGATAAAGAATTCTCTTTCAACCGCTACCAACATTTTACAAACAGCTATCGTCAGAAAGGGCTCTAATAAATAAGCGATATTGATATATTTATGAGAGCTATTATTGGAAAGGTACTGATAGATTATTGGTTCCAATTACACGGCATTAGATGTCATTAGATAGGATATAGAATCCATAAAGTTAGTGCGAAAAATAATGATTTTCATCCATTTTTGACAGAAAAATTTACGTTGATCGGTGTCGTGAATATAAATTTCAATTCTCATTAATATCTTTCTGTCGTAGCAATAAACCGCGTACCGAATTATTATTACCCGTGCCGTGCCCATTAGCAAATTGTGTAATTTTCCTTTTTCAAGTTTCTGTTGGCCCCCGACGAAATTGCTTTGCCCTCGCAACCCGCCGTTTAATGCGAGGAATAATGAAAATGGACTTTGATAATTATATGAATCAAATTATTTCCGAGACCTAGAACTTTTATATTCTTCTTATGGGTCGTTGAATTTTCCCTTTTCTATTTAGGTAAGCAATGTTAATCGTGACTCGAAAACATACGAGTGCTTGTTATTCATATACTGTTTTACGGTGCTGCGTCTTTCTCAAAGACGACATTTCGAGAAAATCATATTTTTTACTTATAATCTTCTGGGAAATTAAATGTGAATTTATATCTAACTTTAGTTTCTTCAAGAAATTCGTTATTGTTATTAAGTTTTTCACACTTTACTACAATTTTTATCTAATGTCGAAGAATCATTTTAAATGTTAATTAACTTCGCAGTTAAGAGGCACAATATCATCCTCAAGGCTTTAGTCAGTAGGATTTACTTAGCTCCACTGCAACCAGAATTCAGAGCTGTAATAACGATGGTACTGGTGATAAGGAGGCTGTTTACCCTGGAAGCGAAATAATTATAATGAATTGCAAACTTCCAAAAGCTTTTTTAATTAAATTGCAGTGCATTGTCCAATAACATGTTGAAATTGAATCAGTGTAAAAGCCTTCAGTAAGTGGTTGCACTTAGAGTAATTGACAATATTCATTAGGTTTTTAATCAAACAAAAATAAAAAAATTGTTTTGTTTTGTAAAAAATATTATCGTCTTTAAAATGAAAAACAAACATAGTCGTAGTTTACAATTTTACGAAGTTTATTAGAGACAGTTTACACTGTTTAAACATTTATCTCACTCACTACAGCTGTTCAAACTATTTTAACAGCTGTAAACTTTTCAATCGCCCGATCCGATTTTATTTGCGAACAATAAATGCACATAATTTATTTCACTGCATCCTTCAGTGTGATAGGAAGGTTCAAAAAAGTCCATAACTTGTTGCGAATCGCGCCGAGTGGGGACGGAGTAGAGTGATGAAAACCGACGGTATTGGAATCGTGCCAGTGTGGTCGGATCCTCTTTACCACCGAAACTTTTACGCGCTTTAATTGCTTACCTCACTGCTGTAGCAGTTGGTCAGATCCTGGCGGAATAAACCACTTTTAGGCGGACCACATTTTTAGTTTCCCTTTCTTTAATTTAATAATTTATTGCTTTAATCAAATAATGGATACGGTTAGAAAAAAATGTAAATTAACGTTTATTTAACTTTTTTATTTTCCGAAGAAGATATTCCAGATGTAAAAATAATTTTAAACTGTTTGATTAACATCTGGCTAGAGGCGCCTAATATTAAAGCCCTGTTAGAAAATTAAGAAAATTAACTTGTGTAATTTTCCTTCTTTCGCGAGCATTTGATTCACATGACTTTACATCATAAGAAAATTAATCCACTTCCCATGAATAGAGTAGTTATTGAAAGAGGTTTTAAATAGAGCGGGCACATAATACACAATGTGGCTTTCAGCATTATTCGAGAGCGGGCAAACGCAGTTTGACAATAGGACTAAAGGAATTCATATTTGCTACTGTTCCCTCTCACGGGCACGGAATTTAAATGAACTTTGGCCAACAACAATGACACCAGAGACTTTTGTTCCATGAACAATACATTTTACCGGTAGAATTAAAAACGGAGAACAATGGAGTACAAATTCATAATGCAGCGCAGCGGCCTGCAGCCGGCCCGCGACAATTGCTCGCCTCTATCTGGTACCAGGGCCGGGTTTAGGTTCGACGTAGCACTGCCATCAAAGATATTCAAGATAACTGATTTTTTTTCAAAATATCCATCTCTCATCAGCATAAAAATTTCATTTTATAATTGTGAGCAAATGGTGCAATTTCTCAATTGGTAAAGTTCTCAGTTCGTTCCCATTCTCCGGTCAGAACAAGTTTTAGATCCTCATAATAACTTTACCAAATAACTTAGTATAATTTCCATGTGCAAATAAAGTTTTTCATTAGCAGTAAAGTTAGGTCGTTACCCTTTGTGAACCCTTGTTTATATGAAAAGGACCTCGAACCCTGAAGAGTCCCCAACTGAATATTAATACGTCCCCAGCTAAACCGGGACAAAACACTAGGTACTATGTATATTTTCGAACAAGGAACAATAGTTGGATATTAATGTAGGCTCTAAGTTTCATGTGTTACACGAACTGAATAAAAACGCAGCGCTAGTTCATTCGACTCTGCAAACCGACTGGTTGTTATGAACCAGCGACAAACACTCTGTGTATGCTTGTTTTAGCTTCTTATTACTTTGTTTAGCACTGTGCACAATCAACCTTATTGCATGCATGTATTATGTTCCATTTGCGTTGCGTGGGGGCGTAACTTGGATGCCGTACAGTCATACGGGATGTCCGGGTTCGTTGCCGAGCACCTTCTTACCTAATGAGTTTTTTCAGTTTTTGTTGTAGACATCACGATATTGTGAAGGAAAACTACAAGCATGAGGAAAAAAGAAATGTCTACGAAGATTGTAATGCATTAATATCCTATTTAGGTCCGTACGGTGGATTAAGGCCCGTAACATCGTATAAAGGATTAAAATCTGTGCCCCAAGGGTTATAATATACTAATTATTGTTAAACTAACATAAATAACGGAGGTGATACGTATAACAATGTGTAGCGTCTGTCTGGAGGTGGTACTTTTACCCATTTCTGCCGCAAAGCAGCAATGTTTGCATTGCTGTGTTTCGCTTTGGAGGATATAAGAGAGCCAAAGTAGTTACCGGTACTTGAGGCTTCCACCTGGTTTGCAGCGCATCGAAATCCCTCTAATAACTTCATAATGAGGTGACCTGTCTGCTCGTCTGGTGTTCTAATACAAAAAAATATAAATAATAAATATAATACTGAGAATACAAATACCAAAGGGGGTACTGACCAACTATACAATTTTTAAGTATAGTTAGCTGTACCTATACCTATAAGAAATCCCTTAGCTCGCTAATCCAATCTAAACATTGTACGTAGAATAAAGCTAGACGTACCAATCTTCCGAAAATATATTCAAAGCAAACATTTTCCTATCTTAATCGACTTCTAACAAAAACAAAATGTGCGAGCACTCCGTGGCTTCGTTCAATAAAAACAAAATGGAATAACACAAGGATGTCCGCAAAGCGATTGGTTGCGAGACAGACGAGCCGCCGACAGCCTCTTATCAGATGGAACATGTTATTTGTCCCGGGTGGTCCCGGGGAACACGAAAGTCAGCCAAATTCCCTGGCTCGGACAGCTCAAAGCCGGAGCACTGTTTAGGAATACGAGATGTGTGCTGCTCTACAAAAATACAAGCTGCAAGCTACGAAATGCAAATATGGTTGAAAATATGTACTTACGAGACGGTATTATACATGCTGTTTCAAGTTGGGGAATGTATGATGTGCTTACAAAATTTTTGTTTTGACTTTGCACTTTCATGAAGTTTATTGGTACCTCTCTCGTTACCTAAACTAGAGACGACGACGGGTATAGGTTTTAAGCGGATCCTTTTATAATTTCAAGACATAAAAAGACACTTTATTACAGTGTTAAATTAAAGTCACGTCAAGTGTTAAACAAAGTCACATCAACTCACGTCACGTGAAGTCACGTCAAGTGTAAAATTAAAGCCACTTTATTACAGTGTTAAATTAAGTTAAATTTAAATTAAGTTAAATTCTACTCAGAATTATTCTATATTTTAAAGATTCAAATAGTTATTCAACAGCGTCGGCTATCCTGTGAGAAAAAATAAACTGATATCGAGTATTTTCTATTTTTATTTAGGTATCTCATGCGTTTGTAGGTAGTAGGCACTTATCTGTTTTTATGTGCTCACTTTCGACCTCATCGTCCATAGGTAAGATTGGGTTAACTTCCCGACTTATCGATATTATGTGGGTTTAGATATTTTTTTCACCGACTTACTTGTGACACAGCTTGTGACTTGAAGTCTCTTCAAGGAAAGAAGCAATCTCTACGTCTTTCTACGCATAATTTTCCTAAATCAGAGTTAGCAATGGGCCCATGTCATAGCAATGTAGATCATGCGTGTCCCGACTGCAAATGACGTTCGTAATAGACTTTATGTCAGCAATCGCGGCTCTTGTTAATCGTAAACACAATCCGAATGAGTTATGTGGCTACTGGCTGAAGGGATTCTAATGTGGACTGAGAAAACCGCTCTATTTAAAGATTGGTCGTCTTCAGTTGATTTCCCATTGAAGCACTATCGTACATCATAGCTTTAAAAGAAAATGTGTTACTTATGAAGTTATGAGTATGAGATTTACAATCACATACATGGAGCGTCTTTAGAATTCAACCATATACTCAATGTAATTAGGTTAATTTTAAACCTACGCTGTACGGCATAAATTTTGAATGGATGCACTAGACTTAAGGGCCGTTCTCATTTTGATTCGAGATCATTTACTGATGTAGTAGTAGTAATAATATTTATGGATGGATTGAAGCTTCATGTAGGTACTTAATATTGATCGTTTCGATAATACCTATAACACTTTTTTTACGAATGCGTTGTGAAACAGATCACACTTAAACTGGTATTTTAAATGGTTAGAGAGATGAAAGATCCCTTTTATAATCACAATAATTGAGAATTTCCGCGAAGTAACACCCAGCCACTGCTTTCATTTCTTTTATCAAAGCAATAACCCAAAGAAATCGCAAAGTTTAATTTAGCAGCTCAATTCGCCGGACATTTCGACAAAATCCTTTGGCGACGAGTGTTTACTCCAAACTTAAAGATATTTTCTTATAACGAAGTAGATATCTCGGTGACAGATTTCCTCCGCGTATTCATAGCTCGGAAGGGAAGGCGAGCCTTTGAAGTCGCTCTCTTGACATCCCTAACCCGTTCACTTCAAACTTGGTCTATTCATGCGACGCTGCTCACTCTGCTACACTCAACAGCCTCTTTAAAATTCAAAACGAAAACACTGTAATCATACGACAGATTTTGACTCTTGAGATACTTACTCGCTCATCTCTTACTCTGCTTCGTTTGGGTTTATTATGTTGAACCTATCCTATTATGAGTATGAGTATAGACAAGTATAGAGTATGATGATATGACATAGTAATTAGTACGAGAAAATTATATATCAACCTCAAAAAGTAATGTAAAGCTAATTTTTGGCACAGGTGTTCCTTAGAGTATATTCTCGAAAGTCCCCATCCTTAGGGTGTGTGCAACAATTTAAGCTTTTAAACATATAGATATAGGTTCTATTCGTACCAAAATATAAATATTACATCTATTTATGACTGTCACGAGTCACATAGATTCACAAATAAAACATAAAATTGTTGTTTCAAGTTAGTTTCAAAATCAACTAAATCCCTAACGAGACAAAACATAGAAAAACAGCATAACAATAACATTAGAAAAAACATTAGAAAGACATTCATTATAAAAGACATTAAAAGAAAACTACGTCCACATAGATGAAAATTATGAACACTGGCTGATTCATAACGAAATATTTTGATGCCATTTATATTATATAAATTAAGAAAAAATCTTCGCTTTTGATTACACATTGTTTACTACTGCCAGAATCTAACAGATTTTATATATTATGGATACACTCGAGTAAATTAATTTCGTATTTCGATTTCATTAAATTACTCACTTTGCGTGTTTATTTTTTATTGAAATTGCATTTATGTTCGAAATTATCTTCAAAGATAAGTTATTTGTGACGGGTATCTGCAGCTAATAAAAAAATGGATTGTATTGCAGTTTTGTATCTTGCAACGAAAGAGATTCATGTGTCATGAACACGATGATGCCACGGGCCACAAGTCACCCCCGATTAAACTCATACCATGTTCCACTAGTCAAACACGAAGCTTCGTACATCACTCAAAATCGCTAATATTCGTGTTTGCAGTCACCAACTACATAGATCCAGGTACGAGTATGTTTCATATACCTACATTTGGTAGTGTTATCTTCACTCTGCAGTTACATTACTTCGCAGAGAGCAGCGCCCTTATCTCCCTGACTACAGCTTGTTTATCGTCCAACTCCCATTTATGACTTCGTTATTTCCCTATTCTGACGACATAAAAATGTCGTCCAGTAGAATAACTCCGGCCCTTTGTCTTCTTGCGTACGTTGATAAGATAGAATAATGAGCGGACTTATTTGGATCGATCGCGATTAAGTTGTTGACTGCGGTAGCCAAGTTAATAAGTCTTGTATAATCAGTGCCAAGATTGTTACGACATGATCCTATTATGTTGTCGGTGGTTGGTTTACTTTTGGAGGTCTAATATTTCCTTCATTATTTGTAGAACCTGATTACCATTTCATATTGTGAGATATAGGTAAATAAGGCATTATTGAGCAATGTTCTCTTCTTACAGAAATGTAGGGAATTTTTTACCTTAATATTGTTGGGCATTTAATAAATATAGGGTTCTATTTTATTAGCGGCAAATATTTCTAAGGTAGCATCTATAGGTTATATATAAAAATAACGACAGGGGAAAAGATTTTTTTTTCTTATTACATTTTCGAGAAAAACGACAAAATTGTTTCCTTGAAAATTCTACAATGAATGAATTAATGCTATTCTAATTCTGAAATGAGAAGTATGAATGAAACGAGTTTCATTCATAATGACATGGATGAGTTTGAGATGCCACCAAGGCGCAAAATAATAGGGTTAATTTTTCTTTAGTATGGTAAATTTTCATACAAGTAAAAATGTTATTATTTCGTGTCAAGTGTTACAAATGACCAGCACATACCACCTTCCAAATATTTGCTACTAATAAAAAAGGACCTCATATTTTATATGCACTCCGTTTATATCTTGATGTGCAGGGTCAATCGGAGAGGGAATACGCATTTACCTATGTCTGCCGCAAAGAAACTGTTTAATAGACTTCGATAGACAGTGGATGGAGCTGGTCTGGTTTTTTTGTTAGGCGTTTCCATTCGTTACAATAGATCCATAAGAACTGGATATTTAATTGTTTGCCGTAGATTTCGTGTGGTCGAGGCAAGATGGCAGCCTACCGAGAGTCTCCCACCACTCGCACGCCCGCATGTAGCGGATATTGTAGTATACCCACTTATAGGTAAATTATAATGCCCGAACAGAAACAATGCTTACATTGCTGTCTTCCGATTTAATGGCCGAAACACAAGGCACCCCACCTAAGTTTGCAATGCTAGCAACGTATCGATGTTTATGGCGACGGTGACCACTTAAGATCAGACGGCACGTCTTCTCATCTGTTTTTCTCCTACATAATGTGGTATTGGCAAACCAAGTGGGGAAGCCAATGGAAAACCATCCCATTAAATCTGCCACGAGAGTCGTTCTATGTCATTAATTTCTTAGAATGATCACGACCCTCAGCAATGAGGAATACGACTTAGAAGAGAGAAAGTATTATTACATTTATAATATTTATAAGTGAAAAGAAAAAGTCAATGTCAATGTACATTTTTTATTGCAAGTAAGTTACCTTAAAGTAAGTAGGTACATTTTTACGAAGTCATTTTTTTACTCTACCGCCGTAGTTGTTAGAAATACAATGTAAGGTAAGAATTTTGCATCAGGTATCCCACATAATGGACTTCAGACATTATACCATGCCTAATCCCATTTATTTTCTTATTTAACAACAAAAGATGTAGTAACATTGTTGTAGCCACCTAGGTACATTACACCGTGCTGCAAAGCTGGCCGTTTCCATCTTGCAGTAATAGTCTTATTATATTTTATGGAGCGCTCTGCATGCCTGCGAGCCCCTATAATGTGCGCCACTCGCCGGGAATACCCCTTGGACCTTATTACATCCTATGGCCTTTGTTGACGGTCTATTTAGGCAATGCATAGCATAACTCTTACGTCCATAATCCCCGAGGGGGTAGACCCAGGAACCACCTTCATCGTAGGTATAGATCCCACTTTTCTCCGTATGATTTGCATGCAATGCATTTGCCGAAATTAGGTCGCATAGTGACCTGAGTAGAGTGATATTTAACCTGGAATAAAAATAAAATAAATAATAATAATATTAATTCAATTATATCTTTTATTTTAGAACAATCTAAGTATGTATTTAGTAAAGTAATTAATAAAAGTATTTAGTAAAGTAAAGAATATGATATATTTAAGAATAATGTAAAACGAGATTATGTATTGAATTAACCTTGTACTTTTAAGAGTTCTTAAAGTTTTTACTATTTTTACTATTTATCTTTGAAAAAGACGTAATAAAAGTTTATCGCAATGTTCTTTTTGACCTTTTAATTTCGAATATAGGTATTAGTTCAAAAGTCGGAGGTTAGTTTTAGTTTGGACGATGTTACAAAAATGAAAATTCTTACTAAAACATCATGCACGTAAATACTTCATTTTCCCCTTAAAATTATTTAAATACTCAGTAAAGATTTATCTAAGACTAGAATAGTAAAGAAGGACAAAGTAACGTTCTAAAGGTAGAACTCATATGTTGGTATCAGATTTATGTCACAGTTACCGGGTATTAGTTCGGATAACAGTCGTAAATCGCAGGAATCCTCATTCATAAGCGCGCTAGTAATAATAAATCATTGAGTTACCCTTTCAGTGAGTCCCACTGTTACCTTCTCCTATAGGGAAATCAGTAGTAGGTAAATGAAAATACACATTGTACGAGTAGGTTTGTGTTATACAATGTCGCTACGGATGTCCTCTACGCCGTAGCTTGACCTGCGTAGAGTTTATCGTGTTCTAGAAGTCAGCATAGTAGGTGGTAACCAGACACACGACCAGTTTAAACACACCTCTGTGATTTTGAGTTGTGAATGCGTATTTCTAAGTGTTAACTGATTTTTGTATTTTCGTTTTCTCAATAAGAAAATTCGATTAAAGATAAAACTTCCTTTTCGGTAAAATGGCTGTAGAGAAAGCAAGAAAGCCGCTCCATTCGCTCTGCCTATTCCTCAAGGGATAAGTACAGCGTGAAGATATATATGTAAAAAAAATCTTTATACATTTATTATTATTAACCCTCTAAAACGATGACGTCTTATCAATGTCCTTAAATCATAATGAATCGATTCTCGTAGGAAATTAAAATACATATTCTCACGTAATCAAACATTTTTAATTATCATTTCTGAATAGATTTCCTTACAGATAAGGCAAATGAGTTGGCATGGCAGCAATCGGGAACAGTGGGTAACGTAACACAAATCCGGGTAATGGCGGCTAATGCACGTGAATATGGAGAAAGTTCCCGGGTACATTCGCGGCGCAATCTCAAATTAAATCTCCACGGCGCGGGCGGCGCGACGCCGACGCGGACGCTCGCGTCTCGGATGCGGAGCGTCGCGTTGTCGTGTCGTCTCCCTATAAAATATGTTTTGTGATCTTTTTTTGGAACCCTAGTTTAATCTTTCGAAACTCGTGTAATAATATCTTTATGTGCCTATTATATTTTGTCATTGTTAGTTTCAAGACAGATATTCATGGCGCTCCATTATCTCTGCAACGGACTTGGAATTTCGTAAAAAATTTCAACATTTAATAAAAAGAAATTAAATAAATCTGTAAGTTCTTTTAAGTATAGAAATAATGTCATAATAAAGTCTGCACCCGAGAACTTGTTATTATAGGTACACCTTATGCTCTAAGGCTATAAGAAATTCATCATAAGGACTCTTGAAGTTAATTATATCATTAAGTATCTATAGTTTAAGAGTTGCAAGAAAATATTAGTAGAAACTTATATGAAAATCAAAAAGAACAAACCATACCAATCTCATTACTAAAACTCTAATTTATGGATTTACTTAAAGTCTAATGCAATAAATGTGAGCTCGACAAAGTTAACAAATCTACCTAAAGGTTAACTATGTTTCTGTAAATGTGCAGTGTAATTTACACTGCACATGATATTGCACTGTGCATCATCAATATCATGCACTAAAGTTTATAGTAGGGTTTTTAGCCTAAGAAACTGTTTTTTAAATTGTTACTTACACTTAAGATAATAATGTACACTAAATAGTGAATCTGTATTGTTTATTAGATAAATAAAGATCTTTTAAAACAAACAAAACTTACAGTCAATTTTATTAGTTAGTACACATTGTTTACATCTCTCACCGATTGGTATAGGTAAAAGATGTCTACAATGTTTACCTAAAAGAATGCCACTTCTACCGCGCTGCACTACCTACTCATTTTTCTAATTAATGATCACCATACCACGTGCAAACATGGCGTGATCAAATTGATTACCTATGGGATACGTTAGTTTCCGATGTCGATGCAGTCATCAGGAAAATATATTGCTAGCCCTAAACATTCATCAACGGTAAGTCCATTAAGCTTGTCACTTCGACTGTTCATTATAGTTTTTCAAACATTAACAGTCTCTGCGTCTAGATACCTAGACTAGATTCATATTGAGTACCTACTTAGGGGCTTACAAGTACAGTATATAAAAGTAATATTCCTAGAAAGTGGAAGTGGAAGAAGCTGGTGGAAGCTAGACTGCAAAGTCTGGAACATCGGCGCAAGGTTGCCTGTCTATCGGTATTTTATAGGATACATTTCGGAGAGTGCGCATCGGAATTGCACGACCTAATTCCAGCATCACCATTCCGCCTTCGGACTACCAGGCGCGGGGAGGGGTTCCATCCTCATGTTGTTGATATCCCATCTGCTCGTACGAAGCGATTTGCTTCTTCGTTAAGGAATGGAACAGCCTGTATTTCCCGAAACCTACAACCTTGGGATCTTCAAGGCCAGAGTGAATAGGCATTTATTGGACCCGCATGCTCCATCGTCGACCTCATCGTCGCTTACCATCAGGCGAGATCGAGGTCAAATGCGGGTTTAGAAGTAAATAAAAAAATATTTAAAAAAAAGTCTTGTTACAAAATTCTAGTAATTTTCCAGAAAGAGATAATTAAACAGGTGAAATTTATTTAAGGGTCACCCAGGACAACTTTTACTCTATCGCACCTATAGAAATGTGGTCAATGAATCCTTCCATGGTCCCATCACAGAATCGAGCTTTGGTAAAAATAAAAATCGGACCCCTGGTTCCTTTGACTACTTTTCATAGATGCCCTAGAAAAAACTCACCTGTATAATAACAACCGAAGTTACCTTCCCTTCCTTTATATCCAAGAAATTCATAGGACAATGTAGCAGTTTTCAAATGCTGTATAAGGTTATTAGAGTATAAAAAAGTCAGTGAAATCTTTTTTACAAATTCTTTATTTGTAACAAAAAATCTTAATGTCTAAGATAAATTCATCATATTTTGCGACGACTAGTCACCTTCATACTTATATTAAGAAAACCTATATACAAAGGTAAACCTACTCAGAATATCGGCACACATAATAAATATAAGTTTAATTTTCGTTTCTAGACTAAGTAATAATATACGAATACATTCTAATACTTACTCAAAATTAATTAAGTGAAGACTTATTTAGCATATTCTGTACATAATAATAATCGAAACAGTAATTTATTAGGAATTAATTTGGTTTGCCTCTATCAGATTACGATAGATACACGATAGATTGACATTTGATACAAAATTTATAATTGTATCGTCTTCGCAGTTGAGACGGGTCTAGTTGTAAATTATTTAGATCTAAACTCTCATTATGAATCATTAATAAGTACCTACTGGAATTTATTTTCATCTGTCATCTGGAAAAAATATGATGTATAGGGTTCCACAGATATTTCACAATTATAATCTGCCTAAAAGGAGATTATTGATTCCTATAAATTTACTTTAAGTTACTATAAGTTTAGTATGGTCAATTAGGGGCAAATATTATTATTACCTATTTAGTTACATAAGTATTATTATTAGAATGTATCACAACCAACACCAAAGATTACTATTTCTGTGGGTTCTAAGTTTTCACCCATTTCGTGATTAACACATTGTGATCTAATATTCAAAAGTCGTTAATTTGACAACTTCAGGATATATTCCTGGATTCCTTTCTATCATGCCACATTTTTTCCAGTCAGACTATTTCAACCAGTGTTTTTCTATAAATAATTTTCAGTCTAAACGTAAAATTTTGCCAAGAAGCCATTCAAAACTCTGCTTACTGTACATACATTGTTCGCTACCATGATTGATCATGTTTGTTCAAAAGAATTTTTGAAAATATTAGCGTGGCGGATGTTCTGAATAGATTAATGTATGAATAAGAACACAACTTTACTTATGGCCTTATGGCCGTCTTGCGCGAACTGTTAACTAGGGTTAACATGTTTACTGCATTACGGGTAGTATTTTGTAGTATTTAGCTTTTGTACATCTACATAGTTTTTTTCTGTTTCGCGATCGGTGCTTGATAACGTTTAGTTTTTTTATTGTACCTGATGATTAGTGGTCTGGTCACCATAGCCCATAGACATCTCACCTCACTATTATGTATTAGAGGGTTTCCGATGCGCTGTTAATCTTAAGAGCTTAGATGAAGTGTTTCATGTGCCGGTAATTATACAGACTCTCTTACCCTTCAAAGCAAAACACAGCAATGGCAATGCAAGCATTGCTGCTTTGCAGCAGTAATAGGTTAAAGATTGGCACTACCTAAGGCTGACTCTGCAGTGTCATACCACATTCATGAATAGCTACGGGAAAATGCCAGTAAAACTTTTAACGCAGTGAACGTGTTAACTCCAACCTGAAGTCAGTTTCGTATGAAAATAATAGATCATTCGCGAGTTAATCCAAGGTTAAATGTTCGTGCAAGGGAGCCTAAGGTATGCGTTACTTCCTCTTTAAATTATCTGGTATATAGTTGTCTGTGCCAGGTATACCTGAACCGCCCGAGTCTCCTAGCCAAGGGTACCTGAAATATAAAAATTTGCATTTGAATGAGGAAATTAGTCGGTGAAGCAAGCAGATCCTTTTGTCATGAAGTTAGTCAGTGTTTTTTTTTGCGTTTTCGTTTGCTCCAGTTTTATAACATTGTAGATACAGGCTTATGATACCGTCTTAATTACTCTTACGGTGAAGGAAAGCATCGTGTGTGAGGAAACCTACACTTTGAAACCTATTATATTTGAGCATCGGTGACGTCGTGGTTAGGACGTCGGACTCCAAGTTCGAAACCAGGCAATGCCATGTACCAATGAGTTTTCGGTTTTTCGAAAGACTAACGTACATTTACCGACTGCTCTGACGGTGAAGGAAAACATCGTGAGGAAACCTGCACACTGAGATAACCAGTGTGTGAAATGGGGAAGGCAATGGCAATCACCCCATTAATTCAGCCATGAGAGTCGTTCTATGTGGTTCATTTCTTAGAATAATCACGACCCTCAGCAACGAGGAACACGACTTAGAAGAGAGAGATATTAGTATGTATAATGGCAAACCACCATTACATTTTCCCAGGGTGAAGCTTGTATAGTAAATCAAGTCAAGTTGAAAACCAGCGTTGCTAGATATATAGGTGTCTATACATCTGGCAACACTCAGCTGAACTTGGCCCTATGAATAGATCATATCATATGTTATCACTTGTCAGATTGTAAAATATGGTCAATTTATAATCTTACTCATTTTGTGATATTTTTACATATTTTTTTACAGATATTTTTATATATGGTATATTAATAAAGGTTTTTCTATTTTAAATACGAAACATTATGCAATATCTCGCAGATTAAGAATACAAAAGACACTTACTGTTTGGGGCATTCGCTGCAAGCCTCCATGTACCGCGTGTCGGTGAAATTAGTGTCCGGGTGTTTGAACGATAGTGCACATTTGTTGGGCAGATTGCAAGGTGCTGGAGGTAGGTCTTTGGCATCGCATCTCCAAGGCTCGTAGTTGTTTAAGGCTTTGTTGGGTTTGGGGTTAGTTATCCATGTGAGGGCTTGTGTCACCGTAACGAAGTAAACGTCTGGCCTGGAACATAGTTTATTTGGTTATGTAGTGACGTTTAAGTTTGGGAGGATACCACGTAGGGTAAAGTCGGGTTCAATAATGGAACTTGTGGTTTGTTTACATTAGGAACAAGTTTCATTGTGCTCGACTCTACAGTAAATACCTATGAATTTCCTTGATTACGGTAATTCCCAAAATTAGTTGCATTTGTTCTATCATAGAACAACTGGGAGAAACAAGTATTAATAGTTCTATGACGTCACAGTTCCATAGAACTAATAGGAATTACCGCTTGAATACGGATCAGATTGATTTGTTCGTAAGTTATGTCAGCTCAAGGTCTGTAGAATCAAACTCCTAATAATGTCACTAGTAGAATTTCATACGTATTGGACTAAACGCTAGGTATTGTAAACACGATGAGATTCACCATTTCATCCAAATAGTTTTTATGAATAGGTGCCAATCCTTATGCCTACTTTAATGTTGAAGCGAGGGAAGAACTTTAAAATTGAAATATGAGACGTTCTAAATGAGAATCTAACCACCTGCGCCTACTTTTTTTGTCTACACTACATACTTGGAACTCTAAATGTGTTAGAATTTCGACTAGTTGCGGCTCTCAAATAAAATTAAACGCCAATCCGTGCGTCAACCTCGGCTAGATAGAGCTTCTGGAAATTTTTAATTATCGGATAGTTCTTTCCGTATCTGCTCCGCTTTTACACCCTGATGCAAACTATGTAAAAAGATTACGTCGTCTTCTCTCAAAAGACTCTTCTCGTTAGATTCCAAATAAAAGGATTAAAACCGGCTTTATCCGGATTTCCTTTTAATAAACCTTTAATAAAACTTATAGCAAGTTTAAGACTTTCTTAAGTACGGAAGTAGGTAAACTATGACGCTGAAATCCTGGACTGAAAATAAATTGTGGCAGGATATTTTTCACATTAGAATTGAATCCAGTATTTCAAAAACAGTGAAGTACTTATTAATCAAAGATTTTGAAATTCAACTTAAGAGTCAGTTTGACAGCACACCGACATACATTGCTGATTATAGTATTATTCATTCGCAGTCATTTTAACTTCATAACCAACAATGGTTTTACGTATTTGATTAGTTGCAGCGAACCGAATCGTGGTTGGAACCGGACTCGTGAAGCCGAGGCTAAGAAAAAGAAATACTATCTGGGCGAACAGTAGAGCGCCAAATCGATTTAATATATTTATTTTTCTTCTCCCATTTGGTAATTAGTTCAATATGAAACTACAAACTACTGCATTCCTAAGGGTCGTTACGTAATGAACGTCGCGGTTTTGTAATATTCAATACGACACTGCGAACCTGCATTACGACTCATTAAGTACAAAGTAAATTTATTAATAGTTTCATGAAATTTGATGCAACATTAGTAGTTTAAAAAAAAATTAGTCACGGAAAAAAAAAATCGCATAAATTATTATCTTTAATGCCGATAACACGAAACGACAACTTGGACCACGCACTGTTGTCAACGGAGTTTTGACAAACTGTCATGGTCTGTTGGACGCTTCACAACAGTTTGTATTTTCATAGTTATTTAGGTATTTCACGGTTGTAGAAAAAGTATTGCAACCGCACGTAATTAGCCATTGTAAAACTCGTTTTTTTTCTATTTTGATACGAGCGTAGCCAGTGGGAGCGAGAAAACTAAAAACTCATTTTACAATGGCTGTAATTACGTGTCAGTTGCACAAAATACTATCTCAACACACTTACTCGCAAAGTGGCTCTTATTACACTGCTTTTAGGTTCATAATGCAGCTTATAAAACACGCGTGGTTTCTACTTTACATTACCGCATTGGTATGCTCTATACTTTATTATTTTTTTAAACTCAGCAAAGAGTTTTTAAGCTAAAAAAATATGTTTCTGAAATTATTATTTTTCCTCGATAGGTGTTGAAAAACGTCGTATGAAACGCGTGAGCATTGGTCACTTGTAACTTAATGTACTATTATAAAACACACAACAACAAACAAATGTCCACTTACTGGTCAGCGGCCCAGCGTAAGAACTTGTGTAGTCCTCGCTCCAGCTCCTTGATCTGGAACCAGTTGGTGTGAAATGGCATCATGTACGGAGCGCGGTTCTGCTCATAATACCTGTTGAAGTCTTCCTGCAGCCATTCCAGTACCTAACAGAAGAAATCAAAGAGTTATTTTCATATCACGTTTGTCCACCAAATCTTACGGCGAAAAGTGTGAACTACATATGTTGAAGGCGGTTCCTCTGTCTACCCCCTCGGGGATTATGGACGTGAGAGTTATAGTATGTATGTATTTCGTAGACATTTATTTTCCTCCAGATGAACCCAACGGCGAGCATGCGTGAAACGACGAATGACTCTAGAGGAAGCAAGAGCGTACCAAGACAGAGATTCGTGCATTCCATTCTCTCTGCTTACCCCGCAAGGGATATAGCGTGAAGGAATGTATGTATGTATGTATTTAGAAATGAGATTACGTAATCAAGGTACCAAATAAGAGTTTGCGGGAGACTGATGCCTGAAATATTAAAACCCGTATTACTCATTATTAGGTTCTTAAATTTTGTATTTGTAATTGTTTTCAATGTGGGTTACATTTATAAAAACTACATAGTTTACGTTTTATTTGGAAAACACACGGCTTACATTACAAATACATATAAATTACAGAAATATAAAACCGTGTAGCCGGATAACTCAGTATTATTAGAATTACGTATTGAAACAAGGCTTTTGGCGAACAAATTCTATTTAATTATCAACTTTGTGTATTTGCTGTATATAAACATCTATGTACATTAAAGGATTCGGAACATTCTTAACTGACATTTGAGTGATATTTTGAAGACATAGACAATCACTTGTTTTTTTTTAATAAACAAAGTTTTACGGCCTAGTCTACAATGAAAACAGTAAACCTATTTGGAATACTTATTAGTATGCCTTGGGGTATCAGAGTAGTCGCCTCCTAGTGTGTGCGGTGTGTTTGTGATCCTGGTGGACATAACAACCCTAAAGGAAGACAAACTCACTGCACCGGCATACCCCGGGCAACTCGGTTAGTAACTGATACCAGTGATCTCTTGCTAGCCGTGGCCAAGGACTACCCACTCCGCCTGGCAATTTGTAGGTGCGGCCAGGCGTGAGTACTTGCACCTACCTGCGTTTGTGGCCTACGCAGTTGAGCGCCGAAGGCGGGATGACGGAGTCCTGGGGGGTTGAGCTGAGCGGTGTCGGGTAAGATACACTTGCAAGGCAACACGCCCCCTTTGGTCCCGATTTCAGTGCCGAAACGGTGGCCTACGCAACTAGCCAATGCGGAGGTAATGGTCGTGCGTCCCGTCAGAGGGCCGTGGCAAGGTGTGGAGGGGGAAGATGGCTGCCATGCTGATGGGGTAAGGAAGCGCGGAACAACTCTCGGGCTATTGAATCCTAACCCGTGAGCCGCGTGGACGAGCCCCTGATGTCGCGTTGTCCATCCAGCCCAATGCACCTATACTCCCCTGGTAGTCCTAGTGGCCCATTTCCTTTGAAATGGTACACTCCCAGGTGCGGGCTCCGTGGAGGGTGGGAAGCCAGGGGAATGAAAATTTTAAAACACTACTACATGGATCGAGGATTTAGTAAAGACCCTAGGAAGGTGCCGCGAGGCGCCTCCAAATCTAAAAGGGCACCTGCGGGGAGAGGCACATTCAAGGGAAAACCCAGGGATGTGCCTGCCTACGCGGGAACCCATGCAGGCGGGGCGCTGGAATTACCCAGTACCTCAGCCCATTACGGAGGGGCCGCGGGTGTACCCAAGGCTCTTCCCCCGAAACCGAATAAAGTCGGAGACGGGATACGGGAGACGGCCTCTGAGACATCAGAGGCCCCCCTTTTACAGAATGAGGTGGCCCCCGAGCAATCGGACGCCATCCAGAATGATTTTGATGCGGCCTGGCAAACGGTTGTTCCCAAGCAGAAGGCAACCAATCTCCCCCGTAAGGGGGTGAGAGGTCCTAAAGCGATGGTCCCTGACCGAACCAGCGACGCCAAATACAAAAGAGCGCGGCCCAACAGGAAGCAGCGGGCAAAACTACGTCAACGACGTGAAGCAGCTGCTGCTTCTGTGGAGGACACCTCTTCAACTGCATCATCATCGATGTCCGTAGCCACGGTAAGGGAGCAGGGCCGCGGACCCCGGCGAACACCCGCGGACCGGGGACGGTTACCTCGCCCTGCGGGAAATCGTCCGCGTCCAGAGGTTGGCTGTGTGGGGACCAGTGCGCCCATTCCCAAGACCGAGCAGGTCAGGCGCGTCCAGCCGATCAACCAGGTCTCTGCTAAAAGGTATCGCCCGAACGAGTCCGTCTCACCCCGTGGTGATACCAAGAAGCAGAGACTTGAGACATCCGGTGGACCCCGACAGGCTAGCTACGCGGCGGCACTGACAGCTAACTTAGTAGCTTTTGTTGCCTCGGCCTCCGGTCAATTGACCAAGGCCGATGCAGACCAGGTTGACACAAACCTGCGGGTCATGCTCCTTGGCTTGGCCAGGAAGCGACCCGTGGAGGAGGTGTCACCCCAGTTTCATGGCAGACCTATGTATACAGATGGGTACCTGAAACTGTGGTGTGCAGACAATCGCACACTGGTCTGGCTGAAGACAGCCATTGAGGGTATGACACTACCCTCTGGCCTCAAATTAACCGTCAAACACGAGTCGGAGCTAATGCGATTCGTCAGATGCGGGATTGCCATACCGGGAATCTGGAGCGAGGCTAGTGACATCGGTAACATGCTTCGCTTCCAGAATCCCTGGGCTGGTGTTGACCGCTGGCGACTCCTTAGGGCGCAAACGCATAAGGAGACAACTTTCGTCGTCCTCAGTATCCCTGAGGACACCATACAGTCCATACTGGAGCACGACCGCCGACTCTGCTGTGCGCTTGGGTCGGTGTATGTCAAGTTCCAGAGACAGAGAGGGAAGTTCTCGAGCTCCCCACCTACACTTGGAGCTGAGGCTCCAATAGAAGGACAGGCTGGAGAACAGCCAAAGGCTTTGACCTCAAAGCCTCAAGTACCTGCTGACTTAGCCAGCAAGAGGAACGAGGCCCCACCTGAATCCATCGTGCCTGTTGAGGATGTGGACGCTATGGAAATCGCGTCCACGTCACAAGAGGAGGACGAATGGACGAAGGGCTTGGAGGAGGATTTGCTGGGCGAGGAGGAGGGAGACCATGGAGGAGATGGCGTCCCTCTCGTCTAGCTGCAAAGCCATACAGATTAACCTCCACCACAGCATTACCGCTACAGCTCAATTACGGAAGTGGTTGGAGGTTAACAAGACAGCCATAGCATTGATACAGGAGCCGTGGATCAATGCTGGCAGGATTTGCGGACTTTCCAAGATTGGAGGTAAATTATTTACGGGTCCAGAACCCAACCCCAGGGCGTGCATTTACACAACCGGGGACATTTTTACACAGCCACTAACAGAGTTCTGTTCCAGAGACCTACTCGCCCTGAGGCTGAATTTACGACAGGACTCTAGCATCCCGGAGCTGGTGGTCGCCTCCGTGTACATGCACGAGGGCGACAGCCCTCCACCTGAGGAGATGGCGAGGCTTGTCAACTACTGCGAGCGCGGCGGTCTGGAACTAATCATCGCCACGGACTCAAACGCCCATCACCCCCTGTGGGGCATGGAGCACAGCAACAACAGAGGTAACGAACTTACGGACTATCTGTTCACTACGAACCTAGAGATTTTAAATATAGGTTCTGAACCGACGTACGTCACACGGCGTAGTAGTACAATAATTGACCTGACTTTGGCAACGAGGGGCGCAGCGGACCTCGTATCCAACTGGCATGTGTCGGATGAAGCATCATGCTCTGACCACAGGTGGATCCTCTTCGATATTCAGGTAATTATACAGCAGGCGCCACCTCGCAGGAACCCACGGAAAACTGACCGTACCAAATACACGAGATGTGTTACGGAAAGTCTGAACACGATGAGCGTCCCTGAGAGGATGGAAACTACGCAACAAATCGAACTACAGGTAAGTGCTGTCACCAAAATCATTGTTGACAGCTACCAGTCTACTTGCCCTCTGACCAGTCCCCCAAGCAATACTGGCAGAAGCCAGAAATGGTGGGGCCCCGAGCTAGAACGGCTAAGGAGAAAGGTCAGACGCTGCCTAAACAGGGCAATGAATACAAGTGCGGATGAAGACTGGGATAAGTATAGAGAGGCTAAATCCTGGTACAAAAAACGCATTAGATACAGGAGCGGAGCCTCGTGGAGAAAATTCTGCGAGGGCATCGAATCCAACATGCAGGCAAACAGGGTGAGAAAGATCCTAGCCAATCAACCTAACCAAGGCCTAGGATCCCTCCGTAAGCCAGACAATACTCTCACTAACTCTCTGGAGGAAGCACAGGAGGTCTTATTACAGACCCACTTCCCCGATTGTAGAATGGTAAGCACCACCAGTTGGGTGGACATGGAATTTACGCCAACGGAAGACTGTTGGCATTACGCCCAAACGGTTGTGACTGAGGAAAAAACAAAATGGGCTCTAAACAGCTTTGACCCCTTCAAGGCGGCGGGGCCAGATAACATCTTCCCTGCCCTACTTCAGTGGAGCGGTGAGAGGATGATCCAGGTCCTGACCGCTTTAATGAGAGCATGCCTAGCGCACAGGTACGTTCCCAAACAATGGAGAGAGGTAAAGGTCGTTTTCATACCTAAACCAGGTAAAAGTGATTACACGGATGCGAAGTCCTTCAGGCCAATTAGTCTTACGTCTGTCCTCCTCAAGACTATGGAAAGAATGTGCGACAGGGAACTGAGGGACAACGCACTGAAACACATTCCGCTGCATCGGAATCAGCATGCTTACAGCTCAGGTAAATCTACAGAATCTGCACTACACATGGTAGTAAGCAAAATTGAGGAGGCAATTGCAAATAAATCCATGTGTTTGGGCAGCTTCATTGACATCGAAGGGGCCTTCGACAAGACCAACTTCACCAGCATATGCGCAGCTTTGACCAAACATGGTGCGAACGCGTGCATGATAGGGTGGATTGAGAACATGCTCAGCAAAAGGTTAGTAAGGTTTGCGGGTTGTGAGTCCCTAGGAGCAGTTGTCGTGAGAGGCTGCCCCCAGGGCGGAGTCCTCTCACCCCTCCTATGGAACATGGTGGTAAATGACCTGATATCCACACTCAACTCACATTCCCACTTTGCTATTGGGTATGCAGATGACATAGCAATCCTCATCTCAGGTAAATTCGCAAATACTGTTTGTGAGGTAACACAAGGAGCACTACGGACCGTGGAACGATGGTGCTCTGACTACCAACTCTCAGTAAATCCTACAAAAACCGAATTGGTAATGTTTACGAACAAAAGGTCTCTGGGTAACTATAGACTGCCCGAACTGTTCCAAAAGCGGCTACAGCTTTCAAATGAAGCGAAGTACCTTGGGGTGGTGCTCGATAATAAGTTAAGCTGGAATAGCCATCTTGAATACAAAATAAGGAAAGCTACTATCACGTTCTGGCAGTGCCGTAGAATGATAGGTAAGACGTGGGGGCTATCCCCCAGGATTGCTCTATGGCTCTACACGACGGTGATACGACCGATGGTCAGCTACGGAGCAGTGGTCTGGTGGCCACGCACCAACGTCACCACTGTTAGTACTAAACTACAAAGACTCCAAAGGATAGCTTGCATGGCGATCACAGGCTGCATGAAGACGACACCTACAGCAGCTCTGGAAACCATGCTGAACCTACCGGCGCTGCCCCTCTTCATTAGACAGGAGGCAGCCATTGCAGCGGTTCGTCTGAAAAAGCTATACCTATGGAGAGACGTCAGGATTCCCCACACTGAAGTCCTTAAAGAGGCTAATGAGGACCTCCCTTTGATGGAAGCAGTGTGCGATAGGATTCCGACGCTGTTTGTCTTTGATAAGAAATACAAAATACAACTGTACGAGGAGGACTACGAGAGTCTCAACCCCAGAGAGCTCAGAGTCTTCACGGACGGCTCCAAAACAAGGTCAGGCACTGGCTCCGGAGTATTCTCGGAGGACCTAAACATAAAAATATCTACACCACTTGGTGCTCACAACACAGTCTTCCAGGCCGAATGTGTGGGCATCATTCGTGCAGCCGATGCAATCGCCGCTAAAGGGGTACGGGATTATCCAATCCGGATACTCTCTGACAGCATGGCGGTACTTATGGCCCTCAAAAGTAATGTCGTCACATCGGGTCTCATAAACGAGTGTCACCAAAAACTGAATAAGGTAGGTAGTCACATCAAGGTCACCCTTCAGTGGATCAAGGGACATAGTAATTCTCGTGGCAATGACGCGGCGGACGAACTGGCGAGAAGGGCATCAGAGATGGTTGCAGAGGGCCCAGAGCCCCTCATACCCCTGCCCTTCTGCTGGATAAAGACGTCGCTGCGCCAACGCACGAAGGATATACAGAACTCTAGCTGGGCCAAGGTCGTGGACTGCAGGCAGTCTCGAGAAGCCTTGCCGAAGGCTGATCCGAGACTAACCAGGCAGCTCCTTCGGCTCAGCAGAGTCAAACTGCGGAAGGTAACCGGGATAATAACCGGTCACAGTCCACTTAACAGACACCTCTTCAATATAGGATTCACAGACAGCCCCTTGTGCAGAGCTTGCATGGAGGCAGAGGAGACGGTCGCCCACGTGCTCTTGGAGTGCAGAGAGGTGACCACCTACCGGGCGGGAAGCCTTGGCACCCCAGGATCACTTCCCGAAGACCTTCAGGACATCAGAGGACTGCTGGACTTTCTGGCGAAGTTGGGGTGGCTCGATCAATAGTAGTTTCCACCACACGCAAAATAGGCGCTTAAGACGTCGAGTTGCGGAAATCAGCCCGTTATTACATTACATTACATTAGTATGCCTGGATTGCCGTGTTATAACCACCGACTTACGGTTTTTGAGGTCCACTTACAGTTTCCTGGTCATCATCAGACCCTCAAGGTTTCTGTTATGGGAAAAGCGCCATGGTCCTAAACATTTGAGCTCAAACTTGAACCACTTAACCATTACCGTTCCTATATCTTCGATGTCGGATGAGATCAGTGTTCATGTCATCCGACATCGAAGCTGACATCGTTCAAAATCTTGGAAACCAGTAAACCGATTTTTACCTATCATGGCTAAGAACATTCGTTAACTAAAAGAAACCGTACCATACTGCAGTGATTATATAGTGGTGTAACGATTGTCTATGCGTATCTGAGTGCAGTTGTTCCTACGAGTAAGTAAATCGCTTTAATAGGAAATTGAATAGAGTGAACCAATTATATAATTCATTCAATTACTGAACAATCATTGACTTACATCATCAGAGTCATGGTTGTGGAGCACGCATTGGTCCAAGTACGGACAGTGCCCGCCCTCGAACGTTTCCACGTAGTGAGCGTTGAATGGCACCTCCCAAAGGCCTGTAACAAATGTTCACTTTAAGTACGTCTTTAAGGTAAAAGAAAGAAAGAAAAAAATGTAAAAGCTGAATCAGAAGCTCTTTCGTTAAAGGTTGTCGCCACCGAGTGCGGTATCAGATTTTAGCGTTTTGTGCAAAAACATGAAGTGCTATTTCGAAAATGTACTGTAGGCGACAATATGACGTTACTATGAATAGATACAAGTAACGAAATCGGACTTAACCTATAGAAATCGATTTTTCTGTTTTCTAGATTTCTATGGGTTTGGCCCGATTCCGATTCGAAATAACTAAGGGGCTATGGTATCGATATGATAATGGATTTTTTTTAGTCAGTGCGTTGTAAACGCAGCCCAACCTTGAAGGCTCAAGAGCCAGGAATCATCGCACCGGGCTTTCGAAGCCCGGCGGAACACGACAGACGCGAGGCCCAAATGAAGGCACAGTGGCGTCCGAATTCACCATAGATTGCTACACCCAAATAGGCATATGGCTTCAACAAAATAACAACCTCAAGAATATGCGTGGCGTTAACACAATCTGAAGTAAACACTAAAGTGGTTTCCTGCAGAGAAAGGTGAAAGTGCCTAAATATTGTTGATTTAGTTGCAGAATCGGGTCTAAATAGGTAGCAGGACATAAGTATCTAAGCGTCATAGGTTTCGTAGAGAAGAACCTTAAACTCGTAGCTACTCCTGTCTAAAATGGACAGTTTCTTATATAATTGGACACCCCGCCCCAAATGTTGAGCTATGACCGCGCCTGAGTGAGATTGAGGTCAAAGGGGGACTAGTCATAAATAAAACGGACTCACCTGGGAAGGACTTGGTAGGACACGTGCCAGACTTGCACTCGTGGGCGATCTTGTAGTCGAGCGTGTAAGGCCAGACGGGGATCGGCAGGGGCGGCACGCCCACAGAACTGTCATAGATGTAGCCGAAGTCTTCTAGTACCTGGAAATAGCCGTAGTACGTTACGTAGTACTATTAATGGAAAAATAAGATTTTCAGCACTTAGTTCTACAAATTTTATTTATTTTACTAAGTGCAGAAAATCTTATTTTTTTCATTTAAAATGAAGTTCTACCGAATATTGACACAAAGTGTGAATAAAATACGTAGTACTATTATTTATTCTATACCCGTAGCGTAAGGCTAAGGCGAAGACGAAGGCAAGCAATCCTATACAATAAATATGAGTAGACATGTACCTATGTTCAAGGGCGTCGCCAGCCAATGGACAAGGAGGGGAACAGGTCCGCCGGTAGAGCCCTGAGTCAGGTTAGAGGCCTAGGGTGCGAGCGAGCGAAGCGAGCATGAAATTTTGCCCGGATTTGACATGGATTATGAATGAATGAATAAAACATTATTTCAGGCAACTAGGCTCATAGATCTTACAGACTAACATAGGCACATTTGTATATAGCAAAAAAAAAACTCGTAGCCTTCTTAGAAAGCGACGAAATATGACTACTTTCGGCCAGAAGTACTCCTTGGTGAACATCTCAGCTTTATGGGTATGGTTAGAGGGCTAGGACGGGAATGAGCGAGCCATAATAGAAATTTCAGCGCGGATTCGATTGATAGGTTAGGTTAGAGCGCTAAGGGCGGGAACGTTGAATGAACAAGAGTTTGATTTGCACATGACAATATCGCTGTATGCCGCCTTCCTGGAAGCGCAGCCCGTGTATACGGTGCACGCCTTGCACGCCAGCGCTTGTGGCGGGCCTGGGACAAGATAATACGTACGAGGAAGTCGCTCGTTCCGCTAGAGTGTACCTACACGCACACACACGCACACACACACGCACACACACAACTTTTCATGTGCAATTATTACCGACAATCACCACAGCTTTATACAAGTTGCTATAGTAAAAGCATCCTTCCTTTTATGGGGCGAAAGCATCCATTACCATTTGTTTCATTTAGTCGAGGGTAAAATAAATACAAATTCGTAAAACTTTGGCCTGCAGTTTAGGGTCTCCATTTCATGTAATGGACAGGGGAAAATCTTCGAATTTCAATAAGTATATATCTAAGCGAAAATTGTTCGTATTTTATGGGTACTTTAATCCCTTAAAAGGAATAGTTTGGTTTTCCCTGAATGTGTAATACATATACACACTGCTAAATTAGACATCATCAACAACAATCGTTGCTTACATCTAAGTACATAAAGTATGTCCTTTCAATTTTATAATCATACGAAACGTGTAAAACGTTCAAAGACGCATCGAGGGTAAATTGCATTCCTTCGCCACTGAACTAAACTATATGCCACTAAACTTCGGCTTTGTAACTTTGGCTGGCAATAAAATCCTATTTCTAGAACTTATCTCGCAACATTGTCCACAGTAGTTCTATACATAGAACTCTATTACGACTTACAGTGGAACGGTCAGTCTAGGCTATTATACAGGTTGTCCTAAAAACCGACGTCAACCCGGCAAGACGTGATGGGCTAGGTCATGCCTAACCAGAATAACTAAACATGACCTCAGTATAAACCTCTTGGTTTACGAGCTATTGGAATTTTTCAAAATTCGGGAAAATGACTGCCTCCATAAAGTTCCGCCCGTCCTGAAAAGGAAGACAGGTTTCCCTGTCAAAAATGGTCTCCCTCCCCGTTCGTTCCTTCATGGATGTGATGAATAGTGCATAACTTACCTTGAACTGCGTATTCCTGCCAGGTTTCAAGAACGGCGCCCTAGCTCCTGTGACGTCAGTGCGAGACACATTGGCGAACCGGCGCAGGATTTCCCTCATGCCGATCATCTCGCCCGCCCACTCTTCGTACCCTTTGTCTTGTAAGCCTTGTTGTTGCGACACTGTGCCTGTTGCGATCTGGAATATAGTTCGTTCTAAAGTGGAAATCAGAAGTAAAGTTCTAACTACAATAGCTCAATGGATACAGGCAAAGCGTGGTCTCCTGATCAGATTCACCTCTGAGAGTTTTGGTAGACCACTTCTGACATAGGTACCTAAGCATATCAGCTTATAGTTAGAAACTTTAATCTCTGATCTGTGCTTATAGGTAGACATTAACAGTGCGCAAAATATTAGGTAAGTAATAATTTTTAAAATATAATAAATAGCAACACAAACATCAAAACGAATTTTTATTAGTTAAACTAATTTTATCATAATAGCTATACATATATTATGTATGTACATTGAATAAGGTGATAAGCAATATTATTTAACTTGATATATAAAATACATCCTTCAGTTTATCGTGGCACTAACAATTTTAGAGACCCAGGTGTTCAGTGAAGTTTGATCGCGTCAGATCATGCATAAGATAGATGGATGGTCCATCCTTGAGGTGCATAACGATATTAATACACAGGTACCTACCTTAGCAATACGGTTTTACTTGGGATATTTTCGGTTTTAAGGTTCCGTTACACCAAAAAGTATTGAATCGTCTCCTAATATTGTCTATTTATCTCACGTGATCATAGGCTAGACAGACAAACAGACTAACGCGTCAAACTTATACACGCCCTCCCTCAATCGGTCGGGGGTTAAAAAATGTTGGATGGTATTGTATATTTATCCCTAATGTTCAGTCAGACCAAATTTCTCTTGAAACGCGATTTGTTACGTGTCTGTAAAGTCTATAGGTATGTGGTATAGATGTCAACCGCAGGTGCATTTGACGGCAGGTTGTACCGATATCCTCTCGTAATCCCCCAGTCATTCTCTTTGTGTTTTTTCTTTGTGACATCAGCTTTTTAATATAAACCGGCGACGTCATGAAACATTGCCCTTTTGGGATAGCTGTCTCATATTGGATTATAACAGTATTATCCCATAAAAGTTAAGCCACTTAGAAAAGTTATTCAAATATTTGAATGTTGCGTGCGTATGAATATAAGTTAATTAAGGTGTAACGTAACGGTTTTCATACAAATTATTTTGTACATCTGTTGTTGTGCACGTCTTAGTTGTACAATATTTTACTGAAATAGTTTGATTGTTAGGTCAATCATGCTGTTTGACTGTGACGAAGTCAATTTTTTTTACAATTAATCGTATTTAATAGATAATTTATGCACATTAAGGTACAAAAAATTAAAGTTGAAAATTAGTCATTACTAAGGTTAGGTATATAGTTGTATTATTTTTATATAGGTACAACAGCATGATTGACCTGATGATATTTCAGAAAAATATTGCACAAATTCGAAATGACTGTGTAAAATAATGTCTGAAAACCGAGTTATCAGTTGCACCTTAAGAATGGGGTTTCCCGCCCTAAAATCAAAATAAAGTAAAATTAAGAAATGAAATTTTATATTCCTTATCGGATAAACAATATGAATGTTTGCATAAAATTACTTTATTCAGAAAATTTATAGATATGAAGAAATTAACAAAGAAATTTCACGATTTTTCACGCGCTTAATTCGTTTTGATTTGGGATGCAAGTCTAGTTATCAACTTATTCACAAGCAAAATGATTGTATGTTGTATAGTCTCACATAGTTAAGCTGGTATAGATGTCGTTACGTTGTCTTTACAGACGGTACATGGAGAAAGGGACTTTGAATCCGGCAGGATGAGTAGCGATAGCACAGTTGGTTAGAAATCCTGCTCGTGGAAAAGATTTCAACCACTTTTTCAAGTCCAGCAAGTCTAAATTAGTGAGTGAGTCTATTCACTCAAGCATTAGCTGAGCCAGGTGCCTATTGCCAATTGTATTATGGAGTGAACTAAATGTGTTTTTTTTTCTTTTTTTCTTTAAATACATAATAGACAAAATGGTTATATTATAATATAACTGTGTACTTACCTCATGTCCATCGTGTGCTAAGGCTTGCACCATGGCGTAGTTGCTGAAAAAAATTGGCAATTTGTATTCAGAGCTACAACTTAGAGGTTTGAAGTGAAATACAGCGTTACAGCGCTGCATATTTGGTACCCGAGTATGTCAGCATTTGCTGACTTTCCCCCCTTTTGCCAAATATACATTACATATTATATAATTCTTTGTACTATAATTTTAAATTTATATGATTTGGCAATAAATATATTTCTATTCTATTCTATTCTAAATCACCAGACCAGATTTTTTTTTGCACTAGCGGACAATCTTGCTCTATCCTTTGATATGCCACTCGTTGACCTCGCTCACTTCGTCTTCTGGTTATGGCTGCTAATAGGGGATTGAATTTCTATATTTTAGTTATATCCTAAAACCATTTCGCATAGAGAAGGGGGAGGGGGGGAAGAGGATCAAATTTTTTATAAGTACCAGACAACCTTACTCTATCCTACGATACCTCACTCGTTGACCTCACTCACTTGGTCTCCGAGCTATTGTTATTTGAAGTTGTGTCTCCGAGTGACATGAACGAGCAAAGCGTAACGTGCACTGCATGACGTCAGCGTCAGTTTTCACTTCAAAATACGTTTTCAAATTTAGTTTGTCTAATAAATTATTTGTCTCTACATCATTAAATTTCTAATGAAATATAAATACCTACTATGATTTAAATATTTACAGTACAAAAACACTTCGTAGGTAAATCTTTTCAAGGAAGATATAATTAGAATTTTCAAGTCGTTTAAGAATCTTATAAGAATTAATTAATCTAGTTTGGGAGTCAGGGTATTGTTCGATTTACAAGTATTGTGATGTTTCCAATAAAGATTATTTTATTTTTATTTATTATTTATGTCTCAAAACAAAAAGTGGTAAAGGATTTGAAGGCATATTTGTATTTTAAATATATCTATAGGTTACGTATCCCTTAAAGATTTTTAAATTCAGAGAACGGTAGGTATGATTAGTCCGATATCTGTGAAATCACAGCACATTAGCTAGACGCCGACTGTACGTAGGTATTGAACGTAATACTTACTTTACATTAATTTAATTGTCGTCTTGTACGGTGATTTCACTGATATCGGATTAATAATACATACCGTCTCTCAAAAATCTGCAATCTAAAATGATACCGCATTCGCTATAGACTTGAAATTTGAATTGTAGAATTTTGACTGATGGTATACTTTAGCCAGTGGTCGACTGTTCAACAGGTATATGTTTCTTCGTATTCCTCATTGATGAGTTGTGAACATTCTATGGTATTAATTAACCAACATAGAATGATTCTCTGGTATTTTTAATGGGGTGGTTTATTGGGATGGGAACCCTCATAATGTAAAAACTACTAAACGGATTTGGATGGACCTTTCAATAATATATTTATCGAAATAAGTCCAGATTGAGATTAATTAAGGCCATAGACATTTTGAAAATTCTACTTATAAAAGAGTCAAAGGGTGAAAAATTAGTACCTATTGATTATTAGACTGCTTCCGGTTCCAGCCCCGGTTCGGTTCGGTTTGCTGCAATTAATCACGTACGTTTCGGCCTTCCCCCAGCGCTTCGTGATTGGATGCAACGAACCGAACCGGAGCTGGAACCGGACGCATGTAGTCCAGACCTTAACGTCTCTACAATGTTAAATTGTATTTAGTCCAAGCGAACGAAGTCGCGGGCAACAGCTAGTACATATTGTACTTATGTTGATACCTGTATTCGTGGGAAAGGAAGAAAGTGCCTCGTATGGGGCAGCCGTTGGCGTTCTTTATCTTGCCGTTGAAAACTTTCTTGTACAGCTCGAAGTTGTTCAGGTTGACGGCGCCGTCGAAAGTTAGCATGATCATTTGCGGCGTCTGCGGAATGGACCAACTTTACTGTGTGTAGCCTACTTCCAGTGATGCAAGATAATGGTTATGGATTTTGATGTTATACAGTACGTCTGATGGAAGATATTTTATGGGATGAAAGTACCCAGGAATATGAGCAACTAATATTGAGCGGACTTTCTGTGTGAATACACACAGAAAGTCCGCTCAATATTCCTCCAGTATCCAATACTCAATGTTCCTAGAGCCCCTCGCATAAAAAGCAGTAAATATTTACATCTTCAGGGTCCAGACCGCCCGGTATGATGGTGCCATCCTTCGAGCAAAAGCAGTATGGAAGAACGCACTCGGCGGTGTCGCACTTGATCGCCAAGTCTGTTGGGGCTTCCGTGATCGGCGCTGGTGCTGCGAAATTAACAACTTTGTAGTTAAGGCTCAGGGTCAGGCTCTGGGTTTGATTCCAGGCAAAAGAACCTGACCAGGAACTATAAAACCTTCACCATACCTATTGCGGAATTAAATAGTACTAATTTTTAATAGCGTACATAAAAAAGAAACACATATTATAAAACTACCAATGGGCATACAATGGCTTGACAGGGTTTTCTAGTTCCTGGTCAGGGTTTAAGTACTTTATCTTGTTGGACTATTGGTTCGTTTAAACCTATATTCTACAACAAATATTTTTTTTTCTCTTCATTGCGTCGTATAAGTACATCAATGGTTTTTTTTAAGACTTAGGTAGTTACATTTGCCGAGTACTCTAATGGGAAAGGAAAACATCGTAAGGAACACCCCATTTAATCTGCCAAACAGTAGTTCTATGTTGTTAATTTCACTGAATGATTACAACCCTCTGACTGTAAAAAAAGAAAGATTTATTCGTAATCTACTTAGTGTCGGACTTCACGAGGTTGGTTGCACTCCGCTTCGGTTCGCTGCAACCAATCACATTGAGCACAAACGCGGGTTTAATCGTAAATTAAAATTAAAATAAAGAGGACGGAGCGCCCGTCCTCTCTCCTTTTAAAATAAGCGTTTTGGAATTGGATGCAGCGAACCGAACCGGAAAGGAACCGGCCTTATGAAGTCCTAGCCTTAGATATGTACTGATAATCATATAAATACAAATTTTGTAAGTTGACTTCATAAAATCTTAACCCTGAATTCATAGAAAGCATTTTTATAGAGTCCATCGATTGCCCTTAACTAATGTAAACTTAAGTAGTACATACTTTTAGATAGGTATGTAAATTGAATTTTTCTAATGTCTCACGAGATGTACATAGAATTGCATGTATCGTAAACAAAGTCACTGGCGAAAAGTACAAATCGCGATGGTCCATTGAATCCAACAAAGTAACTAGCTTAAATCTGATATTTCGGTAGACCCGACCTAAATTATTCCCTGATTTAACTTTTGTGGGCCTCTGAAAATAGCTATCTTGTTTCATTTAATTACCAAACAAAAGAGGTAACATTATCGGGATCGCAAATATTGGAATTCACAAATAAATTGCAAATTATTTTAGCGTAAGCGCGTTGATGTCTTTTGTTCTGGGCTACACGTGTTACGAATGAAATCTACACTTGAGATATATTTTTAGATGCTTTGTTAAAAGGAAAGGTAAGGTAGCAAGAAGATATTATAATCTGTTTATTAATTTAATTAATTTTCCTACATTCAGTAGGTATACTTTCCATTGTAAGTACAATCTTTTTTTTTATAATTACCACCCAACTCACATTTGACCTCAATCTCGCCTGATGGTAAGCGACGATGAGGTCGAAGATGAAGCATGCGGGTCCAGTAAATGCCTATTCACTCCGGTCTTGAGATCCCAAAGCTGTAGGTATATAGGGAAACAGAGACGCCGGCAGGCTGTTCCATACCTCAGTCGTTCGCATAATCTGACTATGTAATATGAATTTTGATTATAAGTGAGTTGCAAGAAACGTCCTTAATGTTTAGTCTTGTACCATTTCTATATAGAGCTCTTTTAACAAGGGTTAGCATGTATTTTTGTATCAAGACTTAATTTAAATTACGTTTCGTGCAACCGACGTATATCATCATTCGTATAATTTTAAAGTAAAATAAGCTTACTTGTGGGGATAGGACCACATCTCGCCTCAGTTTTGAAGTTACAGAATTTGCTGATATCATCGAAGTAAAGGCCGGATGGACATCTGTTTAGATAAGGGTATCCATCGACGCACTGGGAAAAAATATATAAAATCACTATTTGTGGCAAAAAAGGTTGCACGAACCAATAGCCCAATAAGATAAGACCTATGAAAAATCATTTCCTCACTATCGTGATATTATTTTTTTGTCTATAAAATAGTGCCAAGTTTTATACCTAACTTTCTTTTTAAACAATGTATGTTTAAAGTAAAAGCGCACTTTTTTTTATTATTGGAAAAGTGCACTTGTTAATATAAATAAAATTGTTCAATTTACAAGTCCAACTTCTAAGAACTACTAATTCATACTAACATAACTTCCTGATTTAACCGTAACAGATGAATTTAATCAAAGATTTCGTTGTCCTTATTATTATTATTATATATTTAAGTCAGACATGGTCCATACAATAAAGTTAGTAATAACAATTAAAATATAACCTTAATATAACCTGATTTCTTGTTGAATTCAACAAGATTTTGGTTAGAATTTCTCCCAGTGTTCAAACTTTTGTATAAGTTTTACTTTCACTGCTTTAAAATTGCTTTTAAATGTTAATACTGATTGCTTTTTACTCATTCACTTGAAAAAATAACTAGATAGATTTATTAAGCTTCCAAATAGGTCCTCAAGTGAGCTATCCACGCACCTACTTTATAGTCTTTACTTTATTATTTTTATTTTTCAAATAGGCATAAGTTTTTTAGTCATTACATTCAATAGTATTTTTTCATAACTCAATATTGTACAACAATCAATTTTCTACTTCCTAACCATGCTGTGTTTACACGTTAAGGGTTACGACCTAGCTCATAACTTTATGTTGATTTTTCTGTAATTTCTATGGTTGTAATCTGTTGTGTTTACCTAATAAATAAATTAAATTAAATATTTATTCTCACAAAGGTTTTCTTTGTTACCATTCGATAAGTACCTTAATAATATCTATAATATAACACTCCTATAGCTACATTAACGATCGGAAACCCGCAAGGGAGAAGACTCAAGGAGCTTACGAAACACGAAAAACGAATGTCTTTCACACGTTTTTATGTGAAAATCGTCGTGTGTAATAAAATGTTACGTCTACTGTTCTGACTCTAGAAACATAAGTATTTTAATGGTACTTAGGCCTACCTAAGTACCACATTTTCTATATAGAAAAATATATATACTTAACATATAAAACTATACTTATAAAAGCATAGTCTAGAAAAATCATATTTAATTTTTTTTAATTGACTTATTAAAATTAGATAGAGAGATGTTGGACTTTAGTTTTAGCATTATTATAGATTTTTCTTTTATTCAAATATTAAATGCCCACCTACCCTTATACAATGTGTGATAGAGAGATAAATATATAATGTGCATTATTCTGATAATCTCTAATTCCCTATTATGATAATGTGCTGAAGTAACAATGTGATGTGATTCGTCCTGTCATTATATATAGTACGATACATCTGTTGTACGATACAACCAGCCAGCTATTGGGGTATAAATAAATTATTCGTATTTTATATTTGTAAGTACTAGCCGAAGTTCGTTGCCACTAGATGTTGAATACTGGGATAGTACGTTCTATTTCGCCGATAGGCGTTATTTTTAGGATAATAAATACAGCAAAGTCTCTTTTAGCTGACCTCAGTGAATGGTATAGTTACTCTCTCAAACACAGAAACCCAATTATGTTATCATCAGAAGGATCTAAAGCCAGCTACATATTATATAAGTAAAGGAAGTAAAAGTAAAATACACTTTATTGCACAAATAGAAAATAACAACCAAAAGTTAGAAAAGGTAAAATAAAAAATAGTGAAGTACAATTTAGCCGGCCTTATCACTAAGAGCGATCACTTCCAGGGAATCTTCTGGCAAAGGAAACGATTAACTACAATATAACTACTTGTATAGTTATTCATTTTAATATAAAATTACATTATAAAGATTTGACCACATAATCGTGTAGTAAGTAAAAGTGATACCTGAAAACCAGCGTGTCGCTGAGGTCTCGAGCATTTCATTAGATACATAGGGCAATACATATTATAGATATCGTATCGTATATTTTGTTTATAGCTTAATTAGAATAAAATAACTGTTTTGTATCTTATTACTTTGATGTGTGTCAATGAATCAATACTCTTTTTTTAGTTACCTGCTAGTTTTTAATATTTCACAGACCACTAGGACCACATTATAGTTTAATCATGCCAGTCTTACTATGTAACATACAGGGCCCATTAACTTTAAAAATACAGTGACAAAAAAATCTGAATTATAGTAAGTATTTACTTTCAGAGAAAATTACGCCCGGTGCACTTATCCCTACCAAGCTATCCCTACCAGTAGGGATAAGAAATTATAACGAATCCAGTGCTAAAGTTACGTTGTAAAATAGATAGAACTCGACAAAATTGTAGTTTGAATCAAACTTTTTATCATACTGGCATTTATTGCGTTATAAACATAATAATATACAACACTTACACTAGGAACTAAAATAAATAAAAATTGTGGTGTAGTTAATACTGCGGTGTAATTGATACTCGTGTATATATTTTTGGCATAGAATGGTTACGGAACCATATAATGTGCGTGCCCGACATTCTCTTGGCTGTTTTTTACTTCACATTTAGAACACGTTTACCTGAATAACAATCGTGGTCAGGAATTTGCCGCGGTATTATATATACATACACACATACAAATTTATATAAGTACCTCAAATGATTAAGGGGCCTACAGTCGCCAATTGAAGGTTTTTGCAGGTTGTATGTATGGAGATTATATCTGCAGGACTTTGCGAAGTTTGTCTTCGGCAAAAGTCCAAAGCCGTAAACTTCTAGACGCTGAAGGTTAAACCCTCAATGTCATTGGTTGTGAACCAAAATCCAGTTTCACTTGAGTACCAACCGGTCGGTCGTGATGTCAAAAATACAAATTAATAAATGCCAAAATACATCCTTGACTTGTTTTACCTATTGACCGACTAGCTATTTCTGACATTGCTATAGTAAATACATGGTAAATAAAATACCTACTTAATAATACCTATGTAATTGTATTCTGCCAATAAGTTACTATATAAGGTCCTGCTGTACTCAGGAGATTATGATGATGATATTTTCTTCCCTTTTCATATAAATAGCAGGGGTGAAAATCACTGCGAATAATGGATTTTCGTGTGCTTAAAATATTCCAGATATAAAAAACACTGCTCCGTCGAATAATAACGGAAATCCTATAGTCTATTAAGTGAAATTACATCCAGCCACAGATTTTACAACACTTTAACAACAAACATATTTAACCATTTAATGAATTAATGCTACTCGTATGTTCATTTGAATCAGATATGAGTATAATACCTGCCTATTTAAGTTCCCATGTGATTTAAGGTTGTATTGTCCCGACCTCTACCATTATCGCCATTGAAAGATAAGGAAGGTCGCAGCTATTGTTTAATTAAAGTATAATCAAAGGGGAATCTCACTTGGTAGAAACGCCTGCATGTCGCCGGGTCCGCGAAATTGCCGTTGCCCTGGGTACCCTCGGGACAGACGAACTGCTCCTCCTTGTCCTTTTGTTGGCAGCTCACTGGAAACCAATTAATACTAATAATTATGGTTCATTCCCGGGGTTTACAAGGAACGCATGACGTGATAATAATACAGCCGAACCAACCCTATATAGGCCTAAATTCTGAATATTTTTAGTATAATTTATTAGAATGGGTATCTAGTAAGTTTAGCTTAGAGATTCTAGTGTTATTTTCCCTTCTGAACATATTTCAACGAATGTAGATAATTTATATTCGAAATCTACCTAACTGAAACGTAATGTTAAAACAATATTTATGATTCTAAACGAAAACATTGAAAGCGAGGCATTTTCTATGAAATTTTATTATACCATTTAGTACACATTTTCATAAAATGAAGCTGCTCTACCTATTGATTCTAAGGACATTTTTGCTAAGAAAATATTTCTTTAGGGATCTCGTTAAAAACATTCGCGAAAAAAAATTAATCGGCTTATATTTCATTTTTTGAAGTTCCAAAGAACAGTTGAAAGTACGTAGTATCAGTAGGTAACAAAAATCTTCTTGTAAAAATCATTAAAACTTGTATAATAGTCTTTTTTACCCTTTGAATATAAATATAAGGTAGAGTTAGGGTAGTCAAATTTTAGTTTCGTTAAGGAATATTTAATTTATTAAGGCGAAATTGTCATAAATAAACAGTTAAATAAGGTACATATATATCTAATATAATTATAATGAAATAGGTAGGTATCAGACATACCACATTACTGCTTATTAATTGCATTCTTGCCAAAAGTAAAACTTGTATCGGATATAGGTAGGTAGTGAAAACTGAAAACCGGTTATGTAATACGATTAGTATTGAATTCTTATTAAATGCATTTACATGTAATTTAAACGTGTCTAAAAATTATGACTAAACGATTAAATGATTATCTAGTACCAAATACCAATTAAAGTAATGGTAGGAATTACATTTTGTGTCTGCTCTCGATATTATTGAAAATAAAAAGTAAATACCTACTTATATGGGTTTGGGTGGGGGTGTCAAGACTATAAAAATACTTTACCTACTATTTCATTGTCTCACAAACCAATTGACTCTTGATTCTCGAATCTGACCAGCCACGTAAATAATATAATAATACCTGATGTATGCATGTCTAAACTGTTTTTGTTTAATATTTAATTATTTAAATCCAACATCAATAGAAATAAAGAAGAGTTATTAAAATAACACTAAAATACCTAAGCTACTAATAGAAATAATATTTCAATGTACAACAAGAAAACAGAAACAGATTTTGTGACAATATTATGGGGCGGTATACTTAATGCACCTGGGCTAATTCACTTGGGTGCATTAAGTACACAAGTACAGGTGATTTGCAGGTGCATTAAGTACACTACTTTATTGACTTAATTCAGTTTTTTTAAAGTGATTTCGTAGCAGCATTAGATTAGAGTTATTTAGGTGCATAAAGTATACTCATTGACAATAATATTAGTTGATCTATTACGGCGAATCAAGTCTACTAAGTAGTGTACTTTAATGCACCCAAGTGAATTACCGGCCCAACATTAAAAATTAACTTTAATTTTTATATGTCTACTGGTGCAAACCATAGATCTAGTATTTTCAGTCTAGCGATTCGCGAAATTAACCGTTCCCAGAAATAGAATACGTAAATCCAAGAGAAGAACGCTGGAACGAAGAAGAATTTTGACGCTGGATCAAAGACGTCTAATTCTTGACACTTTATTATTGCATGACATTCTGAACACTCGGCTCGACTGTCCTGATATGCTACATTCCTTTGGTTTATGTGCTCCGAGTAGACGAACGAGACACACGCCCCTACTTAAAGTTCCATGCCATCGTACTAACTATGCGAGTAACTCAATATTTTCACGTCTAGCTAGTAACTACAATAGACACTTTAGGGACGTGGATATATTTTGGAGTAGCAAAGACACATTTAGATTTACTATAACACGGTGTTTGCTGTCTAAAGACTAGACAGACTAGCTAAATTACATGGGAACTGTTTTTCACCCTGTCATGCATGTATGGAGCTGAGAGTGAGGATTGTTATTGTTATGGTCACAAAACAATAATAATATTATATATGTGTTTAATCCATAATGCTGCATTGGTATTTAAACAGTCGGTATTTACACACCCTTTCACACACACATACACATACTCACATACACAACACACCCTCAAACTCTCACGCCACCACATATTAATCTTAGTCACTTAGCCAGCACTTGATTAACAAGTACTTACAAATAACATTTAACACTCGTGGTAAATATGTATGATATATTCATGTTAATTCTACATTATTAGTCTTAAAGTTAACCGCGTTCTGTAGGTATACAAGTCATATATAAACGAGGAAATCTGTAATTGGCCTTCTTTAAGTTTAATACATATGTAATTATATAATTGTTAATGCTGTAGATTTCCCTTATAAATAAAATAAAAAATAAAATAAAGAAAATTAAGTTGGGAGAGAAACTGATTATTTGTTTCCATTATACTAGTAACTCGTATCTGAAGTTCGTTTTAAGGCCCAAAGCCCAAAGCCCACGGCATGCAGCTATGCAATTTTATATAGGAATCGAATATTTTTAGATTGTTTGCGACAAGTCACAATCGGTCACACGCCTCAATGTCAAGTGAAAGAAAGGACGTGCCCGGTGAATTATAATTAGGTATAGTATGACTCTACATAGCCTTAAGTATATTATTGACTTGGGGCTTTCTAAAAATAATGACTGATTCGGGATTTTCTATCCTTGCATTACCGTACATGATTCATTCTAGAATTATCTGGATCATAAACAAGATGCAGAGATTCGAATACGCATAGTCAGTGGAAAAGAAAAAATGCTAAAGCGTCATAATTGAGGTTTTGGGAAATGAGATTAAAAGTATTTATTTTTGAAATTTATTTCCCAAAACCTCCATTTTGGAAATTTAGCCTTTTTTTTCCTTTCCGATGACGATATGGTTTTTTTTAATAAATCCAACAACTTACTAGTAAATTTAACAAATTACTTACGAGTAAAGTTCCCAACAAAAAACATTGGGTACAAGAGGTATCGAACCCGTACGTAACCCTATTTTACAGAATGCACTATCGAATTTTCCAGGAACAGTCAAAAGATTAAATAAATGCTGCTTCTATATTGCTACTAAACAAATTGAAATCATCTTAAAAAACCTTGTCCCAAATAAGTTAGTATTTTAACAGCATTTGATCTTTTTTACGCGGTTGGAATTTTAAACAAGTAAAATGTTGAAATATGAACGCATAGGTACATAATTTTATAGACTAAACTTCATTTAATCAAAAAGTAAGATAAACTCTATGCAAAACGCTTTAATTGATCATTTTAACGATTTCACATTATGTGATGTTTTACCTAACAGTCGGACAAATCGTGAATCTTAACTCTGTAATAGCTTTCACTGTATCATTTCGATGTAACGGTTACGTTAACAGCGTTAACGACTGATTAACCTATGCGCTAACTGCTGATTTCATTCGAATATCTCAAAGTAGTTAGGTATTTATTTACATTATTTGAAAGTTTCTCTGAACCAAAAATTTAGCACGGTCATGCTATAACCAGTTAAACTAAAATGTTAAGTGCTTCGCTAAACTGCTTGCATAAGGTAACGAATTACGAGTACGCGTCTCTACTTTTTTTTATTCAACTTAAAAACCAAACGTTTGACACACATATCACAATAGCACTAGTCATCAATGCACTTAAATAAATAGAAAAGTAACGAACCGCTGACGAAAATGGCACAAATAAGGAATATTCGCATATAAGATATGCCGGCCATGGCTGTCCGCACGTTCGCAGCGAGTTTCTGCGACATGGTCCCTTTCACCGTCGCGTGCGCACTGCGTAGAGCCGCGCTGTCCGGACGCAGTCAGCCTGCCGACCTCCGAAGACAGCTTTCTCCTCCCAAACCCTCCTGATTTGACATTCAAGCCGAACATATACAGCTGCGATTTTTTATTTCCGTGATTTTTTTTAAATGACCGATTGCTTAAAGCTTAGTTTTCGATCGCTAAGCCGCCGTCTTTGATGTAAATCATTGATTACCTCTGTAACTACAAATAAAATATCGTCTCAGTACTTATGATCAAAAAGGTTTAAAAAAATTCGATTATTCTAACTTCTATTATCACCCAAAACTAATAGAAATGTAGGTACCTATTAAATAATCCTGATCTAACACAGTCTCTTCACAAACCGGCGTTTCGGCATAAATAAGTAATTATAGGAAAAATTATATATAAAAAAAACTTCACTTCCTAGTTATTTACGTTTTACACTAATAAACTCGCGGATAATTCTAAATTAGTTCGGTTCAGATATTCGCACCAAATTTTTAAAAAGATTGTTTTTATTCTAATATGGCATTGGCATTAAATAGCCATCAGCCTAAGCATACTTCGTAGATTAGCGTCGTCGATCCCAGGGTGGCCGCCAAAGCTTTAGCTTTTCATTTATGTTTAGCTTTATGTCACGTATACTACACATGTCTTGTATACAAGATTGTATACGAGTTAGCGGGACGTTTCATTTAGCGATTATCGCTGAATTGGCGGCTACATAGGAATCGGTATTTTCTTTTTAAAAAATTATGATATGGTTCCATTCGTTTTATTTCGTTTAAGATTTTGCTAATAACAAGGCGTTTAAAAAACGCAGGATTTGATTCAATTATTCCAATTTAAAATCACATGAATACAGCACCAAGATATTGAGTTCAAGATCATATTAAGTAACACTAATAGTAGAGATAATGGTTGGCGCAATACGGCGCTCATCTCAGCATAGTTCTATTTTTCCAAGAAATGAAACGAAGACGCCTACAACGTGTCAAACGTAATCGTAAATGTCATTTTGACAATTCATTCAGCGTTTCGTGTATTCGTGTTTTCGCTAGAATTAATTAATTTTCTACTAATATTATTCAACATAGAATTAATTTTAAACATAAAAATCATTATTTAATGGCTATTTATTTAATAGGGCACAATGACGACTTTACGTGAACGCCAACTTAGTAAGTTTAGTTTCAATCACAGTAATCGGTTTTGGGATGTTTTTATTGCTATTTAATACTATTTTTGTGTATACAGATGCTCTCAAGCAAATGCTAAACCTGAACCAGCCACTGACGAAGAGTGTAGCTACAGAACCTACATGGAAAGTGTTAATTTATGACAGGGTTGGTCAAGACATAATTTCTCCGCTAATCTCTATAAAAGACCTAAGAGAACTAGGTGTAACCCTTCATGTGTAAGTTAATTTATTTTTTACATCTCATAGAATATATTAGTAAAGATAGACTTCTCAGATTTTCAACTGTAAATTTCCTTTTAAGTAAAAACAACCATTGATATACCTACTCAGAATGTATAGGGTACAAAATTTATTTTAAGTTATTTACAGATTGTTTACTTTGCAACATTTGGTGCATGTGTTTAGTTGCTATTACCACCTTAAACTTACCTAAACATATAACCTAACCTATACCTAAGTATATATTGACCAATTGTATCCTGAAGAATATATTATGGTTTTTTTTTCAGCCAACTTCACTCAGATCGCGATCCTATACCAGAAGTACCAGCTGTATATTTCTGTGCACCTTCAGAAGAGAATCTTGGCCGGATATGTCAGGACCTGGATAATGGAGTTTACGACCAATATCACTTGAACTTCATATCTCCTATATCAAGACAGAAACTCGAGGATCTAGCTGCATCGGCCATTCAGTCTAACTCTGTGATGAACATACACAAAGTATTTGACCAGTATTTGAATTTCATTTGCTTGGAAGATGATCTGTTCATTATGAAACACCAACAATCAGATTCCTTGTCTTACTATGGTAAATACTACTTTATATTCTGTTTTTTTTTGTAGAACTAAATTCTTGTCATTTTCCGTTAATGATGAATTGAAAATGTTTCACAATACCTACTTCTTTATCATTTCCAGCAATAAATAAAGGAGATACTAAAGATACTGAAATGGAAGCCATCATGGATAACATTGTAGAAAGCTTATTCTCTGTATTTGTTACATTAGGTGAGTATTAAACATTTTCTCAGTCTTTAAAAGTAATGTAAAAGAAACACAGCACAGAAGATTTTTATGTTTTATAAGCTTTTCATAAATCTCTGTTATAAAATTACAGTTCTTATGATGCTGTAACATAAATGAACTAACAGATTTGTATTTTTCTAGGTAATGTTCCAATCATAAGAAGCACCAAAGGAAATGCAGCAGAAATGGTGGCAAAGAAATTAGATAAAAAGTTACGAGAGAATCTATGGGATGCTAGAAACAATCTTTTCCATGGCAACACTGGTCAAGCTGGTGCCTTCAGTTTTACTCGGCCTATGCTTATTTTATTGGACAGGAATGTTGATATGGCAACACCTTTACATCACACTTGGACGTACCAGGCTCTTGCTCATGATGTGTTGGACTTGTCTTTGAACAGGTTTGAAATATAATTTAGTATCTTTTATATTACATCATGTGACGTGCATACATCTTTTATATTACATTGTGTGCTGTGTCTTACCGGCCATAAATTATATTCATACTAAGACTTAGAATAAGAAGATGGCGATAGGCTCGCCACCTATCACGTTTGTCCAAATCTTACGGCGAAAAGTGGCAACTATCTATGATGAAGGTGGTCCCTCTGTCTACCCCCTCAGGGATTATGGACGTGAGAGTATACTTTACATATTCTATATTACATTTACTAACTCCTCTATAAAGGAAAACATTGTGAGGAAATTGACGTCTAAACAAAAAATTAGACAGAATTTTTTCCAATCAATACTAGAATAGTCCATACGTAATTTTTATTTGTATAAAATCATATTTATTTGTTTTATTTCCATAGAGCAGTGGTTCCTGAGAGCTCCGGTGCGGCAGTACCGGGACAAAAAACTAAGACACGCGTCTGCGATTTGGACTCCAGAGATCCTTTATGGTCAGAGCACAAAGGCAGCCCATTCCCCACTGTGGCTGAGGCCATACAGGAAGACCTTGATAAATACAGGTATTATATATTTCATTAGTTATTAAAACAGGTTTTTCAGGCCCGATCTCAGGGCGGTCACAGGGTTCATTGGCATTTTACGAAATTGGTCATTTGCGTCAAAATCTTCATGACACATATAGAAAAAAACCTATAATTGACCCCCACAAAATGATAAGCCAGGTTTGTGCTTGACAGGTTTTATATTATTATGTCATTGTCAGGTGATATAGTATGTAGCTCAAACATTTAAAAAAGGTATAGTAGTAGTATTATAAGAACACTTCATTATATGCTGTTTAACAGCATCCATACATCTTCCATAAAATATCCCTTGCAATGGACTGCTGGCTGAATTTACTTGAAGACATATAAATCTCTTAACACTATTAATTAAATTAACACTACTACTACGGAAAAAATATAATAATTATGTATTTGACTAAAAAAAATATTCCATCAATCAACTTACATGGATACCTGAAGAAGGATCTAAAATTCGTTTTTCGATATCTCAACTAACATCAGAGATATTAAATTTAAGTTAGTACTGGAGATACGCTCTGTCCCTTTTTAGCAAAACAGTTCTTTATATGTAGCCGGGATCTGCTTGTATGGCGCTATTACACAGTGACCTCATAATGTAATATTGCCGTTTCTTTCTATCATCTGATTTTTGATTGCATGTAGCTATTTTATTTTTCAACGAATTTCAATTCAGTTTTCACATTTGACCATCAATTTATGTCTATTTCTTAATTTTTCAGAAATGCATTTAATGTTTGTTACTTGGACTCTATCGAATTTACAGGAGTTCAGAAGCAGAAGTGAAGAAGCTAAAAAGCTCAATGGGCCTGGATGCTGAGAGCGATTTGGCTCTGAGTTTAGTGAGCGACAACACCCAAAGGTTGACGAGTGCCGTCAACTCCCTGCCACAGCTCATGGAGAAGAAACGTCTCATTGACGTGCATACTACTATCGCAACAGGTAATAATATATACACCGCGACAATCTTTTGACACGTGGTGTACGGTTTCGTACTTTAGATCATGTTGTTTGTAGTTAAAGTGGAAATTAGTTGTTGAGAGCGCAGCAGGGAAAAGATCACTTTTAAATAATGTAAAACGTATAATGAAATAATAACAATTGTTCTTTGGTGGCGACTTCTCTCTGTCAGTTCTTACTGCACTCTAAATGAAATGTTTGAAATTAGTTACACGAGTCGCGGCTAAAGTAGGTTGTCGACCAAGCAATATAAAAATGTACGTGTGTACTACACGTGGCAAAAATCGGAACTAACGCCGCCATCCTTATACAAACTTCTCTTCATGACAATTCGCTATACAAAAAAGTGATACCAACGCCATCCACGTGCCAAAAGAACCTTGCCGAACTGTAGTCATAACCGAAACAGACTTATTATCTATCTCTTCTTTGTCGCTACTTCATTTCACATTTAAGGTGGTATGACTCTGTGCAGAATCAGCCTGTAGAGGTTCCACCCTTTTACTTATTTCTGCCGTTGCTGTGTTCCAGTTTAAATGGAAGGAAAGCCAGTATAATTACCGGCACATGAGGCACCTAGTCCTCAAGGTTCAGCGCATCGAAACCCCTCTTGCCTTCCTCACCTGGAATTTTAATTGATTGTAAATTAAGAAAAGAATACACGCACTTACGCTGCGATGCGCGACAGAATATTCTTTATATGAGTTTGTATGGAGCAAGAGCGACGCGACGCGGCAGCCAACTGCAACTCATATAAAATATTCCGTCACATCGCGCAGCGCAGTGTGTTCGTTTAGACCTCAAAAGTACTCTATTTCATAATATATTTACAGGTTGAAAAGACATTGCATTACATACTACCAAAGAGTATATAATTCACAACGTAAAATACTACTAAAGTAAATTATCAGAGAATAGGCATTTACTGAAACTGCATGCTTCATCGTCGCTTACCATCAGGCGATATCTGAGTAAAATGTGGGTTTAGTGGTAAAAATAAAATATAAAGTTTTGTCTAAATTCATTTCAGCGATTCTCAACTCAATCAAATCAAGAAGATTAGACTCGTTCTTCGAATTAGAAGAGAAGATAATGAGTAAAAGCAGTAGTGTAGAAACCAAAACGGTCGTCGACCTTATAGCGGACCCCAGTGCTGGGACTCCAGAGGACAAGATGCGGTTGTTTATCATTTACTACCTGTGCAGCGGTCAGATACCGGAGGAGGATTATAAGAAGTTCGAATCTGCGCTGACCGCTGCGGAATGTGATGTCAAACCTATGTATTTTATGAAGAGGTGGAAGTAAGTTGAAATTTTTCTTTTATACCCTGACCAGAAACTAAAAATTCCTGGCCATATTACGGAATTAAATGGTACAATTTTTTTCATAACGATCTCCTTAACAGAGAAAAAAAAAAAACTAATGGCGCCCTCTTGACAGGTTTTTTTAAATTCCTGGTTGGGGTATATATACCCATAGATTCTATCGTTTTGAAGAAACAGGACAAATTAAGACGGAATTGAAGTTTCAACTTCTATTGAAAAGTACTCTAAAAGATGCCTGGAATAGATCGCTCGATCGATAAGAATATTTTTATGTATTCACTGAGACCAATGTGTGTATGGCCGCCAAATCTAAACTTAAGTGAAACTGTCTCGCTCCCTCATATATAAATCTGTAAGAGTGAGGGTGACGTTTAATTTAGCGATTGGATACCAGAATTGAGGCCACTGTTTTATATAAGTGTGCATTACATCATATTCTATCTGTTCCTTGCTACACTTCTGCGCAAAGAATAGACAGTTATGTGCAAAGTATGGAAGCAATACACGAGTCTGTCTGTTTTGCCAGCATACAATTTTCAAACCATGGTACTATGTTTTTTCGTTTTGCAGAGGTTTCACAAAAATGTCCAGTCAGTACGAAGGTGGTGGTACGAAAACGGTGTCTATGTTCTCAAAATTGGTGTCTCAAGGATCTTCATTTGTGATGGAAGGTGTAAAGAATTTAGTCGTCAAGAAACATGTAAGTATTTAAAACTAAATCTGAGTGATATCTCTTAGCAGCGTATTAACGTCCCCATTGCTGGGGCACAGGCCTCGTCTTCTATAAGGGGGGTATGGGCTATGATCCACCGAGCGGGCCAAGTGCTCATTTCACACGCTGCAGAAACTATTTTCCTCGGATATGCAGGTTTCCTCACGATGAAATCTAAGTTATATGAATACTAATCATCTGCTTTTACGTAACTGGCCTACAGGCTAGGCTCAATACAGCAAGGGACATAAATCCCATATGTCCAGATCATAAAATATCCAAGTTTTATTATCTGGAAACACATGGCGATTAATACACGTGTCGTCTACGTCAATCGTGTAGGCAATAAATAATAGGGTCGAAGTTGGCAGTTACATACTTTAGGCGATGGTACTACATGTTGTAAAAAAGTAACTATTCAATTTGAAACATCTATGCAGTGGCAACTTTTCGGGCATGGTACAGTCGATATAAAAAATATCTGACCACTTTTCGAACTTATTACCATTGAATATAGTTCAAAAAGTTAGAGGTAAGGAAAATATGGAGAGGAAACCTGCATACTGAGAAAAAAAATCTGAAGGCATGCCACCAATCAGCATTGACCCCTCAGGTGGATTATGGCCCGTAGTTGTACAAGGGAAAACCTGTGCTTTAGCAGTATGGACGTTAAAGGCTGTATTTTTTTTATACGGAGTGCAGACGAGCAAACGGGCCAACTGATGGTAAGTGGTCACTGTCACCCATAGACAATCTCACTTCACTATAATATTTTTGGGGTTTTCGATGCACAACTAACCTGTGTCGGTAATTACTCTGGCTCTCTTATCCATCAAACCGAAACACAGCAATGCAAGCATTGCTGCTTTGCGGCAGAAGACTTTGAACCGTCATACAACCTACATGAGATATTTTTCCTCACCAAAAAATACTTTTTACTTTTATGTTATACAACATATTGTAGAAATTGCAAGCCGAGCCGTACCCACCTGGGTGCCCTTAGGCAGTCGCTTCTTATAGTAGCTTTTAAGTCCTCCTCCGGGCTGGAGTGCACTTAGCGCTCGCCCCAAAAACCCCGGTGAAGCTGTAAAGGTCCTTAGGACCAACAGAATAAGTCAGTTCGAAATAAAATAATTACAAATTGCACGTACCTGCTCTGCTGTCCCATGTACCCATCCACCTGCATGAGAGATGATTTATTTGAGGCCAACCAGAGAGCAATTTTCATAGCTGCTTTCTGGTATAGCAGAATATAGAAGCTCAACTGATGTCATTGAATCGACAGAAAAAAATAACAAATACACTTATATTGATGAATGATGATTAACGTTTTAATTGACATACCACTGGTTTGACACTGGTTTTTGGTTTACCCTTACGTCGATTGACATTTTAACCATCGATATTGTTCTGAATCACCTTTTCAGAAACTCCCAGTGAGTCGCGTGGTAGAAGCCGCTCTAGGCGGCGGGGGCGAGAGCGGCTCTGAGCTCTGCTGGCTCGACCCTCGGGCGGCGCGAACGGATGCGGCGGCGCGGAGCAGGGCGGCGCGCCACCCGCCGCCCACTGACGCCGTGGTGTTTGTGGTCGGCGGTGGGAATTACATCGAGTATCACAACCTCCTCGACTTTGCCAAGGTGACTATACACAACGTAATCAATGCTAGGATTCACTATAACGCGGGTGCTTCAGGGATATCCGCCATTCGTGGATTTGTCGTCGGCGTGGCAACTACAACACAACCTCCTCGACTTTGCCAAGGCGTCTCCATACAACCCTATACGTTTTGCTTCACTATTCGATGCCGCTGTCGTATAAAAGCGTTAGCTTGGTGGTGGGAAGAGATAAAGAGGCGCAGACGCAGGCTCCCTCCGGTAAATCTTCGACGCTTCATAAACGACTATAGCAACTTATGTAGGTACAGTCGACCACTAGCTACAGTACTCGTATACCATAAATCTCAACCTTGTCTGCGTAATTAGGATACATTTCCGATTGGGTAGGGATACGTTTTTTTTCGTTCCACCTTTTACAACATAGTAATGTTTTGTTCCAGCAACAAGCCGCCGGCGGCACCTCACGTAAGATCATCTACGGCGCCACGACTTTGCCCAACGCCTCGCAGTTCCTGAAACAACTATCACTGCTCGGCGAGGAGATACAGTGAACATTCCTATCGCGTCCTCGAATGACAAACCAATTGTAATATAAAATTATGGTTTATTATTTAATAATGTCTATGTATAGTCTTATAATTTGTATTTGTTTTCCCAAGTTGCGAATGAGGTATGTACGGGGATATTAAAAGAATCGTTTCAACAAGTTGGCGTTTTATTTACAATGACATTGAAAATATAGCTAACATCTAACAATCTACTAATAAATTTTGATTGTTTTGAACAAGAAGTATAAAATCTAAATCACAAGATTAGTAATTCAGTAGTAAAACAGATCTTGACTCACAGTATTTTTATCTTTCTTTCCTAATGTCTTTCCTGTCATGCATAATAATAAGAGAGTATGGATACGAAATGCAAAACTCATAATTTCACAACCAAAGAAGTAGCAGGGGAACTCGCGCAGTATATAAAAACAAACTTGTCGACATTATTTTATCCCAGCCCTTATGTTATTGTGCATATAGAAACTAAAATGTGTATGTTTAATTAAAACATACAATTACTTAAATAACCCTCGAAAAATAGCAATATGTTCTACACTTACAATAAAAGTACAATAAATGGAAAAAGAAAAGTTCAAAATGACAAGGAACTTGAACATCTTACTCTTAGCACTGCGTAACACTGCTAAGTATTGTGAAACTAGATAGATAATCTCCATTTATACCTTCTAACAAGTAAGAACTTACGCTTACAACATCTATCACTGATCATGATATGGTTTGGCACAGTGAAACAACTGAACTATAACAACAACAAGTGGAAATATCTACTATAAGAGAGCATAAAACGTTATGGCGTAATAAATTATGGCAAGAATATACATACAATTCACGTCATATAGAGTGAATTAACAGGTATGTTTGTGCACAAACAGAAAATTGCCTTTTACTTTAATTAAACGATACATAACATATTCGTTATCTCTTAAAATAGCATGTAAAACTTATATTTAAAAATAATTAAGTTTAAAATATTGTGCGCACTAAGAAATTACCTCCATAGGTAAATTACATGTTCCAAAATAACAGCAAAATATATGTTAAATATCTATTTATATACTATTTCGAAATGAACTTCAATAAATAAATAACAATACATCTGTGACGGGGTTAACATGAGGACACAAATATCGAAAATTAAAATTATAATAACATAACACGCAAACAAACAGGAAGCCAATTCTCAAAAACGGGATATAATACCTATCGAAACTCGATAAATATCCCATTTAACATGTCCACTATAAATATCACGTAAAATATCGACTGCTAAGGAACACTCTTTGCACGTCGATCGCTACGACTCGATAAATATCAAAGATGATATAGCGAGAATAGCAAAAAGTCCTGTCATTGTAATTTTTTTCGATATTTATCTACTGTGATATTTATTTCACTGCGTGAAAATTGGCCTCCTGGTCTATCTAACATAATCTGCAGGGATACGTAATTGACCTATCGATAACTTCTTTTGTTACTTGTAACTTTTTATACAGGTGGCTTGAAATTGTGTTAACGTATTGTGTAACAAAATTTTGATTTAACTTTTGGTTTATCGACATCTCGATTCACTAGACAGATAGGTATAGCTTATAGGAAGTCCAATTTTTATACAATTTCTAATATTTTATTAAAAAAAACAAATCGGCTGCTTCATACATTTCGGTCGTGTAGTATGGAACAGCAGATTTTTTCCTGATTTCAGAGTTGGTCACATAGTGAGAGTTGTTCAGTTATGGATACTGGAGAACCCCGCCTTTAGCGCTACAGGGGTTTTTTGTTACACCGTGTAAAGTGGAATCAGTTATCGTCGATGTCATCTTTTTTACCAATTGAAGATTTCCTGTATACATAACCAAGTCGATGTTAATATTGTACCGTTTGTAAATATGTAAAACCGTAGGTAGTACCAATACTAAAAGCAAATGATTAGATTATTTTGTATAGAAAATCGGAAAGTTTATACTAATTTTCTGGTGTAGGTATTTTATATTGTAAAAATTGCTTGACCACCAAAATCGATAGCAAACTATGTAGTTTACGTGCTATGTAAAACAAAATGACACTATCATGGCATATGAGAATTATAAAAAGCCTCTCAATGAACAAAAATAAATTGTGGCCAAAGCAAAAAAATATAACGGCGACAAAGGTTACTATGTTTTATAATTACACAGATATTAAGGCGCGTTTACAGATATACAGTCATACTTAGAGATAATTCATCATACGTTACTACACTTATTAAAGACTTATTAAGCAGTGCGACGCTTTATTTTATAACTTTAACAATTAAGCAATAAGTATTTATTATTATAACAATAATAAAAGCGTCATGTATTATTAACATACGTTTTCGCGCATTTTGGGTTTCTCATTATATATTTAGAAAAACCCCAAATAAAATTATGCATATCTAAAAAACCAGAAATAGTTCAGATCTTTTCATTAAAGATGGGATAATATGGCATGTAGACAATATGATTAGGGTAGATGAAATCATGAATTATGTCAACAATATTTAATGGTCAGTTTGATTTCAGTCTAACATACTTGTATAAATTCTCTATAATGTCCAGGGTAAAATATAAACAGAACAAAATACTATGTTATTTAAATGTAAGGAAGACCGATAAGATAGTCACGTAAAACAATTAATCAATTCCGCATAATATTTTAGGTTATAATAATATGAAATATATCTACGTAGGGTGCTTCACTTCGACATAGTTACATAAAATCTCCGATACTATTGTAATTTTCTAATGTTGTACAATGTTACAATTCCAATTGGATGCGAAAAATGAATAAGTAATATTTTTAAATCTAGGGTTGATAATAATTAAGTGGATAATGAAAATGTGACTGAATCTGAGACGGAATCAAGTATCGGCAAACTAATTTCTATGTATGACATTCTACCTACTGCGATTGTTTATTTTCGTGAATTTAAAAATTCCAAATTTACACCTAATTTTTCAATAGAGTAACATAATCGATACGTTGTGAACCACCCTGTATATTGTCCTTGTAATAAAATAATTGCAGCTAAATATTATTTCATTACTTCCAGTAAACATTCCGGACGGAAAATGATTCTAAATATTTGATTGTGAAACAAAGTATATTTTCCAAATCTCAATCCGTCTTAAAATTAAGTTAATCATAATTTTTAAAATTTAGTATGAAAATATTTCGAAAAGATTTTATCCGTTAAAATTCTATTAAAAAATTGGTCAGGAAGGGTATAACAAATGGACATGTTACACCTACAGATGGTTGCAGCAATTTGACTATTGAGATACAAATAAAATCGAAAACTTAATTATTTCACTATTTAAAGGAAAGATAGATATTAAAGAATCTAATTTGATACAACTGCACACATTGTCGTATACCTACCATCCAATTGTTAAACCCTTCGACCATACATATCCTTCCATCAAAGTAAAATGAACGCACGAACCTTGCAGTTTTAAATAACAGGCAAAATATAAGAGTCGGTGAAATTATGACAGCACTATAATGTGCTTGTTTCTACTACGTATAGACTAGGTACACAAAATATAGGTAGGTACGTTTGTCACAAAATAGAAAAGGCTAGCTTAATCATATATGTAATAGAGTTTTACTGATGTAATGATTGTCATTTAAATATTTCACGAGTGGTTCGTCCATTTATTCTACTTTGATCTAAGCACTTATTCATTTACCCGATTCATTAATTAATTAAAAATTTCTATATTCCATTAGTTCTGTACCTAATAATGGAATGTAAAATTAGATTCTATCCCAATGACCAAGGACAAAATTGACTTTGTCAATGTCTAAAACTGATCAATACCTTTATTTTTAGTTCCAGGTATAGATGCAATACTGAAAACTGGAATGTCAATTTCATTAAAATTTAAAAGCAACATAGCTGTACGTTTTATTAGATCGGAATGTCAATATTAGTGATATGATTTTGGATCTTAAAATTACAATTAATAATTAATAAATTCAATAATTCAATTAAATTCGGTACAATTAAATAATAATATTACTCTGTCTGTCTAGTACCTATGTTACTGACAATTAGCTATGAATGTTTTGATCCATATATTTGTGTAATAGCGAAACCAAAACTTCTAATTACTGGTCTTTCACATTTCACCGGGCTCATTCACATAGGTAAGGTACATATGTCAAGATCAAAGTTTCATATGAGATTCATCCACTAATTGATCAATTGATCATGAAAAACGAAATAATGGAGACTGTAGTGTAAAATATGTCTCTCCAAAAATCTAATCAATCCAGGGCAACCCCTGCACGCATATACCTACTCTCGACCGTTAATTCTGCAAAAATTCAATGTTCCCAACCAAACTTCAAACGATGTACGTAACATATTTCGAAGCATTAGGGCCGTGAAAATTTTTGACATTACAAATAATTTACATGTATAAATGCACGATAATCTATTTTAGTCACAGTTACAGAGTATTATTATATCATTGAATTTAACAGTGCGATATAGGTAATATAACCGCTTAATAACTTACCTGAAATATAGATTTTTTTATATGATAGATAACAGAGATAGGAAGGATTCAACTTTAGAATCGTTAAACTTACACTAGGGATAGCATATATGACTCGTTCACGAATTTAAAAACAACTACGTTGACAGATTAAATAGGGTATTATAACTATGTAATATTTATAAATGTAGAGCTGTGGCAGCGCACTTAAGAGTGAAACGTCCTACGTGGGAAAAATCGTACGTGGGTTTGATCATGGACCAAGTACGTAATTTACCATGGCTCAAACATAACAAACTACAGAACCAAGAAGTAGATAATTCTCCCGGATGTGAAGGGATTTTTTTTTTCGTACTGATAATTGCTGTTGGTCCTAATGACCTTTACAGCTTCACCGGGGTTTTTTGGGCGAGCGCTAAGTGCGCTCCAGCCTAGAGGACTTAAAAACTACTATTAGAAGCGACTGCCTAAGGGCACCCAGGTAGGTACGGACCTCGGCTTAGGACGTCTCTGGGGAGGGAGGGGTCGGGGAGAAGCGGCCTGGAATACGCCGATAGCGCGTGTAAGCGCCAGAAGGGGGTCGCCGCCCGCGCCGGCGCGGACGGTATGTATGTGCTGTGTGTGAACTACTATCGGGTGGGGGATGTGAAGGGATGCATAAGTCCTGCAGTGTATGGAACGCTTAAGTATTACTTGTACCTAATTATTACTGAACTTCAATTTAACAACCTTTAAGGGCAAATTAAATGTGCCTACTGAAGGACACTTTCTAATTTTAGGATAAATAATTAATTATATTTAAATTATGTCGGGAAATAATAACCTACCAATCAATTCAATTTCCCTTGTTTCTGGCCTTTTCCCACTCGACGTTTGTCACTCAAGTACTATTAGATACTCTTCTAAGTAGCTATTCTTACGAATATAATTATTAAATTGTATTATATAGGTATGTTATATTATCACGTTATTCTAATTAACTTTGCAACAGATCTTATTATTAGTAAATGATTATCACCATACCTAAGTAATAACTTTAACTTATTAGTCAGTATATTTTCAGAGAACATAATTTTATTATTACCTACCTACTTAGGTATTATTATTCAAACTTTAAGTGAAGATTCTCAAGAATAGGTATTTATATTTGTAAAACAATTTTATACAATAACTCAAAACTACAATTTTAGTCTTGAGTACAATAAACACTAATAGACAACGTCATGTAAGTAGAGATGGATGCTAATTTTTGAGTGGTGATATTTTTATCTATACATTTTAAAAAAATGTTATCCATGATGGATAAAAAATAAATGAATGTCCTTAAGGTGGGTTTCAGACTACGCTATACTGTTCAGTTCAATATCCGTCTCGCTTGCGGGGCGGGCAAGGGGTGGGGGGAGTGCGGCGCGCGATATAGCACATATTTTATAGCGTATAGCAAGCCAATAATAGGTATGTAATATATAAATGAATGCTCAGCGATTATGTTGTGCTATGAAATATATGCTATACCTATATATACCGCGTAGCTGAACCCACCTTAAGCAGCTCAAAAAGGAAAAACTGTTTATATTCTTGTCTGTTAGTATTATACTATTACCTAACCATAGGAAAAAATATTATCACTCAAAAATTAACATCTAGATTTTTAACATTACAAATTATGTATATAGTCAATCAGATCTTTAAAAATTCAGCAATGGCAGCAGTTAAGACTTTCAGCAGTAGGATAAGTATGTATATTGAGATAATAATTGAGATTAGAATTTTGTAAACTACCACAAAGATGATTATTTTAATGAAGTAGGTACCTAAATTGTTTTTTTCCAAATATTTTATTTTTTTATTTATTTATCTTTATGCTGATAGAATACAATGACTAGCGATAACATCTTATTATAACAGTTCGTTGATTCTCAATCATTCATTACCTACCCATGCCTAATATAATATTTTTAAGCACTGCTCCCAAACTGTTTTCATACACTGATATATAGGTAAGTAGATACAAGTAAACAATTTCAGTGATGACCAATCTCTGGCGCGTCTGCTAGCAACTATTACAATGAATTCCAATTAACCAATGTGACACATCTACGAACTGAATAAGTGTCGCCATAAGTATGTTGGATCAGATCAATTTATGTCATGAATAGTGAATATTTAAGTACCTTAACAAGCAGGTAGCATGGAGCTGGGCACGTGCCACCATTGTCTAGCAGACCAGCTATTGTTTAGGCTGAGGGTTGGCGTTGGCGTTGGCGTGGCGACTCGAGCTACTGCTGCTAAGCGCCATTTTCTGCATTTGACGGATGACTGTTGTCGCATGATATGCTTGTTTCCAGCGCGACTTTGCGAAGTTCTTCTTGAGCTGTTCGGACACAGTGCCATGGATGTTCTTGTTGCTGGCAGCGTTTCCTCCAATCCAGGGGTGAGCTAAGGCTTGCCTGGAAAACAAACGACACAATATGTTTTATGTCACACTAATATCAGGTTTAAGCACACAAGACCATAACTAAAGGTTTTGAAGACTACAAAAAAAAACAAATTTGAAACTAAGATAATGGCCTCACAGAAATAGGTACAGTCGGAAACGAAACTCGGTAAGCACAATAACATAACAAAAATTACTAAACACGATAACTGCATAAGTTTGATAAACAGAGTTATGTACAAAACTACATTTACTTCTGGCTTGGGGACACTGGCTTAAGGATTTTGAAATGATGTTCGGTTATAAAAACTATTTTGTGATTAGTTCGTTCAATCGAAAGTCGAAGTCGCATGGAGGAACTTTGATATTTATAAAAAATAAAATGAAAGCTAAAGAACGCAAAGACATACAAGTAGTAGGACTTTCGGTTGAAGGAACTATTGAGCTGTCGTGTGCTGAGCCGGAGAAAAATATTGTTGCATGTGTGTTTAGACCCCCGTATGATTCAAATTTAGTATGTTTGTATCAGTCATGGAAGAGGTCTTTAAATAGTCATGAAAAGCAAAAAAATCTACTGTTGTTTGTGGTGACTTCTCATGACTGATGTAAATTTATTAGAAAGTAATTCTTCTACTAGCAGGCTAATTAAGTAATGTTTTCTTAGAACCAACTCGAAATACTGAAACTACAGCTACTGTATTGATAATTTTTATTGTAACTGTGATTTTGCAAAAAAGCTGTAATAAACTGTCTAAAATCGGACCACTGTTGACAAATGGTGTCGTTTCCTCCTTCGTTTCCGTTATAAAGAGAGCTCAAAACGTGGAGATCCTAACGAGATCAATTACAGCAGATCGAACAGAAAGATACATTAATAAATACATTGCCCATCCCTAATTCTGATCACTTTAGTGTCAAAGATTTCTATGGAGATTTTCTCTCCATAAATCTCTAAAGAATGTGGATGTTTTTGAGATAAAAAAAATATATTAACAATAAATTTAAATTTAGTGAACCACTACATGTATACGAAAAAGCCGAGATAAATTATTCGAGTTATATGACAAAAGGAGTTATACAAACAAACAAAGCTTTTATGACTATGTAAAGAATTATAGCTAAAACAAATTTTATTAGTAATAAAATAAAAACCACAGATAACAAAATAAAAGCTACATGGGACATAATTAATCATCATACTGGAAATGCCAAAGTTCATATTTTATAAAAAGTGATAGTGGCCACTTTTGACAGTTTCCCTTTTTTGTTTCTTAGTTTCAATATGAGAATACAAAACTAGTTTTAAAAATTTCTTCTTCATTTGTGGAACCATAATACAAGACACTTTTTTTTAAATGCCCTAATTGATTAGATATTTTTTCAGTGTGCGCAATGCCTCGCCTTAAGAAATAGAGGGCAGACAATCTTCCTCAAAGGAAACTATCTACTACTATAATTTGTATAATATTTAGAGAAATTGATTTACATGGTGGGTGGTTGAGATCACTCAAAAGTTAAAAAATCATGTTTCACACTTTTTTTAATCATACAACTTTTAAGGGATAACATTTTTGTTCCCAGAAAGCACGCGAACTACAATGATTTCGGGCTCAGCGGACTATAACAGTAGGGACTTGTATCAACATAATAAATACATTTATCATAATAAGTACATTTATCATGGGATTCATATACATTTTTTGCTTTGAATTCAGCGGTGACTTTATAGGTAAAGATCTATTACCTAACATTAATTTGTTTGTGATGTTAGTTTTTAATTTATTGACATTATTTACAATTTTTCATTTATTTTATTTATTTATTTATTATGATAATATCTGTAATTGTTCTGGAAAATAAATATTACAATATTTATTATCAGGAAAGATTACTCACTTGCAGGTATATCTCTTGTCCACATCAACACACATCAAATGCCGGATGAAGTCCTTAGCCGATTCACTAATATCATCCCAGTACGGAGAGTCAAACTCAAAATCACCCTTCAGTATCTGTGCAAATAGATTTGCATCATTCTCATCATAAAATGGTGGGTATCCACATAGTAGGATGTAAGATATTACTCCTATACTCCACACATCCACAGCCTTCCCATAAGGCTTCTGAGCCAACACTTCTGGTGCTACATACCCCGGTGTCCCACACGCTGTGGCCATGATCCCAGAATCCTCAATCTTAGACAAACCAAAGTCACTGATCATGATTTTACTGTCCTCATCGGCACTGTAATACAGCAGGTTCTCTGGCTTGAGGTCCCTGTGCACGACGCCCTGCGAGTGCATGTAGTCCACAGCTTCCAGCACCTGTCTAATCAGATTGGACGCGTCTTTCTCCGTGTAGGAGCCCTTCTCGACGATCCTGTCAAACAGTTCGCCGCCCGTCACAAGTTCCATGACGAGGTACACTTTATTTTTATCCTCATAAGTCTCTAACAGCTGGACGATATTAGGGTGAGAAAACATCTTCTTCTCGGCACCCTCACCCTTCGCTTGCTCACTGAATCTCTTCAACACTCTAATTTCATTCTCCAAAGAGTCCTCCTTCCCTTTGAGCGCTTTTTTGTCGATAATTTTACACGCGTACAGTTGTCCATTATCCTTGCTCTCTATCAGGCGCACTTCAGAGAAGGCTCCTGTCCCTAGAAGATCTTTGACGACATATTTGTCCTCGATGGATGGCTGTTTTTCCGATTCCCGACTTTCCTTCTTCGATTTTCTACCGAAATCTTTTTTGCCAAATAGAGGCATCTTTGAGCCTCAGTTTGTAGATTAGAACCACTACTATCTAAAAATTATCTACGTGTCTACGTAATATACCGAATCGAGACTGGCTGGCCCACAGAACAATAAACTCGGGCTTCACGGATAAACGAATGCGCAGGGCGCCCAAGGTCAGTCCATTTGTCAAAAGTTGTTACGTTTCGATCTACGTACAAAAAATGTAAAAAATGTAAAAAAATTGTTTTTTTGTGTTTTAACTTATCACGGTATAAAACTTATACATTTACTAAACACAAATGTTCTAACATGAAATTAAATTATTACTATTGATTAACATAAAATTAACTTATAGGTTTAAAAAAGAACTTTAAGGAAATAATGTCGTATAACGTAACGTGGAAAAAAAGATTACATTTCATTAGCGATTATTATCTGCGCCACCTGCTGGATTATTAAAAAATTAATTAGCGATCGTTAAACTCCGAAATAAAGTTTACGAGTTTTACATTTTTTCATTCATGTACTAAAATATTAATTCGTTTCACAAGCCATCTTCAAGAACATTTCAAAACATGATTGAAATTACAGTAGGGTAGGATATGTAAGAATTTAGGTACGTGTATTGCAATGGAAGTATTAATGTAGTATTGCAACTCATCACTCTCATCTACATCTACCTCCTACGAACGTGTCCTACCATGACTTTAGTGTAAGTAGACAAAAATAACTAGATAAAAAGACCTCTACGACCTTTCTTATTTCGCCGTTTCTCGAACTATAGGAAAAGCTTTTTGTTCATGTAAATCCGCCGTAACAATGATGACGTGGCTATTAGAACTGTTTTCTTCATTTTATTCATGGATGTGGTATTTCTAATAGGTACCTACCTACTGCAAACGTCTTGTTGTAGCTTTTATTTATAAGTACAAATTATATTGACTTTACTTATGAATAAATAAATACTACAGCCAGTCATCGTATCATATCAGATTCATATCTCTTTGGTCTGGCACTGGCAGGACGTAATTTTTAGCCCTCACCCTCGCAACTCTACAATTTTCCTTTGTCTATGCTTCCACCCCCTGACGTCATGTTGAAAATCGACCAATCCCATCGGGCACAGTAACAGTATGTAGTCGATGCCCCTCGAAAGCGGAGTTACTACTACACACCACTTCGTACCTTATTCTCTGATGTTTTCGTTGTGAGACAAAATGTGCCGTTCAAAAGTGTCCTCATCTGTGATTAAAATCGTTTAAAATGAACTCTATCGTCTCTACATCGCTGTGAAATTGTTTTTTGTTTTTGGGTAGAAGTGTATTTTGTAGGTTTCTAAAATTACGTTGGGGGTGGTGCCGTGATGCCAGTTCGTAAGCAAGGTAATTATTGTTTCAGTTTTGTACCAGTGAGCGAGCGCATTGTGTCCATATATTGATGTAATAGTAACTCGCCCAAGGGGTTGGTAACCCTCGCAATTCCACCCTTCCGATTATTTCATCGGTATCGATAGGCCGCCAGTTGTCTGACGTCCCACTGCACGCTCTACGATAACTAATTTATATCGACTTGCGTACGCTAAAACTAATAAGAACGTTACGTCACAGTCACGTACATTATTTACATGCGATCCCAAAATATCCCAATACGCCCACCACCTTTATTATCACTATCTACGTCTTTACAAATTGATTTGTTACGATTACGTATACGAGTACCTAATACTGGTTATACACTAAAGAACCGGTATAACCATAAATCTGTTACCAACATGTGAATGCGTATTTATTTTTAAATCACATTGGTATCTAATAAGTAATATTTACCTTCTAGCTTTTCGCCCTCGGCTTTGCCTGCGTCTATCATAGGTCAAGAATAATATAAACTATCCATATGCAAAATTTCATGCAATTCCGTTCAGCCATTTACCTGTGAAAAGATAACAGACACACCATAGAGCACCCTGTGAGACACATACAGACGGTGTTTCACTTTTATAAAGTAATAAGATAAGAAATATTATTAAAATTAATTAAATAATTGCACCAAAAGTACGTAGATATCACCTATATCACGTAAGTTATTTACGTACCTATTAAGTACCTAGACCTAGGTACGCTACACATTAAAAACATTGCCTCTGACCTCAATTTCAATTTACGAGTATAAACAATGCATGTATGTAACACATACACCTGGTTATAATGTAGTTTAATGGATGGCCTAGATTTCTGAAGCCAGTAGTACTTATATATACCTAACTATGAACTACTCGCATCGAAACAACAATATGTGTGTCATGTACCTACAATGAAAGATGCGTTAATTCTGTAACTGAATAAAAATTCTGTCTTTTGTAAACTTGGCAGTTATCCTTTGAGTACTAGGTACCTACACTTTCTTAAGGTTTTTTAGAACGAATAAATAAATCACATAAAAACTCACGAGCGGAACGTGACAAATCCATAGCAGTCGCCAAGGTCGACAACGGCCAGGACTACATCATCATCATCAACATCACACTTTCTACACCTCAGAGAGGGACTCCACTCCAAAAAGTCATAGTCAAACCTCAATTTTGGTCCTTCGAGCCGGATGATTGTAGGGGAGTAAAAGTGTTTTCTTTTCACAGAGGCCCACCGAGCATTGGAATTGCTGGAAGATTACCACAGCAAGCTAGTGAAGCCTCAAGATCGGCAGCTGCGCTTAGCTATTGAGAGGGTCATCAGGATATTCAAATCACGGCTCTTCCAAGCGCTTCTAGGTATGTACCTATATAATGGAATAACTTTATGTACGATCAGTATTTGTTACACGCTGTATATTTCAATTCAATAGTGAACAAAGCCTATCGAATTTACCTGCGCATTCTGTCAACTGCAGGTTGAAGCGCACTCATGTAGGTATGCCAATCGTGAAATCCGTACAGACGCCAGGTATTTTAGATATTATGTACTTACTTCCAATATCCAATATTATTTTAATTTTTGTATATGGCGTTCTACTTTAACATTTTAAAAGATCTAATAATAGTAAGTAGGTACAGTCGACCACAGGTCAACCTACCCAAAACGTCAAAATTTGAAAATCTGAAAATTACGCAGGCATAAGGTTGAGATTTAATCGAAGATTTTGACAAATGGTATACTATAGCTTGTGGTCGACTGTACATGTAAAACTTTAAAAAATACTTAAAAAATGATGAAGTCTCCCTAAATTAAAACATCGTTAAACGGAACATCACCTTCACTGTTAGGTAGGTACACGATTTTGCACATAAGTGAGCGTGACAGTTTCATTTAGTTTTAGATTTGGCGGCCACCCGGAATCGACGCCAATGTAACCCATTATTACAGTTTTATTTTATTTCCGATTTTAATGTCGTCAGAACCATGAATTTAAAACTGTACTGGCCCTTGTCTTTACAATTATAATGCCAATGGAAACTTGCTTGTGGACAAACGAGCTCCTATACCTCGTACAATTGAAGATCAGTTAGATCCTGATGTACAGGATCGCCTAGGCCAGCCTCTATCATTTCTGCCTCAAAGCAGCAATGCTTGCATTTCTGTGTTTCGGTCGAAAGGATAATAATTTTTTTATGTATAACTAAACCCGCATTTGACCTCGGTCTCGCCTGATGGTAAGCGACGATGAGGTCGACGATGGAGCATGCGGGTCCAGTAAATGCCTATTCACTCTGGCCTTGAAGATCCCAAGGTTGTAGGTTTCGGGAAATACAGACGCCGACAGGCTGTTCCATTCCTTAGCCTTAAGAAAACAAGCGTATTTTTTTATTTATTTCACTTTCAGCTTTAGCACCTTATGAACGGTGGTAGAGTAAGAAAATGACTTTGTAAAAATGTACCAGTTCCTCAATCTACCCCCTCGGGGATTATTGACACAAAATATCTTTAGATGAGTTTATGTTAAAAAAAATGAATTTTGAATTTTGTAATTACAAGCACATTAGTCCTCAACGTGAGCAGCGCACCGAAAACCCTCTAATAATAAAACAGTGACGTCTATGGGCGACGGTGACTATTACCATGACTGGTGGTCCATTACCTCGTCTTCTCTTCATAAACAAAAAAATATATTGATGCAAATGATTGCAGTTCAATGGTCGAAGGGATTGCAATCAAACTGCCTCTATAAATACGAACACGGTCTGCCGGCGCCCGCGTCACTGGCGCTCTTGAATCTCTCTTGACCACGACACTGCCATTGTGATTCGCATTATATTTAGCCCGTCGTTGCAAAGATCAGCTCATGTTCACGTAGGTACTGTCGTGCTTGCGATAAGGGCAGTAATTACATTTTTTGACTAAAATTAGTTAATAATAGACTTTAAGCGTCAATTTCCGACTTCATGCAACAGATACATACTGCACTTATCGCAAGCACGGCAGTAATATGTGTAATGCGCCGTGCTTACGATAAGTGCAGTAAGTATCTTCTATATCTTATATCTAAGACTTCAAGCGTCAATTTCCGACTTCATGCACTGATACTTACTGCACTTATCGCAAGCACGGCAGTAATATCTGTAATGCGCCGTGCTTACGATAAGTGCAGTAAGTATCTTCTATATCTTATATCTATAAGACTTCAAGCGTCAATTTCCTACTTCATGCACAGATACATACTGCCCTTATCGCAAGCACGGTAGTAATTTGTATAATACGCTGTGCTTGCGATATGTGCAGTAAGGATCTCTTGCATGAAGTCGGAAATGTGCAAGTTGGGAAAAAAAGCTCAAACAACACTTGAAGCAAAAGATAAATTATAACTTAGCTAGAGATTACTTTCATAATATACCTATTTTATTTATTCGTATGGCAGTTCGAATTATACACCTATACGCTAGTACGCGACAACCCGGAATGCCGGTTTCTAGTACCGGTTCCAGTACTAGAAACCGGCATTCCGGGGATGTCGCGTACTATACGCCCATTTTAAACTTGTAATCTTGCCCATCGACACGACTATTAAATATCAAGATGCCTATAAAATACCAAACAGAGCAGGCGAAGAACCATGAGTTAATGGAATACACAAATTTAACCATTTAGGTAAGACCAGGTAGACTTAACTAGGTACTTTATTATCCATATAAAACGACAATCTATTTATGGATCAAGTGTTCTAGATTCCAAATCACCATATGTTTAGTAATATCTTTATTAACGGAGTATTACTTAATTGTAGTATTAAACCTGAAATGGAACTGTTAAGTGTACCTTATGTCGTTAAAATACCCTAGAATCATGTCACAAACCTATCTATTTGGGTGTTAAGCTTGACTATTGACCGAGATGTTATTTATAAGGGCAAACATGAAGCATGAGGCATGTGTGTTGTATTGTATCTGTAGATTGGATTAACCTTGCCTTCGCGACGTGCACTTGATTGCAGCTGATCGCATGCGTCATCTGGGCTTCGGTGCAGCACGCAATGACGTTGTATTTTTGTGTCTATCGAGTCACGAGACACCTACACCAATCAAAATTTGCCAGAATACCTAAGAATATCATACGACCACGCATTGCATTTTAAAATAACCTACATGCAATGGCTTATTTTAAATAAATGTACCTACCGAAATAATGTGTCTTCCTTATTCGAGAAAATAGCAAAGTCATGAAGAATGAACGCCCCTGAACGATCGAACGAACTTGGGGATGGGAGACTACTTTTTCTTTCATCAAAAAGCAAGGTATTTCTTCAATACCTATTTTTATTAAAGAAATGCGCATAGTTTATTATTCGTACGGGGACTGAGAATTTCCTTCATAAACTAATAATTTATACTCAATTCAGCCTTCGACTTGTACTTCCTACAATTATCGCAAGGGTAAATGGCATTATGCGACTAAATTTACGATAAAAGCGTATAAGGCGGAAAACGCGAATACAAAATATTATTGTTCAAGGCACGCGATTAGATATTTTGCCCGCTGCCCCCTGGCTTGCCCCTTGTTTATTTATAAAATTTATGTGCAACGTACATAGCTATTATTTTAATAATTTTATCAATAAGACTTGTACCTATTTTTTATAATTAAAGAGCGTCAACGTGCTCTAGTATATAAAATAATGTTATAGGCTTAGCATGAGGTACCTATAAGTACCTACTTACTAAATGCATAAAACCAAAGGATGAAAAGGAAAATCCTTCAAGGAGTGAAAGCACCGATGAATATTGTTACCACTGTACGTACATAAAAAAACGAACTAATATTCGACTATACAAATTACTACTACTACTACTCCGCTGGCGCAGCGACCCGAAGTGGATCTTGGCCTCCGATACCAAAGAGCGCCATCACTCTCTCTCCTGCGCAGTCTCGAGCCAGTCAGGCGCCCGGAGCTCCCGCAGATCCTTCTCCATTTCGTCGCGCCAGCGGTATCTGGGACGTCCGACCGGACGTCGTCCGTTAGGGCGTCCCACATACGCTCGTTTAACTGCCCGATCCTCCCCCATCCTAGTGATGTGTCCGAGCCATCGGAGTCGAGCCGCTTTCGTCTCTCCTATAATGTTCGGCTCGTTCACCATCTCTTCTATCTCCCTATTCTTTCTCATCCTCCACCCTCCATCTTCCTTCTTGGCTGGTCCCAGAATCTTCCTCAATATCCTCCTCTCGGTCACCAAGAGTCTGTTTTCTTCCTTCAAGGTTAGTGTCCAAATCTCGCATCCATACATCAAGATCGGTCTGATGACAGTTTTGTAGATCCGGATCTTGGTATTTCTGCTCAGTAACTTGGACACCAGAGCCTTGTGCAGGGCTGCGGCGCATCTTAAGGCGGACTATACAAATTAATCGAACTTAATTGAATGGATAGGTACTTACCTTCTAAATATTATGGAATAGATAGAAAAAAAACTGTGGATCGTTGTTGTAAGTTTCTACGTATTTTAGCGCTAGATTGGTGGTAAACAGAACTTTTTAATGGCATTTTTTAAGGCACAATAATTCCGCCAATTCACGTTGTAAGAGAGACATATCGTGAAAGTGACCGGTTATGACTTGGTTTATCGAAATTTAGAATATTGCACATTTTGTCAAGATTGTCCGGAAACTCCACCTACAACAAACATAAAACGGCACATAGGTATAAACAGAACTTGCAAAACGGAAATGCAGATATTGAGAACGATGGGTGTCGAAATTCGAAGTCAAAACTGACATCTAATTAATAACTGGATGGAGCCATGCGTCGAAACTGCGATACGTGCGGTGGCGGTGGTCCGATTGACCCAGATCTCAAGATATGGGTCAGCGGGTTTGACGTTTGACGACACATTTTCCTATCGCTCTTGGACCTGTTTTAATTGAAATTTTAAACAACTAGGTAGGTACGTATTTCGATCATATTGTACGATTTTGCTGTGACACTATTTTAACATATTTCAAATATTGTGCATAACTATATTGTGGTTATTTATTTCTTCTTTTTTATCCTGTGGTTACATATGGCCCACCAACCAATTTATTGTCAAGAGATGTTCAGGCCACCCACAGGCATCTGACATGGCCTAACGACGTGCTCTCCAGAGGGCTGGGATAATTTTATATTTTAAATTTGAAAAACCCTCTGCTTACCATTGTGGAGATCCCCTCACTTTTTCCTGGTCATCATCAGGTCTTTGAGGTTCCAGATGTGGGGAGGGCTCCATGGTCCAAAACATTTGAGCTCAAACTCGATCCATCTAGCTATTACCGTTCCAGAGATCCCTTCTGACATCAAAGATACTCGAAGATTTTTTAAACCACTGTTCCAATTTTTATCAGATATGGCTAAGAAAACTCTCGACAAAATTAAAAAACCGGGTCTAAATTGGATCATCCTTTGTCAAGCTATGAGGCCACAGATAAAAGTGTCAAACTTATAACACCTCCCTCGATCCTGGTTCTGACCGCACCCATCATGCACGATCACTTTAAGACCATGCTAGCAACTAGGCTACGAGCCTCTTATCTTAGAGTTATTGTGATGCTATATGTATTATTATTATAGCGTTTTCTTATAGCCCAATGGGAATGGTCAGAAACGGATTTTTCAGTTTAGGCCGCCCTTTAAGGCCGTGTACACAGATGGGTAATCTGTGGGCGAGTAGTACCAGCCGCCCGCTATTCTCAGTTCTATAATTTTACTGATATGAGTTTTATTTTTTATGAAAATACCCTAGGTATGCACTGCATATTTACGCGGTGTGCACGCCACTGACATGTATTTTTAATTTATAAATTAATAATACATGGCCACGACTGAAATTGCCATAAATTAGTTTAAAACTAATAATAAGTTTCAGCCTACCTAAATCAAAACACTTTTTATGCATTCACTTACAAATATTCTAAAATACCTGGCCGCGTTGTATTTCGAACAATTTGCGATAGCCATTAAATCTATTTAAAAGAAAAAATAATTTCTTTCTCTAATTACAAACGGCTTTTGCGATCATTTTTTTATAATTACAGGCCAGATAAATGTAAACCACACTATACACTTTGAAAAATACGGTTTTAATAGAAATCTTCAAAGATTTCACCTAATAGCATTTTCATACCTATACATACTATAGAGGATTTGGATTTAACGCTGTTCTCTAGCATTTACGTTACCTATATTATTATGTCGATGCATGAGTGCAGCGCTGCGCTGGTATGTCTTCCTACCACCTCCTACACACTCCTACCTACTCCTACACATACATTTTTAAACCGTCTAAAAGTGTAGTAATTAAGTGTAAATTTTCTTCAATTGAATACGGCCAAAATGTTTACTCAATTCAAATAATCCCATAAATGCATTTACTTTTACTTGAATTCGTATGAAATGAAATGAAATGTTTACTTTCTAAGTGTAGTAAAGTAACTTTGCCATTAGTATCGTTTCTTGTTCACGTTACTATACTATAACTTTCCGCAATTGGCCGCTCTTAAATCTGGCCGCCCTAGGCCACTGGGAATGATACTTAAATAAGTACGTATGACTTTTCTTACTCTCTATTAATAGACAAGAAAGTGACAGGGTCAGATTTCAGATGTTCCCTGTCAAAGGGATTAATAGGAGATAATCTTGCAATGTTTTACCACTAGATACGCCACTAGCACAATGGTACGTAGCCAATCAACATGTAGATACGTTCCTTTCCGCCAAATCTTTTATTTAACCTTAACAGATTTTTTAGATCTGCTATTTTGAAATGACCATACCTATGATATCATGGCATATCATCACAATTTTACATTGAAAAATTTAATTAAATTAACCCAAATAACGAGAAATTTGTGTTATCTTCAAAAATGACGTTTCGTTTTGCTTTTCTGTTTACGGAGTTTGCTAGTTAGTGGCTCTATCTACGCAACGCTTTGCGTTTTATGTCCTATTTCAGCGAACAATATTAAGTCTAACTTATTTACCTATTAGCTAATAAAAACGTTAGAAAAAATAAATAACGACACAAATATATATAGGTCGTATACATACAGAAAATAATCGTTTTGCGAGAACTGTACCTAACTAATAATCGCAGCTAGTAAGTAGGTACATTCACTGAATTAACCGTGAAGATATCGCTTATCAGTCACTGGTCACTTAAACGTGACTTATGCATGTTACTACGCTAGCTTGGGCATACTCCCCATACAGTGCCTACTCGTAGTGTAAATACGAACACGACGCTTTCATTATGCGAAACAACGAACTAATTTGGATTATCACGGTTGTGTGTGAGCCATAGAGTTGTGATGATGTTACCTTTAGTAGAGTGAGACCTAGATTAGATATTAGGTCATCTAGTATACAATAATGAGTAAATAAATGAAAAATAAATAATTAGTATAATTAGGTATTTATTCATCGACACACATCAAAGTAATATGGTACAACACAGGTTTTTTTTTTTCAAAATATACCTTTTTTTATAAATTGGCCACGACAAACAGGCATGCAGGCCACCTGATGGTAAGTAGTCACCGTCGCCTAGAGACACGTGCAATACCAGAGGTATTGCTTGTGTGTTGCTGGCCGTGGAAGGAGATGTACCTATAACATGTATTGCCCTATGTGTCTAATGAAATGGTCGAGACCTCAGCGACACGCTGGTTTTCAGGCCTCGCCTAAAGTGCCAGATGGAGCGCTGGTCGCGGGATACTTACTTCTCTGTCCTAGTGGTTTTCTAATTCTAACCGTCAGTCTCACGAAACGTCGTCCTTAAAGTTAAGTCTTCATTAAATTACATGCTCTCCCTTTCTACGCCATAGCGATAGAGATAACATTGACTTAAGAAGCCTTAACATACAGGTTGTAACAGAAATCCCTCCGTAAGCCGAAACGGGGTTATCAGTATCAATAACTGAACAACTTTCACTTAGGGGCCAAATCTGAAATCGCGAAAAAAATATCTGCTGTTTCATACATTTTGGTCGTGTAGGTATTGAACTTTTGTATGGAACAGCTGATTTATTTTTCGCGATTTCAGTTGGTCCCATAGACAAAGTTGTTCAGTTATGGATACTGAACACCCCTATTTCGGCTTACGAGGGGGTTTCTGTTACAACCTGTATAGTACGTTTCTTACATACTTACAACTTGTGATAACTCTCTTCAAACTCAACAGAAATTTCTCAAATTTTCAAAAACGACTCCGTTGTATCTAGATCGTATTTTAGCCTGATCGGGAAAAAATTCTACACCCGTGACCGTTTTGGTTAACAGTTAGTAGAAAAATATCTGGTAGGTATATAAGCGACGGGTAACAAGTGTTCTGGGAAAATCCTAAACTAGAATATTCCGGGAAAAGATCTAGGTACGTATCTACATAGTTAGTTTGGTGGGGTTAGGTTACCTTGCAATGCTTCTACCTTTTCATCTGTTGAGTTTTTAAATTTAAATTGTTCCTTTAAGTACTTATGACTTTTCTTCTACTGAAATAGATTGATACCTGATGGAGTACTAAATTAACTAAATACAAGTTTTATAGTCAGGAACCACTTGCCCTTTGTATTTGAAACGCCTAGGTATATTAAAAAGTAGGTAGGTATGAATTTGTAGTGTATTATTTTATTTAACCTTTGATTACCCTTATTTCATTTCACCTCAAAAACTTAAGCATTATTCAGAAGTTGCCAACGGTCCGTTGGTAAACCGCCATTAATATTCCCACTATTACCGGAGCTCGTAGCTAAAAGTTTCAATATTAAACTACAAGTATCGATAGATATTTATTGATCAGCACATCGCCACCCCGTCACAGGCTTTACGCTGCAGGTATTTATTTACTTACCTAAGGGCTCTTCGGTGGACCAATCAATATTGATTAGCATGCTCTGCTGCCTGCAAATAATACCTCTCTCCGTCCCTCTATACATAGCTTCGTCGTTAGATTTTCTTTATGAAAAATATCCACATTTTGCTTGAGTTCAAGAAAACTATTGAAAGTGACTAATGAAAATCATAATCCCACATCCCAAAAGAAATTATTGTTATGTTAATTTGCTCAAAAATCCCGCATTTAAGTAAGTGAGGCGCTCGTAGCCTAGTTTCGAGCACGGTCCGAAAGTGATCGTGTAGATTAAGCAACGTTGGCGCGGTCGGTACCAGGATACCGCGGTCGGTCGGTACTCCGTGCCTCGGAGAGCACGTTAAGCAGTCGGACCCGGTTGTTGTCGTTCGACAGCAGTCGTTAAGCCATGTCAGAGGCCTACGAGCGGCCTGAACAACTCTGACAAATAGGTTGGCCACTAACCATACGATAAGCAAGCAAACAGTAAGTATATTAAACTCCGTAACATGTAGAATTATTTACCTAGCCTGGAGAGCATAAGTAAAAAAATACAAAGAAATATAACTAAGCCTTTCATTAAAATCTGTATTTTGATGTTGCTCAAAAAAGTACCTACCTCAAGCTGATCGATCGTTAGTCCTAATGATGATGTCGTTGTTATACCTTGTTCATTTTGGGATGATCCTTGAGATAGATGCCATACAACGTAATTTGTCGTGTTTTGCGAATAATGTCAAAATAAGAACTTAAAATTTTGCACGCCGGGTACAGTACGTACAAACGTCAAAATATACAAAGTGCTTGATTGTCCCCGTGTCAAAATGTACAAATGTTAAAAAGTATACATATGTGTGAATGTTAAAATGTACTGCTACCGAAAACGGCTATAAATATATTTGATACATAAAAACAGCATAAAATGCTATTTTTGTATTCAAATTATTATCTATATAAAGATTATTGCTTGTATTTTGTTTGAAATAAGATTGGTACTAATTTTTTTTTTGCAGTAACTACGCAGTTACATACGTACGTCGAATCGTCTAGAGATTGACTCATTGAAATCGACAATTAGGTATATAAATAGGCGAGTTAAGACATAACTAGATAAGGCTAAGACATAAGACATAAGATAGGCTAAGACCGCCGCTGAGTAGGTACAATCTATCAATTCTTTTGAGATCACGAATGGCAATAGTTATTATATGAAAGGTCCAGCTATTCAAAACGAAGTATGTTGCTACCTGCTATTGGCTGATAGAGCCTATTCATTGCATCGTTATACGAGTACCATCAACCCTAACCTATCATCGTCCTACCATTTAGTTAGCAATACACACATAGCTACAACGTTAGGGTAGCACTCTATTTTTAACTGACGACCAAAAAAACAAGAGGTTCTCAATTCGGCGCGTATGTATGTATATATGTGGAATTGTCTCGAAATTTCTCGGTAACTAGAGGGCCGATTTTAATGAAATGTGTTGCGTTACGCTTGGTATTGTTTGAATAACGGAATAGTAGGAGTGAAAATATATAAATCTGTTCAGTTTCTGAATTATTATTAAAAATGTTAGACATGGTAATAGCTCGGCCTGCCTCTAGCAACAATACAGTTAATGTTTCAAATCGCTTTCAATTATATGAATATTAATGCAACATATGACGAAGTTCGTAGAAAAATATTAATTCTGAATCGAATTGCCGCAAATTAGTATCATTTGTATAATTTTACAAAAATAGTCTAATAATATTTATCGCATAAAAGTAACAGTTCTGTTGGGTTATTGTAAATTCGCCACACACAAAAAATATGTGTAAACTCGCCACAGTAGGTTGTTGTAAATTCGCCACACTCTTGTTTTTTAATTGTAAACTCGCCACACTGGATTTTTTCCGTACAGTCAGCAGACAAAATCAAACAAGTAGTAAATATTAATTAAAAATTGTTTCATGAATGGAATTAGACAAAGCACCACCTTATCTCGTTGGTGGGGCTCCGCCTATGAAGATACTGGGCTCAAATTGATGATGATGCATATCTATGCATCAAGCCATTCAGGCCTGACCCGTTCTGCTCATGCGGCCAGGTTCAAAGAATGACACACATCACCGATAGCTGCCCGCTGTGGTCCAACGAGAGTGTCATTGAGAAGCTACATAACACTGACGACCACGTGCGATTGCCTAGCTGGATGGTCTACCATACACGGTCTGATATATTTTATAATCTCCGGGACCATACGCTACTATATGCATAATAACACATGGTCCAACTATATTTTCTTGTTGTTATTTTAATTAACTCTTTGGGTACAGTACTTAAAATTTCCTTAAATTAACTGATCGGCACTCTATTACGGCAAGGCGTGAAAAAAAACTTCACCGAATCTGAAGACGACGATCAACTAAATAACACAAAAGAAAAAATGGTTAAATTTTTTTATTTAATTTTTTTATCAAGTACGTACTCGTATGTATTATAATTACGAAAATTATGCTAATAAAACCATCGTTCCAAACCCAGTTCAAATTATTCACGTAGCTGGTATACACGTTCCATTGCTCGGTTTTGAATAAGTTTGATAATTTTTCAGCTGTTAACACGGTAATGGAACATGCACCGCTGTCAACGTGAATTATTTCAAGATATGGAACCCCTTTCTAAGTAGCAAAAAAATCAGCCACATCTCATTTTCTCGTACCTATCTATGCCCAGATATAAAAACAAAACAGGAAAGCCAGACTCAACATTGGTATTGGTAGAAATCTAATTAGGATCGTCCTATTGAATGGTGAATTTTAAATTTTACGTAAGAGCTCAAGTACCCACCTACAGTCATTGACCATTGTTTAAAGTTCCAGCGTTGAAACTAGGACTTCAATAACATGGCTGAGAACATGGTCACTTCGTGCTTTCCACGAACAAAGGGGGTCGCCGCCCGCTCTAGCTCGCTCGATACAATATCGATTCCACAGCCACCTCACGCGATAGTTCGCACTACTCACTTCACTCCATTATGTTTATTTACCCCCATAATCAACTTCCTCATTTACATTCCGAAATGGAATTTTAATTTGTTGAATATCACGAAACGTAACAAAACGACTTACCTCAAGGATATTCTTGATACCTACAATATTTTTGCAAGAGCAATTATACTGGAGATAGCACCGAAATATTACTACGGCCGACAGGGCATAGCCAAAAGTGCACCAGCTATTTTAAAGAGGCCGTAAGATAACTTGTCAATAAGGATGTACGTACACTAAGGGCTAATTCCCCCTTTTCAAAGTGGTCTTTGTATGTCTATCCGTGGGAGTTAGGCTACCTAACCTTTGGTACCTAAGTACCAAACTTATCAGTTACCATTCAACTGAATACTGTACCTACACATGGATTTAAACCAAGTAGCCACTCCCTAAATTTTTCACCAAAAATGTGTTCAAATCGAGTCGAATCAAAAAATTCGAATGACGATTGAAGTCCAATGTGAAAATTCCCGATCAAAAAGGGTCACTGATTTGATGTAGGCACTATCGTCATGTCCTTGCAGGATAAGTTTGTATCTTTCCAGATATCCAAGAGTTCTACGAGTTAACACTTCTCGATGACACGAAGTCGATCCAGCAGAAGACTGCGGAGACCATCCGCATCGCCAACAAATGGGAGACAGATGGCACTCGCCGCGAAGTGAGTTTTTTTTATCTTTGTTAACTATCAAAAAAAATGTCTTCGAGTACCATTCTCTGATGGCACCATGACAAAATATGGCACCAAGATCGAAAATTCCGGAGCGTGGATTGCCGTCTGCGTATTTGTGAGGTGACTTTTTTAACAAATGACTTAAAAGTTCTTCAAATTAACCCTAAATAAGGCTAACGAATGCGGAACCAACACAAGAAAGAAAGAACAGAACAAAAAAGCCCACCAGTCAGAAGCTGCAGAAATTCACTTTGCAGAGGCAAGTTATTTATCAGTTCTTGGCCTCGTGAAGTTGCAGCGACGACGCAGCAGCAAGCAAATGAAGTAAGTCATACTTATTTATATTTCGCTCATAACGATCTCTGAACTTTTGATATAACCAACAGTTCTACGAGCTAACACTCCTGGATGACACCAAGTCGATCCAGCAAAAGATAGCGGAGACCATCCGTGTCGCCAACTACTGGGATGCGGAAGGCACTGGGTGTGAGGTGAGTTCTGTGCAACTTCTACTTTGTATAACAATATTGAATTCCAGTGTATTGTAAGTAGGTAGAGAGCGCGTCAATCTTTATGGCTTATCTGAATTTAGGCACGAGTCGCATTCCAGCACGTGTTTAGGTGTAGAAGAGCGAGGGAACCCGCGGTCCTGTCCTCCACACCGCGCGGTCCTCATCCCTTCTACGCCCCGCTGACACCTAAAAACATGTACTGAAATGTGACTCGTGCCTATATTCAGATACGCCATAAATATTGACGAGTGAGATTAGTCTGAATTATCAGTTGTGTGATCCGTTGTATCAGATATACCTAGCATTCATGCATACCTAGCCCGTCGTTTACCGTGATCTTTAATTAGCGTAAAAGCGTAAAGTACCCTATAGGTAAATCAGTGGTCAAAACAAGTTGTCAAAGAGTTGTGAGAGTGGCAATCAGGAATCATACTTATCACATTTGAAAGCTTTTACATCGGACATCCTGTTTTGATCAATAGTGGCATGAATTTGAAAAAAATGTAAGTTCCTAAATACCTAAATAATGTAGGTCTAGATTTGGATTTATTCCGGATTGGTGCCAAAGGTAAGTATGTAGGGGGCAATGAATTAGGCATCCTTAAGCATGTCGTAAATGTATCTGTACTGTAATTCCTTCCTATTACGATCTTTTCATATTTTCACAAAGCTCAGTGAATACCTTGATGTTTGTTTGCAAACAATTCCTGATTCCATGTTCATTTCAGACGGAGTTATTTGTTAATTAACAATACAGCGAACAGATTCCATCGAAAAATATTGGCTGAATTTCAATTTATTCTTTTTGCAATTCTATTCGAACTTTTTGAACAAATTGTTTCGTATTTTGTTTTTTTATTCGAGAGTCATTTATTTTATATAAAACGTAGAGATTCACCTGTATGTTGTGTTTTATCGGGATAAATAAAATATTGTACACTACACTATTAAATACTATTTAATTATTATTTTCAGATACCAACGGAAGAAAGTGACTATAGATCAGTGTCAAATGCCTTCCTTCAGGACAACAATAGAAAATCGGATCCACCGCATAATGAAACACCCGACTCTGCTAAGGTTTGCTGTTTTACTTTTTGAAATAATTTAAGTAGGTACCTACATGGTAGGTACTTTCTTATTATAATTTAGCAATAATTGTTTGACTACTTTGTTTCAAAGGTGGGCGCGGTTCAAATCGTTCCACCATCGAGTGGAGAAACCGAAGAAAAGAAGGTAGGTAACAAATTGGTGCCATGCAGTAGGACAGTTTTTTATTTTTTTGCCCATTTACTTACAATTACAACAATGGTGAAATTCATATGAAATAACCTAAGACAAGTGATCGCAGATTCATCTATTAAAACAGCGCCATCTGTTGAAGATATGTGTAACTTGAAGTATTTCCGATAGATCAAGTTCGTTGCGTTCCGTTTTGTTGATTTTCTTTCGATTTGATGACGTGACGTCTGTAAGGTGGCTGAACGAACGCTCGCTACACAACACATACAACAAGTGGTGTAATGGCGGATGGTTGGGTTGCTGGGTTGGTGTTTCGCGTCTCGCAGTACTATTTATAACCTAAAATATAGTACAAGTTTTCGGCGATATGTGCGCTAACGTTTCTTCGTTCTGTGGATTGGTGCCGTTAAATTTCACGTTTGTGCCAATGACGTAGAGTACGTCGACTGAAGGAATACATACAACACGTAAATGATTATCAGTGAAATGATATTGCACACAAAATTTTGACATTCACACTGCTGTTATTTCGTATTCGTCGCAAGTAAGGCCATTTAATAAACACTAATCTATTTTTAAACGTTTAGTAATTTCTTTATACTTTGGGAACGTTTTCGATTCTCGGTGAGACTAATGTGACTTCTGAGCTCTAGTTTTGCTTGTAACAAACCGCTGTGTTACTCGCCGATGTTGTATTCATCTGTAATACCAATTGGTCATAAATTGCACACTAATAAGTATCGTAACACGGACATTCTAATTAAAGTTCATCGCTTTGACATTCATGCCATCCTATCATTGAACACAAGTTGGTAACTCGCCTAATAATTACCCACCCATACATATCCACTAAACGCCACTATCAGAAAAGGGCTCGGCTCGAATTTTTACAATCATTAGATAAGGACTGCTGCAGTTTCTAAACCCTAAGCTAACATAATAATCAGCTTATGTTATGGGATTACATGCAAACTCTTAAAGAGGTCGCAAACATCCAAAAGAGATCACTATGTTTGAATTGTTTTGGTGCAAGTTAGATATGGGTTCTAGGTAGAAAATGGTGCATGCCGAACATCATCCCGTCTGGTGCTGAAGGACACGAGTGTGTAACTAACAATGCATGCGGTGTACATAGTATAGTGTGAAGATAAATAAACTACCCGAGGGCTATGCACACTTGGCCTCCAAAATGACTGAAAGACGGAAGAAAAAAACGCATCATGGATTCCTACGGAAAGTGTCCTCCTTGTTTAATCTCGACTCGGTAAGTAGGTTTACAATTAAATTATTTGAAACAGTGTAACTGCTGTCTTTTGAAATAGAATTTCACCATTGTTGTATATAACTGGGTTAACTTGCATAAACTGTTTTTGACTGCTGCTGTTAAGTAACTGAAACAAGTCAACCGTGGGTTTACTCAACATAATATTATTGTATGAAAACTTCTAGATCATCTAGATTCAAATGTTACTCACCTACACAACACTTCTTTTATTACTTCTGTCTTATTTTCTTATTAAAAATGTAGGAGTACTTTTCCACTTATCTAAAGAATGCTAGATAAATAGTCAAAGTCATTAACTTAAAGATTGTAAATAGTATACACATGGTATGTCACTAACTACCTATTACTAAAAAAATAGGACATTAAACGCAAAGCGTTGCGTAGATGGAGCCACTAGCACACTACGTAAACAGAAAAACGAAATATTATTTTTGAAGATATCACAAATTTCTCGTTATTTGGATTAGTTTAATTTAATTTCTCAAGGCTATAGTAAAACTGTGATTATATCATGGCATCATATGGCCATTTCAAAATAGCAGACCTAAAAAATTTGTTAAGACAGTGTGGCGCGTGTTTAAAGGGTAAAAAAAGGATTTGATGGAAAGGAACATATCTACATGTTGATTGGCTACATACTATTGTGCTAGTGGCGCCTCTAGTGGTAAATCATTGTAGGATTATCTCCTATTCCATTTAATTTAAATGGGAATTAACATTGCTTATTGATTTCAGGCTCACGTCCAATCACCTGCAATGAAGCAGGTAAATTTCTATATACCCATTAGACTTTGTTTGCATGTACATACAAAATTTAATTTAATTAGAAACAGAGTGGAAAAAAAACACAAGCGGGATTTGATTTCTAATTTATTCGACTATGCCTAGCATGGCCAAATGCTTAATAAACATAAATATAATTAAAAACAAAACTATGCATAAAACAAATGCACTAGGATTATTATGGTACCACATCAGTTTTGTTTAAATTTGTATTATTCATGACAAGATAATTCATAAAACAAATAAAAATTAAAAAATAATTAACACTATAGTAGGCAGTCTTGTCCATTGTCCATGGCAGTGTAAATAGATTAATTATACTAGTAAAATAATGGATTCTTCTGTGAAAGTTGCAGATAAATGGCATAGAGGGTGGTGGTACAGAACGCGCGCAAGAAGAGGGCTATGTTTATCTCACAGTGGTGCTATCGCGTGCGGGGGGCGCCGGTCTCGGGTTCAGCATCGCAGGGGGGTCAGATAACCCCCACGTTGCCGAGGACCCACATATCTACGTCACTAAGCTCATTCCTGGGGGCGCCGCCGCGGCCAGCCAGTTGCAAATCAATGACGCCATATTACAGGTGAATTGGTTCTGGGATACATTTGAATACAACTTTGTTAAGAAATTAAAGATGTTTTAGGATTTAAACTGTAGTGAGACATTTTAAATATGTGATTGATTACGGATTACGGAGGACTTCCGACTTTCATCTTTGAGTAACCTGTAAAAATAAGTAAAATATACAAGAATTCCATCACTAACAAACTGGATTTGGTCTACTGGTAGTGTAATAATGTTTAGTATATTTTTTATTATTCTTTTCGGAAAACTTACAGCTAATATACAAAATCTGGTAAATATAATTTAACAAACTATGCCATTTACAAGTTTTACATATACATGCCACAAAATTAATTGATTAATTTCCTACGATTGTTGAGGTAAAGGTAAAGTAAGCTAATTTAACATCAGCGTTTTTGTAGATTATATGCTATGCACCCTTAGAGGGCGCTACACAAACACACACATACACACACCCACACACACACACACACATCTACCTATACGTAATCATTATCATACATACATTACTTACCAAGATATCACTTATATATATAGTATATACGTAAACACTTATATGTATTATATTATCCTATTATTATTCTCCTTTCTGTCCTTATGCTGTTATTTTAAAAAAAATTAATGAGTAGAATCTGTTTTGGCGTACAAATATTTAAAGAACATTTACTATGTACAATTTATTAAGGCTGTAAGATTTCTTGCAAAACAGATAAAAATAAAAGTATTGTTCGACGACTGAAGATACATAAATCATTCATAAATGTTAGGCAGAGGGATTTCATTAGTATGCATAGATTGATGGAATTCACAAGGCCATGTTAAGTGTTAAATAATGTATTTACCAATTCATTACCAATGATATTGTAATTAAAATGTTTGCATCTCAATTAATGTATGTTTACCATCCAGGTAAATGAAATGAACGTGGAAAAAGTGACGCATGCGGAAGCTGTGGATGCACTGAAAAAAGCTGGCAACACTGTGAGACTGGTAAGTTGTCTATTGACCATTCGGACCTATTCCTTACATATTCACATCCGCATCACCAACTGTAGGGAATAATTGAAACTACGTAAGTGAAATTCTCAGTAGTTTGCTATTGTCATCACTTCCATATTTTCATGCTCTCAATACTAAATAATATCATCTACTCACTTGACCGCAGGATGACCTCTTTTTTTCATGTTCTTGACCTCCATTTAAGCAAGGTTGCTTCCCCTTTGGCATACATATAGAAAACATGTTAGATATTTTTGAACAATCCATATAAAATAATAATAAATAAATTTATTTAACGACAACACTACCACGGAAAGGTACAATGAATACTACAAAAAATTAAATTAAAAATTAACATACATATTTCCTAATACCGAGCCTACGATTAGCACCCACACTAGGTAATCCTGTGTCGTGGGCGCTGTGGTGGGGAGTGTGTGTTGTGGTTTGTACCTAAATGTACTGTAAGTAATGTGAAAATGTGTAAATAATAGGGTATTTGACTAATTTTTTCATGGACATACTGAAGATGGATCTGAAATCCGTTTATCGATATCTCAACTAACATCAGCGATATTAATGGTTAAAGTTAGTAGTGAGGAGATGCTCTGTCGATTTCTAGCAAAACAGTCCTCAATATGTATCCAAGGATCTGCTTGTATGGCGCTACCTAGCAGTGACGTCACTCCTCGCTATTGGCATCTCTTTCTTCCGTCTAATTTCTGATTACCTGTAGTTTTTTCTTTTTCAACGCAGTTCAATTCCGTTTTCACATTTGACCATCAATGTATGACTATTTCTTAATTTTTAAGAATTGCATTAAATATTTGATACTTGGAAACTACCCTATTCTATTAGAAGTGGTAAACTTGCATTGCAGAAAATAAAACGTCGCGCTACAGAGGACACACTAAACGTGAGCCAGGTGTCAAACAAAGAGGAAGCGATAGAGATAGAACTGTCAAAGGGCGGTTCTGGGCTCGGATTCAGCATAGCGGGAGGACTTGGAAACCAGCACATTCCTGGAGACAATGGCATCTATGTCACGAAAATCATGGCCGGAGGAGCAGCGCATCGAGATGGCAGACTTAGAGTTGGCGATAAGCTGCTTATGGTCAAAAATACTTCTGTAAGTATATTTCGGCTTATTGGTGCTTATTTTACTTGTGAAGTGAAGTTTAGTTAGGCGGGGTCGCAGTGGAGAGGTGGCTCACAGAGGTCATCGAAATCGATTCCTATAGAGAAAAACTTTCAACAACTATATGACCCCAGTCGCCCTGCAATACAGCCCAGTCAATCTGCAGTTTTCTTTATAAATGTTGAGCTAGGGCGTCGCCTGAGATTGATAGATAGATAGATAACATTTTTATTATAATATATATTTTTAAGACCAATTGTTACACATGAAAAGCAATAAATGGTATATAGATAGGAAAGGAAACATATAATAAGTGTACAAAGGCGGCCTTATCGCTGAGAGCGATCTCTTCCAGGCAACTTAGGCGGTATTTTTTTTTTTTTTTTTTTTTTATATAAATAGCTACGACAAACAGGCAGACGGGCCACCTGATGGTAAGTAGTCACCGTCGCCTAGAGACACGTGCAGTACCAGGGGTATTGCTTGTGTGTTGCCGGCCGTGTAGGGAGAGGACTTTTTTAACGTTCTTTTTGAAGCATCCCATGTCATAGCGCTGTGGAAAAACGTCAGGTGGAAGAGAGTTCCACATTTTGCAGGTGCGTGGCAGAAACGTTCGTGTAAAACGGGTCGTGGTAGACACCCAAGGCTTTAGAAAGTGCGGGTGAAAATTGAGCCGCCGACGAGTGGTGCGATTCAAGAAAGTAGACGACGGCACCAAGTCGAATAGTTCTGAAGAGCACTCCCCATTATAGACGCGATAGAAGACGCAGAGAGAGCCAATGTCTCTCCTTAAACTGAGAGGCTCTAAATCGCTCGTGAGCACGGAATCGTCGACAATTCGAGTAGCGCGCCCTTGCACGGAGTCAAGTGGATGAAGCTGGTATTCGGCTGCACCGGCCCAGAGATGGGAGCAGTACTCCATGTGCGGCCTTACTTGCGCTTTATAAAGCGTTAGCCTCTGGCCGGGCGTGAAGTACCGCTTTGCTTTATTCAGCACACCGAGCTTTTTGGAGGCCAATTTAGCCTTGCTTTCCAAGTGACTCCGGAACTGCACGTCACTCGAAATGTCGACACCGAGGATTCCTATGCTATTGGAGATAGTCAAGGGAGTGCCCTGAAATTGAGGCGCCATGACAAATGGGGTTTTCTTCGCAGTGAAGGCGCAGACTTGTGTCTTTGTGGGGTTGAATTGGACTAGATTTAGTCTACCCCAATCAGAGATCTGCTCTAAAGAGTTCTCGATTTCGGACACAAGTCTGGTTCTACCCTCCTCCACAAGTGACCGAGGGAATGTGGTATGGCCCTTGTAGTAAGCATCACCCGTGCTGTCGTCCGCATAGCAATGAATGCCGTCAATTTGCAGCATATCATTGATATGCAGGAGGAACAGCGTGGGCGATAGCACGGAACCTTGAGGTACGCCAGCATTAATGGGCTTAGTGTCCGAGCAGCAACCGTCGACAGCGACCTTAATGCTTCGCCCGGACAGAAAACTGGTCACCCAGTCACACAAACCCTCGGGTAGCCCGTAGGATGATAACTTCTCCAGAAGTGCCCTGTGCCAGACCCGATCGAAGGCCTTCGCGATATCTAGGCTGACAGCCAAAGCCTCTCCCTTGCTCTCTATAGCTTCGGCCCAGCGGTGAGTAAGATATACTAGAAGATCACCCGCTGACCGACCATGACGGAAGCCGTATTGTCGGTCACTAATCAGCAGATGATCCTCCAGATACCCCAGGAGCTTGGTATTAATTACTCGCTCCATCACCTTAGAGAGCAGGGAGGTAATCGCTATCGGCCTATAGTTGGTCGGGTCAGTGCGGTCACCCTTTTTGGGTATCGGGTGGACGAGGGCTACCTTCCAGGAAGACGGGACTTTACCGGTGGAGTAGGATAGTGAGAAAAGCCTTGCCAGGACAGGAGATAGCTCGGGAGCGCATGTTCTAAGCACTATGGCAGGGATACCGTCGGGCCCACTCGACTTCCTGACATCGAGGGACAGTAGAGCTCGTCGGACCGCTTTATGACTGAAGCAGACTTCCGACATGGAGCTGTCACATCGTGGGATGGTAGGCGGTGTGGCCCCTCTGTCATCAAGAGTCGAGTTCGACGCAAAGAGATTAGCCAGAAGTTCGGCTTTCTCATTTGCAGTATGGGCCAACGAATCATCCGCCCTGCGCAAGGCCGGAAAAGACGACCGACAGAAGTTGCCCTGAACAGCTTTGGCGAGCGACCAAAAAGCTCTACTCCCGGAAGGATAGCTCGCTAGTCGCTCCCCAATTCTGCCGATAAAATTAAACTTCGCTCTGGCAATTAGCTTCTTGGAGGACCTGGAGGCAGCATTATATTTTTTCTTCCATTCGGAGGTGTTTGGATCTTTAAAGCCGCCCCCATGGGTAGGCCGCAAAGAATTCCCGCAGTCCATCCCAATCTGCTGACTTATAGTGCCACACACGACGATTCCCGACAGGTCGAGCATATTCGGGACGCGTTAGTGGCACCACAGAACTTACCAGACAATGATCAGAAGATCCCAACGGGGCATCAACAGAGATTTGGTAGTTGTCTGGGTCTGTAGTCAGCAGGAGGTCTAAAATGGATGCAGTATGATCCTCAATATCTGGTACCCTAGTTGGAGTGGAAACCAGCTGAGAGAAGCCATAGGCCAGAGCAAAGTTATGAGCAGTACGGCCCGCATGGTCGGTGCTGCGGGATTTCAGCCACTCAGCATGATGGGCATTAAAGTCGCCAAGAATGACGACTTCAGCGGAGGGGTACTGCTCGAGAATTCTGTCGGTCGCCCCCCGGATGCACTCAAAGAGCCTGTCCGTTTCGGCGTCACCGCTATGAGACCTGTATAGGACCGCATAGATACGAGTTTGACCACCGTAGTCAATGCGGGTCCATAGAATTGACAGGTCAGCTGCTTCAAGGCTGTTAAGCCGTCGACAACAAATATCCTCCCGAATGAACATGCATACCCCGGCACGCCGCACGAATACATGCTCAAGTTTGTAACCGGGGTAGTGGAGGTAAGATGTATCAGCCGGGGAGGATATTTGTGTCTCCGTTAAAAAGAGTATGGCAGGCTTTGCCGTCTCAAGGTGGCGATGGACGGCGTTAAGGTTGGAGTGCAATCCCCTGATATTACACATGTCTACTCGAAGTGTGGAAAGGGGAGCCGCTGGAGATACTCTTTTCTTATATTTTTTAACAGCCATGTTTTTACGTTTTTAATAGGAAAAAGAGAAAGTTACAGTCTCGATAACCTCGGGTAAAAACAGTACGAGATTTGATAAGCAATTCGGGTGAAGGTTGTGTGATGTGCTGGCATGAGGGACGGAAGGGCCCCCGGTCCCCCCCGAGGGTAGCTGCCTGGTTCCACTCCGGTCTCTTACTCCGGCATGACAACCACCCCACGGGACTTTACACTGGTTGGCGGGACAGCCTCCCAGGCCAGAGTTTGATAGTGATACCTGGGTTCGGGTCCCCCACAACAAGCGGGCGGCCAGCGGTCAGCCGTTTCACCGGGTCTCCCTGGCCCTCAAACCAACACGTCACGCCCTCAAGCAAGAAATTACTTTTCCTCTCGATACCCTTAGACCTCAAGTGTCATCGCACACTGTAACATTCTAGGAGGAGAAGGAAATGGAAGGGAGGACTGGCTCTTCTAAACACTGTCGAAACACATCACCGTCAAAGCGGGGATATTTGGCGACAGACTCCATAGAAGGGTGGTAGCTAGACAGGCGGACCCCAAGGGGTCCTACCACCAAGCGGGAAGGGATCTTTTGTCGCCTCTTACGACACGCTCACCCAGTAGCGGTAGGGACATTGTATTCTGCTCCGTCCCTACACGGAGTAAAAGAATTAAAAGAAGCGGTAGAAGAATTATTAATAAGTTACCAGCAGTATAATGCAGAAAAGTGAAATATGAAATATTTATTAGTTTATATACTTACCTGAGTTTAGTACCCAAAAAGCTGCAGCAAAGTTAAATTCTAAGCCATATTGAGTCAAAAATATGTAAGATAATTTAATTTAGGTGAGTGTAGTAAGAATGAATATAGGAATATAAAATGAGTAAAAAAATTATCAAGGTGAAAACACAAATCTCAATGTCTGAAGTAAATTTCAGCACCAATGAACCAAGGATGTCATTTTGTGTAACGTAGAGTTCACTGTTTCCGTACATAGCTTATAAAATGTAACAATACCATACAAATCAATCAGTTGCTAACTTCCGCGAAACCAATACACAGGCGTACGCGCAACGCATTGAGTAATACGGGGCATTGTTTACATTTTTAAAGATTCGTGATGACGTCATCAGTAAAGTGTTGACTCATTAGAATTTACATATTGCCTCGTCCCTTTTAATAGACACCGCAACTAACAGTTACGCAGTATCGCACAGTACATCACTGTATTGACAGTTGTGTAGTGAATAATGCCAATCGCTTGTTTCGATTTCTGTGATGCGAAGTAAAAGTGCGATGCGTGGGATTTTCGGCTCTTGCTTGAATCTGCTTGAGGTAAATATTGTTTACCTTATGTTATGTCACGGTTCGTTTTATCACACCTATTATTCAAATATCTCAGGTTGTATTAAAAAAAGTTAACTTCCATGTCTGTCCTGTTTTGATTCTGGTACATTAGCGCGTTCTTGAACTTTAATTTGGTATGTGATTGTTTGTATACTGTGTCAAAGTCTACTCGACCTCGAATTTATTGCACAACTGTGATTATGATCCGCTGAGACGGCAATATCGGTACAGCTGCGGCACGAATCCTGAGCGATGGTGGCAGTTTGTGCGGTAACTTATTCTGGGTCTATTTGGTTGGCGATATCTGGGACGAAAGAAAAAATAGTCTCCCTCCCCTAGGGGCGGGCGTTCTTTCCTTCATGATTCGTTTTTCGTTGTCCGTGTGAGTGTACTATTTTTTTCGTCAAATTAAATAGTTATTGGATTTGATACCAATTTCCTTAATATTATCCTGCCTTATTGACTTGTTCGTTTATTCGACATAATTAGGAAAACATCTTAAGTATTAATTTAAGTCATAAATACGGCCTATTCCACTAGTCCCCATCAGCTAACCCCGCCTGAGGGGGAAGAGTGGATTTTTCTTCCACCTATCAACCCTGGGTGGGATGAGTGGAATTTCATTTCCACTTTCCTCCATGTAACTTGTATATTGCTGTATTGTGTTAGAATACTATTAACTACTCTTTATTTACCTCTTAACTAGTCCACACGCAACATACCTATGAATGCAGTGGACAACACATCAGGCCCTTTATTACTTTGTCGCTTTAACTTAGTGGAAACTATAAACCTATGATGAAGGTGATTCATCTGTACACCCCCTCGGGGATTACGGACGTGAGAGATATGCTATGCTACGCTTTAACTCATATTCATATATGAACGAAACACATGATGAAGTAGCAAAACATAAACAAATATTGTACAACGTTTAGTTGTGATGTGCTCGTCCTAACAAAGAGACGCAGTAGGCCACATGTGTGTGTGTAAATTGTACAACGTTTAGTTGTGATGTGCTCGTCCTAACAAAGAGACGCAGTAAGCCAGATGTGTGTGTGTAAATCTCACTAGGCTAACCCGTGTCGAGATCCACCGAACCACACTGCCGCCGCAGAACCTAACTTATACAAATGTCTAGTAATCATAACAAAACTTAAAGCAACAGGGTTCCACAGAGTACAACTCGATGTGTCTTCCAGTGTACTCATACGTGATGTTTAATATTCAGCGCGGAGACGTAGACTTGGATAACGTGACTCACGAGGACGCGGTGGCTGCTCTGAAGGCGACCGGCGAACGAGTTCAGCTCGTCCTCATTCCGGGCCCGCGACACGGGCAGCCCTCGCCGCGGACGTCGCGTGCCAATACACGTAAGTGCCATGTCCCAATAGGGTTGTTGTCAAATTTGGAAGAGATTGGGCGGATCCCATACAAGCTTGGACCCAATTTTTTTTTCTTTTCGCCTCCAAAGATAGTGCATTTGATATATCTGACCTAGAAATACATCTTTTATTATGGAACAAATATCCTAAGTCATGTGGAACAGGAGATTTGTTTAGTCGCTGGTGAAACAATATAAATAGAAACAGAACTATTAATATGGAGACATTTTTGGTCTCTAGCTCCTGTACAACTAAGGATTTATCTTCCATAATGAAAGATATAGTCCTTGGTGAGATCTATCAAATGAGCCATGTTTGCTTGGAGACGAAGCCGTGGGTCCAAAAGCGCCCAATCTCCTTTACCGTGCCGGTGGACAGTACGACGTTATCGTGGAAATCCACGATATTATCGTCCACGGTTTTGTGACGTCACACTAATGTAGCAACACTATTTAGCTAAAAAGGGATGGAGCATATTCCCAATACTAACTTTAACAATTAAAATCTCTGATATTAGTTGAGATATCGAAAAACGAATTTCATATCTTCAGAATATCCAAATTTTAGTCAAATGCCCTATTGTTTTGTGGTAGTACGCTATGACAAGTTGAAAGTGGTTCAAGTATGCGGGACAGGTTCAATAAAAATACACTCTCACTTTTTGACCTAGTTTGATACAATTTCGGTACGGTATATTTAATGTGGATATTTACGGTACTGTATATGTATGTAAGTGGATATTCAACGAAACAACTCATGGAAATAACGTGCAAGGAATTTCGGCATTCCATAGTACCGGAAAATGCGGGAGAGGAGAAAGATTTCTATTAATTGATCTGATTGTATAGATCATAAATATGGAATTTTCATGTAATTTCTATTAATAAAACACATTTTTTTATAGCATCAAGCGCCGCCAACTCCCTACGCCGCGAAGACGTCACCGACAGCACCGAGGAGACTCGAGTCGTGGAACTAGAGAAGGGCCCGCAAGGTCTAGGCTTCAACATCGTCGGCGGGGAAGACGGCCACGGGATCTACGTGTCGTTCCTATTGGCAGGCGGGCCGGCTGAGCGCTCCGGGGAGTTGAGACGAGGAGATCGTCTGCTCGCTGTCAATGACACCGATATAACCCAAGCCACGCACGAGCTAGCTGCTAAGGCGCTGAAGGTAGGTCTTAGTAGTAAGTCGTTCCTATTGGCTACCAGGCTCCGGGGGGACCGGCTGGTCGCCACCGATATAACGGACGCCACGCACGAGCTAGGTGCTGAAGGTAGGTCTTAGTTGTGATGAGTCGTTCCTATTCGCTACCAGGCTCCAGAGGGACCGGCTGATCGCCATGAATGACACCGATATAACGCACGCCACGCACGAGCTGCTAAGGAGCTGAAGGTAAGCATTAGTTGTGAAAAGTCGTTTCTATTGACTGACGGACCGGCCAAACGCTTCAGGGGACCGGCTGCTCGCTATGAATGACACCGATATAATGCACGAGCTAGCTGCTAAAATGTTGAAGATAAGTCGTCGTGAATTGAATAGACTTAGGCTTCGATTCCGATGTGGTCGTCAAATCTAAATGAAACTGTTACGCTCACTCATATACTAGATTGTGTATAATTGAGCGGGACGTTCCGCTAGATTTGGCGGCCATCCCAGAATCGATGCTTATCTCAGTATTTCGAAATAAACGTTGTAATACTTAGAGGTCAAAGAAGGTCGCGCTTGCCGACGTGCATTTTTTTTTAACTTGAGACAAAGACCCACTAGTTTTTTTTAATTGAACCCATTGCGGGCGCGCTTTCCTTTCTTCGTACTGGGGTTTGTGAGCAATCCATATCCAAAATATTAATAAAAGTTTTTTTTTTTCATATTGCAGGGCACGGGACAGAACGTAAAGTTGACAGTGGTGTACAGGCCTCAGGAGTACAACAAATTCGAAGCTCGCATCAATGAGCTGAAGCAGCATCACACGCTACTGAGGACCTCACAAAAGCGCACCATTTATGTAAGGTGAGTCGACTTTTAGTAAATGCTATACGAAACATTAAATAATTATTCCATTGGTATATTAATTTTAAGTGACATCCATCGAGTGAAATCTTAACTTTCGCCATCAAGAGTCCAATTAATGATGTTTTTACATCCTTTTAGGACATCCTAAACACTCAACGAGTTACTGGCGATGGCTGAATGTTAAAATCAAGACATCGTTTTATGTGGCGTGCAAGTTTTTAGTCTGTTTCGGCTGCCTTCGTGAATGTATCAAACCGTTAGGCTGGGACTACATTTTTCGGTTCCAGCTCCGGTTCGGTTCGCTGCAGTCACTCACAAGCGTTCCGCCCTCCCCCCACTTGAACCGAACCGGCAGGCCCAGCGACTGAAATGTTGAGACCCGAGAGAGTTACTCTGATTCCCATGTGGACCCTCCTGGTCCCTGTCACACTAGTGTGACTGTTAGGAAAAGAAATTCCTAACTGCCAAAATGGTGTGACGGTGAATCTGCCCCCTAGTTTTGCATCAGGTAGTTAGTTTACATGAGGCCCCGTATCGTCCAGGGTCCGGTACAGCTGTACCCGTAGTCACCCCTTGACGCCTGGTGCTGGATCCGGCGCATGTAGTCCAGGCCTTAAAATATTAACTTTTATCATTGCAGAGCATTGTTCGACTATGATCCAGTGAAAGATGACGGCCTGCCGTCCAGAGGTCTGCCGTTCCGGTACGGCGAGATTTTACACGTCACCAACGCATCCGACGATGAGTGGTGGCAGGCTAAGTAAGTTACTTTTACTTAAACATGTACAAGTTAAAGTAGAATAGGACATAAATACGCAAAGCGTTGCGGAGATGGAGTCACTAGCACGCTCCGTAAACAGAAAAGCAAAACGAAACGTTATTTTTGAAGATATCACAAATTTATCGTTATTTGGTTTAATTTAATTTAATTTCTCAAAGCTATTGTAAAATTGTGATGATATCATGGCATCATATGGCCATTTCAAAATAGCAGACCTAAAAAATCTGAAGGGTTAAAATTTTCTTTTGGTAGATAGGAACGTATCTACATGTTGATTGGTTACGTACCATTGTGCTAGTGACGCCTCTAGTGGTAAAACATTACAGAATTATCTCCTATTGTCTAAAGTTTATAGTAGTTCCGTACAACGTCAACTGTAGTGACGTCACGACAAACTGATATGATCCAGCAAGCAAGACACATGTATAGTCTGTAGTCAGACAGCTGGAGATGACAGCTTACTACATCAGCTGATTCTTATTGACAAAGATCTTATGGCCTTCCTATTCTTTGTGGCCAGCGTCACTCAGTACAAAATGCGTAATAATATTTAGCAATGACTGACCAAAAAGTTTTTGTCCTAATATAACTGGCTGGTTACTACTAAACTGACATTATCGGTTAAGTGTGAGTCTGATGTGACGCCCGGTCTCAGCGACCACGTGGTTTTGCACTTGTAGGTGAGCGTTTTATTTATTGACGACTTTGAAAGCATATTTCCCGGGAAATACTTCAAATTTTGGAAAAAAATTGAAATTAGTTTCTTGAAATTGTTTCTTCTTTGATGTGTCATATTCAGATATTCAAATTTTGAACTTAGTTTAAGCCCCCATTGTTAACGATTTGGTCCTCAGACGGATAGACTCAACGGACCCGGACGCCATCGGTATCATACCATCGAAGCGGCGCTGGGAGCGCAAGCAGCGAGCGAGGGACCGGCAGGTCAAGTTCCAGGGCCAGGGCACGCCCGTCAGTACTGTGAGTCCCATCTGTACTTTCAAAATCGAGGAGCTCGTAGCCTAGTTGCGAACACGGTCCAAAAGTGATCGTACAGGTTAAGCAAGGTTGGGCGCGGTCGGTACCAGGATTGGTGACCGGTGATCCTCCGTGTCTAGGAGAGCTCGTTAGCAGTTGGTCCCTGTTGTTGTCGTAAGACAGCAGTCGTTAAGCCATGTCAGAGGCCTACGGGCTGCCTGAAAACCCTGACAAATAGGTTTTCCACTTACCACTTTACCATAAACAAGCAAGCAACCGGTAATAATTACCCAACTTGTACCCGGAATACACAGGTCCTGTTCCAGCCTCAGTTCGGTGCGTTGCATCCAATCACGAAGTGCTGACTTCAAGTGGGGGGGGGGGGGAACACTTGTGATTGGCTGCGGCGAATCGAAGCGGGACGGGAACTGGACCCGTGTAGTCCAGGCCAAAGGGTACTTACTCATTGCATGACGAGTGCCGATTCAAAAAACGATTGTGCCCTTTGTCAGGTAATTATTACCGATTCCAAAACACGAACTATACTCGGCAATTATTACCCGACAAAGCGAAATTGGTTTTGGAATTTACCCTTAGTAAAGTTGTTCTTCTTGTGGTTAGTTGTCGACTTAACGCATATTAACAACTTGTAATTAATTCCAGAGCCAATCGACTTTAGAACGGAAAAAGAAGACACTGTCTTTCAGCAGAAGATTCCCGTTCATGAAGAGTCGAGAGGACGGTAAATCCGAGGACGGTTCAGACCAAGAACGTGAGTATTGCCACACCTGATAAATAGAGAAAGCGTGTATAATCTGGCAACTGTAACGGTACCGGGAATGAATAATTGACCCCGGCGACGCAAGCGCCTTTGAAATTGACCGTTTCCCGATAAACTATTGTCGTTCACAGTTATACGACTGGTTGTTGGGTTATACCTGATTCCGTTCATTGTAATATAAACCCCACGCTACAAGTATAAATCATGCAGGTCTTAAGCTCAGTATCAAGGTACTATCATTCACCATATTGTATCCAATCCCAGCCTTTCCCAGACGCTTACCTATGAGCACCGAACCAATAAGCTAATGTATCCATTTTGTTACAGCTTTCATGCTTTGTTACACTCAGGAGGACACTAACGCGGACGGTAAGTGCACCATTAACCTACCTACGAATTTATTCGCTACCTCGCTGTATCGTATGTAGGTCATTATTACGCAGTTTTTCTTTCATGCGGCTTGTAATAACCACTGTATTAAACTTATAGGTCGATTTACATTGAAGCTACTCGCTTATTCTAACCACAGAACAATTTATCACTTTCGACGTTTGCGAGTCGAGTAGGTGTTAATTAATTTTTTTAATAGTTTTATTCCTTCACTTTTAATTTCCTCGTGGAAGAAGGAAATTTGCTGTCTGACACCGTAGTTAATTTGTAGACATTTAGCAGTGAATAATAAATGTTCCAAATTGTCAACTAAATAGATATATCTCGTGTAATATTCAAACCAAGTTAGATTTTCTCTGAAAATTATCTCAGAATTTGACTCTAAATAAAATATCCAAACTACTACAATATGAGGATAACGTGTGACTTGTATTTTACTGTGACCTATAAACATTGTTCTAATTTGTACCGGATCTGTGTGAGTAAATATCGCTTGTAGTGTATATGGAAGAGCATGGTGATGCTTAATAATTATAATATAGGTTAGCGATATTCCTGTATCGGTATATATCTGTCGCTTGTCCAATAATATGATGTGTAAGCGACCCAGTGACAAGCCATGTACTCATTACCTCTGTGTTAGATAGTTTTATTTATCATCGACTGCTCCCGGCCACATAATGCGTTTATGCACAGAATACACAGAACGTCCGCTCCGAGCGTCCGCGATTTTGATTACGTCACTCGACCGTAGCGCTAGGGCAGTTATAATTTCCAGTTTAAAAGAAACAGCCTCTTGAAAAATATTGCTGGCAATGTATTTCGTTTATTAAAAGTACAAAAAATTATACCTACCACTGGATGGCGCCACAGCGCGTGTATTTCGCGCCCGAGTTCCTTTGACTACGCAGAGCGGACCTCATGTGTGTATTCTGTGGTTTATGTTCGCAGTATTTGATCTCACTTATTGATTCAATTGGTACTTCAATTCACTATGAAATAGCAACTAATAGTGATACTTCCGCTCAATTGTTGCTTCATTGGGCAATTATTGAATGAACAGACAGCGAAGAGCATAATCGTCGTTGACAAATAGATTTTGATCAATGCTTCAGACTATACATGTGAAGTTTTAAAATAAACGCAGCTATGTGGTGGGCGGGAGATAGGACTTGATGTTCCACTAGTAGTACATGTGAGTTGAGAGTGATAACGGGTCGCAGCGAGCACATGGATTGGTTTGAGACACCTTCGGCCGTCCCGTGCTTCTAGTTGCCTAAACGGAGCCAACCTACATTTTAACATCGATTAATGATGCGCGTCATTTTTTTTGCTCTTTATGTTCCTAAGCGCTACTCATGAACTTGTAGAAAGCTGCTATGTACGAAAAAGGCTGCAGTGCAGCTGACAAAAATTTAATCAGAATTTTATAACTTCATGCTATTTTTGATACTGGTGGCTTATATCAAAACAGATTTCCCATTTTAGTCCCGTACCCGGCGTACGGATATCATCTACTGTCGAGTATGTTTTAAATGTATGTAACGTTAATTTTTCTACGTGTAGGGGAAATCTTGTACCGAGTGGAACTTCCCATGATGGAGGAGATAACGCTCATATATCTCGAGGACGAGAGTAAGTGTTGGGAGTGAGGCGTAGCTTGAGAGTGCCGTAGCCGATACCTTACCTCCCGCATTCTGGTTATGATCATCAATTAGAAATGTAGTTATTCATTTCAATAACACTCCAACTTTTTATTATGTTGTCATTCTTTCTTTATGTTCAGTTGTTTTTATTCATACAACGCGATGATTCTAATAGCCTCTCCGCACTCGAAAATATACCATTGAGCTCACGAAAGTGTTTGGATCATTTTCAAAATTGTTATTGTGACGCGGCGCCGCGCCCGCGCGCCTTTCGCGGCTCGGTCGAAGCGCGTCGCAGTACAGTTAGTGTTGCCACGATTCGAGCATTGATTGACTAGTTGTGGGGGAGTGTGGGGCCACTGGAAGCACACGAGGACACGAGAGCCGCCTCTGTCACACTAGCTGTCGCCGCCGCCGCTTGCCGGCGCTTGTCAGCGCTTGTCGGCGCTTGTCGGCGCTTGCCGGCACGCGCTTTGCCTCTAGTTACACACCACGCCACGAGCATGATCAGATACAATCTCGACCTCACGACATACCCCATTCGAGCTTGTTTTTAAGTTTTCAGAATTATGCTGTGCTGGTTTACTTTTTAGAGTTAATTTTTGTCGCTTCAATGATTCGGGGATGCTGTAATTATTTTACTTGCCTAGCAGTCGCTGACATATTGTATTCTGTACTTCCACAATGTGTACATTTGCTTTGTACTTGTTTTAGGAAACAGTTATTGGTATTTTTAAGCCAGAATTAAAGTACATCTCGGCCCAAACGGGTGGAGTTGCATCGTTTGTAAATAAAATACGGATGGTTATACAAATAAATAACAAATATAAAATAGTTTAATTCTGGCTAAAGTTAAAAGTATTCATGTTTTCAATAGTAGGTAAATTGTAATTCTTGTACAAAGCATGTAAATTATGCATACATGAAATGTAAAATCTACTTTCAAGCACCTCACTGGCGAGCAATGAATCGCGAAATAATTTAAATGTGAAATCAGAATGATATTATGTAGCAATGAGCTTAGGTATGCAAGATTAACTAAAGGTGAACAGAGTGCGACAAGCACATTCGATGCAATCTGATATGCAGGTCCTGGTGAGCTGCTTCTAAGTTTCGACCATACATTGTCGACTACTAAATATTAAAATGTAGGTAGCGACTAGCACATAGTGGATTTAGCTTTATTTAGATACTGTTATTGTACCTATTTATAATTAATTACATTTTGCATCACTAAAAAAAGCAAGACCAATCAAGTTATCCGTCTAGTATACAAATTCCACTGTTCATACTCGTATTAATTACTAAACAATGGTACCGATTCCGAAGTGCACTCACTAAATTTTATAATCGCTAAGCGAAACGTCACCATTACTCTTAGTATATGATATGAATAAGCGTGGCAGTTTCATTTAGCTTTACATTGAGGGACCACTTCAGAATCGACACCGTTATCAATTTTATCGAGGTTAATTGTCTCATTATGGATTACTAGCATATAGAAACTAAATATCACAAGTAGGCATTGCACGCTAAAACAGTAGTTGTCACGCATAGCATAGCACCGTTTGAGTAGTTTTTATACGAAGCAGATCAAACGTCGTGATAAAATAGTGGCACTGATTCTGGGTGTCATTCGCTAAACGATACATCACACTCACTCTTATACAATCTAGTATACAAGTGAGCGTAATAGTTTCATTTAGGACACCCCGGATCGACACCAATGACGTGCGATGAACACTTGCCCATACGAAATCGCTAAAATCTTTGACGAATAGAGTCGCATTAGTCACCATGAAACTAATAAAAATCAAAAACAAAAATTCGTATCCTAGTACGAAAATTGGTTATTCAGTAGTTTCACAAAGTCGATATCTGTTTGACGGTAGCCATAGATGTGGTGCATTTCGCAGGTCAAGACGAGACGGTGCTGTCGTACGAGACGGTGCAGCAACTGACCATCACTTACACGCGACCGGTGATCATTCTCGGCCCACTAAAGGACAGAATAAACGATGACTTAATATCCGAGTTCCCGGACAAGTTCGGCAGCTGTGTACCACGTAAGTTATCTTATGACAGGGGGCCAGAGATAACCCCAGCGACACTTCGACCCTTAGGGATCTTTTGTGCTCACCCCTAACCTTAGTCTCCTTCCTGTTCCTTAAAGATGCTTTGCATCAAGGGCGCTATACAGCTTACAGGAAGGAGCCTATAGTCCTCTGGTTTCGGGTAGGCTACCCCCAGAAGACTCATACGCTTTCCAGCCAACGAGTCACATTCGCACAGCAAGTGTACCATTGACTCAACGGTGTCACCACAGGCTCTACAGGTGGGATTGTCTGCCAATCTCATCTTGTGTAGGAGGCTCTTAGTGCCAATACCACGTAAGTTACTTTTTCATTAGGGAAATGGGACAGGGTGTCTTCCTATTCAGAACGGGCGGTATCGCAACGGCGGGTGTCGGCTAACTGTAAACACATACGGGTGTAGGCACGATCAGAATCGTGCTTCGGGTTTTTTTAGACAGAAATTTTGTAGAGACAGGTCTTCTCTACTTCCGAAACGTGCAATTATTACCCGACAGAGGGTATTCATTGCCTGACAGTTGAAAAAGTGCCGGTTCCAAAACGCTAACTTTACTCGACAATTATTATTCGACAAAGCCGTTCCGAAATTGGTTGCAGAACGTATCCTTAATGAAATTAACCGTACACGGTTTTGACAACATGGTGTGTGTTGCTTTCTCTGACAAGTTACCAATATCTGTTGCAAAATATGTGAAATTATGCACAATTTTAAGAGCGGTATGAAACTTCTTAAGTTATTTTGATACACTCCCATGTCTCATAAAACAACTCGTAAAGAGTGAGTGAGATAGAAGATATAAAATAAAAGCTTTAAATGGTTAATACTTGCGGTTGTTGGTACTTGGTGAAACTTGTAGTACATGGTTAGACTGAAATAATATACTGTTTCACAGGTTTTTACTGTATTTTATTAATTACGACCGGTTTCTTTTAAACATCTATTCGTATAAACAAATACCTGAAGATGTGTAAACGAAACCAGTCGATATTAATAAAATACAGTAAAACCCTGTGAAACAGTATATTATTTAAGTTTAATCATAAAAGCTTTAGTTCACAGAAATTGGACTAGTAGCGCCCTCTCCTCTAGAATGATTATGTGAGCACTGACAGCTAGCCAAAGGGTTTGGGCTAATGTACGTATAATTTCATAAATTTGACATTTCAATGCCCGATTAATGTGGGAATCGCGTCAGACGCGGTTTCCGTATAAAACTTATCTAGCGAGCAATCTACATAGGATGAATTTCAAAATCTTTGCTTTAGTTAGTTAGTTCCAATTTAAAGTTTAACGTTCGTTGCTAGTTTGTATTAGTAGAGTTCTTTCGCTGACCTTTTAATGTAAAAAATAACCAACAATGGATATGCATGCGCCCATGTCGCATAGTGTTGGCCTTAAATAAATTACAAGTCATCGTTTGCTTTTCTAATAACATAACAGCCATAGCCCATCTATAATTTCATTAACAGATACGACCAGACCTCGACGCGACTACGAAGTGGACGGGCGCGACTATCACTTCGTGGCGAGCCGGGAGCAAATGGAGCGCGACATACAGAACCACCTGTTCATCGAAGCCGGCCAATACAACGACAACCTGTACGGCACGTCCGTCGCCTCCGTCAGAGAAGTCGCTGAGAAGGTCAGTTGTCATCAGGGATTTGAATACATCACTAGTATTGGATCCCACATTACGGTACGGAATCGTATTTAAGGGCGCGTGTGCATTACACGGATTTTTACTGTCCGAAATCGGATCTTTCATTCATACGTAGCGTATTGGCGTGTATGTATGAGAGAAAGATCCAATTCCGGACCGGACCGAGGTTGGCCATCGGTGAGGTTTTAGTGTGTAAAAATCCCACATAACCTGGTCTCTCCCCAGGAGGATGGGTATCTTTAGACGTTTACCCCACGTGAACAAAAAAGGGATGACAGAAAGGAAGGTTCTTAACCTTAACACAATGGAATAGAAGTGGAATCGATGCAATCAACTTGTCTGCGCCGCAGTCTGTCCTTGCCATTATCACTTCATTCAGATTGAGATAATTTTCTATAGTTCCATGTTTTTGTTTCAGGGCAAACATTGCATTTTGGACGTGAGCGGAAACGCCATCAAGAGATTACAAGTGGCGCAACTGTATCCCATTGCCATATTTATCAAACCAAAGAGTGTAGAATCCATTATGTAAGTCATGTCTACTTTTCTACCGGTTTTTGTACTTGAACTCAAACTGTGACTTATCGTATTATATAAAGCACAAGTGTTACGAGTAGGTGGGCGGGCGAGTGGAAAGGCGAGCCTAATTTTTAATATTTGAATCGCTAGTAATTTTATTATGGCTTTCAACTCTTATTAATATAAATCTCTTTACAAACATAGATTTCTATGTCTTTCAACTTGTATTAATATAAACCTCCTTACAGGGAAATGAATAAGCGAATGACTGATGAACAAGCGAAGAAAACGTACGAACGAGCGCTGAAAATGGAACAGGAATTTGCTGAGTACTTTACGGGTGAGCATGCATGACACATTGTCTTCGTAGCCATGAGAGAAATGCCGGGATTTCAGGAAGTGCGTAGTCGTTTCACGAAGTGCTAATAGAGTTAGACAGATACTGTAATAGTCGAGTTTTTAGCAACTTCGTGAGATGCAAATACCTAGTTAGCACATAGCGTAATTGCGACTTACCACTGAAAACTACGTTTTATGTTTTGAATCTATACTAGCGCCATCTCTTTTATTGCCCCAAAACATTCAATTGATTTGCTTTATGAGTCAATATAACGTTATATTGTTAATATTCAAAAAATAACTGAATATAAATGAAATGAAATAAATTTTGTAGAATTAAATACTATAAATATTATTTAATATTAAGTGTAATGAAGTTTTACAAGGTACACGAACTATCAATAATATACATTTACGTTTGTATAGCATTTATAATAAAACTGTAACGTATATCACGTTACAGAGAGATATTTCTTGTTGTGTATTGTTAATAACGTCGGTAAAGAACGTCGGTGGTGTTGTGGCTAGAACGTCGGACTCCCATACTGTAAGTCCGGGTTCGAAACATACACGTACATTTACCGACTGCTCTGTCGGTGAAGGAAAACATCATGAGGAAACCTGCAGACTGAGATAACCAGTGTGAAATTAGGAAGGTAATGGCAAACCACTCCTATGTGATTAATTCCTTAGAATGATCACGACCCTGTTAGTAACATTCCACTTTTTATTCAAACAGCGGTAGTGACGGGCGACACGCCGGAGGAGATCTACTGTAAGGTAAAGACGGTGATCACAGCGGAGGAGGGGCCCACGGTGTGGGTGCCGCGCAGGGAGCCGCTGTGAGCCCGCCGCCGCTCGCCGACGTCACCTCTACCCTCGCATGTCTGCCCTGAAACGGATGGCCAATAAGTGCGACACGTGATTGACGAGAAAATGGCAATTGGTTTTCTAATGTTTCTGGAATCCTATGAAAATTCCCAGAAAACTAGAGAACCAATTTGTTTTTCTAATGGTTTTCTAATGTTACTGGAATTCTATGAAAATTCTAGACATATTCAAAGACAGTTTCCAGAAAACGCGAGAACCAATTTGTTTTCTAATGTTACTAAAATTCAATGAAAACTCCAGAATTCAAAGGAATTTTCATAATTACTAGTGAACCAATTTGTTTTCTAATGTTTCTGGAATTTTATAAAAATTCTAGAAAACTTCTTTGTTTTTCTAATGTTACTGGATTTCTATGAAAACTCCAGACATTTTCTTGAAAATTTCAAGATAACTCTAAGGAACCAAATTGCTTTGTAATGTTTATGAAAATTCAAGAAAACACTAGAAAACCAAACTCGTTATTCCCATTTTCTCTAAAATCCCGTTTTACACTCAGCGGCCTCGTCAGGGCAGCTCCGCCCCCGTGCCATAACGCGCCCCTCCCCTCTAGTACCTACGAACGTGCCTCGACCACGGTCTGCCGTAGTGCGGCTACACTATCCTTTCGATAGTTTTTATTAGATACGTGAATTCTTGGAATAGTAGCGGGTGAACCACCAGCGCCTCTTGAAGAAACGCTCAGTTGACTGATAGACATTAATTCTGGGTTACATTGACCCATTTTATATTATAATCATTGACAAGATCGCGAACGGTTGCAGTTTGATTGACGAGTTAACTTCTTCGTTTCTGCAAGTGGCTCCTAGTGGAATTAGGTCGGAATCTCCCTTTCTTGGTCACAAACATTGGAAATGATGGGTGACGAGCGTCCCCTGGGTACGGTAGAGCAATAAAGCAGAGTGCGCCGCGACCGACAAGCAATACGTTCGCTGTACGCGTATTAGATAGTCATGTGATTTTCAAAAAGTCGTCTCTAGAATTTACTTATCAGACTTTCGTAAATCACCGCTTGATAGGCACCCTATCCGAGTTCATTTAGCATAAGATTTTATTTAAAAAAAAATCTAATGTAAATTATTATCACTTTGTGCATAAAATTGTTGACCAAGAACACGCTATTGATACCATTCACTGTAGAACACTATACGCTTATGTTACTTGTGCAAGTCTAATAAACTAGATAATGTTTCGTCGAATGCAATGTTTATATCAGATTTTAATTTAATGTTTAATCGTATGACAAACCCAATAATAATTGTGCTTGAATTAACTATGTAAATGGATTGTATATTAAATATATTTAAAGTGGTATTATTCATGTTAATTTACTCAGGTTGCTAGATATTTTGAATCTTCGTCGGCGTTACGGTCCCTATGCGCGCGCGACGGATGCCACGTGTTCAAAGCTCGTCGTAGTTCGCGTGGCGCACGGGGCTCGAAACAGCTTACTATAATAGTGATGTTATTGTACGAGATGAGTCACGGTGCACCGGTGATGTTAAATACTATATTATAGTTACTGTAAGATGCTGTGTAGTCGAACCCACCTCACGCGTCCCGCATGGCTAGGCTAAGACGTACATAATCAGGATTATTTGCTCAAGCGGCAATCTATATCGTAGCCATTGAATCTCATGACATTCTGCACACCGACGTCCCCTTGACACTTAGAGAGGTGCAAAGTTGTTTGTTGATCATTTTTATAGTAAGCAATTGTGTTATATGGTGTGACGTGTCACATCAATTAAATAGTGTTTGACATTTATTTATTGAGAATTTTATTTTCTTACGGAGTAATAGAATGCCCATCTGCAAATATGGCGCCAGACGCGAGCATGTAAAGCTTTAGATCGCAATATTTTACTTTACGTCGAGTAATGTTGCTTATAATTGTTTTAATACTATTTTATTAGTAAGAGCTTATTCTGATATAATGTAAAAATATTTGACATTAATCCAACTACTGTACTTAAATTATTCAGCCGCGATAATTTTACTATTTTAATGAGCAGGGCAATCGGATTTTAAAATATTTAATTGATTTTATTTACATGACATTTTTACTGTTTGTGTTTCAGGAAATAATTGTGATCAGATCAGCATTCCGCACTCCCCGTTAATATCGAGAAATAAGTTGCCAAAGATACATTATAATAATTCGATACCTTATTAAAACAATTGACATATTAAATTGGTTAGTTCAATACACTATTTCTACTACTATGTACTTAATTATTTGGTTGATCGTGATTATTTCCTAATATTGTACCGTATTATCTGAATTTATTTAATAAGTCTTATAATGTAAATATAACATTAAATCTATTTTAATTTATTTCTAACTATTTTAATGTAGAATTGATATTTAACAATTATTCGTATGAGAATGTTTATTTTAATAGGTATTTATTTGTCGTCTTTAGGTATTTTCAGGGTTTCCCCACCAAAAAGCATGCCACCGCAACACCAAATAAGACAGGAATGGCGTGGCACTCCTACCAGTGAAATTGTCTTTTATTATATTATAGAGTCACTCACGTCCTAAATCACTACCTTTTTGTTCCATTAGAATATCCATCGTTTGAGTTTCTAGCGCAATAGTGTAGGTCTACGTGTGATCGATACTACATACAAAACCTACTAGTCTTGTGGTGAAAAGATTAAGAATTAGGGTAAATCTAAATACGCATGCCCAAGTAATAACTTATGATTCGGGAAGCTGCGTTTAGGCAGAACTTTTAGTAAATTATACCTACTCATACACAGGTGTTCCAATTCATGCTACCCTTCAGTTATGAATCATAACTAATGATTGTGTTTATTATGTGTAAATTAATTTATTTAAATGTATTATTTTAATGTTTTAACAATTAGCTTTTAACGTTTTATTATACACCCATATTTGCAGATGTACAATGTTTATGAGTTAGTGATGTTCAATAGACTAGTTTGAATAAAATTATTTACGTTGAAAATTCTATCGTTGTTTCTCTCAAGTTCTGCTCACCCCCTGATAAGTTACTTTGATGTCAGTGTGCTCACCCCTTCCCCACGCAGCGTCGGTGACTAGTGGCTAATACGACGGACTCCCATGCTAGGTCCGGAATCGAATCATGAAAGTCGGGTACTATCGACTTGACCAACGTATAGGTAATTAGAAAATGAGAAATGTGACGTTATCCCACTTCGAGACCAAGTACAGTGTGCAAAATAGTTTGAAGCAAATAGAAATTAGTTTAGGAGACGAGTATTAATAACGGACACTGAACGTCGCATTTGCGTTACTCAATGAATGACTGCGAACGGTAGGTACTGAGACTAAGGGTGAAGGCGGGAAGGGGACCGCTTTTTAACCATTTTCTAATTACGTTTGTGGAGTAGGTACCACTGATTATCTCGAAGACTGAAGGAAAACATAAGGAACCCTGCATGTCCGAGTAAAACTTATTTGAAGGCATGTGAAATGTGACCGTATTTCGACGTACGTTGCTGGTATCGCATTCGCTGACATTTCAACGTCATAACCAGAAATTAATAATAAGTACTAGCCCGCGTTTTACCCTAATAGAGAAGCGTTCCGTAAACAGGTAATGATTACCCGACAAAAAGTATTATTACCTAACAGTTGAAATAGTGCCGGTTCCAAAACCACTTCGGGCAATGAGTGCCCTTTGTCGGTGTACTAGGTACTAACTAATAGTAGAACTAGATGGACTAACCCTACTAGTACTTAGAACTTCCTCGCCTTTGTCGGATATTAATTACCGGTTCCAAAACTTTTTTCCTTAGCCATGGACTAAACATTACTCCGCAATTATTACCGATAAAGCGAGTGATAGCTATTAATCCCTTCCCCAATTGTGAAGTTACTCTTCTAGGCATCTCGTAAAGACAATCCATACTTTGAGCCCGCCCAGTGAAGGGATTTTAGTAAATTATAATATAAGGGGCAACATGTATAAGGGGCAACATAAATTTATTTTTATTATTTGTATTTGTATGTACAAAATTTTCTAAAAAAACAATTTAAAATTTTAATTCAAAAAATTGATAATGCGGTTTTTTTTCAATCGTTATAATAGAGAAAATATAAGTGTAGGTAATTCGAAAATTGATGAATTGGTTACTATCATTACTTCCCTTCTTGAGATTCTAAGATTTGTCAAGCTCTACTGAATGAATTTTGATGCAGTTTCCACATTTATATAGCTAAGTTATCTAGGTTATCTTAAAAACCAAGGATCAGGCTAAAAACGAGGGGTGACGGAGACATTAAAAAATTTGTGATTACATGTGAAAACTGGACTTAAATAAAACAAAATTATCCAATTTTATACAATGATTTTAAACTTCATCCATCAATACAGTAGTCTTCTCAGACACATAAAGACCGTCCAAGAATTTTCTGATATCCTTATTTTTGACAGTGGTGGATTGTTGGATGAGAGCGGCTGAGCTAGAGACATCCTCCAGGGAGTTTCCTTCAATGATCAGCTCATCCTTCTGTTTAGTTGAGTTGACAACTGTGACACCAGGTGCCATCTTTACTCTTCTGATGTACTTCTCACCAAGGAAATTACGGATTTCAATGGTACTATTGCCGTCAATGGTGACACAGTTGATGGGGAAGTGAGCGTATACTGCACGCATTTTGTATTGGAATCCTTTTGTCACTCCTGAAATGGAAATAAATTTGTTCAAATTATGACAAAATATTTAAATCTGTGTTCCTAAACTAAAATACAATAATTAGGTTTTTTGTAGCAATATATATTTGACCCATTCAATTACTTTATTTTTATTCTTCTATTTCTTTGAAGTCAATGAGTAAGATGATTTCAGTCAGTGTTATAATAAGGGGGGTGCGAAGAGCTGTGGTTGTCATGGCAGCCTAACATAACCTAATAATTCCGAATCAGTTCCGCATTCAATAGGTTTCTGTGAAACAGATCATTTTTTAACCAGACAGAAATTTCCTAACTGTTTTTCCCCAACAGATTTTTCTACTGAATAGAATAGGTACTTATTTTCTCTTAATAATATTATTTGAAAAAGATATCATTGATACTTCAATATTATATAAGTCTTGTGTCAAAACATAACAAAATGTTTTATTAATGCCAATGTATCCAAGATATCAGTGTCTGTTTTGTGATAATCATCAATCAATTCGATAAAACATGGGTAATAAAATCCATGATTATGTCAAATTTCATACAAATATTGATGTCAATAATTAACAAAAGATTTTTTTTATTTCAATTTCATCTTCCTGAAAAGTAACCTCTCCTGACATACGACACATTGAAGTATCAATGACGATATGCAACGCAACACACAAAAGCAGTTGAAACTTTAATGTTTGATTATATTAATATATGTTTGAAGTCTTGGGTTTGAACCCAAACTTCATAGCATTTAAAACTGAACACCCACAAATCGCACAATTTATAGGTAAAAAATTTGGCCTTTTTATAGGTTACAAAATATTTATTTGACAATAACCCTAGTTATATCTACAATACTTTATATTCAACAGCAAGGGTCCATATGTAAGGAAGAGGTGTCCCCCTTCATTTTTATTGCAGTAAGTAGTGAGTCAGTAAGAAGCACTATAAACAAAGCTTACAAGTACCTTTGATCATGTTTTCAACGTGAGAGCAGACAGTCCTCACAGCTGCGAGCTCCTTCTTAGAACCGAACCATTTTTCTACTTTCAGGAGTCGAGAGTTCACCATGCGAATGTCCACCGCCAAGTGCTTGAAGTTCCTCTTCAGTACTCCGCGCGGCCCTTTCACTGTCACCAACCGCGATTTCACATGAACCGTGAGTCCCTCAGGGATCTTAACCTTTTGGTTCGCAACAATTTGCTTCATGTTGAGGCCTAGAACCAGAAACAAAACCTATGATGACAACCTAACCTATTCCAAGTTTGACAACCAAGTCTTTACTTTTATTTTCTATGACTGAAATAACTATAGAGAAGTTTTCATTAATTCACGCATCTCAACAAATACTTAATAAAACATTAAATAATCAATAATACATTGAGATTTCACTGGATTTCAAATACAAAAACAAATTCGCTCACTTTCTTTGACACAGAGAGCCGGAAAAAGGATTTTGCCGATATTGCCAGTAGAAAAATTAAATATAAAGGTCGTCACACACGTCGTAAATCCCGGCCACACACGAGTCGGTCAAATAGTTGAAGGCAGAGTTGTAAACTTCCATATTTTTCCTATATTTTGCAGAAAACGGATTTTTTCCGAAAAAAAACTCAAAAATATCTTAAACAGCGTGGCGAAATTAGTGGAAAGATACGTATCTACATGATGATATTTGGCTTTATGTGCTAATTTAAAGTTTATTAAACAAAAATCTTGTAAATCATCCAATGTCAATCAAAATAATAATTATTTATTTATCAAATTATTGTAATTGAAAGCAATAAATTTAGGTTATGTTGTGTTTAGGACAAAATCATCTTTAAGTCGTATACGTCGTATTTTTAAATGTTTTTTTATCTGTGCTAGTGGCGCCTCTAGTGGTTTAACATTGCAGGATTATCTCCTATTGGTGGCTGTTATCAATTATTTAAAAATAAACTTACAATGGCTACATACTTATGTAATTATTGTTAAAAATCATAACTATAATTTTAATTAAAAGAAAGGTGAATTTAATTAAAAGTTCAGTTTCGAAAATTTTACAAGGTAACATTTTTATTGACCATGTAAACTTCTAAAAAGAACGCCTTTTTGTTTTCAGTCTATGTTTACATTGACAATAAGTATCGTTATTTAAATTTACGATCGTGAAAAACACAAATTAGTCATGAAATTAAATGGAAATTAATGCTTCACCTTCATCAGTGGATACAGGCGCTGTAAGCAATTTACTACCGCACATAAAATTATTTGTGAGTAGTAGAGTTTGTGGTTTAATAAATAAATAAAATGTCTTTATTCTCAGGTTATATACCTATAGTACCTACAAGTTTTGTAAAAAGACAAGTAAAGGTTGAATAAAACATAAAAATAAAATAAAATTGAAAAGAAATGAAAATAAACAGAAAGTTACATTAAAAGTAAAATTTAAAAAGGGAATGTTTTAAAACATGGTTAGTGGCCAACCTATTGTTGAAAAGCACTGCTTTTGCAGTAAGAATGGTGTTTTTTACTCGTGGAATGTCTACAAAATGTGATTAATGTGTGGGACAGTAAAATAAAGTCAAATAAGACGCTACAGCCCGATCCATACTTAGCTGGTTTTGAAGCCATACTGCGTCCGGAACGGCTTCTTCTTTGGTTCGGATGGTGCAGAAGCGTAGAAGATTCTCCCAGATATAGCATTGAAATGTGACACTAGGAATATGATTCTCGCAGCGTTCGATATACAAAAGTCGAGCGCTACGAACGTCTTGTCACGCTCATACATGTAATGTGAGCGAATGAGATAGGACTAATGTCGAATTCGACATTCCACTACGAGAATCGACTTCCAGCATTTTAATGTAGACTTGAGAATTACATCAGACATGGCTGTATGGGATCAGTTCCCTTTGCCTTAAAAAAACAAACAACAACTATCATTGATGTTTGTTTGTTGATTTTGATTTAAACGTAAAACGTCAATTAAAACATTTATAAGCTTATTGCTAAACCACGGTCTAATATCCAATCCAAGACGGAATAAATAAATAGCATAGGTACTTACTTACGTTTGGGTTTGGTCTTGCAAAAGGTTTGTACGCATTTATTTCTTTTACTACACAAGTGGCAGAGGCAAGCACCTGGTACTGCATGAAACAGGCACAGCATTACGATATCAAGTTTCTCACATTTTGTACATTTTTTTAGGTCTACCAGTTCCAAGCTCATGTGAATTAAGTGAGGCTACAGACATGGATATACCAGTGCAAATAGCCGTTCGACTCAAGCCCCCCAGCCTTGCTGATTCAACACAGTGTATATTCAGCAATCCAGTAACACAAATTGTCATTACTGAGAGTGGCCAGACCTTCCATGTGAACCGAGCACTTCCTGTCGACTGCACACAAGCTAATCTCTTCAATTCGTTCATGATACCGCAGATCAATTGCTTTCTGGATGGATGTGATACATCTGTTGTTGTTTTTGGACAGTCTAAAACTGGAAAGACTTACACTCTTTTCGGGCCAGGTAACCATTTTTATAATCTATACAAAGTGCATCAACAATTGGTCCTTTACTTCTAGAAATTAATACCGCATGGCATTAAGCTCACCTCTAGAGATTGCAATCCAGCACCAATTTCAATCCGGTCGGATTGATCACATTAAAAAATTTTGCCTTTTCATTCCAAAATCAGCGGTATAAAAGATGATCAAGTGAGTGTATTACAAAGTTTATAAAAAAAAAGTTTTTGCTTATGAAATCAACAACTATTATTTAATCAACAATAAAAATCTAGTAACTAGTTAAATTGTAATTTTCTATATTGGTAATAATTAGATAATGATGGGCGGTTAAGGGTCCTGTCCCATGAGGTATATGTCAAAATTTAGCTCCACTGCCCTTCCTCACCCAGAAGTTTATATAACATTGTCCCAGTTGTCAATAAAGTTTTACCAGAAAAGAGATTGCAATATAAGAAGATATTATTTTCAATGAATCACCCTTAAATTCAGTCTTACTAGATTTCATGACAAATGACATCAATGATATCTTGTACCTAATGTAAGTATCTAACTAAATCAACCTTAAACAGCTGAGATAATTTAGGCATGCCAAGCAGTCTCATTCTTATAATTATGGCAGTAATTATAAATCTGTTTAATTTATTTTATTTATTTATTTATTCTTTTACACTTTTGTGTACAGGTGAGCTTAATGCCTTGCGGCATTCTCTGCCAGCTGACCTTTGGGCATGCAGATATGTTATGGTGGTGCAGTGGCAATAAAAATGACAAATGTCAAAGAAACTTAATAAAAAATATATATATGAAATTATATGTGAAATTTATATAAAAAAATAACACTATATTAAAATAACAATATTCTTACATAGTATACTAATATACAATACTAATACAAATATACAATATAATTTACTTATATATATAAATACAATATAATTAAATACATACGAAAAATAATAAAATATTATGCACAAATATAATAATATTGATATGTAAAATATATAGATTTAGGGATTATGAGGAACACAAAAGGTGGATACGAACTTTATTTTTAAACACAAAGCGATTCGGGGCACTCCTTATATCTACTGGAAGATTGTTCCAAAGGCGGGCTGCGTGAACAGTGAACGAGTACGAGTAGAAATCAGTATGATGAGAGGGGAGGCCAAGGCGAAGATTGTGGGAGGAACGAAGAGATCTGTCATGAATTAATCAATGACACAATAAGGAAGGGGCAGGGGAGCGGCAAATTGCTGCCTAATCCGGTAGACGTCTAATGATGCCGGATCCGACGGATTACCGGATCCGGTTTTCCGGATTGCAATTCCTACTCACCTCATGTACTATTTTTGGGCATTAAATGGGAAAATAAAAAATTTTTTTTTTCTTATTCAACTCATATATGTTTTATTACGAAATAATTATTCTTTCAGGTTTTGAATGCATACACAGTGAATGCGATCAAGGAATTGTTCCCCGATTCCTAACTGAAATATTTCACAAACTGAATCAGATGCCCGAAAGAGAATTCATATTGCACATAACATGGATGCAAGTTGTCAACAACAACATATTTGATGTGTTAGGGGCTGGCTTGGTCCGGTGCTGCAATGTTGAAGAGGCTTTCCAATATTTACAGTTGGGATGGAGGCAAAAGTGTCAAGGAAACAACCATACAGTTTTTACAGTGAGCATGGAACAGAAGTGGGTGGCTACTAATGGAGTACTGAATCATAGAATGTCAACTGCTAGCTTCTGCGACCTTGCAGCATATCCAGAACCTGGTCTATTTGCTCTGGAAAACATTATCAAAGAGTTAGTAGCTGGTAATCCACCTAAACAAATCAATTATGACCAATGCATACTCACAGCAATGCTGAGGGATTCTTTTGGTGGCCGAGCATTTACTTGGGTGATAGGTTGCATCAGCACAGAACCTGAAGGCTACCAAGACACTTTGAGAATATTAAACCTGTGCCTGTGCTGTCGGGGGATAAAGAACTTTGTCACTGTAAATTTATTTGCTGACAATAACACTCCAGTGTACAGTGAAAAGGTGCTACTGCAACCTTCAGACAACAATTTTAATTTACAATTTGCCACAACCCAATGGATAAAACTAGTGTCAAATGCTGAGGGGCTGTTTAACAAAATTCTACAATCAAAATCATTATCTGAGGCTGATGTTAACCAAGTCAGTGAATGGCTCTTTTTGAAGGCTGAATGTGATGAGTGTTTGAATGGAGACATGGGTATAGATAATAAGGAAACTGGCATCAAGCAGGGCCTGCCAAGAATAGCTGAGGATACAGAGCCAAGTGAACCCAGTGAATCTGATGTTGAATCAGATTCAGAGGACAGTAATTCTGACACAGTATTTCAAGACAAAGTGGAAAAATTTATGGAGTATTTTAGGGAGAAAAACGATCAACTATTTGCAGACAGATGTGAGGAATATTTGAACCACATTGACTCTGATGATATCACAATATCAGAAACCAGTGGTTCACAGTCATTGCCAGTTATGACTTCACAATCAAACTCTGGGCGCAGAAGAACTATCCAGCCAGGCGAAAGTTTGTCGGGGGCTGAATTAGAGCTATTGAGAAAGGTTGCAGCAAAAGCCATCTCACCTGAATCTCAGAAAATACTCATAGAATCTCATAAGAAAGATCTAGACCCAGAGCCAAAATTGATAGAAAGAGAATTGCTTAAAATGATTGATTCACCAAAAAACACAGAAATATGTAAAAAATATAAGATGACAAAAGACAAGTATACTCAGAAACAAATATTAGCTAGGAAACTCTCCAAGGAAATTACTTGCAGTCAGTCACAGTTAAAAGAACTGATAAATCTTTGTATAGCCAAAGAAAGGCTGATAGATGATCTTTCGAGAGCAATGTCCCATAATACTCAGAATAAATCGTACACTGAAAGAGTTGAGTGTAATATTGTTGATCAAGACACAGTCAAAGAGATAAGGAGGCATGAAACAAATCTGAAAACTTATAAGAAACAAATAGAGCAAATAAAGAAGCAAATTAAAAAGGATGAGAAGCGTAAAACCACTTTAGATATAGAGTTAGTTAAAGATAAGTTAAAATTAGATGAACTTTCAGAGTCTTCTGTAGAAATTAAAGATAAGAAAACAAACTCACTAAAGCATTTCACAAATAGGATCACACAATTAGACAGTATACTGAAAGAAAAAACTAATGATTTGGAGAACTTGGATTTGCCAAAGGAAAAAGAACTAATGTTGAGGAAAGAAATTAAAAATCTGAGAAAAACAAGGGAGTGTCTACATGAGCAACGTTGCAGTTTAGGACACAAGAGAAAAATGTACAAATCACTCTCAGATTCAGAGGTGAGTATGGTAGGGATTTTTGGACGCGAATTTATGGATTTTATGGACTTTATGGACGCGATTGAATTTTAAGTAACGAATTTAATATGCAACTTGTTATTTATTGGGTACAGGAACGCAAGCTACTGGAATGCGAAGAAGCAATAGAAGCAATAGACACGGCAATCGAGTACAAAAACAACTTGATCTGTGGCAAATCTCCATCGGCGTCCTTGTCAGACTCACAAGACAACAAGGACTCCAGGAGTCGAGGCGAGCAGATGTTGATGGCACGCCTGGACAAACTGCCACACGATGAGATTAAGACTTTGTTGTACAGGTATTTTCAGAAGGTAAGATATTTTGATCAGTGCCCAGCCGGCCTCATTTTCTATAGTCAAATAGTGTCCATTGAGGAGACTTACTTCAAACAAGAAGTTTTTGGCTAGATTTATCATCAACCTTTTATCTCTCCACTGCAGACATACAGGTTATGAATTGTTTTCCTTCAGGTCGTTAGAGCAGCCTGTATACGTAAGTCTTCGAAAAACAGTAAAGCCTATTTCCAGGTCCTGGAACCCAGGTCTCTCGTCTTTACAGTATATTTGCAGATTTTTTATTCTCCTTGCCCTAGAATTTCAAACATACCTAAGACAACGTATCTATATCGCCCGCGCCCTGTTGCCTATAATAGTATCATTAATTCATTAGATATGCATCGATGACACCATACCTTAAATTGCAGGTGGTGGACCTGCGAGGCGCATGCGCAGCTTTAGAGGCAGGCGCCTCAGCGGCGGCCGAAGAGGCGGCTGTGTGGAGAGCGCGCGCCGCCGCCGCATGGAGGCACGCGCAGAGGGGCCGAGCGCACGCGCACGCCAGGTAATACCATCTTCACAACCAATTATTTTGAAATTCACCAATTTTGTTATCGGGTAAAATCCGCCTATATCTCTGTCTTACATTCGCGTAACGTTAACAAAAACCGAAGAACACCGAAGTTATCAACGCCCGAATTTTTAACTAAAACCTCATGCACTGTAGATTGCTCGTTAGAGTTTTCTATAGAAATCGCGTCTGCCAGTTTGCGCATGCGATGTAAGCATCTTCCCATACATTAGTCGGGCATTGAAAAGTTAAATGTATGGAACTATATGCGCATTTGCCCAAATCCTTTGGCTTGCTGTCAGTGCTCACATCATTCTAGAGAAAAGGGTTCCTAGTTTAGTTAGATTTCTCTCTTATTCAGTTCACAACAGATAACTCTAAATTAAAAATTTAAGAAACCGCCGACGTACCATTGTGGTGTACCCTTTTTCATGATCATCAGGGCCTCCAGGTTCCTGATGTGGGAAGGGCACCAAGGTCCTAAAGATTGACGCAAAGCACTGACGCTCCTTTGCCGCCAAAAACCGACAGAATGGTTCGCCGTGCGGCACGTTCGACGTTCGCGCGGCAATCTCGTCTCCATAACGCGCGGCTGCCGCGCGAATCAATGTTCGATGGTTTGCCGCGCGTAATGCGGACGCGGCTTAACACCATCTCAATCGATTGGCCCCATTTATCGTAATCGTGTATTATGTTACTAATTTTTTTCCAGACACTTCCAATCGGTGCACAGATACGTGAACGACGGGAATGCGGACCGAGCGCTGTCGCTCGGCATGACGACCGACTCGGAGACGTCGGACGACGCGATGCGGCTCGTCGACCGCATGCAACAGCTCGCCAGATACCCGCCGGTTAGTCTAACACTTTGGAAACTAGTCATTGGAGCCAATAGGGTTCAACCTAATTTTTTTTATTGCATCTATCAATTTACATGGACATCCTGAAGAAGGAACTAAAATTAGTTTTCGATGTCTCAACTAACATCAGAGATATTAATGGTTTAAGTTAGTACTGGAGAGATGCTCTGTCCCTTTTTAGCAAAACAGTCCTTTATATGTAGCCAGGACCTGCTTGTATGACGCTAAGGAACGTTGACGTCATAATTCTTATTACCGTTTCTTTCTACCGTCTGATATTTGATAGCAGCTATTTTACTTTTCAACGAATTTTAATTCTGTTTTCACATTTGACCATTAATTTATGACTATTTATTTTTTATTTTTTATGAAATGCATTTAGTATTTGATACTTGGAAAATACCCTATTGGAAAAAAATGGCAGTTCGATGATCGGCCGAAGCGGTAGGACCACGTAGCTACCAGAGTATGTAGCTATTGCCGTTTTCAAAAGAAATGATGGCGTGCTAGATTGACAGCGCTATACCAACGCGATAGCATTGTCTTTGTTTAGCACACCATCTCATATGATTTAATCGTTTTGAGAATGGTAATAGGTACCGAGGTCTCAAGAGGAAGTAGAAAGGGGTCCGAACATTTTTCTTTGGAAAGTGACATAGTCCCTACCCTGGTCCGATTGTACTCTGCCAATTTAAAATATGGTGACCGGGTTTATGCCACAGAAGTTTAATCAAATCTTTTTGAGAATGGTCATTTTGGGAAAATGGGTATTGGTCAACATAATAATGCAGAATAAAAATCTTGCGGTTGGATTAGGCTAGGACTTCACGAGGTAGGTTCCTTTCCGGTTCTGTTCGCTACATCCAATCACAAAGCGCTGATTTCAAATAGGGGGAGGGCGGAGCGCATGTGATTGGTTGCAGCGAACCCTACCGAGGCTTACAATCAAAGCATTATTTCAAGTACGGTCTGTTCCCTGATTTATCTGACCCTTCTCGATACTAGTATATCAGCTAAGAGGGGTCACATAATTCAGGGAACAGACTGTACAGTCGACCACAAGTATCTTAGTATACCATCTGTCAAAAATCTTCGATTACATCTCAACCTTATGTTTGTTCAATATGATACATTTCAGATTATCAAATTTTGACATTTTGGGTAGGTTGACCTGTGGTCGACTGTACGTATGGATTACGCCAACGCAACGTCTATAATTTTGACTCTGAAATAAAACAATTTTATTTCCAGGCACCCATAATACCCAGTCAAAACCTGAGACAGCTGATGCCGGCTACCAACATGCCAGTGGCCAAAGTCACCAAGGAGAAGAACAAGCTCGTCATCGTTCAGCAAAACAAGAAACACTGATATTTACTCATGATTTTGTTAACGTTTTTTAATGTCGTTTTAATTTTTACTACTTTTAAAATATGTGAATTCATGTTTTACATTGATGAGCCTAATTATCGACAAGAGATTACTTATAAAGTGTTTGAAACAGACCATTCAGGAGATAATTTAGTTGGTATCCCTATGGGGAAGATATTTATTTTAAAATAGGGCTTTTTTAATGAATTGAGAGAAAGCAAATAATATTGTACAGAACTGAATTTAAATATATTTTTGTTGTAATTATAAAGTTCGAAGACTGCTTATGTAAATAATTTAGATTTAGTCCAAATTTTTCACATTTTTAAATTTTTAGATAGGTATATTCGATTTTTTATCAGTCAGATTGAATTGATCCTCAAGTTTTTAATAATCTAAACATTTTCTTTTTAATAATACGAAGTTTGTAATATACCTAAAATAAATGTATTTTTATCTACAGAAACATGTACATTTTTTCTTAATAAATTCATTTTAATTAATTTGCAGTGTTTTACCTACTTATTTAAAATTCCAAGGTATACACAATACACCTTCCGACAAAACGGAATAGTAGTGTGTAATATACAGAATGTTTCCTTGAAGTCTCTGCAAAAAAAAGAAAGCACACTGTTTCGGAAATCCATGATAATATAATTATCTGTAAACTTTGGTGGGTGGCGTAGTTCCATGCGGGAGGTTCTGATGTATATGTCGCAGTCCGATTATATACTCCGCCGTTATACATAATGCCTAGCTTTAATGTTTCATTAAAACACTATGTTCACGCGACCATGACGAATGAACCTCTATGTTATTGATTGTGGTTTCTTAATGAACATATTACGAAATGGGTGTAGAAAAAATAACAAATCGGTCAAATCTGAATGATATAACTCTTAGACTCACCGTGTTAAGCTTATCTATTCGAGTAAGTAGCCTCTGACAGCACATGATCATGAGACCAGGTGTGATGCTGTCGTCCTTATGAAGCTCCAACAGGCCGAATCTCTCCTTCACCTCTTTGTGTAGGGCTTTTTCTACATGCTTATTGCTAAAAGAAATATTTATAAGCCTAGTTAGATAATAATAAGAGTACAATGGTAACGAAACATTTTCATTAGACTTAGATATTAAGACAACCTTTGACAATTTAACAAAGAATGTGGGCACATTCAGAGTGCTTTACACAGAAAAACAACACGCATGGTTGCTATAGGACTTGAATTCAAATCTGAACTACCATTGGAATCCTGGAATCAGATTCGAATGTCATCGGTTCTCGTTTCGAATACCATAGACTGATTTATTCAAATATCATTCATCGTTCAAATATTTCAAGCACTAATGGACAGCTTCAACAATAAATCATCAACATACTATAGGTCGAATGAGTCGTGAGAGGCAGGTAAATAACTCACATGCTGTATTCAGTCAAGAGTAAAGTGGCCTCGTCCAAGTGCTTAGTAATGAAAGCTACCAACTCCTCGGCCGGGCACGACGACGGCGTGATGAACTGCCCTGTCGGCGAGACCATCAACGGGCCGGCTTCTCTACAAAGTGTAAACAATCAACCTAGAGATCGCCAATAATTCGTTGATTTGTTAAAAACATGGACCTAAGAATATTATGGATTCATTTACCATATACATATGAGTATAAAAACATGGACTGCTACCTGTTTTATTTGTTATTTTATTATTTTCTCGCAGATGTAATAAAAAATATCGTATCTAACACGTGCGGGAAGACCACTTGTCGCACTTGTCTTCTATCCACAACACTCGCCTATGGCTCGTGTTGCAACAACTCGTTACGACAATCGGTCCTTCCCGCCCTAGTTAGACAATTACTTTTCTAAATACGGTGTTGCGGAAGACAATAATGGCGTCACATATCAGCTGTCTGTACCATAGTGGTACATAGGGTAAAAGCACCTTTTGTGGCCAGTATTAGGACACGTTGACTGTTGGAACTCTATTTTTTTAAATAGTACAAGCGCATAGTGATCGTTATAATTGTATAAATCCAACAAAAGGCGCTCTTGCCCTATATACAGTAACAAAAGTTCTGTTTATAAAAACATGACCTAATTTTTATTTTTTTAAAATGTTTTTTATTAAATAAAGGAATGTCGCCGAGAAAAACTTACGGTTCTACAACGATTTCGTATTTGCTAAGAGATTCAGGTACTGAGGGCGGAAAGATCTTTCCTCGTCCGTGGAAGTCGTTGACAGTGGTAATCAGCTGTCTGAGATGACTGCAGTACAGCATTGCGGACACCTTCGGCATATATTTTCTGAAACGTCGTTAATTTACTGTAAAGTAAACAAATACAGTACAGAAAAAAAAAGAGAATTAATTTATCATTTAAAATTTAACTTTCATAAAAGTTAGATTTTAGAAGAGCTAGGTCTGTTCATCATGGGGTAATAATAGCATTGAAATGAAAGGGTTGAGGGGGAGTCTTTCAGAATTTTCAGTAAGTTTTCACAAGCGGAGATAGAATTTCCTGTCCAATATTTCAAGGGAGGGATTTTGATGGAGTGGCGTAAAAGAGGTAATAAGGGCTCGTCGGATTTACGCGATTCATGCGAACTTTGTCCGTAAGTATGAACGTGCGATCAAACATACTAATGTCAAATAAGTGTCAATAAGTGTGTGTCAATTGACAGTCGCGCGATGTGTTTGCGCGACTATAGCGAAATAGTCATCGCGCGAACTTTACTCGCGCGATAATCGCGTTTTATTAGGGCAACCCCTAAAGGAGCTGATCCGGAAAATATTTCTTACCGTCTTCGAACGTGAATGTCCCTTAGAAGGACTGACAAAGATTTTTCGTAATTAGGTATCAATGATAATGCGCTGTCTTGTTGATTTATTTTCTTAATAAGCTGAAAACAAATTGAAGAGTTGGATTAAATGTACGTTAAACTTGTGTTTATTACATACACTAACTATAAACTTACCGATAACCATTCATTTCTAACATCTATAATGTTAAGAAAAACGTCACCATCTAAGCTCACTCCAGTGAATTGACCAAGTGCTATTATTCTTCCTAAGTAACAAAAAAACAGAAAATATTACAATTACATTTTGCAATTTTAATACAAATGTGGCTCTAATTGCAGTAACACGCGCTATTCTCACCTCAGCTGGATGTTACTTATAATTGTTGAGTTTCAAAAACATTGTGTCAAACTAAAGTCTAATATTATTGTATTACCTTTTAAATTGGCCATGTGAATGGAGTGCTGAGTGGCCAATGACACCAGACTCTGCAAAGCTCCTCTGATATGACTTATATTCCAGCCGTTATCGTATTTAACCTGTGTAAATAATTTTCAATTATGCAAGTTTTTAGTTTCAATTACCATATTTTGACAATACTATGTGAAGGGAGTTCTTTTATTATACCTTCAGTAGTTAACTTTTGAAAAGCGATCAGCCACATGGGAAAAGCGTACGTCAAAAAGAGAATCGGTGATACTTAGGGTTTACGAACTTCTTTTATACCATAAGCATTGCACAGATGCTCCATCAAAGATTTGACTTGGTTCCTAGTTGCACTAGTCATTTCATATTTCTCTTTGGCTGCAGCACTGTTCTCAAAGACCCAATCTCTAGAAAAAATATAACTTAAAATAAATCTATCTATTGTAAATCTTGTATTTTTGAATCTGACAGCTACAAATGTGTAAACTTGTGCACTTTTAGGGTATTACCACACCCACTAGATCAATGTCGGGTCGATTATTGTGGTTTTATGGCTGATCGAAGGATACTGTTTGAGAAACAATCGATCGACAATTGACAATATTGCGAATAGATTAAGTGTCAAGCAAACGTTGATCTACATTGGTGGCTAAGTTGTTCGACTTTGACCAATGTCGATCACGGGTGTGGCAACACTCTCAGTTTTAGTTTTAAAACAAGTGTTCACATACATAATGTTATCAATGGCTTTCTTTTCCTGTACTTTTCCCCACATGTTAGTAGCTTTCTCAAACTCATCATTGTATTCTTGATAGGCTTTCGCGAAATCTTGCTGGCTAAAAAAGATTCCATAGTTAGTAAACAGATTTGTTGTTTTTTTATGAAATATCTAAAAAGTTTTCTATATTCACCTGGATCCTTCAAGTTTAGATTTACTTTTAGGTATTTTGTCAATATAATTTGTAGATATATCACAGGCATTCAGAACTTTTACTACTGTTTCTCTAACATTATTGCCATTCAGTTGAATTTTCACCAATTTGAATTCACCTAAAAATGTTATTATATTTATTTTTATAATGAAAGAAATAATTGAATTTAGAATAAAACTAAAAATCCTTAAGACAGGAGAGCAGTAGTTAGTGACTCTTTCTAGAGCCATTAAAAAAATTAGAATGTTTTTAATGGAAATCTCTTAGCATGCTTCGTAAAAATGACTCTTACCTTGAGGCATGTCTTTTTGCCTTAAATAAAATGACAGTGGAGGCACAGACATGCCACGGCTAGACTGTTGCGCTTCTATTAAGGCACTGAGCAGCTGCAGTGAATGCTCATTGGTTTTCTGCAATAAACATAAGGCTTAATAACAGCTGGCTGAACTCAATTAAAACACCTATTTTAATTAAATTAAAAATAATACCTATATAAATTGATTAAACATATTGTGTATAAGAAAGAAAGTATGAAAAGATAATAAACGAGGTAAATTAAATAATACAACTAAATATTAGGTATAGTTAAAAGGGATATTTATTTAATCTCACTCTTCTACTTCTAAAAATTGATAGGTAATTTGAATTTAAATGTATGTAGGCCAAACAACATGACATAACTGGTGTTCTTTCTGATAAATATACGAAAGAAATAGTGTAAGAATGTACCCTTTGCTCAGGATATTTTCCAAAAAGGTCCGGGTGTACACTGAAGTAGAATGGTCTGAGAGCAGTGGACACTTCTGCAGAGCTCAGGAATCTGCACAGCACGCCAACTACACACCCGTACCTTCAATATAATAGGTAAGTATATGACAGTTATTGGTCCAATAAATTGGGCAAAGTAGAAACATAATGTTACTGACTTTTGAGGTTATTTTCGAGGATTTTTAGCTATCTACCATTCTTAGGAAGTCCTAAATTAGAAATAATATCCATGGAAATATACGTAAAACTGTGTGTCACAAGGTCTGGGAAAATGTAAAGTACCTAATTGGATTCGTAAACATTATTAATTTGCCGAAAAGATTTGGATATATTTCAACTTAACAACAAACCTTATTTTAATCCGTGAATACATTGTGATTGAAAGTGAAAACTATTATTTGCACATGACACTGTTTTTGAGACATTTACGCATAATTTATATAATAAAAACACATTTTTTGTAAATGTTTTCCAATGACCTTGATATGCTAACCTTGCTAGTCAATCGACTCGGCCAGCTGACACTGACAGCTGTCAATATGAAGGATGCGTTCCGTTTTTGCAATGTCGTCAGGAACACTTAAATCCTCGTTCACATAACATAGTGCGTATGAAGTACCCTCACTTTCAATTCAAATATCAGTTTGATCGTCTGCCCGGTTCTTACTTTCTTTCTAACTTCTGTCTGGCAGTTATATCTATATGCGAGTATAGGTACCTACAAAAATATTCAGTTAGGTTACTCAATGATGACTACAAAGGCTCTGCAACTGCAATCGAAAACTGTAAAAAGTAGGTAGGTAGGTACCTAATCAAAATTTACTAAAGGTAGGTATTTCCTGGACATCAAACAAATAATAATAGGTAGAGGTAGATAGGCAGGTAGGTGGCCCTTGCTCTCTAATGCCAAGGGCTGAGTGTTGATGTTGAATTCAATAAAAGAGTTGTTCGTTTCTAATTTGTTTTGTTCCATGGAATGGAGGGAAGGGATAAAACAGGATAAAACTACAATACAAATAGGTATGACCAAATGAACCTAAACGATTCAGGAATCAAGAGAATAGGAGATTAATATATAAAGTACTTACTTCTTTGACCCTAAATAGAAATCTGGCCTAAAACTTCGATCGATATAACGCGGAAATAAACACAGGAAGATATCGTATGTGATGTAAGTTGGAGGTTAATGTGAATATTAACCTAACAGATGAGTAGTGGATTGGTTGGTGGCTCCGAGATAAAATCTGAAGGCTGTGCGTGCGGCGGCTGCGGCGACCGCGCGTGACGCAACGCGCCCGCGCAGACGCGCCAGCGCCGCGCACCGCGCACCGCGCCCGCACCGCCAGCGCCCGCCACCGCCACTCGCCGCTCGCCGAGCTGCCTCATAATTGTTACACAGACAAGTTCAATAATTAAGCGATAAATATATCCACCAGCAGTGGTGCGGTGAGAGGAGGGCGGCAGTCGAGCGGCAGCCGCGTCGCGCATCACACACCCGTGCGAGTGATGGACCTGAAGCTCGTTCGACATTTTTCTATCGGACGCCATAGGAATCTCACCGGACTGGTTCCCGCGCAACGCTGCGTCAGTGCGCCGCTCTGGTGAACCCTTTCGCTTGTAAATGTGCCGATATTTACATATGCGCGCTCGTTCTCGCGTCGAACTTTCAATCTGCGCCCGAGCCTGCGGCGAGCCCCGCGAGCAGGCCGCGTGCGCGCCCGCGCCGCCGCCGCCGCCGCCGCGCCAGCGCCAGCGCGAGCGCACTCACCACCCGCTCGACGTGCGATGATCAACGTATGTCACTTACTATAACTATCTACCTACTCTCCTTGCTTCTTCGCCTTTACATAGCAAAGCACCAGTGCAACAATATACAGTCAGATTCAGTCTAGCTGTGTTCTCAGGACTTCATTTACACTTCACTGTCTGCCATGTTTTCTATTGCACGAGTATCATAGAGTAGACTCTAGGTATGTTTGTTTGTATTTTGTAGTTGACTCTAGGTATGTTTGTTTGCATTGTAGGTGCTACATACCTACATAACTCTTAGTACCATCGTATTTTTATTAGTCAGTGACTTACTCAGTAAAGATCTGCGAAACGATACAATTCAAAATATGTTTGATAAGTCGGAAAATGTTTTTCTGAGTTTAAAAGTAAGTATGGACCTTATCGGAAAGCAACTAAGTAGCTAGTAGTATATTACGTTGGTGCCCGTAACAAAATGCCTCCCCCAACTTGTGACGAAGCCCTTCACCTCGAAAATGACCATAGGTACCTACTGGAGAGTAGGTACTGGAGACATATTCTTGGAGTAATCAATTTCTAGGAAGTCGTTTGGTCAATGACTTATCATTCTTATCATATCCAGAGGTAGGTATATGCTAAGTACCTCAATGCTGGTTTCTATAATCACAGGTGACCTACTTACAAACATCAACAAAAGTATTTCTCGACAAGATTACAAGTGTTATGGATTTAACGTCGGTCTATATGAGCTAGTAACAGATGAAATGGTCAACTTTGCGCTCAGTTATCTTCAAGTAAGTAGGTACAATGGCTAAGTAGTTTATGATTCTGTTCTGTCCTATAGAAGATCAGACATTCTTACTAGGTAGTGTGAGAAAGAACATCTCTCGAACAAAACCAATCTGTTATTATATACTTGCAGCTTATTATAACGATCGTCAACAAGTTTAAAGTCGCTCAGCAGCGAGTTGCTTACTGTATCTTTTAAATCAAGATAGTAAGAATATTCTCCCATAGAAATAGAACCAAAGCTTAATAGCAAGCTGAAGTGGCAAAGAATGGGATAGAGTCCCGACTAGGCAAACGTAGTGCCACTCTAAAGCTGCGTATCAATATGAGGCAGCTCGGGGTCGAGGCACGCACTGCTCGCCTATTTGCTCAAATGCGTATGTACCTAGACCTGAGGCTGCCTCCGGCACGCACATGCTCGGGGACGAGTCATAAGATGGATCGGCGACCTGCGCAACTTGACTACCAGAAGACTAAAAACTATACGAAGATCGAATTCAAGGCATACCTTGGGAGAGACCTATACCTTCAGCTAAAATCAATATTCAATTGAATTGGTTTATTTAACAAAATAAAACTCTATTATTACTATTTGTGTCAATTCTGGAGTGGCCTCTAAATCTAAAGTTACACTCACTCAAGTCACTCATATATGCTATAGATTGTGTTAGAGCGAGGCGTGACGTTTCGTTTAGCGATGTTTTATTTTACCGAGTATGATACCCCAGAATCGGCCGGTGCCTCTTATTCTTTATAATAGGTATAACCCTTGCTGATAAGAACGTCTAGTTTCGATTCGGGAAAATAATTTCGTTATCGGTGTTTTCGCCTTGTACTTAACAATATTAAAAACAAAACAAATAATCCACAGCTAGGTATAAACATGGTATAAACCCAATGAAAATGAAAATAATACAAGATTCCTATCTGTATCTGTCGGTATATTACGAGTATTGCAAACTTATCGTAAACAGTCCAAGAATAATGTAGTAGATAATGTCAAAATAATTTGTGAGTAGACAGAAATATAAATAATATCACCTTGTCCTATTTAACCCACATAAGTAAATGCCGATAAATAAAATAACTTTATTAAATGTTGATTGGAAAAGCTTGTTATTGAACTTATTCAAAACTTACCTTAATATAAGCATTTTCCTAGAAAGGGCTTTTAGAAGTTTTTGTTTTCTGGGCTCCAAATGTGTGAGGCAAAACAAAGTTTAAGTATACACCTAAGTGACTTTTACTAAATTACGAAACAACTCGTCTAAATGGTAACTTTAATAGAATATAGAATCCCTTATACTTGTAATTAGGTAAGTGATTAATATTGTAGTTTCATGAAATAGGTCCTGTGAATTATGTTAAAAAACTAAAATACTTACAGAAGTTTGATGCCCAAATATGGTCCTTGCGCTAAATATTAATGGAAATAATTAAACAAGAGTTCTCTCGGGTTCCGACTCCCGTCTTTCAAGTCATATACTTACATAGCTGTATTCTAACCGTCAGTTGCACGAAACAATTTTAAAGTTAGGTCTCAATTAAAATACATGCTATCCATACGCCATAGCTCTAGATAGAGATGACACGACACATAAAGACCTCAAGGACGGTTCTTGGAACTAATTGTAAGCAAATAATCGATTCTACTAGGTTTTCTGTTTATCGGTTATCTGAAACAAACAACAGACTCTGCTTGCAATTTTGTGGAAACATTGTAATATTTTAACACCCACGTGTTTATGTTACTTAGGGCGACTTGCGCGAAAGTCGGGTTAAGAGAAAACCGGAGAGTTAATGCCTAACCCGGTTTAAATCACAAAAACGTCTTGCACCGACGTTAACCCTGAAATTCTTTTGTATGAAAACCATAGACAATTCGCGAGTTAAATCAGGGTTAACTAACCGGGTTAAGAATATTTAACCCGCACTTTCGCGTAAGTGGACCTTAGGTATTGGTGTTTATGATCACCGATTCTTAACTGAGACTGACAACGAAGAGAAAATCGGAGATTATTAAAATTTGTGCTTGTGCATAGTTTGACTCTAGCTAGAGATTTTGGATTCATCAACTTCCATCTCGTACCTACTCCATTATTTATTATTATTAGGTTCATCATTATCATTATTATTATGTTCATCATTAGGTACTGTATTCATCACTATCAAAAACCTATGCACTTATTTGGGCTGTTTTATATAGCTAAGATTATTAAATAGGTGCAGGTTGTAAACCGTAGGTATTGATCACAATGGAAAACTGCACAAGTTTTTCAATAAAGTTTTGTAAATTCATTAATTCATGAAAAAATGTCATACCAGCTTATGAATTTGTACTCATATGTAGGTCATTGATTAATTCCTTAAGTTCTAAACGTTCAAAAATAGATGTTAAGACACCTCGCAATCTCGCAAGTATTAAAGAGGTATGAGTGCTGTGCGTTATCGAAACCAAGCTGCGAATATCTCCTTATATAACTATATTTCAAGTACATACCTAGATAAAGGTAGGTATGTATATGGGTAAAATGACGTCAATGAACCTATTTACAACATTCAATCTAATAATAAATCAATTATAGTACAAAACAAAGAGACAGCTGATTATTATGAGCGTGCACGCGTTGTGCAATTGTGTTATGAACTCTTTACCACTAGGTATAATTAGGATGTGGAATTGGTAACATTTACTTTATTCTACGTATCTACATACTTATAGTATTTTTTCTATAATAATGTCCATTATTTACTTACGTATACTTTTGAAACATTCGCAGTTGTATCCGGAACCGGAAAATAAACTGTGAAATTAAAAAAAAAATCAGACTTCATTCCAAATTCTAATAGAAGTCGTCGTTTTCTTTGTCTATATTGTTTTTATAGGGAACTTGTAAGTACCTATTAATTATTATTGAGTTATCGCCAAATTTTAAACGGTTCAGGGAAGTAGGGTTTCATTCGTATCTTGTTTTATATTGTTTTTAGTATTAATTTTGTCAGTTTTATATTTACTTGGCTTGGCCAACGTCTGTTACATGTTCATTTTCACTTGTCACAGAAGAGATCTGTCCTCAGAGATACATGAACTTCCTAGTTCGAAACTCAGCGTTTATTGTTACCTTTTGCTCACTAATATTATTTAGTTGAATATAACCTATGCTTAAGTTCTTGCTTGTGTATGGACTATGGATACTTTGTCATCTTACCGCTCAAATAAACTTATTTTTATTCTATTTTTATTCAGCAACTACTCCCTTTCTGTTTCCACATCAAACTAGCGTTACGAAGTCGGGAAGCAGTAATTTCTTAATTTATGCTAGGGTATCATCTATAAGTAATAGTTACTATTGTAGTTACCTAATAGCAAGACTTGTTGGATTGGTGACCACCGAAGCGTAGAGATTGAGACGAAGGCCTTCGTCATGGTCCGATGACTTCACAGACGCCGCCCCATTTTAATATCATTTAATTTTATGTAGGAAGATGTGAATAAGTTTGTAATACAATAGCTTTATTTACCTAAACATACATTTTGTAACGGAAATAAATAGGCAATAATTATTTATTCCTTACGTATGTATATATACTGGAGAGTTTCATTATTCGTAGCTCTATGCGTACCTACCCTTTAAATTGTTTTGAAAACATTTTAAAAACGTTTGTTTGAACACTAAATATTAGTTATTCTCCAAAAATAACAACTAAAATAAAGAATTGAAAAACTTCAAGGAAACAATATTATTTTTCTTTATCTGCTTTAAAATATTGCACACTGCGGTTTAAAAAATTAATACCATTATTTTTGATTAATTTTAATAGTGTATGGGATAATTTATGTCAAACTGGCCTGGAACGCAATAAAGATTTTTTATGATTGCCAATTAATGAGAAAGAAAAATTTTGTTTTCTTTTTTGCAATATAATGGCATTTTCAAAATATTTTCTGACAATAATGGCCAGTAAAAATCTTTTTCTTTTTTCAAAAGTAGAGCTTCTAAAGAGGTTTTATGTTAAAGTATTTTGCTGAAATATAGGATAACTATAGCAGATGTTCACATTCGGTCCACATTAACCTTGTTAGAAACTTAGAACTCACGTTACTAACTTAGAATTGATTGAGTCTAAGGAAATAATATAATTGCGGTATTATTAGATACATTATGTAGGCATTTAATGAATCCTCAAAATTTAGAAAAGCTATAATTAGGTACCGATCTACTGTGAGTCACTTACAACACAATCTGTGGTAGGACTTACTCTTTTCATACCTCATTAGGTATCTACTGAAAAAAACTCAGTCGACGTATGCTCATGTAGAGACGACCAAAAAGACTTAAACTTTATTAGTATACATTGATAACGTTGATTTATTTATTACTTAACCTTACTTATTACGGTAAGTGATGGAATTCTATAAATTGATGGTATTCTACTGAACTCTGTTACTCTCACTGCAAAGCGTTGGCACAGTGGCTAGGACTCCGGACTCCCATGCGAGAGGTCCGTGTTCGAAACCATGCAGTATTGTGTAGCAATGAGTGTTTTCGTATTGTTCGAAGACTTACGTACATTTACAGGCAGCTCTAACGGTGAAGGAAAACATCGTGAGGAAACCTGCATACTGAGATGACCAGTGTGTAAAATGGGGTAGACACAAAAGATCCTCAAGGGTCTAAGTGCCACTGGGGTTATTCCCGGCCCCCTATCATAAGATAAGATACTCTCATTGCACTGAGACTCTATATGCTGTCGCGTCGATCATCTCTATCAGAATTTACATTAGACCAGTTTCTACCATAACCATTGGTCTCTAAAACTATATGTCTACGTGTGACTATACTGACTTTGTCGTTATACGGAATGTTGACGGGATTCCGTAATCTTCCACATTTTGGTCTTTTCTTCAAAACATAGTATGTAGTTTAACAGATTTTGTTCATAGCTTCAAATTTTGTCTTTAGTTTAATACGAGTATCTATGCTACGACAAAAACTCGTTCAACTAGGTATTTTGCTCTTTACATGATCAACATCGTTAAATAGGTAATAAGGTCATTTCCTTGCCATAGGTATTAATGCTTGGAGTTGGAGTAAACATCGTGAAAACTTAGAGAAATATTAACATTGTGACGTCATCAGTTAATCTCAATGCTTTCTAATTACGTAACGGGCATCGAAACGTAGTATACCGTCGGCCTTAACAGTTTTAATTGTGAAACGCAACGCAGCATGAGACTTTATCATTTATTTAAATTACTCGTATGTATCCAGCGGTGGCTGGGGTCTATCAGACCGGTTCGCACACAGGGACAGGTCACACACACATGGGCGTGTAGAATGTCGTCGCTACACGACCGAGGTCCGAACCGAAGTGCTCAAACGGGTATTGATGTGTGCTATGGTAACTGTGTGACAAACTCCAGCCTCGAAGGGCTTCTATTCTATAGTTGACGTCAATAAGGTAACAGTAGTCTTGGTAGTAGTTTCAGTCAAGTTTGTGTAAGTACATGTATCACGTTTCTGTGATGATACTATACGACATCAAGCAGTAATCTGTGGAACCCTGTCGCTACAAGTTTTTCTTTACATTCTTTATGAATGTATCATATAAGTTAAAGCGACAAAGTGCAAACCATTGAGTGAGGGTAAACATACCAAATTAATACATTGTGTTGACCACTGTACGTCTATCTCCAGAAATCGAAGCTAGCGCTAAATCTTTAGCCTTCTTCCATAAGTGTGGAAAAAATGCGTGCCTTTTCCTTTGCTGTAAAGCTCTTTAAGCTCTTCTTTTACTTACTGAGCCAAGCAAGCTGATGAAGACGAACACCGTCTTTGCAACTGACAGTCATACAATATCTACCTAACTCTTTAAAACTTGAAATTAAGGAGGTATCTACTTATTCGTCACAAAAAAGAGATGTTCTTTAACTGCGAAGAAATATAGGTACTCCTAAGAATACATATTATGATCACCTCCTTACTCTTAGGTAGATTTGTTTTGAATTAATTCGGTTTCGACGATTTTTATTCAAACCCAATACTCTAAAATGAATATCTACGATGTAACTTGATGACAATCTAGTTTCGAAGTTATTAGATGTTGAAAGCATAAACAGAGAATGCGTATGCTAAACTAGTTCAGCAGGCACGCGATAGGTACGACCAAAAGTCATTAAATTTTAGTATCTAAGGTGTCGAGGAATCAAAAAAGGCAAGAAACATGTCCAATCCACATTCTTATAAATCAAATATAAGAGCTAGGTATTGTCGATTCCGAGGCACTGGATATACCTGCATGTCAATGCGAAGTAGTTGTCCAGTGCTTCGGGGTCAGTTCCATATTCTTGGCCCTGGCCATTACTTAGTCATACCTTTTTAATAACATAGCATTAAGTAATAAATATATACTAACTTTCTTTGCATGGACTTTGTCTGAAATAAAAATATTGAATTAAATTATAGTACAAAGATGCAAATTTTGAGAGTAAGATGCATATATTGATTATAAGTAACATTTCACACCAAAAAATAACCCTATAACTTAACCATAACCTTACAAAAAATCGCTTACATTGACGTTTTGATAAGGAAGATTACTTTCAGCGGATAAATAATACGTACGAAATTGTCAATGTACTGACAAATGAAAAAACATATTTGTTATTTTTCTTGAAAATTTAATATATATAAGAAAACAAAATCTAAAAAGAAGACAAAACGCTGCTCAGCTCTGCCGCCCGGTATATGTTATAGGAAAAATTCATACGTGTTATTTCAGAAGGTATACATGTTCATGAATATCCGAAGTATTCGTCTCTACATTTATCAGTCGATCAGTCAGTATTGTAACACAAAATATTATACGATTACAATCAACAAGTAAAATAATTAATTACGGTTACACTTTATATCTTTATCAATGCAAAGATTTAAAATTTCTCTGACAATATGGAGGTGGTTATGGAATAAATTCTATTTTGGGTAGTGATACTATAGTGCTTTAACATAACTAGTTTTCCAAGGTTGTGTGAGACGCAATTATTATATGAACATCTCCCCGTTGTTCGGGCGCCTGCCACAATTCCATTTTTGTCTTGTTTTTCTTCACGACCTCATGACAATTAATATTAATTCTAAGCTCGATCCAAAGCGAATGTTGAAATGAAAAAGGAATAGAAATGACCATTCACTCTCTTATTTACCCCCAAAGCGATAGGTACCGGAACCAAGAGGATTTACTGATTGAAGGTTTATACTTTTAGATCTGAATGACTCTTTATCCTCCTTTTCACAGTGTGTGAGAGGAACCATTTCAAGTGAAGGCTACCGCAAAGTCCCTCCTAGTAACACCCGATTCTATTAACATGTAACAAAACAAATATTTTTCTGGTGGTAGTACCCTGAAGGGGCTGGCAACGGCGTTGATATGTTCCGGCAGAGTTTATACAAGAGCCAGAATTATCCCGTGAAAAGCCCGTTAGAAGCCCGTGAGCTCCATCTTTGGCCTCAACGTCATTTTGAGATTTAGGGCAAACGCGGTTTTAGACGTAAAAAAAACCTTTCCCGAAAAGAAACCGCATACTCACCACCTCACTACCTTTACTTCCATACATATTATGACTTTTTTGATACTGTACTGATACTGATTATGGTTCAGAACTTATATACTTTAGTCATATTTTAAATATCAATGCCAAGTAATACCTAGAATTTTTGTCTTGTAGATTTCCTGTTGCTTTAATTGTTGCAAATTAACTACACTATACTGGGTATTATTTGTCCCGTAATATGAATGGTATGAGTCAAACGTCCGCAGGACACCTAATGCTTTTCTTAGTTAAGCTAATTGGTGTAATTGGGAAGTGTGATGTAATTTTGCAAGAATATCTTTACAGTAAGTATTTAATTTAGTACTCATACGATTCCAGTGATGGTGGTAATGGTGAAACTATCTGAAGTTATAGATTGGTTACGTACTTTCTAATTTAGTCGTTGACCGATAAATAACTCGAATTTTGAAATTATCTCCCATAAATACAGTAGACTTTACATTATAATTATAAGTATTTAAACAAAACGAGTGTAACCCATAAAATATCTAACGTTATGATGTCAGCTAAGTTATATTTTTAGTAGTTGCCTATCGAAATCTAAGCAATAAATAATAAGTCTAGTCTATGATCTAGCCTTGGTTTAGGCATTCTAAAAGTTTCTATTCACATGTACCAAATACGGAAATTTAACTAGGCGTAAAAGAAGATCTCTCCCGAAATCAATATAGTTGTTAGAAACAATTAGTATCGGCGTTATAATGAGAATTTAGTTAGCCTACGAGAGATACCGAATGTTTTAGAGCGAGGAAAAAAAATCATTAGCATTGTGCTTGCTATAATAGGTGCGTGCAGCAACTGGTGTCGTGTCAGAGGGGTCTGATCTTCCGTAGTAGGATCACGACCTTCAATCCGACACGGGCACCGAGCGACACGCTCGTATCACCAGCAATCAGCACATTCGTATGTAGGTACCATCAGGGATACCGCCGCCTGACCACCTTATGGTTCAATATTGCCTGCAGCAACCGACATGCTGCTCTCATTTGGCATTTATGTAGGTTTATGTAGGTTGACAGCAAAAAAACTATTGTTGATTGTTATGTTATCCATCAATGAATGTTTACGATACGAAAACATATTGTTTCAGTCACAAAAAAATTGTCAGCGTGTCCTATTGATCAACGCACAATAGGGGGCGGGGTGATCCTACGCGTCGCTTGTAAAGCATAAAGTTATGAAACTGATCAGGCGGCGGTGTCCCTGATAGTACTTCTGCCAATGCAATTGGAACCTTCGCATGCACTTACGTAGCCACACAATCTAATATAAACTCTATATCTTCTAACATACAGTTGAAATTTCCTTTGAGTTTCGAGCCTAATTAAAGGGAAGTGAAATTGAATCTTAATTTGTAGAAATTCGAAGCATAGGCGCTCGTGTTATGTGCAAACTAATTATTTGGCTTCCTAGTAATGAATATTTCTGGGTGCTTGGTACGTCAGCACTTACCTACCTCTACTGGAAAAGCTGGTTCTGTCTTGCTAATAATTCCTTTTGCGTCTTCTGCGCTGTAAAGAAATTAGCGAATGGTTGTGTCCATATTATTTGAACTTTTCATTGAAGTTCAGCTTTCCATGCCTATAGATGCCTCTTCTTCACCTCCACATTTCAAAATATATGCACCCACGAGTGTAATTAAGTTTTTGGAGCATTTTGTTGGTAGGTATCTTGCTACAAGTGGGTTGAAATTATGAAATACCGGTGGCAATATGATCAACTGCATTTTTTCAATGCCATATTTTTTTCTTGGCAGACTTAAAAAAATGCCATTGTGTAAGTATATGTATACCAACTGTACTTGCAGCGACGACGGCGTGGTGGACTGTGACCTCTCAGTCTTGTTATCTTGCCTGTGTGCAATGAAACTAATATGCTAACACAATCTTTCGCAATTAAACGCAAAACTAGGTAAAATTAAGCATAAAACGTTAATTATGAGCAGGTGTTCATGATGGCCAACTATACTAGTCCTGGGACAGGTCGGACAGTTGACCGCAGTGTCCTTGACCCCTAGGTTAATCACTCTACTTGACCTGCCGTCTGGTTGAATATTAACCACCTATTCCTACTATGATGCTTGGCATATATTATTTTTTAATGTTGTTTCCTTGTCTGTTTTCAAACGTCAAATAATAAGAGAAGCTGTCTTGTTCTCAGCTGTACCTCCTGTTTCTGTGACCTCCTTTAGTTTGTCATCATTCTATGTGATCTCATATATTTTACTGCAATTACTGTTTTGGAAAATCGATTGTTCCCGATATTTAAAATTTTCCGGAATATAATAGATTTGACGTTAGTCAGGTGAATTGCTTATCATTTTGCGTGCACATTTCTCACATTGAAAAGATCCTATTCCTAAATTTAGATCATCTATATTTCTATAAGAGAACCTCTTCACTTCAAAATAATGTTTATCACGAAATTCTGACCGAAACGAAAATCTAGCGGTTACTCTAACCAATTTAAGTGTTCTCACTTCTTAATTTCTCATGTACCAAGTAGGAGTTCTTCTTCAAAACCGGATTTTCCTAATCTATCAATAGTTGTAACTCTTAACTCTTTCAGATTCTTTCTCAAAACTGGTTAGTGTAGTGATCTGTCAATTGCCAGCAAACATTTCATCCTTTTCATTGAATCCAACAGGAGGAATCTAATCTACACACCCAGGGCTGGCAGACGTCCGGATTTAGCGGAATCGACGGAATGATAAGAACTACAATTCATCTAAAGCATGATAGGTAGTAATACTAAGTATCAAAGCATAATTATACTTATGTACATAATAAGTACTAGTATCAAATGTAACATGAAAATAATTGTTTCATATTGTTTTAATCTTGTCCACTCGAGTTTCTATACATCACAATGTATTAAAAATAAAGTCCCCCTAAGTGCCCGTCTGTCTGTGTGTTATCGATAATCTATGAAATGACCACTTTAAAATGACTACTTCTGGAAACGACATCTTCTGAAAATGACCGCTCTGGAAGTAACCACTTCTTAAAATTAACACCTTTAGGAATTCTTATATCAGAGTGTTTATGTATCACAGAACTAGCCCCCTTTCCTCACCCACAAATTCCAACTTTTGTATCGAAACTAGCTATTAGACACATATTCTTACTGATGATACTAGTAACTTTGAATTTACATATTTTCTGTCGCGGAAATTTGACCCTCTCGCTATAAAATTCCCGAAATCGGTGACAACCCTGTTCCCGGCTATTCCCGGCGGTCGTTGCTCTAATTGAGCATTTGAGCGGTGCGTGCGTGCTAATGGGCTAATTACGGACATGAGCCGGAATTGGTGAGGCAGGCAGGACGCGGCCGTGGGAGGCAGACGGCTTGGCTCCGGCTGCTCGGTACTGGCATACTTGGCGTGATTTGAGTTTGACCGCTCCACTCCTAACCTCGCACCTCGAGTACTACGTGTTAATAGAAGGTGAAGGCTTTTCGATGGTAGTCGCACCAATGTGTAAAAGAGTCTGGCGTTGCTTGCGAGATAGCCTGACACGACGCCGAGGAATGGAGGAGAGAAATTATCTCTAATTTTTAAAAGTTGTACAAATTTTTGGACATTACACTTATTTGTGGTTTTCTAAAGTCCGCAATAATTTTTCTTGTTTTAATCGTCCTAGAAATTAATTATTGCTACTCTTTCAGGATGAAAAAACGCCATAAAAATATGCGACTTGAGAGTCTCAGCGGTTTGTAGTTATATAGTCGCATGCGGCGATGTAAGTGTATGTGAAATAAATATTATTGTATACAAACACTTACGAGTACATCGCATTTTTTTAATAAATAATTAAATACTTAAATATTATTATTATTCATTGTCGCACAACTTGTGTGCGCTCAAAGTGGTAAAGTCGATGCGTCACCTATGTCCATGTACGAGTACTTACCGCCTTTTATGTTTTAATTTAATAATATACGGATATCCTTTGGTTTCCTACTTTTGAGTTTTGAAAGCCTAATTATCTTCTTCCCAGCTCGTTGTACAGCCTGTTCCCGGAATGGTCTGACCCCTTTTGATACAGATACATCAGCTGGGGGTCAGACAACTCAGGGAATCGACTGTTCTTACATTAATTTTCCTTATCTCTTGAATAATCGATCTACAATACAAGATTGTAAGCAGCGACCCATCGAAACTGTAGATCCTCCAAAAAAAAACTGGTATACTTATAAAATACCGAGCGACTTCTAACTTTCGCTGGCAAGAACACCTCGCGTATAACGGCTCACGAGAGACACGCGCCAAAAAAAGTAAAAAAAAACAAGAACAGTTTTTTATTCGCGCGTAACGGCTCCGGTAGCTACTGGTCGCACGGAAGCCAGATCGCAGTAATTTCCACTTGATGTATGCGGGCTTCGAATAATTAGGATTGCACTTTATCTCTGAACGGTTCTTTGCATATTATTTTTTAGGTTGCACTAATAATTGAGTTCAATATTATATTTATTATATTGGATTGGAATAGACATTATTAATAATCCCTATCACCTATCATACCTTCTTTGCCTCTCTTCGTAGTAAATATACACTAGGATAAAATATTGTCATGTATGTTGATATAACCGTACCTATGCCGTGGCTTCTTCCGTTTCGTTATTGTCAGCTGAGTCCTGCAGGCTAGGGTTTTCGATTCCAGGATTTTAAGGGGCTTCTACCCAAGTGGAACGCGCGTAATTTATTACGGGCCTGAACCAATCATCTATTTATAGACTAATCATATCAATTATTTATAAAACAACCTGATTATGTTCAAAAATTTTAGACAGCGGATAAAAGTTTCTAGATATAAACAGTTTTCTAGAAGAATAACTGTAGAATTTTTTTCAAATAGTTTCACAACGCTGGCATAGTTTACACTAATAGCACCACCTGTTTCTTTCGCTACGTAAGTGGCAGCAATCACAATAATCCGCGGCACCTGATCGAAAGTTTCGTGCATTGTTCGTGCCACACTCATCGTTGGCACAAGGTGCGTGTGTCATTCATCTCATCTGTGTTTACCTTTACAACATCTCTCGTGTCATCGTTGCGGCAGGTGCGTAAAGGAATGAAAATAATGTTACGTGTACACTACTGCACATCTTTTATACGCAAGAGGTTGCAAATTATTGACGAAGGTCTTCAACGTGTGGTTGTTGGCTGACTTTCCACTCTTTCGTCTCTATTCAGCATTTTCAATATAGTGATTTTCTGCAAGAAATTTATTCATGGTGTTTTACTTGTTTTTTAGAATTCTGTAGTTTCCAAGGAACAAATAATAAATGCATTTCTTAAAAATTAGTCATAAATTGATGGTTAAATGTGAAAACAGAATTAAAATTAGTTGAAAAATAAAATAGCTACATGCAATCAAAAATCAGACGATAGAAAGAAACGGTAATATTACATTATGACGTCACTGTGTAGTAAAGCAATTCAAGTAGATCCTGGCTACTTAAAAATAACTGTTTTATTAAGACTGTGTTGGACAGAGCATCAGGGACAGAGATATCAGAGTTAAAAACGGGGTTTTTATTTTCTTGGTCAGGGTAGGAATATAATTAGGGTGGAATTCTGTACAGAACTAATTTACAATTCAATATAGCTCCTGTATTTTTCTTGAAGTTATAGTCTGACTAATGTAGATATCGATCAGCAACTAAGTAAGAAAAGTTTTTGTACCACCACTAAATACTTTTGTCTAAAAACCGGTCTCTCTGAAGCTTTTGTACATTGGAATCTTATCTGCCTGGACGTGAAAAAGGTAACGACATGAGTATTACAACTTAAGTACCTTTGTAGTTCGAAATTGATAAGGGAACTGTTAGGTTAGATCCCCTTAAAGTTAACATAGGTGTTGTTTCGAGGATGAGTAATGTAGTTTGTGGAATCACGAAGAGACATAGAGTCTATATTAGTAATTTTTTTAATAAGTACAATTATTTATTCAATATCTTTATTTATCGGATAACTTGATTACTATTTATGCACTAAGTATACAATTAATACCTGAATATGATAATTTTGTTGCGGATATACTTGCATAACAATGAATCTGAAAAAGGTTAAAAATAAATAATAATATTAAAGAAAGATTTTATTTCAGGCTTTAGAAAGTTTTAACATCTATTTAAGTCTATAGTAGATCAAATCTACATCTCGTAGGTATTAAGTAAAATGTAAACTTGGTTAAAGAAAAAAAATGTGTAACTAACTTCATGAATTTAATTGTATTAAATTAGTTGAATTCTACAATTACATATACCTAGTATAGGTATTGAAAAAAAAATTGACAACAATTTTGTTCGCCATATGGGATAAAATAATAAAATTAACAACGCAAAAGTACATTAATTTTTTTTTGCAAAAAACGATGTCTTTATTACAGTTATAAAGTAATTAATTGATTAATCTTAACTATTACGGTACAATGACTATTGTACAATTACGGCTCTTATTAGCATAAAGTTATGTCAATTCAAGCTTACCCAATACAATGATCATTATTACTTACTTATGGAACACTAATTGTAAGTTAATCTAATTATACCGGAAGATTTTTAGTTTGTTAGGAAAAAAAGGCATAATGGGTTGTTACAGTAGATGATACCTGTTGCTTTAGGTATTTCACGATTTCAAACTACCTATAAGAAAATTGCCAGTAACGATAAAAACTCATATTGATTCCTATAAATACTGGTGGACATCGGGGTTAGTTGCGGTCAGAGCTAATAGGTTAGGGATTAAAATTGGTTGAAACATAAAATAGCTACAGGGCAATCAAAAAACAGACGGTAGAAAGAAACGGCAATAAGAATTATGATGTCAACGTTTCCTAACGCCATACAAGCAGGTCCTATGGCTACATATAAAGGACTGTTTTGCTACAAAGGGACAGAGCATCTCTCCAGTACTAACTTAAACCATTAATATCTCTGATGTTAGTTAAGATATCGAATAGGTAACTCTAAATTAAAAATATAAGAAACCCTCGATGTACCCTTGTGGAGATACCCTTACTTTTTCAGACATGGGAAGGTCACCATGGTCATAAACATTTGAGCTCAAACTCGAACCACGTAAATGTTACCGTTCCAGAGATCCCATCACACTTCAATTTCCCAAGATACTCCAAGATCTTAGAACCACTGATCCAATTTTCATCTGACATGGCTAAGAACTTTCAGCAGGTTAGACCTGGCCTGCGGCGGGCGCTTGAAGGCCCCGGGACGCTCCGGGATTCAGTGTTACCCTTCGCGGAGCTCGGCCTTCGGCCTCGCCATGGCTATCTTAAAATTCCTAGTTCCACATCATTTTCATTTATTTTATGGCAGCCATCTTCTTTCTTTCGCCACGCCCTCTCTCGGTCGGTCGGTCGGGGGTTAAAAACTAACTTCAGATCCTTCTTCAGGATGTCCATGTACGAGATTACTTAGTTACATTGGTATTATTACTAGGGTGTACCATGTTTGTTACTTCCTATTTCGTGATTTTTGTCATATATGAAATAATTTTAAAATATCGTTATTTTGATAATATCTTCAGGATACCTATGCATCCACTTACTCGTACATGTCATGGCCCATTTTTTTCCAGACGGACTAAATTTCATCCGGTACACCTACCTATAGAGATACCATTTATTTGAAAAACTGGTCTCAATTTTTCACACGAATACAAAAGTCTGAAAATTTGTTAACATGCTTAAAATATTGAAAAATAAAGCTTCTCCTGTAAATATGCGCTACGTGGTGTAAGGAGACTAAGCAATAAATCAATTTTAAAAAATTCGTAGCAAATGTCGTAGCACCGTAGAACTCGTAGATACTTAGGTACTAAGCAGCATTTGAAAACAGTTTTGAAAATTATGAATATACATATTAATTTATTAAAATGGAAGAAAAAAAGCATGGGGTGACAAAAATATCTTACTTACTCGTATTCGTGTAAGTACACTCTACGTTTGATTCGTGTTGGGTTACTTCAAGTAGGTGGTAATGGTAAGTCGTACGAGTACAATTTAAATTTTCAGTCAAAAAATCGCATCGCTATATTATGTAGAGTTAAAAATTGTTACCTAAGGACCAAATGCATAAAAGTACTTAAGTCAGAGCGACGTTAAAACTGCTTTGATTCCACTCTTAGCTGAATTTGAGAAAAGTGTCATTGATCGGCAGAAGTTACGGTTGGTAGTCACGGGCCACGGTCAATTTGGAAGACGTAGGCCTATCTGCGGGTCCCGGTGGCGGTGGTTGGCCGGAGGGCGGAGGGCCAGGGCGCGCGCGGCGGGCGGGCGCGGGGCGGGGCCGGCACGCCCGCGCTGCGCCGGCGCCGACGCCGCCGCGTCTGGGCGCTCCGCAGTCATTCCGCCCGCGAGCTCCGCGCCGCGAGCACGTGATGCGCGGCCCTCCCGAGCACGCTCGCCGGCGACACGCCCGCTCCCGCGAACGCGCGCGCGCCAGTGATGTTACCACACTGCTCTGTTGTCATGTGCCATCGGTTACATCGTGAACGAGTGCGCTTCCACCTGTTCCCCAAACGCTGACTCCCAGCTGGACTGGACCCTGGCTCCGAGATATCGCGGATTTTGTGCACCCATCGACGTTGGATGCGTTAAAATTTCGGGTGAGTGAGAGAGGCGAGCGGCCGTGCGCCTGCGGCTGGTTTGACCGCATTATTTTCGAAATACGTACGCCGTGATCCGGTCGACCGTGCTAGAACGATCAAAACATTATAACAACAAAATACACACATATAATATAATATATAGCCGACTTCGACCTGTTTGAGTACTGCTAGATTCCCACCCGACCGTCGAAGTTACTCGTACATTTGACGCATCTATTTCTTGCATTTATTCGTAGTTTTATAAACCGTATCTTTAAACGTATACAGTAGTTTTCAATTAGATAAATATTATCGTTATTTTCTTAGTTATAAACTTCCATGTTCTGCGTCGGTGACACGTATTTGGTCGCGGCGACTGGAGACGTATCCCGTTGATGTCTTTTACTCGGCGGTTTTGGAAAGTGCTCTTGCGCCGACTCGCGGCGATGTTTGCACTGCGCGTAGATTGACCAAATTGCTGGCATTGCTTGCATGTTTATGTAACTAAACTGTACAACATAACACTAGGAGCCAGCTTCTTGTTGTTGTGCGCTTGTCAAGGTTTTAAAATAATTAAGACTGGTATAACTAATTCATAATAACTCTACCATAGAAAGATCTTTTGGAAGTTTTAGTTTAGTATTTATAAGTAGATAAAGACGATATATACTTATTTCGTTATCAGTAGGTATAACTAATTTATAATCAAAATTCAAATTTTAGTCATACTTATAAATTTAAGACTACATAGCAAAATTTCTCAACAACCGAATAATTTAAAGTTTTAGTTTAATGTTAATTTATAAGTGGAATAAGATGATACATACTCATTTCATATAATATGTAGATATCAGTATAACGAAAATCATGATTTTATTCATATTTAAAAAATCAATTCTTTTGGAAAACTGGTTAATTTCAAGTTTTAGTTTAGTGTTAATAAGTGGATAAAGATTCTTACCTACGAGTATTTCTTATATCAATAGGTAGATTCAATGGCAAAATAATACACAGTTGAAATATACGTAAGATTATCTTATTAAATGCTTATTACTTAAAGGAATTTATTCAAAATAAAATAAAACTAATATAACAATAAAATAAATGCTTAAGCTAAAATTACAAAATACCTAACTATTTTACAAATAAAATACCTGACCTAGGTCGCTCCCTGCAGGGAGTGTCCCGAGGAGGCTGGCGGCGTTGCCCCACTGTATAGCGAGGCTTATTACTTAGATACGCATTGCATCCTCAACTAAGAGCATAAAATAAAATAAACAACATTAAGTATTTGCATAGTACTAGAAACATTACATTACGTGTCACTGCCGTGGTATATGTAGTATTTTCTTAGAAACCTACCTAACATATTCCAATTTACTTATATGTAAATACGCGTATAGTTATAAATACTAATGCACATGGCATGGAATATAATAAATAAGTGAACACAATTCTAAATGTAATATTGAAAGAGTATGTTTATTGGAAGGAACATTGAAAGTGGATATTTTCAGATTTGGGTCGGTACTATAATACTGTAAATATTTTTGTATAGAGGAAAGAGGAAACTGGCCATCTGATGGTAAGTGGTTACCGTCGTCCTAGACTACTCACCTAATTTTAATGTTGTTAGAGGGTTTTGATGTTCTGCTAACCTTGAGAACTTAGATGGAATGCCTCATATACTGGTAATTACGTAATTCGGTATTTGACTAATATTTTTAATTCCATCAATCAACTTACATGGATATCCTGAAAAATGATCTAAAATTCGTTTTTCTAATCTCATTTTCTACTTGAGAGATGTTTCGTCCCTTTTTAGCAAAACAGTTCTTTATATGTAGCCAGGACCTGCTTGAATAGCGCTATTACAGTGATGTCATAATGTAATATTGCCGTTTCTTTCTGTCGTCTGATTTTTGATGGCATGTAGGCTATTTTATTTTTCAACCATTTTCAATGTTGTTTTCACATTTGACCATTAATTTATGTCTAATTCTTAATTTTTAAGAAATAAATTTAATATTATTACTTGGAAACTACCGTTTATTTTTCCTTATACGATTTTAATATATATGTAATATAGTTTTAATATTATGTTTGCAAACTATTTAACAAATCAGTTAAAGTTTGTCGTACATAATTTATAATAACATGACAGATTTTTTCTTATCTTTAGTCAATCCTAAAAGCTAAAACATTGTGAGTTATCTTTAGTCAATCCTAAAAGCTAAAATATTGTCAACTACTACCGAATTATTCGATTTAATTGGGCTTCATAATTGAAAATAGTTTGAAACTTATCTGTAAAAACTCACTTATATGTAAAAATTACGGTACCTAACATAACATGCGAAAAGTTTATAAGTAGATACTACATTTCTTAGCACAAAAAACGGTCTCAATTCCTATAAACACTTTTACTGATAGAACTCTACTGAAAAACTTTGAAAACTGTAGCATATAATAGGAGTACCATAGGTAAGCGACTAACTAAAGAGCTTTTGTAAACGTAAGTGTAAACGTAAGTGTAAACGTAAGTGTAAACGTAAGTGTAAACGTAAGTGTAAACGTAAGTGTAAACGTAAGTGTAAACGTAAGTGTAAACGTAAGTGTAAACGTAAGTGTAAACGTAAGTGTAAACGTAAGTGTAAACTTGCCCAAATTATTAGAAAATCAATGTTTCATAAATTAAAACTAACCAAAGTAACTTTTGCAATTAATTTATATTATTATGTATAACAATACCTAACTATAAAATCAATTATAACTTATAATGACATTTAATTTAATTTATCCCGTTAGCATTTATTACTATTATAATTTATCAGAATTTCTTATTTTATATTGCGGTGCCCTGCTCAGGGTTTCATGTATGAACATATAATATTTTTTTAAGACCAATTGTTACACATGAAAAGCAATAAATGGTATGAGTATGCTGTTACTAAAATTCCAAATACATACCTACTGAAAAAATTATGGTGTGCTGAAGACAATCAACATTTAATCTCCCGTCGTAGATTAGGGTTATTAAGGAACATATAATAAGTTGGTCTTTACAAGATGCTAAGTAGGTATAGTAGATACATCATTATTCAGAGATCAATCACATTACTTATGGTATTGTAGAGCATCGGTGGTGTAGTGACTAGGACTTCGAAATATCATGCCGGAGTTCCGGATTTGAAACTATGTCTTGGAATGACTTATCATTCCAATGAATTTTTGGTTTATTTAAAGAATTACGTACAATTACCGACTGCTTAGCGGTAAAAGAAAACATCGTGAGGAAACATGTAAACCTATTGAGATAATCCGTTTGTGAATGACAATCCACCACATGGAAATCTGCCAAGAGAGTATTTCTACTAATGTGATTAACTCCATAGAATTATCACCACCCGCATCAGTCAGAAACACGACTTAGAATACTTAGATCACGAAATGATTTTGTGGGAAAGTTTTCTAGTTTTTTTTAATACCTTTTATAACCTGCGAACAAAAGTTTTATGTTAGTCACACGGAAAGTGATCAATACGCAGGTATATAGAGGCGGTTGTTATTAGGGGCCGTTCATTAATTACGTAAGGACGATTTTAGCCATTTTTGACCCACTTTGGCACTTACATTGGGTAGGCCCCCATGTAAGGACACATAAGATTTCTCTTTATTTACCTAGAATTTCCCTAAAGCTTTAAATAGCTATGTAACAACAAAAAAAATGAAAAGGTTGTTATACTAAAACACGTTATTATTTGACATAAATCAAAGATATATTTTTTAAATAATTATTTGGTCATTGGAAAATGCGTATTATAATATTAAAGGTAAGATTTGAAACAATCAATAGTATATGGTAAGGAAACAAATCATACGCTCCCAGGCGAATTTCAAATTTTAGTAAAATATGACGTAAGAATGTCTGTTGTTGGTTTAAATTAAATTAGTTCAAATACAAAACTACCTACAGGTAGATCGTATCTAAGTAATCTGTCTGATCTGTGTGTGAAATCTCTGTTCTAATCTGTTTTAAAAGTCCCTTCAAACTTGGTTATCTACGCACCTGGTAGCCATTTTAAAAGACAAGTGTACTCGTATTTTTAATAGGGTCTGGCGCAAATTCGTATTTCAGCTAGATCGGTGGAAATATCTAGACTCATGACCACATAAAACGTTCACGGGCTAATTATACTAACAATAAGTATTATTGAGATCATCAGCGATTTCATGAACATTCTTCTATATATGAGGAACCCTGGCCTGCATACATTGTGAAAGCTGCTTTAAAATGTGGTCGGAGTCGGTGCATGAGAAATAGCTAATTACAATAATACAATATTACAATATGTTGTGCATTCATTAGGAACACAGATAAACACTACCGGTTGTACATAATGTTGCTCTTTGTCGGACAACCGGCCACTCCAAATGTGTGTGCGCCTGTGTGCTGCACTTCTCTGGAAATCCAATTTAACTAGCAAACTTGCAACTCCATTACACTACCTAACACAATGTCCGAGGCTTAATTACACCGCCGATGAATGGGCCTCGTTTAGTCACATTACTATTGTACTGTTATTCACCACTGCCGTTGTACCTTCTATTGATTCCGAGAATTGTGACTGACCGATCTTTAATAATCAATAATCAACAATTTAACAACGTGGTGGGAAAAATAAATTGGTAGTTAACTCAACCACGTTCATTTTAATTTAATAACTTACTTCCAAAAAGAAACATTACGTATATATTGGAAGTGAGAGCTGGCTGAATACATTTTCTAAGAGTTTTTGCAACGATATACCTATACAATTTGGAAGATAATAAAATTTGCAAGTCAAATTATTCAAGTGCTTATAATTTTATTACCTAACGCGAATATCAATTTTGAATTAGCCCGGCACGTAGAGTCGGGAGGTTACTCTGCAAGGCCGATAGCATCAAATCGTACACACGTTGTTTCATGGATCGGTGGTGCAACATGGGTGGATGGTTAGGACAATGACTTAAAAGTTTAATGTATTATCTTTTAATGAAACTTCTCGTTCATTTCAGGTGGGCCGAGGAAAATTATGCGTGGGGCGTGCGCGTGCGCGGTGGTGTGCGCGTTGGTGGCGCTGTGCGCGGCCGCGCAACTGGACGAGGCCACGCGCGCCGCCGCCGAGCGGCAGCTGCTGTCCCTGCTGGGCCTGCCGCGCCGGCCCGCGCGCCGCCTCGCGCCTCCGCCGCCCGTGCCGCGCGCCATGCGCCTGCTCTACGAGGCCAGTGGCGCCATCCCTGCCGCCGCCGCCAATACCGCGCGTTCCTACCACCACTCGCCCACCGTGGTGGACGCGCGCTTCCCGGCCGAGCATCGCTTCCGGCTATACTTCAACATGAGCGGCGTGCCGGCCGACGAGACGGCGCGCGGCGCGGAGCTCACGTTCCAGCGCACGCCCGGCGGCGCCGGCGCGCAGCGCCTGCTGCTGTATGACGTGGTGCGGCCAGGCCGCAAGGGCCGCACCGCGCCCCTCCTCCGGCTGATCGACTCGGTGCCGCTGCGGCCGGCCGAGGGCGCGGTCACAGCGGACGCGCTCGGCGCCGCGCGCCGCTGGCTAGTCGAGCCGCAGCACAATCATGGACTTTTAGTGCGAGTGCTCGAGGAGGACGCGTCGGGTGCGGACGCGCGGCTGCCTCACGTGCGCGTGCGCAGACGCACCGGGGAGGCGGACGAGGAGTGGCGCACGCGGCAGCCGCTGCTGCTGCTGTACACTGAGGACGCGCGGGCGCGCGCGGCGCGCGAGAGCGGCGAGACGCGGCTGACGCGCGGCAAACGCGCGACGGCGCGGCGCGGGCACCGCGCACACCACCGGCGCAAGGAGGCGCGCGAGATCTGCCAGCGCCGGCCGCTGTTCGTAGACTTCGCGGACGTGGGCTGGAGCGACTGGATCGTGGCGCCGCACGGCTACGACGCGTACTACTGCCAGGGCGACTGCCCGTTCCCCATCGCCGACCACCTCAACGGCACCAACCACGCCATTGTGCAGACGCTGGTGAACTCGGTGAACCCGGCGGCCGTGCCCAAGGCGTGCTGCGTGCCCACGCAGCTATCCTCTATCTCCATGCTGTACATGGATGAAGTGAACAATGTGGTGCTCAAAAACTACCAGGACATGATGGTGGTGGGCTGCGGTTGCCGATGACGGCCCCCACCCCCGGTGCCAGTGCGGACCTACCTAGTGATCACTCGACTCGTGGACCCAGTGTAAATATAGGTTAGTTGCGGCCTCGAACACTGTACATAGTACCTACTCTATTGTGTATATATTCTTGTAATTATTATTTTATTGAGATGATGATATTATAATAAAAAAGATTTAATTTTTATTGTGTGATTTTTATTTCCTTATAAATCGTTAACCAATACAGGAGTTTAAAAAGTTTACTTGGTAAAATGCAAATATAACGTTGCCTGTTCATCGACACCGAAGTACTGTAGGTCAAGAATCGAATTCCTGCGATATTGCTCCACTAAGTAACAAGCAGAATGTAGAGCACGATACGGCAGAACGAGTGCGATGCTCGAGTGTGGCTCATCTCTAGGTAAAGTGAGAGATAAGTGAACACTGCAACAGAGATAACAATATTCATACACGATTGGAATGATGATAGCTACTTTATTAATACATCAATCAATGAAGTAATCGTTTGAATTGAAATTCAAGTCATTGACCATCATCGCGTACGTGTTACCTATGTAGCGTACTACTAACGTGGTACTCTTCATTCAACACTCGAACTAAATGTAGTTATGTATGAGGTGCTTTGAAGTCAGGTTGTAACGCCAGGAATGAAGTCAACTGACACTGATTTGGACTTTGTCGACAGTATGTACTTTATTGTGTAATTGGCCCAAGGGACATGAATACGAATAACGTAGGCGCCTACGTCATTAATAAATGTGGAAGTGGGTCTATTAGGTTCACAAAAAGGGCAGCTAAGTACTAAACGCCCTATACTATAATATAAAATTGGTAGTTATTGCACAACCTACCACTTCCTCTCTACCGAAAGATTGTCTAAAAGAGATTTCTCTCAGCGAATTAACCACCTACATTTGAATTCCATCATTATAACAAATGCATTTTTCAATACTAAGTTTTGTGCAACAAACTTATTTTCTATTTAATTCTATTAGTAGGCACTTACTATTAGGCATAACTCTTCTTAAGAAATTGCAATAAGAAACCCTCAAAGCACAATTTTTATGTATTCACCTATTACACTCATTTTAGGTACTCGACTCTGATATCGACAACAATGTAGTTCTAGGCCGTTATTATGGTTACCCTTAATTATTTTTTCACTGAAATGAATTCCCAAAAGTTGTTACAATGTTTCACTCATTTTCAGAGAAACACAAACATTGATCGCTCTAAAGATACGGTATCTCTATACCGATAGTGACTCTTTGTAAAATGATGTTGGTAGCTTAAAATACAGCCTAGTAATTTATTTTTTTATACTTGTATATAACCAAATTCAAATATATTTTTTTCATTTTTAAATTCTATCAACTGTTGTCACTTACCGCAAAACTTTTAAGTGAATTGAGTTATTTCAGTAGGTAACCTAACGTGTCCTAAGTTAGGTATGTACTGCACACTATTTTAGTTTGGGTTATAGGCTCTCGATCGCCGGATGTTGAGGTCGTTTTCGCAGTAATCGTAGCTGTGCTTTGTAGCCAAAATAATATTTGGTTGCTACTCGTAAGTGGGGTCTTTTGTGTCACATTGACCTCCGAGAAAGGTTAGTGCACGAACTTAATGAATGAACTCATTACTATTGGGCCTTTGTTGCATGTGACACTAATATGGTTTATTGTACGTAAATTACCGAACCAACTATAGGCAAATCTAATAAAAAAAATACAGCTAAATCGGCTTTAGATTAGAAGCTATAAGACCGATCATTAGTCGAAGTAAAAAATAAATTAAATAATAATTGTTGCAAAACCTTTAAGTTAAACTTAATCATTAAAACCTAGGTAAGTTATTAAAAATAAAGGACACAAAATAAGCTTTACACAGTTCTCAGTAATAATTTAATAATTAGGTACCTTTCATCACACCTGCTCATAAAACGCATCTTTCAGTGCATACAAAAACGATCGAAGATTGATTATTTCGCACTATAGGGTTTTCCTTTTCTGGAACTGAAATACTTGTGAATACTGAAATGGAACGGAACACAACTTGCAACTATTGAGTAAATATTTACATTTTTAAACACACGGGCTAGTTTGTACTTTTTGCTTGTTTACTTACGAGTATGTAACACAGATTATTGGTCATAAATACCTACATAATATGTAGGTAGAGTTGCGACGAACATTCGGTTTCTATTAAGTATTCGGCCTATTTTTGGATATTCGGCCGAATACCAAATATTGAATCACTATTCGGCCGACGTACTTACCTGATGAAGACTAAAGAATGTAGGTATGTAGGACCTACATAAAATATGACATAAAGTCGTCGCCAAAGAATGCCACAGATACTATTCAACTAAGAGTGAGACAGGTCCCCAAATTTCAAATATTTCGTCACAAGGCGGCTATTTATCATGTTTTTGCCGGGCGCGCGGGCGCAGGAATGCCCGCCTGTATAATTTGGCCGGCCACCCGGCAACCGCGCGTCTGCCGCGCCCGCCGCCCTACGTCTATATTATCAGTAGATAAATTTTAAGCTTTGTCTTTGCCTCGTATTTCGTCCTCTCGAGATTTTGCTTTTATTTTTTTCTCCATTCGCCGTGGACGGCAACAAAAAACTGAGTGGAGGCGAACGAAGTGGGTATAATTTATTTTATAGTCGGCTCGCTCGTAACTCGGCGGTGGACGGCTGGACGCCGATTTATCCCCATCTCGGCGTAATTAACGTAAATGGAGTGGCCAGAGTCGGGGTCTGTGAGTGACCGCCCGTCTTGCGTCCCTCTGTGTCCCTCCATCGCCTCCTAGAACCCTCCCTGCTAGTGCTAGGGACAGTTAGTACATAGAGTCTTGCTTCTCAATACATCCACCCGGAGTCAGGGCTGTAGTTTAATTCAATTAAGCAAATATATTTTTTTCAAAACCACAAGGCAAATGAGATACGAGATACGAGAGTGGTTGGCGATTACGTGCGCTCGGTTCCCAAGGAGCGGCGACTTATCCCTGGGGGAATTATAATTGTTTTGCATTCTTGCACGAGTATAAAAACAAAAGGGCAGGCCGGGCCCCCCGCGCTGTAGGGCACTGTAGCCTGCAGCGCTGCGACCAGACCAAAGTCTGACGACTCGCATTCCCTTGAGACAAAAAGCCTCCGTGAAACGGAGCGGGCGCAGCTCACAGGTGGGAAATGGATATTTGTGATGCGCGCTGCACTGACTCGAGAGATTGGTTTTAAACTTTAGAGGTAGTACGGATTTAATCAATTAACTTTCAAATTACTAAATCACTTATTGTACTTACGTGTAGCTTTAAAAGAATCACGCGAGATCCTCTGATAATTTTGACTCAAGGTACACTTTACCCTGCAAGGTGACAGGCTGTAAGTAAGAGCTTACCTACGACCTATAATCAATGTCATATGTAAATTATTCATTTTAGGCACTTCAACAATATTTTTTCTGTTTGTTTTTTCGAATACTTACGTGCTTATTTTACTGTATTTTCTTTTTTATGGTGAGAGAAATCCTGCTTACCATCTAACGAATAATAATTAGAAGAAAACTTTTCAAAGGCATGTGAACTCTACCAATCATCATTGGAGCCCGAACGGTGGCTCATTTCTCGTAGTAGGCATTTTGCCATAAGAGTTGGTATCTTAAAAGGCTGATTGGCAATATGTAATTGTTGCAAAACTTATATACGCCTTCATAAAGGCTATTGAAAGACATATAGTCGTATTATAACAAATTATACCTATCTTGACAACTTGCAATTATCAATGAATTGCCTTTCAAAAACTCAGAATTCGAAAATTTCTACCGTTTTTGCGATATTCTACGCTAGTTTAACCGTTACCGAGTAATTTTTTGAATTTTCTATCCAAGTCAATTCACATATTCCAGTTTATTTGGAACTTTTCGAAACCATGAAATTCCATTTTCTGAACGGCCTTAGAATAGGGTCCATTAGCAGTTAAAGGTTTTACTGGACACCCTGTAAGGTGTGAGTGAGTAGACCTACTCTAACTAGCGTGCTAGTAGAAGAGAAGGCATTGGCGGGCGGGCGGCGCGCGCGCACGCAGCGGCCATCGACCGCGCGCCTGCTCTCAAATATTCCAAGCATGCACAAATTAAACTGGTTTTTTCTTCATATTTCTTTATTACCTTTGCACAAAAACATTGTAAACTAAACAATTTCGCGGCACTCGGCTTGAATCCGAACGAGGGTTACCGCATTAGGTACATCAGCCTATTTTAAATTCCGTTAGTAAGTACGTATGTATCTCCAAACTGTTTTACTCTGTTTTGATTTCGTGGCATTTAGCATTGCGTGTTGAGATATGTAATATGTCTTTAAGACTCTCACGTGAGATATTTGAGTGTGTGTTTCTAACGTCATTATAGGTACCTACCTACTAGGGTTATTTCCCGCCTTCCCGGGCACGGGAATTCCTGGGAAAAACTAGTTTCCTCAACCCTGGTAATTTTGTTCGGGAATCCCGGGTAGTCAAAAATGGGGTATAATTTTTTTTAGTTTTAATTTATCAATATAAATAAATATGTAGATAAATCTCCATAGTTTTACTATGAAACTACACGCCACGTGTCGGCGATTGAAAATTCTTAGTATCCATGCCAGTAAATAATTTTAAAAAACGCCCAAGTGCGACTCGCTCACCGAAGTCGATAGCATTAGTTGTTTTATTCCTGAGAAAAACAGCCGTAACATACAGACGGACGAACGGATGGATACTCTCACCATAGTTTCCATTTTCAAATGAAACTAAATTTTTGCATACTTAATTTTGTAGTTTCCCGTCTCATTTTAACCGAACCACTAGCTAAGTCTAGGAACTCTGTTTTGGAAAGAAGTACTTGCATGTTTATTACAATTTTGAACAGATTTTTAAAAAAGTCACACGGGATTCGGTAATTGCCGTCAAAAGAAAAAACCGTACCCGTTTCCCGGGAATGAAAAACCTACAATCATGAAAAATATAATTACCTACGTAGGTATAAAATATAAATAAATAATATTAGTTGATCTATTACGGCGAATCAAGTCTACAAAGTAGTGTACTTAATGCACCCAGGTGAATTACCCCAGGTGCATTTAGTATACCGCCCCAACATTTTGAACCATCTTCTTACCTATCAGAAACGAACGTAGAGTTTAGTAAACTTGATAAAACATGAGCATAACAAGTTCCAACTAAAAACCCTAAAAATAAAGCTAATCAATTGCACTTCACACCTATCACCTAGCATCTGGTTCACAGATAGAGTTTAATTTGAACCGAATAGCGATGGTGTCTCGTTGCCAGGCGCGCTGTTTGCGCTTCTAGTTTGAATGTCGTACGGCCGTGTCACCAACTAATAGTCAGTTTCAAATAATTGGCAGAAAATGTAAACAGATCATTTATCACAATTATAATAAAGCTCTTGATTTCTAAGTGAACTAGCAAACAATCGTACGTAGTTGTTGTTTATAAATACAATATCAGTTTTGATTCAAATTGTCAATAGTTATAACGGCTACCTATATATAAATTAATTTAGTTTTCCTCTCAGTTTTAAGAAACTAAAACGAATTATAAGCAATTCGTTGAACCAAAAAAATTGGGTGGATAGAAGGCGGTCTACTACCACTAGTTGTTTTTCGTAAATTCGATCAATTCGTAATCGACGCTGAACATTATGGTTAACCTGATTCGAATTTGTTTGATTTTCTTGGGCTTCTTTTTTTTAAACGGTAGAGGCCATTCCGCACCAGAGAGTGATTTTTGTCGGTCGGAAATGGGATTATGCCTTTTTATTTCGCTCTTCCTTGTTTTCGCTATCGTCGCTACGAACTTATGATGCAAATTTATTTTTTCGGTGTGAAAATATCGGTAATACTCTTATCTAAGAAAGACAGTTTAATTTGTCTCAAATGGACAAGTAGTTTGGTCGCTAGCTCGCTTGTTAGTGAGCGGCGACCGCGCCTCGACAAATTTTCAGAGCAATCTTCCGGAGGTCGTATATACGAACGACGAACGTACGAGTACGAAGACGACGAAAGTACTTAAGTACATCATTTTCGTCAGATGATTTTTCCGAAGACCCCCATGGACGTTCATCGAATTCACGTCAAAAGAAAAGAAAATTATTTGTGAACTCGCTACAACAGTCGTGTTTTGTCTTCACCACACTGTTTGTTTAAAGTTTACCATTTTTCCCGTTTATATTGGAATAAGTATACCTACGCACTAATGCACCTACTCTTTTCACACCGTCAGCTCGTCTGCCTGACGAGAATTAACACTTTTTGTCCACGTAACAAATAATAGAGTCGCGTGCCGCGGAGGTCGCGTTTGTTTGTCCGCACCAACCTCGGTCGTTCACAATCGACTTTCACCGTAAGGGCGCCGTCACTCGGTGCTGATGCCTGCGGATCCGAAAACTTGTGTGTTTATATTTACGGTTTATAATAAATCGATTGTTTATTAGTATAATTCAGTATTATGATCAACAAAAGTTGTAACTATGCTTTTAAATATTCTAAAAAAAATTCGCAATTTCGTCGTGTCATCGTTCCAGAGAAAATTGCAAGCATATTTACATTTTCATGATGAATGACCATTGAAAATGTCGATTTTAGAAGGACATAAACAACTCAAAGTAAATATTACTCCAGATTCCATTACTTTGTGCTTGTCTTCTAAAGGATTTTAACAAGATTCTAATAGGAATATTTAATACGAAGTTATAGTCAGGTGCCTATTGCCAATACTATTATTATGGAGTGAACTAAATATGTTTTTTTTGTGGCAGTAAAGTGTTTTGTGTGGCAGTAAAGTGTTTTGTGTGGCAGTAAAGTGTTTTTCTTCTTCTTCTTGTTCTTCTATAGGCGCACTTTGGCGAGGTTACAAAGGAGCCTACGATACGGGAAGCCACATAGTGCATTTAGTGATATGTAAAGATGTCCATTTACCGACCATCAATAGATAAACACCTTCGAAAGTTTAAAGCAACGACGCGACGCATCAGATAATGAGTGGTCACCGTCACTTTAAAGATACAGAAGGTCAGCTTCGGGCGTCCGCGATTTTAATAACTTATACTGTTCGTAATTTGAAAGAAAGAGCTTTAAGAAAAATATTAATATTAATATTCTGGAAATGTATTTTATTTTAGGTACAAATAATAAAGTTTACTACTCGGTCGTGCCACAGCGCGTGAATTCGCGACTGAGTTCGTCTGAATCGATTTGTTGAGATCGCATCGCTTGTAGGTATGTAGGTATACTCATATGCAGAGCTCGCGTGTGCGTGGGCCAATACCGTGCGTTTGTATTGAGCAGACCTTCTGTATCTTTATATTTTGTGTCGCCGTCGCCGGTAAGCTCGCGGTCTTGTTTTGTCACGTGGCCGTATAACGGTGATGACATATTTTACCGGACACCTGCTACTGCGCGAACGCATCAGCAGCACAACACTGCGCATCTCTTTCTAGCACTCTACTAGGGCTGTCGTTGTGTTTTCGTGGATTTCCCGTGGAACCAATATATACCAGTTTTGGGTAGAACTATATTTTACGTCTCTTTTATGACGTGATATTATCATAATCATTTTCCTCTAACGTAATACAGTAATACTGCTTGTTTTTCCTTCATTAGGTTAATAAAACTAATGCAAATACGTAATACACCAGTTTTAATCGGAGCTGTTCATTTTTTTCGACCAATCCGGAATATTATTTCCGATGAATCAGAAATTTTCAGCGATTTTTTTGGGATGAGATTAAATCTTTGATAACAGAATTTAATAAAATCGTGTATTGATTCATCATGCAGTGAACACGCTGCAAACAATCAAACGTAACTGTTAAGACACAGGGTCCATGAACACTGATCGATCGTGCTTGACCCTAGGGATGATTGGTAAATATCAAATCCGCTCAGAATCCAAGGGGAGGACTTGATTTAGGGTTCCAGGTGTACTAGGACTAGGTATTAGCATTATGACTTTTTTGTTTGTCTTTTGCTCACCCTCACAGACGCTATAGTCTCTGCGCCCCCTGAAATCTCGCGCCCTATAGGCTCTAGTCATGCCCTGCCTAAGGGATACTAACTTTAGTACCTTTAGGGAATTTTCCTGTCTAAATTGAGTGCAATAAAAATTCAAAACCTTGAAAGTTTCAGTTGCAGCCCTATAATTCTAGATTCGTGAACCCAATCGACTCTTTGGCGGATTTCGAATGCAATGCAAAACGAAAACATCATGGGACACATTATAAACAGGTTTACAGTACTAAATATAATTGTTTAGATTTTTTCAAGATTTTAAAGTAATATTCTGTCAACTTCTGTAAAGGTAAGGAAGGAATTTGTCCAATAGCGAACGATTGATTTAATTACATAGTAGTAGGTGATGATTATTAACATCGTAAATCGCGTCTACATTCTTCAAAAAAATATTTAAGAGTATAATAAATGTAGTTGGTATGTGTACACAATAGTAAATTCTACGAATCACAAATGTTAGTATATACGTATAAGTATTCGCTTCCTAATAGCTATAATTATAATTATAAGGAACATTTTTTAACAAGCGAACAGTTTTTTTGCGTTTGCTCTTATTTTTTGCTCTTCAGACACTATCAAAGTTCTATAGTTGTTACAAATACATGTGATATTAATTGTGGAATGTAATAGTGCCTATCAATCACTAATTCGAGAGGGATATTTTAAAACCGCTAGTAAAGAGCTTATCACACTAGCGATTTGCGAATGTGTATCTTTATAGACACTGGACGATTTGCTGAGATACGCGAGCCTTTTTCCCTGATTTGCAAGCGGTTGACGGATCGGCTTGCTGGAAACGTGATGGAAACACATTCTCAAATCACCAGTGTGATAAGGCTATAAGAAAAAGCACTGATCTAAGTGAATTTACTAGATAAGTCTGGAAAATATTTACTAACGGGAGACAGTTAAGGTTTACAGCTGAAATGTAGAAGTAGTAGTGTATTCGAATGTCAAAGTCCTGTTTTCAAATTTCACATTGATTAAACTTTATATTACATTACTGTATGAATAATTCAAAGCGACAAAGGCGCAATAGCTAGGGTACGAGAACGCGGCGCATAAATCGCCGGTTCGAAGCTACCTTTGGACCATTGTCGTGGAACACTCCTAGCATAGGCATTTCATTAAAACAATTCAACAATTCTTCTATATTGTCTGTAGAGGAAAAATACTTCTTAGTTATGGCAAACGTCTGTCCGAATTATCACGCTCTTTTTCATCATACATAAGTAGGTTGATCATCAACCTTAGGTAATTTTTCAAAACCATGGGTTTCGATTCTGGTGTAGTCGCTAAATCCAGAGCTAAAGCAAACTGAAACTGTCCCGCTTAGACATACGGGAACACAAAGTAGATTGTGTTTTTTCACGATCTAAGTTCCTGACTTACTCGTGTGAGGGTGATTAAAAGCTAGTGTCTCTTCGAAATCTGTACCAATTATCTCTAGTAACTTGAGTCCTGCAAGTTTCCGCGTCTCTCTAAATCCATAGCTAAAACTAAATAGAAACTGTCACGCATATCCATAGTCATATTATACGAGTAGCTTGTGTTCTTCCACCTGAAAGTGAGTTTAAGTGAGGACCTCAGTGTGCGTGAATGAAGATTAAAAGCGAATGACACCACGAAACCTGTACCAATTGTCTCTAGTAATTTATAGAATAGGTCCTGCAAGTTTCCGCGTCGGCACGAGCAGTAAGTACCACATGGTACCACGCCGCGCCGCTTGACATGAGGGAGGCGCCCGGAGGTTCGGCGGCTGGCGTCGCGCGCGCCGCTCGGTGTACGCTAGACAGACGTAAACATCAATTTATTTCTGGCAACGAACCCGCGTCCTTGGCGCCGACCTTATATTGCGCAACACCGGTTTTGAAATGCGCACGCGCGCTCTAGGTACGCTCGTGTTGCTTCTGTTTGAGCTTGAGCAAAATGATATGTAAGTACAATAAGCCCGCGGCGCGTTCAAAAGAGGCTACTCTAAATCACAGGTGTACAGGTAGATAATTCAGTAACGCTACACTGGCTACATTTTAGGACTTTGTGAATGCCTTGGTAGTACACGGGTCGAGTTTATAAATCTAGCCCAGAGGCGTTGCTAACTTTTGGTTCGCCTGGGAAGGGCTTTTACTTCTTTCGGTGGTTTCTGTGAAGTACTAAAACGCTTCGAAGATAGTAAGCATTTATAGCTGAGCTGGATTCGTATTATTTTAAATGTAATGCACATTATACGCATGTTGTGTCCGTAGCCATACTATCAACTCTACCATTTCAGCGGTTTCAGTATAAAATAGATAAAGAAAATGTAAAGTATACAGGTAAAGTGTACTTACACAATCATGAGAGAACAATACATATAGAAACAGCGAGGTATAATTTAGGTGATCTAATCGCTTAGAGAGATATCTTCCAGGCACACTTCGGGCAGAGGAAAGGAGAGGAGGCAGTAGGTATCGAAGAGTATCATGAATTCAGCCAATTAAGAGTGGAGCTAACATTATCAATGTAATAGCATTAGCAATAAAGCATCTTTATTTGTATCTATATTTTCAGTAGTTGGCAACTATTTACTACAAGAAAACTACCAGTTGGGTATCTCTGGGACTTCAGTATAAACGTCTATAAAATCTAATTTCCTTAAATCAAACAGGTATGCTCACGGTGTGGCATGTTAATGTGCAAACCTGTAATGCCAAGCCTATAAGCACACAGGTTTATAAAAAAATCATCATCACAGTGTATTCGGTTTATTCGTAGCATCTACGATCGTTAAGGCTCCATTATACATTAGCTAGCGCCACCAATCTAAAAAAATCACAGCTTCTAAGCTTCTATTAATAAAATCCTTAATAAGAAAACTAAAAATAGAGCGTCTGCGTATATGTAAATTACTATTTTTTTATACATAATAATTACTATTTTTTAATTTGTAGTAGAGCGTCGGTGGCTTCGTGGCTAGGACGTCGGACTTCGAAACCAGGCAATGCCATGTACCAATGTGTTTTTCGTTTTTTTTCAAAAGACTTACGTACATTTACCGACTGCTCCGACGGTGAAGAGAAACATCGTAAGGAAACCTGCACACTGAGATAACCAGTGTGTGAAATGGGGAAGGCAATGGAAAAACCACCCCATTAAATCTGCCACGAGAATCGTTCTATGTGATTAATTCCTAAGAATGATCACGACTCTCAGTAATGAGGTATACGACTTAGAAGATTTTTTTAATTATACCTACCACCTAAATTGAAATAACAGCGTTATTGCTAAAAAAATAGTAAATATCAAAACGCAAACGGTGGTTTTAGGCATAATGGAGCCCTATATTTTTTTCTTTTGTTAAATTGGTGTTGCCACATAGTAAAGGGGGCCTCCCTTTACTTTTACCATTGCTTACTCAACATTTCATTTGTAAATAGATTACAGTTTACACTATTTGCCAATAAAGATTTTTTTAGTTTGAATATTTTATATTAAGGTAGTAGACCGTACCGGACACGATATTATACGACATGATGAGACTTATCGTGAGTTGCAAGAAACGTCCTTAATGTTAAGGCTTCCTTAAGTTTCGTGACATCGCTCTCTACAGCTATGGTGTAGAAAAGAATTAGCATGTACTTTAATGAAAACTTAACTTCGTTTCGTGATGATAGATGAACTAACGTCAACATTTAGGTAGGTATCCCTGGATTGAATCGCGAATTGTCTATAGTTTTTTAATAAAAATAACTATTATATTATTATTTATAACTTATTCTCAACTAGAATTATCAATGATTGGTACAAGGCGGCCTTATTTATGTATCTATATACCTATATCTAACCTAAACGTAAAGGAACATTTCGTTAGTCTGTTTGAACGCATATCACGTAAAAACTACTGAATGGATTTGGATGCAGTTTTCACGGATATATTTAAATATGTTTAGATTGACATCTAGGCCTTTGGCCTACGTTTTAAAAATTCTACTTTAAAATGGGTCAAATGTGGGGGTAAAATTAGTATGGAACACGGACGAAGCAACAGCTAGTTTTATATAATTAGGTAAGTATAGTAGGTTATTTAAATTTATTTTTTAAAATAGTTTAAACTCCTCAGGATCTCGTCTTCTGGGGTTATTAGTAGAGTTGTGAAAATGTAGGTAAGTTTTTATTAAACTAGGATGGACAACGCACAACATGCATCTTAGAATATCTCGTCTTTACAACTGTATTAGAGATGACTATTAAACACTAATGTGAGTAAGTTATACACTGATCAGGAAAATAAAACCTTGTTATGCAGGTGCCACTGGTAAGTACTTTTATAATCTGTGTTATGGAGAATGCAATGAAAATAACATATGGCTAGAGTTTTTATATTCTGGTAAAGCTTTAAATACATATTTGCATAAGCTTAAATTATTGATAATAAAAACAATATAGTACTCATTAAAAGTTTCAACGAACTATTTCTACCCATTATTTTAAACAAAATATATTTAAAAAAATCCAAACTCAAAATGAATCAAAACTATTATTTCTACGTGCAGGCACAATAACCAGCCAGCTAAAAAAAATTACTCGTCGTATATAACAAATCTATCAGCTGAACAAAACGGAACGAAGAAAATATTGTAAATATCCAAAAACTACTTGGCAATAATATTTAATATGAATCCCAACTGAATTGCAAATTCGCGATCATCCTATCCTCCTTCGTCTGTTCAACTCTATTCGTAACAGAATTACGGTGTTTTACGCCTTAAGCACACTGCAGCGATTTTAAACCGGAATCGGACCGAACCCAAGGAAATCTAGAAAACCAAAGACCAAATGTCAAAAATTGAGAATCTGAGCGCACCATATTATTGTGGTTTTTTAAGGTTGAGATTAAATCGAAAAAAATTTTGACTCATAGTTTATACTTTAGCCAGTGGTCAACTGTACCTAGGTTAGAGATTGTTGTCGACTGCATTATCTATCCCAGATGCCGTATCCATTTTCCAAAGCGCAGCGTCTCACAGCTGATTGGCGCTGCTGCCGAGTGAAAGTGGCAGCAAGCAAGCCCCTCGGGTCTCGGCGAGCGAAGGCCGACCACAACACGCTGCGCCGACGACGGCTTAAATAATATCCACACCGAAAACCTCACAGAAGCCGTTTGAAAATAAACTTATCGGCAATATCGTAGTGGAAACAACCAGACCCCGCTGGAACAGTGTTTGAGAACAGAGTTCTGAATAAATCTTTCAGCACGCCTCTCGTGGAAACCGCCCAAAAATAGTACGCAATTGCAAAACCTCTGTGATGTGAACCGGTATTGCACGTGGATAGTAAAAAGTTAGTATCGTCGTAGAAGGAAACGATGATTATCCGGTTCTGATATAAAGTATCAAGCGATTTCATGTTTTACAATACAACATGATTACTAAATAAATATCGGCCCGTATCCATTCCAATGTTAGTGAGTAATCCGTATTGTTAATTACATATCTTCCAATGTCATCTAAAATTCTCGAGTTAGGATTTACACCACGTTCCTTTGATCCAGTTTATAGGATCCATCCACCCCCGTGGACCAAAACTAAGACCGCGAGAGGTGAGTTTATTGTTGGACCAAGAGAGATTATTATTGTTGAACCATACTTACCTAAATAAAATATCCCATTGGTTTTTGGAGATTTGATCGCCACCTATCACGTTTGTCCACCAAATCTTACGGCAAAAAGTGGGTGGTTCTTCTGTCTCCTCGGGGATTATGGATACCAAATATCTATATATTTTGTGTTGTAGACGTGAGTTTATACTATGTACTTACGTATGATCTGATCTTGATTGAAAATAATTTTATCATTTTTGGAACGAATTTTGTGGACCAATGCGGAATAAATCAGTTTTTGAGTTTTATTATTTGATAACATTTAAAATCATGTTCATATTTTCAAAATGTAGAACAAATCTTATGAGCAAAGATTTTGAAAATTCACTCAAGGGCGCCACTTGTCCGATTTCTGTGATTATGAGTAACGAACTGTCCGCATTGTATTACAATCAATTTAAAATACTTACCTAAGACAAATATATTGCTTAAAAGTACGTACCTATCAAATAACCACAAAAACACTACAAAAGAAATCTTGTAATTTTTGACATACTATTAAATTGATCATGATTCTACTTACGAGTACATGCGAGTTTAAAAATGATAATGTGTTTAATAATTTTAATATAAACTTGTATAGTAATGGCCGAATTTGATATAAAGAAGTGGGTGAAGTTCATTGCTGAGTCTAAACCTGGTCTGGTAGGTATTATAGAGTTAGAAGCGAGCAGTGATCCAATCCACATGTTGTACACAAAGTAGTTTAACCTTGCGTTAATCGACGCGCTGACAGCGGCTAGGCCGTACATTTTTTACACCATATCACTATGCGGTAACATATTTAGTTTAGATAGATCGAGGTTACAAATGACCCAACCGGTATCAATTAATATCTAGAGTTCTAGAATATATTATATGGCAGGAATGAGAAAAATCCCTGATTGTAAATTTAGATTGGTTTTAGTTTTTGTCTTGTTAGTTTGACACTAAATAAGAGCAAAAAATAATAATAATATTCTCTTACACTGACACTTGTTAACATCGCATTTTATACCATAGTCATTAGCCAACTATAGTACCTAACTTTCTGTGGACCTAAAGAAATAAAAAAACCCTTCGAATTTAATCAAACACTACAATTTTAAACTTAGATAGCTTCGACGTGTTTAAAACCAGCATGTCAACCAGCTTCCACTTGACACCAATATTGCAATACGTACGAGGCACCGAGAGTATGTTATGTGTTAAGTATGTAAGTTAATTTCGAAGCGAGTTTTATTGAGATAATCAATTTCCAATCAATAAACTATAGCATCACGACGAGTGCAAGTTGTTTTAAATTATAAAAAATTCAGCATAGTTATTAGCTGGAGAATCCGGATGTAAATAAATCTTAGACGCAAAAGCTTCGTTCGCAATGTTCGGGGGGCGCGGCGGCTGCGCGGGCGCGGGCGGCGGCGTGCGCTCTGCAATTACCGCGATGGCCTGCGGGGCATTCCTCTGAGCAGCCTAATTAGCCCAGTATACGATGAGCCTTTGTCTAACAGTTCAGTTCACCTTGCCAGTGTTTTACGAGTGCCTTTGAATCGGCGATCGGTTTGCGACTCGACCTCTGGGGAAGGACGCAGCCCTTCTGCCCCAAAAAGCGCAGCTTGCGTGACCTATAGACACAGATTACGAAGTTTAACATACCAGTGACTATAATTTTATAGCTGTCTGTTAGATAATTGCTTATATGAATTTAAAGTATGTTAAATACACGTTATTCTTTTTGTGTAAATAGTTTAAGGAATTTTAAAATACTTGTATACACGTACAGCTCGTTACAGTCCGTGCAAGGTCTAAGTAATTGGGCAAAACTATTTTCAGATACTGAAACTTAACGAAGTGAACTGTATAAAGACTTTCAGATCTGAGGATCACAAAACACCTTTGCCATGTGAAGTAAGAAAAAGTATGACTTACTATCAACCCTAAGATTTGTCAAGAAAGTCATTCTATTTGACAAATTGAACAGAATGATAAAGGATTTGATCAACTACAATGAGGAAAATGTGTTTAGTAAGAGGTTTAGGTGAGGTTTATAGTTTAGGTGTTGGGAATAATAATTAAGACCTAAATTATACTTATCAATTCAAAAATACTGTCCCAGTCTAACTCTTTTAGTAGGTGTATGACTCTGTGCAGAGTCAGTCTGGGATAGTACCACACTTTTACTTATTTCTGCCGCAAATATAGCATTGCTGTGTTTCGGTTTGAAGGTATGAGAGCCAGCCAATTATCGGCACATCCACTCACTCCATCCGAGTCCTCAAGGTTAGTAGCGCATTGAAAACCCTCCCAACATGAAGTGATATGTCTATCTGGTGGCCCGTTTGTTCATCCATTCCTTACAAAAAAAGCTCTATTTTGCAAAAGTAACAAAAATATTAATAAAAACCAAAAAAATTCAAACTAGATGCCCCATTGTTTCTTCTATCCCAAATCTATGCAATACGATTGGAATTCGTGTAAAACAACAGTTTGACTAACTAATTACACCCTAATGTTTTCTAACACAGCGAGCGGACGGCGTTTCACAGTGGAAACGTGGGTAAATAAGGCCGCAGCACACGATGCAAGTTCGGAAGCCGCTCGCTGCTATGCCGCACTTGCGTTTGTTTGCCGTCCGCTGCCCGCTGCGTGCGCGCACCTCGCCACTACAGAACACTGTTACGTAAACATGTCCGACCGACGACAAACAGCTACTGATCGGTAGAAACAATATTTGAACTACTGCTGTACAGATCACTAACTGTCAAAGCTATCTGAGGCTAACGAGGATTCTAGGGTCCATGACTTCCTATGAAAACTATGAAAATATCAATAAAGAGTAATTAATATCAATGCATAAGCAAATATTAATAAAAGCTCTTAAATATTGACGGTTGTTCCAAACTTTCTTAGAGTTAAGTATTCATCAAAATACATGCTATTCCTTTCCACGCCATAACTCTAAATAGAGATGACACAAGACTTAATAATGTTTTAATATTTAGAACGTTTCTTGCAACTCAGGGTAAAGCTCTTATGAAAACTCTCAACTAATTTTCGGGACAACCCTATTGTACATACAGCTGCTAATCAACTAATCAGTGAAAATGTTTTTAAAGTTTTTCTTCATTTTCAGTGCGAATTCGCAGGTAGGCTCTTGCAACATTTAGTTGGGTTACGTATGTCTCTAAAACTTTTTCAGAAATACAAGTTTCCTCACGATATTTCCTTCCCTTCCATTCTCAATACATGATGTAAATCTTCCAAAATAAATAAATTGGTACGCCATATGTTTTTGTATCTAACCCGGATTTACCCATTATGGGATGTCTAGCAACCTCTCGATCATATTCAGAATGAAACTTATTACCTTTCCAAACACATTAAATTGAACATGTTTCTGTCGTAAAAACCTTTACGTAGAAAATTATATCCGTAGTAGATGCTGCGCAAATGGATAATAAATAAACAATAAGTATGTAGGTATTCAGCTTTAGTGTACTCTTGGATAATCTTAGTAAGTAGGTACACACACAGTATGTAGTGACCCTATAGTATGGATAGAGGTACTTATAGTTAGAGAGTTGAAGTACGGCGGCGCAGTGCTACGGGACAAAGATTAAAGAATAACAGATGCTACTTGGAAATAAAACTTATATATTTTCATTTCAAATTATTATTATTTTGCACTGTATTATTACTTTGACTGAAACGTCTGACAAACCTCTGCGAAAATTAATAAACCTGTTATATAACCTGTTGTTATGTCATGTCATGAGTAATGAGTAACGTATGTAACTAAAGTCAATTTTTTTATTGGCTGCACCCGCTACCCGTCAAACTGACTACATTTAAAATGCGATTTATTTATATAAAATACATGTGTTTATAAAAAAAAAGTGATCAAATTTCGGCGTAAGAATGCAAAACTATTCATTATTATGATGAATTTTTATCATTATAATGTGTTTCCTCGAAATTATCTTCAAATTTGACAGTTATTTGAGATGGGCACTTTAAACTGCTCATACATATATAGAGGTCATATTAAATGGGACCTCTTGTTAGTTATACAAACTTTTTGAAAAAGTTTTCCATAACTACAAAGAAAATATAAATACCCGAATACATACCCTACTGGTGTAATTATTCGGGTATTTATCGGATAAATACCCGTTCTAGGCATTTACCCGGGTAGATTCCCAACTCTATATGTAATTCAGAAAAAAAGGACGACGATACGCGACGTTGATGTCTTTTGTATGGAATAACTGGACTTGATATTTTTATTTAAATTTTTCTTCTAAAAACTTGAATGAGATAACTGAAACAGATGTGATATCTCTTATTTACCATCTACTTAATGGCTCTATTCGGTCAACCACTCCAATTATAACCATTAGAATCGGTGCTAATTTGGTGTCAATTGCCAAAAATGGTCCAATTTACCACACATACCGGATCTAGTTTTTCACGGAAACTGAATATATTTTAGTGGTAATGGGTACCAGCCTACATTTAGTATATTCATTAGACATATAGGACTTAAGTCTTATGCTAGATATTATTAAAGAACCAGCCAGTCAGGCCCGTAGCTAGAAAATTTCGGGAGGGATTTTGGGGTTTAAGAGAGAAGATTGTGGTTTTGAGGTTTCTGGGGATGCGGGGGTCAAAGGATTGAAAAGTAGCCAGCCACGTAATTGGAAACGTCAAGAATATATTGTCAGTATTGTCTTGTTTCACGAAATCGAAAAACGATAGAAAATTGTCGTCGGTATAAAGGCATAGCAGGAAGTACTAATTACTAGTACCTTGAGGCGTAGACATTCACTCCAAGATTTTGTTTCAATTAAGTGCAGAAATGCCATAGTCTATGGGCAGGTACAGTCTGGTTTATAAATAGCCCGCGGCAGGCAGGTGCATCAGGCGCGCGGTCGGGCCGGCAGACGCGCGGACGCCGCGCTCGCGCTTCCGCGAATCTGCCCCGACATCTCCAACGCTGAGTGTACCAGCATTCGTCTAGGGTTGTCACTTGACCTCAGATTTTATACAGATTGAGTACTTGATAGCGATTATGGCGGGTTTATTCGGAGTCAGTTACTAACTTCAATCCTATGGAAAACGCGACAAGTCAGTGCTTTCCCGAAATATAACAGCTACTATTTCGGGCATGAAGGAGTGAACGCGCGCTCGTCTTAACAGAGGGAGACAATTTTGTCTTATTCAAGATATTGGATATTACAGACTTCGTATAAACCTGTTATTAGTATTTCCCTGTTTCTTGACAGCAATGACTTGTCAGCGTGAGTAATTCCCATTCGATCTGGTGTCTTTAATTTTTTTGATAAAAAATTGCATACAGGATCTAATGGGAATAAAAAAATACCGGATCGAATGGGAAAACGGATCAAAGACACCGGATCGAATGGGAACTACTCGTCAGCGTTTCCAAAGGATTGAAGTCAGTATCAGTAACTGACTTCCTAAACCTGCCGTTTAAATAACACAGGTTTACAATGAATATCCTCCCTCAGGTTTAAATGTTGGTTCTAATAGTTTTTAGGGCGCTGATTACGAGAAAAATAATAAAGAAATTATATCACCCCCAGTTTCTATAATATTTTGCCGTTTGATTTTGCTTAAAATTACCCATCAGGGACTCGCCATACTCTGTTAAATGTATTCAAATGAACTATAATTATATTAAATTAGTTCTATGAACACAAAATTACAATTTAATACATAATTATTTTATTACAACATGAATTAAGTAACACATCTGTAACACCGTAAAAGGCTAATATTAGAGCCATTTACAAATTAGCCATTTAAAATTACGCTGACCCTCAAACTAACCTTTCAAACTGAAATACAGGGATTGCTGCTTTGCGGCATAAATAGGTACAATCTGTGAGCTCTTAGAAAGGGTATGGGTATGGGGTAAAATCGGTATCTGTCTGTCTTACATTCGCGTATCGCCGTCAATAACCGAAGTATCAAATACCTCTATGCAGTGCACATACCATCTAAATCCCTCTAAAACAAGAGCCAACGGCAACCCTAGCGGTACCAGTATCATTGGGCAGCCATTTAAGGAATAGCCTGATACTCCGCCCGGTTTGATTGCCTTGGGTGAGTTGCAGAGTGAATTTGTCGAAGACTGGAAAACATTTGTATGGCTATACGGGTTTACTGTGGGCTAGCTTTCTGCCCCGCGGCGTTACTTATGCTTTTCCGAATTTTCCGGACAAATAAAATGCGACTCGAACATTCGTTCGACAAACTATGACTTGGAGAGGAGTTACGCAATCTACCTATATGTATTTACTTTTTATCTTACAATCGGTATGGTTAAATATAGAATTACTAGAATGTCTGGTTGGTCCGATTCGAATTCCAAATTGCAAAGCTTAAGCTAGGTATACAGAGCACCAAACAGCGGCGTATACACGTAGCCGGATAGAAGTAAGAAAAAGTAAAATACAGTTTATTGCACAAATAGAAAACAACAAACAAAAGATAGAAAAGGAAATAGTGAAGTACAATTTAGGCGGCCTTATCTCCAGGAGCGATCTCTTCCAGTCAACCTTCGAAACCATAGAATCTATCCATGTAATAAAATAATAAAAATAAAAGAGGCTTTTCGAGGCTTCGGCCATTTGACTTCCGCTTCCATTACTTTGAAATTCATAACATCGATTTAATTACAAAAAGTAATTTACTCAATACTCATTTTTCGTAACCAAATAGAATATAACTTTAAACAAAAGAAATTCAGATTATAACTATAATTGAAATTCAGATACCTATGCAAAAAAACAAAAGAAACAGTCGTTCATTTCTCCGATGCCAGTGTAAGAGTATGCAATGCAATCAATGCGTTTATAAGTACCTATACGACTTGTTTGAGAGACGAACGAGAAGTCAGTGGTACTAGTGAGAACGAAGGGAGAGATGTGTGTGTAATGTGTAGGCAGAATGTGCGCCGGAGCATCGCTCTCCGTATTCGAACCGGCAACAGGAAAACAGGGACAGTATAAATGGAATCCCGATCGCAGCTGCCTTCATCCGCTTGAACGTCGAAGAAAGAAATTATCATCGATGCTTTTGATCAGTAAAATATGATTGCGAAATTCAAACAAACCATGGGAAGAAGAAAACCACCTGGTGAGGCGGTTATGAATAGCGCTTTTAAGAATGATGACAAGTAATGCGCAGAAATCGAAGCGTTTAATATTTATGGCTAGATAAAGGCAACATGTGGATGCAATTAATTACCTACATAGTAACTTATGTTGTGTACGGGTTTCGTTGGTAGTTTCAAATTCTAGCCAGCAATCTCAAATTTGAGTTCAAAAATCATCTTGTTTTTTACGTAACATGAATATAATTTAAGTAGGTATTATCTTGCTTAATGGAAGAGTAAGTTGGTAAATAAATACCATTTTTTGGATTTTCAAAATTACAGTTAAACAGCAATCTCATTTGACTTAAAAAATCTCGTTTACACGATTAAGCAATAACACTACCTCCACCAGCAAAAGCATTTTTGAACACGCAGTTAGATTTAAGTTTACATTATGAACGTGACCTGGGTTTATATGGCTTCGGAATAGTTTATTATGAGTAAGTTTAAGGTAAAAAGGTCTGTGGGATGACAATAATGATAGGCGGCCGGTAGACGATAGGGCGCCGCGTTCGACGCCGCGCGGCCTGACTGTGTCGCATTACGCGACTCACACTTGCACATCGGACGCAGTGCTTCAATAGAAAAAATAAGATTTATTTTTTTATCAGGGTCCAACACGTCGTTTACCTAATCGAAACTCCACTCAAGAACTTATCCACCCCAATGCCACCGAGGTAGATGAGTACAAGAACAATAACGCATTGAACGTCGTACCTTCGATCAGGGTTCAACACTCCGTTTACCTAATATGTAGAAGCTCCACTCAAATGAAATGTGAAGAAACAGGCTAACCAGCATTAGCTGCCTGCCTGCTAATCCAATAATAATAATAATAATAATAAATGGCAATGATCGAAGGTACAAGGTGGTAATAACGGACGGGGACAGCCAACCTTGGAAAGGCCGATGTCTAACAACAGTGCACAGCATAGCAATGTATAGGCCGAATGAATACTGATGATGACTGAAACTTTGATTAAATTGATAAGTATGTGTTAAACAACAGTAAAACATCTGCGACAAAGAGTTAATACCACTAATGGAATGGAATGGTCCAACCCTGGCAGGGTTAGCCTTGAGATCTAAACATCGTTCACTGTCACACACATTTATTAAAAATACAAATGAATGATCCATCGTGTCGTGATCCAGTAGTATGTATACATATAGAACGGAAGGCAAAATCATTCTCGCTAAGTGTGTGATGAAGGGTACTCAAAAATTGAGAAAGCATATCGCTCGCTATCGACGACAGCCGTATGTCCGTGAAGTCGTGTTACCGTACACGCACCACCACTTGCGTCATTTACAACTTTAAAATAATAAAACTGGTTCCGATTGTGATCGCACACCACGGAGGAACGATTAATGTCCAGCCACCACACCTGGCAGCCACGACCCCGTGCTGGCAAGACATTTGATACCTCTAACCTACGCCTTTTGAAAAAAAAAATAGATTCCATATTCATATCGTTAATAGTTATCATTTTAATACTAAACTCTGACACAATCCGATGATATGACTTCGTGAGTCATTAAATATGTAATTACGTATTCATACATTAAAACAAATGTTTGTATAAATCACTATTGTTATAGGTTATTAGCAAATGTATCGAAAATTAAAGGCTAAATTTTTCCTCGTATTTTTCCTACTTTGGACCAAGATGTCAACTTAGAAGGCCAATAAATAAATGGTGTGTGGTGCACATTATTTCATTTTATACAGAACAAGAAATAATTTTATTTATCGAAAATAAATGTATTGCACTTTTAAGAGAACGTCTTCATAACATACAAAATACAGTGCCCTTCTGTGAAAACTAGATTCGTACAACGTTTTGGTGCTTTCCTTCACCCATTTCTTTATAACAAAGTTGTAAGGGCCTGTGTCATTCAGGAGTTTCCAATGAGTCAAGCGAAAACTCTCATTCGTGATTGGTTACTGGAACTGTCCGATGAGTGACCTATGACGAAACTGAAAAGTTATTTAAAATAATAAAATAAAAATATAAATGTTTGTCAGTCTTGTCTGGGGGAGATTTGTGTAATTAAAGCTGTAACTTATTTATTTTTATTATTGCATATATGTACATAATTAGCTTTAATATTATAAATATATATTAAATAAATATACCTAGTTATATAAATGTATATATTAATATATTTTATAAATTTATAATAGTCTTAATAATTAATAATCTTTTAAATAATACATATACATATGATCTTTTAAATTTAAGCTGTAATTTTTCTTTTAATTTTGGAATGTAATGTTAAATTGACACATAACAATGTAAAGTGGTTAGTGTGTGTATGTAATCTCCACGACACAGGCAACGCCTAGTGTGGAGGTTATAGTTTAATGTTAAATGTTAATTAATAATTTGTAAACGAATATTTTTTTTCTATTTTCTATTTTTCTATAACGGCTGCTTTCGATGAGACGAACTTGGTGTATATTTGAGATATGCTTGATAAACAGTGAGACAAAAAGCATAACTAAAGTTCTACTTTAATGAATAAAAAGCTCACCTCTTTACGATTATATAGGAATTAGTGTCAGTGCATAATAAATTTCTAAAAGCTTTATGAGTTAGACGTCATTCTTGCAGAACAAAGGCGTCGTCTACAAACAGCACGAAATACGAGTAACGTTAAGTGCCACAGAGACCTTACCTCAGACATTCATACAAATGACACGAGGAGTTCTCTTCCATTACTCATCTCTGTTGGCTTTCCATACACGTAGAGAGACAAGTGTTATTTTTTAAACAAAGCCGGATCAACGACCTGCGGTCCTGCCCTTATTGGGGAGCCAGTGAGGCGACATGCGATGAGTCTGTGTGCAACTACGAATGGGCCCGAAGTGCATTGCATTTTTATACACAAATGATTTTTTTTATAGGTGTTAACAAAAATATTCGCAGGAGTTCTACTTATGAATGTTTCAATGATTGAACTTTGTCCAAAAAGTTTTAAAATACGTAGCTAAAAAAACTTTCAGGCTGCGTTCAAAACAGGTGAATTTCATGAATTGATCTCCGGCGAATGTTTTTTGTTAACATCCTGTATATACCTGCATGTGTGTTTTCTTGATTGTGTAGGTTGAAAAATTGTTTTACCAAATTCAAAAACGAATTTCGTACTTGTTTAACGTTTTTTTGAGTGGTGGGCGAAAAAAAAATTTGCATTTTAAACGATATCGTAATCGATATTTCTGGAAATTTTATTAAATGCGAATTTGAATGGTCTATTAGCAGAGCTGACGTTGCTGCGCCAGGTGGCAGGTGGAGTGGTGGCCCGATCGATAGTGGCGTCCAGTCGGCGGCGGTGTCGCGTTTCACTAGGTTTCACATTAGGAAATTTATACGACGTCTCATATGACTACTGACTGATAATTATTGCTTTATTGGAGAGATAAATTATTGTAATTATTAATCGGTTCCGAGAATATACTGCAAAACAAGGTGATTCATCCGCAGTCATTCTGCCCCGTGACCTGTCCAGATGTGCGACTGAGACCAAAGCAGTCCAGGTTCCGATAACAACGTAGCCCTCCAATTTAGGTGCTGCCATAGGGTGTTCCTCTCTGGATCTTCCTAGCAAAGGAAGATTTGGTTTTATAAGTTCACCAAAACTAGCTTAGTAAGATTTGGTTGGTGACTTTGGAGCGGTAATTAGAAATATGCGTGTTATTTTATTTTGATTATATGGAAATACTGGACTAAGTAGATACTTCAACAAGATTAGAAGGTCTTGTAGCGAGCGACCTCATAAATATCAGAGTTCACGCTTTTCTGATAGGTCTATTTCGGGACAATACATATTGATTCTTCTTCAATTTCTAAGTCAATTATCAAACCGTTCGATAACCTTACAGGGTCTCAAATGTACAGTCGCCCGTGAAAGTGACGCAAATAAAATTATTACTGTATTAATAAGATAAATAGATACATATTGACTTTGTAACATGATATTTTCAATCGATTCCGCGAATAGAGTGCAAAACAAGGCGGTTCCCGCACATCTGTGCGCCCGCGCCGCGGGGAGCGTTGATTAAATTAAGTGACATTTCATTTTAATTCATCGACATAAATCTCGGACATTACGAGGGCCATTATCGTAGCGCGCAGCGCAGGCGCAGGTGCCGCGCCCGCGAAGCCAAAGGTCCTCGCACCGCACATCGATAAGGCGGCCGACACTATGTCTGCGCGGCCCTCCAGCGCGTCGCCGATCATCCAAGCTTATGTGTAGTGTGGGTAACATTCTGTACATACAACTCGTCAATACGACTATTGTGATGCATCGTGTAGTTAATAAATATGAACGTGTGTATAATTTTAATGAGGACGCAGTACTTTCAACTACTAAGGTTGAGGTTTACATAGTTTGAGAATTAGCAAATGTAAATCAACTCTGCACAGCTAACTTCTCAGCTAATTTGTCCGATTTTTGGTGATTTGGTTAATTAACTTTGCTTCGCCTTTCATGTTAATCGTATTAGAAATTTTTTTTTTTTTTTTTTTGTTTGTTTTTGTTTTTATAAATAATGAGAGCAGACGAGCCAACGGGCCACCTGATGGTAAGTGGTCACTGTCGCCCATAGACATCTCACCTCACTGTATTAATATTAGAGGGTTTTTGATGCGCTGCTAACCTTGAGGACTAAGATGGAGTGCCTCATGTGCCGGAAATTACGCTGGCTCTCTTAATTTCTATTAATCCTTTCGTATTAATCGTTTTATCTTTATTAGGTCTTAACATGTTATGATAAAGTAATTACGTATGTAGCGATGTAGGTAGACAGTAGGAATCGCGCCGCGTTTATAAACTGGAATTTGTTAGTTAGTCCATGGGTAATACACCGATTTAACTAGCTGTCCGCAACTTGGTCCACTGCAGCCACACCTTTACGCGTCCGATGTACGCACCCAAGCTGTACGCCGTCGCTTTTATGCGTCCACTTCATATATTTCCAAGTATATTGTTTGTCAATACGTCGCATTTGCATAAGCTGAGCCAAGGAAATATTGCTTGGGCAAAGTACGAACATGCCTCAGCTCTGGTGGTTTCCATTTTGCAATACAATCAATACATGACACGCTGTAGTACTACGCCACTCCTTACAAACACGAGTGTTTACGACTCTACAGTAAATAAATACGTTAATGCACATTACAGATTAATTGCGGTAGTTAATCGTGTTAGATTATAAATCAGTTGGACGTTTAGAAGGAGGCACCCTCGGTAATGTTTGTTATGTCAAGTTGTAGCAATATTAATTAAAATTCCTCAGCGTGTTTAACATAGGTAAGTACATGTATTGTATCATATTGACTACGGAAATTGGGGATATTGAGCTGAGAATATCTTCTGTCTGTGTATAATCCATATGAAATAGAGGTCTGTAAGAAGAAGATGAAAATAATGAAAATGCATCCCCTGGAAAAGAGGATGCGACTGATAAATATACTTTTCCCGATTGATCCGATACAAATAACAGCCCATCTACATAAGCATACAGCAAAGAACTTACTCGTAAGTTGTATGTGCATACAATTATTAGAAATTCATTTATCTACAGTCACTTGCAGATGGAGAAAAGTTTATCGAGGCAATGGTACCGATTCATTCGTTGAAACATTGCTAAACGAGACGTCAGCATCACTCTATACCTAACTCAATGAGTGAACGTAACAGTTTCATTAAATTTAGCGGCCGTCCCAAATCGACACTACTGTCGTACCTACCTACCTATATACCTATTTGAGATCCTCTCAAAAATTCAGAGCAATTCTAAAAATCACAAACATGCATGTTATTATGTACGCTATTCTCTGCAGAGGACCGGACTAGATACTAATTAAAAGGGAATCATGCACAAAAATGCAGCAGCAGCTAGGTCACGCATGCGCAGTGCAGTAGCCGACCTTGCGGCAGCGCGGGCGCAGCGGGCGCGGCCGGTGTCGCGTTGCACCCACATTGCTGAAGCGCGCCGCGCGTGCGGTGCAGCCGTGCGACGGCGCGGCATTCCCCATCACTCGATACGATAGCTCCCACTAACATTTGATACAGACATTACTGGCATACCGCGGAAGCAGTCAATGTGACCTCTAGGATTGGAATTTCAATACTCTTGGGTCTGTAGTCGAGAACGTTTATAGTTTACGATACAGATTATTTACATTCTACGTTGCATTGCTGTGTTCCGGTTTGAAGGGTAACAGCCACCGTTACCGTGGACTTTGTCCAACCCCCCCTCGACTAAGAGGAAGTCTATACTCCAGCAGTTGGTGGTGGGTGACTTGAATAAGCCGCTGATTTGAATCGATCAGTTGAACGGTAAGAGACAAAAGACAAAAATTCCGAAAGCTGCTTGGCAAAGTTTTTCAGTAATTGCACTGACTCGCCCTGCAAGTCCGATCAAATTAATAACATAAAAACTTGTATAACATAACCGAATAGATACTACATTGGACTTTAATGGAAAGATGTATGTCAATAATGTAACAAGCACACGATGCGCTATGTGACACCAATTCGGGCCGCAGCTTACGAATGCAACATTATAATTTATGTATCCACCTCTGTTGGTTGGAATCCACCGGAGGACGTAATAGACGGGTTGCTATGATATACTGTGGCACTTACACGTCTCTGATATCTGGAAACTGTTGTAGGGCTATACTATGATAAAAAATACTCTAATTTTTCAATTTCAACATATCACGGACCAATCTTTCTGAAAGTCGTATAACTCAGTACATAGTCAGTCTGAGGAAGTACCACCTGTATATACCGCAATGCAAACTCTTCAAAACCAGACAGCCAGCGTAATTACCGGCTCAAGATCGATAGATAGATAGAAACACTTTATTGTACACAAAATCAGGAAAAGTAAAAACTACAGGAATAATAACACGATATGTACAAAGGCGGCCTTATCGCTTAAAGCGATCTCTTCCAGGCAACCTCTGAAGTTAATTGGACATTAAAGAGATTAGCGACAGTGTAGTGTGAGGATATGAAAAAGTTTACTATTACTCAAGGTTAGCAGCGCATCGATTACCGTCTATTAACATTTTAGTTAGGTGTGATGTTTATGGGTGACGGTGACTATTTCCACCAGGAAGCCCACTTGCTCGTCTGCTCTCCCTATGTTGTCAGGATATTACGGTTTCCGAGTCTCATTGTACGGTTTTAAATAGGTACATACCTACTTAAAAAGCTCCGAATGTTTGACCCCTTCCATCCCTCCCCTTGAAATCACTTGGCTCATGGTATGGCCAATACCAATGTCTACCTACCTTTCAATATTTTTAGTCAGGTAAGATAACTGGTCTTAACAAAAATTTTATCTAATGTGTTCTCGACTAGTACCTACTATATTAGTAGAGGAGGAGTGTGAATGCTAAACTGCTACTCAGAAGGCTAAGGTTAGATATGGACAAGAGAAGATAGATAAGCGGACATAGAACTTGGTCTCACTTTTTATTTATTCTTATGGCATTCATTGCGAGAGAATGTCAATGTATTTAATATTCATCAACATCATCATTTCCAAAGTCAAGTGCAGCAGTTTTGCACCACCCGGTGGAACATGTGCAAGCAGATGTGAGCTACTATTGTCACGTCTCCTTACATATTGTCCCCATATCCCTCACTCATCCCACTATCTAACTACCAATTTCATAATCATGGCAGATCATACTCAGGACAAGTTAGCAATTTAGGGCATATTTAGTCAAATAACATATTTTCAAAATTGTTAATTTTGGGGCAGCCCTATTGATTCCGCTAATTGAAAACTAAACTCGGCTGATCTAGAACCTGAATATTCTATTGCGGCTTAGCATTTTGTATCCTAATTAGCTAAATTCAAAATGGCATCATTAATATGCTAAGTAAGCAGTCTGTTTTGATTAATAGACTTTAGCACTTCATTTGATTCGATGAGGGTTGAGCTTTTCAATGCATAAATCTATAATATATTAACTCAATTAATTGCTTTAATTTACTTTAGATCGAGCGTAACTAAGAAATCTTAGTAAAATTTCTTATATTTTCTGTATGTCTTTTTGTTGTAGAAATGGTCGTAACAACATGCGAATAGTTGACAGGCGGAATATTATACTTATTTTGTTTTTAAAAGTTACGGACGTTTTTTTATTAAGATGAAGACACCATTTGATCAAATATTGATCAGTGTAAAAGAACTAACCCGTATTTAATAACTTTCTACCTTCATCAGTGAGTAATCCGTAATTAAACACATATGTAAAATATCTCATATGGTTTCAATTCTAAAATAATAATTAACGATTTTGAAATAGTATAGTCAAATCTTCATTTTCACGATAAACTACCTATTTGGTGACCCCGAGAGTAAAGTTCCGAGCTGCCAAGCACTACACTAGCCTATTAGAGCTAATAATAACCAATATAAGTTCTAACTCTACAGTGCTCTACAGCCTGCTCTACATAACTAATCTATGTCTAAATACGTGCGGTGCATTGAATACTATGTAAATGTACTGTTCTATTTTTAGCGCAGATTGTTATTCAGGCTCTTAATAGCAGTTGTAGCGATAAATAATGTACCAAGTGCAACGTGTCGAGCTTCTGGTATTGACATATTTCTTAAATATGAGTGTTAACGGCTTTAGAGTAGGTTTATTTGTTACCTAAATTTCCGGAAAGTTATTGTGACAGTGTTTTTCGAGAATTTATAATAATATATAAAGCTTTTTCATTTATACTAGGATGGTAGCCAAAATTTATTTCGCAGCACCTATTTTGTTTTTGCAGGAATAAAATTTTGCAAAATTTTATTTTTAACAAGAACTATTTCACTGTCCGCGGTCCTGTTCTTTGAGATATTTCATAAAAACTAAGACTTCTAGTTTAACATTTATTAACAAAATCCCTGAACTGTTGCAATAAACGCTCCCTAAATACGAGTACAATCCGTGACACGTAAGCCACAAAGGAATCTAAGGCGCAACATTTGACAAATTCAGCCACCTTTTAACAGGTAAGGGGACCGGGCTAATACCAGATAACGCTTGTTTTAAAAGGCCCAAAACAGAGCTCTGTCGATCGATCATTAGGACTTATTCGTTTTTGACGGGGGCAGGACACCGACCGTGGATAGTGATGTGCAAAATTAGTTTCGGTTTAACTAATTCTTTGGCTATTAAGTATGTACTAGAACACCATGAGAGCCGTAATAGCTAGGACGTTAGATATCAATTCTGGATATATGGTCTCAGATTAAACCAAATGAGCCACCTAAAACGATAACATTATGGATCGCTTTGAGTGCTTTACTTGCGCTGTGGTGTATCCGGGTTTAGATACATTTTTGACTACATATAATACTGTCGGCGCCGCAACTACTCCGCGCACAGTTTATGATTTGCAGCTGCCCTCGGAATTACCTTATGTTCCGGTCATTAAGTTCGTGCATTGGCTGTACCTACTAGTGGTGAAGGAAAACATCGTGATGAAGCCGGCGTATCTGAGAAGAAAGACTGAAGTTACTCGTTTTTTTCAACCAATCCTTATGGTAGATCACGCCTAATAATTGCCCCATCATCATCAATCATGTTCCTCACTACCGGAGTATCCTCCACTAAGCTTCCTTAGCACGAACCAGCGAAGGAGGCAATATCAGCACTTATTGGTAGATTATGGTTCCAATGCAGACCAACAACCTGTTGCTGGTTGTTATAGCAAATAATTGCTCATTGTATAATTACGATAAGAACTCAGTAAAGTATAAGAAATTACAACAGTAAACCAGTTGCATGATTTTCACATCACTACTTGGGTTAGGTGGACGCGTTATTGTATATTATCTATGGGTTGCATCAGGCCATTCGTCATGCTGTCAGTGGGACAGAGCCCAACGAAACAATCAAAGTGACCGCTTGATAGCGGTGATGGTGTCTTGACGTTCCTCATGTTAGGACTTGCATAAAGGTAGACCTACTGTAAATTCAGCTTCTTCATCACGGTATTGACACACTGGACAGTTTGATACACTAGTCATTGTGAACCTGAATCATTTCAACTACATACACAGCACAATACGCGGACATTCGTAATTGTATACGTTTATTTATTTATTTTTCCTTCATAAACCAAAATTGTTCCTAAATAGAAGAGCCTAAATCCCGCGACACAGGGTATCCTAGTGCGGGATTTAGAGCATCAACCACTCTTGTATTAATGTAAGTTGCAAAATAAATTTATTTGTATTTGTATTCGTAAGTCTTTAAGTGAATTAGGATATGGAAGTGGAGGGTTGCCTGGGAAGGTACCACTATTTTATCTAAATAAATATTGCAAATATTTCACTTCACAGCAGAATTGATGAGTTCCAGTTTGAAGGGTATATAAGAGAACCAGTGCAATTTCCGACACATGAGGTAGGTACTCAGTGTTAGCAGCGCATCGAAAACTTTTGGCTCTTGTATTTGCAATATTCTAGTGAGGTGAGATGTACAGGGTGGACCAAAAGTCCGTTAACATTTGAATAGGTCGCTGCGTCGGCGCGGGCGGGGTATTGGCACGGGGGGTGTTACTACAAGCGAGAGCTACTAATAGGGATTTAGTACCATGGCGTCATTCAGCGGAGCGCAACGCGCATTTTGCGTACGCGAGTACTATCGAAACAACGATTCTACGACCGAAGCTAAACGGAAATTTTGTAATCATTACAATATACGGAACAGAAATCAAGCACCAACAATTCAAACGATTAAAAAATGGGTACAGAAGTTCGAAACAACAGGTTCAACTTTAAGTCAACCACGATCCGGCCGACCTAGGACATCGCGCGATCCAGTAAACATAGAGCGTGTACGAGCGTCTGTTCGAGAACAACCTGGTCTCTCTACTCGACAGCGGTCTAGTGCTTTAGATGTGCCCAGAACATCTCTAAATCGCATTCTACACAAAGATTTACATTTACATCCTTACAAAATTCAAATTGTACAGGCTTTAAAGCCAAATGACCCTGCTCAGAGACTGCAGTTTGCTAACGAAGTGCTTGAGAGGTTTACGAGCTTCAATAACATCTTTTTCTCAGACGAGGCACACTTCCACCTAAATGGACATGTCAATCGACAAAATTGCAGATACTGGAGTGACACTAACCCGGACTTGAAGCACCAAAAACCTTTACACTCGCCCAAGGTTACTGTATGGGCCGCATTGTCAGCCAGCGGAATCATTGGTCCATATTTTTATGAAGATCAGAGAAACCGCGCCGTCACCGTTAATACAGAGTGATACATTGTGATGCTACAGAATTTTTTTGCTCCAGCATTACAGGACTTCTCAGGCTTTAATCGAAGCTCTTGGTTCCAACAAGATGGGGCAACATGTCACACCTCCAATGACTCTATAGCAGCACTTCGTGAAATTTTTGGCCAAAAAGTCATATCCAAAAGAGGTGACATTCACTGGCCACCCCGCAGCCCGGATTTAACTCCAATGGACTTTTACCTTTGGGGATATCTCAAAAGTAAAGTTTACATCAGCAACCCAGTGTCTATTGAGGAATTAAAAGAAAATATACGCGAGGAAATGCAGAACATTTCACCAACCACTTGTCGGGCGGTCATGCAAAATTTCCGTTCCCGGTTACAGGTGTGCCAGGATGAACAAGGGTCACATTTGAATGATGTTATTTTTAAAAAGTGAAATCCTAATTTGTCTACTTTATTATTAAATAAACAGTTTTTCACTAAAGTAGCATTTGTATTTTTTATAACCATTTTAAATGTTAACGGACTTTTGGTCCACCCTGTATATGGGCGACGATGATGCCCACTTACAATCTGGTGGATACGGAGCACCGCTTGTCTATTTTCCTTCAATAAGAAAAAATAGATTATAGACCACCATGGGTCGTACGTACTTATAAGTGATCTTGGTGAACACCTATTTTGACAGACATTGTAACACCATGTAATCTACATAATTACACATGTCACAAAAATACATACATACCTACCTACTATTTATTTACTGGAAATTGAAAAGACAATTAATAGGACATTATGATACAAGTGAACTAAGTTGGTCATTATACTCGAGGCTGGATTGCATCCCGAGCTGAAGGCGAGGGTGTATTAGGAGCCGAGTGTAATTTTTAGACTTAAAAACTCTTAGCTGAGATTTTAAAAAAAAAGTAAAAAGCAAGCGTGTTTTATAAGCTACATTATGAACCTAAAAGCGGTGCAATAAAAGTCACTATACGCGTAAGATAAAAAATATCTTGATTTCCCATATAGGTACTTAAGTTTGGTCGGCTGGAAACTCCACTAAAGGTAGGTAAAAAAAGTCTGGTAAAAGTTATATAGAGCTCGTAAGTGGAAGTTGTATATACAGTTGATCCAGTATATTTTTATGTCGTCATTCATAGATAGAATCTATTATAAATATTAACAGTAATAGGTATGTACATGAATACCGAACATAGGTAAATAAACTAAACATCGAATGACATTTATAGCCCTGCGGTTTTCCGCTAAGATAAGTGACCTTGTTATACAATGTATATTAATATTGATTTTATTTTAGTATACTATTTTCTTATACCTAATTTAAACCTAGTATGAATGACAATGCTATGGAAAGAGCTATTCTCGGAATATCTCTGCTGGGTCGAATCCGAAATGAGGAGATTCGGCATAGAACAAAAGTCATCGACATAGCTCATAAGATTAGCAAGCTGAAGTGGCAGTAGGCTGGTCAGATCTATTGCAGAACCGACAACCACTGGGGTAGCCCAACGGTTGTCGGTTCACTCCAGAACTTGTCTACACAAGTTCTGGAGTAGAGACCGCGTTTGGGCAAACGTAGTGTGGGACAGTGGGACGCTAGACTGCTAGATGGAGCGACGATCTGCTCAAGGTGGCTGGCAACGACTGGATGAGACAAAATTAATTAAATAAATACATGTCTGAACAAAAAATAACACATGTATTTATTTAATTAATTTTGTCACATTCGAAAGTTTTATTTGTCATTTTTTTGTTCAGTTTACAGTTCTTTTTACAAATAGGGACCAATAATTGGGTTAGTATCATAATTAACCATAAAGGTTGACTCACATTATAGGTACTATACAATCCACGAGTTAATTGAAATTATATGTACTATAATTTTTAATCATATTCATTAACATGGAATACTGTTCGAGAAGTAATAATCAAGTTAAGTAATACATAATGTACACACATTTGAACGTTGTGCTGGAATATTTGCAAAAATAATAACTTACGCGAGTCTCGAGCACTGGTACTGTGCTCTGCCTTTAGTGCGTCTGATTGAAAACTGAGCTTAACGAAGACAATAGGCCTAAATTCTATGTGATAAAGTTCATAATTGATACATCTCGATTTTATGGTCAATAAAGATAAGTTTGTCGGTGTACGTGAGATTATTGAAGGCGAGTTTTGCATACCGCAGGCCACGTCCATAAAATAAAATACATTACGAGCAAACCGCGGGCTCCCGTGTTACGTGCGTATGCGTGGTTTTAAATTATATCAATAAAATACCCACAGTAAACCTGAATACTTTTATAAGTACGACAATCATCTATACTTCATAATTATGGAAAGTACTTATGTCATAAAATGTTGTTAAAGTTTACAAAGTTAAGATACGATTATTGATTAACATCGACCATTACCGTTTCACAAGAACATTTAGGTGCCCACATCACCCTAATTTGGTAGGTATGCGCACTCAGCGTGTGATCATTCATCGCCTACACCAGAAAGACACAGAATCCCAATCCGAAAACATCGTTATCACCGTTCCCACTCTAATCTCGAGGCAATAAAATTTCGATGGCCCAAGAAAAACGGGTCAGCTCGATAACCATAAATTTGGGCCGAAACGGATGGGACAAATTTTTATAATGGGCCTCCCCCATTTGGGCTGTGAGTCGCGTTAATGACAGGCTAACAGTTTGTTTTAACATCATTATAGCAGCGTATCGGGAATTCCATCGCAGCCAGGTATCTATACCTGCGCCTGCGCTGATGAACATACAGGGACATGTGTTGGCCACCGGTGCGATACAACCTGCGATACCCTGATGTGGAGTGATTCGGAATGATAGGCATCTCAGGAGCCTAATTTGACAACAGGACTTCCCCTATGGAAATCAAATTGATAAGTAATATTGTCTATACTAAATCTACTTCCATTTGACTGAATAGGCACTTGTATAATATAAATCTGACAAATAGGCACTTACAAATGGATATGTACTTATATGGAAATTCAGATGACGGCGTGTATAAAATGCATGGAATGTGGGAAATCCACTTTTGAAGCTAAACTTAATTCGAAAAACGGTTATTTCTTCCCTTCCAAATTTCAGTCCTCATTTGAATTAATTAATCAGATGACATTCTTTGGAAGAGATAATTATTAGCAAAGCACGATTAATCGTGTAAGTTTAAAATCTCATATGATTGTAGTTTGCTCAAATCATAAAACAAACATCAAGGGTTCTGTTTAAGGCCTGAGCCACACCACCGCATCCCTTCGGCAATATATTCAAGCGACAGCTACACGCATTCACAATTACCTTATCTCGAGCGGAGCCCCGCTCCTGACATCATTCGACAAACATTCGTGATCATTGCGCGATCTTCCTCATCGATGGATCTAGGACTTTAAACTTTTGGAATGTTTAATTAGTTTATTCCTTATAATCATAAACTTCTATGTTAGAAAAGTAATGTAATGAGTCATTACTCATTGAAGATCCATTTTCAAAAATATACACATTGACTTTGGCTCTGTTTTATCAATATCGTATCTTTTTTATTTGCTTTTCAAGATTCCTTCTAAAAGTTTCATAATGATTAAATAGAAATACAACAATAATGTCAATTCAAATTAATATTTTATTGTTATCCATGTTTACGTTCCGTGTTCCCAGGGTCTTAATTAGTGTCATAATTTTGATTGATTTATGGAGATTGGAGTATAATGTTCACTGCACGATATTTATTGTTGTGGCGCTTTTGTAGCATAGTACAGCATAACTGTCACGTCTATAAGCCCCAAGGGGGTAGACAGAGGAACCATCTTTAACACTGGAAGTTCGCACTTTTCGCCGTAAGATTTGGTGGACAAACGTGATAGGTGGCGAGCCTATCGCCGAAATAGTGGCATAGTAGAGTTAGAAAATAGATACATTTTTGCATGCCGAAGTAAAACTTAGAGAACCAAAGAAAAGGCCAATGAAAGTTAATAAAAAGTAGGTAGGATTCTGTTCAACTATTAGAGGCAAGCGAAACTCGGGACCCGAGTAAAGAAATTGACATTTCAATAGCAAAAAATGAAAGCGGGAGGTTGCACGCTCTATCCAAGTGATTTAGCGCAGGCCGCGACGCGGGCGCAGCCGCGGGTTCCCATGGGAAAGCATCCGCAAATATTGACACTACGCTAACATGTTTATATGCACTTAATGCAGCTTCACCTTTTTACATTTTATTTGTTTTGAGTGCGCGAGGCAGACGGAGCGTCGGCCTCTTGTTTAAGTTGTTTTTGTTGTAATTCCGTTTAACAGGTAGTGTCTAATGCCGGTTATAAAATGATTATTTAAAAAAATTACAGAATACTCAAACATGTTATAGTAGGTATCTACCCGACCATAACTGAATAATGTTCAACAAAACTAGTATCATTTGTGAAAGTAAATCCTGTAAAAAACAAAAGTACACGTTTGTATATACAAATTATGTACTTACCTATACAGAACACATATAGTGGATACGCATTATCCTTGGTTGCAGCAGACTTCGTGGCGCGGTATTTATGCATTACCATATAAGTTATGGAATTATTATAGTGAGTGGGTTAAGCAACATCATTATAAGCCTATAGGAACCTCCATGTAAACTGCACATAAACATCTCTACAGAGTTCATAATGCACTTAAAATCTTCCATAATTTAGGCAAGTACAGTCGGCAACAGGTCCAAATTTACAAAACACCTGCACACTAAAAGTTCCATATGTTACTGAACAGTGTGATGTACAAATAATTATGAACATTTGAAAATAACAAAAGTCGCTAAACATTTATTATTCAAAAGTCGCTAAACATTTATTGTTCAAAAGTCACTGAACACTCATTGTTCAAAGGTCGCTGAACACTCATTATTCAGAAGTCGCTGAACACCCATTATTTAAAAGCTGGTGAACATTTTCTAACTACATAATTACTAGGCTATCAGTAGGTATTACGATTTGGTGGCAAAGAGTAAGTATAATAAGGGCTGCCACTGATGTTTTTATTAAAGGAGTGGTGTTTTTTTTTTGACAAGGAATGTCAAACTAACAAGAAACGTCAAAAATGACAAGAAGTGTCAAAAACAACTAAAAATGGGAAAAAAGATATAAAATGACAACTGTGACGAGAAAAGACAAAAATTACAGGAAGTTTCAAAAATGACAAAAAATGTGAAAAATGACAATAAATGTACATATCGTATTTGACTAAAGTATCGCTTATCCCCTTTTACCTTTCCATCGAGGCCGTGTGGTGCCGGCCTTAAAGAATAGCACCATCCCAACTCTTCCCGTGGGAATCTTACGAGGCGACTAAGGGCCTTAGTAGATACTATTCGACACCTAGTAGGCGGCGGTAGGCTCGCCACCTATCACGTTTGACAACCAAATCTTACGGCGAAAAGTGGGAACTACCTGTGATTGGAGGTGATTCCTCTGTCTACCCCCTCGGGAATTATGGAGTTATGCAATACTGATATAGCTGAACACAAACATGAATAAAAAAACAAATGATGAAATGAATGACTCTTCTGAATTCAAAAGATCTAATTCCACGGGAAAATCTTTTTAAAATTGATGCTTATAGAAATAGTTACAATCTGTTATGAAAACTCTTTAGAATCGAACATCATTTAAAGACCTCGTTCGTTACCTACAAGTATGTACTAATAATTACGTTTAGTTCAGCGACTTCTGGATTTTTAGGTGATCAACAATTTATGTCCCAATAAATGTTTAGCAATTTCTTATTCTATGATGTAAATAGGTATAATTTTGTACATAACACTGTTCATCAACTTTGCAGAGTTAACGTTCTTAGCAATTTTTGTAATGTTATGAGTTTCGTTCTCGACTGTACCTATATTTATGCAAGTTTGTACTCGTAGATAGCTATGCCTTATGTAGTTATTGTAGAAAAACTGAAAAATCTTAGTTTTAAAAATCGAATTCACTCAATCATCAAAACCTACGCTACTTCTATTTTAACTATAGATTTCTATACAAATGGACAATAAATAACAGGTCTGAGGTACATACTATTGTAATTTTTACTTTGAACTTTAGCCGCGTTACGAATTTTTCTATTTGATTGCAACAAATTTTTTGGTGAATTTATGATCACCTGTGATTTATATAGATTCATGGTTATCGACACTTGACCTATTCTATTCATAACCATATCCTACTAATATAATATAACCGTCGTGAAAACATCGATTGATATAAAAAGAATAATCTAACCTTATAAAACAATAACACCGCTGTTCTAACATATACGATACCGGATGCGATATAATTACAGGGCACATAAAAGAAATAGAATGCCATTTCATACATAAAACCAATTTGGCCAATAATAAATGGGTCTTGGCCCGAGGCGGTCTAAGTGGCGGGACAGCTTTTGGTCCCACAGGCAGCTTTGATATCGGTTCTGTTTGTTTCTTGTATCGTCACACCGATGCGTAACAGGCAGTGGTAAAAAAATTGAGGAATAACAATAAAATTGCACAAATTAATAAATAATAATTTCTAAATCCAGCAGCCAGATGGGCGGATGACATCACCAAAGTCGCATCGAAGACCTGGATGCGACTAGCACAGGATCGTATAGGGTGGCACAAAAGAGAGGAGGCTTATACCCTGCAGTGGGACGACATGGGCTGATGATGATGATAAATTTCTAAATTATAACATATCGTGGCCATTTTCATATTTTCACATCAGGCTACTTCTTCTTCACATCAGGCTACTTCTTCTTCTTCGGTACTTTGTCGCTTTAATTTATTTAACACATTCATACGAATGTCAAGAAAACATAACAAAATCTTATTGCGACAGGGTTCCACAGAGTATAGCTGATGTGTCTTACACTGTACTATAGAAAAAAGAAGAAAGAATAAATAAGAAGTAAGAAAAAAATAATTAAGTAAGAATAAATTTAGAAAATAATCTTTCCTTTAGTCATTTTGCGTCTTTACTCTAAACTAAAAAAAAAGATTTGTCTAAGTATCCTGGTAATTGATGTTTTTTTTGCGCTGCGTAAAACAAAAATGCTTTGATAATAGGTTAATGAAATTCAAAAATCTTTGTACTCCTGGTGCTCTACACCACAGTTGCAGCCATAATTTCACTATCAATTCGTCTGGAATATTTCTTTACACGGTGGAGACAACGTACGCACATAACACGGTCTTAAACATAACGCTGGTCTATTTGCGGTCAAAATAATGGGTCAAAATTACGTGGTCTGTCCTTGTCGTGACCATGGGGGAATGTGCGACCTATTGCGTCACGTTCCCTCTAATTACGTGTCGATGGGATGCACAAATTATAGCCTGTCGAGTCGGTGGTTCGTACAAGGGCCGGCCATTTTGGAAGAAGCTTTTTACTTTTTGGTCCAATGTTTGGCGGATCTGCCTTTCGTGGGTTTTAAGTGGGTGAGGGTGCAGGCAGACCACCTGGCAGGACGTCTCATTGTAAAAAGCTTAAAAGTAATGATTTTGAAACTAAATTGAATGGGTGATTACGAATAGTTGTGTGAAACACACTAAAATAGCATGGATGTAATTGTAGGATGACAAGTAAAGTTAAAATGTTGAATTTAGTCTTAGACGATTTCATACACTTTGTTCTTATTTAACTACATTAAAACTTGTTGATTTCTATTTCACAATGCAACTTTCGTACAGGGTTCGTTGTAATTTTCATTGAATTTTCATGAGGTACCTTTACTATAATTTATAATTATTATTTTTAGTTTTTTTGTAAATGTATAGGTATTTCAAAATTAAAGAGGGTGGCCCACTGTGACATACACAGACGGATATGACGATGACGAAATTATTAGGGTTCCATAATTTGTATCGGGACCCTAAAAACACAAAATTTTTAAAAAATAACACCCATCTTCACCCTTTCCCAAAACCGTTATTAGATGTCGATAACTTATTATTCAAATACCTACAATTGTAAAGTCTTCGCATGAGAGTGACTATAAATCTCAAACGGAAACCACAAAACAATAGCTGACAAATAATATATCGTCTACACAATCAGACTTAACGATATTCACGCAAGGATGTTATGTTTAAGACATCAGAATCAATTATTATACTCCAGCAGGACTTATTCCTCGAGTTATTTATCATTATGATCTCGATCACAAAACGAGAACATCACGGAATAACTTATTTAGTGCATTCAAGGGAATGTAGGCTTTACGAAGAAAATTTTAAGGGCATTTATCTTGTGGATAGTAGACGGGCGATCCTTGAAGCGTTTTAGATTTTGGGTACAGAATGCGTGCAAAGGATTTTGACTGTTTACGACTTCGTGGGTGGTTGTGGGCGTGGCACATCTCATCCTGCTTCCACCTGTGCACCCTCGTATGTCCTTCTCACCTCGCGGCCGCTCCCACAGGACCTTTCTTGTTAAAGTATTTTTTGTTCCTCTCAGGTTGGTATTAGGAACGGTCAGACAAGCAAATATTTACTCACGATTTTGAAAATCTTGTTTTCATACTACCAGTCCTTAAAGATGGTGACGTGTTAATTGTTTCTTTATGAGCTTTGGAGCTTTGACTGAGCTTCTAATTAAACACCATTAAAGCTCCTAATTTGCAAGTTTAATAGTCAATTACATTAGGTAGAAGCATGTAAAGGGTGAACAAAATGCTTTAATGTTGATTATTCAGGTCTTGAAGTAGGAAGTACATTCCTAACCTAGTGTTTTCATAATTGTAATAGGTAAGAGTATGTGCAGGTTTATAAGGAGTCAGTGTGGACACCAAAAATAGTGAGTTCTATTTAGGGGTCGTCAGGATTGTAGTGAGTTTTTTACTCGGTATAAATTCCATACACACACAAACAAATTATCATTAAATAAAAAATATAGATACATAAGTATGCAATAAAGGCGTAAATCCATTATTTCCCTCATCTTGAATCAACTCCATGATAGTAGATAGCATGTATCCTTAGGTAGGTGTTTATGAGGCCCGTCGGCAAGAGCAAAGGAGGGCCGGACCTCCCGCGCGCCCTCCGTCGATAAAGAAATTATCCGCTTTCCAACTAACGAACAATCTGCCCGCTGGATCCTAATTGGTGCCTGTCGATGCGCTGATTCATTCTATGAATTGTAGCTCCTAATGTTATTTTTTTTAAATCACAGGTTGTTATACGGATCGAAACCAATTAATCCTACCTATACCTATAGAGTGGATTTAGATTCTCACACGTAAGAGTACCTAATATTGTCAGATTACTATTGCCTAAGCGAAAAAAAAAACTCTTTTCTTAAATCTCAATTATTATTGTTTAGCTTTCTGAATCTGAGTAGTCAATAGCTGTAACTGATAGTGGATAACGACTGCGTCGACTGGGCAATAAATGGATCACACAATTTTTTTATACATTTGTTGAAATAATTAAATTACGGATCGGGATAATATAATATTAATTTATTGTGGTAGTTTCATAAGGGAGAAATCACTGTATAGTTTCCCCGTCTCCTAAATTAGATGATACAGCTTTATTAAGAATCATTACTGCCTATGAATGTAGAATATTGTCAATAAAAAATTATAGATTCATTAAACTGTGCACATTTGAAAGCCCGCCATAAAAAAGACATCAACGCATCACTACCGACTTTGTTCTATTTCGTGTCACGGAAACAAATAGTTTTCTCAATTATTTGTTAGATGATTATTATTTAATTTTCTACTTACCTACTTCTAATGCTACTTAAATAGATATTCTTCAGGCTTTGTATTATTTCTACTTTTTTCTAGAAAAAAGTGATAATGGACAATAAATAGCAATTCTAGTATAAACATGTTGCTCCGTGTTTTGGTTTCGTTATTATGAATTGTCTTTTAAGTGAAATGTATCAGTTAAAAAACCCTTGGAGCCTACAAAAAAGTCTTGAGTCACAAGCAGGCTTATGAATCATGATGCATTAACCGCTACCTTCTAACGTTTCACTGATAACTTGATAACTTTACCCACGTCAATAGTGGTCGAAGAAAAGGACTGTAACACCGACTAATTCCTATAAAAGCCTTACAAACTTTACCCAAATCGCCCCGTTAGGCAATTTTGAACCTTTAATAGATTAGTTTAGGAACTATTGTAAAAGCAATGGGTAGATCGCGATTCTAAGTACAGAAGCGTTTCTAGTACGCCGCTGGCTCTAGTAGGACAATGCATTATCTAACTTAGCAAAAAACCATCTTGACATTACACCGGCGCAAGGAAAAAAATTGCAAAGAAAGTTAACAGGTATACACAAAGGTTCTGCGATAAGGTAAACACGCACTTTGAGAAATATGCGGAGTACCGTACCGTATTGTGGAGGAGACATTGTGCGCCACCCATTGTCTCCTATTACGAGGATGACGTCATTGTTTATTAGGTTTTAGAGCAAATTCTATCTTAATTTTTATAGTATACGGAGAGCAGAGGAATAAACGGGTCACCTGAACTTTTGGTCATAGACATCTCACCACAATAATGTTATTAAAAGTTTTCGATGCGCTGCTAACTTTGAGGACTAGATCAACCTAGGTCAAACCGAAACCCAGCACTGCAAGCACCACACTAGGCTCACTCTGCACAGTCATACCACCTTTAAAATTGATCATATTTTGTGCAGTAACAACTGCAAAGTTGTGAAATGTTGACTAGATTATTCATCTCCGTTGGAGAGAGCCAAATTCATTTTAGGACTCAAGTTATTTACTTTCTATAACCTGTCTGAAACCAATAATAATAAAATAAAAAGTCAGATAACACCCCTCATTTAGGTGTCGGGTTTAGTTAAAAAAAACTTGTATATTAAACTCACCAAAAACAAGGAGATATCTACATTTTTGTTGCAAACTGATGTATTTTTAGCCAAGAACTTGGAGAATTCGGACGTTCTCGTGAAGAGCGAGGTTTGCCGCCGGCCGTCAGGGGAGTTTACCATACCGCAGGTGACGCCGACCAGAATACCGCGGTCGCCTTCCTTAGGGTCTGGGGTGCCCTTGCATATGAATGGACCTCCGGAATCACCCTGTTTAAGTGCATAGAAGAAGATTAGTATCCTACTATTTTTAATTCCCGATCAAAGGGCGACTCCTTTCCGACGAAAGGGTGTTATAAGTTTGACTGTGGCATCATAACTCATTAACCGATGATCTATTTGGACCCGTTTTTTTTAAATTAATAAAGAATTTTATAGAGTGTTCTTAGCAATATGTCTGATAAAAATCACCAGTGGATCAGTGATTTCCAAGATCTTGGAGTTTCTTTGATATCAGATGTGATATCCTGAAATGTAACATAGATTCCGGCATGCTGTTCCATGCATTATGAACGAAGAAGAAAATCCCTTCGCATGAATAGATGGAACATAGATAAATGGTATAAGGATGGAACACCTCCCCTCGCCTGGTAGTGCAAAGGCGGAATGGAGATGCTACAAATTGAATTAGATGTATGATTCTAGTGGATTCTATCCGACATTTAACCTGTAAACTAACTCTGCAATTAACCTGGGATATATCAGCAACCCTGGCAATATCTTCCACTAGTCTGGGGCTATATTAGCTACCATGATTCCGTCTCCCGCTAACCTGGGGCTTTATCAGTTACCATGATATTGTCTACAACTAACCTACCGCTATATTAGATATCACGGTATGTCTCCCGAATTAGATGTGTGATTCTTTCCGAAATGTAATCTGTAAACTAACTCTGCAATTAACCTGGGGTTTTATCAGCTACCATGGTATTGTTTGCAATTAACCTGGGATATATCAGCAAGCCTGGCCGAGGTACACACAAACTTGTCCATGTTAGTGTTGAGGATCCTGCTGCACACACTTGATGGCACGACCCCGATGTAGGCTATGAGTAGCACCTCAGATCCAGTCTGTGTGACATTCATTTTAAATAAGATTTTTTAAAATAATATAGGAAGGGGTCATTTATAGAGAGGGAGAAGGAGAGACGAGCAAACGGGCCACTTGGTGGTAAATGGTCACCTTATAATTTAGATTAAGTTATTTTATTGATATATTAGCTGTTGCCCGCAACTTCGTTCGCGTTCCATGCTAAATTTACACGAACATTTGACTCATTTTAAGTAGAATTTTCTAAACGTCTATGGCCTAGATGTCAGTCAATCGGGACTTATTTAAATATATCCGTGAAAACTCTATCCAAATCCGTTCAGTAGTTTTTACGTGATGTGCGTTCAAACGCACATAGACAAACAAAAATTTTACGTTTAAGATTTTGTTATATTATGTACCTATAGATAAGTTTGTAAATGTTTAATTTTTTAAAATATTTTAGATTCTTCTAAAGCCGTAACTATAGTTGATGTGTAAGCTCTATCTAAGTACTTAGGTACTCTAATAATGTAGGTGAGCAAAATAGTGTATAAATGATGTACAATAATAGCAATTTGGATAATATCTAGGTTTGTTAATTATGCTAATATTAATTCTCTCTCACAGTTTTGTGATGGCTGGTCTTCCCGAAACCCGAAGCCAGACACTGGCCCTTATACTCGACGCGGATGGTCGTGTAGTTTATGTAATTCACATATTTGTTGAATACGAATGGCTTAAGAATTGACTGGAAATAGAGTATAATAAGGGTGGGATAATGATACCTAGATCTTACTCTGTCATTCAGCTACGTCACATTCGCATTGCATTTGCCTAACTTTATTGGTATTATAAGTCCATTTATATCTCCAATTTGGGGTGGAGGTATTGACGAAGAACGTCCTTAAGAATGGGGTGATGCGTGGAGAGAAGTGGGTCTACTTTACGAAAGACCTTGGAACAAGGTCCATCACATAAAACTGATGTGGATTTGTGGATTAAATATGCTTTCGAAACTAAATAGTTTTTCTTGAGTATATATGGTCATTTACTCACGATGTTTTTATTCATCTTTCAAGAGCATTTGGGAAGTAAGTATCTCAATAATTTGTACGAATGGCGATGCAGCCTGCAGAGAAAATGTAGGATAGGTACAGTCTTGTGACTTAATTGTAGTAAGCTACAACCTAGTTATTTAATATCAAAATTACTAACAACAACACAAATATCATAGTTGGGAAATTGGTATTTCTTTGGGAAGATGATTTGCTTCAGCGTCCGCCATTGACCACCACTCACGCTGTCGAATCGACGATACACGTCACGGTTCCTCAGGGATCCCGCGACGGCTTGTATTCTGGCTATCTTTTTATTTTCTATTCGCCTGGAAAACTTACTTCAGTTTAACTAGGTACATATTATGGCCGATATAGCGCACAAAGTGCCTTACGTGCCAAGGTATCTCCGTTTATAAAAAATAAAAAAGGTAAGTAATTTCGCAAAAAAATATCTATAATTTCAGGCCCTACGATCTGGTATACTCTACACAGACTGGTTAAAGGTTAACGAAATTTCAAGTTAAGAAAACGAAGAACTGCAAACATATACAATATCGCTTACTGTTTTCTATTTTCACGAAAATATATTTAATAATAAAAGAACAATAAAAATATGGGTCTATGGTAGGTAAGTAGTAGGTATGTGTATGTTACTTATACTCAAAGATGTTGGAATTTCGCGTTTACGATTTACGACTATATAGACGTCTAAACATATACTAAACAGGTAGAGTAGAGAGATACCTACATCTACAACGTCATTCTTTTCACAATGTATGTGTTTGTAAATTCATACCCTTTATGCCGACATCTATGTCGTTCTTCATAGGCTTCAAAGCAATGCGCGGCTGATATAATTTTGTACGCATTTATAATGGTGCCGCCACAAAAGGTAACGTAGCGCCTCGATGCTGCGGGCCGGGCTTTGAAAGCTACCTGAAAATAGAAAAGCTTTCATTTCTATATTCTCGTATCAAACAAATACCTACTTATACGATATTAACTCCATTTTCCGGAGGTATGGAACTAGAAAAATAAGTTAGAAAAATTATGTTCTAGGGATTCTAGGTTCTAGTTGCGTGTACCCGAAGTAAAAAACACTTTTCCAAGTCGTGTACGCATTTATACCCTAACCTGGAATATAAAAACCCTGTCAAGGTACCCCCTTGACAGGCCATTGGTAGTTTTATAATCTGTGGATTTTGCTATGGAAAAAATAGTACCTTTTAATTCCGCAATATGGCAAGGGTTTATATTCCTGGCCAGGGTAAATATGGTGTATTTGACTGGACCCATGATAGATAATATAGAATTCGAAATGAATAGGTATTTGAGTGTTATTAAATTCATAAACTGGTTTTGTGAGTCACGTATTAAGTATAGAATCCAAAATTTCCATACATACAAAACTGTTTATTTACTAAATTTATAGTGAATATAAAAGAAGTATTGTCTTATAGGGATATATTTACTGGTTCATTCCTGGTGGTTCGATCGACAGTTCGACTAGTCTGACGAATAATATTTGTTATTCCCATTAGTCCTACTGACTTAACAAGATTTGCGTTAATCGCAAAAGCAAAAAATTAGCATCGCCTTCGACTTTCTTGGATGAAGAAATAACACTAAAAATTTAAGAAACTCCCGACATACCATTGTAAATATCCCCTTACTTTTTCTTTCCTGGTCATCATCAGGTCCTCAAGGTTCCTGATGTGGAAAGGATACCATGTCCCCAAACATTCTAGCTCAAATTCGAACCATCTAGCTGTTACTGTTACAGAGATTCCACCCGACATCTTGGAAACCACTGGTCCAATTTTCATCGGGCATGGCTAAGAACAATCTTGACATAATTCTCTGTTTAAGAAAAGGAACCGGATTAAAATCGGATCATCGGTTATCGAGTTATGGTGCCACATACAAACGCGCTAAACTTATAACACGCCAATCCTCGATACTTACTTACTTACTTACTCCGCTGGCGCAGCAATCCAATCCATCAATCCGGCAATCCTCGATACGGCCGGGGGTTAAAGATTAAGGGGCGGGCAAGTTCTTTACTTCAATGGAGGTTCATTGGCTTACCTGATGTGGCACGTCCCCAGGCTGAGCCGGCATACCGTTCACAACTCGAAACACTACCTCCTCGTTTATGTACGAATCCGATTCAAGAACCGTCGTTGATAAACAATCATCGAATATTAGAAACACAAACATGTACGTTACACACGAAAATCTTACTTTTCTATCACTTTGCCATGAGCTGCAGTTTGGTGATATTAGCTGAAGTATCATAATTTTTTAATTCTAACTTCAGAAATTTTGAATTTTGATTACAAAAATCCTCAAATTCTTCTGAAACCAAAAGTCTACTGCAGCTCTACTGGAATCAAACGATACAAATATACAAATACGACAGATGACAGAAGAATCATAGATAATTTGACACTGAAAGAAAGCAAAGAAATGTTATGCATATTTAACCACTTACGTTGCATGATGGAACCACAGATGTCAAATAGTACATACATTATATTGGTAACACTGTGGATCGAACGAACATGAGAGGAAATAAGTACCTACATAAGTAGTTATAGTATTTTACCTATAGGGCTTATATGGTGGGTACCAAATATTTTGAAATTCACCTCGAGGGCGCCACTAGTCCGATTTCTGTGATGTACCTACAAATATAAAATTTGAGGATACTCATGGGAGACAATTCGCTAATACCATCAATGGAACTACTGGGATCAAACGTTTTTTTCTTTCATTCAAGGGCCGTTGTTTTATGAAAGTCTAATTTAAATAATGGCAAAGTCACATAAATATTTCTGTAATTTCGATACATGAAGCTAAATATAAGATCGATACTAGTTTAAAACTTCCTTGTTTAGAAACAAGGAAGTTTTAAACTAGTATCGATGATTTCAGTAATTCGACGTCAGCTCAGAATAAAAAGATTATATATAGTAATCCTATGGATAATACAAAAGTTATTTTGCCTTTCACAAGGTCTTTGGGAAAAACCATGTAGTTAGTAGGTTCTTTAAGTAAGTAAGGATCTTTAAGTACTAGTTGTATCTACTAGTACTATAGTACTTAGTATAATTCCACGGGAAAACATGACGGAAACTCTTAGTTCTTTGCAGAAAAATATTTAGGGTAGATAATATAAAAGTTCTTTGAAACTATGTTTGAGACAGTCAATCCACAGAAATAGTGGGGAATACTTTTCAGGTACATATTTTTAAAATTCCCCACTGACCAACTAAATATAGTTGGTCTATAGGGAAGTAATGAGTAACGCCATTGATAGTTTTATCAATCAGTATTTTCTGTCAGTACAATATACTTACATGTACGAGTACCTACCTACATAAAATAAATTTCACCCCAACGAAGCCGGGTTTTTCTTGTAGTGTTAAGGCCTTATCAGTGTCGTACACTGGCTATTTGCGTGCGTGTTTCCAGCGAGATACGATCCGTCATTCCGTCAACTGCTTGTAAGTCGGGGAAACACGCTCGGGAAACGCCCATTGTTTATAGAGAAACACGTTGCTAATCGCTCGCCAGTTTGATAAGGCCCTTACAATAAAATGTAAATCAAGATGGAAATAACGTGTTTATTCGATACAACAAAAACGTCCATAACACTGACATCTTGGCACTCATTGTGCAACTGGCTTCGTTTTTATTTAGAAAATTAGTATACGAAGACGTTCTGGTGAAGAAGGAGACCTCTATTCCAGAATCGTCATGATCTGTTAGTGCGCCGCAGACGACGCCTACCAATATACCGCGGTTCTCGCACTCTTCGGGGTCTTTCGTTCCTTTACACACTAAAGGGCCCCCAGAATCACCCTGTAACAAGAAAAATAAACCAAAACAATAACGGCAGGAGACAAAATCCAGATCATGAATCCGAAGGCACCAGAATACCATGCATGCAGCCCCATATCTCAGTTATATCATTCTCTCTTATTTTTTTAAATTATTTAAACGTTATTAAAGTTAGGCAAATACAGGACTATACTCTGAACTGAATTGAATTTTAATTAATTAACTTTTGGATTTTATCTATGTCGTGATTGCTCAGATAATTATATGGAATTAACCACATAGAACGACTTTTTTGGCAGATATAGGATGGTTTGCAATGCCTCCCCAGTCCCCATATATTATTTTGATAAAAGTAATTACCTATCCGATGTTTATGTGCTATGTACTTAATTCAAATGATTAATACATACCTTGGCAACATCAGTTGGTAGCGGTTCCGTACAAACGAATTTCTTCATGTTCCTCCGCATGATACCATTGCACTTCCTTGTTGGCATAATCGTCAGGTCGGCCAAAAGGAGGTCTGATCCATACTGTGGTAACATACGAGTAATAATGTTGACTCTAATGGTGAAAAATTATCATAAGGAAACCAGCATGTCTGAGGAAAAACTAAGTTTTCCACAAATCTGTACTGGGCCCGCTGGGTGGATCATGGCCACTTTGTGCATGGGTAGGCCTGTGCCCCAACAGTGTGGGAACTTCACGTCCCCCGACCCCGCTTTAATAGGCTGATGATGATGTTATGAATGTTGATACGTTTTCAAATATTTAACCAAAAGATAGTAACGAAATGAAAGTGGTATCAGGACTATTTAGGACCGAAAGGGCCCTCATTTATTTATGATTTAATGAGTGGAACCTGGTTTGGCATACAAATAATTAAAGAACATTTACTATGTACAATTTTTTAACGCTGTAAGATTTCCTGCAAATCAGATAAAATAAAAATAAAAACTTCTATCGGTTTTTTTTAGTAATTTGTTTATGAACCTTACAAAATTATCGCTAAAGGCGTAAAATCAGTACATTTTGTATGGAGGACAATATTTATTTTAAAGTAGAACAAAAGTTAGGTTGTCATTTATTGAAACTGTTAAGATCCTATCATACCCTTGCTTTGACATCCACAGGTCGAGATAGATATCTATGAAAGTGAAAAGTTAACGCACACAGTAGGTACTGTTCTAGAATTACTTACCCTATTCTTATAAGCTGTTCTTCCAAAGCCTGAAGCCAGGCACTTGCCGGTGTACTCGAGATGGAGAGTCGTGTAATTCAGATAGTACACGTACTTGTTGTAAACAAAAGGCTTCGTGAGGACCTGCCAATGAAAATCGATTAATTATTGTGACTCATTATTGTCATTTAATACACAGTGTAAAAAAAACAGTAGATTGATGAATACGTTGGTGACGCATTCGCTGCATTCGTCTAAAAAGACGACGTAACAAAGTCCTTTAAAATCGCTACCGATTCATTTCCGATATCTGATTATAAGTAAGTACATTCTTTTAATTTCGAAATTGTCTACGGAAATATACGTACAATTAAAAAAAAGGCATTTGTCATCCAACAGCAATGAACTAACCATATCATATCACCAAAGTCGCCACAAACAGAAAGAATAAAATGAGGAGACTTATACACTGCAGTGGGATGTGATGAGCTGATGATGATGACATGAACCATCAGGTCGAGTAGACTAGAGCGTTAAAGCCCGAAACAAACTAGAGGTAACGTTCAAAACTAACCACAACGCAAATGTCTTGCGATGGAAACTTGTATTTCTTGGGATGTATAACTTCCTGTATAGACCTCCACTGTCCGGAGCTCTCGCTGTCGTATTTGTGGTACACGTCGGAGTATTTCACTGCGCCTGCGACGACGGCCACCCGGGTCACTTTAGTCTTACCAATTCGTCTGGAACAACCCATCCCACAACATTAACAGTAATGTTTCGCACATTACTAATATTCTTAGCTAAAATTTTGATGACATTTCATCGTTTTCTGCGTCACTTCGTATTCGCCATATTTTTTTTAAGCATGCCTAACTATACCTATAAAACCGAAGTATAATTGGAGAAATTCGACTAGTTTCTACCAAAGAGTGGACTAATCTTTTACAAATCAATTAAGGGGCCTACAGTCGCCAATTGAACGTTTTTTTGTCAAGCCCTCAAGGTCATTGGCGACTGTATAAGCCTTAAATGACATTTGTTTACATTGCCTTTATAGAGCTCTATCCATTACCAAAGGGAATTAGCTTCAAATGAAGAGGATGTCTATAGATTCGACTTCACTGAGCTCACTGCAGTGATCTAGCCTGCCAAATAATATACTACGACTGGGATGGTTGGTGTTCAACATGCATACAAATCACAATCACACCATTGCGTTTAATCAAGCCTGAACTCACCGCTTACGGTTTGTCAGAATACCTATCTATCTATCAGCCCGTGTCTGTCCACTGCTGGGCATAGGCCTCTCCCAGGGCGCGCCACATTACTCGGTCCTCCGCCTTCCTCATCCAACCATCGCCTGCAACCTTCTTCAGGTCGTCGGTCCACCGGGCAGGGGGGCGTCCCACGCTGGTTATTGGTAAGCTTAGAAAGAACTAAAATGGCCTGACATCATTATTTTCAAAAGTCTATGGAAAAAATAGAATCCTGCTGATTATAAGGCTGAACGGCGTGCAGCATTTACTATTCTTACTGGTTAAAAATGGAGTAGTTGAGTAGGTGTTAATGGAGGTTTAAGGGCAGAAAATTGGTTGTAGAAGGCGACGAAAATGAAGAAAATGTAATATGCACATACCCTTTCTGTCTACATCGCGGCCCTGCATAGTTTCCGAAGCAATGGGCCGCTGAAATAACTTTGTTGGGTTTGATAATGGTGCCGCCGCAAAAAGCCCAATAGTATCGTGATCTTGCGGGACGTACTTTAATAGCCACCTGTAAATAAAGAACAGACTATTAAATCAGCGCTGTAAGTATCCCAGCAAAACATCGGTGCGGTTTGAATGACTATACTGAAGAATTTCGATCCCCTAGCTTTTTCCTTTGGAAATTTATAGGTATTTATATACAAAGTTGTCTAAGGGCTCATATAAAATGTAAAGAGAAAAGCATAATCTGAAAGTATAGGGAAAAAATGGAAGCAGTCCGACAGCAGTAGAGGAATTCTCTCTAATATAACTATTATAATTATATTAGAGACTTTATAATATTTTTAGACTTTATATTAACTATTATAATATTTAGCCTATAACTATTATTCGATACCAGATTACTTACCACATAAATCGGCAAGGGTGAAATTCAATTTAAAAGTCTTGGTGTGTAGGATCACCTGAGAAGGAACCACCTGCTTACCTATTTCTGCCGCAAAGCAGCATGCTCGCATTGGTGTGTTTCGGTTTCTGAAGGGTATGTAAGAGAACCAGTGTAATAAACGGCAAATAAGCCACACCTCAAGGTTTGCAGAGCATTGAAAACCCTCTTAAAATATTGCAGTGAGGTGATCTTTGGATGACGGTGACCACTTACCATCAGGTGACCCGTTTGCTCGTTTGCGCTCTATAAATAATAATAAAATCAGGATGGGTAGAAGTCGGGGTTTGAAGGTAGGTTTTATTATTTCATGAATTGAATTCAAAACGGGATTTAATCTGTTAATGTTACCCTTTTTTTCGACCTTGCCATTTTCACTTGCAATCAAAGTCATAACATTATTAATACCGCAAACTTTATTTTTTTAACGTCAAACCGTAGCGTATACTCTATTCTTTAAAATAAAGTTTAATTGACCCAAATCCGTCGAGTAGTTTCGACGCTAGCTCACTTTAAACTGAGCGGTAACTGCGCGGTATAAGTATTATTTTTCTAAATTTTAAAGTTTCGTTACACGAAGCACTCGAAAGTACATATTTTTCGTTACATAATCAATCTTTTAGATATTTAATATAAATGTATAAAACAATAACCTGATATGGGACGTCTCCAGGCTTCGCTTGTCGACCATTCACAATTCGAAATACAGGCTCTTCATTAATAGGCCATGTGCTATTAGACGGAGACTCAGTCTCACTTGATAAACACGTTACATAGGCTTGCAATAAAAACACAACAATATAAAATACTGTAAACATTACCAATCATTAATAATTTGAAAGTATATTCTAACTTCGATTGGTTTGATTTAAATTACAAAATAAGGCATCGTTAGTTAAAGAATTGATTGAATTAATTTATAAACATAAAACATAGGACCTCAAACATAATGTTTTGGTAGAAACATTAATCTTTGATCTGTACATAATGTTTATCTGAATTGGTGTGAATGACGGTTGTCATCTGACAAACACCAGTTGTAGGCAAGTTGTCAGTTGTCAATGACAAAATCGTACAAGAAAAAAGCATAGCAAAAGAGGAATTATCTTCTTAAGCCATGGAAAGGAGAGTAAGGAATTATAATTATAATGTACTAGCGGCCCGTCCCGGCTTCGCACGGGCATTAAACATTACATTTAGATTTGTTAATTTTAACACATTCATTCTGACTTGAAAGACGATTTTCAGTTTCAGATGACGATTCCGCATTTCGACGTATTTTTGATGCCCTGGCCTGGGAACTATTTCTGGAAAGTTGAGATCTTGATCTTTTAGGCATTTCAAAATGACAAAAGAAAAAATGCCTTTGAACTAAATTAGCATAACTGTAAGCTACCTACTATTACAACGTAAACAACTACTATTTATTAAAATTAAATTGAATATCATGAAAAAAAATTGAATATCATTAAAAATATTCAAGTAATTTATTTATTATATTTTATATATATTTTTTTTATATAAATGGGTCTAATTTAAAAAAAAAAGGGTCTAGTTCTGAAAAGAACTTTTTAAATGGGTTTAGTTAGTAAACGAATTATTATCAAGCGTATTTTTAATGAATTCCGCGCACATCCATCACGTAGGGAGCCGACCGCGCGAGTGAGCCGCGCGGCAAGTTTATTTCGTGATCTTAACTCCCCTCCCGTACCCCTGCCCGAGTGACGCCCTACAACGCATAAGTAGCCGAATGGAGTTTATTTTTTCAAAGTTTTAAACTCGTGATATCTTTTGAATGGAATGTCAGAATCGAATAATTCAAAAAGTAATATAAAGGTATTGAAGCAGTCTTAAATAATAAATCATTTATTTTGATAAGGTACAAATAAAGAGCTTTTTGTAGCGGTGGTATTTTAATTTCTTTTTTTTTTATAAAAAAACGCTTATTGTGACATGACTATAATAGTTAGAGACACGCTGCCGCTGATTTTTTTGTTGATAATGGTGTGTTCTAAAAAAATGTTATATATCATTTTGTTCTATCATCAATATTTTTCGCAGCGTACGCGATGTAAGGAAGTTTTTTGATATTTTTTTACACTTTATCGTAATTTAAGTAAGGATCCCCATTTTTTTGAAAATGAAATATAGCCTATGTCACTCAGGAAAAATGTAGCTTTCCAACAGTGAAAGAATTATTCAAATCTGTTCAGTAGTTTCGGAGCCTATTCAATTCAAACAAACAAACAAAAAATCAAACCTTTCCTCTTTATAATATATATATATATATATATATATATATATATATATATATATATATATATATATATATATATATATATATATATATATATATATATATATATATATATATATATATATATATAATATAATATAATATAATATAATATAATATAATATAATATAATATAATAAAGGTATTGAAGCAGTCTTAAATAATAAATCATTTATTTTGATAAGGTACAAATAAAGAGCTTTTTGTAGCGGTGGTATTTTAATTTCTTTTTTTTTTTATAAAAAAACGCTTATTGTGACATGACTATAATAGTTAGAGACACGCTGCCGCTGATTTTTTTGTTGATAATGGTGTGTTCTAAAAAAATGTTATATATCATTTTGTTCTATCATCAATATTTTTCGCAGCGTACGCGATGTAAGGAAGTTTTTTGATATTTTTTTACACTTTATCGTAATTTAAGTAAGGATCCCCATTTTTTTGAAAATGAAATATAGCCTATGTCACTCAGGAAAAATGTAGCTTTCCAACAGTGAAAGAATTATTCAAATCTGTTCAGTAGTTTCGGAGCCTATTCAATTCAAACAAACAAACAAAAAATCAAACCTTTCCTCTTTATAATATTGGTATAGACAAGCATTATATAAATCGTCGACTAAATCGTTTACTGAATTCAGTCATAAGTATATTGGAAAGTAATCAATCTGCTTAGTGCTTTCAATTAGTGCTACCTACTTGTCTGTAAAAACATTGGTATAAAATGGGAAAGAATACAGCAGGGAATCCTTAGTTCATCATGAATTTGCCTCATTACATAATTTTCTATGTTACTACAATCAGTACACGACTATACAATAAGAATACTAAGAAACTAATAATAAGAAACTAGTATAAACAAAAGAATGGGTGGCGCTAACGCACCACTCGTATTTTGCCTCGTATTTAGGGCTTTTATGTCCAGAGTTAGCGCCACCATAAAAAAGGTACCGACGGAAGTAAGGCCACAAAGCGAATGCCAACGCGCAAAAACTGACCAAAAAAACTGCATAATGCGGTCGAGAAGCAGTGTGGCCGTTCGACCGCTCTTGTAAAATTTATAACAGCTCTATTTTGTTTACCTGCTTGACTCGCTTTTATATTGTCCAGTAATTGGAGGTATTTGACGATGAGTTATTAATTTATTGGACGCAGTTTCGGTCCAGTTTTTATGGAGGTGCTAAAACGTTCTTCGGCATTCGCTTTTGTGTTTAGACGCTTTGTCCAAGATTGTCTTTGTTACGCTGTTTTCTAACTAAAATTAAATATTGCGCACAAGATTTTTTAATGCAATAGATTAGTAATCGTTGAAGAATTTAATTTTATGAATTTTTGATTAGGTATAAAATAAATCGACGTAGGTACCTACCTAAGGACTTATATACTTCTATATTTATTCTGATACATAAGAAAAGTGTGTGTGTGTGTGTGTGTGTGTGTAGATTTGAAAGTGAAGATGTGAAATATTTAAGAAGGAATAAATACCTAATAAATACTTAATTAGCAAGTACTTACCTATAACAATGAATACACGTGGTAAATAGAATGAAATATTCATGTTAATTCTATATTTTTATTCTAAAGTTAACCGCGTTCTATAGGTATACAAGTCATATATAAACGAGGAAATCTGTAATTAGCCTTCTTAAAGTTTTAATACACATGTATTTTCATAATAGCTGTAGATTTCCCTTATAAATAAATAAAAATAAAAAAAAAACCGGGAATTCTAATTTTTAGTTAGGAATAAAAAAATTGCGGTCGATTTTTTTATTTCAGTTATTATTATTTATCAATGCTATCATTTACTTATTAGATTTTTTTATTTATAGTTTAAAAATCATCATTGCTTTTAACAAAGCAAAAAAAAAAAACCGAAAACTTTTAGAAAGGAAAAACCGATGTTAAAAAGTTAGAAAATACTCGTACTTATAATAAATACTTAGTATACCTACATTTTCTATAAATCTTAGGGTTATTGTAACAGATTCTACAATAGGTAATTTTCGATTTCCAAATAAGTATAATAGTATTTTATGCAATTGACGTGTTATTACAATACTATCAAAATAGATAAAATGAGTTTTAAAATGGCTGATTACGTGCAGTTGTATACAATACTTTTTCTACTACCATGAAATACCTAAATAATTTAAAATACAAACAATTGCGAAGCCTCCAACACGCCATGACAGCTCGTCAAAACTCCGTCGACAACAGTGCGTGGTCCAAGTTGTCGTCTCGTGTCGATGGCATTAAAAAATATTTTTTTTATATCTTACATGACATTTTTTTTTCATAAACTAGGTACTAATTTTGTATCAAATTTCATGAAATTATTAATTTTACTTTGTACTCGTACTGAATTGAGTTGACGGTATCGTAATGTAGGTTCGCGGCGTCGTAATTAATATTACGACACCGGTCTTTCATTATGTTACAACCCTTAGAAATGAAGTAGTTTGTGGTTTCACATTAAACAAAGTACATTATTATGTACCTACATTCTGCTTATCTATCACTTTCTGATCAATTTCTATGAGAAGTCGATCATCTTTTTTCTAGTACCTACCTACACATTGTGTGTTTTCGGAAAGGCTCATGTCTTTAGTTGAATCTATCCACCGCTGGTTCTTGGGTACGCAGTACTCGCCAGGGATCGAGCAAACACACATGTTCACTGCAGTTGCTGACGAAACATTCGGTACTAAGTTTTCGATATTTTTTATCGTCATCATTATTATCATCATGCTATATTGATTAGTCAATCAGTTAGAATTAGGTCAATCAGGGAAAATTGACCTTGAAAGTCTTGATTCCGATTCGTTCGTCTCCCTCAGGCCGGCCCAGGACCGTAGGTAGAAATGGATTTAGGGGTCGGTTGTGGTTTTAGGGGAAAGGTTGAGGTTTCTTCGAGGGGACGGTGGTTTTGAGTTTCCAGGGTCTACGAATTTTTGAGGAGGGACGAGGATAGAGCACCCTTTCCCCCTGTCTACGGCCGAAATGCTGTACCTCATCATGAATATCGAATGTAAAGTCCTTACTACGCACGCACCTACTTCACAGCCACCTATCAGCGTTGTTTCTGTTGGAATTTGTGCCTTCACTAAATGATTATTCTTTGTTTTCTTTTTTGTCCGCGCGTCGAATCGAAACGTTAAAATATTATTATGACTTTTATAATATGGACGGTTCCACGCCGCGGGCTATGGTGTTAACACACACGTGTTCTCATGTGTGTTCTAAGTCAACTGTGTTGTCTAAATACGATGCACACATGTAGAATAAGGATTTGGGGGAAATTTTCCCTTGGTCATCGAAATAGGTACTGACCTGTATTTTCCATTATTATTCTACTGTAAAATACAGGTTTGTCGATTGTTATAAAAGGTGTTTCTTTGGTTATGCATTCAGAACATGGAAGTAGTTATTTTCCATATTATCACATTTTTTAATTCATTAAGAAAATATATTTTTATTTTCATACAAACTAAATGCCTTGCCTTAAATTAGGTAGGTACCTAGTATGCCATATCTATCCGAGCTGGTAACGTCGCATTTTGAATTAATTTGAACTTGACTATGATGACATAAGTTATTAATGACATGAGCAAACGAAATGCAAATAATTTGTTATTGTTTGGTTTCAGGTTTTCTTACGAGCAGGAATAAAGACCCTTACTCATTGTAAAACTCAATTGAGTTTAATACATAGCAAGTATCTAAAAAACGATGCGTTTATATTATATTTATATTATGTAAAAGCTACAGAAGTGTTTGGCGAAGTTAATGCATATCCTCAGGAATACCTTGTATAAAAGTTGAAACATTATCAATAGCCTTAAATTATGTAAGTTCAGGTAAAATTTTATCAAATGTTTTACCATAGGTATATGCCTCTACATTAAAACCCTGATATGACACTTAAGAGAATCTATGGAGGAACTCTGGTATTGTACTTTTTATAGCCAGGTGTAACCTGCATTTCAACATTACCAGTGTCGCCTGTTAGTCTAGAACACATGTGGCCACGTATACTGAAACCCTCTTACATCTATACCTAATGCTAACTGCTTTATACAATACTGCATTAGTATGGCTAGACTTGTGGCTTCGTGATATTGAGAGACGCTTTGAATATGCAATGAAGCAATAGAATCGTGTACTACCGAAGGAGATATTGATATTGGTGCACACTTTTCAGGTTCCAATGCGCGTTAGTCGGTGAATTATTTTGTAGATGATTTAGCCTCCTGAGACATAAGTCACGTCTAAACTTCGTAGTTCGGTCCCAATGTTCTAGGTCAAGAAACTTGTTTCTGTATGTAGTAGGTATAATTTTCTGTATTAGGTAGTTGTGAAAGGCAACGATTGGTTTTTTCAGAGGGGGAATTTGCCCCTGGCATTCTATTTATACTCGTACCTGTCCATCTGAAACACAACACCCAAAGGGTTCAACTATATCAAGATTTTTTTAACGCTGATTTTAAGTTTATAGCGAACTTTTTTTTTCAGATGGGGGATTTTCCCCCTTTTATAAAGTTCTACATATGAATGCGCCATTTGCTGTGGGTTTAACTTCATCAAGAAGTTTTTGACGCTTAGATGTTTAAGTAAGTGGTTCTTGAAAAGCCAATTGTTTATTCAGAAAGTATAGATTTGCATCTAGGCCCTTCTATTTTTACCAGTCTATAAGGCACAGCACCTGTGGTGTAGACGAATGTGCCATTTACATTGTAATGCCCCGCACTACCCACAACCAGTTCGATTACGCCGGGAATGCTGTCCACGAAGCTTATAGATGAACTTGTTACGTCTTCGATACCTATGACCATTTTCTACGATCGGTTAGGTTGGTATTTTGTAGTTTTATGGGTAACTTAAAGTTAAAGATGCCTACGTGTTGCTGTGGGTTTGATTGTGAGCCTATTTTTTTCTGACATCGCAGCGAACAATCTTACTCAGTAGAGTAGACAGACCTAAAGTGTATTATAGTTTTTCTATGGTAGAGTCAATAAATAGCTCTACCAATTCCAAAAGAACAAACTATTACAGTGGAACATTTGTATTGCATATGAGTCATATCTACTCCTTATGACTAAATATAATACAAGTATCTACGACCTAGAACGAGGTGTTTCAAAAAAAGTTACATATCATAAATCTGATCATCAATGGATTCAGAAGCTTTCCTTACACCAAGTTTTAGGATACCTACCGCAACTGTTATTTTCCAACGACCTAGTTAGACAGTTGTGTACCAATCGATACATATCATTCAATACTTACTCGTACACTACGAGTACCCACCTAATACGTGATTGATCCCTGCAGAGGCGGGGTGCGCGCGGGGTGTGCGCGGGCGCAGCGCACTGACCGCTGCAGCCAGGTGCGTGCGGCCATCGACACCATAAAATTAATAACCCGTCGAGCTTCACAACCGATGCACTCGGCCTCATGCGTTTCATACTTGGTGTGCTGAAAAATGCGCGCAAACTTAAGTTAACGAACGTCACGTTCATGGCACTGTATACTTACCTACTGGTTCAGCCGACTTCAGTCCAAATTGTTTAAAGTGTATCTAAACACATATGAAATTCCTTTTTCGAGTAGGTATACTACGTATACCTATCTTATTTTGTTTTATAGTATTCTTACTTTATATTACAAGAATCTAAATAAAAAAACGTGTATCTTGTTAAGAGCTTTTATCAGCATACAACTTCATAAAGGTAATAAAATTTTCTACATCAACCCATCCATAGAACGTTGAGGCATTCGACGAAATTTATAGTAAACATAAAATGTTCCATTTGAATTCCCACAAATTGAATTATCATAAATTGGGCCTTTCAACGCGTTATGCTTCATTCAGGGTAGATGTGTAGTAGATGTTAGATTTGTATTTAATAGCGGCTGAATAAGGTGCGGCAGGCTGTGTGGGACCGGACAGAGTCGGAGAACAGACGAGTGGACGGCGGGCGGGTGGCGGCGCACGCGCAGGGGGCAGAGGACTGCCGAGACGGTGAGTCTGCCTGATAAAGGAGGGTTTTATCCGCTCGATTTAGCATGAAATTGGAATACAAAGTGAATAAAGCCACAAGATTGTAAACATTATGAGGTTCCCCTTTTTTATTGCGGCATTCGGCTTATTTACGGTTCTCTTTTTATTGGTCGCAAGTGTCTGCCTCGAACCCCCTATTTATTACCTTGTTAAACTCTAGTTAACGAACTGATCCCTCGGTACCAATACCAGTTCGGTGCTTGCGATGCACTTAATTGAAAATTTATCGCTCCACCTCAGGAAAGCTTAATTGATTTTCGTCGAGAGTGACTGTAAACTGGAGTACGCAGTGCAATGCAATTAATTGAATTTAAATAAAAGGAGAAGAAATCCGAAATAAGTACCTATTTTTGTAAATTGCTTGAGAGGCTCGTAAAGGCGAGGCGGGCGTAAATCACGAACATTATAGGTTCCCACGCGGCGGCGTCGGCAGCGGCGGGTAGCATCGCTCCACCGGAATGAATGACTCACTAAACTCAAAGCTCCATTTCCACAAGTCATAGTGCAATTAATAATATGCGGCATCCTGTCGAATTATCTCTCGCCGTGGCAGGGGTCCGGGCGGCTTTAATTTACCACAATGGAAGTTGGTTCTGAGAAGCGTTCGCCGGCGAGGCGGGTCGATTCTTGGACGAAAACAAACAGAAAATAATTATCATAAAGATGAAGAGCGGCCGCTCGGGCCTGCGCTGCTAATGGGGCCCACCTGGCCGCGAGCCGCGGGCCGCGGGCCGCGGTCTCAGCGGTCCTTCCATCCGCCCTCACACACGCGAGAGCGGACCCACACATTCCTGCTCCCCGATGGGAGCCTTGAGCGAACTCATGCTCACTGCGTAATAAACACTTGATTGGTTTTTAATTGTGATTGTTAAAGAGTTTGGTTTTATTAGGACCGAGCATAAAGCGTTGATTTTAATCCATTGGTACCCGACTAAGCGACTTGTTACCATGAAATGAAGAATTAAGCAGGTAACTTTAAGCGTAAGGTGCCGAAAAGTTGGAAAACAATAACTTAGAGCAACTTTCGATTTCTAACAGAAATAATTTTAGCTGAGAGTCAAACTCAATAACAACAAACAAAATGCTATAGAATCGTAGTATCCCAGACCTAAAAGACCTACTGAATGTTCCGCCAATAGGACCTAACGCTCCTGAGATATTTTTATCAGTTTATTATTATCCCAGCAATAATGTAAGATGTGTAGTTTTTATAGCGGTGTGACGACGAAGAAAAAAATTACTGGTAGTCATACTGGTGTGACGACGAGTCGGTCGTGGTAGAATCATGTAAATATGGACTAATATCAGGTAGAGACACAGACAGATTATATGTGAAGCTTGTTCAATAGGTTTTGATAGTAGGTAGGTACGAACAAAATATCCACCAAGTAAATAAATCATATCACTGCAGCACAGAGCAAGATCAATATCGTTAAGAAGAATCATTATAATTATATTATATCATTATAAGAATCATTATCGGTCAGAAGAGCAATATCGTTCCGTTATTTTGTGCTACTCGTAAGTGCTCGTGCCCTCAAGAATTGCATTACACTACTATCTAAAATTAATTTACAACATTACCGTTAACCTTTTCAACCGACAGCGATAAGGATGGCCTTTGACAGTATTATCTATAAGTTAGGTTCCAAATCCTATCAGTAAGTACCTACCTATAAGTAGTTAATTATACAGGATGTTAACAAAAACACCCGGACTTTTACCAGGATATCCTCTCATGAAAGTGAACTGTCTAAAAAATTTGAAAATGGCGAATAAAGTTTTTCAGACTCTTCATACCAAATTGGTGATCGAGAGGCCGATTAGTATGAAAAGTTGGAAAAATTTTGTTATTCTATTTTCAAAACTTTTTGCAAGTATAGATACAAAGGTTTTTCATTATGGAACTCCTGGTCCGGCGAATGATTTTATTAACAGTCTATATGTTGTAACCAAATATTTATTTAACTTAGGTATCACAGTTTCGTCAGTGTATAAGATTCTCTTCTTTGGCACACCAATATTATCCGAGGTAAGTCGAAGGGGCAACCCTACTTTCTCGTGAAAAATATAGCAACATTGTTGTTGAAATTAATAACCGTTAATAATATGTAATTTTTTAGCACGAGTAACGACATCTTATTTTTTAGCACGAGTAACGACATCTTATTTTTTAGCACGAGTAACGACATCTTATTTTTTAGCACGAGTAACGACATCTTATTTTTTAGCACGAGTAACGACATCTTATTTTTTAGCACGAGTAACGACATCTTATTTTTTAGCACGAGTAACGACATCTTATTTTTTAGCACGAGTAACGACATCTTATTTTTTAGCACGAGTAACGACATCTTATTTTTTAGCACGAGTAACGACATCTTATTTTTTAGCACGAGTAACGACATCTTATTTTTTAGCACGAGTAACGACATCTTATTTTTTAGCACGAGTAACGACATCTTATTTTTTAGCACGAGTAACGACATCTTATTTTTTAGCACGAGTAACGACATCTTATTTTTTAGCACGAGTAACGACATCTTATTTTTTAGCACGAGTAACGACATCTTATTTTTTAGCACGAGTAACGACATCTTATTTTTTAGCACGAGTAACGACATCTTATTTTTTAGCACGAGTAACGACATCTTATTTTTTAGCACGAGTAACGACATCTTATTTCAGAATCGATAATTTACGCTTTCTTCTTATGATTTAAAACATTGTTGAACATGAAAATATGGTAAATTATTTTAACATTTTTAAGTATATTTAGTACCTATATTACTTTGTGCAGTAATCCTGGGGAGATACTACTTGCCTATTACTGCCACAAGGCATTTGTTGTGTTCCGATTTGAAGGGTAAGAGAGCCCTACCCAGGCACTCAGCACTCTACCTAACAATAGGCAAGTACCTTGACTTGCCTATTGTTAGGTAGAGTGCTGAGTACAGTACAGTTGCAGCGATAATAAAAAACCTCTAGTAATATATTAGGTGTTCTGTCTATGGACAAACGGTGACTAATTACCATCAGATGAGCCGTTTATTCGCCAGTTCTCCTTATACAATAAAAAATTCTTTCTATCCAAAGTCCACTTATTCGTCATATGTTTGTACCTTGCCTACTCTAACGCTTATTCAACCGTCCAAAGTATAAAGTAAGAATGCGCCCGCCCCATATGGCCCGGACTACACGATAACGGTTCCTATGTCTGTTCCAGTATCGGTCGGTTCCATGGAACCGGTGCATCATATAAACTCATACAAAAATCGATGTCGACTACATGTACAACGGTTCCACTTGGAACCGGCCTGCTCGGTTCTTGAACCGAGTGGGCGGGGCTTACGCGAAACGCATGAGTTTGAATGCAGTCGGACTACACGGCCGGTACCGGTACCTGAACCGTCGCCGGAACCGTCGTCGTGTAGTCCGAGCCTAAGGGATAATAATTTGACTTCATTCAACCGCCCAAGCTTTACGATACATTTGAAGAAAACCCTTATGACTCTACCTACTTATACCCAGTCTAACAATTAACATCTGAAAGTAAGTGCATATAATAGATTATATTAAGAAACCTCAATTTTCTTAAATTACCTACTTGATGTGCTATGTGGAAATTGGAAAATGTTTGCGAAAGAAAAGTAAAACCTCATTAAAACATATTGAGAACAAGAATCGAACCTGAACCTCATACGTATTCAATTCGCCGTCATAACCCTACTTACACCGCCGGCGCTTAGGCATAATAATATCTACATTCCATGAAAACGACGGGCGCGTCGAAATTTACGTTCTCTATTACTTTGACTTATCCCAAAATTAATAATAAGTATCGGAAGCAATGCGACACCTTCACCGTTAGATATATGGAATTCCATTCCTATGACGGTTCCGAAAAGCCTGCCGATCCTCAAAGATACATTTATTACAGTAACGCATTGCAGATAAAGTTCCAAAGCGTCTCACTTTAGGGAGAGATAACTTTGTCCCGGCAATAATTTAACACTGCGACCGCCATCGAACTGTGAAAGCTCCAGATAAAATACTTGACGAATTCCTCGACTGTCTACCTCAATGGCGAAATAAGTTTTTAGTATTCTTTTTTCGATGCCGATGTTTTTGCGTGGATACCGCCGGATCGGCCGGTGGTCCATTAAGGCAGGAACAATGGAACCACTCAGGTTCTATTACCCGTTTTATCTAACTTTGACGCAGATTATGTGAATTCTGTCGGCGTTTTGTTTTTTCCAGTTTGGTTAATGATGTGTTGTCATTAGGTGAACTAATTACTTTTTAGGACCGTAGGTACTCGTATAATGATTATACCGTGATTTCAATTCAATGCTGAAAACATAGCTAAGCCTCGGAAAACTTAAGTCTAACTTAACTTTTGTCTAATATTTAAGTTGCTCAAATTTTAGCACCATTATCATATAATGTTTGTAGTTGATACGATTGATTACGAGCAAGTTATGTTATACTTAGAAAAATAAAAATAATCTCAGTTTGACATCATCATCGTCATCAATGCTTATAAAATCTTTACACTTTTTTGTTTTGAAAAATGAGTCATTCCATTCGTTAAAATGGTGGGAAGGCTGTGGCGTGTTAAGAATTGTATCAATTATAGAGACAGTCCAGGACCGCAGGCAGCGCCCCCTGCCGAGCCTTTACTGTGGTCTCCGGTATGATATGGAGACCGCTTCTATAAAAGCCAAACTCTTGCATTTAGTGAAAGTGACTGTAATTCAATCACATACCAATGGAATAGGTATACAATCTTGGCTTCAAGCTTGATTTATGATTATTATAGATGTGTGGTTAGTGGCTAACCTACAAAATACACAATAATAATTAGCCAGAGAAATTTGTAACAGTATACTTAGGTATACGAAGCAGTACCGCGGCCCGAAAATCCAAAGCAAACCATTTATAACATACGAATTATATATTACAAATGTTACCCAGTCATCAACTAATTCACTCAGCAACTCATCCTTGAGACAAGATTAATTTGCACGCTGGAAAATCCGACAAAAAAGAGTAGTAAAAGGTAGAGCTATAAAAGTATATGGAATTAAAATAAAGATGAGACCTAAAATTAATTTAAAAAAATTAATCGAAGGCTCTCTATAGAATCCCCATATTGTATGTAGGCATGAAGTTGCCATACTTAGCGAGCATCGGGTGTGTCCCCATGAAACGTAGTAGAAACTATTCCGGCCACAAAGCTTCGCGTGTGTTCTGGACTTCGAATACCGAAATGTAAATGGAGTTAGCTGACCATCAATATCTTAGAGATACAATTCCGGTAACTTGGGTAGATGTTTCATCACTTCCATCTAGACCCTCGACAAATGAAAAACTTCTAAAAATCCAATCCTGAAATATATGTAGGTACCTACTTAATAAAAACTCGCCAAGATCCCCATATAAGTATTTAACGTTTTTCCGATCATGACATCAATAAAGTAGGTATCATAACGATATATTACAAAAAAAAACTCTTAGTCCTGCTTATTTGTTTTGAATCTAGCGTAATATCTCAGAATGTAGATTTACATAATTATTACTCTTATTATTTTGTATCCAGACCTTGTTATTATTCGAAAGCTTTTCGCACTTAGTGCGCACTGCGCAGTTAGCTTTCGCCTCTCAGTCAGGTACCTATACCGAGAAACATTGTTTAGCGCGAATCCGCGCGGCCGACACTTCACGGTAATGCATCGAAATAGAAGTTTACTCAAACAATGAGCGTGATTTACGAGTAAACACTTCGGAAGCTGCCTCTTGAAGTTTTCAGGATCTTACTCCGTACACTCTAAACTAAACCCTGAAAACAGCTTTCAGGGATGATATTACAGTGTCTCTTTCTCTAGATTTGGAACACGTTTTAAGGAAAACTACTGTTCCAAATTGGTTGTTACAGTGTTAAACTGAAGGTTTGTTTTCCTGAGGCCGCGTGGTGTTGTTGGGTAAGATGGTACATGTTGGCTGCACTTCTCAAGGTTCCCGGCCACTTTTCGGCTCCGTTTACAAACACAACGGCGTGCTGTTTTTCGTTTTGTACGATGTAACGTTAAATAATTTTCCATTAAAGTAAATACAGTCTGTTATTTCATGTATTACTCAGCGGCACGAGGCGGTGTTTTTATATAATACAATGTTGAGGTTGGTTGGGAACAGAAATGTTGATTTAAATGATTTCAGTCAACATAAACATTGTTAACTGTTTTCCAGTAATTACAGAACCATAACAATTCCACGTAAGTGTATACCTAGCGGATCTACAAGGTGTTCCAGAGGATATGCATTAACTTCGCCTAACACTGCTGTAGCTCTTACATAACATATTTGACAATGAAAGTGATCCTCATAAACGCTTCGTTTTCGAGATACTTGATATTTTATTAATTGAGTTATACAATGAGTAAGGGTCTTTAGTTATGCCCGTAAGAAAACCTGAAACAAAACAATAAGAAACTATATGCCTTTCGATTCCACATGTCATTAATAACTTATGTCATCATGATTGTCAAGTTCAAATTAATCAAAATGCGACGTTGCCAGCTCGGATAAAGAGTATGGCATACTAGGTAATTTAAGGCAAGGCACAAAATGTGACAATATGGAAAATAACTACTTCGATGTTCTGAGTACAGTGTCGAAGTTAATCCATAACGAAAGGAACACCCTTGTATAGTAGAAATTAGTGTTTTAAATCCAGAAATAACATTTAAATAAACTAGTTTATTTCTATAAAGTACGTTCTTAAGTTAAGTATGACCAATTAAAACGATTCCTCAATCAAAAATTCGTGTACAGATTTGCTGTATTTCTCGGGTAGGGTGTCCGTTAATTCATTGCGTGTCAACCAGTTAGGCTCGCTCTTACTGTTTATCTCACCATCCTTGTAGTTCGCGTAGTAAAAGAAAACCTGAAACATACATTACTATGATATAGATAGACCAAAGATTTTGAAATTCACGGCGCCACTAGTCCGATTTTTAGACTTATAGACTATTTTAAAGACTTTAGAAACCCATAAGCACTGTGGGCTATGAAGTTTGGTAGGTATAATCGACGTGATTAGATATGGACTTTGACTTTTATAGTTACGGGTTGGATCGGATTTTAGGCTCGTTTCTTCACCAATAATTGGTGAAGAAACTGTCGATTTGTCACTTAGACCATGCACATTTACAGTACTTAAGAAAGTCTAATCAATGCAGTTACTTGAAATACTACTTTATGTCAAACTCTGGTATGCTTACCTTAGCACCAACTTTGCCGTTGATCTCTGTAGGGTATTTGTACTTATAAAAACCGCACGGCGCATTTGAAAGGAACTGTATTTTCAGATCTGGTCCGCAGTGCTCCGACACTACCCGCTCTGCCGTCTGAAACGAAATAATATACTCACATGAATCTTTCTATTAGTCGCACCCTTCAACGATGAGGTTCGCGATTATTCTATGGCACAATATCCTGGGTGAATTTAATGGGGTAGTTTGTATTTCCTTCCCCATTTCACTTACTGCACATCTCAGTGTGCAAGTTTCCTCGCCTATAACATACACACCTTCACTCTATTTGATACATTAGTTTGTCTATGTTATTAGTAAATCAGATGTATACCCTGACTGACCAGGAATATAAAAACCCTCACCACATGTATGAATAAACACACAGTGCCATCTAATGGCAATAGATGAAACGATAACGAAATAGATCAAGATCCTGGTAGTATTTATTTTGTTGTCGCTCCACCAAATTGCGATCTTTGGCGCTAGATGGTGCTGTGCTGCATAACATTTCAAAATATATGATCGTTCAGAATCTAAAATTGCTTTTAAGTTTTAAATTACTATTTCAATCACAATACAATTATAAAAATATAGTCAACATCCATTTGGTCATAACTATTTATTTTATTTGCAAATACCTACCATTGACCTCATAAATTCTTGAAATTATTTTAACATAATGGTATTAAATCCTCACCTGCCTTAGGGTCTCACCCTCCTTGCGCAGCCCCTGAGGCAACAGGCTTTTGACATCTGGGCCCAGTTTGTGTTGTGTGACGAGCACAAGGTGCCTCTGAAGGCATCTCTCTACGGATGATTTGTCGCCTTTCTTATCTGCTTCTGAAATAACGTAAAAACTCATCAATACACAATCAGTCTTAAATTATGTATCAGTGATGTATACTGATTTTTTTAGCCAAAGACGTTTTAGGTATCAAATATTGATAAATACAATATACAATAGAGCAAAACTAATAAGAAACTTATAAACAGACTTTACACAATTTTATCCTACAAGTACACTTCTTTCTTTCTTTAATAGCCTATAGGCTGTCCCACTGCTGGGCAAAGGCCTCCCCTCTTCCTTTCCATTTTTCCCTATCCTCGGCTTCCTTATACCATCCTTTTTGGAAGTGGTCGATATCATCCTTCCACCTACGCCTGCCTCGGCGATGTAGTGTATTAAGTACACTAGTGCTTAATAAATCCGTAGTATTTACAGAAAGTGGTACTTTCAACTCACCACAACATAACACAAAGACAACTAAGGGCAGGTTATTTAAATTATTGTTTCTATGTTTGTTTACATACGACTGTATTTTATACTTTTAATTAAACTTCAACTTAATTAAATAAATAACTACAACATGCTTTATTGTTATATGAGTACAGGATCATTGAAGAACCTTTATACTATACATCAGTTGTGATTGTACGCAAGTAGATGAATATATCTCTGGTCAATTTTTTATGTCAGTGACTAAACCCTCATTTGGCCACTATCTTACCTGATAATAGTGACAATGAGGCTGAAGATGGAACAAGCGGACATAGTGTATATTGGGGCTAGTTTTCACTTGGTCACTCGCCACTAACCATTTTACTTGCTCTAGCCACTGTATTTGACCAAGTGTAAACCAGCCCTTAAGTGATCTCATCTTGAATTAGGCACAACAATTATAAAAATTATACCTGTCTCAATGCTTGCAAATTTGAATTGAGAAAACTCTTCATTGGCAGCATCTTCAAAGTCCTGGGCTGTAATTTTGCTTACCGCATCCATGTCTACATCGACCGATTCGTTTTTGAGCAGTTCTGCTTGAATTCTGTAACAGTATTTATTTTAATATATAATGTAAAATATCTAAAGTTACGATGTCAAAAGTAAATAAACAGAATGTTTTTAAAAGCTTGTAAGTTTTTTCTCAAAAATATTTGTGTAGGTAGAAGATGTACAGAGTCTACTCACTTATCATTCTCATGCCTTAATTCATGGTCAGATTTCAAACTTTTCTCAATTTCTATAGCATATAACATGTTTTTATATTTTTTCTGGATTTCATTAAGAGGTGGTGTAACCACAGGCAGCCGTTCAACGCAGACGCCTGTCGCAATATCCCATGATGATTTTCCACTTATTCCTGTAAATTTTTAACTCATAAATAAATTTAAAAAAACCACAATCTCTAAAAATTTCAAGTAATTTTCTAGGTTACATGCATTGTATGTTTTATGTACTGTGCTGTGTACCTCTAACAAAGATTCTATGACACAGTTTCATTTCAGTTTGTAATAGTGTTTTGAAAATCATGATTATCCACACGAAAGTATTAGAAACACAAACAAAACGCAGACAGCAGAAAGAATTAAAATAATCGCACGCAACGGAATAAAAAACAAAATCCGTAGTGAAAAAACAACAGCTGATTGGTGACAGTATTTTTTTTCTAACCAAATTGTCCTAAACGTTGTTCACTCACTTAACTTCACTCTTTTATATAATATGGCAACTACCGATTGCAGAAATTCTGCCAGTGTCTATAATAGCACTTGATTCAACAAACAGAGATAAATGCATATGTTTTGTATAACCCTTACTCTTTCACTCATACTAACAATAATCGAATAGCGAATGCAAGTAAATAAAACGAAATTTGATTTTTAATCTGTGCATTCTTATGATTGGTTGTATTTTGACAGCTTTCAATTCGCCAGCCAATCACAATGCAGTATCAGAGGTTTGACATTTGCGTTTTTTTGCGAGCGTACTAACGCTAGTCAGATAATAGAAGAGGATAGAACATACGATTGGTATATTGCTAAAAGGCTAAATAAAACGATTTCGCTTACTTCTCCATATTCATGCGCTTTTGGTTTAAAAAAATCACTTCAATTTATCGTGAACGAATCGTGTGATGGATGGATGATGTGATTTGTGATTGATTTATGATTTTATGAAAACTATAAAAGCGATACCGCGCGCGATACGGTAACTCAGGAAACCTAGCTATACTGTGCTTGCTTTGTATTATCTGATAATGTTTCAGTCGGGCATGTAATCTCGTACATGATAAACGTGTCGTATATCTACCTAAAGGTGTAAGCGTTCGCGGGTTTCAAGAATTCTCGTAAAATGGAGATGGAGACGATTGGAGATCAAGAGCCAGGGTTTGATGAGCCTCCAAAATATGGACTCAAATTACCCTTGAACCATGTATTTCCAATACAGAGCAAGCAAGTGGTCAAACCCAAGCCAAAGCAAGTTTTTGACATGATGCCTCTTACAGCAAGGTGAGAAATATTTTTATTGTAAGAAAACCTTGCCTTGTGTGTATAACCAATTATAAATTGATTCACTTGAAGATAAATTAACATTGACCCAAACCAGTCCTAAAGAATTTCGCATGTAATTCATATTTATGGGTAAAGTCCCCAGTGTAAGTCCAAATGCCAAAAGAATGGTGTGTCTTTCTTACGCCTTTATGTATTTTATCTGTATGTATCTAATTTTCTTTATAGGTATTTAAGATATTATGTTGGTCGAAAAATGCACAAAAAACGTCCTATAATGGATTATATAAATATGATATCAGCACAAAGGATGTATGGTAAGTTTGTTTCGTATTTGTAAACACTCAATATGCAAGTAATATTTCATTAAATACATCCTTGCATTATTGATATTGCACTGCTTTCTCTGCCAGGGGCTTATGGGTTTGATTCCTGGTTATCAGTAGTTGGTATGCCTTTATAGAGCTGTCTCCGGAGCAATTATAGGGAATTTTAATTGTCTTGATGTGTTGTGTATTTATATAAAACATATTTTAGGATGTCCAATTGGAGGCATTGGAGGTGGAACAATTGGCAGAGGCTTCAAGGGAGAATTCTCCCGTTTCCAGCTCTGTCCTGGCATTTATGAGTATGTCACCATACCTGAATGCCAGTTCATTGTTAACATTCGAAACGGAAACAATGAACCAATTTTCCAATCTGTGTTATCTACATATGAGTAAGTTCAGGGTTGCTTATCTATCATACATTAGCATATCTAAGATTTCCTAATTAATGCCATTGATTCAATAAATGAATGGGATTCATTCATAAAAGTATAATTTGTCTAATTTTAGCAAGCCCAAAAAAGCACCACATTCATGGGAATGGAATCTGAATGCTGCTGATTGTGAATACACTGGCTTGTATCCACGTGCATGGACCACTTATGACTTATCTAAGTATGGTGTGAAATTGGTGTGCCGGCAAATCTCGCCAGTGATACCGCACAATTACAAGGTTGTTACTTAATGCTTTTATGGTGGTTTTAGCTTTATAGTTGAATGAATTGATATTTTGTAAACACTACCACATTTTGTAAACTCAGCATGACTAACAGCATTTTGATCAAGGGCTATTCTGGTTAATAAGAATGTCAGTAAGAACATTTTTAATTTTTAGGACCATACAGAGCCTTAACAAACCACTGCACAAAATACTAACAATTTCTTAATATTACACAGAAGTGACTGCAGAATAATCTTTATTTATAAATGGAATTACTCATAAAACCATTGTGTTGTTACAGGATAGTAGCTTGCCATGTGCAGTGTTCGTATTCTCAATTAAAAATGTTTGCAATGAACACAGAGATGTGAGCATCACATTTACATGGACTGAGGTTTTGGGGGGCCCTAATAAGAAGAAGTCTTTGGGTTAGCTATATGTTTCTCTTTGATTTTCTCCTTTCTTTATCATTTGTTGTATCGACACTGATACTTACGATTATTTATTGTTCCTTCAGAACTAATTAAGTCCTTTAGTAAAAATGCATTAAAAGGCTAGAAAGTATTAATCTAACTATCTAGAATTCTATTATTTTCAGGCAATAAATTTATCAGCAATCATAGATAAGAGATGTAATATTATTTTTATTATTTAATTCTGCTTATCAGAATTTTTTTATCACCAGCGAGTACCTACGACTTTTATCGCATCAGCCAGCTGTACCTGTACTAGATTCGTAAAATAGTTACTATGATTTCAGCTAAATTGGACTTGGAGCGGTATTCTGAGGAACACACATGTGGTGTCACCTTAGAGCAGAAGATTGCTGAAACCCCATGTACATTCACTATAGCCAAGAAGAAAAATGACAATGAGACTATCCATGAAGGTTACTGTCTATGGAATGCGGCTAAAACCTCTAGTTATGTATGGGACTGTTTGAATAAACATGGAAAACTGGCTCCAGACCCGAGTCTCACTCCGGCACCTCCCAAGGTGGCAGATAAGTCAGATAATAAGGAGAAAGAGGGGAAAGAGAAAAAGGAAAAACCAAAGAAGATTTATAAATGTAAGTTGTGCCACCTAATTGTGAGACAATCTGGACGTAAAGTAGTCAACCAATTGTCAGAGTTGTTCTGTTCACCCGAAAGGTCGAAAGCCTCAACGAAACGACTGCTGTCGTACGACAGCAGCCAGGACCGAAAGTTTAACGTGATCTCGGAAGCATGGAGTGCCTCGAAATTTTGACACTACCCACCACCCATCATGTGGTCGGTCACCCATCCTAATTCTGACTTGCCAATGTTGCTTAACTTACACGATCTCTTTCTGACCATCCTGTCACCTAAGCACCAAGCCCCTTGACTCCGTCAATTATATTATTCCTAGATTTTTCTTTTTTGTGACAGGTGATTCCATGGGACTTTCAAGTGCAATATCTCTGGACCCTGGCGGAAGCGCAACCACTGAGTTTTGCCTCGCCTGGGACATGCCTATTATAAAGTATAAGAAAGATAAGAAAATTCATAAGAGGTATGTAATTTTCGCTTACAAGAACAAATCAGTATTTGACTAAAAAAAATATTCCGTCAATCAACTTACACGGACGTCCTGAAGAAGGATCTGAGATTCGTTTTTCGATATCGCATCTAACATCAGAGATATTAATGATTTAAGTTAGTACTGTATTTTATAGATGCTCTGTTCCTTTTTAGCAAAACCGTTCTTTATATGTAGCCATGATCTGCTTGTATGGCGCTACTACACCGTGACGTCAATGTATTATCGCCGTTTCTTTCTGTCGTCTGATTTTTGATTGCATGTAGCTTTTTTATTTTTCAACGAATTTTAATTCTGTTTTCACATTTGACCATCAATTTATGTCTATTTCTTAATTTTTAAGAAATGCATTTTATATTTGTTACTTGGAAACTACCGAATTGTACACCTTACCCTGTCATACCATCATAGTCATACTTAATATTTTAGTTTTAGTGTTTTTTTCTTTCGGCCTTGTCATTTTCACTTGCAATCAATGTCAGGAGTCGCAAATTCAAATTATTAAATACAGTTTAATTGGTCCAAATCCGTCGAGTAGTTTCGACGCTAGCTCATTTCAAACTGAGCGGTAACCGCGCTACACCTCATTTTCAGTGGTCACTTGCGCGACCTATGACGTCATTATAGGGAGCTGAGGGGGTTATGCCATATCTAGCAAAAAAAATTGTAGTCGCCGGATCGACCTTTATTATCGATGGTTTAACTAACTCGAAGCTCTGATAGTACACATTATTCGTTACACATTTTTTCTTGGTTGACGCCCTTAACCTAACGTAAGACGTTCATTCAAAAATAGGGCGGGTCATTCTCCGTCCTCTATCGTATTGCTGGGTTAAGTTATTTAGTATTTAGTGGTTAAGTGAAGCGGTCCTGTGATACGATCTGTATTTCCCGTAACAATGGTAAAAGTGCACCAAGTAGTTTCGGTGCGGGGCGGCGTTTACCTAGACCCGGTCCAGATTCCATGTTCCGATCCCCTTACCGATCCCGGTACTGGTCCCGGTCCCGAACCTGACCCCGATCCCGGTCAAAACCGCGGACGCCCAGAGCGGATCTTCTGTGTTCTGTGCTAACAATGTCAACCCTAACGCACACATGCGTTATCCCAGAGTTACGGATGGTCAGAAGCGCGCCGAGCAGTTGCGGCGCTGGTTCTAGTAATGTAATAATTGATATTTAACCAACGTGTGGTAATTGTCAAATTACAAGACGGCCGAAAGGTCAGTGTAGGTGGCAGGAACTGATTCTCGTGTACCTATTTTTATTGCCGAAATAATATTTTTGTATTTTGTATCCGTACGCAGTTTCGCTAAAACTTTAGGAACATTCTGAATTTCCTGTTAAATGTTTTTAGAAGTATAGCTTTTTCCAGGTTTTACACAAAATACTTCGGCAGTGACGGCATAGCCGGTGCGAGCATAGCTTCTTACGCACTCAGAAATTACAAGAATTGGGAGAAGCAACTGGCAGAGTGGCAGGACCCTATACTGAACAATGGGTAATATTACTTGCTAATCAATTGTTAAACGATTTGTAGCAGTTACGTGTACACAAACGTACTATTGAGTTTGAATTAGTACCTACATTTGTAATTTGTACATTTAGACTTTATGACTCAGGGCCAGATCAGATCAACTGTTATTATATGAAGGACTTAAAAACTAGCAAAATAACAAAAATATCTAGGTGCGGTGGTAGCGATTTTTAATAACACTGGCAATCTAAAGCTTTGCTTGCTTGCTCGTATGGTTAGTGGCCAACCTATTGTCAGTGTTGTTCAGGCCGCCCGTGGGCCTCTGACATGGCTTAACGATTGCTGTCGAACGACAACCGGGACCGACTGCTTAACGTGCTTTCCGAGGCACGGAGGAGCTCAGATGAAATATGCCACTAGCGGTCACCCATCCAGGTACCGACCGCGCCAACGTCGCTTAACCTGCACGATCACTTTCGGACCGTGCTGGCAACTAATCCTAACTAAATGAAACTGTCATGCTCACTCAAGACTCACTCATGTACTAGATTATTTTTTAGAGAGCGGTAATTTTCGTTTAGCAATCTTAGCCTTGGCCGATTCCGGAATCGATGCCAATGGCTTGTAAACAAATTAAATATCGATAAAGTTACGTTATCATTGTTGCCATGCCAATATCTCTACTAAAACAAACAACACGTGCGTTTATTAGATAAGAGCGTAATTACGGTAATCCCTATTTATTATAAACAATTGACTTAGTGATAACATTTGGCATCTCCTCGATATCTAACAAGAAATTATTAATGTTCATACAGTTTTTAACGAGAAAGGATTACTTTCAGCAATATCCCCGACTGGTTGAAAGGTGCCTTAATGAATGAGCTGTATTTTGTCGCCGATGGTGGTACCATTTGGTTCGACGTTCACGATGAGTACCCCGATACAGATCCCAGGTAATTAAGATTTCAATGATAGACTTGCGTCTCTAGTATTTGACTATTTCATTAATAAAATTACGTCAGATGGACGTTCCCTAATTCTTAGTCGTTTTCCTCTAAATAACCATATAGAACAACTTTCTTGGCAACTTAATGGGGTAGTTTATCATACGATGTGTCCTTCACCGTTAGAACAGTCAGTAAAAATCTTGCGAAAACAGCGAGAAATTGTTGTTACATGACACTGCATGATTAGAACCCGGACGAAAGCATGGTAGTCTGGCGTCCTAGCCACTGCGCCACCTACGCTCTTACCACTATACCCCTGTCACTTATAAATACCAGCATTACCACATAATATGTGTCAGGTCCGCTGCTGATCTAAGAGGATTCGACTTCTCTAAATTATATCAGATCACGCCAAGGCGGAGATATGTGGCCACAGATTACGTAGAAGTGTGGTGGTCAGGTTTGAGCAGCGAAAGACGAGGGGAACGCATTCATGTACACATTTACAGCCCTCGTTATGCATTTGAGCGACTGTAATTTGCCATATAAAACTTACTCACCAGATGTTCTGTGCTGCATGTATTAAACTTTGTATACTTCTGTATTGTGTTCTATATTCTGGTGTTTTCAGCGCTAAATAAACATTTCAATTTCAATTTGTTTTGTTACTATTAATGTTGTGGAAATGCGTTCCTTGCGTAGTATGTGTGGTGTAACAGTGTGTGACAGAACAAGGAATAGTATAATAAGGGAAATGTGTGGTATGCAAGACGATGTAGTGAGTAAGATTGAAGTGATGGTTTGGACACGTAGAAAGAACGAATGAACCGAGCGTAACGAAAGCGGTGTATAAGGAAAAGGTGAATGAAGGGGAAGGAAAGGGGAGACCTAGAAGAACCTACGTCGACCAGATTGTGGAGGTTCTAAAGTAAGGTCTGGTGAGGTCAACCACTAACCGAAGAGCGTGTATAAAGCGATTGATGAGTGTGGAAGAAGCGAGAACGGTTTATCAGGATCGTTGCAGGTGGAAACCTTTAGTCTCTGCGTACCCCTGGAAACAGGCGTGAGTTTATGTATTTATGTAAAAACTTCAAATAAAAATTGTTTGAAAACACACTTGACGGGCCCATCACTTAACTGAGAGTTTCTTAGATAGCTGCGAGGTGCGGAAGGGATAATGGATGTCAAACCCCACGCACCCTGCAGCGTGCCCTAAATAATCAGTTAAACTGTAGTCTTGTAGCATTCGATATCGTCATTTTCAGGCACGACTTCGGACTTTTCGGGTACCTGGAGGGTCATGAATACAGAATGTACAACACATACGACGTACATTTCTACGCCTCTTTCGCTTTGGCACAGCTGTGGCCCAACTTGCAAGTTAGTATATTATCATTCTCGTGCCACTTCCCACTGTACTTATATTATAAATCTAAAACTGTGTTGGTGGTATGTTTGGACAAGATACTGGTTCTGATTTTCATATTGTTAAAGTTCCCCATATTATGATTGATTAATTTATTGATGATGATTTATGATTGATTTATTAATTGAGCAAACATTTGTACACTTTCGGCCAGATTATGGTGATACTGAAACACAATATAACATCTGTATTACCCATATTTACAAATATATTTTATTTCTAATTCATAAAAAATATCGAATTTTCAAAAAATCATTTCAATTTACAAGGCAACTGATGATAATGAACTTTTATCATCAGTTGCCTTGCGACGCGTCGCGTAATTCAAATAAAAGTTTATAGTGTCGTTGGACACGATTTCTAAGATATCAAAAGATTATTAATTATTTATACGTTTTACGATACAAATAGCTATTAATATTTCTTATGATGCTATAATTTTTCAGGTGGTTTTACAATACATGTACCGTGACGCAATTGCAGTGGAAACAGATAAATGCAGACAGTCGCTCTATAATGGAAAATCTGTTAAGTTTAAAATCAAGGACACCATTCCACACGATTTGGGAGACCCAGGTTTGAATCTTCTTTCCGATTTTTTTCTTCTATATTAGATACTGTACATACTTAAGTACTAGTTAAATGAAGATATACAGACATACTAAAGATGGATCTAAAATTGGTTTTTCGATATCTCAACTAACATCAGAGATATTAATTGTTATATGTAGTTAGTATTGGACAGATGCTCTGTCCCTGTCTAGCAAAACAGTACTTTATATGCTGCCAGGACCTGCTTGTATTGCGATAGAGAAAAGTTACGTCATAAAACTTATTGCCGTTTCTTTCTACCGTCTGATTTTTGATTGCCTGTAGCTATTTTATTTTTCAACGAATTTTAATTCTGTTTTCACATTTGACCATCAATTTACGACTATTTCTTAATTTTTAAGAAATGCACACAGTATTTGATACTTAGAAACTACCCTATTGTCAATCGATGACAGATAACAGATCGGACAAAGAAATAAACAATAATCGACGTTGAAGACCGTTCAACATCAATCCACGATCAAAGTCGATCGCGTCCATGCAATAACACCCTAACACGCGACCTTATTCTCAGAGGACGCGCCCTTCTTTAACATAAACGCTTACAACATCCACGACGTGAGCGAGTGGCGAGACCTGAACCTGAAGTTCATACTGCAAGTCGCGCGAGACTATCGCCTGCTAAGGGGCCACAGCGCGCCGTTCGCCAACGAAAGGTACCGCGCCATGGCGTATATAGACGACGTCAGAGACGGTACCGAAGACGACCTATACTTGCGCTGCACGCAGCAAATCGACGAGAACACCCCTTTCGAAACACCCGACTCGACCGCGCCATCTTCGCCTATGGTCAGCATCGAAAAGCCCAGAGCTGTCGGGGATATCTTAGATCTCTTGTACAGGTAGGATTCTGAAGTTTTAGAGAGAGTAAACGTTTATTATTAACCCTCATTGGCATGCTATAATGCATTGATGGAAAAAAAACATTTTTTATGCAGCTGCATTGTCTAATTCGATAACTAACAGAATCATAGCTATCGTCATTATTTCATAGTTAGCTAGTCGCATTTGTTTCTGTGCTAATTAATCAATGAACAGCATGGAATATCATTTCAATAGCTTAATTAAAAAAACCTATAACACTATTCTTGCAACAATTAAACACTGTAAGAGGCGTGTGCAAGGCGCGGGATAAACGATTTCAACGTATACACGTGTACCAAAGATATACAGGAGCAAAAATATGTTTGAGACTTTCTCAAATACCACTGGACGGATTGTAACAATTCTGTCACTGTTACAAAGATGAAAATTAATACTAAGTACCATTGAAAGATTTTTTAGAATCGGTCCAGTAGTTTTTGAAAAAAATTCTAACAATTCGGCCCCGTATACCATTTCCTACATGACTGTATAGGTACATTGCTGAATATTGGGTTCATTATGTCAGTTATGGATACGCATCCCGTGCGCACGCGCCCCACAGCGCAGACCCTAAAACCAGTAAATTTAACCCTTGACCAGGAATGCGGAGACGGAAGTGGAAGAGTGCCATGTGAGGCAAGAGCCAAGGGAACAAGCGGCCGCGGTTTGGGACAGCCGAGCCTACCTCGCCGACATGTATCCTTCGTGCGCCGCCCTGTTGCGTCGCGCGGCCACTAATTGGGACACCGACGGGGACGGACTCATCGAGAACGGCGGCTTCCCAGACCAGACGTACGACGCGTGGGTCATGTCGGGACCCAGGTGAGTCACGTGTGGGACTTTACAGCTGGGCCTGTCTGTCTGACATGTATCCCTCGCTCGCCGCCCTGCTGCGTCGCGCCGCCACTAGATAGTTAGATTAATACTTTATTGCACACAAGAAATTTACATAGGAAAGCAAACATAGAATAATTGGTTGGTTGGGGACAAACTCATCGAGAACGGCGGCTTCCCCTACCAGACGTACGAGACGTGGGTCATGTCCGGACCCAGGTGAGTCACGTGTGGGACAGGCACAAAATATTCCCGAGGGTCAAAGAGCCGCTTAGGTTGATGGCCTCTTGTTTCCGCATTTAGACATAAGTGGTCATTTATACGTGCATGTAGTTAGCTAGATTTCTAGCCAACCCAGCTCCGTACAGTAGCTCAGAAGTTTCTTTTAAGACATCGCGGCGCGTCCTTGGTTCGCCAAGCAGTTGCCGCTGAGGTTATTGATGGTGTTGGCTCCCTATCATAAGACGTGAAAGATACTAACAGCCTTTCTACATTTAGCCGCTACAAATTGGAACTTTTTATTTATTTACCACTAAACCCACATTTGACCTCAATCTCGCCTGATGGAAAGCGACGATGGGGTCATCGATGTACCATGCGGGTTAGACTACTTATCAATCATTGTATTTTTCTTTTGGAATTTAAAATCTGTTGTATTTATTCATAGCGCATACTGCGGCGGTTTGTGGCTGGCTTCGATAAGCGGAGTCCGTGATATGGCGCGCACTCTTGGCTTAGAAGAGGACGAACGAGAATTCGCTAAGTTGCTGGACCAGGCGCGGCATTCCTTCGAAGAAAAGTTGTGGACTGGCACGTATTACAAGTTTGACGTACGGCCGGCCAATAACAACGTTGTAATGGCTGACCAATTGGCTGGACACTGGTAAGTTCACTCTGTAATTCGATAGGATATACAAAAAGTTGTTGTGCGAGATTCCTTTGGGGAAATGCTATGAACCGGATTATACTATAAGCTCGGACTCCACGAGGCCGGTTCCATTTTGGTTCGGTTCGTTTCATCCAATTACAAAACGCTGTTTGCAAGTTGGGGAGGTCAGAGCGCATGTGATTGGTTGCAACGAACCCTACCGTGGCTGGAACTGGACTCGTGAAGTCCGAAGTGAAGTTCATTGTGCGGCCAGCCAACAATAATGTACTGGCTGACCAGCTTGGTTGTCTACTAGTAATTTAACATCTGGAATACTTTGTAAAAGTGATATGACTTATTATTATATTATTTCATATGACGAAATAAATAAGAAACCAAGTCAAAAAGATTTAGTCTCCCTTTACAGAGTCGCCTAATGCCTAAAGAAAATTAAACAGTGCTGTAATGCTATCTACCTCATTACAGGTTCCTCCGCGCTTCCGCCTCAACCGAACCAGTCTTCCCCGAAGCGAATGTGAAGAAAACTCTCGGTACAATATACGAGAACAACGTGCAAAAGTTCCAGAATGGACGCATGGGCGCAGTGAACGGCTACGTCACTGGTGCACGTGGCCACGTGGACACTACCGCGCTGCAGAGCATGGAGGTGTGGACCGGAGTAACGTACGGGCTCGCTGCCACCATGATCTATGAAGGTAATCTGTGTTTTATTAACAGGAGATAATCCTGCAATGTTTTACCACTAGAGGCGCCACTAGGACTATGGTACGTAGCCAATCAACATGAAGATCTATTGTCGTGAAATTCTTGAGTTTTACTTTTCATCATCACAATTTCAAGGAAAAATAATCGTTTGGAGATTTTTTTACAATAATGGTCGACTTCATTGAGTCGAATTTCTAGACGATTCGTCGGTAGTATGTAACTGCGGAGTTATTGAAAACAAACCAGTAACAATCTTATTTCAAACGATATAAATGAAATAATCTATAAATAAATAATAATTTGAATATAAAAATAGCATTATTATGTATACAAAATATTTATAGCCGTTTTCGGTAGAAATAGTTTTAAGTTCTTATTTTGACATTATTCGCAAAACGCGACACATTTACGTTGTATTTATCTAAAGGATTTATTACGCATTTATCTAAAGGATCATCCCAAATTCTATAAAGTATAGTATGTAGTATTTCCATAGGTTCCTCGGCAGACACAGTCAGACATAAAATGAAGATTATGTAGCCAACACTCCCTGTTAGTTTGGTATACATTAATTTCACAATATTTACTTCTCTTTATACTATAAACTACTCTCTTTACTCGATAAATTAAATACATTTTCAAATTAAATTTCAACAGATACCATATTAATTTATTAATTTACTTTCCGACTATGAAATCACTTAACGCAAACTAGAAATCTAAGCTGGTTATTAAGCCATGATTTAGATGTGTATGTATTAGAGCCTATGCACACCGCCTTTTTTATACGCGCTTCAAACGAGATTCAGACGCAGCCAGTACGTTCATTGAAACATAAAAGTAGGCACATTATTACTTTAGTGTTATGAATCTTGGCACTAAAAAACTAAACTAAACTTATAAAATTTATTTCAACTATTTCATAGTGAAGTCATAAAATCAATTACGTATGTTGGCATGTACGAGTATGTTATGTATTTATAATAGATTTGAACTAAAGTTATTGGGAGAGCGTCCCTAACCAGTTGAAATAATTAACGTTCACAACTGTCCATGTTCCATTACCGCGTTGCCAGCTGAAAATTTATCAAACTTTTATTTGGCACAAGCAATGGAACGTGTACAGCTGTCAACATGAATAATTTCAATTGGTTATGGAACGCACTCTGGATTGGCAAAAGTCTAAGACCGTATCCTACTAAGAAATGGATTGGCAAGAGACTGACAAAAATGAGGCAGCAGTATCTCGAACTGATTGACAGTAGACTACTGAAGAGCCAGCTGTCCACGCACGTCGCTGGTCCGCGAATTTACAACAAAATACCAGCTCCTCTCCGAGATACTAAAACGTACAACAGTTTCGTTATTGAATTTAAGAAATGGTTGATCCAAAAGGCCTATTACTCTGTCAACAAGTTCCTTGACGAACGATGTTTGAAACTGTAGATTTATATTCTGCAATACTTTATTATTTTAGTTTTTAAACTTGTTGACATTATACTTACTTTAAGTAAGAAATTTTACTATTATTGATCATGACATGCTAACTTTTTTTATTTATTTTTTGACATTGTATGATCATTACTGAAATAAATGAATATGAATATGACAAAAGTTTGGTGTAAACCTAGGTCAGGTAATACACAATATATATGTATCGACATTTATGAAGTTTACTCTCTTCCTCTCCAGGCATGCACGAAGAGGCATTCGTGACCGCTGGCGGTTTGTACAAGACCCTCACCCAGATGGGGCTCTCCTTCGAGACACCGGAAGCCTTGTACGAGAACGGGAACCACCGGTCTATCGGCTACATGCGCCCCCTGGCAGTGTGGGCGATGTACCAGGCGATCATAGCGCGGCCGCCGCCGGCGCCAGCTTCGGTCGGTAACGGGCACGCCGCATATGCCAAAGATAAGTCGCATTTATAGTGCTACGTTCCTTTGTGGCCGAGGGCCAATGGGTAGTGTGGTTTGGTAGTGTAGCGCCCAATAGCAGATAATCCTGCAATGTTTTACCACTAGAGGCGCCACTAGTACAATAGGCAATATGCACAAAAACGTTTTTATCATAAAAAACAATATTTAACATTTCGATACTGCTTATATCAATTTAAACGGACAGCCATTTCCCGCGCTGCTGGTGACGTCATAGGTTATGTAAACAAAACTGAATTCGTCATATTTGTCACTGAATATATCGGTTTTTACCAAGTATTAAATATATTTTTACAAAGTATTAAATATCTTTTTTTAAATATCGTGTACTACTTAAACATGATTTTCTTCTATACATAACCTAAAATAATTTATTGCTTTCAATAACAATAATACGGAGTGGCTCCATCTACGCAACGCTTTGCGTTTGATGTCCTATTTACTGTCGTTCGTGAGGGTTGGATAAAAAAGTCAAAAAAGAACAGAAAAATTCTCCTTTCTATCTAGAAAGGAGAAACCAAACGAGTTCAAACCGGGCGAGCAGCCTTGCGATGTAGTATTTTGTCCACGTCATGTTCGTCGTTCGGTCGACGAAGATAAAAGACTGCCTAACGAGGCCGCTTGCCCAATATGGACTCACCAATAAAAAAGAAAATTTCTTTTCTTTTTTGTTTCATATTGGGCAAGCAGCCTCGTAGGCAGACTTTTGTCTTCTATACCAATATTATAAAGAGGAAAGGTTTGATTTTTTGTTTGTTTGTTTGAATTGAATAGGCTCCGAAACTACTGAACAGATTTGAATAATTCTTTCACTGTTGGAAAGCTACATTTTTCCTGAGTGACATAGGCTATATTTCATTTTCAAAAAAAAATGGGGATCCTTACTTAAATTACGATAAAGTGTAAAAAAAATATCAAAAAACTTCCTTACATCGCGTACGCTGCGAAAACTATTGATGATAGAACAAAATGATATATAACATTTTTTTAGAACACACCATTATCAACAAAAAAAATCAGCGGCAGCGTGTCTCTAACTATTATAGTCATGTCACAATAAGCGTTTTTTTTATAAAAAAAAAAGAAATTAAAATACCACCGCTACAAAAAGCTCTTTATTTGTACCTTATCAAAATAAATGATTTATTATTTAAGACTGCTTCAATACCTTTATATTACTTTTTGAATTATTCGATTCTGACATTCCATTCAAAAGATATCACGAGTTTAAAACTTTGAAAAAATAAACTCCATTCGGCTACTTATGCGTTGTAGGGCGTCACTCGGGCAGGGGTACGGGAGGGGAGTTAAGATCACGAAATAAACCAAATCTAAATGTAATGTTTAATGCCCGTGCGAAGCCGGGACGGGCCGCTAGTCGTCAATAAAAATGAACAGGTGAAGACAAAGTACTACATCGCGAGGCTACTTACCTGACTTGGCCCGCCTATCTATGTTCGGCGCCATATTCCAAAGAAAAATATTACGATAAAGTTGGTAGCAAAATACCTACTATTATTTCATTTGCAGTTTGCCCTCGGTATCAAATTACCAATATCTGAATCGTCAAAGTCGTACCCATACCGTAGTATTAGTGTTTATTATGTGCCCATTCAATTTTTTCTTATTCTTGTATATTGTAATGGTTCCGGGACTAGGCGGCCAATTTGATAGTGGATAAAGCTTTTGTAAGTTTTGGGCGCTACGATACCTAACCATAGCCATGGGCAATATTTAAATACCATTAGATATACGTAGTTGTACAATTGTGCTTGTACTTAAAGACAATATTGTGATATTAAATCGTGCTAACGAAAATGCAAAATTTCATGTGATTTTTATATAGCTAATTAAAAATAATGCATTTACATTTTTATATAGCTAATTAAAAATAATGCATTTACATTTTTATATAGCTAATTAAAAATAATGCATTTACATTTTTATATAGCTAATTAAAAATAATGCATTTACATTTTTATATAGCTAATTAAAAATAATGCATTTACATTTTTATATAGCTAATTAAAAATAATGCATTTACATTTTTATATAGCTAATTAAAAATAATGCATTTACATTTTTTACTTAACCAATTGTTATACCAATGAAATTGCAACGAGAGTATTCTATTAGTTACTAATTTTATTTTTATTTATGTTTAAATTAATTCATGACAAATATCAAAATTGTTGTATACTAACCAAAAATGTGCTATTTTAAATAAATTATGCATTAAAATTATTAGACAAACTGTCTATAAAATTTTTATAATTTTTAACTACCTATGTCAAAATTTGTAAGTACTTAATAAATACTAAATAAAACTGCTAAATGTTATTATTATTATTTATTTATTTAAACTATTTCATACGTAGATAAATGCACTTTGATGGATACAATACTTCTTTAAAAGCTTGTTCGGAAATCTCTAAATATTCACAAAGCATGCAAACGAGACTGAACTAAAGTTATAAGAGTATACTTTGTACTATTAGAAATTAAATACGTATATAGCAAAACATGGATGTGGTAAATAAATAAAAAAATATCACTAAACACTTTTCCTAGGAGTATTTACATTTATTTACAACACGATTCTTTCAGTCTTTACTGTATCATTTACTATAAGTCGATGTATTTTTTCTATGGAATAAGTCTGTAATTAAATACTCACAATCTAAAATGCAAAACTAATCGTTTGTGTCTTAGCTAGGTATTCATTTAGTATTCGTTTACAGATCATTCTTAATCTAGATTTAAAGGTATCCATTATCCTTAATCTAGATTTCTTAAAATATGCAATCTATCTTTGCGGGGTATTTTTTTGTACCTATATCATACATCATATTACTGGCACCGAAGTTGAGTGCTGAGTGAAGTTAGTTCGTGCATGCAACTCCTTCACAGGGTAAACGAACCAATAGCATGATCACAATGACATTTCCACTGGTCATGCCTCCAAAGAGACCCAAAAGCGGTATCTGTCATCGTTGCTCAACTTTGGTACCGGTAGCTATACTCAGGTATTTATAATTTTGTTAGAGACTCTTTAAGTCTGACCGTCAGTTGCAAGAAACGTCCTAATATTTATTTTAATGGACATAATTTGTTTTAATGGAGGTGGATTTCCATTTCCATTAACAACAAATTCTGTCCCTCTCTATTGCCCAGCTCTAGAAAAGGATGTCACTATACATAAGGTAGCCAGAATTTTAAGAAGTTCTTGCGATTGACATTGATTTATGTATGTGTAGCTGATATGTTCATATACATGTGAGCTCCGTCGCGGTCGTCGCAGCGACCAATCGCAGCCAAACGGTCGCGCGACGCAAAGTTTAGTCGCAGATGCGTATCTGTGTCGCAGTCAAGTCTTTCGCGGGAAGCTGACGCCTCGCGCTCTACTATTGTCGCCATGTGTTGGGACCTGGAAAATAATTTAACAATTTACCAAAGGGTCCAGAGGCTTGCCAAGACAGAGATTCGTGGCGCTCCATTTCTCTGCGTACCCCGCAAGGGATATAGCGTGAAGTTATGTATTATGTGTCCAAAGCAATGACTTGTGCACCACTCGTTTGCGGCCGAGTACACTATTCCCATCGATTTAAACAACAGTTATGCTAGTCCTTTTTATTAGTAGCAAATATTTGGAGGGGGATATGTGCTGGTCATTTATACCACTTTACACGAAAAAATAACCCTGATACTTGTATGAAAATTTTCCATACTAAAGAAAAGTAAACCCCATTATTTTGCGAATTGGTGGCATAAACTCATCCATGTCGTTAATAAATGAAACTTCATACTTCTTATTTTAGTATTAGAATAGCAATAATTCATTCTTTGTAGAATTTTCAAACAAACAATTTTGTCGTTTTTCTCGAAAATTTTATAAGTAAAAAAAAAAAATTCCCTATCGTTATTGTTATAATTATAATCTATAGATGACTGACACCCTAGAAATATTTGCCGATAATAAAATAGGGCCCTATATATCACCAAAAAAGTCGAGTATTTAATGGCAAGTTTTTTTTAGTACCAAGTAGTTGGCCAGTAAAATATAGTGCATTTAATACGAAAGAGTTCTTGTATGCAGTGCCATACAACAAAGAAAATTTACATATTACAATCGAAAACTGTTATGTATTTTTTCATTACAACACTATTTTCTCACGGACATGATGAATGAACTTCTTTATGTTATTGATTGTGGTTACTTATTGAACAAATTACGAAATGGGAGTACTTAGAAAAACAAAATTATGAACAAGTACATTTTGCCACTATGTGACCCTTGCCTGCTAAAAGGTTGCGGATCCCTGGTCTAGTTAATCACATCGATCTGCTTAGATGAATCCGCTGGGATCAAATTTAGCAGCAGGAGACGGTCAGTGATTGTCACTTCGTTTTTACTCTCCGCATACAAGGTGGGGTCTAATACACTCCAAAATATAACTTAGTAATAGCACAGAATACTAGTATCTAATAGCTTGTCAAGGGACAACCTCACCTGTTTTCGTTCTTAGGATGTCCAAATGTAGTGAACTGTGGGCATCCGTTTAGCGGTCGTGGCGGAGGTGGGATCAGATAGTCGTCCAGTCTGTTTTCTCCATCGCACGCAGAGTGCATCGTCAATGTGCTGGATGATATCTGGAGGATGAGCATGAATATAAATCAGGAGGCCAATTCTCAAAGAGGGGATGTAATATCGAAACTCGATAAATATCCCGTCACATGTCGACGGCTGATAAGGTCGTCCACTCGTTGCATGTCGATCGCTAGGACTCGATAAAATATCTCGAAGGCGGTGATGTGAGAATAGCAAAAAGTCCCGCCTTTCGACCCGTATTTTTTTTTCGATATTTATGTACTGTGATATTTATACCACTGCGTGAGAATCTGGTTTCTAGGAGGTTGGCAAAGTCGGACAAGTTCACGCGTGTAATGGACCCCACGGTGTACAGTCGCCTTCCCGCAAGTATCAAGGAGGCTATCACTATAAACTCGTTTAAAATCAAACAAAGGGCCTGGCTAAAAATTATAAATCCATCTTACACTACAGGACCTTTCCGTTGGGGGAGAAAATACTGACATAGAAAAAAATAGTGAATTCCGATGATGTTACTTACAAAAGACCTAGCTTTGTCGTCCATTTCTGATTGAACACTGTTGGTCTCCGCCACACTGCCTCCACTAACAGTGCTCAGTCGGCCCGACGATGATGAACCTGTGAATATTTTACATTATATAAATATACGGATTCTTCAAATAGGCAACAAATTCACTTAGTTCTACGTAATTGTGTTCTGAAAACTTACTGTCACTCAAACTGCTGTTCGGTCTAGTTCCATTTCTCTTTTCGATTGTGCCATTATTGTCGTGGTCTGAAAAACAATAATTTTGAGTTAGAATTTTTGATTTGTTTCCATTTCGATTTCTATGAATATTTGGTACAAAAAAAGATTAGAACTTACGTTTATTCTTGTTCTTGGAAAACATTTTCTTCACTCTCTCAAAAGGAGATGGCCTTTTCATATTATCTTTGATCTTCTGCTGGATTTTGTCATACTCCTCTCGCATCTTGTTCAGTTGCTCCTGTTTCTCCTTCATAGACTGCTGTGTCTCGTTCCTGTTTCTCCATTCCATCACCAGCTTTTCCACTTCAGATATTGTGAACACATTGTTTTTAAAATCGTTTATAATTTCCACTAACTCCTCTTGTCCTGAAAGAGGAAACGTCTCTTTCCCAGACTTGACACTACCGCTGCTGCGTAAATCTTTGGTATTCAAGTTTATTTGGCTTATGTCACTAGTAGGAGTATCGATGGTGAAAGTCTTTGATTCTTCGGTGGGTGAGTAAAGGAAGATATCTGCCTGGTGCGGCATCAGTCGGGAGCTGTTAGCGTACAGGTTGTTCGGTCGGAACTTCGGGCTTTCCACTTTTATATTGGACGGTTGAACTAAATAGTCGTGTTCGATCGCTTGTTGGATCCTAGATTCTGTGTCGTCGTGGATTATAAAATCGTTTTGGTATAGCTGCTCCTTCATTCTGGGTATTTTCAGAGTCGGTCGCTGTTTCTGTTCTTCTGCCTTTTGTAAGTTCTCTTCTAGATTTTGCGTGCATGCTTCACTGAAGGGATCGGTTGACGACTCCGCGGTGGGTGGTTCAGTCTTATTAGTGGGAGAGTCGACCGTGTCACAAGCTTCTACGATACGTAGTTCGTCTTGCTGCTTCACTTCATCCTGACTGTCTTCTTTATCATTGTCAGACATGTTTTTCAGGTAATAATACATGTTGGAGAACTCATTTATTTTCTGAAACAAGAATAAATAAGTTAAAAATGTTCACACGCTGCCACGACACTGATTCTAATAATATTGCCTATATACTAGTGCACTAAAGTGCTCACCAAGTGGTCGGCCAGCATGTCAGCAAGACGATGGTGCTTGTAGTCACGAGCGAGGTCGGCAGGGGTGCGATGGCGCACGTTTCTTAGTGCCACGGCCGCGCCGCCGCCCGGGCACTCCAGTAGCTGCCAGCACAGACGCTCTAAGCTGAATCGGGCTGCCCAGTGCAGTAGGGTGGGGTATTCCTCGCCACCTGGTAAGGAAGTTTGGTTTACTAGGCGGTACAATATAATATTGAACTGTACAGCAGTCTGTACTCTGAGTTGTCTGACCACTATTGATACTGATACGTCGACTAGAAGGGATCAGATAACTCAGGAAACCAACTGTATAACAGTGTATGTTACGAAGTCGTGTTATAATTATAGTCACCTTTGGTCTTGGGCGAAATGAAAAGCTGGTTCTGTCTATAGGTGGTCTGTGTAGTCGGTACTTTGAACGACTGTTAGGATGTAGCAAATTATTTTTAGGATTTGCCGAAACGGTGATTAATAATAGTTATTTGCCCTGATTTATTGACTATGGTCATATTCTGGTCACCCCTTTGCGGATCTAACTGACCTCACTTTTTTACACATAGAAAGACAAGTCAATGATTGGACAAATTGGACCACCACGATTTTATAAAAAAACAATTCACAACGCAAAGACACCATCCTTCAGTCCTTGTTTCTAAATACAAATCCAAAATTATCTTTGCAAAATGGTTTAGGTATTGTCACAGAATACCTTTCAAAATTCACTTTGAACTTTTCCCTCGCAGTATTATCTGAGAACGCGTCCGATAACGAAACGTTACTTATCTACTTAATTAAGCGCAACTCAGTGAGTTGACAAAGGCTTTAGGCGTTGTACTCACTCGACACGTCAGCCTTGGGGTTGAACTGTTCTGTAGAGGCGAGCAGGTTGAAGTGCGGCGGAATGTTCTTCTGGAAAGCGTTCAACATCCAGCTGTCCAGTTGTTCCTTGCTCGTCGTTTTAAAGCCAAGCGTCTGAAATATTGTGTGTAGTTATGCTCTGATGCTGGCACTGATCATCTATAAATTCCAGCTACCATGCAATCTGGTCATTGAAAACCATGGCGCCGAAAATCTAGCCGGCAATTGTTTTTGGCGTCATTTTATACAAACAAAATGGTGGCAAAAAATTCTGTTAGCAGAATACGATTTGTAGATAACGTTGGATCCATATTGTAGTTAAAGTTGGTTCGATACGAAAACGTAATCGTTACCCGAGAACGACAAACGTAAGCCACAACAGTGAAATTGTGCTCCTAAGTCCTTACCTGGCACATAAACTCCAGTGGATGGTCCGAAGCCCGCAACAACTGATCCAGCTCCCTCAGTCGGCTCTCGCATTTGATCTGTCTGCGGCCCAGCGACTGGCCGTTCTTACTAACGCGGACCCAAATCAGCATGGATACCTCCAGACATGACTCTGTATAAAAAACTTGGTATTAAAGATAAAGATTTTAGCTTCTTCTAATCTTCTTGTCGTGTGGTTAGTGGCCAACCTATTGTCAGAATTGTTCAGGCCAGCCATAGGCTTCTAAAATAATTTAACGACTACTGTCGAGCCGGAACCCACAGTTCAACGTGCTCTCCAGGGCACGGAAGGACTCGGTGAAAATGTTGCTTAAATCTTACTGACCATGGTCTCAACTATAGGCTTATAGGCCTAGGCTGAGAGCCCCTCATATTAGCAATTTTATAAGTTTTAGTTCAAAATAAACTTGCCAATTAACGATTACGTAGGAATATTATAAGAGCTTTGTTATGAATATTAGTAATCTACATTTCCATTACGCGCTTCGAAACTTTCATCATATCTACATAAGTCCGCTCCCCAATCATACATAAGTGCGGTCGGTCCCCAATGCATAAATTCAAGACATCTAGACCTGACATAGATGGGTATCGAATCGAATAATATAGGTAAGATCTATGGAATAACTTAACTTACCTAAACATAAATACAACTTTTGGAAATAGGTATATTTTATTTATTAGGCATTAAGCAACTCGGTTTCGGAGGAGTAAGTTGAAAAAATTTCAACACGGATCGGCACGCGGCATTTTGCATTTTTTTTTCAACCTTTATCTAATTTAACGTTTGAAAACTCGCTGTTAAAACTTGTTACACCTGTATATCGCAATCGTATATGGACATTTTGATACACTAGTCATTGTGAGCCAGAAGCACAGAATACTGAATAGTACTCCATACCTGAAGCTCGAGGTCTTGCAATATTGCTCCCAATGTGAAACTAATCAAATGAGCAAATGAACAATTAATGTTCTACAATATTACCATCTCACCTGGTATATCGAACTGCAGCGTATAAGGATTCCTCTTCTTATAGGTGGGTATGTGTATAACCTCTCCCTTCTTGTCGACCATTATCTTGATACTGTCTTCCTCTCTAATAGGGTCGTTGAGGAGCGCTATCACGCGGCTCTGGCCCTGGAGACGAATTACTTAATTAACAAGCTTAACGAGTTCTTTGTCTGCGTGTACAATGAGCTTGTGTTTCGGTATAATACTCGTGTTTTTTTACTAACAAACCATCCTACGCAAAATTTATTTTAAATGGAAGTGTAATCAGGGCTTTTCAAGTTTTGAATCTCCGTTAAAAGAATTGCTAAAACTGGAATAAATATTTTTATAAATAGTAAAAGCACAGACTATATAAGTAGAACGAATCTGAAAGAGATATCAGATTTGTTTTAGCCCTAAACTGGTTTATGATGTTTTAAGCCCTACAACATGTGTAAGTGCTATTATTTACCTACACGATTAAAAATCGACAATTGTCGCAAGAAGGTTGTAAAAGGGTGCATTTTTGATAAATAAAAATTACTCAAACAAAATAACCTTACAATTTTAACTTTTTTCGGCACTATAGAAAAGCTGGTTCTGTCTGTAGCCGTGTCTTTGCAGTCTTTGGTCCGCAGTATGCCAACTGCGGCAGTAAGGAATGTGTCTACGAACGATGTGTCTTTCTCGCGTACCGACATCATCTGCCATTGGTCTATGGATGGATATTCTGAAAAAAATATTTAAACTGTAGAGGTTTCTTTATTCTACAAGTAATACATACGTATCATATCCTATGCCTCATGGTTATACCTTTTAGTCTTTTACATATATATTTTTATGTCTATAATCTTTATTCTATCTCTATATTCTTTCTTACCGTCACAATTGCTAGCAATAACATTATTCTTCTCCACTCCTAGCAGCATAACTAGAACTTTGTCAACTTTGAACAGGTCCGAGCTGGTCTCCTTCTTCAGGTCTGATAGCTTAGTGACCAGGTTCGGACAGACTATCACTATCTGCAGCTGGGCTTTGGTGAGCTTCTCCAGTTTCTCTTCCGAGTCGTTGGACAGGAGTTCTTCAGCTGTTATTGGTGTTACTCTGAAATAAATACTTAGGGTTTATTTTGCTTGACGGTTAATTTTGTTTAGGTCAGCCGTTCCGTCTAGTTTTAAACGTAATAATTATCAGTGTTCTAAATGATAATTCATCACATGAATGTGAATATAATTTAATGAAAAAAGGGTTATTATAAAATAAATGACTACTTAAATGATAAAGAGGCTTGACCTTAGGACCAATTAGAGAATTTAGATTCAGCTCCAGCTCTGCACATTGTGTATATGATTGTATTCATAATTATTGTAAGATATATTTATTTAAAAAGATGTGCTGCTGAAAGTTTCATGCGCCGCTTCTTTCTTTTCAGCTACAGCACCTTAAGAAGCGGTGGTAGAGTAAAAAAATGACATTGTAAAAATGTACTTTAAGGTACTACAAGTACAGGTTTTACTTACAATAAAAAAATGATTTGATTTCATTTTGATTTGAATGTGGTTGTGGCCTTAATCTTGAATTCTAAACGATGAAAATATTATTATTGCGGGCCAAATCGACCATTTGGACCTAGGCAACAACTGTGCAAAGCTCCTTGTGGATGCCAATTTGACGAAAAAGTTTGTCCACGATGACGAACCCTACCACCTCTCTCGTATCAATATTAGTGCCATATTATTTTTATGTAGGTACCCAAGATAGTTACTTATAAGAAAATGTAACATCATCTGCCAGGTTCATTCGTTCAAATAAGTAGGTAATGCAAACAGTTCAAAAGAGAGCTTTACTTTTTCGTCTGATAGTACTTACAACAAACATACAAAAGACTACAATTATTCTATGTAGTTTTTTTAAAAATCTTGATTTCATTAAGGGATTGAAATCTAATCACACAAGATTATACAATCCAACGTGCCTTTAACCAACTAGTTAAATTTTTGTTAGTTAAGTACATTTCCTAAAAATGGAAAAGAGCATTCTAACCGCACAAGAAATGGGATCAGCTAAAATGCAAGCAGCAATCTATGTAGTAACTGTACCTATAGTGGTGCCTAGCTCTCTGCGACATTATTTTGTCGAAGCTGGCTACGAGGTAGTCCGACCACAGAGCACTCTCGGGGGACGCCGAGCTCCACAATATTGATATGTCTTCCATCTCTGAAACAAAGGAAATATGTATTTCATTTCCATTACACGTATTCAGAAATACATAACTCTAGTTAAGTTTTATTTCAAGGAAACTTGAAGCATTGTATTAATACACGAGCTGAAAACCATAGCAAACTATGGTGAGGTGGTTAAAAAATAAAAAATCTCGCCCTTCCACTCGCCTGGCCACCTAACAGAAATACACTTGTGCTTTAAAAATAGGATACTATTTTATGTGGTACCACCCCAGCAGCACTTCTATACTACCACTGTAACAATAGATAAATGTAGGTACCTTTTTAGTCACAACTTAACTGAATATGAAAAACACAAGTGCCTTTTATATTTGCTAAAAGAAACTTATTTTTGGTAAATACGCGTACCTATTTATTTCTTTTAGCTCATAGCGACTTCCAAATTTAAAGTTATTTTAAATATCCTTACGTAACCCTCCTACCCTAGCCGCCCTTGGTCTACGAGTAGCAAGTAAAGGCATTCAAATTAATACAAATTAATTCACATTCTATAAAATAAACCATGGTAAAATCTAAATAAACATGTTCATAACTCACATCAGACATCACACAGCACGATTGATTGAAACATCATACATCAAATAAAACACGTAGTTTGAAAGGAAGTGTTGTCAAGGGATAATCAAGGCATGAACGATGTCGTTCACTCGATATCAGGGGTCGTTGGCTCATGGCACACCAAGCTCAACGATGGACATCATAAAGCTTTGCGTGTAAACTTGCATGTATTTAATGTTTATTCAAGATCCTCTTTGAGATCAAACTGTATTTGCCGCTTGGTTATTTCTCACGTTATAATTAAATTAAATTAATCTTTATTTCAGATATAAATATCCGTACTGGTGTTAGTACACTTAGAAACTATGTGTTAGTAAATTACCTAATAATAATAATACGAAATGAATTATATTTAATAAGGCCTAAGAGAATCTAGAAGGTACAATCCACTTTTTCAGCAATGGCCTCAGGACGTTATTAGTGCTGCAGCCCTGCTGATAAGGGAGGCCGCTTTTTTTAATCAACTTCTCAGACGCTTTCCTCATTGATGAGGGTCGTGATCATTCTATGGAATTAACCATATACTCGTAGAAAAATTTTCTTAGCAGATTTAATGCAGTAACGTGCCTTCTCCCCTAATTTCACACACTGGTTATCTTAGTGTACAGGTTTCCTCATGATGTTCCTTCACAGTTAGAGAAGTCGATAAATGTACGTACTTACGTCTTGGATAAACTCTTTGATACATGGCTTGCCTGGAACTGAACGTAGACCTCTCGATTGGGAGCCCGGTATGGTATCCTAACTAATACTTAACTAAATACTTAACTAAATACTTGGCTAATAGTTGACTAAATACAAGAAAGAAAGAGTATATTAGCAAGAAATGATTAGTTCCCAAAGTTATGTCAATTTAATAACCCATAAAATACGAATAACAATGAAGCCATTTTAATTTGCATTATGCACGCTGTTATTATCAGCAGCAGCACTTACCAGTGAGCTTCTGTTTCATTATAAATAGCTACCAGACATAACTCAACAACGGGAGCACTTGAGTATTGATTGAAACGAAATGCATTTAACATTCCAATTCCTAAGTATGGAGCATGAAGCTTTCTCAGAAAGTAAGAGCAAAAACTATGCCATTGTCCTAAAAACACACTTACAATTCCTTCCTTACCCTATCCATGAATGAAAACATACGTTGGCTGTTAAAATTTTTATTGCATCCAGCCTGCGCATACGCAGCGGCTGCTTACAAAATATGCTATGCACCGCGCGCAGCGTTCGCCGGAAACACATACGGATTTATACTTACCCACCTCTGCCTCTGCCGCCAAATGAAGACCCGACTAAATGTAATATCCGTTTCCTAAATAGACAAACGTCTATCAGCGGTGCCCGGAATAACTATGGCCGATTAGATGCAGCGGGCGTTAGGGGCTCTGAATGCGATAATAATAATAATACAACTTTATTTCAGACTGCATAGGACCATAGATAAATATCTTACAGACTAACATACAATTATGCAATATATTTGTTGATGATTTAGTAATTTTTCGTCGTCGTTTCCCTATTTCAGCAATGTACTTTCAGCTCTATAGAAGGTTCAAGTGATTTATGCTGGCGGTTAAATTATTATAATTTTGTTATATTAAGTATTTATTATTTTTGAAAGATAATATAGGTACGGTTAAAACTTTCATTTTTCCTCCCTAAACTTTTTATAAGTACCTAGGTGTGTACATATTTAATATGGGCGTTCAAATACTACGAGTATGTTAGGTTAGGTTAGGAGACGCGCAATAATTTATACATACATATTGGTACATAACACTCACGTCCATAATCGCCGAGGGGGTAGACAGAGGGACCACCTTTATCATAGGTAGGTCGTTCTCACTTTTCGCCGTAAGATTTGGCGGACAAACGTAGGTAGGTTGCGCAAAAACTCAGTCAACAAAAGTAAAACCTTCATAAAGACAAGAGTTAGAACTCTATTACTTATTTGTTGTAAGTGTTTTAGGTACAGGCGATACCTAAAGAAAAACTTTCATAAATAATGGAAAGACCACCGATTTTCCACCTCGTTACTTCAACTTGTATTACCCACTTAAGCTTACTACATAATAATATATGGTGCCATGAAAGTAAGATTAATGAATAGATGAATATCTTGCTATGTCGTAAAGAAGACGTTTGTCAGCTAGTCAATGAGGGTGTTCTGAATGAATCTATGAATAACGCAGTAATGAATACACTAGTTCTAAAAAAACCTGCCAGGCAGAAGGGATGGCGAAACATGGAATCTTTTCTGCAATTCCAACATTGGACCAACGCGCAAGAACCGCCAGTTTGCTCGTATTTGTCCGATTGTTGCGATTTTGGTTGCAAACGATATGCGTTAGACATGGGTGTTTGTCGAATTCGGCTGCGCTTCCTTTTTATATCACGGCATGTTATGCGAGGTATGATGATGAAACTTGTTAATTATTTTCAACTGTTGAAAGCAGTTTCGAAGTGAGGTAGCGTACCTGGTGTTAAGTAGCGTAGTTCACGCACATTACAACGCAGTTTCAAGTGTTTCGAAATCTATAATAGTTCCAAAGTTATAGAGAATTTAATATAAGTCCTTAAACTTTTTTGTCCAAAAAAGGGACCCACTTCGGCAAGCTGTAGCGAAGCGGGGAAACAATGTTTCAGTTATTGTTAGGTATTGTTAGAACGGGGCCGAATGACTCTATCCAATGGTATAACTTCCATTTTGATAGGTAAAATTGTTCAATAGCTAGTGGTATGCTGAAAGTACACATTTTCGTGACATCGACTCGACTTGACTCAATTTCACTCACATACAAAGCGAGTGTCTAAGACATGACATGGAATAGATTCCATGTCAAAACGTAACAAGCATCCCAACAAGCAAAATATGTAGTGGAAAAGGAAATCGCTCACTCAGCTAACAATCATACGAGCTTTTGGTACAGTCGACCACAAGCTATAATCTACCATCAGTCAAATACCTTCAATTAAAACTTAACCTTATACCTGCGCTTTAAGATACATTCCAGATTCTCAAATTTTGACGCTTTCGGTAAGTTAACCTGTGGTCGATACTATCGTGAGTCAGGTAAAAGCTTATTTTACGCAAATCATCGTAAATGAAGCAGCCACGTTTATACAATTAATTGGTCCTTTAATGCCTTTGTAAATGAAATGACAAGATTATAAGCTAAAAAAGAGTTGTGTAAAAAGTGCCAAGTAAGAAAAACGTCATGACTTTAAAAGACTTATTTCTCTATTACGGTGTCAACTATTCCAGTTATGGAGGTATATTTGTGATGTTACATTCCCACCATATACTTAGTGCTATTTGTAAGTAAGTAACTACTATAGAAACTCCATGAAACCAGGGGTTAATGGTGTAAAAGAAAGCCTTCACCTGTGAGCTTTTCATAAAAATCTTTTCAACCTTTTGGGTTTCATTGTACCTATAACGGACATTTCTTGAGTGGTAAAGATCCAACAACACTTATACCCTTATTGCAACATATATATCCCTCATTAAGGTAGTTGCACTTAAAGCTATTTTTACTTCAAGATGGACGCAGCTTTTTAGAGCAAGTACTTGCACCTACGGACATTTGGGGCACAGGGCGTTTCGGTTCACCGCTTTCAGTTTTCAGTTGAACGGCGGCTTTGATGTGATGTGACGAGTGAGGTATTGCTGTTTCCTATATAGCCGTGAAGGTAAAGAGTGCCGGATGGAGACTGTATAAAGAACATTATTGGCGCTGGTGTGTGGTGACTAAATCGCATACGAGTATATTGTTTTCTTGACACCACCTTCATGTGTCTCTGTCTAAAATATAAGTGAAAATTGACGTGAACCAGCAATAAAGGCGGACACCGATTCCCCTGTAAAAACCATGATAATCGCTCCAACCAGAACGGGCAGGCTTGTTACCTCCAAGTATATAGCAAATCGTTTGACAGGTAGCTTTTTGATCTGTTTTCTCGCAGCTAGTTGTAAAATGTTGTTAGTTGGCAAACTTTAGTTGGATGAATCTGCAATAATAGTTCCTCGTTGTTAGATTCATGCGAATGATGACAACAATCATGGCATAAACTGCCAGCTAAACTAAACTGGTCAACTCCAACAGCATCCTGAATATGATAGCGGATAAATACGATTCCCCTAACCTTAAACACTTCGTTCGGGTGCTGATCGAATGATGTTATCTTTGATGAGCATCTGATCGAAGTATAAAAACTCGTAATGTTTGCCGAAATGTATACTACTAACATAGTTTTTAAATACACTAACACAATGGATCAAGTTATCCGATAAATAAAGATATTGAATTGAAATAAACTATATAAAAACCCATAGAAATCGGATTAGGAGCGCTTTAAAAACCAATCATGATTGGCCATCTATTTATCATTAAATAATCATTAACATTGATAGTTGAGTACATAGGTGAAAAAATTAAGGAAAGGAACTCTTGAATGTAGTAGTCAGTACAATGGACAACTCATCAGGCTATAAGTAATAAAGGAATTCAAAAAGTAGATGAAGTGCCAGCGTTGTAAATGCGCGCACAGACCCCTTTCTCCGCTTTACCAACATAGTTAATTGACGTAAATACGCGAGAATGTTAGCGAGAATTTAGTTTATACTACTTGATTACTGTACCTATATACTATAGAGTTAAATAGTGTCATCCTGCTTCACAGGGCTATTGGTCATCAAGTGAAACAAAGGAAATGCCTAAATGTACTTATTCTCCCGTTTAATTGTCAGGCCACAACACGACGACGCATTTAATTAAATCATCAAGTCAGTGTTATATTTATTACTTCCACGAGCATATCAAATAGGGAAATACTTACATTACTTTACATAGGTATGCAATTTACCTAATTATATACCTACTATTTTACTCAGTTTGTGCCCTATATTTTTGCTGTAGATAAGGTTTCTGAGAACTCCAGCTCTGCACATTGTGTATATATGATTGTATCCATAATTATTGTAAGATATATTTATTTCAAAAGATGTGCCGCTTCCGAAGCGTTGGTAGAGTGAAAAAGTGACGTTGTAAAAATGTACTTAGGTACTTACTTAGAATTAAAAAAAACATATTCTGATTTCTGATTACTAAAAGGAAACGCCTGGGTTTTTGAAAGCAACAAAAATGAGTCTACATTTTAGGATATTATCAAGTTTAGAAGGATAAAGAATTTGCTTATTACAAGGAGAATTCGTAGAACGCTTCTAAAGATTTCAATTAAGAAGTTTGTTGTTTTAATATAGAGGTAGATATACTTCGCTATAAGTAGATAACGTTCTATGTACCTAAGTAGGTCATACTGAGTAATACTATCGTGATTTATGATTAATATTATCTTACTCGATAAAAATAGTGAATCGGCAAAGAAAGATCAACAAACAAAACTTCTCCTTATGGGTGAGTTAACCCACAGACCGTCTATGATTCACGATTTTAAAATAAACAATACCTTCTTTTTACTCTGGCTTATGTTCGCGCATGCTACTAAATCATACCTTTCAAGCAAGGCGAGTATCGCGACCTAATTAAATCATATAAATTTTAAAGTCCCATATTTTTACAATAATGAGGAGTTAAGACAAGATATAGGGCAACATGGGGGGAAATCGGATAGGGGGTAAAAACAGATAGCCGTTGTATCATTCTAGTAGGTTAGAAAGCATTTGTAGATGGTGTTTATCTCGTATACAAAATGAGATCGATCTTGTGTTGTTTATTGCGTCGGCGTTTGAGAAAATTTAAAAAATACGTAAATAAAGTAATATTCTTACTTATTTAAGCAAATTTCAAATTAGCTATTGATTACCGATGTGAATGTGAATCATTTATTTCGCAGCTGCGTCTTTTGGACAAGTTATTTACGCTTTTGTTTCACAAATTGATCGATACATCTACCTAATATAATGTTTCTTTGTAAAAAAAAGTACATGTGGAGTGCAATCAGATGGGGTGAAATCGGATATCCGGTTTCATAAGCCTTACAAGTATCATTCAAGAAAACCATAATTAATACCTTATTTTAAAGGAAACGAAAAAGGAAAACAGACCAAAGATAATCCCAATTAAAAAGGAAAGAGAAAGAGATTAACGAGAAAGATGCAGAATGTTTTAATTGTGATGAAAAATATAGCTACAGAACGTCTGCAGACGACTGTTTGTTAGTTTGTTTAAAATAGGCCTACAAAGCTTGTACTGGCTGTACTCAAGAACTAGTATTTCGCGTGTGTTGCTTTGCAAATAAATTGATATCCATATTTACCCCACATTTGGAAATGTGGTATCTGGTTTGACCCATAGACAAGGGGTGAAAACGGATTTTCCAAATTTTAGTAAATGTTGATTAGTTTCAAAACTTAATGTTTTATTAATTTCTTTTATATTTGCCATTACTCACCGTTAGTGGTTGATTGTTTTCTAAGCGTATTAACAATTAATAATAAATTAATAATTAATAATAATTAATTGTGGAATAATAATTAATTATTTGTGTTTATTCTGGAATTATCCAGAATAAACATTTGCCACAATTAATTATTAATTTTTTTCTTAACTTTCCGGTGTTACCCCAACTTCCCCTACGTTATTCAGAACGATAACGACTTTAAAATACAGTTAACGGTAATTTTTTAAGCAATGGTGAATGAATATTTATTTTTAACTCCAACCGAAAGTTTGACCTGTTTGTCTCTGCTTCATATTATCATCTCAACAAGGAATGATGCGATATTTTTTATTCAACACAGAATTTTATTGAGAGTGTTCTTAGATACTTGTCTGAACTCAAATGTTTAGAACCATGGTAGCATTCCTATATCTGGAACTTTGAGGACCTTGATGACCAGGAAAATGTAAGGGCATCTTTACAATGGAAGTCGGGGGTTTCTTAAAATTTTAAATTTAGAGTTATCTTATAGAGAGAGCTACCTATATCTTGTACCTACATTAGGTAATTTTATTTAAATTTGTAACTATCTAACGAGTCTCCCCGTATTTTGTGAGAATTCCTGATATCAATTAGGTAAAAGGAAAGTAAATACCAGAAACGAACCTTGATTGCGGTCGCAGGCGATAATGTGTCGTCGCCGTCGGACCCTCATTGTGTGGCCTACGCTCATAAACAAATGTATAATTATGTACAAGTCAACATCTGAAGATATCAGAGACAATAGACGAGTATGGGACGTTAGGAGACTCCTAATGACTAAGATGAGCATATAGTCCCAACTTTATGATCACTAATTTGTACCTAGCTCGACTTTTAGGTAGTAACTGGTTATTACTTATGTAGATATAGGTAATCTGTAATATGTGGTTAGTGCATGTGTGCTTTTAAGTTTTAGTTGTAGTTTTAGTTATGCAATTAATTTAATAGTTAAAGTTTTGCTTATCTTAATGATCGATTGTAGAACTGCTTTAGAACGACGAATAACTAGTAGATAATTATGAAATTAGTAGAGGGCTGAGAGCTTTCGACGGTTGTATTGTATAGCCTATAAATAGTCACAGTACAAATTTTAAATAATTTAAAACGGGAGTTAGGTAAGTTATATATGAGCCATAACTTACCTAATTTTTATGAGTTATCGCTATAATATGTGAGTTTTTGAAATTTATAAAATAAAAATAAATAAATAACCTGAACTCTACCCGCTGATCAAATGGATTAAGAAGCTTTATTCTTTTAAGAAAAGGCGATTTTGAGTGACATCTTTTCATGTTTTATATGTATGAACAGCATAGAAAAGTTTCGTTCTACTCATATTCTATGCAATACTCGCGAGTAATATTCAAATGATTGTACCTACTGTATAAAACCGAAGTTCGCTAAAGTACGTATGCCTAATTATGCATATTTTAGCAAAGCCTGTCTGTAGCTCAAGTGCATTCCCATGTTGTTACGGACGCAATAAATATTATAAAATGACAAGTCACATAACTAAGCTACAAGAACTAACAGTGTGGGAGCGATCTTGTACCTGACTCCCGAGTCCTAAGGACATAGAGCAATGCTAGGCGTCTGCGCATTTACATTCTCAGTGCGCGCACATTACGGGAGTCGCCCCGATGCATGTAAAGTATGCCATGTTTATTCAGCCATGCACGCCATCCTGCATAACTAATACACTCCATATACACCCAAGAGACCATGACATTTCTGACTCCAACCTTTATGTTGAACACCTTAAAGATTCAGTTCCTTTGAATCGCTTTTTGGGCAACGGTAAAACAAATTTGGTAATGGCGTAGGTACGGCGTTTCTTTGCCATTGATTTTGGATGAGACTGGACATCTTGGAAGTTCTTACAAAGTGATTGGTTTGATGCTGGTCAGAGTATGTTGAAGAACAGTGTATGTAACAATGGATTGTTAACGCTTCTTAGTCGTTAGAGGACATAAAACTTAATTGTTTGAATAACTTAGTTTTACAATACAATCTATTTATGATTATTATTAGTTTATTGGGTGGAAGTCTTACTCTACATAGAAGGAGATATTAGCGGACCTAAGAGTTTTAAACACAACAGTAACTCCAATGAAGATTAGGTACTTACTAAAGATTTATAAACAGTGCAGTAAGTTGCTAAGTTAGATAACTAATAATCATAAAATATATTTTTTAAGAAAATGCGCGATCGTTTTATAAAACGCATGCATTACTTTCGTCACTCTCAAATAATATTAGAGTATTCATTCATTCAATATCAAACTTGAATAGGTACAGTTTGGATTTTTTAAGCCGCACTTATTATATTTACAAAAAAAAATTAAACCTTAATGGTTATATAAAACGCTACTATTATTACTGAAACAAAAAGACGTCATTAAAAAACAACTCAAAACTCACTTGTGTCAACCATTGTTTCCGAATCCATTTTTCCGAAGCACCAAAGAAGGGAATCCTTCGCGACGTAAACTTTGAATCGCAATAATTAACAGTCCATCATTGCACTGTACTGCAAACACTAGAAAGCGCACGGAAGGCAGCAGACCTCTAAACTGTGGCGTACGAAGTGTCGGTGTTCGCAATCATATGCGCTGCGCCGGCGCGCCGGGACCTCGCTGGCGTCAGGCGGCGCACGCGCACGCACTTCGCATACTAAAACCGCGTCGCGACAACGATAATCGCAACTCGCAAGTCTCCACACCATCCCTGACGCCTAATCTCGTCAAACAAATTTGGGCCTATAAATAAATAAATATTCCCGAGGCGTTATCGTGTCCAAATAAGAGGCTGTAAACACAACATATCCCATTCCGTACGCGTATTTAAAACGGTCTTGTGGGCGAGAATGTTACGTTCAGTTTATGGTCTGTTAAAAGATTGGTCTTTTTCATTGAGCTTTTAGCAAATTGCAAGTAGGTAGAGGCTGTATTACTGCCTCTACTTACAATTTACTAAAACATATTGCAGACTTTGATGAAGCCGCTGTTTTCTTTCTAACGCAAACTTAAACATAACATTGTTTTTATGATAACTACTTACAATATAGTTTCGGGCAAAGGGCAATGAATGCATCATAATCAAAGTGCCGCTGTCGTACAATTACTTGTGTATTTTGGATGTTGCATCTACTATTCTTGTAATCAGTACTGGTACCTAAGGGTCGAAGATCGAAGAGTGCAACGCTCCTCAATATCGGCCCTACGTCTTGACATATTTATGAGCATTTATCAATTTATCAGCATCGTTAACTACCATCCATAGTCGTAATTATTATCTGAGAATAGATTTTACTAGTTATAGTTACTCTCGTTCAAAAACAAAGTTAACAACGTCGGAAATCCGTCTAACTGATGTCAGAACTTTGGAGAATGTTCGCAGAATTTGTCTCCTATATGTTGTTGTAATAAAATTTCGAAAACACAGTATAGCGAGGAGGTACCTATCTCTGAATTTTAGTTCTTGATTAAGTGTATATGGAGGTTCAAATCTTCCCTGGTCCGATCACTTGGGACCTTTTTACATTTCCCCTCTCCTCTCTGAATCTCATTGAATAAAGTACCTAAGTGGTAGTTGTACCACGAGTAAGCACCTATTGTACATGCAGAGGTTAACAAAATCCTATTAAGTACGTAAAGCAGAAGTGTATTTCAGGAAGGATAGGTCGGAATAGAGCGCGGGAGAGCATTAAAACAAATTACGGTTGTTAATGGGGGTTGAAATGGCCTCACCGTAGTTTGCTATGATTTTTACTCGTCTCTAATTAAAATGGTAAAATATGCTGCCCTCAATTGCAGATACAAGACCTGTATTATTGTATATCGTTAAACTGTAATATCAGTGAATATCCAATCCAAACCTTCCCTGTAGATACCTAGATGTGTCAATATTTGTACAACACCTTTTATTAAATAGACTATCTATCATTTTTTAAACTGTCCGGCTTTGTCCCGTTTAGTTCCAGTGTTCGGTTTTTGTTAGAAATATTATCTGTTTACTATGTTATCTTTGTATAAACACTATTTGCTTACCTTTGAATGGAAAATTCTTTGGTTTCCTTCTCTTGACTGTATCATCGTCCTTGTGGCTGAACCTCGGTGGGGGCATTTTGGGCACTTCGCTGGGAACTTCTGTGACCTCCCCAGCGCCTGCGGCCCCGGTCGTAAGGTAACCCCCAACAGAGTGCCGCCTCCGACCCTGAAGAGGAATCGTGTAGAACACCTCTTCGCGCTCCTGAGGCCCTTCTGCCGTCACCACTGTGGCGCTGATCTTGCCCTTCCTGTGAACAACATTGTCAACTTTAAAATATAATATTATCGGCGTTCCGAGGACATTTTGACAGAGTCGCGATAACATTTCGATAACCCCGAATTTGGATCTTTTGTATAGCCATTGTACCGAATTTGTTTGTTGTTATTTATGACGCCAAAGTTCAGTCACAGTCACCTAAATTAGATCTTTATTAGCAGCGGCATAAAGTTCTAAATGTTCGGTATATTGTTGGCTAACTACATTATTTTAGTAAATGTTGTGCATCGTCGAACTGATATGTAATAATTCGTGTTGTAATTAATGTTAGGTACTCGCACAGTCACAGAAATTGGACCAGTAGCGCCTAGTATAGTGAATGTCTAAGTATTTCTAGGTCATGTTCTTACTTACTTGATTCGTGGGGCAGTGTAAGTATGCCTCATATCTCCAGGAGCACAGTCGCCTGGTCTTGGCTGGCCCTTCAGAAACGCTTCAGCCTGCTCAGGTTCCCTGGCAGAAAGGGATCTCAGCAGTGCCCTAAACTCCTTCCGCCTGGGGCTCTCAGGTTCCCGTTTCCTGGGTGAGCCCAGTGGTCTGATGGCATCAGACCAGAAGCGGCCTGGAGCAGATCTGGAGTACACTTCTCCATGAGACTCCGCGCTGTCCGGAACATCTTTGTTCGGTAGCGCGAAGTATGATGGGTTGTCTGAAACAATGTCGGACATTTGAGCAGTGTTTGAACCCAACGATGGTTCTTTTATGTAAGTTTCGTATGTGCTATAAAATCATTTGTGATTAAATGTTCAATCTTCTTCTCGTACGTTGTGACATGAACTTGGCTGTCTAATTAAATATAATATAGGTACCTAGTCCAATGTCTCGCAGTAACTCAAATTCAGCATAACTTAATATGCTGACAATAAAAGTTTCACCAAGGATCATATTATCGACGTATGGGGGGTCAAGCCAACGCGTCGCCCGTGGCCGGCCTTTCGACTGCGGCTGCGTCTCTCGGGAATTATTCAATAAAGTAATGGCTCTCCATTACGGCCAGCCGGCAGAGTGGTGCAACCTACTTTTGTAAGCCGGAAAATGCGAATTGAAGACAATCTTCCATGCCAGCCCTAGCTGGACGGATGATGGTAGATTGGGCTAGTTGCTATGATGCTAAATGTGTGGTTAATTTTAAATGAAACAACCCGTAACAAGTGTTTAAATGCACTATTTTTATAAGTTAGTAAATGTACGAGCATTAAAACTATAGTAGCTTCCCACGCTCTTTACAGTCATTCAAAACGTTAAACAATGGGAGTCACTATAAATCTGATGAATAACCAATCTCATTCATGGAAAGAAACAAGTATCCTAGAGATTTCTCAGAATTTTTTGTCTGCCCGCATATGTTTCATTCAAGCTACATTATACTCCACAATTTTGGTGGCCGAGGGCGGAATAAAAGGACGGTCCCTGATGGGAACATGTGTCCCAACAAAAACAAGTGACAAACAATAGGGCTCGCTAAACACATCCTAATATCACTGTTATTGTGATATCACACTGATCCATGTGATACCGTTACCGAGTCGAGTGATGAAGTATATGACAGTAATTGATGACACAGAATTACGTTTTCTTGTCTCATGGATATTAATAATGCTACTCGTATTTACGTTTTGGCTTTTTTCCATAGGGCGTCTCTACGGATATAATTCGGTATGAGATTTCTGTTATGTTTACGCTTCAATATCAACAAATGATAAATCGTTTTACAGAAAATCGTTGATAAGTAGGTAGGTACCAACATTACATAGCTACTTTCGATCTGAAAATGAAATGTTGATAGTGGAAATTACCTACATACCTACTTACGTAGATATTTAGGAAAGTATAAGCGTGTACTTAACTATGTACATTGTAAATAGGTAGGTACTGTAAGGGATTTCTGATTCTCTCTATAAACTGCCGGTATTTCTATGAAAAGTTTTAAAAGTACCAAGTTCAATTTAATTACGAGAACATCATAGATGTGATTTACAGGATATAATGTTGTCGGTATTTATTTTCTTAATGAGATAATTTCAAAGAGCATCTGTTGTAGATAATCTTACTGCGAAGCGAAGTCTGTTAGTGAATCAATCGCGATTCGTGGAATGTGTGTAAAAGCTTCACGAATGTTAAAATTCGTTAAACTGTTTGAAATAATGACTAATACCATTTTCCGCGTAATTTGACGGAAAGTTTTTTAATGTTGTTTATGTATTGTTTTTATTTTATGTTTACCTCAGTAGGTACTTATATTATAATTATGTATATGTATGTTGTACTTAGAACGTTGAATAAACGCTTTCAAGGAATAAACCGTAACTAAATAAGACTTAGAGAAATAAATAACATAGCTATCTCTTTGCCTCCAAAAGTCTTGATGGGCTTGCAAACAACATCTGGGGGTTGACGTTTAATTTCGTTATTGGCTGTTTGATACTTATAATTCAATTTTGATTTGCCTTGCCTAGCTACCTTATCTGTCTAATATAATGTAATAAGTAATAACATTATTAATTAGGTATACCTAGTTTATGAATAGGCACTTAAAATAGTAGATCGAGTGTAACCATAATCGTACTTAATACATAATTATTATTATGCAGGCAGGACTGAATTTGTACAATGCATTATTTATTGTATACAATAATAAAACTACTACGCGTGAAAAATATTACTGTAAATACGCAATTTCTGTCTTAAATCTTTTAGCAGTCTAACTAAACTATCGATTCACAAATTTCAAAGTAAATAAGTTAGAACACAGGAGCAGACTTTGAAAATGAGAAAACTTTCGTGATAAATAATTTTAGGCGGGCGGGCGGCGCCTAACGATGTCTCCTTGCCTTACCTTGAAATAAGTAAGCAAAATCTGCCGTCACCGTGAAATGTGGAGTCCCTTTTGTCCAATGTTTGGTATAGCAAAATAGCAATGTAGATCTTGTGAGGGGGAAATCTAGTACCTAGTATATACCCCTAAATTCTCACAGACAATTTTATAACGACTAAAATTACTTATAGTATGTAAGTTTAAAAAACTCACTGGTAGCACGGAGGCAGTAATCAAACTGGGGTCCCATGGTTCCTATTACCGTAGCGGATCACATGCACAAAACACGACACATCCCGACGGCCGCGCGGCGGGCTCTGCCTGCTCTATGCGTGCGTCTGCGCCGCTGTATCTCGGGGCGGGCGCGCGCGCAGGTGGCAGCGACGCTTGCGCACACGTGCGGAGCTTTTATGAGAAAGCAGAGCTTTCTTAGGGTCGCTTTAAACGGAGCTATTATGTGTTATTATAAATTTTAAAAAATTATGTATACGTTGGATGGAGTAGACGAGAGATTAGGTAGGTAAAAGTAGTGTTTAGTGAAACATCACACAGCTGAAAAGTATGATGATTTGCACAATGTGAAAGAGTAACTAAATCGGAAGAATAAGCGATTGGGTACAATGGTGCGATTTGGGAGAAGCCTATGTCCAGCATTTGACCAGAATAGGTTGCTATAATGATAATAATAGAAAAAATGAAAAGTATGGAGGTATTTTCTATGGTTTGCTTCTCACAAGACCATAATTTAACAATGGCAGTGTATTGCGCACCTATATGTATATCGCACAAACAGGCTCAGTGCCTAAATCTTATGCGAACCATCAAATAGTTTGATGAGAATAGATGAATATAACAACTGCATACGTGGATAATAATGTTATCTCTATAGTCCTATCTCACGGCCTTCCCTTAGGTATGTCATGTCTTGAAGTTAAGTACGATGTTGTTAACTCACGTACGTGTCGTTAACGCCCTGTATGTAGAACCCCTTATAGCACGTGCTGCAGACAGGAAACGTCCCGCGCCTTGGTCCGACTTCGGCCAGAAATCACGCAAGTTCTGTTGTGAAGGGGAAGCCAGCCTGGGTTATTCCTATTCCACTCTTCACCCTACCTAAATGTATTTTTCAGGTTCATCGTACTAATATTTATATCCTTCTAGTAGGTAAGTATAACTAGTGAACCGTCGATACATAGGTATACTTGCTCCTATTCAGTTCTTTTCGTTTTACATGTCCCTGAATTATTAATATTTTACGTGCGTGCAAAATCTTTCTATAGAATGAATGAATACTCTTTATTGTACAAAATTAGTATGATACAATGCGTACAAAACGATAGATAGATTACTATAGATTTACTTAGATAGATTTCGTCTTCTAGATGTTGATATTCGAATTATTCTCCCTATAAATATCTAAACCTACCACCAAGTTCCAGTAGAGATTGAAGTCAAACGCGGGTTTAGACGTAAATAAAATAAATAAAAAAATCGCATTTTAGTTACAGCTACAGATGTTATCATGAACAATTCCAGCCCATCTATGGAAATGAGGTCTTTGACTCGATTAGAGGAAGGAAAACCGCATAAATAGTGGATCTTCTGAGATTATTCGCTCTAAGTTTAATTAGAAATTTGAGTGATTTAGGAACTTAGATATTTGTAAAACACCCCAGTACCAACTACAAATATTCTATGAAAAGGAAACTAAACTAACTAACATTTTCTCTATTTAACATATAGCATAAAACGCTCTTACATACAAAGTCAGGTAGCAATAGGAATGACAAATGAGCTCCACCAATCCAGATTTAATTTTAAGTGTTTATGCGTGCGCCCGCGCCCGTTTCAGCGGCGCAGGAGCAGGGCGCAGCGCGCGCTGTTTGTAAATAAACGCCGTACATTGTTGATGTTGACGTCCATTCATATTCATAGGCCGGCAGTTTCCCTATTCGGTAACACATGAAGGTACAGTTAGGTTCGGTTTTTATGAATGAAAGCGTAGTGATAAATATAACACTATTAGGTAAACATTTTTTCAGTGCTCCAGGAAAAATTCGACGCATAACAAAATATATCAATGCAGTTTAGATTGGAAAGTAATAATGTATGTATTATGAGAGCAAAATTGATAGCTACGAGTATAACTGAAGCTTTGTCGTACGAACTTTCTTTGCAGATCGACAAATTGGGTCATATTGACTGATTCGAGAACTGCACTTCAACATCTGGCTCGGTGCGTCTCGGGTACTCGGGGCATGCCTACGAAGTTTTAAAACTAATATTGGCCCTACGCTCCAAAGTTTTAATTGTAGACTTGCGATGGATCCCGTCTCATGTCGAAATTGCTGGAAATAACATCCTTTCCTATGTACATTTCTTGTGTGCAATAAAGTATTAATCTATCTATTTAACAGAGCAGATAGTCTGGCGAACGAGGCCGTGTATGATGCCATGTAAGCCTTTAGCTTCTGAGATCATTCAGTGGAGAATGGGTATATGGTACAAGATCATAAAAGCACGTCCCCCGTGTAACCGTGGTTTGATAATATCGATGTTTCTAGGGAGATTCTAGTTTTAGCATTGAACTAAGGTCCAGCCACATTCCAACAAACAAGTTCTACATTTAGTTGGCAGAATCGACTCACCACTTTGCACATATAGTACATGTAATAATCAGATCGACGATCACGTCGTGGTCACCACACGTGTGGTCGGACGGCGGCCCAGAGACAGCGCTTGTTGGGTAACGAGGAGGGGCGTAATGGACAGATAATTTAAACCTGCCACTCTCCGAAACGGCTATTAAACTATTCTGCAACATCAGGCGTTGTCTCAGGGCAGCAATTTAGAGATTAAGAATTTTTGTTATATACTATGAGGTACAACATGGTCCTATAAAGCGCCGAAGCCTCAAAAAGAAATAGATTAAAAAAAGTAGTCTCAGCTTGCCAAAGCTCGAAATTCAAATAAACGTCGGAATGGAACGGTGCATGACACTCGGTATTACTTTTTCAATCTCGGCTGCGCTCGACCCCGTCGAAAAATGAGAACTGTGACGCGGGTGGGTATCTACCAACCATTCGATAACTACAGAACATAATATAGGTAAGTAGTAAATACCTATTCACCAAAAATTTACTAAGTTATTTCTAAGTTACGGAGTAATGTGATCCAAAATCGAATTTGATGCGCCTTGCATCTTATATCTTGAGTAATCCTGATGAAAAGTGATGAACGTGAGTACAGATGATTATCGTTTTAAGTTAAAATATTAACGATTTATACAAGATATACTTCTTTGAATAAATATATATGATTGTTGATGCAAAATTTTTAGAATCATAAATAAACGCAATTATGTATTTATTATTCCATCGCATGTCGCCTAAGTATGAGATGAATACCAAAGCAGATCATAAATTAATGTTAGCTGAGTATTTAAATTGTTTAGTTAGCTTTATAGAATTTCGAACATCATGTTTGTCTATCATACCTGGTGATGAGATTATCCAGAACCACTCCAGAACGAAGTTCAGTGCGTAGGTAGAGAAAGATTCGAGTGACACAAGAATCGGGGTCGCCGTTTGTGGAAGTAAAAAAAAATGCCAGATGTTTGGTCGACGTACATACCACCAGGGATTAACAAAGGGCGAAAAGGATGTAGTATCTATACAACAACATTAATATAAGGTCTTATTTTCGGAGTTTCTGTTTATGGAAGAGCATGAGTTTCATTGACTTGGAATTGGACAGACATGATAAAAGGGTGTTAAAAACCACTTAAAAGGAAACCACAGATTCAACAATTAATCCTGTTCAACATCCTTACATATTTTGGAATAACTTACGAGTACCTAACATCGCCCCAAAAAGTATTTTTACTTTCGAATAGAGTTCAAAAAGGAGTAGGTAAGTAGTTACTTTTTTGGTGATTCTATCTCGATACAAATCAATAAAAATAGTACATACCCGTACTTCTCAGCTAGATAGTTTTAGATTGCATGTCTGCATGACCAAATTAAGTTATCAAATAGGGGTTGATTGACACCATTATAGTACCTATATCTTAATAGGCAAGGTTCTATCCTCGTTCGATGCTTCTGTTTACAATATTTTTATCGATTTAGATATGGGTACCTAATAACTTAAATTCATGGTATAATTACCAACATGAACTTTGGTAGATCTACCGTATCCTAGTAGGTACCTATACATGTTTATTTCTGCAGAGCGCATGCTCAACACCGTGCACTTCTCGAAAACTGCGCGAGAGTCTGGGTGATTAAATTCCCTCATTAGTCATCGTGTCTGGATTTACTCTGACATTTGTTAAAAAAAAACTAAAGGAACGCGTGTTATTTGCATAACATTACTTGGTATTGGTATTGGCAAAACGTGCTGATATATACTTAGGTAATTTTAGCGGCTGAAAAAACTTAAATATTTATTTATTTTATTTTATAATAAAAAGTTGCCTGGAAGATATCGCTTAAAGCGATAAGGCCGCCTTCTGCACATTGTATTGTACCTCTCTTTATGTTGTATGTTTTGTTTTTGTCCCGGGTGTGCAATAAAGTATATTTGTATTAATTTTTTGCAGGAAATCTTACAGCGTATAAATTTTTTGCATAGTATTTACTATATAAAAAGAACAAATATTTAAAGAACATTTGTTCTTTAAATATTTGTATGCCAATCCAAGATTCCACTCATTAAATTTTCTTAAAATAACAGCATAAGAAGCACAGAACGGAGAATAATAATAGTATAATATAATATAATACATATAAGTGAATGATGTTGGTAAGTAATGTATGTAATAATAGTTTATGATAATGATTGAGTGTGATTGTATTGTATTGTATTGTATTGTATTTATCTTATAGTAACTGAAACCGTTACAAGATACGTCATTAACAACAGTATTAAATAAAATCTAACAATAATATAAATTCAAACTATATAAAATCAAAAGTTTTAGTTATAAGTGTCTGTCAAATATTTAAAATAAAACATAATAGTTAGGTACAGTCTTGTACACCGTCAGAGAATGGAAATAAAAAATAATAATAATAATCAATTACAATAGGTATAAGTATAGAATTTCTATGGTTAGTAAGGAATACGTGTCAAAGAAAATGAGTGTGCCTTAATTTTGTGGACATGAATTCGTTCAAGTTATAATATGCGTTACCCTGAAAGTACTTTTTTATAACAACCTTAAATTCTTTAGTGGAGTGTTTCGTGATCTCTATTGGAAGTTTATTATACATTTTCATTTTTATTTGCAAACCTTGCTTTAGGGTTTTGGTTAGACGCACTTTGATTAAGTGTTTCTATCTATCTATCTATCTATCTATCTATGATTGCGTATAGGTAGGTGTGTAATATACCTACTTACCTATACACACTAAACACCTCCTGTTCTCCTTATACAATAAAAAATGACGTAACTAGGTGCATACCTACTTTACGTTACATTTTTTATTGACCTATTTTACCCAGGTAGCGATAGAATTTCTACCTATTGAGTTTTAGGTACATTTATGGTCTAGGTAATCAATTAAACAAAATTACCTACGACTGTATTGATATATAGTTCCCTACTCAGGTAAAAGATTCTGAAAAAATCTTGACATTTAAGTTTCAGGAATACGGAACGGAACAGTGAACTAGAAACGTTAGAGAATTATTACTCATACTCATACTCATACCATTTATTGCTGTTCACGTGTAACAATTGGTCTTAAAAATATATATTATATGATCATACATGAAACCCTGAGTAGGACACCGCAATGTAAAATAAGAGATTATAATAAATTATAATAGTAGTAAATGCTAACGGGATAAATTAAATTAAATGTCATTATAAGTTATACATAATTGATTTTATAGTTAAGTATTGGTTTTATCATCAAAAAACTCCTGCAGTGAATAGAAACTTTAATCTTTTATTGAATATCGAGTCTTTTAATCCAATGTCGATGATTTGTTATATATTTTTATAGACATACTCATAACGAACGGTCCAGAACTGTGTAGACTTAATTTTGGCAGCAAGTCTTTTCTGATAGCAAGTGTTAAATGGCGTACTGTGTAGGTCCTCTGCTTTTTTATACAAATATGTATGTTTCCTAACAAATTTACAAATCTCCAAAATGTATATTAATGTTGAGGTTAAGATATTATATTATATATGACTTCTTATGATTCCATTGGGCTAAAAGCAAATAGACTGTCGACCACCATGGCTACTGACGACGTCGGGTTAGATACAATTGGCTACTTCCGTTGCTGTCGAACCAATTTACTGTACTCGTATTATACACGTACCTACCTACGTGAATAACATTTGTTAGTATTAATATCACATGATAAGTAAACACACTACTTAACTAAGCTGCCATAGATAGCGTTCTGGAGCTAGAAGTTATGGTTGAAACAGAAATATTACATTCTAGCATGAGTTGAAAGCCATAGCAAGCTACGGCAGGGCCATTTCAACTCCCATCCCACCCACAGCTGCCGTTAAAAATTTAAAATTAAATGTTCGCCGATCCCCCATCCACCGGTTTAAGGCATATTCACAATTAGATACTCAAAGAATGTTATTTCTTTATATTTAAAATATTGTAGACAATTACCTACAAGGGTAAGAATCTGTAATGAACACTTGCAGGGCGACTCAGTGTCGAAAACTGAACAGTAGCGTTTTGTTCACCCTGTAGGTAGATGTAGGTACCTAATTAAAAGTTTGTGTAGTGTAGTGTAGATACGGATATCGGATCGGAAAAAGTAGTTGGGACATTGTTGGTGCATGAAATATACACAATGCTTACCCTCTAAATAATATGGTAACAAGTTTCTACTACTTAAAATAGAATATACTTTATTACACAAAACTAAGACATTGCGTATGTAATGGTAGATTACAATATAGGCGGTCTTTTCTCTAAAAGCGATCTCTTCCGTCTGAAAGGTAGGTTCCGTAGGTTGTCTAACCTACACTATTCAATTATCTTGAGCCAAACGAAACTCGTAAGTATAATTATTGTCCATGGATTATTTATTTAACGAATTTATTAAATGCTTTGAAAAAAATCCCTTTGTAATTATTTATTTTGTTAATTTATTTTTTGTTTATAAAAAAACAGAATCAAAGAAAGAATCTGCCGCGCCCTCATTTCTTCAAAGCTACGTAAATTAGATTTATAATTAAACATAAACTTTGGCGATGTTGCCGAAATGAAAAATTCTTAATTTTTTTCTGGAAGTCTCGTAGTAAACTTTTTGTTTATGGTCACGGGTCTAGATTTTTTAACACATTACCCGATCTGACTGACTAATATAGGTGTAGAATTTATATTAAGTTTGAACGGAATCAAAAGTATCTGCCTATTATCTAAAGACAGAGGGAATCTCATTATAACATGACCTCATTATGGCAGATCCAATAAGATTCCTATGGGCGAGGATGCGAGCCTCGACCCGCGTATTTTTAGTACTATTTTCAGGCTTCAGTAACAGAAGCCCCCTTTTTTTTAAATCTGCCCCTGACTAGACGTTTTATTCTTTATTCACGATTCCTCTATAAAAACACAGGCCAGATATCGGCCTCACATCACAGCCGTCCTAATGCCAAATCCAAAGTTCATCGACCAACCTGTCTGATTAAACGGATTCCAGACGCATGCTTGAGATACTCCATCAATGTAAACAAATATGTGCTTACCAATTACATGCCCTACAAAATGTATGTACCTATGGTATGGATCGAGGCCTACCCAGTAGGTAAGCCATTTCTCAGTAGGGAATTCCTTTATATCGTAGGTAGGTAGCAGGGATGTTACGGAGGTGGTTTTACCGGAACCGGAGTCGAAACCGAAGGTTTTAAATTTGATTTATCGGAGTCGTACCGGAGTCGGAACCGGAGTCGGAAGCGGAATCGGAGGCGGAGGTAGAAGAGAGATGTTCAGAAGAAGTTCAAATTTGAAACCGTTTTTTAATTTTTAATGCTTGCAATTTTTTTTTATGATGATGTTTGCGGCAGTAAAACATGTTCCTTTAGAGAGTAGTGTAGGCATACATAAATAATAATACAAAAATGTATTCCTACACTATTTAATAAAATATTGATATTTGAATATGTTTGCTCACAAATCTTCGGTATAACCTCCGATTCAAAATTATCGGAGCCGAAGTTGGAGGAGTAAAATCAATCGGAAGTTCCGACCTTTCGGAGTTAGAGTCGAAGCTCCGTAACATCCCTAGTAGGTAGGTAGGTACCTATACAAGGTTGTTGAAGAATTGATACCACGCCTATCCGTAAGTATATTTTATGGTTTTCAGATTTAATAATTAGCTGCTACTGCCAGGTTTGGGAAAAAATTGTGATAACACCTGCGCTCCGAATATAAAATACTTCCAGACAAGAAGCTGTAGATCAATTTGGTACTGAGAATGTCTGACGAAAAGTTTTATACTTACCGAGTAGGTAGGTAGTTAAGTAATATTGATATTTTCTATATACCTAGGTAGATGATCTAGATGTAGGTGGTCTATTTTTTCCGCCCATAGCCTAAAAAGTTAACTACCTGAGCTGAGAGGATTAGGGGATTTTAAGTATAACTAACTTAAAACGGGGATCGATTGTACCTATACCCACTGGACGAACATATTGTTGAAGTTATATGCGCTGGTACACATATAAGATAAGAATAAGTTTATTTGTACGGTAAGATGAGATAGATAGATGATATAGGTGAGATATATAACATCCAGTTCATTGCCTGGTCATATATACCTATTACAATGTACAGAAAATTAACCCAGGTAGATATTAGCTACATCGATTTGTAAATAGCGAACAACGGTGCGATTAATCTGTGAGTGCAAAGTTCGCTTCCCACACGAGCAGTTTGCCAGCTCAAACAATTTTCATTAATTAACTATTGATTGATGCGACCCTCCTTATTAAAATTGGGTAGCGTTTACCAGCTAACGATTAAGTGTAGATATCGATTTTCAAACCTTTCTTCGAATTGTTTCTAATTAAGTATTATGGGTTACCTACTGGAAAACTGAACCTAAAATACTTATATACCTAGTTATGTATCTAAGACCTAAAAGAGGGGTTGGTTAGTCCAAGTTGTTCATCTATCAGTACTACGATCCACCAAAAAGGAAAATAAGGTCAGATTACACTTTGATTATTAGTCTCGCCAAAAAAGAAAATAAAGGTTAGTTTACACTTCGAATATCATGACCACACAGAGTCTAAGATGGACTCTCTCCGGCTATTACGATTACCCCTCTGGGACCCTAGGCAGTCGCAGAATACTTCAGCAGAATATATCACTGTTTTCCTACCATACGTACCTAGGTATAAGTAAAACTGTATTGACAAAAGATCTCTTATAAAGATGTTCAAAGATGACTTCGAGATGAATTTCCAGAAATACCATACACAAGAGTCAGTAAAACCAATAAAACATGCTTCGAGTGAGCTTCGTAAGATAAAGCACCACTTACAATTCCCAACAAAGATTTGTTTTATGTAACTAAGCCGTGGAACGTTTCCTCGTGGCCCAAACTCAGTGAGCCCACTGCCTGCTCACTTCCCAGTACAGACAAAGCATAATAAACTTTTAATTATTGATGCCCTCTTTGAGCCCGGCCCGTACGCGGGGCATTTGGCGCAACTAACAGTACTGTTTACTGTCAATGTCACGTGCGTTTCCAACTGTTTTACTTTAGGATGACCTAACATAGATACCTACCTATAGGTACAATTATTTATTTTCAGTCATATCAGTTGAATGTAGTTGAAGTTTCTACACGGGATAACATGTTATTCGACCATTCGTGACTTCGCTGTGGTCATATTATTATCCAATCCGTTATAATATGGTCTTCGTGTCCAATCATACAGAACAATTACATCCAATTTGCAGAACGCCGATAATAATAAAACATTCCTAAAAGATGATCTGCTGTTGGAAGGAATTGATAAAACTATCTCCAATTGGTTACCTATGTTTCAAACATGCATGAAAGAAAAAAAGAATGGGCTTTCGTTCCTTCATAGTTCCATATGAAATTATTTAAGCAGTATTGAGACAAAATCTCCTGAGCGAATCAGGAAAAATAAAAGTTCCCACAACTCTCACGGATGCACAACATCCGTGGTATCAAAAATAAGCACCCTGCGTCGGCGCTGATCCGTTCTACTTCCTCTCCTCTATAACACTGAAATACAGCTGCACTACTCTCGCACCTGCTGTCATGAAGTCCGTAGTGTATTGTAACTTTTCATAGTGTAAATTTAATGATCCGTTTGGCCTCTGTCCATGCAACAATATATCGCTGTATAAATGGACTTTGATATAAATAGAAAAACATGAGCCACAGATAGTAGATTAGGTACTTAATTGTGAAAAATTCCAAGCTCGACATCCCCGCAGTTATAATACCTATAGTATATCTACCACGACGACTTTTTACAAGCTTGAAAGCTACGATTTATTAGATACTCATGAAAGTTCCTAAGTACCTACTTAAGTAGTTAATAATATAGTATCATCGGTTGATGATTTGGTTTACAATTAAGTTCGTAGACTCTCATTTAAATCTGTCTGTTAGTAGATAGGTACCTTTATCTAATAAATCAGAGAAGTTACGACTGTCGCCGACCTATTAGACAGGTAAGTAGTACAAGCTACTATCTACCTGTCTACATCGTACCCAATCAATGTCAAGAAAAAATTAGAGGTTGACAAACTTTTGGAGACACGGGACGAATAGGAAACATGGGACCGAAGCTCCGAGCTTTGTTGTTATTCATTAAGGCACTCCACTCACCCATTGCCGGGACATCCGCCGCTACTTCCGCTGCCAAAGATGGAGGATCTTCGGGCGCTAATAGTTCGTTGACACACGTCCTCGATACATGACAATATTTTAGGATAAAAGAACTCACGACGCAAATCCACGAGGTTTTTTTATCCACACAGCCGCGACCGCCGGTGGATCGTGTAAACTTACGTTTAGCGCGTCTTTGGAAGCTATTTTTGATGCAGAAGCGCTGGGACGCCAATGTCGAGAGCATGCATGGAATATGCAATGTCGTCAGCCCTGCTGTTTATACTAGGCGGGCGAATTTCTCCCGCATTACATTGAAATCTATGAAAAATAATTTAATAGAGTCCTTCAGGGATCTCTTCTCTACATTACATAAACAATCTTATGTGATTTTTGATCTAATCATACGTTATACCTCCTACATAAGTAGGTAAGTATTTATTTAGTTTTAGTCTATATTTTTTTCAAATTCCTTCTTTCTCCTTATGTTTCCTTCCTGTTCTTAATTTTTACTTTTTAAGCAAAATAAATGTTAGGTACCTACTTACATACTTAGTAAGCAAGTGATTGAATTAATATCAGATTAGTAATTTAAGTTTAGTTTAGATTTTCTTATACTATCCGGTAGAGAGCGACACTTAAATTGTGTTCATATTTTCGCGGCCATTCTTCGCGGTACTCTGTGATATAGTCTGTAGATTGCGTTCAGAATAGGTTTTGTGAAATGCTGATTAATATAAGGCACCTATCTGAATCTACATTACATTATAATTATGAAAAGTTCTTTCTCTATATTACCTACATTTGGAAAAATATTTAAAACAATTTGGCAAACATCTAGTTACTATAACATCTATACTATATTGTTGCCCACGGTTTTTGAACGGTCGCGGCCTCATGAACGGCATTCTTGAGACGTAGCCAGCAACAAAATTCATTGCTCGCTTCATATCTGGTATAACTCTAATTTCTTGAAGAATACGCGCAACGTAGTTCACTATTGATCAAATGGTTGGCTATGAAGTTTGTTGAGAACGTTCTGCGATATCGATTAGCGTCGGAGCAACTACGTAGCTGCGCAAGAAGTTCATTCATTGCCTCACTGCTCAATACTGTCTACGCACACGACTGCGTCGCATACTGTACCTATATAATACACCGCTGGTTTCGAATCACTGCCATCGCCAACTACAACCGCTGCCAGTAATGTAGTTAAAACTTGAACCCGGCCACTAGCTGTCAAACGAGTTCTAGTGTGCGACTGATTCCATTCCAGTTACTCGAGTAGGCATTGTCGTAGTGTGCGGTTCTGTTAGACTGCGATTTGCCATTGTTTTTGTTAGAAATGAAAGTGTAGGTGCGAATTTTGTGTATGAGTGAAGGGCAAGCACACAGAGAGAGGTTACAACACGCGCAGTAGCAAGCAAACAGTATCTGCTGGGGTTCTGTAAGGGAGGGTCGTGAAAATGACTGGGGTAGATGAAATACTCAATTATCAGAGGAACCCCGACGACGAATATTACGCGCTGCTGGGCTGTGACGAAAACTCTACCGTGAGTGCTTGTGTTTTATTATTCTTGTTAATATTGGATTACATTTTTATCATTATTGATTAGTGTTGTACTCTTTGACCTTATTTCTGTCGAGGCCTCGAGAGTTGACCCAAATCCTGGAGATAAAGAGTTAGCTATGAAATGCACTTGCTTCTTGCGATTCTAAGTACATACGAGTAATTTAAGGAAAAAGTAGCCGGGAAATGAGAGTCGTGTTGTGACTCAGTGAGTCGTTTGGACGCGGTTTTTCCCTGATTTCTAACTTATGTTTTGACGTAGGTAGGTAATGTTAATTTTGTTTACGATTTTATTTTTAAGTAATTTTCTTGTTACTTGTCGCATGATATTGAGTAATGATCTAGATTTCCATAATTTTAGGGAGTTGTCTATTTCTTTCCGTAAATATTAGTAATTTTCTGTAAACGAGAAAGGTGAATTTAATTCTATGGACGGTAATAAAAATGTTTGTAGGTCCAACGAAACAATTAAGTAAGTAAGTAATACGTTTATTTCACACACAGCAATGACCGAAACAGTAATTACGTAATTACTTAAGTATATAGTAATATGTAAAAATAAGTAGGTTAGTAAGTGTTAAAAAAATCTGTAAGATTAGTATCTATACAAATTAAAGTGATCTTAGAATGATGATTAGGATGACTAGGATGATGATGATGATGTGAATGATGATTAGAATGATGATCTACCTGAACTGAATGCGAATAAGAGAGCTATTGTCAAATAAGTATTAAATGTTATTGCGGCGGCCCTAGCCTATCCAGCTCCGGGGTGCGAGCTCAACTCGGCGCTCCCCCCATCCCGGGACAGCAAAACATTAGAAAACTAGGGCGGGTGCGAGCTTGAATTTTCGAAGCAGATCCGACACAGATAATGGATTAGGTTATTAAGCTAGGACGGCAGCAAGCGAAGCGAGCTCGAAATTTCAAAGCAGTTCCGTCACGGAGTATCGAAGTTCGGGCTCAGTTGCAAGTCTTATAAGAACCATATATAGGCTAGGAAGGCTGTTGATGATGAATTGATGATTCTTATCACATATCGTATTCCAGGTCGAGCAGATCACCGCTGAATACAAAATCCTCGCCTTGCAGCACCATCCGGACAAAAACTCCGGCGACAAAGATGCCGAAGCCAAATTCCAACAACTGAAGGTACTTATCTACAGAAAAAATTTTTCTTTGAAATATCTTGTGGCTTAAAAATAAGTTCTGAAATTAAACATATAGCAAAAGTGGAGCCGAGCCGCACAAATCCAATTATTACGAAAATAAATCCACTTTATTTGCGAGCTTGTACTAAATACCTATGCTTATTTTTATGGGTGTCTCGAAAATAGTTTCTAATTTAATATTCAGTATTACAAAATACATAAATGGCATAACAAAGAAACAGCCATTTGTATAAATTATGAAAAAATATGTTTACTTTTTTCCAATTTAATGGCGACAGAAAAAAAAAATTCTGACCTTTTGGCCAGTTACATAGCCGTCTCAATCAGCGCAAATAAGAATAAATACTCTTTTGAAGATCATTTGTAAAAAAATATTTTTGAACAAAGTAGGTACCTAGGTAACCGGGTAGTTTCCCTCGAAAAAATATATTTAGATCGCCATATAATCCAAATAAAAAGAATAAATCGGCGATTCATATTAATTTGCAATTTACTACTAGTTTTGTTCAATCTTTTACGATTTCTTTGGAGAGAAAATTATGTAGAGTTGAGCTCATTTCATTGTTGTCGAGGAGCAATGGAGCTACAATATATAACAATAAGTTTGTTGGTGTCTAATACAAGACTATAGGACCGGACCATCTGTAAGTTTTCGTGCTTATTTTGTCGACGAAACAGTCCTAAATAAATGATAATTTAATAATTTCTAGCAAGCAAAGGAGACTCTGTGCGACCCTTCGAAGCGCGCACTGTACGACAAATGGCGGCAGAGCGGCATCGCCATGGGCTACAAGCAGTGGCTCGGCATGAAGGATCATGTGCAGCAGTCCATGCACTGGACCAAGCCCAACACTAAAGACCGCATGTTGGAGGGCGAGGCGGGCCGCGCGTCGGGCCCGTCCAGTCTCGGGCCCGCTAACTCCGCGGCCCGCCGCGCCTCCGAGGGCGGCGCCGCGCTCTGGGGCCGCTGGGGCGGCGGCAACCAGGAGCCCCCCTCCGAAGTCATCTCCAAATTCCGCAACTATGAAATCTAAAGTTGCAACGTTCTATTTATAATTTGAATGTTGCTAGCTGGGGCTCTCTTCTCCCGTTCAATTTTATTCAGTTCGAAAGAGATTACATGTGCCCTAATCTCTTTCAATTCTCAATTAAACGGCACAGCATACTGTGTGATACGGTCTGGCTGTTAATATCACTTGCCATTACAATTTATTCGTGTTGTAATTGATTACAAATTAGTACTTATTATTGTAGTGTTAAGGTTGATTACGATTAGTTAGTTTTAATGGCACAATATTCATCAAGTCAGCTCAAGGAACAGTGTTACTCGAATGTGGCTCGATATCTTTACTAAAGTATTCTATGTTTGATGTGCTGAATGTTTCTATATTCTGTTGTCCGTAGGTTGTTGTTAGCTGCCCCGACCCTAGACTTAAAACTAGTGTGAAACACTTTAGTTAAATCCTTAGCTTTAAGCTATGCACATTCCTGGAAAATTATGAGTCTGATTATGAACATTTCTGCTGTAGAACAATATTTTAGTGTCTATAAGGATGTCTATGATATTTCGAAGAGTTATATTTTTGATCCTCTTTTATGACTATCTTACAAATAAGTATTGCAAATTATTTTTAACGAGGTGGAGAAATGAAATATATCGGTAACTGTTGTGAGATGTATACAGGGTATTGTTGAGAAGGGTGTTCGTTCATTTTGTTTTCCGTTTATCTGATCTACTTATGTAACTTTACGATTAACTATCTTAACTATTTGAGTTTTAACCTGACGATATATTCGTTCCAAACTAGGTGTTGTGTTCCCCGAGGTAGTTGCCCACGTAGAGTTAAATATATTATATGTTAAATGTTTTGAACAGTATTTATTTTGAATGTTTAAAATATCAATGTTAAATGGTGTAGTTGAATTTAAAATTTTAATGTTTTAACTCGATGAGAATCTCTTACAAAAATAAGTAATGCCAAATCTTTACGATGTTTTTATTTTGGATGTAATGTCATCTTTGAAACAATAAAGTTTACCATGGAACCGTGTGTTTGTTTACATAGTAACTAATCTAGGCTACCATACATGGAAAACTACACATACAATAACACATAACACCCAGTCATCCATATACAAAGGACCTCGGTAAACCGCAACTAACTGCGGTTACCAAAAGTTATGTTGACGTTGAATGCCTAAGTTCGTCGTGTCTTGACTGTGTTACCTATATGACATACATACTTCTTCGATGCATACATACATACATAACTTCACGCTATGTCCCTTGCGAGGTTGACAGAGAGAATGGAGTGCCATGATCACAAATCTTGGTATAAAACAATAATTTTACAGTCACAGTATAGTGATTATAGAAATCATTTTATCAATGGCGACAGAATTTTGATGTCCCTTCAGTCCTAACTCACTGTTTTTGTTTGTTTATGACTGAATCCCAAATTTTTGATACTGGTCGAGTATCGGAAAATAATTGTGTGTGACGTGTAAGGAGATGAGCCAACACTACAGACGAACCGAACGACATTGTTGCTCTCTACAGCTATAAGTTGAAAAGGGTCAAGTTGAAAACCAGCGTCGCTAGATGTATAGGTATCTATGCATCTGGCAACACTCAGCTGAACTTGGCCCTTTTAATAGATCATATCATATGATCATATCACTTGTCAGAATGTAAAATATGGTCAATTTATAATCCGACTCATTTTGTGATATTTTGTACATATTTTTTACAGATATTTTTTATATGGTCTATTAATAAAGGTTTTTCTATTCTATTCTATTCTACATGACATTGAATGGTTTTGAATCCAGACCGTAATGAGAGGTATACTAACACATAGGTACTTAGCATTGCTACTAATTAGATTATCAGTCCCTGAACGTGGTACATACTCAAAAGAAGTCGATTACCTTGATACTACTTGTGACGTGGATGTAGAAGGTTAAGATTAATTATTACAAATAGGTCTACGCCGTCTGGTGACGTAGAGCCGGAATTGCCGTAAGAATGAAGTATTATCAAGCCTTAATTTGTGCTCAGCTAATTTACATTTTTAAGAAACCTAGCAGTTGCACGAAACGACTTTAATGACTTAAAGCTAAGTTTTCATTATAAAACATGCTATCCCTTTCTACGTTTCATTATAAAACATGCTATTCTTTCAAATCACGGTCACCTACAAAATTATTTTTTTAAATTTAATTAAATTATCAGGTAAACAACAGATTACAACCAGAGAAATTACAGAAAAATCAATATAAAGTTATGAGCTATAGGTCGTAACCCTTAACGTGTTAATGTTAATGAATCTCTTAAGCTCAGTGGTATATGCAGGCAGGGTGTTCCGAAAGTCACCCCAGAGATCCTGGTTCGAGTCCAGTGTCGGTAAAAATTTATAAACAATGTGCATACTTTTTTCTCGGTTTGAATTATATCGTGACATTTATTTGACCTATAGTGGCCTCCCATCCTGGGTCTGACCGCGCCCATCGTTGCTTAACTTGCACGATCACTTTCTGGCCATGCTCGCACCTAGATTAACTAAAAGTGACTATCACTTATTATCACCTGTATTTTTAAGAAAGCTCCGTTCTACTTATGTTTATCATTTTTCCTTAACGTGAACAATCAATAGAGCAATTCTTCTGTGACGCAGCACAACACATTTTTCAGCGAAAGTATTTTGTAAACTGGACGCGAGACATCCCGCGTGAAAAGAAACACCGGCTTCCGCGCAGCCGTCCTGTTTACACGATTCCGAGGATTCTTCGAGCGAAAAACAACTTCGGCACGTGCTGTACCCACATAGGTACAGTCGACCACAGGCCTACCTTCCCAAAACGTCAAAATTTTAGAATCTGAAACGTATCATATTGCGCATGCATAAGGTTGAGATTTAATCGAAGGTTTTTGACGGGTAGCGTGGCTCACTGTACATTACAAGTACAGTGAGCCACGCTTCATGTTACACTTTATCTTTTGTACTTAATAAAATTATACTAACCTGAGTAATTAGTGAGCATCGGTAGCGTAGTGATTTGATCAAAGAAAGGAGATTGGGCGCTTTTGGACCTACGGCTTCGCCTCCAACCAAACAGTGCATTTGATAGATCTTACCTAGAACTACATCTTTCATTTGAAGAAACATTCTAAGTCGTGTGGGAGCTAGAGACCAAAAATGTCTTATACTAATTGCTCTGATTCTATTGATTTTGAATCGCCAGCAACTAAACAAAACTCTTATATGACACGAAATATAAAATGCACTATGTTTGGTTGGAGACCACGGCAAAACACGCGGGGACAAGGTAGCCCTATGAGATAGGTGGACGATATTCGGGGAATAGCGGGCCACAACTGGATGCGCACCGCCTGCGACCGTCGGAAGTGGAAGAAGTTGGAGGAGGCCCATGTCCAAAGGCGGACCACAAGTGGCTGAGATAGATAGATAGATGATGGTTGGAGGCGGAATAATGGGTAGGTACATCGTTGTATGGGATACGCCCAATCTCCTTTGACAGATGATATACTTTAGATATTGGTCGACCGTACCAATGTATTCAATTTTTTCGAAGACTTAAGTTTTACCCACTGCTCCGACGTCGAAGGAAAACATTGTGAGAAAACTGCATGTCTGAGAAAAAAATTGTCTGTAGGCATATACTATAGGTATGAATCCATTATCAATCAGCCAAAGATTTTGAAATTCACTACTGGTCTGATTTCTGTGCAATTATCACTGGGCCTCCAAGGTGGATTATGGCCTTTACCCCCTTGTGCAAGGGAAGGTTGTGCCCCAAAAAATATACCTACTTAGGTACATAACGATGTAGTAATTTATAGGTGGAATAGTATTGTTTTACATTGAATTGGCTTACTTACCTTAGTTTTCAACGGTCGGGCAAAAGCATCGTTCACGAGGATAACGGGTTCATTGCGGGTAGATTACAAAAGCCTTCGTAATTTTATTTTTTATTTCAATGCTCGTCAATCGCTTACGGGAATTAAAATCACCAATTCTCCAAATAGTTGGACTGCCGAGGGACCACCGCGGACGAACCATTCCCTCACGAGAGAGTGAGGGACCTCCTAAATTATATAATTATTATTATTTGTACCTACCTGCTAAATTTTGATATGGGCTATATGTTCATATATAGATCAAATGAGTGTAAATTAATGAGTATCGTAAAATATCCCTTTCTAAATCACAGCTCTAGAAAGAAATGTCATTAGATTTACTTAAGGTAACTAGAATTTCAAAGAAGTTGCATACATCTGGTTGTATAGGCTCCATTAAACCGAACATCTAGTGTAGAGCTTCATACATAAGCTGCTAGCACACCCTTGGTAACGACTCTGCTAAAGGATGATAATAACAATAAGTTCACATTGGCCCCCAACATGTCGAATTAATAGTCCATAGAAGAGATTAGAGGAAGATTAGGGATCTCCACGGTGGTCACGAGTAGTCACGACGTTATCTTTATGTGGCCATATTAGCGGCCATTATGGACGCAGCGCGAGCGCAGGCATCAGCTGTAGCTACGTAAGGGCTGGCAACCTACAGAAATTCCAACACTCCTACTAAGCCTGATAGATCATTTGGGAAAGTCAGATGTAGCAACCAAGAAAACATATCCTCGAGAATTGGAACTTCTTGAAATATTTAAGGAAAGGTAATCTTCTCTAAAGAAGAAATTGTTAAGGGCCTGCAATCTCCTTAACGATGTCTTTAGATTTCTTGACGAGTTGTAGTGCTGACGGTATTTGGAAGATAAAACTCGACAGCCCTACAGGTGAGGATTCCAGCCACTGGATGTTTACAGTGGACAGCTCCGGTTGCATCGTTAGCCAGCGGCGACGAGCCTGGGCACCACCAGTTTGTTGCCAGCAGCTGGCTGGCGCGAAAGTGATTCTAGTGATAACCTACTAATTGTGTACCGACCTTTCTTTATTAATTAATTTAATCGACCGAAAAATTAGAACCTATCCAAAGATGTATCTTCTGAAACGTAATCTGCAGATCAAAAGACAGCGGAATTGGATCCTAAAATAAATATACTTTCTGAGAAATTGAATTTGGAGCTGTAACTTAGGGCAGAACGTGGTAAAAAAACAGTGGCTGAAAGATTTTCCTGATATTGGTTGATGTAACAAACAAAAGACAAGCTCAAGATCAACCTCTACATAGGGTGTCGATGCCTCAAGCGTCTTGAGTGCAAACAGGAAACAACGTAAGTTGACCGTATGCGAACAATTTTACCCATGGTGAGCGGAATACATGTTTATTTATGATACAGTGGCAAAACACTACTGATCGTTTGAAAAACGGATTTTAGAAACTCGTGAGAAACTTAGGCGTCAAAACTTATAAACCTACTGACTACTGTTGGATCATTTTGTATGGCAAGTGCCTCCCCTTGCTCAAAGGAATACGGGCCATAATCCGAGCGGGCCCAGCGCTGATTGGTATGGATTGCTACGCCTTCGGAGACGTGCAGATTTCCTCGCGATGATTTCCTTCACCGTTAGACCAGGCAGCAAATATTTATCCTGTAACTACATTTGTGAAAATACATGGACATTATTGGAAAAGTTAGTCCTAGAATTTATTAGGTATTAAATGACTTAACATAACTACCCTTATTTTTAAACTTCGACATCAGGTGTGTAATAATACGAGTAACTTTGACGCGTATCTCTTATACTTGGCTATGGCTTTATATTTCTAATCAACAGATAAACCGTTTTAAAGTTTACCGTAAACCGTTGTAAGGTTTTTTATTTGAAAGAGTAAAGTCACGTATGATGTAAGTTGGTGCAGCGTCTTCCAAGATCTTGGACTATCTCCGATGTTACTGATAGGATGTCAAGAATTGTTAGGTGGTTCTTGAGCTCAATATCATCATATTATATTATTCCAAAATCTTGATGACCATAGTAAGTGGATCTCAACAAATGGTAATCAAGGGTTTTTAATAGCGTTATAATGTAACTTGTAATTTTTATTGCTGAGAGCTTTTTTACCAAAGATTATATCTACCGACATACTGACCACTACTCTCGATACTTACTTGAGTAAATGTGGAGATTGGTACACTTATTTTCAACATAAGTACCTACATAACTTTAAAGTGGCATTTACCGTTGTATAGTTAAAAAAAAGGTTATTCAGCAAAATATTCATTTTTTGACACGAGATTACGACTAAAATAACGACACCATTCTGTATTATGCCATGTCATCACATCAATATTTACCCCTATGAGAGTCTTCTCATTAGAGTTGCCACGAATAGTGATTTGGCCGAATACCGAATACCAAAAAAAGTGGCCGAATAGGCCGAATACCGAATAGTAGCCGAATATTCGTGGCTTCTCTACTTCTCATAGGGGCAGACCAGCATCTATGTGACCCGTGGGATCATATGTTTCGAGTGCCAAAGTTTAAAAAGTTATCAGTCTTGATTTTACACAGAATGATGATAACTTTTTTAAACTTTGGCACTGGTTCTAAACATAAGTTCCCACGGGTCATTTAGATGCTGGGTCACTTAGATAGTGGGTCACTTATTCTATGCTTATTTGATGCTTAGCTTTTAATAATCCTATTAGTGCGCTATAACATTGACACTCACACATTTTCTTACTCTTATACTATACTATAAATCAGGTTACACAGATGTAAGCATCGCAAACAATTTCCTGTTATCATCTTAGAAGTAAAGATAAACGAATCAGGTCTAAGTCTCATGACATAGTCTAAAGAGTCCATATCATGGGAGAAGGTTAGTGCCACGATGGCATAATCATACCTATAGAGAGGAGAGGGCGCTACCTTGACGCTACTAGTTCGATTTCTGTACCTATACATAGGCAAACTTATGACCAGAAAAAAGGAGTACCTAGTCCATGGTTCAAAACCAGGAACATCACGATTCTCTTCTATTTCGATACTGTTTCAATATTGACCCTTTCTAAAATCCGATTCCAAGAACTGAAGTAGAGTAGATACTCGCAGAAGCGATATAACAAACCTACTCTGAACATTCCACCCATTGTTTTCAGACAAAACTTCTCCGAAGACAACAGTGGGACAAAACAATACGTCTTACAAAACGGAGGCCTCTATTACCATTCCGCAAGAAGCAATATACCAAAGTAAGTTTACAATACATGGTGTTGAGAACTCGGAACAAATGTTTCCGTGAATCTGGAATCCATTGAAGAAACCCGAGTAGCCGTCCATTTCCCAGATATACGGGTGACCTCAAAACAACGAGCTATTCTTTGACAGTGAAACGCAACGCCGAAGGTTATACAGGTATTCGAGGTATGATTAAGTGATCGGGAGCTAATTTGAAGTTATTTTTAGATCACTACGTATCTAAGAGATAGTTAACGGTAATAACTATTGTGCCTGCATAATATTTTGGATAATTATTTGATATGAGAAAGACATCTCGAATCTGAGTAAATCCTCAAGGTTCCTCTATCTACCCCCTCGGGGATTATTGACGTGAGAGTTATGGTATGCTATACGTTAATTGCAAATTCTTAATTAACATGTAACAATTGGTTATTGTTACAAAGAAAATTAAACTTAAGACTGTAAATGTTCAGATTGCATAATTTTATGGATCACTATCATTATTCATTATAAATAATAATTCTATGGATAATTAATTAATAAAAATAAGCGACGAGGGACCCAAGGGCTGGCGGCTATCTTGCCCAAAGGATCAGCATAGCGATCCAGCGGGGTAACGCCGCCAGCATCCTTGGTACCCTACCACACGGGCCTAATCTAAGAAATTTTATAAGTTACATTTAATTATTATTTTTTGTGTACATTATCAAATTAATTATTTCTACATTTCTTTTCTATTGCTCTTGTTTCTGTAATTGTTTGTGTATAAATAATTTTAAGTTGTAAATAAATATCTTTCTATAAAAATAATAATGAAGATTATACATAAAATTACACAATCTAGATTGTTTAAGTACAATAGAAAATTTGATGTTACGAGCATGCTGGAAAACGAAAAACGAAGAAATGACAACCGAATGAAAAGAGTGTTTCATAGCAAACACAGTAGTGTGCAATGCTAAGTTACAACATGCATGTACTTACTTTGTTTGTTCTGTAATATTCTAACGATCATCATCACCCTGACTGACATCATCATCATCATCAAGAAAGAAAAATCTTTAGGGTAATGTATAAACAACAGGAATGTTATGTACAGTATACGTCTAATTCTATATGTAACGTTTTTGTTGTCTTGAATTGCTCTCCTCACAACGGTTTACGAAGAAAGAAGAAACGAAGATTATTAATTATTATATACAAGATGTTCCTTTGGTTATTGTCACATTTGTTAGTTTTATTTAAAAAAACAACTAAATGCCTTGCCTTAAATTACCTAGTATGCTATACTCTTTATCCGAGCTGGCAACGTCGCATTTTAATTAATTTGTACTTGACAATCATGACATAAGGTATTAATGACATGTGCAAACGAAAGGCAAATAGTTTATTGTTTTGTTTCAGGTTTTCTTACGGGCATTAATAAAGACCCTTACCCATTGTAACTCAATTAAATAAAATAGCAAGTATCGCGAAAAACGAGGCGTTTATGAGGATCACTTCCATTGTCAAATATATTATGTAAAAGCTAATAATAGATAATGCATATCCTCAGGAACACCTTGTACAAATTAACAAGTTAAAAACCATAACAAGCTATGGCTTGGCCCTTGCATCTCCCATCCACAGTTTATCACCCGCCTGCCTGCCACACTTGTCTTTTATATAATAGGATTTTAATAATGGAGAGTAGAAAGATTTACTACACGCGCTGGGATTCGACCTCCCCGATGATTGCCAAACCCAAATCCAGAAGGATTTACACTAGCGTCCTTCTTCCCTCCATTAAATTACTCCACCAAAAGGTTGTCTGCAAGAGATCGCTTTTAGCGATAAGACCGCCTAGATTGTATTAATCGTTTTGTACGCATTGTATCACACTAATTTTGTGCAATAAAGAGTATTCAATCATTCATTCATTATTTTTATATTCAGTCTCTGGAAACGAAGATATTTCTTAACATATCACAGATTCATTATTAATGAACAAATTGCCGTCGATTCAGGGGGACCACTAAGTTAAAACTAAATGAAACTGTCACGCTCACTCATTTAGATCGTGTAAGCGCTGGCTTACACTTAAAAACCAAACCAGCACTAAGACTAAGGGTAACGTTTCGTTTAGCGATCTTTTAGTTTAGCGAGTGACACCCCAGGATCGCCTTGTCATGCATGTGGAAAAGTGGTATACTTCGCGCACGAGTTCGTGTCCGTTCGAGATCACATATCACATATATGACATATACGAGATCGAGATCATATATCATGCATGTGAAATAGTGGTATGGTACACATATCACATTTACGAGATCGAGATCACAAATCATGTATGTGGAATAGTGGTATACTTCGCGCGCGAGTTCGTGTCCTTCAGGGGGTCTGAGGTTTTACATTTTTAATCTAAGACAGGGGTTCCCAAACTTTTTTAGTTCGCGGCGCACTACAGGTTCAGTATTTCGTCCCGGCGTCATAGTCAAAATATATGTAAGTACAATGATGATATGAAGACAACTTTTCAGCTAAACCTCACGGTATGAGGTTCACTTAAAAATATGATGAAAAGAAGAAAATAACACTGACACACAAAAATATATTACAATTGACAGATAAATATGAAAATACAATAACAGAAACAGATACTTGATCATTCTCATAAGGATTGTCGACTTGCTCATTTATTTACATTTGTAATTATAGGTTCCGGAAAAGAGAAAACAGGAATCCCTCGCGGCGGCGCCCCTGTTTACTCTCCACGGCGACCCGGGGCGCGGCGCTGCACACTTTGGGAACCCCTGATCTAAGATATACTCGTAAAGTGTTACGACACGTCAATGGCAGACTGCAGATTACTGCGGCAGGGCATGAACTCGCGCGCGAAGTGTACCAGCACGTGAGGTCTTAGTTAAACATTCGGGTATCGGGTAAAATCGATCTGTCTCTTGTCTTACATTCGCGTGTCACACCGTCAATAACCGACGTCTCCTCTAAGACCTGAATTTTTTCTAAGTGCTCATGGACGGTAAGTAGTGTTATATCTCAGTTTTGGTGAGATTGTTTTCAATTATTTCGGGTTATCTATTCATTTGTCACGTTTCTAAACATATTTTTTTTGCTAAAGTTTGACCAGAAAAGTAAAAATCCTCGCCATATTGCAGAATTATATAAAATTATTATTGAAAGTATCAGTGCCGCCTTCTTAACAGGATTTTTATTTTCCTGGCCAAGCTTTTTGTGATCGCTAGAGTAGCTTTTGTTTCGTTTGTAAGTTGCTTGTGTTACGTCACAGATATAAAAATGTACCTAATGTAAAATAATAAAAATAATAAAAAATTGTATCCATTTATTGTAATGGGGGTTTTTGTACATAAAATAAAATGTTTGTACTTATTTATGCATACATAATTTATGATTTTACACATAAAAGTAGGTAAGTACACAACTTTACTATAGTGAAAGATTTCTGTCCGTATAAAAATCTTTCAAGTTAGTACGTAGTATATTACAATGTACACTGTTAGGCTAGTAAATAATATTAAAATAACGGTATTATTGCGGTAACATTTTAGTATTGGAGCTAATACGAAAAACTAAACAGAAATTGAACAAAAAAGGTTCGTAGAGAGCATTTTTAAATGGTCAAATAGGCGGTGCAATGGGAGGTGAACGATGTCAAATGGTTTGAAGTCAGATAAACCTTAGTCTAAAGTGTAACGTTGAACACATCAAGCTATATTTAGAATCTTACTCTTTTTGTGATAAATTTTACATATTTTTACAGATGTTTTTATATATGGTCTATTAATAAAGGTTTTTCTATTTCTATATTCTGTGGAACACTGTCGCAATATGTGGGCTATTTGTATGATTATGATTCCTTGATAATCGTGTAAATGTGTCAAAAATTTAATGCGACAAAGTAATAAAGGATGCTTGACTTGTTGTCCACAGTATCGATTCGTATACAAAGATATATTAATCAAATTTCAGAGATTTATTTTATTATCAGTTAACGCCTGGATTGATTGAAACTATTTGAAACCAGGCAAAATCTAGCCTTCAGTAGCACAATGATCTTACTTACTATGCAGTGTCAAGTTAAGGACACAGATCCGTAACAAAGCAAACACAAGCAAGCTATGGCGGGGCCGTTTTAATTTCCATCCACAGCCGTTATTAAAAACTAAAAATGCTCGCCCATCCACCCATTCGTCCGCCTACAAGCCCAACACACGTGTTCTTCATGTAATAGGAAGTAGATTTTAGACCAAAAAAAACTGCATCCCTATTGCATCAATTTGAGGAACGCAAGTTTTCTATGAACATAATTAACAATATATATCTAAGTACTACATAACATAATTAAAATATAAGTATCTAATTAAAATAGCTCTTATGCATGTATACTTAAACTGGGATTCGATACTAACTGGGATTAGAATTGCATGGGTATCACACAATATAGATTATTATTATAAAGAAACTACTTATTTAAATACGTATTTAATTTGTTAGAATTTATCTAAATAAATGCATAATAGAACAAATATGTAAATGCAAGTCTGTGGTGGCTTCGCGCCACAATGACGGCGCATGCGCGCTGTGCAGTCTGCGCGCGCTGCTGACGTCTCAAAACAATCGCCTCCGCTTTTCTCATACTCGCGCTGTCACTCCTCTTCCTTTCATCATCGCAAATTCTTTATAATATATTTCATCATCGCATCAACATGCTGACCTTCATTCCGTGGGGCGCACGGCCCCATAAGTCCATATGGCTATTCCAAAGATTTTGAAATTCACCCCTATGCAGATTGCTCGCTAGAGTAGTTTTATAATATACTATGCCAATGTATACATATGTATGTGTATTTTTATGAAACACTGGATGGCCGTGCACCAGTTTGAGAACGGCAAATTTTAAGTAGTTAGTAGGTACGGTACCGCAATATGTTTATCCATTAGTTTATTTTATCTTTTAGCGTTTCCTTCATATATTAGTTTATTGTTATAGTACCTACTGTTTGTTGTATTGTTACTTTGTAACATGGGTGTAAGCCTGAATTAAATACATTTATTATTATTATTATTATAAGGAAACCGCGTCTGTCAGTCCGCGCACGCGTTTTGAGCGTTTTCCCATACATTAGTCGGGCACTGAAAAGTCAAATGTATGAATAGTGACCTATGGGTCAACTCCGTGGCTCGCTGTCAATGCTCACGTCATCATTCTAGAGGGGGGCACTAGTCCGATTTCTGTGGGCTATTCATTCTTATAATCAACTCTATGCCTATAATGATGATGAATCTGTCACATGATATTTGGTTTTCCCTACTAATCTAATAAAAAAAAAATATAATACAAAATATTTTAAAAATGTCATTGTTCAGGCAAGAATTGTTTCTCAGAAACTTTGTGACTAAACTTTCCTATAATATTCTTATATTATAATGCAAAGGAAGAAGCATCAAGCTATACTCTGTGGAACCCTGCCGCAATAACTTTTCTTACGATTCCTTGACATTTAAATGTGTCAAATAAGTATAACTTTCACTTAATCGTAGCGTATTGGCGTGTATGTATGAGTGAAAGATCCGATTCCGGACGGTAAAATTCGTAGCGTGTCGTGCCGGTCATAAATAATAACACCACCCCAACTCTTCCCGTGGATGGCGATAGGCTCGCTACCTATCACGTTTGTCCACCAAATCTTACGGCAAAAAGTGTGAACTACCTATGATGAAGGTGGTTCCTCTGTCTACCCCCTCGGGGATTATGGACGTGAGAATTATGCTGTGCCATAATATTCTATGTAGTACCCAAAGCTCCATGTCGGTCACCTTTCGTGACGGTAACTGTACAGAGATTATTTTTATTATTTATTATTATATTTTACATTCTAATTAGAGAGACATTCCTAAATTAATGTGAACTCAAAACAAATACACTTACTTATTCCAAATTTCGTTCACTATATGCTTAGAATATATATTCTAAGACTATATGCTACATAACTCTTCAAGCCCACACAATCTCCATTATAACATCAACCAAACTCCATACAACCTCATGCTTTCTTTTGAACATTTTGAGATTCGTTATTTTGAAATACATTTGTTATGTTGACTTTGTCTTTTCTGGGTACTGGAAATTTCAGAAAGTGGTTATTTTGCGAAGTGGTCATTCTGTGTAAACGTCATTGCAGTATTTGCAGTCTAACTGTTCCATTCCATTCTATTAGATTAAAAACATCAGTCCAAAACATCCATTCCATTCTGTTAGAGTCTATCAAGTCTTTCACGCCGCCTGTGTCAAAAAAAAAATGATTGAAAATTATAAATGTCTATGTCTAGTAAAGAAGTATTACTTTAGTGTTGCTTACTGTCGATTTTTAATTTCCTTTATTATAACTCAATTTAAAAAAAAAAACGACTTACCATTGTGGAGATCCCCTTACTTTTTCCTGGTCATCATCAGGTCCTTGAGGTTTCAGATGTGGTAAAGGCTCCATAGACCAAAACATTTGAGCTCAAACTCGAACCATCTAGCTAACACCGTTCCAGAGATCCTATCTGACATCATAGATACTCCAAGATCTTGGAAACTACTGATCCAACTTTTATCAGACATGGCTAAGAACATTCTCTCGTCAAAATTCTCTATTAAATGCAAAAACCGAGTCCAAATCGGATCATCCGTTGTCAAGTTATGAGGCCACAGACAGACAGACAAACGTGTCAAACTTATAACACGTCCTCCCTCAATCGGTATGGGGTTTATAAAAAGGGTGCCATAAAGGCCGTAACTCACTTGATAGACTCTAGATTAAACCAAGAAGTCTAACAGAATGGATTTTATACCACATTGTTAGAATAATCGAACTATCCGATCTAACAAAATGGAACTGATGTTCAGGGGCGGTCCCTATCTGAAGGACTTGGGCACAGGCCGAGGGACCTTCCGCATGACGCTTTCCTCCTGGTACTCGAGGTTACATGGCTTGATCAGCTCCTGGCCGCCTTGGTGAATCCACTTGTTTGATACTGAAATAAAACAATAATAAAAATTAACTCGTATTATTTCGTACAGAAAAAAGAGATTATTAAAAGTGGCACGAATCCGGAATAGTCTTCATCAAAGCTGAAATTCTAATCTCGTCTCAGTTTTTGGCACCAATCCGGGATACTTTTTCGGACGAGCCAGGAAACTAAAATTCGGGCGAATTTTTTGGCATCAGGAATAAACCAAAAAGAGTAGGCCAGAAAAAAGTGAGCAAAGCCTACTCGCATTTGCTCAGCAGTGGGACAGCCTATAGGCTCCAAAAAAAATCATTATCTTTATAAAGTCAAAGAAACTATTATATCAGCGCTGTGGCTTGCCTCAGCATTATGCTAAGCTGGTGTACCCTTTTTGGCACTGTACCACACCAGATGTTCTGCTGCATGTATTAAACTTTGTATACTTCTGTATTGTGTTCTATATTCTGGTGTTTTCAGCGCTAAATAAACGTTTTCAATTTCAATTTCATTTTCTCAATTTATACAGAATGTATAAAAAGCCGCCACAAACGTGAAATGAATGGTTGATCAGAATCGGCAACTGTTTTTTAATTTTACAGTTTTTGAAATTCACATAAAAAATATTCCTCATACTATCAATATTGGGCTCTCATAGCCAATTACTTCGTAAGGGGATCTGTTGAACGGTTCCTTGAAAACATTTTATACAATATTCAAAGTTTTTGTTTCAGTTCCGTTTCCGATCTTCCCTGATAAAATAAAATCAATATATCTACCCATGAAATGTAAAAACCATTGACCAAAATGGCTTTTACTACACTTCATCCTAGAAGGGTCGATATATCTCTTCACCCTGCAAGTTCCAACTTTAAAAAATCATGGGTCATGCGCACACACTTACCCCCACTTAGACGTGTTTTTTTTGCGTAGGAAGGGCAAGCGGCATAACTTGTATTAGTCACGCTCTTCAGAGCAGTACTCTTCATCGGGATCACGCTTAGCCTAATGATACCTTTAGCTATACACGCACTTACCCCACTTAGACCCGCGTAGGACGGGGCAAGCGGCGTGCCTTGTAGCTATGTCGCCCTCTCCAGACGGGTGGAGATTCATCCAGAATAAAGCAGCTCCCTTTATCGGGAAAACGCTTAGCCCCAACTCGGTGAATACAGTGGCGCCACCTTGGGCGACGTCTGACATCTACGAACAAAAATGTCAGTTGATCTCCAGAAAATTTAAAATATTTCTTTCAAGATACAAACATACATATTACATAACTGCACGCTGTCTCTTGCGATGTAGGCAGAGAGAATGGCACGCCACGAATCTCTATTTTGGCACGCTTCTCTTGCTTCCTCTGCAGTCATTCGTCGTTTTACACAAGCTCGCCGTTCGGGTCGTCTGCTCTGTATATTAAAATCTAACAGCACTGTCAATCTGATCATTAAAGGTCAGTCTAGGACGACCCCGGCTTTTCCTTCACTCACTTTCGCTTTGTATACCAGTTTCGTCATTCGTTCGTTCATTCTTTCCACATTCCCGAACCAACCAAACCAATTTTTTCAAGATACAAGTGTAATAATAGAATAATACTTACATAAAACAGTACGGTAGCTATTCTGTTTCCATTAAACCTAGAGAACGCGTTCTCTTGCTTCTGAAATATCAAATTACAATAATTAAAATAATGCTTTTCCGTGTTTGAGACGGATTAGGCTACATGCGCCAGTTCCAGGGCCGGTTCGGTTCGCTGCAGCCAATCACAAGCGTTCCACCCTTTCCCCACTTGAAGTCAGCGACTCGTGATGGCTGCAGCCAACCGAACCGGCGCTGGAACCGGCGCATGTAGTCCAGGCCTTAGAATATACCTACCGCCACTCGGCAAACGTGTTTTACAAGGCGACTAACCCTTAACTTGCTGGTGGTAGCTACTAAGCCCGTGTGCTCCACCTTCGGTGTCATCACTTACCACCAGGTGAGATTGAGATCAAAAATGTTAATGTATTTGTTTTATTATTAAATAAGAGCAGACGAACAAACGTGCCACCAAATAAGAACGTGTACGGTAAGTGGTCACCGTCGCCCATAGACATCTCACATCACTGTATTATTATAGGGTTTTCGATGCGTTGCTAACCTTGAGGTCTTAGATGGAGTGCCTCATGTACCGGTAAGTAATTAATTGTAGTTACGCTGGCTCTCTTACCATTTAAACCGAAACACAAAAATGCAAGCATTTCTGCTTTGCGGCAGAAATAGAAGAGGGTGGTACGACATCAATATGTACCACGTTTTAAAATTCCCTAAAATCACTATAAAGTTTATTTATCCAACTACACGATCGATTATTTGTTCAAACAAACTGTTTGGTTCAATTGAATGTCGACATCGATTTCTGACCAACTAAACAGTTAAGTTGGCTAGGTGCGCCGTTTTTTTGTTGTTTTTTTTTATTAAGGCAAAGGGAACTGCGCCCATACAGCCATGTCTGATGTAAACAACTCTTCAATTTTTCATTATAATGCTGGTGTGACACATTTCAATGCTATCTAGGAGAATCTTTAACGCTTCAGCATCATCCGAACCAAAGAAGGCGTCCCGGCACACGACCGACTAAATTCGATTGCTAGACTGCAGTTCGTGGCCACCAACTAAACGATCGGTCCGTGGATATAACCGTGGAGTTTACCTCAGTTGACCAACTATTTGGTTGGCGATCAGTCTCACTTATGTCAATTAAAAAGTTGAGTTGCGCCGTGTATATGTACTATACTTTATACAATTTGGGATGATCCTTTAGATAGATGTCATACAACGTAAAAGTGTCGCGTTTTGCGAATAATGTCAAAATAAGAACTTAAAATTTTGCTACCGAAAACGGCTATAAATATTTTTCGGTCGTGTAGTTGCTCCAACACTTACGCGAGCGAAGTCGAAGTGCGGCTCATAATGTCCCCCAATCCCGTAATTGACCACCTGCAATTCCTCAGCTGACGCCATGCTTAGACCGGAGAAGTCAGAGACCCGTCTTGAAATGTGTGCTATGACCTCAGACTCTTCGTCCTTTAGCCACGCAGATTTGCTGATGCGGTAATGAGCGGGCACCAGCTCGCCCGTTTTCGGATCGTGCACCACTGCACGTTTGAACTGGAAATTAAAATAAACAGGATTTATAAACGGTACTTAGAGTGCATACCAAAACCAGTTGAAATTATTCACGTTGACAGATGTACACGTTCCATTGCTTGTTTTGAATATAAGTTCGATACATTTTCAGCTGTTAACGCGGTAATGGAACATGGAACGTGAACGTTAATGTGAATTATTTCAACGGATTATGGAACGCTCTGTTACTTATTTTTTCGGGTTCGCATACCCGAAGGGCAACCGGAGCTTGCTTTCGCTTCATTCGTCTGTTTCGGTCGTCTAGCTCGCAAATGGAATGAGATACAGATTTTAAAAAATCACATAATTATGATAAACATTCATGTTTTAATAATTTCTTTGCTTTTCACAGATGGCAGCTACACTGTAATGGTTGAATTTGGAATCATAATCTTAAAATAGCAATTTATATACCATATTACATGGGCATGAGGACATGAGGAGCTCGTAGCCTAGTTGCGAGCACGGTCCGAAAGGGATCGTGCAGGTTAAGCGACGTTGGTGCAATCGGTACCTGGATGGGTGACTGCTAGTGCTATATTTCATCTGAGCTCCTCCGTGCCTCGGAGAACACGTTAAGCAGTCGGGCCCGGTTGTTGTCGTTCGACAGCAGTCGTTCAGCCATGTCAGATGCCTACGGGCGGCCTGAACAACTCTGACAAATAGGTTGGCCACTAACCATACGATAAGCAAGCAAGCATTACATGGACAAAAAATATTTAGAAATGAGCGAAAGCAAAGGATATGCCGTTGGCATTTGAACCCACAATTTTGCCACGATCACGCGACGCCTACGCTTGCTCCATCTTTTAGTCTATAAAGTAAACTGTGCCTTGATACATAGAGTTATAAATTTAAAATGTAAGTGAACTGACCCTCGGCTTGGCCATATCCTTGACGAACTCTATCTCGGCGTCAGTCAACACCTCGTAAAACATGAACACATCGGGTTCTATGTAGCGCTGCTCCATCTTAATTGGTGCCAGACGTAGGAACGGATTGTTTTCAGTCAGGTAGCGACATGTCAACCTGTGAGTGGGAAAAATGTTAAATATATATAAGATTTTTATAAATACGCTTAAGGACGGTACTGACCGGGAGCATTCGAAGTTTGGTTAGCGAGCATTTTCGAGCATTTGCGAGCAAATTCATTAGTAAACCAAACATGCTTTCGCAAGCAAAACTTCTAGCATTCGTTCCGCCCGATATTCGTTTCAACGTACTCACCAAATGTTTGGTTCGCGAAAGAATGTGCTCGAGTTTGCTACGCGAGCAAACGCTTGCACAACAAACGCTCGTTCGCGAAACGAATGCTCCCGGTGAGTACCGTCCTTATGACAAACGAGCCACTTGGGCCCTTTTTCACGAATTTTTTTTACAAGGATGATTACTTTGATATCTAGGGTCCTGATGGTACCTAAGTGGTCACCATCGCCGTGTTGCCGACCAAAGAGGGAAGGGACTTTTTAAAGTTATTTTTGAAGCACCCCATGTCATGATTGGACATCTTTTTCGATACAGAAACAAAATTCAAAAATTAAATTTTTAAAAATACGAAGTGGTTATCGTTACCTTTTTTTTCTGCATTCTTTTTTATGTTTTAGAAAGTAATTGTTTTAAATTGTTTTTAGTTGTAATTGTTAGTTGTATAAGGTATATTGTTATAAGGTACTAGACCTATATTGTAATGTTATACCTAAGTAATTACCCGATGTGTTAGTGAATGCTGTGTATGCCTTTAATTGGCACATATATCAGTAAAAGTACAATTTTATTAAGATTATTTAAAATGTGAAATATATCTGCGCTGCGGGAAAACATCGGATCTCCACATTTTATACGAGTACGTGCGTGGCAGAAACGCTCGCGGTTGGAAAGGCTTAGATAGTAAGGAGTAAGATTTGATAATGCTTTGTTCAATATCTGTGATCTAGCATGGGCTAGTATCCAATAGTTCTGTTTACATAACAAGTGGAATTCTTTGTCAATAGTTCTAACGCTTCTGCCCACAAAACAAATGGAAGCATTTCCCAGTAGTATACTGTAAGCACAAATGGGAACTTTGTTTTCACTAATCTGTTAATAATAAAGTGGGAATATTAATTAGTTCAAGCGTGCATCCAATCAGAAAATCGTTAGAAAACCTACGACTTTCTTTGCTGTTTCGTTCCGGCCATAACTTTCGATTAAAATTAATTAAAAGCTTGCACGCTATACGTACTTTTGAGTCATTTCGCTCGGAATGTCCATTTCACCACGGCACAGAGATTCGTAGACCTTCCTTTCTTTCTCGTAAACTGAGGCTTGTCGTGATGGGGTCAGTTCTAAGCCGTCTTCACCAGTATCCTGGCAAAAGTTAATAAACACTATTAGATCCATTACAAATCTGATTTTAAACCCTTTTTTTAAACAAATCCTTGAAAATTGTAATTACATTTTATTGAGTTGGAATATTAACTAAAAAGAAAACACTAACATTTTGGATGTTTCATATCCTGTTGAAATGAATGAATGAATGAATGAATGAATACTCTTTATTGCACAAAATTAGTGTGATACAATGCGTACAAAACTAAATGTGTCCAATGCTTGTGATAGCAAACATTCCAGCAATCTAATTAGGTTAGTTTACACACATGGATCTCAATACATTTTGGGTGGGAACTTTTATAATAAGTGTCATATTATAACAAAAAGAAAAAGGGTTCAGTTGGCCAATGTGTAGAGACGACATCCGTGTGTATAAGTCATTCAAATGCTGCCGTGGCTATATAATATAGTGATAACATTTACAGGTGGTAGATCCTGATGTAAAGAATCGCCTGGAGTGGTACCACCCTCTTATCTATTTCTGTCGTAAAGCAGCAATGCTTGCATTTCTGTGTTTTGGTTTGAAGGGAAAGAGAGCCAGCGTGATTTCCGGCACATGAGGCAAAAGACGGCGGCGCATCTAAAACCCTCTAGAAATAATACAGTGAGGTGAGATGTCTATGGCGACGGTGACCATTTACCATCAGATGGCTTGTTTGCTCGTCTGCTCTCCTTATTTAATAAACAATAAATAAAGCTTGTAGCATACCCCACGTCGTTGTTTCTTTCGCAGGTCCTCTTCCTCGGCTATGGTCTTCTGGTAATGTGGTATATTGCCTCGAGCTCTAGCATGTTTAGGGTCCAAAGCCAGGAGTTTTTTGGTCCATTCCAATGCGCTTTTGACGTCATCTGCGAAGGGGTGAGAATGCGGCTAATTAGCGTTAAGTTGAGGATGAAAAACTGTCAAACCATGGGTGATATCGTTGGAATTCCATCGAATACGCTGACAAAGACAACGTAAAATAAACATAAAGAACTAAGGAGAAGGAATAGGACATAAAACGCAAAGCGTTACGCAGATGGAGCCACTAGCACACTCCGTAAACAGAAAAGCAAAACAAAACGTTATTTTTGAAGATATCACAAATTTCTCGTTATTTTTTTTTTTTTTTTTTTTTTATTTACTTCTAAACCCGCATTTGACCTCGATCTCGCCTGATGGTAAGCGACGATGAGGTCGACGATGGAGCATGCGGGTCCAGTAAATGCCTATTCACTCTGGCCTTGAAGATTGGATTTGGGTTGATTTAATTTAATTTCTCAAAGCTATAGTAAAATGGTGATGGTGTCATGGCATCATATGGCCATTTCAAAATAGAAGACCAAAAAAATCTGTTAAGACAGTGTGGCGCGAGTCTGAAGGAATTTGATGGAAAAGTACGTATCTACATGTTGATATTAGGCTTTATGTGCTAATTTAAAGTTTATTAAACAAATTGTAAAATCCTCCAATATTAATCAAAATAATCATTATTTATTTATTAAATTATTGTCATTGAAAGCAATAAATTTAGGTTATGTTATGTTTAGAACAAAATCGTCGTACACGTACGTCGTATTTTTGAATGTTTTTTTGTAACTGTGCTAGTGGCACCTATAGTGTTAAAACATGATTGCAGGATGCAGGATTATCTCCTATTGCCTTCTTCGCTTTTGGATGACGAATAGACGAGTAGTGCAATTAGCATTACCTCTCTATTTTACCTCTCTCTCTCTCTCTCTATCTTTCTAACGGTCTATCAGGCCACCCCTATATACATAGGTATAACTTACCTAACAAATAATGCGAGAAGCCAATATACTCAATTATATCTATTTCAGTGAAAGTATAGGCGAGATTATCCTCTTGCCTGTACTTTCGGAGCGCCTCTGCCATCCAAGACAGCGCATTCTTGAAATCCTTTTCGTTGTAAAGGGCTCGGCCTAGTTCGTAGCAATCGCCGGCTGACATTGGCGTACTGAAAATTAGAATAGTTCAAAGTCGCAGACAAATTTTAACATGTTATTTTTTTAATTTTTAATTAATTTTAAGTGGCATTTTAAATTTTAACATAAAAGTTAACATGAATTTTGCTTGAATTTTAAATTTATTTTAAAAGTATGACGTAACCAAAAGTTCCTGGTGTATCGATGGTTTTAATAAATGAGTAAGAGTATGAAATTATTTATTTATTCTTTAATGTACAGTCGACCACGGTACTTTTCTTATTCTTTAATGTACAGTCGAGTACAGTGGACCACAAGCTATAGTATACCATCAGTCAAAACCTTCGATTAAATCTCAACCTTATGACTGATGCAATATGATACATTTCAAATTCTCAAATTTTGACGTTTTGGGTAGGTTGACCTGTGGTCGACTTTACAAAGGTAGGTAGGCGAGCTTAATGCCATGCGGCATTTTCTCCCAGCTAACCTTTGGGTCATTCAAACATATTAAGGCGTCAGAAAAAGTTACCAACAAATAAACTACAAAAAAGTATCTATGTATACCCTGAGCAGGAATATAAAATCTCTCGCCATATTGCGGAATTAAATGATACTATTTTTTTCACAACGAACTCCATAGCACAGATTATAAAACTACCAATGGCGCCCTCTTGACAGGGTTTTTATATTCCTGATTAGGGTAAAAATAAATTATACCGTCCACATACATAAGTTAAAGTACACTTAATAAATACATATGTATACCTATAAATACATATACCAATTTGGTTTACTGTCGTTCGAGTACAGTCAGCCTCTAGCTAATGTTTATCATCTGTCAAATTTCTGCAATCTGAAATGAACCTTATGCATTCGCCATAGACTTCAAATTTAAATTGTAGAATTTTGACAGACGGTAACTTTAGCTAGTAGACTGTACGTTGACCACTAACAAGGAGGATCTCACCTGTAAGTGATATGATTAAGCTTTCCCTCAGCCAGTTCCTGGACGTTCAGATGGTACGTGTCCTGGAGCCTCGTGAGCGCATGCGCGGCGCCGGCCAAGTCCTCCATAGTGGGGTATTTCACGTCGTCGTGGTTCATCGTGATGTTCTTTATGTATTCTGGCAACACAGGCAGAAGACAAATTAAATAACTAATTTTTTATGCATTTAATAAATTAGACAAAGTGGTTGAATAATTTTCCGCGAGCAGATTTTAAAACAGCGAATTTTTTTCTAATTTCTTTAAGAAGAATAACGGTTGCGCTTTGGCAGGTAATTATGCAGATTTTATGGTGATTATCACAAAAAATTCAATTTATTATCGGAAGAAAACATTAATTTTAATTCTAAATCTATAGCTGTCAAGATAGCTGTATTTTTATAATCTGCGTTATAGAGATCTCTATGGAAAAATTAGTTCAAATAAAATTCCGCAACATGGTACACTCTATTTCAAGCCCCGCCAGACTCATTTTTTATGTAGGTTATTTTGTATAGGTTATCGAGGCAACTGGTGCATACGATAAAATATGATATGAAGATACAAGAAAGAACAAAGTGCAATATGTATTCGTCATAAAAGTCATTGGGAGTATCTTTTCTTTTAATATTTCCGGTATTTATTTATATGTTCCGGTAGTGTATCATTAGGGAGTGATCCCTGGCGCTCAGGGGATGCCTGAAAAGCAGCGCCGCAGTGCTAAAAGCGCTACGGCAACAGGCTGAGGCAGTCCCCTTTTTCCGGTGCTGCACACCACTATCATCAAACTTAATTACTTTTGCTTATTTATTTTTGTAATATATTTGATTAATATTATTTTTGTCTTCTGTACCTAATTGTTTGTATGTGTGTATCGGGAATAAATAATCTTTCTTTCTTTCTTTCCCTTATAGTACTTATAATGGAAGACACATCAAGCTATACTCTGACGCAATAAGTTTTCGTTACGATTTCTTGACATTCTTGTATGAATATTATAGGTACAAAGTACCTGATGTGTTGGCCACTGTACAAGGTATATATTTTAGCTACCCTATCCACTTAAAAAACATTTTCAGAGAATAGTTACCTGTGCCAATGTTGATACTCTGCTCTATGAAATCTAAATCAGTAGTCAGTCTTTTTATCAGAGTAAATGCATTGATCGGGTTCCCTAGGTAGTTAGGGATGTCTTCCATCGCTTTTTCATGCTCTGTCTTGTAGATGTCCAAATGTCTGCAAAAGAAAATAATGTAATTTTTAAAAGTTTCTCGAACAAAACTTGCTTGTTATTAGTAGTGAATCATGTTATCTGAAACTGAATGTCCTTGGGTTACATTTTTAATAGTATCTGATACAATACTGGATTTCTTATGTCCAGTCAATGATACTAAGAGTTTCTATATTCTGTCAGACCTGAAGCATAGAATATTATGTAATGATACTGCATATCTTCTGGTTGCCCTGAGCTCAAATATCTTATCGTCTGTGCAGATGGACGAGCCACATGGGACAGCAAAGCAGATGCTCTATCATCTGAGTGGAGGCACCACATTTGCCTTCATCAAGCGTGTTCGTGATGCAGGCCTGCAACTGGTCCAATCAAGGCCGGAATTGGAATAATTACGCATAAAAGAAAGAACTTACCTTTTCAAAACAAACAATCTCTTCTCCTCCTTGTTGATATAATCGTCTAGATCATCTATGATCCTCTTGTGGGTCTCCAATAAAGGTTCCACTTCGGATATGGCAGTAAACAGCTCCGCATTCGTCCGTGACCAGGCTTCTAATACTGCGAGTAGGCAAGTTATGTGCACAAGATTTATAGGAACCATTCTTGTAACTGGGTCTGTAACAAGAGAAATGAAATTTTATTTCAATGCCAATAAGAGACAATAGAGATTTGTAATTACCTACTCAGTCTGTTTTATTTATTTATTTTAATAAACCTTGTTATTATTAAATAAATAACTTACTCAACTGCAAATTATTTTAAATCTGCATATACAAAGACAAAAGAGTATAGAAATCGCGGCAAAGAAAAATAGTACCTAGGTAATTCTAGTTCCATCACAAAGTTTTAACAAGGGCTTGACATTTTACGAACAAACTTCCCAAACCAAACTACTATTAGATACTTATAATAGTGAGTAATAATTTATTACAGCTTGTTACATTATAATGGTAGTTCATCAACCTGCAGGCCAGTATCAATGCTGCATTGTTTACTTCCTACACAAACGATTTCCTCTGCATCACGGTTGCTAGTGATGCTACCAAGTACCATCCATTCAATAATAACAAACAGTACATCTGTAACATTGAATCGATCGGACAATGACTGTTTTCGATTACGGTAATATAAACATTGTGTAGGTTCATGAAGAGATTTATCTGTGGGACCATTCCCACCGATTAATGCATTATATTGTGATGTTTTGCAGCTTTATCGAAACTTGGTTGCGAAGTTTTACATCAAGAGGAGTTTGTTATGGTTATCCGATTTAGGAAGCTGAATTAATTACCTAATGTACTTAATTAAAAATATATAAGAGGAACAGATAGGTACCACACACATTAAAACGTGTAGGTAATCAGGACAGAAGAAACAAGATATTAGTATATGAGAAGCCGGTGCCAGGTCATTAACCAACCTATTTCAGAAGCCAGAATTTTAAATAGAGCCACGAAGAAACGGAGTATAGGCACTAACGTGTCCGAAGCACAGCAGCCAATGGATACCTGCTAATAAGCAGGTATCCAAAATCAACGAATAAATCTGCTGTACAAGCACACAGCAGATGTGATTAATGACCACTTTGTTCAGATGCTTATCAGAACGACGGGACAAAGCTTTCAAATATTTAGGTGTATTATATACAGATTGTACCTACAGTGAGTGAGTTTTTAGAAAGGGATTTGGGTCTTGAGACTTCGGTTATTGAAAGCGATTCGCGGTATACCGCGGTAGGTTCCTACTAAGACTGTAGTAAGACAGACTGATTTTACCCGATACCCGAATCCCCGCTTACGGACTGTATGTATGTCGACGACAGAGGATCTCATAAAGTTTATACCCTAACACTAACATTACACTACCAAATTATGACCTCAACTAAGAATAGACTACCCAGGGAACCTAATCTCGCTAAAAACTTAATGAAGTTTTTTAAGACGAATATACGTGGAATTAACGAGATTTTCACAAAACAACGTTTGCGCAACATCTGTGCCATCATTTTAACCTATATTGCCAAATAACAGCTTCATTTTGTAAGCAGTTTATCTGAAGTTCCTATTTTCGAAGGAGGAAACATTGCCTTCCTGTCCTTCCCATACCATACATATAATATCAGTATAGTACAAGTGCCACATCATCAACAACTCATTGGACCACAACCGGCGCGGCCGCATTATCAATAGAGACGATAGTGGGTCGCTACTGAATAAGTATGTACCAAATACTCAGTAGGTATTTATAGTTTGTATAAATTTTGTCACATATTTAGGTACGATTCCGGTTATATTGCTTTACTGATTGTGATTACTGTTACACATCGGAAAATTAAAAGCATATTTAAGCTTCTGATTATTCTTCTGAAGATAGCGAGCTCATTATTTGGGCACTGTTAGGTCACGAAAAGAACTAAGTTATTATTCTAAAAGCAACCCTTGTGAAACTTTTATGCAATAGAATCATGAGGAGTTTGTTATGGTTATCCGATTTAGGAAGCGGAATTAATTAACTAATGTACTTAATTAAAAATATGAGAAACAGCTAGGTACCACAAACATTAACACGTGTAGGTAATCAGGACAGAAGAAACAAGACATTAGTATATGAGAAGCCGGTGCCAGGTCATTAACCAACCTATTTCAGAAGCCAGAATTTTCAATAGAGCCACGAAGAAACGGAGTATAGGCACTAACGTGTCCGAAGCACAGCAGCCAATGGATCTTTTTCGACTATAAGTTCGTTTACGTTAAAATTCGCGCAATAAGATAAAACTGTTTCTCGACTGTTCGTCGATTTTAGTGCGTCGGCGACGATCGGCACGTACACCAGCGCAGGCGCAGCCGGGTCAACGAACAAATGTTCACTGATGTGACTCCAGCCAGCGTCGTCGGCCGGCACTGTGGCTCGGAAGCTAGAAGCAAGGCGCTGACCTTATATAACGCCTGCTCAATATGACGTGCGCCCATTATTATTAATATGAATAACAGACCGCCACATCGCTTTCCACATCACTTTAGGCAGCTTTTTCGAGAAATAGTGCATAGAGTAACTTTTCTGGTCCTTTTAACACCAGCTAATACGGATGATAGCACGGTGAAAACACCAACAATGTAGTGGAGTGGAGGTAGAAATATACGAAAATACCAAGAAGGCAATGGCCCACTGCCATGCACAGAACAAAGCTATGTAGCTTATGATGCCAGTATCCTGCGACGGAGTTAGGGCCGTACCATTGACTTTACAGTGCGATGACCGGTCTGTCTAAAACAGTATTTTAAGGGTAAATAACAAGAGCAGAATACAGCTAGGTTAGCACGTGCTCATTTAGAACTTTAAAACAGATGATGTGACAATGATCAGAGAAAGTACCTAAGGTAGTACACGCCAAAAAATAGGTAGTAGAGTCGAATGAGTTTACGGTTTTTTCGTAGAATTATGTTCTTTTACCGACTGCTGT